>OV815970.1:5000000-6250000 GCA_929112965.1 Mythimna albipuncta | reverse complement strand
AAATCTACCCCTGACCTGAGTAGGTAATCAGCATTTTACATGGCGTGATTGTTTGTCTGGTCTCCATGGATAACACGATCTCATCGTCATCATCATTTCAGCTGAAAGAGGTCCACTGTTCGACATCGACCTCCCCCAAGCATTACCATGACGAACGGTCTCGATGTGTCTCGCATCCATCGAATACTCGTGACCGACACCAGCCCCTAGCCAAGTTAAAAACCGTTTCTCTTGCGTTGAACGCCTCGAGTTGTCACGCCCGCGATTCTTTTGTTCTGACCACAAGACTGAGCGTTGAGATGAGTATAGTTACTAAAACTAATATTGTATAGATGACTCGCTTTTGAAGAAGGAAATCATCCAATGACTTTTCCCGTTCTAGGGCGGAGCTGGTCAGACTTTTACTGACTAAAACACACCTTCTTTCCTTCAGTTATCCTTTACGTTCCAGGACTACGGATTTCCCTTTCGGAAGTAAACCAGAAGCCCCAGATGTTTCCTAGTGATAATTTTCCTACTTTCACACAAAACCGAGAGTTAGCATTTTATAAGCTGGGTTGAGTTAATAATATAATAATATTCCACAACTATCACATAACGCCGTCTAGTCCCAAGCTAAGCAGAGCTTGTGTTATGAGTACTAGACAACTGATAAACATATATATTTCTAAATACAAACATACTCCTATAGATACATTACACCCAAACACTGAACAAATGATCATGCTCATGACACAAACATTTGTCCTGAATAGAAATCGAACCCACGACCTCCGGCATAGCAGTCAGGGCCACTAACCACTAGACCAACAGGCCAGGCCATTGACTTGATATTGAATTGAATAAACAGAAACATAGTAACAATAATCCTAGGCTTTGGATACTTTTGAAGCCCCCAGGCACTGGACTAAATAGAAAAGTTTGTATTTCCAGATCAAGTATTTCATGATATAGATTTAATAAAAACTTTTTAATAAGTTGAAAACTCCGATACATAATTATCCAACAGTCTTGGTTTGTTTCTGTCAAATATAAATAATTATATTACGTTTCTGTAAAAGTTGTCTTCAAAAACCTTCAGTTCTTTTAGTTCAGAAACCTTGGTTGGAACGCTAGTTTGCAACCGTGTGGCCAACCCGTTGTTAGGGTTCAAACCACAATCTTCTTAAAATTGTGTAAAAATGGCATTGTGCTGTTTTGGTTGCAGTCTGACGCAACTTTTTTTTATCAATAATCGCATTTTGTTACATACTGTCTTAATAAACTTGCGGATACCAATGTCTAAGTTTAAATTTAATAATGGCTAAGTAGGTAAATAAGTTAAAGTCAAAGTCTATGAATTGTTAACATTAATCTCTAAATTCCTGTAAATTTGTAGATCAATTCCGAAAGCAACCAGTTCTTAGGTGAATAATATGTAAACTGGTTGAAACTCTCAGAATTCGAAGAAATTACCTACAATTGAATTAGGCTATTTGGTCTCTTGGATTAACTGTTTACTTAAGGGCCTATTACACCACTCGATATTCAGACAGTCTTAGTTGATGTCGCGTCATGTCGCGTAATGTAATAAGAGTCAGACTGTCTTACTCGGAATTAAAAATAAGACGAGTCTGAATATCGTGTACTGAATAACGGATAGTGTAATATGCCATTTAGAGTTGAGACCACTTCAATCTTCTTCAAACTTTGAATAAATGATCAGAAATCTTAAGGGTATTGGTAATATATGTATATTATCGGCTATTGCCCGCGGCTTCACCCGCGTACCTAAAATATAGCCTATGTATTAAGACCAGTACTTTTAAGAGATTACCTCCTACAAACGAAATACAAACTTTACCTCTGTATAATATTAGTGCAGATTGATCGTATTAATATCATGATAATGAGCTTCATTAGAAGGCTTATAGTCATCCAAAGGGCGAGGGAGAGGGCTATGCACGGAGTTTCTTTGCGTGAGAGAATCAGTAAAGAACATTTCTGCAGGAGAATATTCATAGCCAGAAGAATCGCCAAACGTTCTGGAGGTGACTGTGTACCGGAAACCTACATCTGTAAATCTCACCATCTACATTTCTAGCCTTCACAAAACCTTACTTAACACATTCCAAAGAGTCTACAAATTCTCGTCTAGCCAAATAGGAAATATCACAACAAGTCAATAAGCATTAGTGCTTCCTGAACCACCCCTACCAAGATGTCTTAACATCATCATCATTCCGGTATAAAAGAGAGATGGTGTTATACATGATGTATAGTACCATCCCTTTCTCACGCTGAATTCGTGATGAGTTTGAAACATCGTGGTAGAGGGGCTGATCTGTTTGGCCTAGATACCAAGCTAGATTATAGCTAACGAACCAAAAAAGAAAGTCATTATTTATATACGACCACAAAACAGCTGCTTAAGATCTAAGCAGGTTTTAATTTTGACAGGTACGCTATAATATCTGCTTTCACTGTCATTTGCGAAGAATTTAATTTAAAAATATATATTTTAGATTATAACTAATTCATTAAGGCCCAGCACTCATTACCACAGCTCTCAAAACGGTGAATAAAAGCACCACATCATTGCTTACCAGCAGGTGAAATAGTGGTCAAACGCGAGCCTATCAATATTAAAAAGGGGTACTTGCATACTTTTGTGCCAGTTTCAGCCTCCCTAGCCAAGTTACGACCGTTCCGTTTCGATTCTCTTGCGTCGAACAATCCGAATCGACCATGCCTCTCATTTCTTTGTTCTGACCACGTGACTGAGCGTTGAGATGAAGAAGCGTGAGAAATACTCAGTGACTACAATTGGCTCTTAAGACACATTAAGGCTTATTCATAGTTAAGGCGTATAGTCCCTTGAACCATCTGGCCAAAATTATGTGGACGCACCTCTCGCACCCGCCTAGGCGGCAGTACGCAAATCTGTGCATTTATTTGCGGCCAACAGCGCCCGGAAAGCGCGCGGCTGACCTTTAACCTTTCGTATGCCGTAATTAGAGACACAATTAAAAAGTTATTGTGTTCCGCGTGGATCCGCGTTCCGGCCATACAACGGGTTAAATCCATTTTCTTTGTGAAATATTGATTGATTTACATATGCAATGTTCACTTTGAAGAATATTTAACCACCAATTTTTATGTGTAAAAATATTTCTAAAGATCCAAGCCGTTTCGAAGGAGTAGGGAAAAGTGGCGAAAAGTTGAGAAATGTTTTTTTTAGACAAAAGTATTAAAAACCTATTAACCTGGCCGTTAGCGAAGAGTAGGTTTCAGAAAGTCACTGTTTTATGGCACTTTTCAGGCGCTTGGGCCTTAATAGAATCTATTCACATTCTAATCGCGAATCTCCATAAACACACGATGACGTCATTCAAGACTTGATGCAATTGATTGACTAAACAGGTGATTATTTACTAAAGTCATGCTTTACTTACTTATCTCGAAGAGTCCATTTTGAAACATTGATGAAATCAAGACGTATTGCGCGCGAATTGTTTGACATTCGCACGTAAGTGACGGGCAGGTACCGCTCTGTCGAGATCTGTATCGATAAAAATGTCCATCAAAAGTAATAAAAGTAGTGAGTTAGTTTTTAGGGTTCCGTAGCCAAATGGCAAAAAACGGAACCCTTATAGATTCGTCATGTTGGTCTGTCTGTCGGTCCGTCCGTATGTCACAGCCATTTTTGTCAAACTATAAGAGCTACTGTTGAAACTTAGTAAATAGATGTATTCTGTGAACCGCATTAAGATTTTCACACAAAAATAGAAAAAAAAATTTTTGAGGCTCCCCCAACTTCGGACTGAAACTTAAAGAGGTTTCTAATATCATTTTTTTCTAAACTGAATAGTTTGCGCGAGAGGCACTTCCAAAGTGGTAAAATGTGTCCCCCCCCTGTAACTTCTAAAATAAGAGAATAATAAAACTAAAAAAAAAAAAAATAGCAAGTCAAGCCCTACGTCGCACAGCACCGCTACGACTCACTGGAGCCAGCAGCACTACTACTCACTGGAGCCTACAGCATCATCCCGACTCTCTGAGACAGGAGCACCCCGACTCACTGGGGCATCATCCCGACTCACAGGGATAGCGACACCCCGACTCACTAGGGCATCACCGCAGACAGTTCCGAGTCACCGAAAACTATGCAGCATCGGTTCCGACGCACTGGAACCAACCTACGCTGGCCTGGCACGCATCAAGAACCATCAATCTCCGATCTCCGGAGGGGAGTGATGTAGCGACATCTATGGCGCTACGTAAGAACTAAGAAGAAAGTACAAAATCCTGCATCACACAATCAAAGTTCTCCGTGCGATTTGAACATAGACGACAGCCCGAAATCATCTATCGGGCAGTCGCCCAACAGACTATAACACCTGTCTGGTCGGAGGATCCTCCCTTTCCAACGGAGGTATGTGGGACTTTACTCTCTGTTCCGCATACCTCCAGAATATGATGTACATTACCATGCAAACCACCAACGAAAATTGGTTTGAACGAGATCTAGTAAGTTTTTTTTAATATGTCATAAATCTAAAAAACTATACTATTATTAAAACATCGATCAAAGTTACAACGAACTACAAGAACTTATATTAGGTCACTTGCTGCTACGGAACCCTTCATGTGCACTTGGCCGCTTTTTTTTTGTCTGTAGTTATAATAAATAACAAATAAAAGCGTTATATAACTGTTCGAAGATAGTCAATAACATAGTTATTTGGCAAGTCATCAAACGTTTTATTTTATACCCTCATAGTATACTTAAACTTATAGTTACCGATTCAAACAAACCCTAGCTCAACTTTGAACTTACTTAGGTTATGATTAAATTTGAACGTTTATACTTTTAAAACTTACCAGTGTTTATCGATTTGAGCAAAGCAAAGTTTATTTTTTAAAGGTGAAATTTTGTCAGCATTTTTTTTTATTAGTATTTTACTTTTATTTATTAGTTTTTTTATTTTTAGTTATTAGTATTTTGAGACCACAAACCGGGTGCCACCAGTACGGGGCTCATTATCATAAAAACTGTATTATTTTATTTGTGGTACCAAAATACTAATAAAACTCTTTTGTTTTGTTTTTGGACGGCGGTTCAAAGAGTCCATGACCGTAGTAGGCGATAATAAAATCATAGAATCCATATCGCCTCTCTCGTAAAAAAAATGCATGATTTATAAAATAAATACTGAAACTAATTTTAATCACCTTTAAATTGAGTGATGTCTTGAAAGATTATATTTAACTTTCAAGGTCCTAAAAAGGTTTAATTATAACTTTAGAGGATTAAGTTTGATGAGCTTTTAGACAACAAAAAAAAAATTACGGTAAAATACGCTGATAAATTATTAGGCAAAATTATTTATCAGTGTTTTATCCACAGACTTCAGAACGCAAAGACGCCTCAACCTGTGAGATTGTGATTTGTAGTGTTGTTTGACTGGGGATATAAACAAACGCTACTAACTTTGCCGTTTATGAATATTATTTATTGAGTTTTCCCCATCTGGTTTTCCTGTCAGCAATAGCTTTGCCATCCTCCTCCTTGCGTTGTATTCCTCAATGCTGAGGGTCGTGAGTTCGTGACCATGCTTCGCCATGTTGTAATGATAATAACAATATCCATTTATTGCGGACTGAAATATAAGGGTTAGTTGTACCATTTAACTATAACGATAACAAAGCCGTTAACAGTTGTCAAATCATCGAATTGACCAATGGGCGGCCGTTTCACGACTGGCTATAGTTTGTTTATCGTTATAGTTAAATGGTGCAACTCACCCTAAGAGTGTCATAGTCTGTTGTCAAAGGATTTGGACATTTTAGCATTAAAAAATAAGGTAGAACATTAGTAAACAATGATCATCTTTGCAAACTTGATTATTCAACCAGTTTTGACAACATTAGATTTCAAGAATTAGATTATTTCATTAGATTACCCAAGTAGTTTGAATTTTTAGACAGACTCTAGTAACGATATTTTTAAGATCTATGTTAGTGACAGGACAAAATGGAAGAAACAAACGTGTTGCGCCGACCCCAAATAAAATGGGACAAGGGCAGGAAGAAGAAGAAGAAGAAGTTAGTATGTACGAGTATGTGTGTATGTTATCTCTTGTCTTCGTAGTAATATGGCCAAAGAATTCAAAAATTCTTCTTTGGCATATCTAAGGTTGTAGACACATGCTTACTAAACTCATTATAATCATTTCAGAAGGAAATTGCTTCGAGAATAAAACGTGGGAACTGGTTTTGACAGGGGTAACAGGAAAGGAAAAGCTAATATTTTTGACGCATCAAAATCGCGCTAATATTACTCGTATAAAGATGAAAGTTTGTATGTATGTTACTCCTTCACTCTTGAACAGCTGAGCGGATTTCGATGAAATTTGCAACACAACCATGTCTTGGAATAGCACATAGGATACTTTTAATCCTGGGAGTATATTCTCTTGGAATAATTTTCTACTTGTACATAATTCTGGTAATTGTTTCCATTTACCAGAATTATGTAACCATTGCCACTATGCAATCAATAAATTGTTTGAAAAAATAAAAAACTGAGCAAGTGTGACTCGGACTAGCGCATTGAGGGTTCCGTGCAAACTAAAATTCCCGAATGGAATCTCAAAGATTTTTACGAATTGCAATATTTTATTTTTTGTTTCGTAGGTAACAACAAATTTACTGTTTTCAGATTTTTTCCTATACCTGTGCTATAAGACCGGGCTTTGTGCCAAATTTCAGGATTCTGGGTTAACGGGAAGTACCCTATGAATTTCGATCTTTGAGAGTATCAAAATATACGTTTTTTTGCGACATAAACGGCCGTATCTTTTTTATTCGTTAACACAAAAGTTTGATTTTTCCACAGTTTGAAGAGACTGCAGACTTGAGTATATGGTGTTAATTTCAACTTGATACCTCCATGCATTCACGAAATAAAGGGTCTTGACAGACAGACAGACACACGAACGGACAACAAAGTGATCCTATAAGGATTCCGTTTTTTCCTATTGAGGTATGGAACCCTAAAAAATAACGAGCCGAATTCTATCAAAGCGGAGAGGTTAAGAGAATATCTATTATCCCCACAAAAGCATTTTATGTTAAAAAATATTGCCAAGTTTCACACTCATTCGCCGTCAAAAGTTATGAGATCTTATATCAAGCAGATCTGAATATTTAATATTTCATCCAGTTACCTTCACACGTTCCTGAAAAAAGGGTCTTGACAGATGGATAACAAAGTGATTCTAAAAAGGGTTCCATTTTTTGCCGACAGAAGTTCGGAATAAAAAAAACCGGCCAAGTGCGAGTCGGACTCGCCCATGAAGGGTTCCGTAGCAGCAAGTAACATAATATAAAAGTTCTTGTAATGTGTTGTAACTTTGATTGATGTTTTAATAATAGTGTATTTTTTTTCGATTTATGACGCATCAAAAAAAAACTACTTACTAGATTTCGTTCAAACCAATTTTCGTTGGTAGTTTTTATAGTAATGTACATCATATATTTTTTTTAGTTTTATCATTCTCTTATTTTAGAAGTTAGAGGGGGGGGGGGGACACACATTTTACCACTTTGGAAGTGTCTCTCGCCCAAACTATTCAGTTTAGAAAAAAATGATATTAGAAACCTCAGTATCATTTTTAAAGACCTATCCATAGATACCCCACACGCATGGGTTTGATGAAAAAAAAAATTTCAAGTTTCAGTTCTATGTATGGGGACCCCCAAAATTTATTGCTTTTTTTCTATTTTTGTGTGAAAATCTTAATGCGGTTCACAGAATACATCTACTTACAAAGTTTCAACAGTATAGCTCTTATAGTTTCGGAAAAAAGTGGCTGTGACATACGGACGGACAGACAGACAGACAGACAGACAGACAGACAGACATGACGAATCTATACGGGTTCCGTTTTTTGCCATTTGGCTACGGAACCCTAAAAATGCCATTTAAACTTGTCAATACTTACAAGCTGTTGCAATATTTTTAATCAGAGTCCATTAATAGTTAGTTAATCCAATAATTGGCTAAAACCACAATGAGAACCAAATTAATGCGAATTTAAGAGTTATTGTTATTCTAATCGAATTTGATGCAATACTTTTAATCAGCGTTTAACGTTTAATATTTGACTTTTAGAACGATGAGAATGACCTCTTAAGTCTTGCTCGACCAACCACTCTCTCATTTCCATACTTCGTGAACTGTAGAAATTCACTTTGATTGTCAGTCAAAATTCCATCACAGCCCCTACCAAAAGCTCTTAAGACGATCTATTTGACGACCAAAACTGAACTCTATATAACTCCATCCCTCCTTCTTGCTTTCACATCTTGTTTTAGATAGGAAATCATCCAATGATTTCTCCCGTTCTTTTTTTTTATGTTGGGAAAAATCATGCATTGACATCCCCCGCCCTTGGGCGGAGCGGGAGATAGTGTCAGACTCTTACTGACTAAAAGACCCACCCCATTCCTTCTAGCCTTCATACCGGGGCTCGAGCGCCCTGGCGAGGCGAGAGGTTGTGTCAAACTTTTACTGACTAAAATCCACTCCTGTTCCGTTTCTTTTCTTTGCCTTCGTTTCAGTGCCCCGGCATTCTCATTCCCACAACCCACGGTCCCAGTAGACTTCGACCCTGCTGGGCCTGGGTATTGTTAACATATCCTTGAGGCTCGCATGGACTACTACGCTTCATCGATGACTTGGGCTCGATCCAGCCGGTTACTGGGCTAGCAAGCCATTGCCCGCCATCCAGAAGCCTACTAACCTAACCTACGATGGCTGGAAATCGGAATCGGGATCCCAGTGGCTGGGGAGTGAGGGCCATTCCCTCGCACGTGTGGCCGCCTCCTTTGCTTTGGTCTCCTGACATAGTTAAAATGTCTCTCCACGAGCTCTTAACGCGATCCATTTTACTATCTAAACTGAATTGTTATAGGGATGAAACTCTATAGGGTATGTATAGCTGCATCCCTCTTTCTTACTAGCACGACTAATATTTTAAGGCGCATAGTCCCTTGAACGTCTGTAATGTATGTCTGTTTAGAAATATAAACACATTTCTAAAGCTTAAAAGGTGTTGGGAATACAAGTAAAAAAAATATTATGTCGTTATTTTTTTTTTGACAAATGTTTTAGTCATACGAACCAATCCTAAGTTGATAATGTTGTACATGAATATATATATAATAATATTTTTTTTAGTTTTAGTTAGGTTAGGTCAATAGGTCAACCTAACTACGAGTAGACTTCAAAGTCAAAACCACTGTTTTACGGCACTGCTCGGGCGTCATGGTAAGGCCGCAGTGCTCATCTCAATTTCGCTTTCTTTACCAGAAAGGATTTTGTATTCATTCTCCGTTCGGTCTGAGATCAAATCTTGAATGCGCCTTTCACTGTTCGTGCCTACACTTAGATTCTCAGTTCAAGTACTTAGTCACTTATCCTTCACTGTCCAATATATTTGAGGTCACGACTTTTGAGCCTTACTAAGTACATATCTTACTAAATGATTACAAACTAAACGTGACGATGACGATTTAATGATTCGAAAGTGTCTCTGTCTATGTGCTGCGTTTTTATGATTTGTTCCGTTTTAATACCACTCATCTAATACCACTGGTATTTGTTTGAACGCAATTTTATTGTCTATTCTGAACGGATACCACTCTTTAAATAATTTAATTTAATGTACGAGCCCATACCAGTGATTTTAATTTAGTAAAGTCAGCTCAAGTCAAACCTAATAAAATGTTAGTTTCCTAATATTTTTATAAGATCGTAATATAAAAAAACTTTCACTAAGTAATCACTTTTTTTTATTATTATGTCTGAGGAAGCTATAATCAACCCTCAACATCTTGGGGGAAAACAGAAACCTGGACTTGCATAAAAAAAATGGTGGCTTGTTGTTATTTAGAGCAGGTTTGCAGTACACAATTTATTATTAAACTAGACCTTTGTTAAATAAATACGTTTTTTTGGATTTTATTTCAATTAAAGATCCTATACAAAGCATATTGGCTGACTGTACTTTAGAACCTTGAATTTCTTTTAGTATCAGTTGGAGCAATGGTATCCATTCCAAATAAACAATTAACACGAGTTCAAAGAAATACCAGTGGCATTAGATGAGTGGTATTAAAACGGAACAAATCGTTTTTATAGACAACAAATATTTGTTTTTTTTTCCGGATATTCTGACTTTTGACTACTGTCTTACCTGACGGTAAGCTATGATGTGGTCGACGATGGAAAACGCTTACCTAGAAGTAACCTATTCACTTTTGACTTAAAGACCGCCAGATTCTAACTATCGGACGGAATTTAGTAAGTAACCTACGGTCCATGAGAAGACTTCAGTCATTTTTGACGCAGTTTTTAATTTTAGTCAGGAAAAAAAAGCATTTAATTTTTATTATTATTGATAGGCTCGCGTTTGATCACTATCTCACCTGATGGTGACCGATGATGTGGCCGTTTTTTTTGGTGGGTAAAAATCATCCAAATTACATCCCCCGCTCTTGGGCGGAGCGGGAGACAGTGTCAGACTCTTACTGACTAAAAAACCCACCCCATTCCTTCCGAGCCTTCCTTTCAAAAGCAAACCCTTGGCCCCAGTAGGTAGGTTTTTTGGGAGTTCTTTTTTTTACTTTCCAGTTTTCACTAGGTACATAAAATGGTCAGTAACAGGTATGTAGGTATATAGCCTCATTTTTTGTACTAATTAAAAAATAGGGGTGTAAAATATTATACCTTTAATCATATCTGTATCCATATCCGTTTCGTAGCCACAACATCCCTAGTCAAAAGATGGCGTAACACATTTTGTAAAAAGAGTAAATGAATGGTAGAGGTTTGTAACCTTGCGTATTGTATGTTAGGCGAACTCTGACATTGTACCTATACAATTGTATGAAAAGCTAAAAGGGCTGTTCGTCAAAGGTCGTGTCGTAGTTAAATGATAAATGTGTTTGTGACTAGTAAAGTGCTTTGATGGGATTTTCTTTGAAATAACATTGAATCTAAGAAAAGGTAGAGTTTTTTTGGTGGGTAATAATAATCCAAATGTCTTCCGCTCCGCCCAAGGGCGAGAGATGTCATCTGGATGATTTCTACCCAAGGAAAAAAAAATTCCCACTGGACTGGACACCACTACGGTGGCTGGATTGGTCTGGTCCAGGCAGCTGCACGATAAATAATTTCAAGTTGTTGCAAATTGGAATCGCAAACAAAAATACAATCTATCCTTTTTATAATATTGGTTGAAAGTGTCATCGCACATGGACTGCAAAAAAAGCAAGAAGCGGTCACAAAAAAAAGCTAGAAGCGGCTACGAAAAAAAAGCTGAAGCGCGCGACAGCTTGTAGCCAGAGAAGCCAGAAGCGGCTTCTAACTTTTTTTTGTGGCGGCGCAAGAAAAGGCCACCACAAAAATAAGCTATACCTAAGCGGCTTTTTTGTGACCCGTGTGCGGGGGACACTTAGAAGTATTAGTTAATATTGTTAAGAGTTGTGTTAAAATGGTCGTATGTTGTACCATCTACCGTTGCGTAGGATCCGATTAACAAAATTAAACTAAACTAGGTTAAATCAGATTTTCTAAAAGTTAAGAGATAAAGGTTGTGCTGAAACCGAAAACTCCTGATCAAATTAATGACAATCTAGTTAAAATGAAAATGACCGTAATTCACAAGAACCACATAACAAAAAACACAACTGTTGTCACATTACCAAAATATTAGTTATTTGGACATCTTTTTGTGAGGTAAGAAGTCATCAAATAGAGAGTATTTCTCCCTCTCTCTCTCTCTCTCTCTCTCAATCGGACTTCCACTTTGAGGCAATGTCAGACTCTTACTGACTCAAACGAAACTTTGTTTTTTTTTAATTGATATTAAACTACATTGTAGACATCCCATCCAAAGCACAAAGCGTTTTGGGAACACATTTATTGTGCGTACAGCCAAGGAGTGGAATTCCCTGCCGGAGTCTGTGTTTCCTGATAGCTACAATTTAAGGGTCTTTAAGTCAAGGGTGAATAGGTTACTTCTAGGCAAGCGTGCTCTAAGGTGTGATGGTTGTCAAACGCGAGCATATCAATAATAATAAAAATTAAAAAAGCTAGTGCTTGACTGCGATCCCACCTGATGGTAAGCAGTGACGCAATCGTTGATGATGAAACGCACTAGTTTATTTGAGTCTATTCATTCTACCCTTAAAAATGTCTAAATTATAATAAGACGGGAAAACCGCTGCAGGCAAATGGTTTCAGTCCTTTGATGAACGCGATATAAAGGACGACTTGAAACGTTTCCACAGCTGTAACTATATTGAATAATCCTGCAATATAATAAATACCTAAAAAAGGCGAAACCGAAAGGCAATTTTTAAATTCCTCATTCATAAAATTTAATCATTTTCCTCTCTACACCAACGCCCAATGGATGGTTACTCTCGCTATGCTCTAGTCGCGCTATGCTTGACATATAAAATACCTACAAAAAAAATCGTCATGCACAAAATTCTTCTACTCTACGTGAACAATGGAAGGTATTGTTGGAAAGAAAAGTGTTTTAAATCTAGCACTAGGGATAGTCTAAAAACAATGCTGTGAATACGTTGTTACAGTCAAACTAAACACGATCACAGTAACTTCAACATATTAACGCAATAAGTATCAAGAATTTTTCAATTGACCCGTACTACACATTATGTGCAATACATGGTAGGTCTACCTCTTAACAAATTCCTTATACTTAAGTATATTTGTTACGCTTAATAAAGAGGCGTGTGAAGCAACGAAGTGTCAATAGTGTCAGTTTGACACTTTGAAATGTCAATGTCATGTCAAGTGACATGTCTTCAAAAGAAGGCCTAAGGTTTAGGTCGTTTATTATTTGTTACGTCGAAAGGTTAAGTTTTTATTCGTTTGTTTATGTTATTTGCAGTTCTATTGAATTCAAAATATCAATAATCATCAACATCATCTTCATTTTAGACAAAAGATGTCCGCAAATATTATTAGGCATAGAACAAAAGTTGTTGTTTATGGTGTTAGTAATACAGTCCTACAAGGTTATTATTATTATATATTCTTTATTGTACACCACATATACAAAAACTACAGAACAAACTTTATAAAAATTAAGTGTACAATGGGCGGCCTTATCGCACAGGGCAATTTCTTACAGACAACCTTTGGATGGACTGAAAGAAAGGAGAAAGATTTAGGGTTGTCAGCGTACAACAACAGTAAAAGAATACCTAATATTATTGATAATAAATAACAACACAAATACCTACATATATACACAAATAGAATATACTAATAAATATCAAATATATAATTAAGCCAGGAAAAGGAGAAAAAAAAATCAAAGTGAAAGGTAATGCTCCTTGGTTGTTAGTGTTCTACAAATAACCCTGTACCATGCGTTCCAAATGAGAATAGGACCGATTCTAATGTTTTGACGTCTCGTCGTACTGTCAAATCGAAGAAATTTTGGTAAAATTGAAGAACTTAGAGATGAGTAAAATTGAAGAACTGGATTCTGATTAAACTTTTTTCGTTCACAGTTCATAAATAAATTAATTTTTTCGTAAATTAATTAATGTTTAAAAATTTCTTTCCTCGATTTGACAGTAAATCGTGACGTCACAACATGGCGGGCGATCCCATTCTCATTTGGAACGCATTGTATAGTGATTTTGGTATGTTCATCGAACACTCAGGCGTTTAAAGTCAAAAAGTAACATTCGAGAAATGGAATAGGTGAAGAAGACCAGAAATAGCCAACGGAACTTCACACTCACACAGATAGTTAAGCAACTATGACAAGACAAATAAATAAATGGTTCTGAATAGTTAAATTGAAAATGGTATCATCGAAGTGGTCTGATGATGATAGAGCCGTAAGTTAGGCACCGGAACTCTGTAATTCATCACTGTATCCTAGTCGTGTAAGGCTTGTTAGAATGGTTATAAGATGTACTTTGGTTAGAAGGTACTTTCGAACTGATCTAATGTTGAAGCTGATGATGATGATGAAACTGATTTGATAATGAACTCCATTAGGAGGGTCGAAGGTAGACACGAGATTTTCAAAATAAATCAATGTTTCGTAGCAGTACCTGGTTTAATTGAAATTGTCTTGAGAAATAGATACTCTGGCTATGTGTATCACAAAATCACAACACATAAAATGTGTGAAACAAAAAAGGTGTTACAAAAAAAATAACTGGCTTCACTAAAAAAAACTAGAGGCTTGCGCTTAAAACGCGGTCGGATCGCTTGTTGGCTGTAAATTCAGATATCCTCACGATATTTTCTTTCACTGTTATCATTGATATCCATGAGCTGTTTACACTCAAAACTACTCATTATCGGTAGAATTTGAACACCTGAACCAGACCCCCGCTGAGTCGTATAGTCCAAAACTATTGACCTTACAATCACTTGCGCAGTTTACAGTCGATACTATCTTCAAAGCGCTTTTGTGGTCTAGGTCTTAAGTTTGCACCTTCACTTAGGTAGGTACTAATAAGAATGACCTAAGAGCACAGAGTCAACTGTTAAAAGTCTAAGTAACATGTCCACATGTACGTAGTGTTGCCAGGTCCTGGAACTGAAAGGCCGGACAAACTATCCTATTTAGCCGGACACTTAGCCAAAAAGACCGACATTTTTTATTTAAAATAAATCGTGTAAAAGACTATTTAAATTTAGTTAATTACCTAACGTCGATTTATGTAAGTAATATATCTAATTTTAAACATTTTTAAATAAAAATTTTTGACATTTTTTTTTAGATAAAAGAAGATTGTTTATATTTAGTTAACTACTTAAACAAATGAGAATCCTATTCTCATTTGTTTAGGTCCGCCATGTTGTGACGTCACGATTTACTGTCAAATCGAGGAAAGAATTTTTTTTTTCTCGATTAATTTAATTTACGAAAAAATAAATTTATTTATGAACTGTGAACGAAAAAATTTTAATCAGAATCCGGTTCTTCACTTTTACTCATCTCTAAGTTCTTCAATTTTGCCAAAATTTCTTCGATTTGACAAGTACAACGAGACGTCAAAACATAGGAATCGGTCCTATTTTCATTTGGAACGCGTAGTAGACTATTGCATGTCCGTCCTGCTCGTGCTAGCGATACAAGGTAAGGCAAAACTCAAATGAAAATTCTAAACAAAATGGTCAAAAAAAAGTCTAAAAAGAACAAAAAGCGGTCTATGGCCGGACACGCAACTAAAAAGCCTGACTATGTCCGAATTTACCCGGACGCATGGCAACGCTACATGTACGTATGTTTCCCAAAAATCACATCCTTTTAATAAATCGCTAACAAGTAAATAGTTATAGATGCGTTTAGATGCGTTTCAAACGCTTCGCATGAGAATCAGATATTTCACACATACTATCAAGTAGGTGTAAATTATAGTGCAGGGAAATCAGAAGGTTCACTCTAGAAAACTCGTGCCATTGAACGGAACTCACACATCAATTTTAGAATTGTTTCACGCATGAAAAAGCAGTAAACAAGAAGAGTAATGAGAAAAGTTGTTATGTGAAGCGAAGATTGGCGGAGTGCAGCAAAGTGTTTCCATTCCAGCGGAGCATCCTGTTCTATCTAGTTCGAAGTGGCGTGTTCATTTGCTTTATTGAAAGTCGCTCATTCACTGTTTCTACAAATGCGTAGTGGAAGAGCACTGTGTTGGCCCAACTCACAGTACAATCTTCTCCACTCTACCCAGCTCAACTCACACTGGCGCAGAGTCAAAGCGTTGTGATGCGTCATGTTTTTCGCCTTTAGTATATGTATATTTTAATTTCATATTTATAGTTCGTTTATTATGATCGAATGTTTTCTAGCAACGTGTCGCAACATGCCTGGAGTAATATTCAAATTGTAAAATTATATTAATTAATTGTCACACGTATTAAGGCTATTGAACTAAAAAGTTACAAGTAAGTATAGAGGTAAGGTAAACATATTAAAAAAAAAAAGCAGTTACTAAGATATACTTTTTGAGTTAAATCGTAACATACAAACAAACAAAAAATCAAATCTTTCTTCGTTATAAAATTAGTTCAGATGATCTAATAATGTCATTGTAAAATGTTGTATTCGAATCAAATAGCAAAAAAAAATAAGACATTGTTTTGAAAAGCCTTACGAAGTTAGCCTTCTGTCCTATCTCCTATGCCTTGTTCAGTACGCAATCCTGCAATTGCAGTGGAGAGTGCCCCACGATTATCTACTCGCGCAAGTTGGCTCACTGGACGGTGAGAAAAAAATAACTGGATGACGTAACATTCGGTGTGGTTCGGTGTTATTCGGCAATGATCGATGGCTCCTATTGTGCGGCCTTTAGTTTTCTATAAATAACGGTGTTACAATGTGATGTAGGTGTTATGTTAATTGATATCTAATGGTTCTATTATTTGGAGTTGTCTGTTTGAAGACAAGGCAGTAGCATCTTTACAAATTGAACAATTAAAAAATAATGGGAAATGGGCATTATTTGGACCCGGTGAAAGTAAAGATTCTTAGTTTTATCAATATAGGTGACTTCGGTGAGTAGTGGGGAGCTCTCCGTCCGATAAGAATAAGGTCCGGATAGACTAAGCGTCATGTTTCATGCGCCTCATAGAGATGTCCGCAAAATGGATGGAGCGGGACTGCGGGATTGTTCTAAAGAGTTCGCTCACCATCAGGTGAGATAGTGGCCAAACGCGAGCCTATCAATAATTATAAAAAAAGAGTTACTGTGGCCCTAGAACGCAAAGAACTGAAGGATAACTTTTAGATTCTAGTCGGCAAAAAGCAAGCGAGGGTCATGTCGGAGCGAGGTAGTGTCAGGACGCTAATATCAAAAATCGGGGGGGTGTCCCCTTGATACTATTTCCTTAGGTGGCAGTGGGCAAGGCACATTGCACGCAGAACAGATAGTGGACGGGGACGAAAGGTTCTGGAATGGCGACACGTATCGGAAGACCCAGCGTTGGATGGTCCTCCCACAAGGTGGACTTATGACCTGATCAGGGTAGCAGGAATTTGATGAATGCGAGACGAACAGGACCGTTCATTAAGGCGACACTTGCGGGAGGCCTATGTCCAACAGTGGATGTCTTTCGGCTGAAATGATGATGATGATGATGATACTATTTCAACCTCAAACTTTATACAGCATGTGATAACTTATTTCAGCTTTCTCAAAATAAAGCCTTTCTTTTTTGAATACCGAGTGAAATTTCTTTAAATGTCAACGTCGAGGAGTGACAGTTGATCACTTAAGTGCACAAGTAGCATAGGTAATCAGTTCGTTGACAAAACTTATCTCTGAAGTGGTGTGGTGAATAATCTTGGCCATAAGTACATCCGCCTTCCGAGATTCGTGGATGAGAAAAAGTTGAAAAAAAAAAGTTTCATCTCACCTTTTTTTATGGTGGGAAAATCATCCAATGACAACCCCCGCTCTTGGGCGGAGCGGGAGATAGTGTCAGACTCTACTGACTAAAAGACCCACCTTGTTCCTTCTAGCCTTCATACCGGGGCTCGAGCGCCTTTTCGGATAACCCTGGCCCCAGTAGGCTTCGACCCGGCTGGGTCTCTGCTGTTGCTGACAACTCCTTGTGGTAAGCGATGATGTGGTCTACGATGGAGCACGCTTGCCTAGAAGTAACCTATTCACAAGTTGTAGGCTGTAGCTATCAGGAAACACAGACTCTGGCAGGGAATTCCACTCCTTGGCTGTAGGCACAATATATGGCCTACATGGGCCACCCAGGTGACTACAGAGGCCTACATGGGGACTAATATAACGTCAGAAGCTAGTGCACGGTTCCAATTGAAATCTGAATCGGGAAGAAACTCCATGGTTTCTCTTTTCAAGAGATGATTGTTTTTATTACAAGCTATTATTTAGTTTCACCTGTCCCGATGTTTGTCTGTCATCAAATCTTTCAATATCAATTTGACCCACTTCCCGGTTACCGATTGAGCTGATATTTTGCATGCATGTGTAAATCAGATGACAATGCGCAATTATTATGACATGGAGCTGATCTGATGATGGAACCGAAAGTTGGCTATTGGAGCTTGGTAGTCAAACGACACAACCCCATCGAGTTTGGGCTCGTATGATTCGTCTTGACGAGTATTATATGGTTAGGTAAACCAAACTATAAAACCTAGCTATGCAAAAATAATTTTCATTAAAAACTTGCTACAATATTATGTCGCCAATTTAGTAGGAATTATAACTGTAGTAGTGGTTGGAAAATGGTTATTGGACCTTGCTTCAAAATTCTTAACTTCGAAAAAATCATTGTCTGCGCTGCGTCGCGGGTTCGATTCTCGATTCCCGCACAGAAAAAATATTTCTATTAAATCACCTACAGATACATGTGTATCTGTAGGTGATATAAATATTTGTTCCGTCTGGGTGTTTTGTGTACCTATATGAGTTTACATATATGTGATATAAATATTTGTTCCGTCTGGGTGTTTTGTGTACCTATATGAGTTTACATATATGTGAGTGCACCATCATACAGGAGTGTTACCAATGTTAAAAAAAAGGAAGGCAAGTTTTTTTTTTCCTTTGGTATTTGGGATACCATGTATTTAATACATATATTTTTTTTTACTACAGCAACCCTGATTCTAAAAATACAATAACTAACCTTGCTCACGCGCAGATATTTTTAAAAAGCTATTAAATCTTGCATGTTTACTTTGAACCTTCGAGGTTCTGCAAAAACCTTGGCCATGACCGTAACATTAACTGTTACCGAAAACAAGACTTTCAACTCTCTAGCATAAGGTTTAAATTCCAATAACTGACGAGCGCTCGTGAAATGCTGTACGATATGGAATTAGCAAGTTTTATTTTGGAAACTAAGTAAGAGGTTGCACACAGAAACCAGTTACTGACATAATTATGTTGGTAAATGATTTTGTCGAATTTTATGATTCTGCAATAAAAAGATTTGCGTTTTAATTTATGAGATGTGTTAGTGTGATGATGCGCTACAAATTAATTACCTTTTTTTAATAAAATAATTATTGAGAGGTGAAGATATGGGTTGGTTTGTTCCCTTGTTTGTAGAGAGTATTTCTAGAAGCTCTGATTCTATTTTAAGGGATTATTCAAAAGAATTACTGAAGGAACACAGGTGAGTAAAACACTGTCGTTCCTTCTCGCTCCACCTAGAACAGGGACATTTTTTCAATGAATGCCCACCCAAAAAAATGTGCGGACAGTGTGTAATGGGTAGCTCACTGTCCGTCCGTGCGATAACCGTCCGGACCGAGCCCAAGTCGTCGACGGCGCGTAGTGTTCCACGCGCGCCTCAAGGAGTTGTCAGCAACCGAAGGGGCCCAACAGAGTCGAAGCCTACTGGGGCCATAGGTGATGCGAAAGATATCCCCGGGGGAGTCATTAAAAGTCTGATACGCCCTCGCGCTCCGTCATTAGATGATTTGCCAATCTAAAAAAATAAATCCAAAAAATGTACACTAACTTTTCGTTAAATAATGTTGCAACTACCGAGCGGTGGGCCAGTAAAACGTAAAATTGGTGCCCTGAAATTGCACGACGGGGCCGCGGCAGACCAAGAAGGAGATGGCGGCACAACTTGGATGTCTTCCTTGGGAATTGGAAAGAGGTGGCTCAAAACCGGGAACATTGGAAGGAGTGGAGGGAGGCCTTTGCCCAGCAGTGGGACAATACGGGCTAGATATAATAATAATAATGTTGCAACTGCATGACACCTGAAGTGTAAGTCCTTGCAAGCGCACCAAGGAGAAAAAACTAGTAAAAAAATAACCGACATAGTTGTTAACATTTCAATGCAGATTGAGCATCTCACTGTGGCATCTCACTAACAAATAGAAAGAAATTCGTTCACATAAAAAAAAGAAAGTGCAATAACAGAACGAAAGTAGGACCTAAACGACTTTTGGAACAAGTGACATTTAGATACTACCTGTTACTCTGAGCACTCAATCGCAAAATCATTTTTACACCGAAATAACTTTTACAGTCTTCGAACTTTGGCACCCAGCAAAAATTACGCCCCTTTGGCGTAGAAAGTTTGGGAGCATTTTTTATTCTTATTGACTGGTTTTTCAAAAACAGAAATACTTTATCCTCTTTATAATATTAGTATTAAAAGTATAGATTACTAACTGACTCAGCAAACGCTATTTTTAGGGTTCCGTACCTCATAAGGAAAAAACTGAACCCATAGGATTACTTTGTTGTCCGTCCGTCTGTCTGTCCGTCTGTCTGTCAAGACCCTTTATCTCAAATTTGCGTGGAGGTATCGAGTTGAAATTAAAACCATATACTCAAGTCTGCGGTCCCTTCAAGCTGTGAAAAAATCAATCTTCTAAGTTAACGAATAAAAAAGATACGGCAGTTTGTGTTGCAAAAAAACGTATATTTTGATACTCTGAAAGATCGAAACTCATAGGGTACTTCCCGTTGACAAAGAAACCTGAAATTTAGCACAAAGCAAGGTCTTATAGCACAGGTATAGGAAAAAATCTGAAAACAGTAAATTTGTTGTTACTCGTACCTACGTCACAAAAAAATGATAATTTTTTTTTTGCGTTTCGGAATATTCTTCGGGACTCAACCTTCTAGAATTGTAGTGTGCACGGAACCCTCAGTGCGTGAGTCAGACTCGCACTTGCCCAGTTTTTTATTATACTTACACTCTAAGCGTTCCCGCACACGGGCCTCAAAAGAACGCCGCCACAAAAAAACGCCAGAAGCTGCCACAAATAAAAGCCGCTTCAAGCGTTTTTTATGTAGCGGCACTGACTGAGCCACAAAAAAAAGCCGCCTCAAAAAGAAGCTTGAAGCGGCGTTTTTTGTGGCCCGTGTGCACAGTAAGTGCGGTCTGAGGGGGAGTGTCAGACTTTTATACTAAAACCTTCGTTCAGTTACTCTTTGTGTTTCAGGGCCACTAGCAGTAACTACCTATGTGGAAGTATATTTTTACTATCATACTAATATTTTAAAGGCGAAATTAAAGGGACGGATAGGTATAGTCTGTCTAAGAAGTCAAAAGACTTGGAAAAATTTTAACGAATTAAAATATCTGTTACATATATACATTTTATACATACAATACTTTTTATAAGATTCTATTATTAAACAATTATCAACTCTTTGCTACCTTATTGTTCAACCAGTGTTGACTATATCAGGTTTTAAGAATTTGATTACCCAAGTCGTTTCACTTTTTAGACAGACTCTATCATACTCGAACGGCAGTATAGATTTCGATGAAACTTGGTTCAAGGATAGACCAAGTCCTATATTTGCACATAGAATATTTTTATCCCGAAATATATACAATAAAGATGATTTGATTTGATTTGATTTGAAAGTATGTTCCTTAGAGATAATTTTCTATTATCAAGAGGCGAAATAGCTAGCACAAGCTAATTTGATAATTATCGTTTTGCGGCATTATATCGTTTGTTTTTTTTTTTGTTTTTATATTTTTTGTTTGTAGGTAATCTTTGAAAGTACTGATCCGATTGCAAAAATTTTAGCACCGATAGAAAGCTGCTTTGTTCCTGAATGACATAGGCTATATTTTATGTACGGGGGCGAAGCCACGGCCAAAAGTTAGTACCTAATATGTGGCTAATGCTTCAAAATTATATAAAAGAACCGTAATGTCGAAATGTCAGTGATGTCCATCTTTGTCTGAAGATCAAATCGAATTAGTTGGACACGCATAATTATACGAGAATCTACGATTTTACTATGCAATAGTGAATGTAATACATTTTGGTGGCGCAATTTAATGGAAACGGATTCAAAATCGTTTTGCAAATTGAATATTTGTTAAAGTTTAAAATGGTTTATAAATGTCTGTTGATCACTTTTGAATTGTGGCGGATTTATATGTATTAATGATGGACTCCAAAGTTTGTATATTTATTTTATATTATATTTAGCCGTAAAGGTTGTTCGAGAATATCAAGAGGATTAGGTAATTAAGGAAGGGCTCAATATTTTTTCTGATCCTTCAAAACTGTATTTTATTTCATACAATTTATAAACATTAATTAAAATCCTCGCAACTAACTGAACCATATCGTACCATGAGATCCCGCCGGAACTCGCGTGGTCATGGTCAGTTCGGAAGATTCCTACACCGGATTTGTGCAGAAAAAACGCTTGTCACCATTGTGTGGGCCGCCTGGAAGACACGGTGGAGCATACGGTAGAGATGTGCCCCGCTTGGGCAGAGCACCTCCGTGTCCTCGTGAGGGCGCTCGGTGACAGGGATCTCGCACCGGGCCTTGATGTAGGCCTGCATAGTCCGGAGCGAGGAGGAGTGGCAGGCAGTCGCCTCCTTCTGCGTAGCAGTAGTGTTAGCAAAGGAGGTGGACAATCCGCCGGCGGATGGGGCGCGAGGGCCATTGCCAAGCGCGTGTGACCGCCTCCTTTGCTTGCATTACTGCTTTGCAGAAGGAGGGAAATACACGTAGGTATCCCATGAAAAACCCTACACAAATAAAAACATGTACGTAGGCACACGTCTACAACCTTTACCTCAATAAAAAATTCAACAAACAAGCAAAAGCAAAGAAATGTATGAGAGAGCCAAAATAAAATTAGAATAAACCAATCAATAGGCTGGGCGCGGAAGATCGAGGGTTGCTAGGCAACCGGCCGGGCCAAATGTTTGTCCAAAAGTTTCACAAATTAACTTCGGCAAATGTTTGGCAAGTTTTATCAGATACCTAGTGCGCAATTCTGTTACTTGAGAGTATTTGACAACAATATCTACTTCAAAGTTAGTTTGTTCAAGCTTCGTAATTCGATGCTTGGTATTTCGGTAGCTAGTAGCTACTTAGACGTTGGTTTTAATTAAAGCTTACTGTCCACGGACGCGTAGCTTCATAGACACGTATTCGTCATTGTACTTCTGCATATGGATAGAATTACACTGCGCAGCACACGTGTGTCACACACACGCCAATCTACGCGCGTTATATGTCTCCATATGTTTTATATGGAAACAAGACTTGTAGTGCTACACTTGATCCACGCTACGCGACCTCGTTTTACGTAGGTACAAATCATGTGTGTTACAATTACCGTCACGGATCTTGAGCGCTCGGCGTCAGAGTGGGGATCGCTTCGCGCATTCCATACATTTGCGAGCCAATCGTCGTCGTTGTTAGATACATGCAGCAAGACCTACCTACAAGTTGTAGGTAGCGGGTACAAACCCAGCCAGACGCGTTACTTTGTGTAATTTATTTCATCACTACTGCTCTAAAAACGGTGAAGGAAAACATCGTGAGGAAACCGCCATGTCCTAGAACCAAAAATTCAAAGACATGTTTTTTTTATGATGGGAAAATCATCAATGAACGGATCTCGAGCTGTCTTTCGAAACTAACCCTGGCCCAGGTAGGCGTCGACCCATCTGGGCCCCTGCTTTTACTGACAACTCCTTGAGGCGCGCGGAAACAGTGCTCGCCGTCGACAATTTGGGCTTGGTCCGGACAGTTACCGGACGGTCGGACAGCTACCCATTGTTCACTGTCCACCAACTCGCACTGGACCCGCGTGGTAGATTGCGGCTCATTCCCTCTCCTAGAGACGAGGCCTCAGTCCCAGCAGTGGGAACATTATAAGGCTGATTATGCTATGCTGTCCATAGACGCGTAGCTTCACAGACGCGACACGACGGCACGACGCGACGCTGCCACTTCGTCGACAGAATTTCATATTTTTGTACGTGAGCTTTGCGCAGGCGTACACCAAGCATATAATGACAAATACGCTTTTATGAAGCAACGCGTCCATGTGCAGTAGGCCTAAGATTTCTCATCATCATCATCATATCAGCCGAAAGACGTCCACTGTTGGACATAGGCCTCCCCCAAGCGTCGGCACAACGACCGGTCCTGTGCATCACGCATCCATCGGATTTCCGTGACCCTTACCAGGTCATCGGTCCACCTTGTTGGAGGCCATCCAACTCTGCGTCTTCCGGTATGTGGTCGCTACTCCAGAACCTTTCGTCCCCATCAACCATCTGTTCTGTGTGCAATGTGCCCTGCCCATTGCCACTTAAGTTTGGCGATTCATCGAGCTATGTCGGTAACCTTAGTTCTCTAGTAAGGTCTTGGTAAGATGTGTGATGTATCGCTCTTCTGAGTGTTAATTGTTTTCTTTTCAAATTATAACTTCTAGCCACGGAGACTAGGCGTAATGTGAAAGTTGTGGAATATTATTATTATCTACGTGTATATAAAAAAAAAAATAATATAGGTAGAAAATAATAATACTTTACACACACTTTTTAGTTTGAAAAGCTATGAAAGCGTGTTTTTTTAGTTTTTTTTTTTTACTATATTTTTGTTTTTCACTAAACAAAACGGATTATTGTATTGTCATCAGTCTTTGATGAGTGTGCAAAATTTGAAGAAAATGTGATCGCCCAAAGTTGGTCAAAATCGAGCTCAAAGGCGTTGGTTACAAACATACAGGTAGTGTTGCCAGGCGTCCCGATTTGCGCGGGATGTCCCGATTTTTAGGGGCCTGGGAACGCGTCCCGATTTGCACTTGATCGGGACGCTAAATGTCCCGATAAATCGAAAGCCCTGAAACTCAAAGAGCGACTGAAAAAGTCTGAGTATTACTCAGTAAAAGTTTGACACGACTTCTCGTTCCACTCCAGAGCGAAAGGAATCATTGGAAGATTTCTCCCCTAAACAAACCTTATTGAAAAAATGTTTTTGTCCCGATCTAAAACCTAAAAATCCCGACTTATTTTACCATTTGTCCCGATTTTTATCCAAACGGTCCTGGCAACACTACATACAGGTGAAGCTAATATAAGCGTGTTAATGAGGTCACGTTATCACTTGCTTGTATAGAGCTTCCCTTTATATATTTTATAAGAATATTTTATGTATTTTTTTTTCTATGGGTCTCCGATGCCTGAAAATAAATGGTTATCATTATATATTGATAAAACTCTCTATACGTACCTACAGGGTGATTTTTAATTCATTGGCTATATTTTAATATTAATATTATTGATGAGCACGATCATTTGTTCTGTCTGGGTGTAATTTATCTTTAACTAGTTTTTGCCCGCGGCTTCGTCCGCTTATATAAAATATACTTAACCTATGTCACTCGTGAATAAATCAGCATTATATCGGTGATAAAATTTTAGCAATAGACCAGTCGTTTCATAGTCTCTTTATTATATTAGTGTAGATATATAATTATGTACTTATATAAAAAATAAGTAAGTGTATATAATTATGTATATAAAAAATAAATGTTTATAAGTGGTCTAGTCGATACTCATAACACAAGCTCTGCTTAGTTTGGGACAAATTCTCTTTGGTTTGGGACTAGGTCACATTGTGTGAAAGTTGTGGAATATTATTATTATGTATATTATTATATTATATTGACTTAAACAATTCTTATATTGTCGATGTTATCTATTACTTAATATATTTTTTAAATACAAACTAAAATATATTAGAATACATGTTTATTTTGCGCGTCGTTGACATTATAGCACAGATAAAATCAATACTCCAAAATGGCCCATAGCGTCTTTTTTTTTTATTCACGTCAGTCTATTTTAAAATATTTTTTTTTAGCTTTCTAGGTCTCAATAAAAATTCCATGCCTTGAGTCGGTCTAAAATGTCAAACTACTGGGGTAATCTAATCAGCACGCTTAGCCAAATTGTTATTCTGCAATCGTTAACGCTGTCGAAAAGTGATGAAACGTATGGGAATGACGTCATCTCAACGTAAAGTCGCGTGGTCGGAACAAACGAATAGAGAATTCGTAGCCAAGTTCACATCGTTCAAAATCGTTTCTACAATATTTAACGCTAGAACCTTTGTTATACAAACGCTAAATTGTAGAACGATCGCCCGAATCAGGCGCGTCAACATGGCTACCAATTTATCGTTTTCTACAATTGCTGTCACCAAGGCGTTACCGATTAGAGAACGGAATTCGATTGTAACTTGGCTTGGGGGGCTGATGTAGTCACAACACTGGTTGAACAATGTTATCGTAACGATTATACCTAGTTAGTGAAGAAATTTAACACTGTAAAATATTTAAAAAAATATATTGTTACTTCACTAATCATAACATTGACATAACAGTGGAACTTAGCAATTAAGTTAAACAATCACTTACATCATTCTTTCAAATTAATCTCTCATTGTTTCAAACTCTGATCAAACCTGACGATTAACAAATTAAACTTAAATAAAGTATTATTGTTTACTTCACAGCATGGTTTCCAAGCTATAGTAATTTCATTTTAGCATGGCATTAACGGTCATTGCCCTTTCTCATAAATCTCTTAGTAAGAAATCGAAGAATGTACTTATCTATCATATTTCAAAAATTGTGGTTGCTATTCATTTAGGACTGCTATACAAATGAAAATAATAATAATCCACAACTAACACACAACGCCGTCTAGTCACAAGCTAAGCTAAGCTAAGCTAAGCTATAGGTCTTTATTTTGACAGAGCCCTCTACGGCCTTTTTTTATGGTGGGAAAAAATCATCCAATGACATTCCCCGCTCTTGGACGGAGCGGGAGATAGTGTTTTACTGACTAAAAGACCCACCCCGTTCCTTCTAGCTTTCATACCGGGGCTCGAGCTCCCTTTCGGATAACCCTGGCTCCAGTAGGCTTCGACCCAGCTGTGTCTCTGCTATTGCTGACCACTTCTTGAGGCGCGCCGGAACATTGCGCGCCGTCGACGACTTGGGCTTGGTCCGGACAGTTACCGGACGGCCGGACAGCGAGCTGAGCCCTCTACGGCCTGCTAGAGCTGCAGGAACGTTCGAAAGAGTGATTGATAGTGATAACCGAACACAAAGAGCAACTAAAAAAAATACAGGTTGATTTTAGTCAGTAAAAAACTGACACACCCTCTCGCTTCACGCTAGGGCGGGAGAAGTCATTTGATAATTTCTCTTGTTTTAAACTTACGCTACGATTGTGGCCCATAGAATATAATGTAATTAAATATATCTGTGTGAAAGCTTTAGCAATGCTAAAACGCAACTACTATAGCGCCAAGAACACCATGCAAGGTTAACCTAAACTATCGTTTAACTTAAACCTCGTTTAACCGATACGATCAAAACGGTTCGGTTTACAAGCCCTCTTATTATGTATCGTTGTCTCTGACAGTCGAATGATTGATAGGTAGGCTTAAACTTTCACTTTACTTTGACATCTCGTTAAGTTTACCTTCCTTTGTGTTTGCTTGAAAATTAATTCCGATATATTTCACCGTCAGCCTGTATTCATTGAAGTTGAGCGGAGTTGTCATTGATATCAAGTATATTGTAGGTACAATAAGTTATAGGCTCATATTTAACATTTATACAATATAAAGTCACGTGTTTTCCCACGAGGGCCGTCAAAATACTTTTGCTTCATCTACTACCATAGAACTGCCAGCCTAGCCTCTTCGTAGAACCAAATCTGATTATCTGACAATACAACTGACATCTAAGCCACAAACAAGGACATACACCTCCAGCAGGGTCGAAGGGTCCTACTGGGGCCATGGGTGATGCAAAAGAGATCCCCGAGGCCTTAGAACAATGGCAAAGAAAGAACAGGAGTGGGTTTTTAGTCAGTAAAAGTTTGACACTATCTCCCGCTCCGTCCAAGAGTGGGGATTGTCAGATGGTTTTCGCACATAAAAGGACATACACCTAGTTTAGGAGTCAGGACTTTAAAAATGACCTAATTATTTTAAGCCTTTGTTTAAACTAATATCAAGTTAAACAAAAGCATACAACTTTTTGTAACGAATCGCTTATGATGAAATAAATTTATTATACCAAGACAAACGATTCCTTTCAACTTTTAAGTCTTAAACGCCACTTCGAAACTTTTATTAAAAACGTTGTAACATTTATCAATTTCATTTACTGCACTCACCTTTATACGTCGTAATAGTTCACATAAAACGAATTACGTAAACAAAGACTAGATATTATTTAGATAAAATGTTTTATAGCTACAAGCATGGGGAATTATAGTCTTCTATTACCGTAAAATTATGGGAAAATATAACAGTATTATGCCACACGCGTGTAGGTTGAACTTAGAGATGATAAAATCATTTAGTACACTAGGTATAAGGTGTTACCCGCGGTTTTGCTCGGACAACTTTTGTTTTTGATAGGAAACCTACCACAGTGTTGTATTTTTAACCCAAAGGTTGACTGGTAGAGAATGCCTTGTGGTATTAAGTCCGCATATGTACCACTATTGTACATGAAGTTTAAATAAATAAATAAATATAATTTCTCCCACTCTAAGTGGAGGGAGTATCAGATTTTTAGTGGTTAACCCCACCTGTGTTGTTTCTTCATTCTAAAACTCAAAATTATTTTATTTCACATAGGCTTACATAGGCACTTTTAAAACGTCAGAAGCTAGTGCACGGTATCAATTGGTTGTGTCCTATGGAGAAGAACTGGCAGGAAACTTCATGATTATGCTTAAAAGAAAAACTGGGCAAGTGCGAGTCGGACTCGTGCACTGAGGGTTCCGTGCAAACTATAATTCCTCAAAGTTTTTCCCGCGCGCCTCAAGGAGTTGTCAGCAACAGCGTCGAAGCCTACTGGGGCCTGGATTATCCGAAAGACAGCTCGAGCCCCGGTATGAAGGCTAGAAGGAACAGGGTGGGTCTTTCTTTGATCAGTAAGAGTCTGACACTATCTCCCGCTCCGCCCAAGAGCGGGGGATGTTAATGCATGATTTTTTCCCACCATAAAAAAAAAGGTACGGAACCCTAAAAATGATAGTTCGTTGCCCTTTGTGTTTCAGGATAACAATAATTATTTCAAGTAGTCTCACAGCTAGTATTTCACAATAATTAATTAATTATTAAGTTTAAGAATCAATAAATATACCTATGCTAAAAAGAGAAACCTTGACGAATTCCATTCTAACATAATATTTGCTGTCCGTATTACTTTCTAACTTTGAGAATATTGAATTACTAGAAAAGTACATTAACATTCAATTTAGCAATATAATTTAGTAAATAAAGGTAATAAGGTATACACCTTAATAATAGAGTACCTACCTAAAATAAGTCTTTAAAATGAGACAACACATCTTAAAAAAAACCTGGACAAAATATACTGAGAATAAGTGTCATCGAATTTATTATTTACTAGCCTTTGCCAGCGGCTTGACCCGAATACATAAAACATAGCCTATGTCACTCAGGAATAAAGCAGCTTTCTATCGGTGAAAAAAAATTTAACAATTAGACCAGTACTTTCAGAGATTACCTCCTACAAATCTGAAACAAACTTTACCTCTATATTATATTGGTGTAATGTCTCATGTTTTCACAAATTAAGTACTACTCGTTCCAAATGAGAATAGGACCGATTCCTCTGTTTTGACGTCTCGTCGTACTGTCAAATCGAAGAAATTTTGGCAAAATTGAAGAACTTAAAGATGAGTAAAATTGAAGAACTGGATTCTGATTAAACTTTTTTTGTTCACAGTTCATAAATAAATTAAATTTATCGTAAATTAATTAATATTAAAACATTTCTTTCCTCGATTTGACAGTAAATCGTAACGTCACAACATGGCGGGCGATCCTATTCTCATTGTGTGTTCCAAATTAGTTTAAAAAAATTAAGAACTTTTTGACCAATAAATAGAATAGAACAAAGTATATAAATGTATCTGATTTTTGTCAGCTGATCGAACAATCTGTTTATCGGCCTAAGAAATTGACAAAAATCTATTCTGGAAATAAACCTCATACTGTATAGTGTAAACCACACATATACATATAGTATAGCATGACAATGTCTGCAACACCTTGAGGCATTCAAGCTATGCTAATAAAGTTGCAACAAATAGACAAATAAATGGTCAAACATCGAAATGAAGTAGCATCTATTTAAATAATAGATTAAACCGTTTAATTCATTAAACCCCAAGCGAACGCCGGCGTTCGCGCACCTATTGTCTTTCAATTGTGTCTGCAATTATCACAATTGAAAGGTTAAAATGTGTGCAACTCTTTAATTATATTCAAATATGTTTGTCGTTCTGCGTAGGTGTTCGCTGGAATTCTACTAACTATATTAATATTAATTAATATTGCATTTTTTATGCAAAGTTGTCGCACACTTTCATGCAATGAAACGGCGGAATGTTTTTTTGTAAGCTAAGTGCTTCACTGTGATCCCAGCTAATGGCAAGCGGTGCTGCAATCGTTGATGGTGAAGCGCACTAGTTTATTAAGAGCCTATTCACTCTAGTTTTGAAGACACCCGGTTTGGAAGATCGCAGCAGGCAATTTTTTCTTCCGACAAACTGCGTACATCGAAAGAATGGAAGTCCGAACTAAGCATTTTGAAGAGGCGAAATGCTTAGTCCGGACAGTAGACAATGTAAGGGAAAACACTCGCTACACGTCGGGTAAGCTACAACCGGCTTAGTGCACTTATGCACATACAATATATCTGTGCTTTTACCAAGTACACTTTATACCAACTAATTTTAATAAGCGTGTCAAGAGTTTGAAACATTTGACCTCTGCGACCTCTTTCTATCCCTCTCTCTCTCCATCAGTATCCGTATAGGTATATATTTTTTTCTTTAATTTCAGTTATCAGATAATATGACCGAGAGAAACGTGTCCTCTCTTATCAAGCTTGAGTTGAACGTGATCTGGGGAATAAGTAATGAGACGCTTTTGTTAAAAAAACTAAAGTGATTTTTGGTTGCGGCGTATCTTTGAATTTGTAGGTTATCATCAATGAACTAGGAAGTTATTAGGGTGAGGACAAACGAGCGTAATTTTATGAGTCGTGAGTCGCAGAATTTCGGTCGCATAATTTCTTCTTGGATTGTGTGAGAAGTGATATGAAAGAAAAGGGAGTTAGTGATGGTTTGACGGGTGACAGGACGGAATGGAAGAAGAAAACGTGTTGCGCCGACCCCAAGTAATATGGGATAAGGGCAGGAAGAAGAAGAAGACGAATTTCTACTGTGGCTGACAACTCATTTTGCGTCGCCGTGTGAATGAAACAGGACTTTTGTATGAAACCGAATGCAACAGAAATTACGCGACCGAAATTCTGCGACTCAGGACTCACAAAATTACGCTCGTTTGGCCTCACCCATAAAGGTAGATTATGGGTTTAAAAGCATACATATAAATCTGTTGTGCTGGGTTTGTTCAAAACATGAAAGTAGGTAAAGATATCCTAGCATCTTGAGATCGCCCGAAGGACACGGTGGAACATAAGGATGTGGTCTGTCTCGCTTGGGCGGAGCACCCCTGTGTACTCATGGAGACGATTGGAGGTGACTTCTCGCGTCTGTCTCTGGTCCAGGCCATGGTACGGTAAGAGGGCACAGGAAGTGATCACGAAAACAGCCCCACGACCCGGCTGCTGTAAGAAATGCCCTAGGCATCGGCAGTCAAAAGCATTTCCCGGCCACTGTAACCGAGAGCTTGCGGACGGCAAGCAACGAATAATTCGCCATCCGAAAAAAGCTGGACCAATACACGCGAGCCTTAAAGTGATATCCGTATGAATGACTAAGTATTGACTAAGCAACTTAGTGAAATCAAGATAATCCGAACAGACTGCACCAACCAATCACATAAAATTTGCAACCGGTTTTCATATTCCAAATTCAAATTCGTACTAAAACCTCATCATGTTATACAAAAATGTATAAAAATCGGAACAGTGCGAATTATAAAACAAATTAATAATATGTATTGATGACAAGAATCGAATGTTACAATAAATAAGTGAAAGGATTTATTAAAATCATTAATAAATTTAAATAATCCTCATTTACATCACGTTTTTTGTGCAGTCGTGTTAAATGATAAGTATCATTTAATTTTTCGAATTCGAATTTCGAAAGTGTTTGCGTTATGTATGGAAATTAATCGATTAGGAGTCACAATTGGTTGCATTTCAGTATGATGCTAATATTAATTCGGCTTTGCTTTATAATTTAAGTCATATTTACGCAAGAAAAAGAAAAAAAAAATGAAGCTAATAGTTTAATAGGTTAAGTTTGAAAGAAATAGTCAAATAATAAACTTTCAGCTCCATATGTATGTATTACTAGCTTTTACCCGCAGCTTCGCCCGGATACATAAAATATAGCCTATGTCACTCAGAAATAAATCAGCTTTCTATCGATGAAAAAAAATTTTAGCAATCGAACTAGTACAGTTGCCATCACGGATCAAATATTCGATCTCTTTAGTGGTGCGAAGTGAGACGCGGGGGCGGGGAGTGTCAGTGATTGGCTCGCCGCGCCATCGCGTCATAGATGTCACTCCTAATTCGATCCCTGCGTTGCTGCATGTATCTAACAACGAAGACGATTGGCTCGCCAATGTATGGTATGCGCAAAGCGATCCCCACTCTGACGCCGAGCGCTCAAGATCCGTGATGGCAACTGTACTTCCAGAGATTACCTCCTACAAACAAAAAAAAAACAAAATTTACGTCTGTATTATATTAATGTAGGTAAATATACATGTAGCCGCGTAAATAGATAATTTAATATCTATAAGTAACTTAAGCTGTAGACTGTCCTAATTGTCCTTTCAAACAATTACAATAATCATGGTATCATATTTCATGAAAAATTTCGTTGAGTTGGTTTCGGCCCCTTTGCTCCAAAGGTTCAAAACTCCAGTGTCCTGGAGTGTGTCGTATTCTTCAATACTGAGGGTCGTGACCTCCCTGCTTCATCACTTTACTTTTGATGGTGTTTTTCCATTCCATCTTTTTTTTATTTTTCCATCTACTTTACCAGTCACGATTAACCTTTCGAAGTTTCCATCGCCTTTCCTTGCAATGTGAAAAAATAAATAATACTATACAATTGAACGATCTGTATCTCAATGATGCCGCGCGCATCAAGGAGTTGTCAGCAACAGCAGGGACTTAGCCGGGTCGAAGCCTACTAGGGCCAGGGTTATCCGAAAGGGCGCTCGAGCCCCGGTATGAAGGCTAGAAGGAACGGGCTGGGTCTTTGAGTCAGTAAGAGTCTGACACTATCTCCCGCTCCGCCCAAGGGCGGGGGATGTCAATGCATGATTTTTTCCCACCATAAAAAAAAAGCTACAAACGCTCAAAGCAATCATTAAACCATTTAATAACTAAAAAAGCGATCAAATAACCCGGAAAAAAGAAAGTAAAACAGCCAGACTTTTTTGCGTATACATCTAATGGAGTTATTATAATCAATTAAGTATATAATATAATGAATACATATATATAAAACAATTGTGTCGGTTTGTGACATCAAAATATTTTATTTTTATTACATGCATATGAAATTACATTCGATACTATACCAAAAATGCTTTTTTTATTGATCCACGCAAAAAAAAACTTTTTGAAATTGTGTTCAAATGACATTTTGCCGTTTTACAAGTCTAACATGGACGAAGTCGCAGGCGCTAAGTAGTCTATACTAATATTATATACAGAATAATAAACTCAAAAATATTTAAAAAAGGTCACAAGTTAGACACTACCGACACTAAGTACAAAACAAGTCACGGCAGGTCATAGTGGGTGGGCGCTCGAGCCCCGGTATGGAGGCTAGAAGGAACGGGGTGGGTCTTTTAGTCAGTAAGAGTCTGACACTATCTCCCGCTCCGCCCAAGGGCGGGGGATGTCAATGCATGATTTTTCCCACCATAAAAAAAAGGTCACAGTGGGTATCAGGAACCAGCACACAGCTGGGTGAGGGTACAAAACAATCCCTCTGTCGCCCGGATGGCCCGGTACTATGTGTTTGAGCAGATAACCAGGTAACAAGCTTTGTGATTTTTCATGATACAGTTATGAAATTTTGTACATACCTATGTATAAATTTTTTAATCTTTACATAAAAATACTAAACACGTGTTTCGGGTTGCACATATACTAAAATCAAAATTAACCACGGGCAAAGCCACGGTCAAAAGTCAGTATAATAGCAGTGTGTAGCGAACATCGATACCTGTATCAATTTTTATTACAGTAATTTGTGACAGCCATATTTCAGGGTTGTTGAACCTTTGGCACGTGTAATGTGAATAAAGTACTACCACAAAATAAATAGGTACAGAAGATAATCTCATGTATGTACTTCACTTTTTATACCTACGCACGGTGGACGCACACTAATGAACGTTTGAGCCGGAACTGTTCGACGAGTGGTCCGAGACACGACCGAGATATCGTGTCCGTGAGCAGTGTCTATGTGTGCGTTGCTCGAGCGCGTTTTGCATGTAGATTGACTTCTGTACCTATCTATTTTGTGGTACTACCTACATATTGGTAGCATAATTATTATTGTAATTACGTATGAATGAATGAATAAGAAGACGTTGACATAGAATATGGTTGACGGGAGATTGATTAGGTTATTACCGTGTCTTTGACTAAAAAAAAAAAAAACTACTTTTAAGCTGGAGACCATTATAGGACGCGGCTGACGGACGCGGCTGACAGCCGCGACTGATAAGTGTGCACAGACAAAAGCATCCAGCGCGTCAGATTTTTTTCGGATATTCAAACGCTCAAGGTGAGCCCAAGGATACATCCACGACCCGTCTGACAGTTTACACAGCTCAGTATAAATTAATTATCTAGATACTTAAGTCGTGGCTGTCAGCCGCACTCGTCAGGCGCACCCGTCAGCCGCGTTCGTCAGACGCGTTCGTCAGACGCATCCTATAATTTGTTTCCAGCTGTACTTATTTAGGTAGAACTTCTGCCAGCAGCTTCGCATGTGTATAAGTTTCTTGATACAAACTTTGGACCATAGTTACATTCCCTTAGGGGATGAATTTTGGAAAATCGTTTCCAATTTAGAAACATAAGAGGAATATATTGCATGGATTATCTATATATCTAGCCTCTAGCCTATTGTGTCCCACAGTTCTGCAAAGACCTCCCTCTGATAACTGACCACATTTCTGTACTAGTGTGTGCCCGAGCCGTTCGGATAACAATACTGTGCCAAGGGTTAGAGCGTCGGTAGAATTACCCACAACTATCACACAGCGCCGTCTAGTCCCATGTTAAGCAGAGCTTGTGTTATGGGTAATAGACAACTGATAAACCTACTTATATATTTCTAAATACACACATATTATAGATAAATTACACCCAGACACAGAACAAATGATCATGCTCATCACATAAACATTTGTCCTGGGTGGGAATCGAACCCACGACCTGCGGCATAGCAGCCAGGGCCACTAACCACTAGACCAACAGGCCAGTCATAATGCGAAAATATTGTGACCAATAGAGATTCAAAATGTTTCCCATCTCTGTTTAAAAACTACTAACCTAGAGATGTTTTAAATTGTAATTTTAGAAAGTTTATAGAGCTGTCGTGTCTTATTCTTGATGCACCGTAATAAGCAATAGTTTAAATCATGGGATAGAAAGTATATAAAGAAGGTTAAATTCGAAAAAACTTAGGATAAAACGAATGCAGTTGATTTAATTTAATAAAAAACTGAGTGTCCAAGGCGTTCAATTGCAACCCATCAAGAAAATAAGTTCTTAAAAACGACTTTAGATGCTTTTTTTTGAGGTGGGAAATCATTTAATAACTTCTCACGCTGTAGAGTGGAGCAGGAGAGCGTGTCAGGCTTTCAGAAAAGAAAGAAAGAAAAGCACTTTTTTCATTGTGATAGGTTTGCGCTTGACCGCTATTTCACCTGATGGAAAGCGACGATGCGGCATAGCGTTCTTACCTAAAAGTAACTTATTCACTCTTGACTTAAAGATTCCCGGGTTGTAGCCATCAGGAAACACAGACTCCGGTAGGGAATTCCACTCTTTGCTGTACGCAGAATGAATGTGTTCCCAAAACGTTTTATGCGTATAGGTGGGATAGTACCGGTGATGCATCGCTCTATGCCTGATGATCTGATGATGGAACGGTCTAAATGGAATTAGGCTATGCACTTCCCCGAAGTGCAACCAGTAGAAAACCGACAGGCTCGGCGTCGATGCTCAAGACTTTGATGCCTCAACTTGACGAGTGCATCATTGCCAATGATCCTCCTTTAATTTGGCGGATAAGACGCAATCTTAGGACTGACTTCCTGCCTAAAATCACACCTATATTCCACGGCACAAGTGTGAGCAACCTTTATGCTGAAATTTTTTGAGGACCCAAGCTTAGTCCTTATCGGACGGCGCACGACACTTTGTTCACCGTCTGCAAAGCCGTTTTATATCGATTAAATGTAATTCCCTGCCGGAGTCTATGTTTCCTGATACTATAACCTAGGGGTTTTTAAGTCAAGAGTGAAAGACTGCTTCTAGGTAATCACATCATCGCTTACCATCAGGTGAGATAGTGGTCAAATGCAAGCCTATCCATAATAAAAAAAAAACTAAACAGACAAGATGACGTCACACCTCACCTTCTGCACGTAACTTTCATTGCTAGTGAGCGGTGGAGATGCTTCCTTGATGTTCACTCGATCGACGGCCAATCGCTAAAACAATTCACATTTGTAACAGGATGAATTTAGAAACAACAGAAATACTTGCCCGAGGCTACTATATTTCTTAATGGACTTAATTTGTTGTACAATCTCAGTATGTAATCTGTAATTTAGATGTACAGATGAAAGGAAATGTAATTGTGATTTACATAATATAGAGCAATGTGCAACTGCAGAGTGCAGATGTCTATCTGTATGTGTGTCGTTTTATTTTATTATTTTAAATCAGTGGTTTGTAGAGTAATGAATGGGTTGCTTATGAGTGGTGTGGCCATCCACTGGGTAAGAAATTACTGATAAGAATTGATTGGTCTGTTGATGTAGTGGTTAGTGTCTGTGACTGCGCTCCAATTGTAGTCGTGTATTGGAGTCACACCTAAGATAAATGTTTGCGTGATGAGTACGATCATACTTTTTTATATCGTGTTATTTGATGGTTTTCGACCAAAAAAGGATATATGCACCACTAAATTTGGATCGTTTTAATCCCGTGGAGGGTCGATCCGGTACATGAAACGCTATCGATTTGAAAAGAAAAAATTAAAAAATAAAGTGCTTAAATAAAGTACCTTTTTTTAAACTCATATTAATTTACGCATGTACGAAATTAATTTCTTTAAGAAAACGTCAGCTGAGCGAGTTCAATGACCTGTAGTTAATAGTTGGCGTTGCGTACAAACTACCTACAAGTCATTGGACTCGCTTAACAGTGTATTTATAAGGAGAAACAAACAGTGATATCAACGCAAAGTCGACAATACTGCTGGGTTTAGGAACGTGAGATTTTGCACAAGGCTTCCTTTTATGACAATAATGCCAGCCAGGTTAGGGTTAGTGTTGCCAGTCGTCCCGATTCGCGCGAAACATCCCGATTTTTAGGGGTCTGATTGATGATTTGTACCTGATCGGGACGCTTAATGTCCCGATAAATCAAAAGATATATTAAAGCCATCATTATTACAATAAATTAACCTGTATCACATTCGCATCACTATATCAAATGCGTTCAAAATTACACACGGCGCTTCACTGAAGGGGACCTAGTAGGGCCGATGCATGCTAGGGTTGCGGGAACGTTTGAAATAGAGAAGTCATTGGATAATTTCCCACCAAAAAAAAACTTTATTTTAAAAAATGTTCCGATAAAACATAAATCCCGATTTTTTTACCAACTGTCCCGATTTTCATCCAATCGGACCTGGCAACACTAGTTAGGGTATACCTGACTGGTTTGCCTGTACAGCTGAGTTCGGCAGGTAATCCGAAGCGTGTGTTGTACAACTGTGCTAGTTTCCATACAAGCTTACCTGACAGGTTTAACTGTGCAAGTAAACTGTTCAAGCCTAGCGTGTATGGCTACTTTAAGAGAGGTTTTTCCAAAATTTGCCCCCTAGAGGGATGAAGGGGGGTTCAAAGTTTGTATGAAGTTAAGAAAGTTTGTTTGGTTTGTATGAAGGAACTTACTTTTTCACGAGTGAAGACGCTGGCTGGAGCTAGTCGCTATTATAGCTAATAAAATGGCTCTCTGTCTAGAGCCTCAATACCACTCAGAACTTGAGAATAGGATTTTTCCAGTAGTGGAAAATTTTCGGCTGAAATTAATAAGTGAATATTGTGAAGACTTTCACGGAATTAATTTCCTAAATCGCTCTTTCTTTAAAATAGTATTTAGGTCACACAATTTATTGAAGTAAATGGTCTTGTCTATTGTAGTGATTCCCACGCATTCTTTAAGTTTGTACCTATTTTATTATAGTCTGCCTCGTCATTGGTCATCCTCTCTAAATCATTTCTGACATGTTTTTCTTTATAATTTACTTTCAATTTGACAATAGGTCATGAGACAATTTAGTATTTATCTCAATACTAGCTTTTGCCCGCGGTTACGCCCGTATACATAAAATATAGCCTATAACATTCAGGAATAAAGCAGCTTTCTATCGGTGAAAAAAATTTCGCAGTCGAACAAACTTTCAGAGATCACCTCCTACAAACAAAATACAAACTTTGCCTCTTTATAATATTAGTGTAGATAATGTGACAATAGTTTGAATCTGTTAAATCACATATACCACAGATTCAGTTGAAAACCAGCGTCAGGCACTTGTCTGGCATTCATGCTGAACTGGACCTATTTTGGTGCAGCCATGAGGCAGACATCAATGATATTTTATTTTTTTTGCTTTTTTTTATTTTTGATGTGTTTATTGTATAGTATTGTGTTTAGTGATTTACCAAATAAATTATTTTTCTTTCTTTCTTTCTTTTCATATGGGCACAGGAACTCACAGCTCTCAACGAAATATTTTTTTTATTGTTATATAAAAAGGGTTTTGATATACAAAATTAGGTACTTATTTTATCCAGGCATTATCTATCCACTCCATAAAAACTCATCAGAAAAATTCAAGTAACAGACAAACCGACACCATTCGCATTCATAACAGCTTGGATAAGAAAATACTTATGGTGGTACTACATAATCTTTACCGAAGTCACGCACGATTCGCGCATGCCAATAACTTCTGTAATACCCGCATATATGTGTAGTCGTAATAATTCTAATTCCGTAGTCGATAATTTACATAAGTAAAGGCCTCAGAAATGAGGTTTTTACTTAGAAGTTTTTTGGAAAGGTAATCACTGGTTTCTTTTTTTTAGAGGGGAAATCATTCCGCTCGAGCTCTAGGGCGGAGCAGGTATGTCAGACTTTTACTGACTAAAATCACACCTTTATTCCTTCTTTGCCCTTTGGTGTTCCAGGACCAAGGATTTCCCTTTTGGAAGTAAACCTATGGTCCGAAGCCCTGGCAGGGCCGAACCCTACTGGGTCCCTAAGACTTTGCTGACATTTGTCATCTTTGAGGCGCGCGTGCTGCTACTACATGAAGTCGACGACTAGGGCTTGGTCCATACGGTTACCTGACCACCGGACCTAGCTGAGTTACCTGAGCTAGCTATTGTCAGTCAAGTCCACGCCTGCTAATCGGGGTTGGGGTCCCAGCGGCTGGGGCGTAAGGACGTCCGTTCCCTCACGGTCGCCTCCTTCGCTAGCCTTACTGCTTCGCAGAAAGAGGCGACCGCTTGCCATTACTCTTCGCTCCGGACTGTACCAGGGCTGGACGCGAGAGGTCGCCACCAAAGATCGCCCCATTTTTTTTTCGGATAACCCTGGCCCCAGTAGGCTTCGACCCGGCTGGGCCCCTGCTGTTGCTGACAACTCCTTAAAGCGCGCGGGAACAGCGAGCGTCGTCGACAACTTGGGCTTGATCCGGACAGTTACTGGACGGCCGGACAGCGAGCTACCCATTGCTCACTGTCCGCAAGCCCGCGCCTGCGGTGGAAAGATCGCCCCCACGAGACAACCGTGGTGCTCCGTCCAAGCGAGGCACATCTCCACCGTATACTCCACAGTATTTATTATGGATGCTTCTCATTTGACCACTATCTCACCAGATAGAAAACGATGATATGGTCGACGATAGATCACGCTTATCTAGAAGTAACCTATTCACTCTTGACTTAAAGACCCCTAGGTTGTAGCAGTCAGGAAACACTCTCTGTGTTTTCAACTAGTCTACACAAGCCTTTATAGGTAGCAGCCACACTGTCGGATAGCAACCGGAATATATTGATCATTAACCCAAGAGGGTAATCATCTTTAATCTTCGTCTTAATAAATAAAATTACCGTGATTGCTAACCGTGTTTGAATTTATTTACCTCGCAATTATGTAAACTGTTATTTACACTACACTAATATTATAAAGGTGAAAGTTTGTTTATGTGTGTGTTCTTTTTTTAGGTGCGTAATCAGAAAACTCACTCCTGTTCCTTCTATGCCTTCGTTCTAGGTCCACGGGGATTTCTTTCGCTTGACTCATGGCCCCAGTAGTCTTCGACCCTTTTTTATGGTGGGAAAATCATCAATGACAACAAAAGCGGGAGATAGTGTCAGACTCTTGCTGACTAAAAACCCACCCCGTTCCTTCAAGCCTTCACACCGACCTTCAACCGGGGCTCGAGCTATCTTTCAAAACTAACCCTGGCCCCGGTAGGCTTCGACCCAGCTGGGCCCCTGCTGTTGTTGACAACTCCTTGTGGCGCGCGGGAACAGTGCGCGCCGTCGACGACTTGGGCTTGGTCCGGACAGTTACCGGACGGGCAGCGAGCTACCCATTGCTCGCCGACCGCAAGCCCGCGCCTACGGTGGCCAGACTTCGACCCTGCTAGGCCCTTACGGTTTGCTGACAACTCCTTGAAGCGCGCGTGAAATACTACGCGCCGACCCAAAAATCACCGTCAACAGCATTTCTCACAACTTACAAAACAGTGTTAGTCCGTATGATCGCGCCTACCCACGGAATCGTTGTGGATTCATTACAAAATATTTAATTTACGGCTCCCGGGCGTGGGACCGTCCGCTGACAAGCTCACGCGCATACGGTCGGACCAACCATGAACTTACGCAAGATTATATGCGTTTCCACTATCCGTCGTTTGTTGGCGATTTTATTTGTATACTTGAAAGTTAACGGTGAAAAGGAATTTTGTTCGAAAAGTGATTTCGTATTTCAACATTGCGTTTTATTTTTTGCTAAAAATTTACACATTTGAAGCCTTTTTTATCACCTCTAGTTGGGCTAAGTTTTAAGCAGAATCTGACTTGTAATTGAGAAGGAATCTGTCTTGTATTCATATGAGAGACCTTTTTTTCGCGGTGGGAAAATCATCTAATGACATACCCCGCTCTGGGGCGGAGTGGGAGATAGTTTCTTTCTTTTACTGACTGAAAATCCACTCCTGTTCCTTCTTGCCTTTCGTACCGGGACCGAGCTTCCCTTTCGGATAACCAGAGGCGTTTTGTTTTATTTACCTGTTCAACATGGGGATGTGGCCTGCGGGCATTTGAACCGGAGGACGTTACATTGGTCTATTACTGGATATTCATAGAGTTATTTGTCATCGGAAAATTACAAACACCTTAAGATTGTAAAATATCGCGAAAAATTGTAAACTATTTTTTTTTAATAAGGCAGGGTTATGTTGAAAACAGATGAATTTTTGATGTATATATGATATGTATATGTAAACGATAAATCCTTTTAAAAAAACATTTTTATTTTTATGTAATACAGGTATCAAGTAAGTAATTATAATCTAATAAACATTTATTAACCTTTTGAATGTCTTATGTTACACAGTTCGACATAAGCAATTGTCTTTCTATTGTGTCTCTAATTACGGCATTCAAAGAGTTAAGGCGGTAATATCAGACGGTTCACTCGAGTGAACACTCACACGAATGAATGCTTTGTTTTTCTTTCATTCCATATTCAAATGACTTACTACGAATGACAAAGAAAAGAACGTTTATCTTTATTTACTCTAAATATGTCATCGTGTGAAGTCGTGTGTCTCGGAATCCGTTTAATTCGTGATTTAATCCAAAAGTTTGTAAAAAAGAAGCATAGAAAACGTCGATGTTGGTGGGAGCGGCCATGGATTAAAAAAAGTTCTATCCTTGTGTTCGTCAAGTTTGTGGTTCCATAAACATTGAAAATTCTTAAAATGTTCCAATAACAACAGTGATTGTTTGCTCATTCCACTTGAACACCATTTTGCCGCCAATTTTCCATGACGCCACGGGACGTACGTCTGCTCCGAGCTCGAAACAAAATGGCCGAATCCGAATGAACGTGATATGTGCAGACCGTTCATTTTTCGTTCATTCGCAGTTGGAGTGAAAGATGCCGAATGAAATAATCTAACATTGTCAAATCGGTTCATTAATGAATTCATTCGGCACTCTTGTTTTATTTGGGGTTCAGACGAATCATTTCGAATGAAAGACGCCGAATGAAAGACAAAAATTAAAGAAAAGTGAACCGTCTGACAACCGCCTTTACAATCATACGCAGTCTACAACGTTTCCGGTGTCACCTCTACACTAATTAAAGATGAAAAGTTTTTTTTTTGTAGGAGGTAATTTCTGAAAGCACTAGTCTGATTGGACAAATTATTTCACCTATAGAAAGCTGTTTTATTTCTGAGTGTATAGGCTATATTTTATGTAAACGGGCAAAGCCGCAGGAAAAAACTAGTATTCAATACGATAAAAAATATGACACTGTAATATTACTCTAATACTGTTAAGACAGTGGTTTTAAGTATGTTTATTACCCTTTCAGCACACAAGTAGATCATATTCTAGAACAAAATAGTTTCATTCCGGTCTGGCAGAAGCTAGTACGATGTGAATGCATGATAAACCCCACAAAACTAAACTAATGACTCTATAATTACAATTTAAACTCGAAGAAATTTATAGTCTAGGAAACTGCGAACAATGAATAATAGATACAATAAAAAATGTAGATAAGCATGACAAATGTTGGGAGAAGCAAAACATGTTGCTTTCTATTCAGCACGCTTAGCCAAGTTGTTATTCTGCAATCGTTAACGCTGTCGAAAAGTGATAAAACGTATGGGAATAACGTCATCTCAACGTAAAGTCGCCTGACCAGAACAAACGAATAGACAATTCGTAGCCAAGTTCACATCGTTCAAAATCGTTTTTACAATGTTTAACGCTACATCCTTTGTTAGACAAACGCTACATCGTAGAACGAGCGGCCGACTCAGGCGCGTCAACATGGCTACCAACTTATCGTTTTCTACAATTGCTGTCACCGTGGCGTTACCGATTAGAGAACGGAATTCGACACAAACTGGTTGTAACTTGGCTAGGTGGGCAGTACCCCCAGTCAAGTTGATAATCTGCAATCGTTAACGCTAGTAGAAATCTTCAAATGTACTGGAATAACTTCATCTCAACGCTCAGTCACGTGGTGAGAACAAAAGAATTGTCTTGTGTATCTGACTTTACGTGTTAGTGATTGCATCCATGGTCTATGAGTAATTCCTAGTGTGGAACAACGCTTTTCTCTACATGGCTACAAACATCGTTGACAATTTAGTTCGTTCTATTTAGTACTTGGATCTGACTGATCTGAGAAACGCATTTTTTTCTTCTATTCTCTTCTGATATCCGACACAATATCGTTAAGTCTAGACCCTCACGATTACGGTTATATAATTTGCTTGCATTACTTCTATGCAGAAGGAGACGACATCTTCTTATTCTCTCGCTCTTCAGACCATGGCTTAGCTTACGCGAGAGATCGCCACTGAAGAAAAGAGCACTAAAGACTTTCAATCGGTGTACAGTTGGCACAACGTATCTTGAACGCTCGGCGTCAGAGTGGGGATGGCTTTGCGCATTCCATACATTGGCGAGCCAATCGTCTTCGTTGTTAGATAAATTCCGCAGCGCAGGGAACGAATGAGGAGTGACTTCTATGACGCGATGGCGCGGCTAGCCAATCACTGACACTCCCCGCCCCCGCGTCTCACTTCGCACCACTAAAGAGACTATATTTGACTTCTGCGCAACCGCTCAAGATACTTTGTGGCAACTGTATCTGCAGCCAGCCTAAATGTCACTTCAACACTCAAATCGGCAACGCTAATTGGTTACTAGAGATGTCAATAACACTTAAATTCAGAAAAAACCACGGCTCAAAGAATGTTGGCTAGTCAATCATTTTTCCATTGACCATGTACATAGTTGACATTTTTATACGCACTTTCTTCAATACATACGAAATTCGTTTTATGTAGGCATTTATTTTGTTCGAGAATGTTTTCTTGTGATATGAGAAATATGGTATTTTGTTCTGACATGAGTGATTGGCAGTCAATATCCACATTTTCCGCAGCTTTGGAAATATTTTTTTATTCCTTCATGTTTACCTTACTCTTGTGATCAAAGAATCAATTTTTATGAATAAATAGAAATCTGACTATTAATATATAAATAACCCCATTTGTAATTAGTATTGGTAGATAAAAGAACTCACTTTAGAAATATACAACCTTATTTTTTTTGTGAACCTGAAATACGTGTCTCGTATTTTTATGTGTGAAGAATTTCAGAACTGTAGATATTTATATGAAAACAAAGCAGCTCTGCGGTAACTGCGCACCCGCCGCGCGGCACTTTGCGGCCAAATTAAGGGCGCCCTTAGGGTGAGTTGCACCATTTAACTATAACGATAACAAAGCCGTTAACAGCTGTCAAATCGTCTAATTGACCAATGGGCGACCATTTCACACTGTAGTCACTCAACCACTTTTTTTTATATATTTTTATAAACTAGTCCATGACTGCGATCCCACCTGATGGTAAGTAGAGATGCAATCGTTGATGGTGAGACGCACTAGTTTATTAAGAGCCTATTCACTCTAGCCTTAAGACAACCAAATTATAATCGAATGAGAATACGGCAGAAGACAAATTTTTCCAGTCCCTTGATCATCGATGAACGCGGTATAAACGACCACGACGAGGTGAAACGCTTGGTCCGGTCCGTAGAGGTTTCAAAAACGTAATTAGTGATTATATTTCGTTCTGTAATGTAAACTCACATTTCCCTAAACCTAAATCCAGTAAGTACATATCTCACTAGTAACTGTGTTCGTAACATATCATTCGCTAGAAATTCAATACATGACGACATAATCTTATTACATGGCTGTATGTACACAATATATTATGTTTACATTACACTCGTGTCGTAAACTTAGACAGTAATGTTGCATATAGTCTGACCCATTGGGGCAGATTGCTTGCATATACGTAGGTAGGTATATGCATTCATTAATCTATGAAAGTAGAGTCTGTCTAATAAGTTAAACGACTTGGGTAATTATTAGGATTTAATGAAATCTGATGTAGTCAATACGGGTTCAATAATCAAGGTTAATACTAGCAGAAGAACCTTATGAAAAGTATTGATTATAAGTATTTTCTAAATGATTAAATATTATACAAAATTCCTAAGTTGCCTTATTAGACAGACTAATGCGGTGATTTGCTTTCTTTGGGTTCGATTTTCATGATAATGTTGGCCATTTAGAATTTGTAGATTTCAGTAATACTATTGAGGAAAAAGTGTGGGTTTTAATAATAATAAACCCTAACCACTGGTAGCTTGGACCCTGTTCCTGATACCGGTGGGCTATTTTTTTTTTTTTTTTTTTTTGACGTGACAACGTCTTATAAATTAGTTTGCCGGGTGACACTTCAAGAAACTGCGTTACGCTCCGCTCACGTTATGCGCTCACAATGAGAGCGAGTGAGAGGCACGCGTCCCTTCCACTCGGGCATGGTTAGCCCGCCTAAGAGCGAGAGAGACAGACATAATTTCATCCTTCTTCCTACTATACGAATGAATATTCACATTAAAATTATTTTACCACTCAAAGTCGTTGTCACGTAAAACTTTCGCCCGTATACCGACTTTACAGGCAACCAATTTTTTTAAGTGTTTTATTTATTTTATATTTAAATATTTAAAAACGTAATTTATAATATGTAATATTGAAGAATAAAGGAAATAATAATAATAAAAGCCAGAGCCCTATTATAATTATTTTCCTTATGTTGCAATATTTTATAATGAACACGGGATTGTCCTGGGGTGCACAAGCATAGCGCGTACAAGTCTAATCTTCGGTTTCTCTAAAATTATCTAAAGAGCCTCTGCAAGTTAGCTTCGAACTTTCTTTCGGTCTTGAGATGTATAAATATATTAAAATAATGTAAGAAGTGATATGAAAGAAAAGGGAGTTAGTGATAGCGTGACGAGTGACAGGACAGAATGGAAGAATAAAACGTGTTGCGCCGACCCCAAATAAAATGGGACAAGGGCAGGAAGAAGAAGAAGAATCGATAATAATCGACGGCTAGCAAAGGGTAGCTTGCCGTCCGACTAGTAACTGGTAATTGGTATGGTAACCGTCCAGACCAAGCCCAAGTTGTCGACGGCGCGTAGGATTCCGCGCGGGCCTCAATGAGATGTCAGCAGACCGTAGGGGGCCCAACAGAGCTGAAGCCTACTGGGCCCATGGGTGTGTGAAAGTGAACCTTGGGGCCCTGGAACGAAGGCAAAAAAGGAACAGGAACAGGAGTTAGTCTGGCCTCCCGTTCCGCCTAAGGGCGGGAGACGTCATTGAATGATTTCCCACCTAAAAAAACATCATTTACTAAACTCGATTTGTTCCGTTCCGTTAATACCACACATCTAATACCACTGGTATTTGTTTGAGCCCGTGTTAATTGTCTATTCCAAATGGATACCATTGCTCCAACTAATACCAAATAAAATCAAGGATCTAAAGTACAGTCAGCCAAAATGCTTTGTCTATGATCTTCAATTGAGTTGATTATAGCTTCCTCAGACAAATCTAAAAAAAGTGATTAGTTAATGAAAGTTTTTGCATATTACGATCGCATAAAAATTGTAGGAAACCAAAATTTTATTAGGTTTGACTTGAGCTGACTGTAATAAATTCAAGTCATTGGTATGGGTTCGTACATTAAATTAAATTATTTAAAGAGTGGTCTCCGTTCAGAATAGGTAGATAATAAAATTGCGTTCAAACAAATACCACTGGTATTAGATGAGTGGTATTAAAACGGCATAAATCCAAAACTCGGATGAATAATAATCAAAACTATTGAAAACTTCACGGAAAACCACAAAATATTTGCTTTAATTACCACATAATTTCACGGCTCTCCTCTTGCGTGGTAAGCAGACATTGTAAGAAAATTAAACGCGTGTAATTATTATGACATGCTTTGCAATATTATGTTAGGTTTCGAAGCGGCCATAATCGAATGTTTAGGAGTTAACATGCAATGCTAGATGTTGCTAATTTATTGACCTGCCTGCCTTTCGTTTCGTGATATTTCTGAGAAAGGATGAAATGAAACGGCTAATAAAACCATTGTACATTTGTAATGGTTTATGAATGCAAAACGAACCAATACTAACAAATGCTTGCACTGACTGGACAGGTCCACTCAAATCTCTGTGGATCTTTCCTATAAATACCTTCTCAGACACTAATCTGTAAGGTTTTCAAATAATTTGATCTATAAATGACAAAATAATTTTATCTTTACACGTTTGCTGTATAGACTTTAAAAGAGACTTTGACCCCAGGGTTCGTTTCGATGTTTCTTCTCAGGGTAGTCAGCTATGAAACACCGCCCTCATCTAGTTTAAACTGGTGCAAAAATTTACGTATTACTTCACGCAACTCTCACCAGATCTTTGTCTACTCCAAAGCTTTTCAGTCCCAACGTCATCTGTACTGTGAGCAACGTACCCTGTCCACTTCCACTGAAGTTTGGCGATTCTTCGAGACTATGTCAGCCATCTTAGATACCTTGTCGACTGAATCTAAATAAATTTTGCGTGTTGCTAGACTCTCTTCATTTTCTGAGCTAGGCAAGTAACTTAACAGGATTGATTCGAACAGCTAGCTAACTAGCTGTCCTATTAAGGGGCCGGCGACGGATGAATTTCCATACAAACGTAATACCTACCACGCTCATTTGCAGTTGGAGCATATTTCCAACATATTATGATGATATTCGGTTAAACACAATATTTACTAGGTTCCTACGTCGAGAATATTAGAAATATTGTTATTTTTAATACAGGAAAAGCCAAATGGCATGTTTTGCCTTTTACGCTGTAAAAAAGTGCGAAATACAATTCGCTTAAATTTCTTTTTGTTTTTTCAAAAAAGAAAGACGTAGGAACCCAGATAAATATTGTCTATAACCGAATATCATCATAATATGTTGTAAATATGCTCCAACTGCAAATGAGCGTGGTATTACGTTTGAATGGAAATTCATCCGTCGCCGGCCCCTTAAATGGCTTCATGTAATTCGGGCGTTTAGTTAAAAGGCGCGATTTAGTAAAAAGGCTAGGCAGTAAACAAAAAGGCGTATTAAGCTAGTTAGCTGCGACATACACACAGAAGCTACCACACCAACAGTTACTAAGCGGTTACACGCAATATCTCTTCTGCACTATCACTTATCACCCGAGAACCGGTCCCTGTATGTATACTACCAATTAACCGTTCACACGCATGATCTTTCATACAATAGAAGGTCTTTAACTTTAGGAATCACGAATGATTCCGAATACCAATCTATCTACTTACCTAGTTTTTCCCAATCCAGTCCCTAATCATGTGTTATAAATATCATAATTGAGAACCAGGAGATTATAATGATTGGTAGTGCTTCTTTTTTTTATGGTGGGAAAAATCATCCAATGACAACCCCCGCTCTTGGGCGGAGCGGGAGATAGTGTCAGACTCTTACTGACTAAAAGCTCACCCCGTTCCTTCTAGCTTTCATACCGGGGCTCGAGTTCCCTTTCGGTTAACCCTGGCCCCAGTAGGCTTCGACTCGGCTGAGTCCCTACTGTTGCTGACAACTCCTTGATGCGCGCGGGATCAGTGCGCGCCGTCGACGACTTGGGCTTGGTCCGGACAGTTACCGGATGGTCGGATAGAGAGCGATTGGTAGTGCTTGTGCTTCAACCTTAAAATGTCTCTGACTGACATAAAAAGCATCTTACGTCTAATTTCCGGACCTTGTTTTTGAAGAATGGGAAAATATCAAATAACTTCCTCCACTGTGGGTAAGTGAGCGACAAGAACTATCGACTGTATCAGGCGTGGGCCTAATATACACCGTTAAATTTTAATCGTTTCAATCCCGTGGAGGGTCGATCCGGTAAATGAAACACTATCGATTTGTAAAGATAAAATTAAAAAATAAAGTGCCTCTTTTTCAAAACTTGAATTAATTTACGCATGTACGAAATTAATTTCTTTAAGAAAAGTCTGCTGAGCGAGTTCAATGACCTGTAGGTACTTTGTACGCAACTCCGTCTATTAACTACAGGTCATTGAACTCGCTCAGCTGACGTTTTCTTAAAGATACTAATTTCGTAAATGCGTGAATTAATACGAGTTTTGAAAAAGAGATACTTTACTTTTTAATTTTATCTTTACAAATTGATAGTGTTTCATGAACCGGATTGACCCTCCACGGGATTAAAACGATTAAAATTTAGCGGTGTAGTTCTACCTTTAGTCAGAACTAAAGATAGAACCACATTGGGCCCACGTGTGCGACGTTCGCCGATTTGGGTGCATCGGTCTCCTTGCATTTTATATGGCGACTAGATTTGCAGAGCTACATTAGTCCCATGCCTCGCTATGCCACGCGACGTACAACTCAAGCGTCCGCATCACCCAAGTGGCCTTGTAGGTCTAATTTAGTTTGCGCTTAAGGCTTATAGTCCCTTGAACCATCTGGCCAAAATTATGTGGACGCACCTCTCGCACCCGCCTAGGCGCCAGTACGCAAATCTGTGCATTTATTTACGGCCAACAGCGCCCGGAGAGCGCGCGGCTGACCTTTAAATCCATTTTCTTTGCGAAATATTGATTGATTTACATAAGCAATGCTCACGTGGCCGTTACCGAGGAGTAGGTTTCAGAAAGTCACTGTTTTATGGCACTTTTCAGGCGCTTGGGCCTTAAGGCTCAAATCTCAAGTAAGTAGTGCTATAAAACTTAACGGCTAGGTCAATAGGTTTGCAAAAAATATATGTTTATTATAGATTAATTTACAAGATTTTTAAATACTTGAGAATCACAGTCGTTTTTGAAATATGATCTTAACTCATGAAGGCAGGGACAGGCTTTCTTTAGAAATATTCGTTTTTACTTTTAAATTATATATTATTCTTAAAAAAAAATCAAAGAGTGCTCGTCCTGCCAACAATCTAATTCCTTCCGGAATTGATTACATTAATACTGTCTAGAGAAATTTTAAATTCGCACGTTCATCTCAGTAAATCACAGATATAAACATAATGACGAAGAGCACACCTTTCTTTTTGACCTTTCGTATATTATGACACAGCGAATTGAATGCGAAACTTTTTCGATTCATGACTCGATGAATCCAAACTTACTCGTACGTTCTAGTTATGTAGTAATTACGGAACACGAAATTAGTGGTTCTCGTCATCATAATTATTTGCCTTTTTTAATGTTCCCACTGCTGGGACTCAGGCCTCCTCTCTAGGAGAGGGAATGGGCCGTAATCCACCACGCGGGCCCAGTGCGATTTGGTGGATGTCATATATCTTCGAATTTTTGGTTCTAAGACATGCTGGTTTCCTCACGATGTTTTCTTTCACCATTTTGAGAGCAGTGGTAATGAAATAAATTACACAAAGTAATGCGCCTGGCTGAGTTTGAACCTGCGACCTACGCCTCGTAAGTCGGAGCCAATACCACTCGGTCACCACTGCTCTTCAGTACTTGTGTCTTGTGTCGATCTAGTATTTGTGTCTATTTAGTTAAAGGTCAAGTTTTTTTTTTTTGATGTGAATGAATGGAATGAATGATCTAAGAATGAATTAACGAATGATTTATTTGCTAGAACACATGTACATTTTGGTAGTAACAATTTCTGATGGGTTCACTACATTTGACTTTTAAGTCGTGCAAATATTTATATTAGGATGGATTATGGAGCGAGAGGGCGTCAGTCTTTTACTGACTAAAAAACACATGGTGTCCTTCAATTGCCTTTAACTTTCTAGGAATATACCTACTAATAGATATTTATTTGAAACATGATTATCTTCATAGTAAATAAGCAACGTATTAATAAAATTAAAATTCATCTATCGGATTTACCCCGATTTCCAGCCACGAGAGTGTGGACTTGCGGACAGCGATCAATGGGCAGCTCGCCGTCTGGAGCAAGCCCGAGTGCCGCGTGGAACAAGCGTCTTAAAGAGATGTTAGCTAAACCGTAGGGGCCCAGCAGGGTCAAAGCTTACTGGGGCCATGAGTTGTGCGAAAGAGAACCCCGGGGACCTGGAACGAAGGCAAAAAGGAACATAGGAGGGGACTTTAGTAAAATTTTGACACACCCTCCCTCTCCGCCTTAGAGCGAGAGAAGTAATTGGATGATATCCCACCTAAAACAAAATCCATTGGTTTTGTTTTGATTTGAATTTCCATGATAACTTCAACTATTTCTGACGACCAGGGGCGTAGCGTGGACTATTATAGACCTGGGTAAAACAAGACAGCGACTGCAACCCAGTGTTCGACGATATCGTCGCTTACCATCAGATGAAATAATAGTCAAACACGAGCGAAGGGAATTATATTATATAAAAAATGGACTCCAGAGCTGCGTGCCTGCGAGTCATACTGTTGCGCGAGCCCAGTCTCCTGTCCCTCGCACTCTTTCTGCGCTCAGCAATCTTGTCAGTATATCTGGAGTTCTGTGAGATGAGTGTGAATTATTTATATATATTAATGTTTTTAACTTATGTAATTGACGGATAGCCTGGATAAATAAATGCCTCGATCTTAAAGAGCCTTCGCTTTGGGTGCGAGCCTGCGAGGCTGTAGTAAAGGACCCACTTCGTCTACGCCTTGTCAAGCAACTACTGACGACCTTCGTTACTTATCTCCTTCGTCAACTGTACATCATTAAAGTGGACCTACCACAGGATTACGTAGCAGCGTCAGCAAGGTTAACGTTTATTCTAGCACGAGTGCGTAATCACTTTGAAAAAGCACGCAACGTTTTGTCTAACATGTATGGGTTACCATTGTTTTGATGAGGTTACTGATTCACACGAAGATAAGTCACGCGGGCCAGTAAGGCGACTGTTGTCAAGCACGGTTGGCGTAGCGGTTGAGCGATAGCATCGATAGTGTTGCGCACAGTGTGGCTTTGATTCCCAAATGGTGCATATATTTAGTATAATATTACACAACTGTCTCACAAAGTTCAAATTAAACTATATTAGAACGATGCACACGTGGACCACGCCTGGTTTGTACGACGAAGAACGAGGTCGCGTGGCGTGGATCTAATGTAGCTCTACAAGTCTAGTTTCATTAACGAGTACAATGTATGTAGACCGACGCGCCCATATCGACATACAATTACCGGAACGGATCTCGAGCGCTCGGCGTCAGAGTGGGGATCACTTTGCCATACATTGGCGAGCCAATCGTCTTCGTTGTTATACATGCAGCAACGCAGGGAACGAATCAGGAGTAACGTCTATAACACGATGGCGCGGCGAGCTGATCACTGACACTCCCCGCCCCCGTGTCTTCGCACCACTAAACAAACCTAATATTTGACTTCTGCGCAACTTGAAGCAAGCGCTCAAGATCCGTGCCGATAATTGTACGTAGCACACGTGTGCGCAGTTTAGTTCTACCTTGACACTTAAATGAAAAGATGACTTTGTGACAACAAAAAGAAATTAAGTAAATAAGTAGGTAGGTAAATAATTTTCTAAGAATTTGATTCTACTCCCACTCTTAATTTAATTTGAATAAAGTTACCAATATCAGTTCGAGCAAACAATACTTATCTACTTCTTTTGTGTACTTAAATATCAATCTTCGCAGAATTTTGAAGAGAATTTTTACCTTTTATAACTTATCAACAAATAACTTATCACCTTCATTATAAGTAAAAAGGTTTAACCTTAATTATTTAAAGCGAGATTAACATATGAGAGCAATCATCCATTATATTCTAATTCCTACACTATTGAAGCTGTTTTATACTTCAATCCATAACCTAAAAGAATGGACGGAGTGTTTCCTATCCCACCATGTTATCATTACGATCCGAAAAGTATGTGATAGACAACAAAACATGCTTTGCAACAGAAGAAAACGTGTTGCCCCGACCGCAAATAACACGGGACAAGGGAAGGAAGATTGTCGTGCCCTCGTGGGGTGATCGGCGGTGGAGACCTCTCGCGCCGCGCCTTGGTTGAGGCCATGGTCAGGAGCGAGGAGGAGTCAAAGTCAAAGTCAAAGTCAAAAGTTTTTTATTTCACATAGGCCTACATGGGCACTTATAAAACGTCAGAAGCTAGTGCACTGAGTGGCTAGAGGTCGTCGATTTCTGCGAAGCAGTAATGCTCGCAAAGGAGGAGGCCGACCGCATCAGGAAACGGCGCTCTCGCAACCGCCGCCGGGATTCCGATCCCGATTTCCAGCCACCGTAGGCGCGGGCTTGCGGACAGTGAGCAATGGGTAGGTCGCTGTCCGATCGTCCGGTAACTGTCCGGATCAAGCCCAAGTCGTCGACGGCGCGCACTGATCCCGCGCGCCTCAAGGAGTTGTCAGCAACAGCAGGGTATGAAGGCTTGAAGGAACGAGGTGGGTTTTTTAGTCAGTAAGAGTCTGACACTATCTCCACTCCGCCCAAGAACGGGGGTTGTCATTGGATGATTTACCCCACCAAAAAAAAATTAAAAAAGGGTAGGAAGATGATGATGAAGTCATTAAATGGATCGCTTTAAAAAGTCGTTCTTTCTAGGCCTCAGTTCATTCTTCATGCTCCAACCCATACAAAATCATCTATCGTATGAGACGTCAAACAAACACAAATATGAAGCAATTGAGAATTAGAAGGCAATTATAATGGGTACCATTGCGTTACTCACTCGCAATCGAATAGTTAGCAACTCCACAGTTGCGCAACGTTCGCCTGCTGCCCATTTTTGGGAGGTTTCAATTTCCTACGGTCAGACAGAACCAGTTTTTTGCCGGTGTCTCGGTTGGTTATGTTCCGGTGTGATGACAGGCATGCAAATTTTTTGCAGAAACGATTACATATTGGTCTATTTGAAATCTTAGCTATAGCGTTTTTCTTAACTCACATACAGATCATAGTTAAGGGCTATGGAATTTTTGGACGGCACGATTGTTAAAGTGGCGGTGGTCCGGGCACGTTACTCTTAAAACGGATGGTCAAAAGGTTTTAGAGTGGCGAGCGCGCACTGGAAAACACAGCGTTGGATTGCCTCCCGCAAGGAGGGCTGACAACCTGGTGAGAGTCGCAAGAATGCTTGGGGGTAACATTGTATTTTTTTTTTATCTACAATAATATAACAAAGAGGTAAAAGTTTTTTTTTTTTAGTTTTTATGTTTTTTGTTTGTAGGAGGTCTCTGGAAGTACTGGTCCGATTGCTAAAATGTTTTCACCGATAGAAAGCTGCTTTATTCCTGTGTGACATAGGCTATATTTTATGTCCGTGGGTGAAGCCGCGGGCAAAAGCTAGTCTGATATAAACTATAATATAATAATATTCCATAACTACCACACAACGCCGTCTAGTCCCAAGCTAAGCAGAGCTTGTGTTATGGGTACTAGACAACTGATAAACATGCTTATATATTTCTAAATACATACATATTATAGATAAATTACACCCGGGCACAGAAAAAATGATCGCGCTCATCACAAAAACATTTGCCCTGGGTGGGAATCGAACCCACGACCTCCGGCATAGCAGTCAGGGTCACTAACCACTCGACCAACAGGCCTGTCAAACTATGACTATGACTTGAATACCTTACCAATAAACTATTATGACTATGACTAGTGCTTGACTGCGATCCCATGACACGTGGGCAACATCTTGATGGAGTAGTTATCGAACACTTGATAAGATTGATCAATGAAATAACTGAAGATTCATGGACGGAACTTGTCGAGGTTCTAAGCACTACTAACCTGATCCCAAGTTTGTACCACTTAAGAAATTAGTTAAGGACTAGGCCTTAAGGAAGAAATATTTGGAAGCTCAACTTACGTCTGAAAATCTTAACTACTTAAGTTTTGATTAGATTATGGTTGTATTTAATTAATACTCACGACAAAGCCGACAGTCTACCTCTCAATTTATTTACACACTAGTGGCTGCCAATGGCTTCGCCCGCCTGAAAGTAAAAAAATTGTATACAACAGAAAATTAAGTTTATTTGAAGTTACGATTCCAAGTCAATCCAAAGAAACAACACTTCAAAGCAACCCGTTTTAAGTTCGGGAGGTTTCTGCACCGGATTCGTGCGGAAGTGACGCCCAGGTGTCGCCACTGTGTGGAATTCCCGGAGGACAGGGTGGAGCACACAGTGGAGGTGTGCCTCGCTTGGGCAGAGTATCGCCGTACCCTCGTAGGGGCGATCGGCGGCGGCGATCTTTCGCGCCGGGCCTTGTTACAGGCCATAGTCCGGAGCGAGGAGGAGTGGCAAGTGGTCGCCTCCTTCTGCAAAGCAGTAATACTATAAGCAACGGCGCTCACAGCGCCCCAGCCGCCGCCGGGATTCCGATCCCGATTTCTTCCCCCTTGCAATAGGCAATGGGTAGCTTGCTAGACGACCGTCCGGTAAATGCCCGGACCGAGCCCAAGTCGTTGACGGCGCGCACTGTTCCCGCGTGCCTCAAGGAGCTGTCAGCGACACCAGGGACCCAGCTAGGTCGAAGCCTACTGGGGCCAGGGTTAGCTCCGAAAGGTAGCTCGGTCCCGGTATGTAAGACAAAAAGGAACGGGGTGAGTTTTTTAGTCAGTAAGAATCTGACACTATCTCCCGGAGATGTCATTTGGATGATTTTTACCCACCAAAAAAAAACCGTTAATAAAAAACGGCAATTTCATAGGTAAAATACCTATTATTATTATTAGAACAATTTATATTTGGAGAGAAACAAATAAAATATATTATTGTTATTAAAATATATAGGTATATATATATATAAGGAGAATCTGACTGACATATCCACGCACAGTTGGAACTGCTGGGACTAAGTTTGAGAATTTTTGCATAAGCTTTTATGACGTATGCGTGCACTAAGAGAGGATCTTCCAAAGTCACCCCTTGAGGGGATGAAACGGAATTTGCTAGTCTTGTATATATGAGTTTACATGTATGTGAACGCACCCACGATACAGAATAATTCTAGTATAGAACAACATTTTAAAAAAAATATGGAGCTCAGAGAATACATGGTCTTGTAAAAAATAAAATTCATTTACTCAGAATTATGTTAAGTAGTCTAATTGAGACTTGTTAACATAATATTAAAACGCTTGAGAATGAACAGAAATTATTTTTAACATTACTTCGTTAAAAAAGTAATTCTAAGGTAGATTTATTTTATTTTTTTAGTAAGGTAGAGGTCTCATATCTGCATAGACTGTTTGAACACGTACATCGTGCGTAAAGCTAAGAAGTGGAATTCCCTGCCGGAGTCTGTGTTTCTGATAGCTTCAACCAGAGGCGTAGTGTCAACTAATTTGGACGTGGGCGAAGGCATATCAGCGAGGCTTTTTTCTTTCATATATTCGAAAACAAGACAGCGACTGTCGCAACTCAGTGTTCGACCACATTGTCGCTTACCATCAGATGAAATATTTGTCAAACAAAAGCCTACCAATTATAAACAAACACCCTTGTTCTTTTAAGGATTTTAAGAACGAAAGAAAGGTCATTGAATTCAGTTCATCATCATCATCATCATTTCAGCCGATACACGTCCAATGTTGGACATAGACCTCCCCCAAGCGTCGCCACATCGAACGTTCCTGTGCGTCCCGCATCCAATCGGTTTCCCGCTACCTTCACCAGGTCATCGGTCCACTTTGTAGGAGGCCTTCCAACGCTGCGTCGCCACTCCAGAACCTTTCGGCCCCAACGGCCATCTGATCTGCGAGCAATGTGCCCTGCCCATTGCCACTTAAGTTTGCCAATTCTTTGTGCTATGTCGGCAACCCTAGTTTTCCTGCGGATATCTTCATTTTTTATTTGATCACACAAGGAAACCCCGAGCATAGCCCTTTCCATTGCTCTTTGGGTTACTTTAGCCTTCTGATGAGGCCCATTGTGAGCGACCACGTTTCGTAGCCATATGTCATCACTGGCAACACGCATTGAATTCAGTTACCAGGTTGTAAAGGGACTTGTTGCCCAGATATCAGCAATTCAGCAATTAATCCGCGAATGATTTAACATGACAATATTACTCTACACAAATAGCCATTTCACTGTCTTTGTGAACGTAAAATTTTCTAATTAGAGATGAGAAGTCAACTGCCCAAGGGGGTGATTCCACCAAAGATCTGCAAAGATGCTGAGTGATGCGAGTTAGCTGTGTGGTGTGCAGTTGTGAGGAAGCTATAAAATTGTGTAAATTTTCTACCACAACTAGGTTTGAACAAGGAAGTTGAGGGGTACGTGGATGAGCAGCAGACTGCTCTACAAAGAAAAGGTCATGTAAATACAAAACTTACTCAAACTCCCTTAAACTCACTCAAAGTCACTCTAATTCACTGAAACTCACTGTAACTCACTGAAACTCACTCAAACTCACTCAAGCTAACTCAAACTCACTCAAACTCACTCAAACTCACTCAAACTTACTCAAATCCACTCAAACTCACTCAATCTCACTCAAACTCAAACTCGCTCAAACTAGCTGAAACTTGTTCAAACTCACTTCGAACTCACTCAGACTCAAGAAATAGGAACTCGCCTCCGGCCTACAAGAAATGCGATATGAAAATGAAATAACGGCATAAATGGGTCATCAACATCTTTGTTGGAACCGCACCTTAAATAACACGTGGAAGATATCCGAATAAATAGATCCGTTAAGGCCGTCATAATATTAACTGAAACAGAACCTTACAAAATCTTCAACATTTTCTATGTAAACACCCCGAAAGGCACTCGATACCTTTTAACGTTCCGTTAAGTTTATATTCGTTTAGTTCTTGGCTGATAGGAATTTCTCTTGAGATTTGAGAACACAATATAATTTCGAAGTTTGCTCAAGTTGTGTGTTATACGAAATGTTATAACCACTGGGCTTGGAAACTTTGCGTAGGTACACAAATCATGCGTTTTCATGAGAGATCGAATATGTTTATGAAGTTCAAAGAAGCAAAATGATTTTAAGCAAATGAACAATGCAAGTATTTTAACAAAGAAATTTACTTTATCATACACGTTTATCCTTATTTATTTGGTCGTGGTTCTTCGTGGTCTGCCGCGGCCCCGTGTAACTTTTTCTGAACACCAATCCTCCGTTTTATGGGCCCACAGTTCATCAGATAATGTCTTACAGCTAGTATGTCATAACAAGACTTTACGAATATACCACGTACATCGAGGAACTGGAACAATTTCCCCGCTGCGGACTTCCCGTCCACTTATAATTTAGGAGTCTTCAAGGCAAGAGGGAATAGGCTCATAAGAAACTAATGCGCCAAGTCAACAATTGCATCACTGCTTGCCATCAGGTGGGATCGCAGTCAAACACTAGTTTATATCAATTCAAAAAAAGTAAAATTAAGTCGTTCAGTCAAAGTAAAAAAATTGTATACAACAGAAAATTAAGTTTATTTGAAGTTACGATTCCAAGTCAATCCAAAGAAACAACACTTCAAAGCAACCCGTTTTAAGTTCGGGAGGTTTCTGCACCGGATTCGTGCGGAAGTGACGCCCAGGTGTCGCCACTGTGTGGAATTCCCGGAGGACAGGGTGGAGCACACAGTGGAGGTGTGCCTCGCTTGGGCAGAGTATCGCCGTACCCTCGTAGGGGCGATCGGCGGCGGCGATCTTTCGCGCCGGGCCTTGTTACAGGCCATAGTCCGGAGCGAGGAGGAGTGGCAAGTGGTCGCCTCCTTCTGCAAAGCAGTAATACTATAAGCAACGGCGCTCACAGCGCCCCAGCCGCCGCCGGGATTCCGATCCCGATTTCTTCCCCCTTGCAATAGGCAATGGGTAGCTTGCTAGACGACCGTCCGGTAAATGCCCGGACCGAGCCCAAGTCGTTGACGGCGCGCACTGTTCCCGCGTGCCTCAAGGAGCTGTCAGCGACACCAGGGACCCAGCTAGGTCGAAGCCTACTGGGGCCAGGGTTAGCTCCGAAAGGTAGCTCGGTCCCGGTATGTAAGACAAAAAGGAACGGGGTGAGTTTTTTAGTCAGTAAGAATCTGACACTATCTCCCGGAGATGTCATTTGGATGATTTTTACCCACCAAAAAAAAACCGTTAATAAAAAACGGCAATTTCATAGGTAAAATACCTATTATTATTATTAGAACAATTTATATTTGGAGAGAAACAAATAAAATATATTATTGTTATTAAAATATATAGGTATATATATATATAAGGAGAATCTGACTGACATATCCACGCACAGTTGGAACTGCTGGGACTAAGTTTGAGAATTTTTGCATAAGCTTTTATGACGTATGCGTGCACTAAGAGAGGATCTTCCAAAGTCACCCCTTGAGGGGATGAAACGGAATTTGCTAGTCTTGTATATATGAGTTTACATGTATGTGAACGCACCCACGATACAGAATAATTCTAGTATAGAACAACATTTTAAAAAAAATATGGAGCTCAGAGAATACATGGTCTTGTAAAAAATAAAATTCATTTACTCAGAATTATGTTAAGTAGTCTAATTGAGACTTGTTAACATAATATTAAAACGCTTGAGAATGAACAGAAATTATTTTTAACATTACTTCGTTAAAAAAGTAATTCTAAGGTAGATTTATTTTATTTTTTTAGTAAGGTAGAGGTCTCATATCTGCATAGACTGTTTGAACACGTACATCGTGCGTAAAGCTAAGAAGTGGAATTCCCTGCCGGAGTCTGTGTTTCTGATAGCTTCAACCAGAGGCGTAGTGTCAACTAATTTGGACGTGGGCGAAGGCATATCAGCGAGGCTTTTTTCTTTCATATATTCGAAAACAAGACAGCGACTGTCGCAACTCAGTGTTCGACCACATTGTCGCTTACCATCAGATGAAATATTTGTCAAACAAAAGCCTACCAATTATAAACAAACACCCTTGTTCTTTTAAGGATTTTAAGAACGAAAGAAAGGTCATTGAATTCAGTTCATCATCATCATCATCATTTCAGCCGATACACGTCCAATGTTGGACATAGACCTCCCCCAAGCGTCGCCACATCGAACGTTCCTGTGCGTCCCGCATCCAATCGGTTTCCCGCTACCTTCACCAGGTCATCGGTCCACTTTGTAGGAGGCCTTCCAACGCTGCGTCGCCACTCCAGAACCTTTCGGCCCCAACGGCCATCTGATCTGCGAGCAATGTGCCCTGCCCATTGCCACTTAAGTTTGCCAATTCTTTGTGCTATGTCGGCAACCCTAGTTTTCCTGCGGATATCTTCATTTTTTATTCGATCACACAAGGAAACCCCGAGCATAGCCCTTTCCATTGCTCTTTGGGTTACTTTAGCCTTCTGATGAGGCCCATTGTGAGCGACCACGTTTCGTAGCCATATGTCATCACTGGCAACACGCATTGAATTCAGTTACCAGGTTGTAAAGGGACTTGTTGCCCAGATATCAGCAATTCAGCAATTAATCCGCGAATGATTTAACATGACAATATTACTCTACACAAATAGCCATTTCACTGTCTTTGTGAACGTAAAATTTTCTAATTAGAGATGAGAAGTCAACTGCCCAAGGGGGTGATTCCACCAAAGATCTGCAAAGATGCTGAGTGATGCGAGTTAGCTGTGTGGTGTGCAGTTGTGAGGAAGCTATAAAATTGTGTAAATTTTCTACCACAACTAGGTTTGAACAAGGAAGTTGAGGGGTACGTGGATGAGCAGCAGACTGCTCTACAAAGAAAAGGTCATGTAAATACAAAACTTACTCAAACTCCCTTAAACTCACTCAAAGTCACTCTAATTCACTGAAACTCACTGTAACTCACTGAAACTCACTCAAACTCACTCAAGCTAACTCAAACTCACTCAAACTCACTCAAACTCACTCAAACTTACTCAAATCCACTCAAACTCACTCAATCTCACTCAAACTCAAACTCGCTCAAACTAGCTGAAACTTGTTCAAACTCACTTCGAACTCACTCAGACTCAAGAAATAGGAACTCGCCTCCGGCCTACAAGAAATGCGATATGAAAATGAAATAACGGCATAAATGGGTCATCAACATCTTTGTTGGAACCGCACCTTAAATAACACGTGGAAGATATCCGAATAAATAGATCCGTTAAGGCCGTCATAATATTAACTGAAACAGAACCTTACAAAATCTTCAACATTTTCTATGTAAACACCCCGAAAGGCACTCGATACCTTTTAACGTTCCGTTAAGTTTATATTCGTTTAGTTCTTGGCTGATAGGAATTTCTCTTGAGATTTGAGAACACAATATAATTTCGAAGTTTGCTCAAGTTGTGTGTTATACGAAATGTTATAACCACTGGGCTTGGAAACTTTGCGTAGGTACACAAATCATGCGTTTTCATGAGAGATCGAATATGTTTATGAAGTTCAAAGAAGCAAAATGATTTTAAGCAAATGAACAATGCAAGTATTTTAACAAAGAAATTTACTTTATCATACACGTTTATCCTTATTTATTTGGTCGTGGTTCTTCGTGGTCTGCCGCGGCCCCGTGTAACTTTTTCTGAACACCAATCCTCCGTTTTATGGGCCCACAGTTCATCAGATAATGTCTTACAGCTAGTATGTCATAACAAGACTTTACGAATATACCACGTACATCGAGGAACTGGAACAATTTCCCCGCTGCGGACTTCCCGTCCACTTATAATTTAGGAGTCTTCAAGGCAAGAGGGAATAGGCTCATAAGAAACTAATGCGCCAAGTCAACAATTGCATCACTGCTTGCCATCAGGTGGGATCGCAGTCAAACACTAGTTTATATCAATTCAAAAAAAGTAAAATTAAGTCGTTCAGTCACTCTGTTACCCGTTTGGACCCTCAGAATACCTATTTATCAGAAAACCTCTAATTTTTACAAGGTCGTTATTTAGGTCAAATATTTTACCTTCCTTTTTCGAAACATAATGCGTTGTTCATATTGATACCCATTTTCTCATTTCAGAGAAGGACATACTGCCATTACTTTAAAAAAAATATGTTAATAAAACCAAAACCAAAAAATATTTACACTTAAAAGCGACCTTGCTCTGAATTATTTCAACATCCGTATTTATATCTTCAAAAAACAATTCAAGCCCACAGAGGTCGAATTCACAACCATAAACTCCTTATACAGTTCCGATTACAAGTGACGTAACGCGAAATTTATATGCTGGCAACACCCAACGCTAATTTGATCTCCATAGGCCTACCGCGAATCGTACGCACTTCGAATGAACTATCACGTCTGACGGTTGCGCTCACGCATAGAAATCTGATAGAAATAGAAGATTAACTCATAGTTTGTACCTATTTCTACTATTACTCACTTTTGAAGTTTCTCTATCGCGTAATGTAACGTAATAAGTTTTTGTGGGCTGGCAACACGGATGAGAACAATTGTGAACATGCAAATGCATGGAAAATGGCTTAGGTACAATGGAATTTATTGTTTATGTGCAGGAATATGTCGATGGCTAAGCTTTCTTGGCTTGAAATCGGTTCACACCGCGTTTATAACACGATTTATGTAAGGCTGTTGATTTGCGGATTTTTATTGGAGAATAAAAAAAAGACAAAAACAATAATGAAAGACATTGTTTATCAATTTTTATTTTGTAATTAATTAACGATAATAAATGTGACATTGATTGCATTGCTGACAAATTAATCAGTGAACAACAAATTATATTATTTATTGAAAGAATGATGAACTGAATTCATTTCATTTAATAAATTTATTGGTACATAATGAAATATAAGTTTTGATATAGCTTCTGTAAAATAAAAATCTTTTAATTTTTTCAATTCAAATTCCAAGATTTTTTGTAGAATATCAAAGAGGAGACGTCCATAACGGTATTTGTTATAATTTTATCGATAATCTCATTTCATGTTTTTAAAATGGTGTTTGTTACATATTTGTATTTTGTTCTATTACGGCGACTTTTAAGCGTACTGTCCACGGACGCGTAGCTTCATAGACGCGTCTTCGTTATTAAACGCTTGGTGTACGCTGACTGACTGAAATATCAATACACAGCTCAAACTAGAGAGCCTAGGAGTGAGAAATATTGCACAAGGTTTCCTTTTATGACGTAGGCGAGCACTGAGATAAGATTTTATAAAATTCAACTCCTGAAGAGTTTAAACGGGGGTTCAAAATTTGTATGAAAAAAAAACCGACTTTCACACGGGCAAAGCTACTGGCAGAAGCTAGTAGTATTGTTAGATTACCTTTTTTACTGTTAACACTTTTATACCCGTAGTGCGATCGCCCCAGATATTTTATTATGGTGTTATTAATTATGTTAACCGCGAATGTGTATGTTTGCTGACATATTTGTATTTAATGGTATCTAAGCTTAGTTATTTCTAAACTTAACTAGCTTTTGCCCGCGGCATCACTCCCGCTCCACCCTACTACACCCTACAATACCTTTCTGTACCCTTTTCTATCCTACTTTACACTACCCTATGCGATTCAATTTTATATTATAATAATAATAAATAGATCCTACAAACAAAAATACAAACTTTACTGTTTTTTTGTTTGTAGGGGGTAATCTCTGAAAGTCCTGGTCCGATTGCTAAAATTTTTTCATCGATAGAAAGCTGCTTTATATAAAGAAAGAAAGAAAGAAAGAAAATACGTTTATTTGGCACATAGGTACACACAATGAGATAACAATTATTATAGTATAGAAACTTAAACTTAAATATATCTACATGGTATGTCTCACGGCTGTGCCAAATGGGTCCAGTTCAGCATGATGCAAGGCCACTACGTAGCAGTTGCCTGACGCTGGTTTTCAACTGAACCTTGCAATATCTGACTATCTTATATATCTGACTGACATAGACTATATTTTATATACGCGTGCGATGCTGCGGGCAAAAGCTAGTATCTTAATAAAGTACTTTATCACACGTAGTCGTATCATTTACTTTTACACGCTTTGCAATAATTATTTATTAGGTCAAAGTCCTGTACGGATGCTGACCGTAAAATCTTGTTAGTTTTATGTTTAACTTAAATTTATATATAAAAAAAAAAAAACTAAATATGTTTATTTCCAGTCGATTAATTTTTACATTATTGAAAACCCAAAACCCACATAAACTCAGCATCGTAAACATACGCATTCAAATTATTTTCACTCGAACAATTTAGTCGAACGATGAAATGTTAAGATATCCATAATCCCACCAATATTTTAAATGTCAGTATATATATTTACGTTTGAATGTTTGGTTATCATTGACGCAAACTACTGAATATTTTAATCTTGGTGCTTTGATTTCAGTATTTTGAGTTAAGAACATCATAAACCCTACTTTAATGCATTTTTACAGGTTTTTAGGCTAAAGTCGATTTGTAAAATACCCGCATTTAATCAAGGACATGACTGCATGTAGATTGATGACTGCATGTAGAGCCTTACCATAACTACTTAATATTATAAGTCAGGCATACAATCGAGAAATAGCTCCCAAACCAGTTTACTGCACCTTTACCTTCTCTGAAAATCCTGTCTCTTACACAGGATGTTTTTTATTCAGTGGAATAACGCGAGCGAACCCGCCGATATCGGCAAGTATGTTCTAAATACGGATATGATCGACTTTATGTAACTGTGAAAGATCTGGGCTGAACGTTAAGGGTATGTTTCCACTGATACATAGTTGAGCGGAGTAGAGAGAAGTGGATTGGCCAATCACAATATTCGCGCTTCGAGACGCGAATGACGGGAAGAATAGAACGTAGGCAGTAGTAGTAGTTCAGTTTTATTAGAAAGTCCGCTCAGTGGAGTGGAGATTTCGAGCATTGTAATTGGCCAATTCACTGTCCGCTTCTCTCTACTCCGCTCAAATCTGTATGTGGTAATACTGATCTTGCCAACAAATCTACTCCAGTCCGAACACTTGCCAATTTTCTCTGCTCTTCACCACTTCACTCCGCTCAGCTTCATTTCAGTGGACTCGCGCCCTAATACCTGTGTTTAGGGTCAGGCCACTATGTTGCTCCCACGGTTTGCCCATAAAGTGTTTTGCCTAACGAGATACAGATTTGTATTTATTACACGCAGCGTGGCTTTATAAGTGCGGAAGCCTAACTTGTATGCAAAATTTATATCATAGGGCAAAACACAGGCTAGGGATTGTTTGGAAGAGTTAATTTAGACCTGGATCACAAAAGGCTAGTAAAGGAATCCAGATGGGGTTTAGACAGTAAAAAGTTGGCACGCTTACTCCGCCATGAGCGAGAGAAGTTATTAGCTAAACGAGAGTAGTGCAGTATTCAGTCATAAACATACGACCCTGGTGAATTAAGAACCCGAAAATACACGTCGGAACAATCTGACGCGAACAATTAAATGATAAATAATTTACCGCTGGGACTCAGGCCTCCTCTCTAGGAGAGGGAATAATAGGCCGTGATCCACCACGCGGGCCCAGTGCGGGTTGGTGAATGTCACATTTTTTCGAATTTTTGGTTCTAGTACATGCCGGTTTCCTCACGATGTTTCCCTTCACCGTTTTGAGAGCAATGGTAATGAAATAAATTACACAAAGTAATGCTCCTGGCAGGGTTTAAACCCGCGACCTACAACTCGTAAGTCGCGGCCGTTGCCACTCGGCCTCCACTGCTCTTAACCCTCTGCTTTAATTATTACTATCCTATTAATAACCAAATGCAAATGTTATAAGCAAATGTTACTAGTTTACCGATTTGTATCTATAATATACAAATCGGTAAACTAGTAACATATATGTAATAGCCTTCTGATGGGGTAAGAATGAATCATTCATTTATATAACAGAATCGGATGTCATCATGTTAGGTACTTTACCGTATATGCAATATAAAATCTAGTACTGCCTTATATGTACTAATTAGGTCTAGCAGCACTCGGATCATCCCACGAGCCTTAAATAAAACGAATTCATTTATAACGCGATCAAATATTTATAAGTGGTTGATACAAGATGCTTACCGATCAACAACTTCAACCTTTCGTCAGTTTCGACCATCCGTTGTACGAGCAATCTTTCCTGCCCACTGCCATTTAATTTTGGTTGATTGCTTTTAATTTAATGTTGATGAACTTGCGCTTGACGCCTGTCTCACCTGATGGAAAGCGATGATGTGGTCAACGATGGAGCACGCTTGCCTAGAAGTAATCTATTTACCCTTGAATTAAAGACCCAGACTGCTGCTATCAGGAAAAACAGATCTTGTCAGGGAATTCCACTCCTTTTGCCTCTTAGGGTAGCGGATTTGTCTGAAAGAGTTACCGAGGCCCTGGATCTCAAAGGGCAACTGAAAGACTTCGTATATACTTCTTACATCTAAGGACTGGAACCATTTGAACCATTTGTCTCCTGCGGTCTTCCCGTCCAATTATAATTTAGGTGTTTTCAAGGCTAAAGTGCTCTTCAGTGTTCTTCAACATCAACAATTGCATTACTGCTTACCATCAGGTGGAATAGCAGTCTCACTTTACTCAGAGTGGGAGGAGCACCGGCGTAGCTACCGAAGGGTGAGTTGACATAGTGCCCTGGGGCCCTCAAGTTCGGGATGGCCCCAAACTTAATTAATAAACCTCTTATTGAACTAGAGCGAATTCCCTCACTTTGGAAATCAAGTTGGTTACAATACTAATAATGCCATCTTTTTTTTTAACCGGCAAACATCTGACACTCTTTCCCGCTCTACCCAAAGGAAAAGAAATTATGTGTGTAAAAAGAGGCCTGATTTTTTTACCACAGGGCCGTTGATTATCTGGCTACGCCACTCATCATCATCATCTCTCTCTCTCTCATCCAACGTTAAAAAAAATAAGATTCTTTTCAACATGATGAAATGTGAAGTGTGTCAAACGGATGTTGTTATATGAAAATATGGTGCGATTACAAATATATTTACGATCTCGATACATTTGTTAATGTAATTGGTACAGTTTTGGCTTCTACGTCTTATGTAATAATTGTTTACGTCGCTAGTTTACTGCTAGCTACGAAAGTAAATGCTGTAATTTCCAACAACATCGTTAGCCTAGCCTTTTTTCAATTAGTTAGGCTTCCAGTCTAAGTGGACGCGGTTGAATTCCTGTGTTTTAGATAGAGCGACTGCCTATAACCCATTTACTGGAGAACTACTATACTCCTTGGATAGACTTCGTATATACTCCTTACATCTAAGGACTGGAAGCGATAATTATAATTCAATTATAATTTTGGTGTTTTCAAGGCTAAAGTGCTCTTAATAGATCTGTGCTCTTCACCATCAACAATTGCATAACTTGGATAGGAGTATCATGTTGTCTAGTATTCCAGTCCATTCCATTCTATATTGTTAAGGGGTTTTTATCCACACGGATACGTCAACCCCATGGTACCTTATAGTCTATTTACATACATAATCATAAACATAGCTACTCTTATATTATAAAATATTTAAAGGGATTTATCGCCTTAACTTCTGTAATTAATAAATAAACTATAAGTGTAGTACACTAAACGCATAATTTGTGGGTTAACCCACAAACAATGCACAATAATTAAATTCCCGAGCCAGAGATTTCCTTTCAATCTAGCCAAGTTGATAATCTGCAATGGTCAACACTAGTAGAAAACTTCAAATGTACGGGAATGACGTCATCTCAACGCTCAGTCACGTGGTCAGAACACAAGAATCGAGGGCGTGGCCAACTCGAGGCATTCGACGCAAGTTGTGCATGTTCTGAAAAGATTCCTAACAAAATAAGAAACAAAAACATACCTGCCCCTCTAGCCAAGTTACAACCGTTTCGCTTGCGCCGAACGCTTTGAGTTGCCGCCAATTCTTTTGTTCTGACCACGTGACTGAGCGTAAAGACGACGTCATTCCCGTACATTTGAAGCTTTCTACAAGCGGTTAACTATTGCAGATTAGCAACTTGGCTAGGGGTACAGTGTACGCTAAATTCACCATCACAACTTGATTGAAAGAAAAGAAAAAAATCTTAACGACAATCTCATTCAGTACACATAACAACTATTTACATGATCTATACATTACGTAATACATAGACACACGTAATAACCACTGACCAGCATTCTGATTGTTAAGATTATGTTCATCTCTGCACAGTGAAATGGATACTCAGGTTTAAAAGGAGGAAATAAATGATAGGTGACTGTAATTGTATACGACTGTCTAGGAAATATTTATAGTTATGAGAAGGGGTTTAACCTTATATGGTGGACGTAATGATGGCTTAGAGAGCAGTGGTGGGCTAGTATTCAAAGATTTAAAGCATTTTATTTTTTATTTCAAACTAGCTGTGCCCGTGACTTCGTTCGCGTGGACTACAGGATTTAGAATTATTTTTTTCTAAAATAAAAGTAGCCTATGTTACTCCTTATTACATCAGCTACCTGCCAAAAAAAGTCCCGTCAAAATCGGTCCAGCCATTTCAGATATTAGCCCGGACAAACAGACAAACAGACAAAAATTGTAAAAATTGTTATTTTGGTGTATGTACCATATATAAATTCATATGCATGTAGTAAAGTTATTTCAATATTACAAACAGACACTCCAATTTTATTTATATGTATAGAAGATGTATAGATAAACCATTTACAGGCACTTTTGAAATGTCAAAAAGTTAGTCAGAAAAATGATGCTAATTGCACGTTCCAAAACGTAAATCTCTATGGAGGAAAATATGCAAGAAACTCAATGGACACTCTTTGACGGCTTCAACTTAGTTACGAGTTGTATGCTTCAAACTCAGGCAGGCACTGTACTTTGTGTAATTTATTTCATTTCCACTTTTAAAACAGTGATGAAAAACATCGTGAGGAAACTAGCATGTCCTAGAACCAAAAATTCGGAGACATATGACATCAACCAACTGACACTGGGCCCATGTAGGGTCGATTACGGCCCATTCGCTCACGACCTAAGTCCTAGCAGTACAGTGGCGTAACTATATCATCTGAGGCCCGTGGCAAATTCATTAGATGGGGCCCCCGATAAATTACGTTACGTTGTGATTTCATTGTAATATTTTTTTAAATATATTTTGGGTTACTTCTTCTGAGCTCGCGGCGTCTAAGACCGGGGGCTCGTGGAATTTTGCTAGCTTTGCCACCCTAAAGTTACGCCACTGCAGCAGTAGGAACATTGTAAGGCTGATAATAAACACATAACATAAGATCTTACGCTCGGTCTAGGGGTCTTTCAAAGTGTTCTTGGATCAGTCTTCTTGGAGCCTAAAGTCGTACCTGTGATGGCAATAGAGTCGCACCCTATGTTCTCTGGGCGAAGTAGGTCAACAATACGCATTTCTGCCAACTCCATTGGCGAATGCAATCAAGTGTTAGGCGTCAGCTTGCGGGTGACGAGCCGGCCGTTTGGTTGCTGTCTAGGCCGAACTCGGGTCATCGACGGCATGTAGTGTTCCACGCGGGCCTTAATGAGATGCCAGCAAAACCGTAAGGGCCTGTAGGGCCGAAGCCTACTGGGGCCATGAGTAGTTCTAAAGGGAACCTCGGGGTCCTGGGACTCAAGGCAAAGTAGGAACATAGAAGTGGGTTAAGTCTACGGTCCGGACTAAGCGTTTCGCCTCGTCGTTTATACTGCGTACGTCGAAGGACTGGAACAGTTTGCCTGCTGCGGTCCTCCCGTCCGATTATAATTTGTGTATCTTCAAGGCTAGAGTGAATAGGCTCTTAATAAACTAGTGCGCCTTACCATCAAAGATTGCGTCGCTGCTTACCATCAGGTGGAATCGCAGTCAAGCTGGTTTATAACAATTAAAAATAACAGTCAAAGTCTGGCACGTCCTTCCACTACACCCTAGAGCGAGTGAAGTCATTGGATGTTTTACAATCTAAAAAAAACATATACAGTGTGTTACTTTGTAGACAGCTAAATTTAATAAATAATGAGCTATCCGCAATCCGGTGTGTGACGGCGAAAGAGCAAACGGTAATGACACAAAATAGATAGGTACAGAAGTCAATCTACATACAAAGCGCGCTCGAGCAACGCACACATAGACACCGCTCACGGACACAATGCCTCGGTCGTGTCTCGGATCACTCGTCGAACAGTTCCGGCTCAAACACACATTAGTGTGCGTCCACCGAGCGTAGGTATAAAAAGTGAAGTACATACATGAGATTGTCTTCTGTACCTATCTATTTTGTGGTAATGGCGTCTAGCGGCGGTGTAGATGTAAGAACTTTACTCGAGGCCAATTAAAAGTAAGTCTGCGAGTAAGTAACAGCGACCGAGATGGATGTACGGGTTCAAAGATTATACTTAGCTATTAAATTATCAGATTACACATCCACCAATTACAGATGTGTCTTATAATGTTAGTGAAACTATAAACTAATATCGTTAGGTTTCATGTATTGCTTTAAAATCATAGCATAGTCGACCTTATACCTAATGTTTCCACTGTTGGGACTCAGGCCTCCTCTCTACGAGAGTGAATGGGCTGTAATCCACCATGTGGGCTCACTGCGGGTTGGTGGATGTCACATCTCATCGAATTTTTTGCTTCTAGGACATGCCGGTTTCCTCTCGACGTTTTCCTTCACCGTTTTGAGAGCAGTGGTGATGAAATAAATTACACAAAGTAATGCGCCTGGCTTGAGCCTGCGACCTACAACTCGTAAGTCGGGGCTGCATTAGAAGGAACATCCAGAAACCCCTTTTTTAAGGTGGTAAATCATGTGAAGGGTTACAAAAATAAAAATAAATAAAAACAACAAAACACATTATTGGCAAATAAGCATTGACGTAGTCGAAGTCGATCGATAAACGATCGAACTTCAAACTACAATTGTCAATGCGCGTTACAAAGTCACAATTTGAGTCAGTGGTAATAAAAAAGATGGCTGATCGATGGATCACAGCGGCAAGAGATTACTTAACAAGTAAAAAACTAGATTCCTGACCTACGCAACTTACGCAATCGATTTGTTTGCGTAAATGTGTTGTTGGATGAATTGAGTTGTTGAGTTTTAGTGAGTAGCGTCACAAGTAGTGTTGCCAGGTGTCCCGATTTGCGCGGGATGTCCCGATTTTCAGGGGTCTGGGGACGCGTCCCGATTTGCGCCTGATCGGGACGCTAAATGTCCCGATTTATCAATAAATTAATTAAAAGCCATTATAATAACATATTACAAAGTAACAAAGCAAGTCTAATCGTATTATTGTCACACATTAATATGTGTGACAATAACGCCGTGTGTCATTTTAAGTTAACGCATATAATTATGCGTTAACTTAAAATGACACACGGCGACGGAACATCTAGAGTGATTATAGCCCTGGAACGCAACTGAAGAACATAGTTCCACCCTAGAGCGACAGAAGTAATGGAACGATTTTTCACCACAAAAAAACCGTTTTTTTTTATTTGTCCCGATTTAAAACCTTAAATCCCGATTTGTATTACCATCAGTCCCGATTTTACTCCAATCGGACCTGGCAACACTAGTCACAAGAGTGAAGTTAGACTCCGCTTAGATGACAAACATAACCAAACGAGATTGGCAAACCAGCAAAAAGAACTAAAAAGGAACCCCCTCCCTTACCTTGACTCATATACAAATGGGAAAAGGTAAGGGTGGTAATTCCGGGCGTCGAGAGTCGCCAGCCGATCCCCATAAGAGCGGCGCGGGGTTACCGACGGTGAGCAAGGTGGAGTTAAAGGGTGTGAGACAAGCGGCGACACTCGTTGTAGTACAAATCGGAAAATATTTCCTTTCTAACATCTTTCATCTTTACTGTGGTCTTGACCAATCATCATTTCAAAGATTTGACTGTTATGACAGCAACATAACATCTCGAAGTCGATGCAATACCATTATTAAGGTCAAGTGACCGAGTTCAAAGATCAACTCAATTTTACTATTTTTGTAATAAAATAATATCACATGCATATTTATTAGTATTACTTAGAAGTGCAAACTTCAATTATTTGGCCAGGCTAAGAGTATCAGTATATTGTGGAGATACTGCCTATGTGTCTTTTGACAGGCCTGTTGGTCTAGCGGTTAGTGACTCTGACTGCTATGCCGGAGGTCGTGGGTTCGATTCCCACCTAGGACAAATGCTTGTGTGATGAGCACGATCATTTGTTCTGTGTCTGGGTGTAATTTATCTATAATATCTATATATTTAGAAATATATAAGTATGTTTATCAGTCGTCTAGTACCCATAACACAAGCTCTGCTTAGCTTGGGACTAGACCGTGTTGTGTGATAGTTGTGGAATATATGGAATATTTAGTAACTGGATGCCACGATACCCCTTGTTTGAGGTGAGAAATCATCTTTTGTGTCAGACTTTTGCGGACTCTCCTATTGCTTCTTTGCCTTTGTTCCAAGGCCCCAGGGTTCTCTGTCACCCATGGCACCATTATGCTTCGACCCTGCTGGGCCCCTTCGGTTTGCTGACATATCCTTGAGACGCGTGGAACACTACGCGCCGTCGACGACTTGGGCTCATTCCGGACGTTTACCGGAAGGTAGGACGGTGACACCATGAAAAATTATTTTATTTATAATATTGACGAGATGACCAACCACTGGACATAAATCAAAACATGATATAAATTAGTTGACCCTAACTTACGATTTCAAACGTGTAGTATGTCTACGAGATTACGTCACGGAAATATTTGAAAGTTACAAATAATAATAATAATGCTTGTTTTTAAAAACCGGCCAAGAGCGTGTCGGGCCACGCTCTGTGTAGGGTTCCGTAGTTTCCCGTCCGTCACAATAAGTGTACCCAATTATGAGTTTAAAAAAATGCTTGCATATACGATTATACTACAAACTTAGTCCAGAAATTGTTTTGTAGAACCTTTTTGTCTTTTTTGTACAAAAACTGTTCTTTCCATCAAGTTTAAAATAATTTTCCTAGAAAGTCCTTATAAAGTTCTTCTTTTCAGATTTTTTTCATATTTTCTAAACTTATGGTTCAAAAGTTAGAGGGGGGGGGGGGACATTTTACTTTTGGAGCGATTATTTCCGAAATTATTGACATTATCAAAAAATGATTTTAGTAAACTCATATTCATTTTTACAACAATATATCACACGCTAGGGTTGAAATTAAAAAAAAAATCACTTTCCACTTTACATATGGGCCCACCCTAATAAAACATTTTTTCCAATTTTTATTTTACCACTTTGTCGGCGTCATTGATATACATATTGGTACCAAATTTCAGCTTTCTAGTGCTAACGGTCACAGAGATTAAGCGAGGACGGACAGACGGACAGACAGACAGACGGACAGACAGACATGGCGAAACTATAAGGGTTCCTAGTTAACTACGGAACCCTAAAAAGGGCATCGGAAAAACAAAAATTTTGAATGTTGTTACCTGGGCGGAGTTCATACAAAATATTCAAAATCTTAACTTGCTTTTCGAGACACGGGGCGACCCAGTCTGTAATAAATAAATAGCCACCCATCCACAGAACGACCTTGGTACGCCAAAAACTTGGTGCGTCAAACAAAAAGAAATGTAACAAAAAATAATAAGGTTGAAATTATATACAACTGTTTAAATATTACATACATATGTACACGAATGCTCAAATCCTTCGAATTTTACCTTTCACGAAGTTAATTGGGTTTAAACAGAATCAATGGTTCATTAAAAGTTTGTGTGTTAATGAAAAGTTTCGTGCCGCTTTATTTTAATTGGATTAATTAATTTTCATTTCTGCTAGCTTGTTTTTGCTTGTTTAATCTCAAATATTACCGTTATATTGTGTTATTTCTGGAAAGGTCATGTTCAGAAGCGAATGTTTACCTTGTTTATACCTACTTCAAATTCGAAAACAAACTTTTTTTAATGATAACTAGTTGTGTTTAAATCGAAACGAATGATTCCAATACAGAATCGAAAGATTAAAAAAAAAACAGAATTGTAAAATTCAAATTCAGAATCAAAATATTTAAATACAGAATCATGTTTTTTTGTGCCTGCGATCCCACCTGATGGTAAGCAGTGATGCAATCTCTGATGGTGAGGCGCACTAGTTTATTAAGAACCTATTCACTCTAGCCTTGAAGACAACCAAATTATAATCGGACGGGAAAACCGCAGTAGGCAAATTGTTCCAGTCCTTCGACTTACGCAGTATAAACGACGAGGCGAAACGCTTAGTCCGAACCGTAGAGGCTTCAACAACGGAAGGGTGGATATTCGCCGTACACAGAATCGAAATATCAAAAATGAAACGTAATCAAAGAATCAGCTGGATCCACTTCACACCAACATATACACATAATATTGGTGACCCAGTAGTAACTGTTCCTTACTTTGTGTAATTCTGCGGCTTACTTTGTATAATTTACTTCATCACCACTGCTCTCAAAACGGTGAAGGAAAACATCGTGAAAAACCGGCATGTCCTAGAACCAAAAAATCGAAGACATGACTTCCACCAACCCGCACTAGGCCCGTGTAGTGGACCCATTCCCTCTCCTAGTGAGGAGGCCCGAGTCCAAGCAGCATAATATCACTTGTAATGAAACATTACAAGGGATATTATGCTTATACATAGGTACATACATATCTAACATACACAAGTAACTTTATTATTATTCCGCCCCTGTTTATACTGTATAGCTAATGTAATGAAAATGTTTTTCTTTGGTTCAGTATATAGAGAGATAAGATACTTACCCTTTATTTTATACACCATATATTACAGTAGATATATTGGAAATACAATGGTTCTAAAAAACAATTTCATGGTGAGTGGCAGCCTCTTTAATGCTTAATATTATAAATGTGAAAGTACTCTGTCTGTCTGTTACGTTTTTACGGTTAAACTACTGAACCGATTTTGATGAAAATTTGCACGGACTAAGCTTAAACTCCAAGGAAAGACTTAAGATACTTTTTATCTCGCTTCTCGGTGCATAACCGCCATACACGCGAACGAAGTTGTGGGAAAAAGTCAGTTTTCAATATTTTTTATTGACTTAAAAAAATGTTTTATTCTTCGTCATTTACTTATTAACATTGTTTTTTTTTTACTACAAAAAGATTATAATGTATTTTTATCTTTCACTGTTTCCCTGTTTGTACTTACAAAAATATTAAAATAAATAAATACTTGGTGACGATCCAGACTAATTCACGAAAATTCCGAAACTCTTTCTACTCATAAATCAATCTGGTGTCATAGGTTCACTTCTGAAAGGAAAACCCAGGTCCTGGATTGCAAGGCAAAGAAAAAACATAAGTGGGTTTTAGTCAGTAAAAGTCTGACACGCCCTCCCGCTCCGCCCTAGAGCGACTGAAGTCATTAAATGATTTTAAACCTTAAAAAAAAAAAAAACAAAAATACAATAACCTCTTACTGTACTTATTAATTTTTTTGGTTAAAAATATCATACCCAAAATCAACTTTGAAACATTTAGTAAGTAAACGTAAAAATAGAAAATTTAGTTAACTCCGGTAGCAGACACACGTAACTTGTTTAACTAAAAGGTTAGTTTAAACGGAAGTTGTTTAAATTGAATACTAGTAAACCATTTGACACGTTACTTGAACCGATGCCGATGTGACTAAGTAACTGTTAGATAATGATCGGTAAATAAGAGACTATGTATCGGCACACAGGCATTTTCTGAGTTCACTCGTTCATCGGCCATAGGTTTTTTTTGTGTGGTTAAACATCAAATAAATAACTTTTCCCGCTCTGGGTAGAGCGAGAATTAGAATCAGAATTATTTATTTGCAAGCAATGTAGGTACAATTTCAAGATGATACAGAGATGATTGTTTCCACTACATTCTGCCTTAAGGCATGCAAAAACATTACATTTTTTTTTTAAAGTTACAGTACGTTATACATAATCGATATAGTACTTAGTTGGTATCAAAATTCATATAAATATGTCAATTGTCAAATAAATAATGAATCAGTTACAAATCAATACAATCGTGTAGGTACCTAAAAATTATAATAAATAATTATCATTTACAATTTAAAAAAAAAAGTAGAATTATAAATCTTTATCATTCAAGAAGAGGGAATGGCAGTTATAAATTTTTTACCGCGAGGACTGGTTAGAGACGGCGCAAGAGAAGAAAGTTTGGAGGGACTTGTGGGAGGTTTTGCCCAGCAGTGGGACAGCAATGGCTAGTAAAAAAAAAAATCTTATAAAATAAGTGGATTGCAAACCAAATTTGAGAATCTCTGTGGTGTAATTAACTTTAGGATAGAGATGATTTAATATGTAGCAAGAACATCAATATGTTTCCCCCAGTTTAATTTTTTATTACAAGATTTTACTAAATTTAACCTGTTCCGATGTTTGTCTGTAATCAAATCTTGTAAATAGAATTTAATCCACTTCCCGGTTACCGATTGAGCTGAAATTTTGCATGTATGTGTAAATCAGATGACAATGTAAAATAATTATGTACGTGTGACTGATCTAATGATGAAACCGGAAGTCGGAAGGTAGCCATAGGAACTCGGTAGTTAAACGGCACAACCTAATCGAGTTTGGACTCGTTTGGTTTTTTTTTTTTTTTCGATGGGAAAAATCATCCAATGACAACCCCCGCTCTTGGGCGGAGCGGGATATAGTGTCAGACTCTTACTGAGTAAAAACCCCATCCCGTTCCTTCAAGCCTTCATACCGGGGCTCCAGTCTTGAAGAGTACTTTGTATGGCCGTAGGAACTTGGTATGTAATAAGCGCCATAAGATAACTCAATCGCGTTTGAATTTGTTAAAATGGTCGTGATGAGTATTAATTATACAAGTATATATCGCGCTTTAAGCTTGCTATAAAAACATATTTTCATTGAAAACTTGTTTTTAGATGAGAAATCAGTCTCCTGATTTGGTTAACATTCGTTTTTTGAACTGCCTTCCAATATGGAAGCTACTTTAAAGACATGTTGAAACCGTTCCAGGATCTTTACGAAGCAAATGACAGAACTGCTGTCCAATCTACACTAATATAGTGTGTAGTGATTTAATATTTTTAGAGTTCATTATTTTAGCATATATGTGTATTTTATTATTATAAATAACTTATTTTTTATTTTTCCATTTGAACTATTTTCATTTTTTTTTATCCCAAAGGTTGGCTGGTAGAGAATGCCTTGTGGCATTAAGTCCGCATATGTACCACTATTGTACATGAAGTTTAAATAAATAAAAATAAAAAATAATAATAAAGAGGTAAAGTATTTTTTTTGTTTTTTTGTTTGAGGTAATCTCTGAAAGTACTGGTCCGATTGCTAAAATTTTTTCACCGACAGTAAGCTGCTTTATTCCTGAGTAACACAGGCTATATTTTATGTACGCGGGTGAAGTCGGCAAAAGCTAATAGGCTAATAAAAAAAATGTATAACTGGTCAAAAAAAATATAGAAGATAAAAAACGATAAGACAGTGGAAAACTTAGGCGTCTCGACAACTCAGCAGAGACGAATAACGAGGACTGCGGATCGCAAATGATGAGATAAGGCTAGAACGAAGAGAATGCAATCCTCCTTAGCATGACTTTTACCAGAACATTCTTGTTTAACATTTGAATATGTTAACAACGCAATAAAACATGTTTTTTTTTTCCTTCTTTCACTACTAATACCACTCTTGCGGTTTTAAGACACATATACCACAAAACAGATGGGTACAGAAGTCAATCTACAGACAAATCGCGCTCGAGCACCGCACACATAGACATCACTCACGGACACGATATCTCGACTCATTTCAGCTCATTGTGGGCGCGTATGAGACACGCGTCTAGAACTTTTTTGTGAAATACTGGGGCAAAAAAAAGTTATAACTGTTCTGTGGACGGTTTTATAAATTCAACATTATTTGCTGAATTATCGTTTTTAAGCAACTAGCTTAAAGACGTAATTAAGTAGGTATTTGCTTGTACTTTGATAGTTTGTTTTTACATAAAGCAGAACAGTTAGGTAGGTAGATACGTGTAAGTACATGACTTTGTGGCTAATTAATATTCTCAGAATTTATACTAAGTATTTATCGCCACGCCCGAGTGCGCTCGGACAGAGCGGCGCTGACCCTACCGCGTTTGCTGAACGCGAAAAGTGAAATACAAACATAAGATTGACTTCTGTACTTATCTATTTTGTGCCAATACCACTCTTAACTTGCGGTTTTAAGACACCTATGCTTGCCAACGTGCAATATTGATATCTTTACTATCACTAAAGCCTAAGGCTATCGTATATTATATTGACACACATACATTATTAATTTAATGATTACATGAATATTTAATTTAGTATCACTAATTATTTTAGTGGTATTTTATGCAACCGATTTCTTTTTCTGTCAAACAGATATAAAAAGGAATAATATATTTTAAATGTATTATAATTTTTTTTGTGTATTTTTTTATTAATTCACCGTTATAGATACACTAGTTGCTGCCTGGGGCTTTGCTGGCGTGATAGTAGAAAATTATCTCAAGGGAACATACTGCAAACCGTAGGGGCCTAGCAGGGTCGAAGCCTACTGGGGCCATGGATTCGCTTCTAAAAGGAAAGGCCGGCCCTGGAAGTAATGCAACGAAGGAACTAGGCGTGTCATTAAAACCCTAAGGACGGGAGATATCACTGGATGGTTTCCCTAATAAAAAAAGTAACATACTCACGGGATAAAAACTGAAATCCGTTCAGCCGGTCGATTGAGAAAAAAAAACTGGGCAAGTGCGAGTCGGATTCGCGCACTAAGGGTTCCGTGCAAACTACAATTCCTGAATGGAGTCTCGAAGATTTTTCCGAATTGCTATTTTTTTTTGTGACCTATGTAACAAGAAATTTACTGTTTTCCGATTTTTTCCTATACCTGTGCTATAAGATCTTGCTTTGTGCCAAATTTCAGAATTCTGGGTCAACGGGAAGTACCCTATGAATTTTGATCTTGATCTTTGAGAGTATCAAAACATACGTTTTTGCGACATAAATGGCCGTATCTTTTTATTAGTTAACTTAGAAGTTTGATTTTTTCACAGCTTAAAGGGACCGCAGACCTAAGTATACAGTTTTAATTTCAACTCGATACGTCCATGCGTTTTCGAGATAAAGGGTCTTAACAGACAGACAGACGGACGGACAACAAAGTGATCCTAATAAATAAGGGTTCCGTTTTTTCCTTTTGAGATACGGAACCCTAAAAAGGTACAAACAGACATGCTCACAAACTTTCTCCTTTGTAATATTAATGTGATATTTTATATATAATTTTAGATCGTTTTTTATTACATTAACAGATTATTATATAGGTAAATATACTCGTAGAACTTTTTAAACGTAAAGGTCAACATCCTGTGCCTAATTATGAAGTCTTCAAAATTATTATCTATTTAAGGTAGAACTACACAGCGCACGCGTGTGCTACACACGCCGATCTGGGCGCTTCGGTCTCCATACATTTTTTATGGAAACTAGACTTGTAAAGCCACACTAGATCCACGCCACGCGACGTCGTTCTACGTACAAATCAGGAGTGTTACACGTGTGCGTCGGGTTAATGTATTTCTAACTTTACTTCTTTTTGAACAAACAGATTGAGAATATTTTATGTGTGGCCCTATGTGCTATAGATAGCAACGTCTAAAACTAGGTCAGTTCATAAACAACTTCCACTCGTGTCCCGGGACGCTGCAGGTATTACAGGAAATAATATGGCTTACTGAACACCAAAGGGCCGTCACCACGGATAAAGTGTAAGGTCATCGCTTTAACAGAGCCAAAATCTAAGGCTACGTACACAAAATAGATAGTTACAGAAGTCAATCTCATGTATGTACTTACACTTTTTATACCTACGCTCGGTGGACGCACACTAATGAGCGTTTGAGCCGGAACTGTTCGACGAGTGGTCCGAGACGCGACCGGGACATCGTGTCCGTGAGCGGTGTCTATGTGTGCGTTGCTCGAGCGCGCTTTGTATGTAGATTGACTTCTGCTGTACGTTCGATTTGGTTATCTTCAATTTGGCACTACCTAGGTTCGTCAAAAGTAGGCTGCGGGATCTTTCGAAAATTTCGCCGCGCTCCTTGTAACACAAAAGGCAATTGATGGAAAACGACTGGGTTTTAGGCAATAAAAGTCCACCTCACGCTCCACCTAGAGAAGCAGAAGTTATCTGATCATTTTTATACTAACAAAACGAGTTCTTTTCTTTTTTTTCGGTAATCATCCAGGTGACATGCCCCACCCTTAGGTGGAACAGGAGATAGTGTCAGACTAAAAAATCCACCCCGTTTCTTCGCTGCCTTTCATACTGGGGCCGAGCCTTCCTTTCAGAAGCAGACCCTTGGCTCCAGTAGGCTTTGAAACTGCTGGGCCCCTACGATCCTGTTGACTTAATATTTTTCCACCCATTCAAACTAAAGTACTCTTTACTTTGATTCTTTCTGTTTTCCACATAGCAACCGAATTTGAGGAAGTATGTCTACATATAATTTTAGTTTAAAAACAACTAGCTTTTGCCCGCGTCTTCGTCCGCATACATAAAGTACAGCTTCAGATACTCAGGAATACAGCAACTTTCTATCGATAAAAATAAAAATTACTCAATCAGACTAGTACTTTCAGAGATCATCCTCATCATCATCATCATCATAACAGCCGAAAGACGTCTACTGTTGGACATAGGCCTCCCCCAAGTGTCGCCACAATGAGCGGTCCTGTGCTTTCAGAGATACAAATCAACAAAACATAAAATAACTCTTTATAATATTAATGCAGATTACATAATAATATGAAACAACAGTCCAGGAGTATTATTCCACAATACATTTTGAAACTCCTAAAGTATCTCTCGCTGACGTTTGTTTTCAGTAGTTGCGTAGTGTTTACGTTTCCAAGTATTTACCGGTTCTAAACGTTAAGTACTAAAACGCAAGAGTGTTCGCTTATTGTAAGACTAGGCACTCTAAACTAATAACATGACACCATGCCCTGTGTTGTGAATAAGCACTCATTTATTTCCGCTACTATTTTACGTAGCCCAGTGGTTAAGGCGTATAGTCTCTTGAACCATCTGACCGAAATTATGTGAACGCAACTCTCGCACTCGCCTATGCGGCAGTACGCAAATCTGTGTATTTATTTGCGGCCAGCAGCGTCCGGAAAGCGCTTTAAATCCATTTTCTCTGCGAGATATTGATTGATTTACATATGCAATGTTCACTTTGAAGAATATTTAACCACCAATTTTTATGTGTAAAAATGTTTCTAAAGGTCCAAGCCGTTTCGAAGGAGTAGGGAAAAGTGGCGAAAAGTTGCGAAATTGCTAATTTTTTATTTTTTTTAACAAAAGTACGAAAGTACGAAAAAATCAAATGTTGATATTATTGTTCATGAATCCCTGGTTTGCTTTTTTGGGGTAAATGTGGAAAATTATCAAATGACCTATTCCGCTCTAAGGCGAGCGAGTGCGAATATCAGGCCACAGTGGCACTTTCAAGCAATCTTGGTTGGCTACGGCTCTGATATGACCCATGGGCACTCAAAGCCGAATGATATTATGACAGTCAGGGCCCTTTGCGAGGGTCACGGTAGCTCTTTCGAACAATCCGAGACCCCAATTATCTATGGCTCTGACACATCTCATGGACACTCAAAACCGAATGACATTATGACAGTCAGGGCCCTTTGCGAGGGTCACAGTAGCCCTTTCGAACAATCCGAGACCCCAATTATCTATGGCTCTGATACATCTCATGGACACTCAAAGCCGAATGACATTATGACAAACAGTACCCTTTGCAAGGGCCACTGTAGCCCTTTCAAGCAACCCTGGTTGACTATGACTCTGATATGTCCCATGGACACTCAAAGCCGAATGATATTACGACAGACAGTGCCCTTCGCGAGGGCCACGGTAGCCCTTTCGAACAATCCGCAGCCCGGATTGGCTATGGCTTTGACAAGTCCGATGGACACTCAAAGTCAAATGACATTATGACCGTATACTCGTACCTAACAAAATACTATGTCTTTCACTTAGAACTGATAAGACAGTATAGAAAGTTTTTTTTTTTTCTTTAAAGGAGGTCTTCCTACTGACACAGCCCACACCCGACTGAGTTCAACCGATATGTTTCTTTTTATTTTATTCTCACAGTATTCTTCAAATTGTACCGTTTCGCAATGTTATAGTGCAAATCTCTGCGGTTTTATCAAATCATAATCGCATTCTCTTTTAATTTTACATAGCGAGGTCGACGGTCGTTACGTCACTGTGAAATCCTCTCACATGGACGATTTATGACAATTTGACTTAGAATCGTAGTGTAATTGAATTCTTTCTATTTTTTTCCTGTTATTCAACTATTTTGTAGAGTCTGTTTTGTAGTCAGTGCTGGCCGAGTGGTAACGGCCCCGACTTACGAGTGGTAGGTCACTGGTTCGTAGTTAGAACCCAGCCAGTTGCATTACTTTGTGTAATTTACTTCATTACCACTGCTCTTAAAACGGTGAAGGAAAACATCGTGAGGAAACCGGCATGTCTTAGAACCAAAAAATCGAAGACATGTGACATTCACCAACCCGCACTGGGCCTACGTAGTGGATTAGGCTTGAGTCTCAGCAGTGGAAACTTTAAGAAGGCTGATGATGACTAAACATGAATATAGTTTGTTCAGAATCACTATTTTTTCCCATTTTTTTAAAAAAAAGTTTACAAATTGGACACCACCGACGCTAAATACAACACAGATCTCGGTAGGTCATAGCAGAAACTAAGCGTCTGCGCACAGCTGGGTGCGAGAGCAAAACCACCCTTTAGTCACCCGGATAGGGTGACCATATATTTTTACGGACAACCAGTTAACATAACAAGCTAATAACTTTGTGATTTTTCATGATACACTTATGAAATTTTGTACATAGATTCTTTACATAAAAATACTAGAGTCGTGTTTCAGGTTATGCATATACTAAGACTAATGTTATATAATGAGTGTGAGTTATAATGGCGGTTAGATGTAAGCTAATAAGAGTATGATATTTATGTCAATTGGTAAATTTCACCTGCATTAGATTGTAATGGCAGATTTGATTAAAGAAATCTTGATCTTACGCTTACTGGCTTTAGCGTATAGGAGCATGACTAGACTACTTTTTTCGATGACTAGTGTTAAATTTTATACTAGTACATTCTTCTGTGTCTGCTACAAGGTGGCTACAAGATCATGAATGAAATCTCGCTTCTAAGGCGATCGTTAGGAGCTAAGGGCGAGTTTCTGAATTGAGTATTTTTTGTTAAGAACGGTGTCAAACTTTACTTTGATTACAGAAAGTTTGACAACTACTCAACTTTAATCTTTCGAATACCGTGCCTAATTAGAGACAGAATAGAAAGACAACGAGAGAGCGAACGGCCGGGGTTTGACCGGGATTCGCTTGGGGTTTTATAAATTAAATGTTCAGTACCCCCTAGCCAAGTTGCAAATCTGCAATAGTTAACGCTTGTAAAAAGCTTCAAATGTGCAGGAATGACGTTGCCTCAACGCTCAGTTACGTGGTTAGAACAAAAGAATTGGCGGCAAGGTCAACTCGCAGCGTTCAACGCAAGCGAAACGGTTATAACTTGGCTAAGGGGGCTGTTCAGTTGCTTTCTTTCAGTTGCAAATACTTTCTCCCTTTCTGGGTGAAACGAGAGTGAGTGACTTTTACTGACTAAAACTTACCCGTGTCCCTTTAGGTTCCCTTTGTGGTTTAGGCTCGCGGTAACACCACGAGATATTCTCAAAGCGATCGGAATTCTCAGAACGATCTTCAAAAACATAAAATAGTCACATTATGTTATTAAATCTTTTCCATTTGTCAGTTAAATTTGACCCTTCCAAAAGGTCAGTATTTCACCGCCTCACAGCCCCGAGGCGTATATTGACAAGTCCGAACCGTACTTATCACGTCTAACAACGATGTAAGATAAGATTAGCAAGTGAAAGTAATCGCAAGATTGCCTCAGAACATCGGTAACAATGCAGATTGACAATAGCATTATTAATGCCGGCAGTAGACAATGAGTCAATGACCACAGCTAATTATAGACTGTTGCTAACGCTATGGTATTGTTATATTGGTATACAGTGAGTATGGTGCTGTCTAATGAACTTTAGGACATCGTAGAAGACAATCTATTAAATAGTTTATGCGAAATTGAATATTTTGTTTGTTCAGAATCATTAACTGAATGAATTCCAATAGTTTTTAATTTTTTTCCTAAAAATATTTAATTCATCGAATGCCGTGATTAGAGACACAATAGAAAGACAATTGCTTATGTCGAACTGTGACATTCAAAAGGTCACAAGTTGGACCCCACCGACACTAAGTAAAACACAGGTCCTGCGTGGACCCACCTATCTTCGAATTTATGTCGGTTTCCTCACTATGTTTTCCTTCATCGTTTTAAGATTAGTGATGAATTAAAGTAATGCTCCTGGCAGAGCTTGAACCCGCGACCTACAACACGTAAGTCGGGGCCGTTACCACAAAGCCACCACTGCATTTAACTAGACCTTGTTAACAAAATTTTATTTTTTTGAATTTAGTTTTGTAACTATTTAAACCAATAGCATAATTTACTGAGAAAAAAAAACACATTTATTCCGTTTTAATCGTACTTATTTTTCATTCCGAACGAATACCAAGAACTTGAATTTGGTACAATTAGCTCAGTAAAACTTAATCAAAATAAATTTTAAAAACAAGTCCAAACAAATACCACTGGTATTACTTGTTGGTATTAGAACGAAATAAATCACCAAGAAAAACATTACCGGTATTAGTTGAACAAAAAATATCAGCGAGATATATTCTAAGCTATGCAGAAGGTATACCTGTATGTATACCGCCTGTTACATGACCGGAACACATAGAGATGAGAAAGTCAATATCTAATCTTGGAAAGGCAGGTCGGGTCATTATATCTTCATGACTTTACATAAAGGAGACGGGTAGAGGTAACAAATACAATGGCGATAGTAGCAGATATTTTTTCGTGGTGACATATTTGTATCTTAGTCCGTACATATAAAAAAAGGGGACCGCGTCTGTCTGTCTGTATCATCATCAGCCTTTTTAATGTTCCCACTGCTGGGACTCAGGCCTCCTTTCTAGGAGAGGGAATGGGCCAGTGCGGGTTGATGATTGTCACATATCTTCGAATCTTTTGTTTTAGGACTTGCCGGTTTCCTCACGATGTTTGCCTTCACCGTTTTGAGAGCAGCATAGTAGTAATGAAATAAATTACACAAAGTAATGCGATAGTTTGAACCCGCGACCTACAATTCGTAACGGGAGCAATGACTATGGAAACCTCGCGGCTAGGTCCTCGCGCCCCAGCCGGGATTCGGATACCGATTTCCGGCCACCGCAGACGTGGGCTTGCGGATGGCGAGCAATAGGTAGCTCGCCGCCCAACCGTCCGGACCGAGCTCGAGTTGTTGACGGTGGGTAATGTTCCACGCGCGCCTCAAGAAGTTGTCAACAACCGTAGCGGCCCAGCAGGGTTGAAGCCTTCAGGTGCCATGGGTGATGCGAAAGAGATCCCCCCTGAAACAATGGCAAAGAAGGAACAGGAGTGGGTTTTTAGTCAGTAAAAGTCTGCTACTATTTTCAGCTCCACCCAGGAGCGAGAGATATCATTGGATGATTTTCCCACCTAAATAAATAAAAAAAAAATAATGCAGCCAGTACTCGAGCTCTGTCAATCTGTCATATGTGCATACTCTTTAATATATATATATATATTAAAGAGTATGATATATTATATATATATATATAATATCTATATAAAATATATATATATATTTATCTATATATTTGAAACAGTAGGCCCAGGCATACATTTTCGCCGCGCCGTAGAGAGGGGATAGCTGTCTACTCTCCATCCGTCTTACGCTTTTTCGATCAGGTCACGTGTCCTGACGCGAGTTTAAGATTTTATACCCATTACAGAAAAAATGCTCAACGCCGCTAAAGAAGTTTTCACTTCAAAAAATGTATGGATAATAGCCCTTTGTACATGAGTCTAACTTGCACTAGGCCAGTATTTAATATTTAGTTTCGATTGAATATTAAAAAAAAAACATACATGACATAATTTTCACAAGTTACATAAAGACCCTGTATTCAAGGAAGAATTTATTAATAGTATTATCGAAAGCAATGCTAACTATATCACCTGTTATTTTGTACCAATGCCTATGCCTTAATTCGCAAACTTTGTCCTTACGAAGGTTGTATGTTGCAATATTGTTCAACACTGCGTCACTAGAATTTCTTCTATATTTTTGGATGCCCTTGTGTCAATGATACAAGGGCAAACAGCGTTTCAGAATCTGTAGGTCACACATGTGAATAGCAGAGGCCAAGCCGGGTCGAAGCCTAGGGCCAGGGTTATCCGAAAGGGAAGCTCGGCCCTGGTACCAAAGGCAAGAAGAAACGGGGTGGGTTTTTTAGTCAGTAAGAGTCTGACACTATCTCCCGCTCCCCCCAAGGGTAGGTTATGTCATTTGGATGATTTTTACCCACCAAAAAAAGGTCATACATGTGACACCATGATGCAGTGGCTCAACGAACGGTTGCATAGGTCAATTCCTGTGACCTACATTAACAGATGTTTTGGATTTTGGTGCTTATGTTAGAGGTTCAAGACACTACAATACTACAAACTCATCATCATTATTTCAGTCGATATACGTCCACTGTTGGACATATGCCTCCCCAAGTGTCGCCACAATAAACGGTCTTTTCACAATGAATGAATTCATGACCTTAAGGGGTGAATTATGGAAAAAGTCTCTTAGTGCCTACGTCATAAAATGAAAACATTTTTTTTATCTGTTATAAACTAGTACTTGACTGCGATCCCACCTGATGGTAAGCAGTGATGCAATCGTTGATGGTGAGGCGCACCAGTTTATTAAGAGCCTATTCACTCTATCCCTGAAGATACCTAAATTATAATCGGACGCGATGACCGCAGCAGGCAAATTGTTCCAGTCCTTCAATGTACGCGGTATAAATGACGAGGCGAAACGCTTATTCCGGACCGTAGAGGTTTCAACAACGTAAGAGTGTACCTACGTCGGTTTGTCCAATGGTAGAAATGAGATGGCGGAATCAAGTCATGCAATTCCTGCGCACACTCTCCAAAATGCAACTTGTAAAACACCGAAAGGCTGGCTACGCCTGTACTCAAGGCTTGACCACAACTTGTTCCTAATTCTCGGTTGTGGATTGTATGTCAGTTTCTTCTTTTATATATCTATAGGTATATATAATTACAATATTAAAACAGATAAAGTTGAAATCAAATTATAATGGACTATCCATTATGAACTGTAGTCATAAAACTAAAACATATTTGTAACAGCGAGTTATGTTAGTGTTCCATAAAGTCGAGTTAGTTGTTTTTTTTTTATTGTTATTGCGATGTCTACGTTATGTCATATCGCAATAACTTGACCTCTGACATTTACTGATGCTATCGTTTAGGAAAAGTTTCACTGGATTAGGTCCAGTTGTTTTGAAGATATTTGAGAACCTGTTCTGTCTTGAAGGATGATGAATTTCTATAGTATTTGATCCCGTTATATAATCTGTATAGTTTTCAGCAATAAAGGTTGGTATATTACACGCAGACAGTATAAATTCTATATCAATAAATATGGCGACATTTAGGGGGCCTCCCCTATGTCCAACAGTGGACGTCTTTTGGCTGATATGATGATGATGATGATGAGCCTTACCATGAAATACTATGACGTGTCAAAATATCAGATATTCTAACGGGAAAAAGGGATAAAACTATACAACCTGTACGGCCATCCCTAAAGGGAGCCTTAGTGACACTGTGATTAGCTTTTACAAACCTATTAGTTTAAATTGACCTGTAACAGTTTGACCTCATTGAAAATGGGGCATACGCAAACTTTGAACTTCTAAAATCCTTAAAATTTTAAGTTACGTAATTCGATTTGAGATGAGAAATATTTCTTTTGAGGATTTTAATAAATCAAAAAGAGATGTAACTAAAAAAAGAGTTTTGAAAATAGAACATTATTTTTGACACATATGTTTTCAGATCCAAATGATTAAGCTTGCTAAGTACTCGTATTTTTTTCTTTCTTTTATAAAATTTTCGTAAACTTCAAGGATAATGATGTCAATTTGACATCGAAATATCCATTATAAATACTACCGATAACAATTATTTGTAGACACCGTAATGGGCTATAATGTATGCAGATCAGAACCACAAGAAACTCGAAGTAATCTCGTGACACAAAAACTTCTAAAACAAGGAAACTATCTAGTTCCGTAATCTAAGAACTAATCCAAACTTTTTACCTCAAAGTTGAATGAATATCTACGAGATGAGACAAGTGCTACATAAAATGTATGGAAGATATACGGTCTAACACCTTGCCTGAACAATAGGAGATATCAATAACAATGACATATTAATATGTCACATCTGATCCTCTGTTGACATATCAATTATGACCAATGGCGAGCCTGTGAAAGTGTCCAATGACCGTACAAGATCCACATTGTTTTCACCAAAGAAGAATTGGACGGGTGTCATTAAAATCATAATTCTCGTATGGCCCGAAGGCCGAATGTTAGGAAGAGCCCGGGAGAGAGGCGTCGCCGATCCACCAGTATATAAACCACCGGCCGCAAGCACAGAGCATCACACAACCACGACACCTCCGTGAGTCAACATGAAAGCATTCTTGGTAGGTACTCGTGCAGTGAAAGTGACTTGTGACCTGTGTGACCCCCTCCTGTGACCGCACAGTGCTTCCTCATCGGATTGTTTAGTGCTGATCGCTCGGCTCTATTTATCGAGTGCATCTGTCGGAGATACCTATCGATCAATACAGCCGAGCTATCGATCAAAATGTTTGTAAAAGTGTTGTTTAAAAGTGAATTTTCTGCCGCAGGTATTAGCTGCCGTTGCGGCACTCGGCTCGGCTAGGCCCGAGGCGGGATACAGTTACAGCGCGCCTGGAGGCGGCGGCGGCGGCGGTCTCGGTGGACACGGCGGCGGCATTGGTGGCGGCCACGGAGGATTCTCCTCAGGTGGTCTGAGCTCCAGCAGCTTCGGAGGACTCGGTGGTGGCGGCGGCGGCGGCGGTGGCTTCTCCTCTGGAGGCTTCTCCGGTGGATTCTCATCCGGCGGCGGCTCTGGCTTCGGCGGAGGCTCTGGCTTCGGAGGAGGCTCCGGTTTCGGAGGCGGTGCTGGTTTCGGCGGCGGCTCCGGTTTCGGCGGCGGCGCTGGATTCGGCGGCGGCTCTGGATTCGGCGGCGGCGCTATTGTGCAGAAGCACATCTACGTCCATGTCCCACCCCCAGAACCTGAAGAACAGCGTCCCCAGATCGTGAGCGGCGGCGGAGTGCCCCAGAAGCACTACAAGATCATCTTCATCAAGGCCCCAGCTCCTCCCGCACCCCAAGCGCCCATCATCCCCGCTCAAGCCCAGAACGAAGAGAAGACCCTCGTCTACGTGTTGGTCAAGAAACCCGACGAACAGCCCGACATCACCATCCCCACCGCGGCTCCTACTCAGCCCTCAAAGCCCGAGGTTTACTTCATCAAGTACAAGACCCAGAAGGACGGTGGTGGCTCTATCGGAGGCGGCTCTGGTATCGGCGGTGGTCTGGGAGGTGGTCTTGGCGGTGGTCTTGGCGGTGGTCTCGGCGGTGGTCTCGGCGGCGGTCTCGGCGGCGGTCTCGGCGGCGGTCTCGGCGGCGGTAGCATTGGCGGCGGTATTGGCGGCGGTCACGGTGGCTCCATCGGTGGTGGTCACGGAGGCTCCATCGGAGGCGGTCATGGCGGTTCCGGCGGCGGCGTCAGCTCGTCCTACGGGCCCCCCGGACAGTCCGGCCCTTACTAGACGGCGCACGGGCGCGCGCAATTGTGATACCTGCTTTGCCGGCGACAAATCTAGTTTTAAGTAGAGAAAAAATTACGGTGCCTAAATGTATTTATGTAAATAGTAATTTTAATGTACTATAATTTTAGTTGTATTATAAATTCTTATTTTTGCATAAAAAGTTTTAAAAAAATTTGAATACTTTCATTCGCCATTCCATTACAATACCACTATACCTACGACACATGACAAGGTTATACAAACGAATACACAACTCTATTCGAGCTTAAAATTTGAATTTCAAAATGCCATTCACCCACAGAACACACATTTTAACATGTCAATATCATTAACACGCTACATAAACAGGTGTATGGTAGAAAGTGGTGTTTTCTCCGAAGTGGGCGATGTTGCGCAACAGCGGGACAGCGTGACCTCAGTTGCATCATGCACTCAGAAAGAAGCTGCTTGCAACATCTATATAGAAAATAAGAGAGTTTCGCTAAATATTTCATTGCGTAACACACACCTATTGCAGTTCTTCACAATGCCGTTGCGTAAACCTTGACATTTGGGTGTATTCTCATATTTTCCCTTTTGGACTCAAGTACCTATAGCTAACCAACTGACGTCACCATAGTTAATGCTAGAGTCTTCTGACATAATGGTTCGAGTAATAGGGATAGCTATAACGAGCCTTACATACACAAAAAGGCGATTTAGGAAAGGATTCTTAGATATTACACAAGAATGATGACACGGAATAAAAACAAGTTTTAGCTGCATATTTATAACATATGTCGACTTTCGCAACTTCCGCGTGGCCGCCGTGTTTGGGCAAGTCATTATAGCGGCTGCATCATATTGTGTGGAAAGTGAACGTGCCAATATTAAGAGGTGACTGGTCAGATGTCCAACTTAAACTTAAATATTTGAACGAAATTGATGATGAGGATTATTTTTCGAGACCGAGAATTCTGTTCGAAAGTTCGACTTCAAAAATTTCTTGAATAAGCCTGATTAATTTATCGTCATTTAAGTCGTTTATGTTTTGAAATATTTCTGTATGAATAATTTTTATATTTGTATTTTTAAATATTTCTGTATCGTCATTGATCTCATTATTAATTGATTGGATAAGCATGTTACCAGCTGCAACATTTTCTATGCAAACGTTATTGTTTTTGACTCTGTGTAATGTACCATAAAACCTTCTTGCCCCTCTTTCTTCAAGATGTTTCCAAGCATTTATTTCGGCATGTTCTCACGGAAAGACATAATCCGTATCTTACTTCCCATGATATTACCAAATGCCATGAGATCAACAATCTGTTACTTCTCATGCAGAAATGTATAAAACACTTTACTTTTTTACTCTGTAATTACTTTAATTATATACTCATTTGTTTTTTTACTGGTTGATTTAGGAATGTGTTGACTTTTATGGAAGTTGTATGTCTTGACCGAGACCTGAGATTAATGTGTGAGCCGGTGTATCAGAATCAAGCCACAAGATGATATAGTCTCAATGCATGTTTTTAAAATTAGTGTCAGTGTCAGGTTTTTTTGCAACTATATTAAAATGGTTGAAGTATCTCAAATTAAGTGGTCGATAACAGTCTAAATGCATTTTAATTTGTAAACTGATTGCATTGTCAAATTTATCTTTTGGGTTTTTTTTTTAAGATTTATTAGCATGTAGAAATCTTAAGCGATTTCTATATTTCTTTAATCTGAGGATCAGGATTATAATTTTAGATGGCTTTGTCCAAATGCATATTTTAAGAATACACCATTTGGACTATATCAATTATACATTTTGTCAGTAGATACGTCTATATTTCACTATCGGGTTACAATTTCGGTTACAGCTTCGGTCGAATTAAATTTTCTTTTATTATCAATAGAATATAAACAACCTTACTAATAAAAAACTTTAGTGGTATCTTTATATATTACACCACTATTTTTTATTAGTACGAAAGATATAACAATAGGTATGTTTAGATATTGGTATGTTACTATACCTATAATTAAGGTATATCCTAGACCTATTAATTTTAAAACAGGTTTCATCCGTTAATCCACAGTGGGCCTTATTTTTGAGGTGGTCAGTCATCAGTTAACTCTAGGCTCGCCTAAAAATAAGCTTTGAATAAAATAACTAACAAATTTTGTTTTGAAATAACTTTTATTTTTAATCAATCTTTAAAAATTATCAAAACTAATTCCGAAATACACGACGAAGATCTGAAAAAAAAAGATCAATATGAGTTTGGTGTCCTACTTTGCACTGAAAAACTGCACTGATTTTTAGCTGACACCTCTTTGAGGGTCACGTGGCACCCATCTTAACTTAAAGCATATAGTCCCATGAACATCTGGCCGGAATTAAATGTACACATACTCGTACTACCGCCTGCAACTGCAAGTAGCCTCGCTTACCTTTAAATCCATTTTCTTTGCAAAACATTGATTGATTTACATACTATGTACATTTTGAATACTTAACACTTAAATAGTAATTTGTTTGTGTAAACATATTTCTAAAGATTAAAGCCGTTTGTAAGGAGTAAGGAAAACAAGCGAAAAAATGTTCATGTTGTTAATTTGTTTTCTTGCAATAGTATTAGTAATACGAAAAAATTATTTGTTGATAATGTTATGTATGAATCTATAATAAATATATTTCTTTTTCAAATATATAACCCAGGCGTTACTGAAGGCTTCAGAAAGTCACTATTGTCATACAAACAAGTAAGGGTCTTAAGAATATAACTATTTAATAGTCTAAACCATTACCATTAAATAAACCAAAACCAACAAAATATCTGGGGCCAGGATCTAGTTCCGAAAGGAAGGCTCGTCCCCGGTATGAAAGGCAAGAAGGAATGGGGTGGATTTTTTAGTCAGTAAGAGTAAAAAATCCACTCCCGGTCCGCCCAAGGGCGGGGATGTGATTACGATGATTTTTACCCACCGAGAAAAAAAATAACACCAAAATATCTAGTTGATATTTTGGTTCCAGCAAGTTAGTATCACGATACCACAGACAGTATATTATCTTTATCTGAATCTAACTTAAAATCTCTCTTAAACTACGGGATAAGCTTAATTAGAGCAAAACATATTCAAATAAGATAGCACAGTATAAAATAAGACAGTAACAAAAGACAACCGATCATAATTCTGCAATTATTGCATAATTTTACAACGTATAATAACTATGCTACTAGTTACTTACCCGTATGTAACGCGAGCAGTTGCAGTCGCAACCGGCGGATGCTGCCAATTAATCACCATGACTGTTCCAATCGGTCACAGTATACTTAGAGGCAGTAGGACAAGCCCAAACACTTTTGAGTGGAAAATTTCCAACAAAGTGTTTACAGTAACTTACGAAGAATTTCGGAAGTAAAGTTGAGTTAAAGTTGGTAATAAGTTGAATGGTAGATATGCTTTAGAAATAAAAAAAGGGTGTGCATGATAGTGTGCCGCTTGACAGGGAAGGATGGAAAAGTAATTTATTTATTTATTTAAACTTCATGTACATACGTGTGGTACATAGGATTACGACATTTTTTTTTTTGAGAATTTTAATGTTTTTAAAAAATAATAATAATAATTCTTTGTCATATGGAGTATGTGTAAAATGTTTTAAGCAATACTCCTTGGAGCAGAGAAAAAATCAAAAGTCTAAGTCAACGCAAACTAAAGATAAGGCGGTTTCAGGCACATTAAGTTAAGTTTCTATGGAAACTTCGGCTCGCGCGTCCGACTCAAATTTGACCGGTTTTTTTAACTGATACCTCTCAATGGTTATTTATAACTAGTATAACTAATACTCATTATAAATTATTTAGATTACTCGTGTGGCTTTTTATTTGAACTCGGAATATATTACACAAATAGTACAATACGAGTATAGTCTAACTGTATTCCACTACTCTGTGGCCGCCGGTCAAACCGTTCTACATTGCCATTACTTATGACACAATACAAGTAGTACTCGTTACAAATCCTTTAGATCACTCGTGTGGCTTTTTATTTGAACTCAGTTTAACTGTATTTCACTACTCTGTGGCAGCCGGTCAAGACCGTTCTACATTGCGCATTATATCACAGTCCCATTAGCCGTAGCTCTCGGCTCTTGTATACTTACTGCACTCAGTCACGCCCGCGTCGATAGATCCATCGATCATGAGGCAACTGATCATCGACGATAAACGACTTGGACATTTCGTTTTTCATCGATCACGAAGTTGGAGATTTTGTGTTTGTTGAAACTTAAATAAGAGCTTTTTCGTTTCATACTGTATGATTTACCTCTTGCTACTTCTTTTTCGAATTACACAGTTACTGCTTTGTTTTATTTAGAATAGTATTTTTTTTGAGACTGGGAAATACTCCAATAACTTTGTCCGACTGGGTGAGTGTCTGACTTTTACTTTTTAAAACTCACCCGTGTATCTTCAATTGTTTTGCGTTTCAAGGTAACGGTGACTTTTTTTAAATAATCCCGTAGTCCTGGCAAGAAAAAAGCTTTTTATTCTGTTTTTTTTTTAGTTATTTTGTGTTTAGTTGTATTTTCTTTTAAAGTGGGAAATCAGCCAATGACTTCTCCCGCTCTAGGGCGGTGCGGGAGTTTGTATCACCTTTTTCTCGTCTTTGCTTGGCGTTCCAATGGCCCCGAGGTTTGCTTTCGAACTACCCATGGCTCCAGTAGGCTTCGGTATTGCTGGGTCCATACTTAGCTGAGTTGTGTGTTTTGGTAGTTCATTTTTGTGTTTGTTGTTTTTAGTTGTGGTATGTACTGTAATTACATACATTTCAGTTTTTACGTTATTTTGAAAATTTTTATTAAGCTACTCAAGATTTTCTGTAGAATAACAGACTTGACCCACTGCTAAAAATTATGCTCTGTGAAAATATTTTTTGTCAACTTAGAAACCAAACTAACCGTAGACGCGGTGGCGAGCAATGGATAGCTCGTCGCCTAGCCATTTGGTAAAGACCACGCCCGGGTCGACAGCACGTTATGTACTACGCGCACCTCAAAGAGATGTCAGCAACATTGACGGGCCAAATTAGGGCTGACACCTGCCAGGGCAGCGGATTGTTCGAAAGAGACAGAGAGATAGAAACTCCTTCTCGCTCCACTTAGAACAGCAGAAGTCCTTTGATAATTTCCCACGTAAAAAAGGAACAAGCCTATTCAGCAAGTCTGAAAAAGCCTACATCATTAGCATAGATCTTGCTATTTGTCAACCACTAAGTTGCAGTAGTCAGCCGAGAGTAATAAATCACTTTACTGTGGTAACGATGCAATGTTGTGCTACTTTACCACGAGTGACATATTGGAAGATGGCAAAGTTGACAAAATTGAGATGAATCTATTATGGGACGACTAGGACTTTAGGAAATTGCTTTGGGAATGGTAGTTGGTTCAAGTGGTTAATTGACTGAAAATGAGTTAAAGTCAAAGTCAAAGCACCAATTGCAGGCACTTTTGAATAGTCAAATGTCGGTCAGTCCAAGAAAAGTGAAAAGTGAGTTAAAGGTCAGATGCATAACTTTTTGTAATTTATTCCATCACCACTGCTCTCAAAATGGTGAAGGAAAACTTCGTCAAGGTACCGTCTTAGTACCAAAAAACGAAGACCATGTGACAATCAGATTACGGCATATTCCATAAAGAGGAGGCTTGAGTCCCAGCAGTGGGAATGTAATAAGGGTCCTGAAGGCAGTGTTGATAGTCTACCTTGTGGAAGGTCTTTCAAAGCTGCATCTGCATCATGAATGGGCGTCACTCTACAACTTGTTAGACCAATAACTGCCCGATTTGGTCGTTCGGTTTTAATGATAATATCATTCTTCTCTTGCTTCTTACGCACTATTGTCAACATTTCTCCTTTCGCTGGTCTCCTAGAAGAAATTTCTTTGGAAATAATGGTATCTTTGTACCAATGTCTATTATGTATTATCTTCTTCTGATTTTTTTGTGTGTACCATCAAACACACTTCCGCTTGACCACTGCTAAGTTCATTTCTGCTTGCACTCGAAACGAAAACTTCAAAGTCTTTGGTTTGGCGCCGCGCCGCAGGATTCAATAGAAAATGTTTTTTTAAGTGATCAGGCAGAAATGACCACTGTAGTACCTACATAAATAGTAAAATAAATAAATGATAACATGTTTTCACATAATACAAGGCGAACCAGAAAGATTCGCGTGAATATCCAAAAAAATTACATCACTAAATAGGTCAAGATCTATAATCAAGTTTAACAAAAAAAAAACACTACAGTTGTATGAGTCATTTTGTTATGATGTCTGCGACCTCGCGCTTAAAAACTTGCACTTTTAATAGTAACTGGTACCCATAAAAGTAAATACTTACAAACGGTATCTCGAAATGCCTATAAGGCTTTTATTTTCCCTTATCTTAAACAAAAGCTGAATCACGATCATTAAACTTTTTATTTATCCATGGATACTTGGGAGGTCCCCATTTCGTTTTATTACTTTCTCTTGCTTCTTTTTCAATAAAAAAACAACTCGTGTACAAAAACATTCAATGAATGAAACCGCGGACAGAATTATTCGAGAGATCACCAAGAATATAAATATCATTAGCTATTTATGATAATTTTTATTTTTTAATTAAAACCATCACACAATTTTAAACTCTCTCATCTACATATAAAGATGAAAGTTGTTTGTGTCGGAGATTCGACGCGGATCTCAAAATTATGTGTGTTTACAAGTCTGCGGCCCGTCTCGATAGTGAGAGTGAAGTGAACTCGCGCCAGTACTTTCGCTAGTCCCATACAATACCCATAGTACTACATCACATATACTTGTTTATTTGTGGTTTATGAGGACGTTAGCGTTTGAACGGAGCATCAAACCTTTGTGGTGATCGTGCGTGTGAGTTTTGGGTAGTAATTATTTTTTTTATATTAATAATTCAAAGAAGATCTCTAAATGTTTGTTTTTTTTTTAACATAATATTTTGTTTATCTTACTCAAACAAGAATTCGGCAATTAATAGTGCACACTTAATGCGATCCCACCTGATGGTAAGCAGTGATGCAATCGTTGACGGCGAGGCGCACTAGTTGTATACCATTTATTACTTTGTAACTTGATCTAAATACATCATCTTGTTGTACCTACTAAATTAAATTCAATTTGTTAATATTCATGTTTTAGAAATAAAATATATTTTTATTTTTATCTTTGTAAATATCATGTCAACGGTCAGTTCAGCTTTGATCCTGATGAATTTTTTTGTAGCAGTTAAAACGAAAAATTTATTTCAATTTTAAAAATATCTTTCAGCTTAACATCCGATGTACGTTTTTTAGTAGGTACGTGTTTAATATTTTTTGAAATTTATTTCTTTTCTTAATTAGATATACTTAACAAAAAAATAAGCCTACATTTTGCAAATGCGTGCCTTAGTTTTGCAAGTGGGTGACATTATCGACTGGTAAAGTACCTAAAGAATCATCATCATCATCATCATTTCAGCCGACAGACGTCCAGGACATAGGCCACCCCCAAGCGTCGCCACAACGAACGATCATGTTAATCATTCTAAAGGATAAAGTAGGCAACTAATATTTTGTGAAAAACTGTTCCTTAAAACCCAAAACCTAAATATTTTACAGAGCTTATCGAATGTGTGAAACAACAGTGTAACGCAATTCCCTCAAACAATTCTTACAAAGACTATTTTTACACACTATCACGCTACAGACATCTAATTACCAGATTTTTTGCCGTGACTCATACAAAATACATACGTAACAGTCTACTGAGCATAACTCTATTAAAACAAAGTAATCGTTAAAATTAAACACAATCTTACAAGAGTTATGTCATCACTGAGGTTTTTTTCATTTATCTTGCTTCCATCCTTACGGAATTCATTTATTATCTGCTGTTGTGTCAATGAACTTCTGTTCCAACTTTGACTTTCTTGAAGTTGGCTTGGAAATGAGGTCGTGATTTAGTTTAATCGTAGCATCCGCTTTAATATCCATATATTATATACATAGCATAGCATAAACGGCCTTATAATGTTCCCACTGTTGGGACTCAAGCCTCCTCTCTAGGAGAGGGAATGGCCGTAATCCACCACGCGGGCCCAGTACGGGTTCGTGAATGTCACATGTCTGCGATTTTTTGGTTCTCACGATGTTATCCTTCACCGTTTTGAGAGCAGTGGTGATGAAATAAATTACACTAATTAATTTATTAACATCCTGAAATACATCTTATCTTTATATAATTCTTGTGAACGTGTAATTGTCACGTAACTCCTCCTAAACAGCTTGCAACCAATTTGAAAGAATTTTTTTGTATAAGTTAGAGCGAGTATACTCGTACCTCGATGATTTGAAAATATAATGAGACCTGGTAGGTAGCGCTGCGATCGATTTCTCTATTCTTTTTTAAACAGAAGCAATATATAAAAATCTTCTGTCACAGTGTTTGTTAATCGAACTCCTCCGAAATGACTTGAATAATGTTTTGAATTTTAAGCTATTGCATAGCTTCTATCGCGGGCCTTGAGCGTGGAGACCGAATCCAGAAATTCCATAACGAAAATAACCTAACACCCCCCACTCATTTGTTTTTTTGAGCGTGGTGACCGATAAGAAAACAAATGAGTGAACAATCAATCAAAATTCAATTCAATATGTGAAAGTGTAACTTCAATTAATATCGTAGTAGTAGTTGATAAAAATGCTATGCAATAGCTTTACCGTGGCAGTCCCCGAGTGCCACACGTCTTTTTTTTGTGATAGGTCTGAGAATAGGTTGTTCGCTATTTTTTAACCTGCTGGGGTTGGGCCCCAATTATTTTCTGTGTGGCAGAACGTTTTCCGGGTTAGCTAGTATTGTAAAAAAAAAATCCTCCACCGCGTCTGTCTGTCGGTCTGTTTGTTCACGATAAACTCAAAAACTACTGAACGAGAAAGGTTTAAATGTATAATAGATACATGCATATTACAGTACTAGCTTTTGCCCGCGGCTTCGTCCGCGTACATAAAATATACCCTATGTCACTCAGGAATAAAGCAGCTTTCTGTCGGTGAAAAAGTTTTAGCAATCGGACTAGAACTTCCAGAAATTACCTACCTCAAACAAAAAAAAAACAAACTTTACCTCTTTATAATATTAGTGTAGATAAAAAAATATAGTTTAAAAAAACTAAAAAAAAACACGCCTTCATAGCATATCAAACTAAAAAGTGTAAAATAGTTTTTAATATAGGTAGAAAATAATAAAAATAAAGCGTGTTTTTTTAGTTTTTTTAAACTATATTTTTATTTTTCACTAAAAAAAACGGATTATTGTATTGTCATCAGTTTTTGATGGGTATGCAAAGTTTGAAGAAAATTTGATCGCCCAAAGTAGGTCAAAATCGAGCTCAAAGGCGTTGGTTACAAACATACAGGTGAAGCTAATATAAGCGTGTTAAAAAGCTCAGAATTTCAGAAGCGAAGCTAGGTCTGATCACTAGTGTAGGTAATGCAAAAACGGAAGTGTAGACTTGAGGAAGACTATTCGAGACAGACGATCACGAACTCACCATAGCAAGGAACGGAAGCATGTCATCATAGGCAGTAATCTGACCTCTTCCCCCTCAATCATCTTGTCAATTACCTTGTCCTACTAGGTAAGCTGTACTAGCGCTGAACTGTACCTTTCATGTATGAACCTTTGACTTCATCATCATCATCATCATCGTCATTTCAGCCGACACACGGCCTCCCCCAAGCGTCGCCATATCGAACGTTCCTGTGCGTCCCGCATCCATCGGTTTCCCGCTACCTTCACCAGGTCATCGGTCCACCTTGTAGGAGGCCATCCAACGCTGCGTCTTCCGATACGCGGTCGCTACTCCAAAACCTTTCGGCCCCAACGACCATCTGTTCTGCGAGCAATGTGCCCTGCCCATTGCCACTTAAGTTTGGCAATTCTTTGTGCTATAACTTCATTCAAATCAAAAACATTTGTTTCCATATAATAGACCATTTGCAGGCACTTTTGAATAGTCAAATGTCGGTCAGTCCAAGAAATGTGAAGCTAAATTGCACGTTCCAAAGTGTAGATCTCTATGGAGAAGAACGTGCAAGAAACTCCATGGACACTCTTTTTAAATCATATTATGAGTTACATAGATCATGGTTACATACTTCTTGTCGCTTCTCATATGTGAGCATAATGAAGTTATGTAATAATAATATATAATTTAAAAAAAAAGATACATAAGTACATTTGTAATGTCTTTACTTTCTGCTGCAAAAAATATTCAAATATCGAGAACATACCCTTTAAAGTTTTGTCTCTATTCACCCCGTTTTAGGGTATATATTTCTAAATACATACATATTATAGATAAATTACACCCAAACACAGAACAAATGTTCGTGCTCATCACACAAACATAAGTCTTGTGGTGGGAATCAAACCCAAGACCTCCGGCATAGCAGTCAGGGCTAACCACTAAACCAACAAGACAGAGTAAGTTAGAATTATACGCATTGTGCGTACGTCATTAAGTAATAATGTTAGTGATTGTGGGACAATGCTATCTAATGTGCGGAAAAGCGTCGTATGTTGACATACGAGTAAGTCTATCACATTTATGTATGTGTGCGCTGTTAATAACCATTTTACGACCGATTGTAACGAACTATTAACTGGCTGAAGGCTTTGTATTGTAAAATGTTATCTACATACTAACTTATGACTTTTTATGATGGGAAAATCATTCAATGACATCCTCCGCCCTTGGGCGAAACGGGAGATAGTGTCAGACTTTTACTGACTAAAAATCCACTCCTGTTCCTTCGTTGTCTTTCGTACCAGGGCCAAACCTTCCTTTAAGAAACAGATCCTTAGTCTCAGTAGGCTTCGACCCTGGGTCTGGACGGTCACCGGACCGTCTGCCTCAAAAGGATATCTGCAAAACTGTAATGGCCCAGCAGGAGACAGGAAATTTCTAAAAGGGATCCCGTGGTCCTATAACGCAAAGGGCAGCTGAAGGAAACAGATGTGGTTTTAATCAGTAAAAAATTGACACGTCCTAGAGCAGGAAAAGTAATTGGACGATTTTCCACCTCATAAAAATGTAAATGTATTTGTAACTATTAACACAAAAAGAATATATTCAAAAGCCTAACAAATTCTTAATTCGTCACGTCTATTTAGATATTCACAACTGATTCGAAACACTCAGTTTTACGCACAAGTGTTTTTACAAGAGATGTTACAAAATAATGAAAAGTTACACAATCGTTACTGACCGATGCCTCTGTGAAATGTTCAGTAACTCAATAACCTGTTGTAATTCAAAACAATAGCCACACAACGTCTTTTGTTCAATAATGACTGCGGTACATAACTCACTCATTTCATTTTTAGGGGTCCGTAGAAAACTAGCAAATCTTGTATAGAATCGGTTCGACTTTCATTAATTTGTTCCTTCCTATCAACCCGCAAACAATGCTTTTTTGATTTAAAGAGTAAACATCAACTCTTAAATATAGTCTCATCATCATGAAAAGGATAATTCAGTTGGCCGATGCGATGAATGCGGTTCGCACAGGGTCGTGCATTGTGGCGACTCTTGGTGAGGCCTATGTCCAACAGTGAACGTCTATCGGCTGAAATGATAATAATGACGCATACATATAATATAGCCAGCCAGTTTCAAGAATAAAGCAGCTTTCTAACGGTGAAATGATTTCAACAATCTTGCAAACAAAAAAAAACACAAAAACAAAATTTACCGTTTTATAATATTAATTATAATTATAAAGTGTAGCTATAATAACAATTTTTTTTCTTCTTTCGCTAATAGGCGGAACCTTAATGACGCAAGTACAAGTCACACTTGGTCAGTTTTTTTTTTCGTATTGTTTGCAAATTAACGATCTGTCAAAAATGCCAAAATAATGATTGAGCTCATAGACTACGCCTCTGGCAGTCTCAGTTCTTGCTTCGTTTTAAGTCATTGCATAATGCGATCCCTTTGTTCCGTATTTAGTATTCACTCTTTATTCACTGGACAATAGTTGCAGTTTCATTCATTTTAATCTTTTAGTGAATGTTGTTATGTAATAAATGATAATGAATCTCGGAAATTCTCACGGACATCTGTTTATTTAGTAATCTTGTTTTTTAGGGTTCCGTACCCAAAGGATGAAAACGGGACCCTATTGCTAAGACTTCGCTGTCAGTCTGTCTGTCACCAGGATGTATGCATCATGTCATGAACTGTGTTAACTAGACAGGTGAATTGTCCTTTTTATTAAAAATTGCTTGAATACAAAAAACCTAATCCTTTGTTATCTAAGGAAAATAAGTAAATTAGTAATTGAAACAAGAGAATTTAATTAAGTTAGCTGCCTGCTCTAATTATTTGCCTGAGACAGACTTTAAGGGTACTCACCCTTAAAGTCTGTCCACCATTTAACTATAACCATAACAAAGCCTTTAACAGTTCTCAAATCGTCGAATTGACCAATAGGCGGCCGTTTCACGGCTGGTTATGGTTTGGTTATCGTTATAGTTAAATGGTGCAATTCACCCTAAGTGTTGTTCCCATACAACAAACGTGATTTTTTGCCGTTTTTTGTTACGGGCGGTACAGAACCTTCCGTGCGCGAGTCCGACTCGCACTTGATGGCTTTATTTATTTGGTTCAGCTAAAGTCAGTAAAAGTATGACCCGCCCTCCTGCTCTACCCAGAGTGAAAGAAGTTATTTGATGGATACTCACCTCAAAAAAAAAATGTCACTTTCGTGAGATATTTTTGTTAACTAAGATAGTTTTGCTCGCAGCTTCCAGTTACTTCCAAGCTTAGAATTTTGACCTATAAATAATGTTAATGTAGATGATAATACAATATTTTATTCATTTGCTTGCATTCATACATTCATAGCTTTTGCCCGAGGCTTCGTTCGCGTACATAAAATATAGCCTATGTCACTCAGGAATAAAGCAGCTTTCTGTCAGCAATCGGACCAGTACTTCCAGAGATTACCTCCTACAAACAAAAAAACAAACTTTACCTCTTTATAATATTAGTGTAGATTTATTTTTGGACTGGCCGGAGAGACTCTCAAATACAAAATGAGTTCTATTTAAATAGAAGCAAAAATGTTAGCCACATTTTTTTCTTAATTCGTATTTTTTTAAATTTGCTTCACACTGGGCATTAATTAAGGTAGTAGAACTAAAGCCGATTTGGGCGCGTCATCGGTCTCCGTACATTTTATTGTATGTGCACTAGCTTCTGACGTTTTATAAGTGCCCATGTAGGCCTATGTGAAATAAAATATTTTTGATTTGCTTGGATTATGGATACTAGACTTGTAGAGCTACACTTGATCCACGCCACGCGACGTCGTTCTACGTAGAAATCAGGCGTGTTACACGCGTCGATCTAATGTACTTCTAGCTCCACTGATTCACTCCTGTATCGTATGCTCACAAACATGTTAACTCATATACATATGGCACGCAGACCTGTATCAACTATCTGTATGTGTGTACCTTCCTGCCCTCGTCTTGTGTTATTTGTCGTCACTGCAACACGTTTTTATCTTCCATTCTATCTTGTCACCCGTCATGCTATCACTAACTTCCTTTTCTTTCAAATCACTCTTCACACAATCCATCCATCTTTTCTTTGGCCTCCCTCTGCCTCTCCACCCATCCACATGTATACTTATAATTCTTTTAGTAACAAGCGTTTCATCCCTCCTCTTTATATGACCATACCTGACATACGATTCCCCTTCAACTTTTCAGTCACTTGCACTGGCGCCACTTTCAAACTTCCTCCGATAAAGGTACTCATTTCATACTCTATCTTTTCTCGTCACTCCACACATCCATCTCAACATTCTCCAAGCCAGCAATCCAGCCCAAATTGAACCATACAGTACGACAGGTCTTATCACGGACTTGTAAATTTTGGCCTTCAACTCGACAACAATCAACTATCTGTATGCAATAGAAATATGTACAGTTGCCACCATGGATCTTGAGCGGTTGCGCAGAAGTCAAATATTCGGTCTCTTTAGTGATGCGAAGTGAGACGTGGGGGCGGGGAGTGTCAGTGATTGGCTAGCCGCGCCATCGCGTCATAGACGTCACTCCTGATTCGTTTACTGCGTTGCTGCATGTATGTATCCAACAACGAAGACGATTGGCTCGCCAATGTATGGAATAAGCAAAGCAATCCCCACTCTGACGCCGAGCGCTCAAGATCCGTGATGGCAACTGTACTTGTTACGTAGCGGGCTGCAACGCAGCATCCCATCGCTCAATCACTGCGCCTACAATCGTCATATCGAACTTAATCTCCGATCAGTTTTTATTAATTCTTAGTTAATTACATCGTCTAGAATTAGGTCATTCTTGATCGAGGCCGGTAACATATTTTAATTACTGGCCAATTTACTTTTAATTAAACCACAATAATTTGTTAAAGAAAAAATCGAAAACTAAAATCATCATCATTAAAATTCTTGTCATGCTTTACGGTACACATTTTAAGTAATAGTCAAGTATTTACTTTTAAAAGACTCATACTTATGAGTAACTGCGTTTTGCATTTATTTGAAAGCAAATAAGAAAATGTTTGTCATTGTCGCTTACTTGCGTACGCGCAGTTCATGACCAATGTGAAAGGTGGTTTGAAGTATCATCGTTTTCGGGTTAGTTGGAAACTTTGTAGGTAATTAACACCCTCGGTGCTAAGAGTGTACAGTCACGAACAGTAAGATTGTAACATTTTCTGTCTATCTCAATGCCCAAGCGCCCGAGCAGTGTCATAAAACAATGACTTTCTGAAGCCTACTCCTCGATAACGGTTTAATCAACAGATTTGAAAAAAATATACCACTTATTTAGCTTTATTTTTAATGCCAGCCACATTGCTGGGCAATGTGGAACATAATGACGCGGCACGCAATATGACTAGCATTAAAAATAAATCTAAATAAGTGATGTAATTTATATTTATTCGTTCTTACCCCAATACCGATCTTACCCCAACGCACTATAAGTACTTTATTTTTTAATTTTATCTTTAAAAATCGGTAGTGTTTCATGTACTGGATCGACATTCCACGGGATTAAAACGATCAAAATTTAACGGTGTATATAGTATAAATAATTTTCAGCCGTTTTTGCATGATTAAGTAACAAACATCCAAACATCCACACTTTCACATTTATAATATTAGTTAGGATTTAACAACAACGTTCATGTCCACAGGCGAGCTGGACGCATTTATTCTGGGCCCATGGATTAAGTGAAAGTGAACCCCGGGGCCCTGGAACAAAGGCAAAGAAGGATCAGGAGTGGGTTTTAGTCAGTAAAATCTAACACGCCATCCTTCTCAGCCCATGAGCGGGAGAAGTCATTACATGAATTTCCACCGTAAAAGAGGTTACAATTGACAGTACACAATATTTTACATACACGCGGGTGAAGCCGGTGGATGAACTGAGGCTAGTAGAAAAATTGTATAAATACTCGTATGTATTGGCCAGACAGTGTACCTACACTGTCTAGCCAATAACAGTCACAACGTTGAATAAGTCTTACGTATATATTTAATCACCCGTAACAAATCTATTTGTCTCGAACAAAGTAGCAACTGTTAAAAAATAATTACATTCATTTCACACGAACCACAATCTCCCGTTCCCCATAAATTAGCAACAGTCAGGCTATGAACCCGGAACATTACGTTACGTCGTCCATTAATCGCGCAGCCATTGGTACCTACCGGGAAAAGTTATAACCTTTCACATTATGTCATCCTAGGGTCTTGGGCCAGCTTAAAAACTTGTAGCGTTGAAGTAAGAGTGGATTGTGCTAAGTAGCCATGTTGGATAATATGTTTACGTAGATTTGAGACCAAGAGGTCGGCAGAAGTCTTTGGAATCTTTATGTAGATACGTTACTTTGTCCAGTAATGACCGAGCTCGAGTGATCACTTGCGCTTAGTGTTCCCAGTGCCGTAACTAGGGTGGAGCCAGCGGTGCCCAGGCACAGGGCGCAGACCCTAATGGGGCGCAAAAATGATCAAACCACGGCCAAGTTTTGCATTATTCATTTCATCCGAAGGAGGTATCCCTTAGTCTCTCACTTCGTAACAAGGCTGGATGCTCAGGTCGCCACCATCGATCACCTCCACGAGGGCACAGCGGGGCTCTGCCCAAACGGAGCGTAATACCATTTTATCCTTCACTGCTTCACCGTGAACTCCGAGCGTTCCGCATAATGGCGACACCCGAGCGTACGATACGAAATAGGTACTTTCCGAAACAGTCGTGTCCAGTGAGGACCTGCGTCAGGCGGATTAAACGTTCCCAACTCGTGAGTTTTTTTAGGGGCGCAGTTTCAGAAACTGGCCCCGGGCGAATAAAAGGCTTATTACGGCACTGAGTGTTGCACGGAACCAGCAGGGCTGATGACCGCTAGCGCCACGGGATTTTTAAGCGTTACCAGAGTCCTGTAACGCAACGGGCAACCGAAGGACGCAGGTGGGTTTTGGGTTAGTCACTACTGTTGATTATGGAGTAGCAGTGTTTGTTCAAAATAGCCACTGTGGTACTGGAACGTACCTAAAGGGTAATTGGACGAACAAAGTCAAAAATTTATTGCTGAATACAAATACATAAAAAATATTTTCAGGTGTTGCGTGTATTGCGTGGTTCACTATGTCACTATTCACAAAATTTAAATAATACAAATTAAAAACTACATAAAATAAAATTAGGCAAGCCGGACTCATAAAGTACCGTGTGGTGTCCGGAGTTCCGGAAGTAAAGAGTAGCCATATCCTTTATGTTGAGCATAAATGGCATGCGCGATAAAGTAATAAAGTACAGGTACCAGCACGAATCTTGAGCGCTCGGCGTCAGAGTGGGGATCGCTTTGCGCATTCCATACATTGGCGAGCCAATCGTCGTCGTTGTTAGATATATGCAGCAAGCGCAGGGAACGAGTCACGAGTGATGTCTATGAAACGATGGCGCGGCGAGCCAATCACTGACACTCCCCGTCCCAGCGTCTCACTTCGGACCACTAAAAAGACCGAATATTTGACTTCTGCGCAACTTGAAGCCAGCGCTCAAGATCCGTGCCGGTATCTGTAATAACCATGATATTTTATCACGAACGTATATTCAACACAGGTGTGGTTTTATTCAGTACAAATGTGACTGCCACTCGCTCCACATGAAGCGGGAGAAGATACTTGATGATTACTCAGCCAAAAAAAAAAAGGAATGGAGAGGGAAGCTTATAGCCTTTATATATATTGCCTTTGAGTGCTTATAATGAAGCTACTTTGGGTGTTTTGGTGCGAAAGATGAAGATCTAAGACAAGTGTTCTTGTAACAGTACTTGAGATTTTTGGATAAAATCATGTCGAATTGTATTGAAGATGATTCTACTCTCTTCAATTAATTATATAGTTCCAGTGACTTGGCAATAATTTGATATGTACAGCTAGATGGTTCCCCTTCTTGCCTCGTATTCCTCAATGCTGAGGATCGTGACCATGCTTCATCACTTTAACTTTTATGATATTCTTCCATCTGTTTCTGTCTCTGGCAGTGTGAAGGGCATTGTATATCGTAGAGTCAAAAGCAGTGCGGGTGCTAAACAACAGCGACGAGTCGTGAGTGCAGTACATTGAATTAACAATCCAAGGTAAAGGGACATTGGGTTGTTAATTCAATGCACTTATTTGGATTTCGTTGCAACGGCCAGCGCTGCGCTCAAGGCTGTTTTCTTAAAGAATAGCACACCTTTTTTTTTATGGTGGGAAAAATCATGCATTGACATCCCCCGCCCTTGGGCGGAGCGGGAGATAGTGTCAGACTCTTACTGACTAAAAGACCCACCCCGTTCCTTCTAGCCTTCATACCGGGGCTCGAGCGCCCTTTCGGATAACCCTGGCCCCAGTAGGCTTCGACCCGGCTGGGTCCCTGCTGTTGCTGACAACTCCTTGAGGCGCGCGGGAACAGTGCGCGCCGTCGACGACCTGGGCTTGGTCCGGACAGTTACCGGACGGCCGGACAGCGAGCTACCCATTGCTCACTGTCCGCAAGCCCGCGTCTACGTTGGCCGGAAATCGGGATCAGAATCCCGGCGACGGCGGCGGCGATAACGCCGTTGCCTGATGCGTTCGGCCTCCTCCTTTGCGAGCATTACTGCTTCGCAGAAGTCTGCGACCGCCTGCCACTCCTCCTCGCTCCGGACCATGGCCTCAACCAAGGCCCGGCGCGAGAGGTCTCCGCCGCCAATCGCCCCCACGAGGGCACGGCGATGCTCCGCCCAAGCAGGGCACACCTCGACTGTGTGCTCCACCGTGTCCTCCGGGCGTTCCGCACAGTGGCGACACCCGGGCGTCACTTCCGCATGAATCGAGTGCAGGAATCTCCCGAACGAACCATGTCCGGTGAGTACCTGCGTCATGCGGAAGGTAAGGACGCCGTGAGATCTTTCCAGCCACGCCTCAAAGAGGGGACTTACAAGAATAGCACACCTGGTCGGACCAACGCATTGGGCTGCGCCCGCGAGGCCTTTTTCCATCCACGTTACCGGTCACAGTAAGCCTCGTCACCGGTCACAGATCAAAGATGAAAAGTCGGAAATCAATGGACAGATTAAAAAACATTTTAAGTATACAACTCAATCATGTTTTATTTTGGACACGCCATATTACGGCGGTAACTCCTCTCTTTGAGGAGTGGCTGGAAAGACAACACGGCGTCCTTACCTTCCACATGACGCAGATCCTCACCGGACATGGTCATTTTAGGAGATTCCTGCATCGGATTCATGCGGAAATAACGCCCAGGTGTCACTATTGAGTCGACCACCGTGGAGCACATGATAGAGGTATGCCCACCTGGGCAGACCAACGCCATGTTCTCGTGGAGGCGATTGGCGGCAACAATCTTTCGCGCCGGGCCATAGTACAGGTCCGAAGCGAGGTAGAGTGGCATGCGGTCGCATTGTTCTGCGAAGCAGTAATGCTAGCATAAGAGGCGGCCACTGTGGTGCATACGTTGGAGTTGTGCCCCGCTTGGGTAGAGCACCGCCATGTGATCGTGGGGGCAGCAATCTCTCGCGCCGGGCCGTGGTTCAGAGCGAGGAGGAGTGGCAGGCGGTCGCCTCCTTTTGCGAAGTATTAATGCTAGCAAGGGAGGCAGCTGCACGCGCGAGGTAATGGCCCATGCGCCAAGTGTGATAGTTCTGTACGTAAACTTCACGCAGGCGTACACCAAGCGTATAATGACGAATACGCGTCGTAACGTAACATAACATAACTATGACACAAACATCTTCTATTTAAATATGTAATAACATCATATTTAAATAAACGCCCTTTCATGGTTATGTTTTGTAACTCTTAGTAAATTATGTTACATACAAGTCAAGGTCATAGAATTTTTAGGGTTCCTTACTGAAACGGGACCATATTACTCAGACATCGCTGTCCATCTGACTGTCACAAGCCTGTCTTTAATAACTGTGATAACTAGACAGTTAAAATTGTCACCGCTATAACAACAAATAGTAAAAACAGAATAAAATAAACATTAAATTATTTAAGTAAAAATCACGTTTGTTGTATACTATCATACAAAAACGTAATTTTTCGACAAACAAACACTGAAACACCGGTACAGGTGAAACTAAAAAAAAAGGTTATAATATTATAGTGTCTCATGTTGTATGAGTCGTAGCCAAAATCAAATCAAAATAAAAAAATCATTTATTTCAAATAGACTATTTGCAGGTACTTTTGAATAGTCAACTGTCGGTCAGTCCAAGAACAGTGAAGCTAAATTGCACGTTTCAAAGTGTAGATCTCCATGGAGAAGAACGTGCAAGAAACTCCATGGACACTCTTTTAAATCATATAATGCTAACCAGATCTTAGAAATTGATCACTTCATGATTTGGCCAACTAGACGAGAAAAACGAGATCGACATATCATCAGTTGACCTCATTATTGATGTAGGACTTCTTTGATAATAAAAGGTCAAAAGAAAGTAGGCCAAACTTTAACGTTTAAAACGATCTGCCTAGTTCTAGTTCAGCCAAATCATAAAGTGATCAATTTCTAAGATACAGAGACAGGTAACGGTACGGAACCCTTCGCGCGCGAGTCGGACTCGTACTTGACCGGTTTTTTTTTCACTTCTACCAATCTAAGGTCAATGCTTGCCTAATTTTAGAGTATTTTGTTGACAGATAGAAACCTTATATTAACCTCGCTACTAATTATTACAAAGGGTTCAAGTGCGTTGGTTGAACCGCTCGTAATTTGATTCTTAATTAAGGGCCATTATAAATTCCTTATAAAACGGCTTTGGCCGACGATCTCTTATAGCCAAAAAGATGAAAAATTCCAAGTTTCAGGGTCCTTACCATGACGTGTTAAAATTTCAGGCGTGCGAACGAGAAAGAAAAAGGAAAAAAAAATCGGCCTCTTCATAGAAAATTATGAACTTGATTGGACAGTTTGTATGGAGAGGCTAACTTTTTTTCGCTTCCGGAAAAATAAATCTTGTTTCTGATTGTTCAGTTCCGTCTACTGAGCAAGCCCTCAAAGATTGTGGAGACATGTCCCTTACACCTTGTGTTGCTCTATTCCTTTAACAGTTTTTTTTTTTTTTATGGTGAAATAATCATCTAATGACAACCCCCGCTCTTGGGCGGAGCGGGAGATAGTGTCAGGCTCTTACTGACTAAAAACCCACCTCGTTCCTTCGAGCCTTCATAGCAGCCGGGGCTGAGCTCTCAAAGGAACTCTCAAAGTACTTTTTCGAAAATAACCCTGGCCCCAGTACGCTTCAACCATAGAAACCCAGCTGGGCCCTTGCTGTTGTTGACAACTCCTTGAAGCGCGGGAACAGTGCGCGCCGTCAACGACTTGGGCTCGGTCCGGGCAGCGAGCTACCTATTGCTCGCCGTCCGGATCCCGCGCCTGATGTATTCCTTTAACAGTTCAGTTTAGTTCGGGTAGAAAAGAAGAACGCCCCAATTAATCAGTATGCATTTAAGCGGAAGTTGCGGAATTACTTTCTGAACAAATAGTAGAATCATCTCAAAACTCCTTTTCTTTGTGTATATATATATATATTTATAGTATATATTTTTATGTATGTATAGCTATATATTTTATTAAATATGCGTTTTTATATGTATGTTTGGTTTTAGCTTTATATATAATTCTATAATTGTTTTAAATAATATTTTCTTTATTTTTTATGCACCTGCTATTTTGTCTCTGCACTACCCTAGGTTGACTGGTAGAGAATGCCTAAGGCATTAAGTCCGCCTTTGTATCTTTTATTACATAAAGGTTAAATAAATAAATAATATTAATTGTAAACACTTTGGTGTATTGTGTTGTGTTGTATTATGTATTGAATAAGTAGCGGTTTTTAATTGTAAAAATTATAGTTCTTTATTCTGGCAGTTTGAGTAAATAGATTCCTTGTAGAAGATTTAGTAAACAGCTTTAAACCCGCATGTACATAGTCAATTGCAGATCACAGGTTATGCTGGTAGTTTATAGTCTGTATCTCATTAATTTTCATCTCATTAAATTACCAGTCTTTTAGATGGATAGAGATGCCAAAGAATGGCTATGTAGTTATTTTATGACTGTGTGTAATGAAATGATACTAAATATCCAGGACTTGTGAAGTGAGAATAGGTTACTTCTACAAGCGTGTTCCATCTCTGACCACATCATCACTGAGCCGATCAATACCTAAAAAAACCGGGCAAGTACGAGAATGAAGTCTCAAAGATTTTTCCAAATTGCAAAAAAGTTTTTTTTTATGAGATTTAGGTAACAAAAAAGTAGTGTTTTCAGATTTATTCCTAGACCTTCCATTATGCCAAATGTTAGGATTCTGGCTCAACTTGAAGCACCCTCTGAATTTAAATTTTGAGAGTATCGAAATATACGTTTTTTGCGACATAAGATGCTGAAAATATTCGTTAACTTAGAAGTTTGTTTGTTTCACAGACAGACAGACCGATAGACATACGGACAATAAAGTGATCCTATAAGGGTTCCGTTTTTCCTTTTGAGGTATTTTTTTTTTCGATGGGAAAAATTATCTTATGACAACCCCCGCTCTTGGGCGGAGCGGGAGATAGTGTCAGACTCTTACTGACTAAAAAACCCATCCCGTTCCTTCAAGCCTTCATACCGGGGCTCGAGCGCCTTTTCGGATAACCCTGGGCCCCAGTAGGCTTCGACCCGGCTGGGCTGCTTGCTGCTTTGCTTGCTGACAACTCCTTGAGACGCGCGGGAACAGCGCGCGCCGTCGACGACTTGGGTTTGGTCCGGACAGTTACCGGACGGCCGGACAGCGAGCTACCCATTGCTCACTGTCCGCAAGCCCGCGCCTACGGTGGCTGGAAATCGGGATCGGAATCCCGGCGGCGGCGGCGAGAGCGCCGTTGCCTGATGCGGTCGGCCTCCTCCTTAGCGAGCATTACTGCTTCGCAGAATTCCTTTTGAGGTACGGAACCCTGAACCATTTTTAGTTAAATAAAATAAAATTACTATTTTTAGATTTGTTGACGATTTCTGCTATAAATACTAAACAATTCTGAATGAATGGTTACTGTCCTGATGATTGCATGTACCGATAACATTTTATTAATACCCACAGTCCCACAAACTATTTCTCCGAGCGACATGGTAAGGACATATATTATATTATGTATTGGTTGAACCAGAAATCAATTAAATCCCTTTAGAAGTTTTTGAGGTAAGTATACAAACAAACAGACCCAGTCAATTCATCAATTGACTATATTCTATACTACCTTCTTCCAGTGGCTTTACTCACGTAAAAACTGAAAATTATCGAAGTACAAAATAAAAACTAATCCATGGCCTTGACCTAGACGGTACGGTTGGGGTAGTAGCTGAGCGATTGGCTACTGCAAAGCGTGTTGCTGGTTCGGTGCCCGAGCGGACCAAACATTTGCATGGCCTACAGATATGTGTACCGGTTCTGGGTGCCTTGTGTATCTTAAGTGTATATGTTTGTGAACATATCCACGATACATGAGCTATTTAACTATATAGTAAAAAACAAAAAAGTTAGGACAGGGTCTACTCGTGTGCCAAATTTTATCTAAACCCGTCACGCCTTTTGAGTGAGAAAGAATATTTGTTATTCTGCTTACATAAAATACAGTCTATGACACTCAGGAATAAAGCAGTTTTCTATAGGTGAAAAGATTTTCGCAATCGGAACAGTACCTTCAGGAATTACCTCCTACAAACAAAAAAATCTTTACCTCTTTATAATATTAGTGTAGATTTATTAGTATGATCTTATGACATCATGCGTAGTGTAGTGGGGTAGGTACAGAATACCTCTCTATCAATTTAACCACTCTATACCATAGACTAACAGCCTGTCAATACTACCATAATCGCCTTTAGCCTCGGCTTTATTAATGGCCATACTACCAGATAAACTCTTAATGGTTACAGATAAAGTATTAGCACTAGTAAGTATTAGTTGTTTATTTCTATTGAACCCCGCTGACTTATGGTGTTATGTAACTTTTATGTCGATGACGCGATCCATCTATCAAGATGCTATTTGATAGGGCTTCGGGATTGTTATGAAGACTGTGACCCTGAAACGCAAAAGGCAACTTCAGAAACAAGGTTTTTTATCATCATCATCATCGTCATCATCATATCACCTATAAGACGTCCACTGTTGGACATAGGCCTCCCACAAGCGTCGCCACAACGACCGGTCCTGTGCGTCACGCGTCCATCGGATTCCCGCGACCCTGACCAGGTCATCGGTCCACCTTGTAAGAGGCCTTCCAACGTTCCTCCAATTTCCAACCGTGCTCCCATTGCCACTTGAGTTTGGCGATTCTTCATGCTATTTCTGTAACCTTGGTTCTTCTGCAGATATCCTTATCCTAATTCGATCACGCAAAGAAACTCTTTAAGCCTTCTGATGAGGCCCATTGTAAGCGACCTCGTTTCGGAGCCATATGTCATCATTGGCAACACACACTGCTGTTTTAAGGTGAGAAATTATGTAATGACTTCTCCCGCTCTAGGGAGGAACGGGAAGGGCGTGTCAGCCTTTCACAGACTAAAACCACACCTAATTTCCATCCACGAGGATACGGCTGTGGTCCGCCCAAGCAAGGCGGGTGCCTTCTTTCCTTCTGGAGGTGTCTCCATCGAGTCCTCCGAGTGGTGACACCCAGGGCATTTCTTTCGCCTGAACCAAGAACTCCTGAACTTGTCATGTCCGGCATGCGGAAGGTGAGGACATCGAGACGCTTCTCCAGTCACTCCACAAAGAGGAGATGCTGTCTTGATTATGGTGTGCTCTGGCTCTCTCCAGACCAGGTAAAATTACTTATTTCAAAAAAATCACTACCATAACTGTTCACGACTTTAGTCTGAGTGGCGCGGCGAGCGGGGCAGCATCCGTAAGCGATCGTACGCCGCGCCGCTATCAGCGCCGTTCAAACATATTTTTTCTTACCGCTCGCCGCCCTGTGCTAAGCTCCCGCTCACAGCGACAAGATTGTGAACGGGTTTTTTCTTACTGCTCGTCGCCCCGCGCTAAGCTCCCGCTCACATCAGCAAGATTGTGAACGGGTTTTTTCTTACCGTTCGCCGCCCCGCGCTAAGCTCCCGCTCACAGCGGCAAGATTGTGAACGGGTTTTTCTCACCGCTTGCCGCCCCGCGCTAAGCTCCCGCTCACAGCGGCAACATTGTGAACGGGTTTTTTCTTTCCGCTCGCCGCCCCGCGCTAAGCTCCCGCTCACAGCGGCAAGATTGTGAACGGGTTTTTTCTTTCCGCTCGCCGCCCCGCGCTAAGCTCCCGCTCACATCGACAAGATTGTGAACGGGTTTTTTCTTACCGCTCGTCGCCCCGCGCTTAGCTCCCGCTCACATCGACAAAATTGTAAACGGGCCATAACATCACTTTAAACCAACTTTAAACTATCGATCACTATTATAGCGATAGTAATCAGGCAGACGATTGCTTGATGTCTAAACATTGTAAAACAGTTAATCGAAGCACCTTTGAACCGCTTGATCGTGGTTTGATAATAGCCAGGAAGTTTATAGATTTGCTTCCAACTCACATAATTTGGGTGGCCTATTAGATACTAGAGATGTTACCGAGGTTAGGTTCCAATTACGAATGCTCGGAACTTCGGAATGATTTTGCACCTTCGATTCCGATTTCGGTTCTGAAAATTTTTTATCGGAACTTTTATCGGACAATCAAGTTTATACTTGCCGGGTCTTTTATCGATTACTCTGTCTCCTGTTTTTTGGTTTCTTATATGTAATGTTGTATTTTTTTAAGCTATTGCATAGCTTCTATCGCGGGCCTTGAGCGGGGATACCGAATCCAGAAATTCCGTAACGAAAATAACTTAACACCCCCCTCAACATCAGGGGCCCAGCCGGGTCGAAGCCTTCTGGGGCCAGGGTTATCCGAAAGTGCGCTCGAGCCCCGGTATGAAGGCTTGAAGGAACGGGACGGGTTTTTTAGTTAGTAAGAGTCTGACACTATCTCCCGCTCCGCCCAAGAGCGGGGGTTGTCATAAGATGATTTTAGACATCGAAAAAAAAAACGTAACACCCCCCACTCATTTGTTTTCTTATCGGTCACCACGCTCAAAAAGTGTAACTTCAATTAATATCAAAGAAAAAAAAAACAAAAGAAAAAAATACTGCTTAAATAAAATAAATAAATAATTATAATTGCCTATGTTGATAAAAAATGCTATGCAATAGCTTTACCGCGGCAGTCCACGAGTGCCACACGTCTTTTTTTAAACTTTTGAATTCATAGGTTTACGTTAGACCACTATCTCACCTGATCGTAAATGATCAGATGTGTTCGTATCGTGGGTGGAGCAAGCTTCCCTAGAAGTAACCTATTAACTTTTGACTTAAAGACCCCCTAGGTTGTGATCGTTCGTTCTTTATTTATACTTATCTTTGGCTTTTCTAGAAGTTTTTCATTTGACGCTTCCGCCACCGATTTCGATTCCGACTCCAACACACGATATTTGAAAACTCCGATTCCGAATTCGGTTTCGATACAACTACTTCGTTACATCCCTAGTCTATACGCAATTACTTAAAATTCACTTTCAAATGCATTTTATTGTCAAGATTCTAACAGTTCTATCACTTTTAGACCTTTAGATGCCATTGTGAAAGGAAGCTGTGCGTCATTTTAGAGTTCAAGGATTGAGACGTCCTGCACTTACTAACAATCACGGTGAAGGCCTTTATGCTAAATCTTAGACCATAATACAAACCTATGGGCTCATAGGTAAAAACTAGAATTCCTGTTTAAATACGTTGGGGTCTTCATACCTTTTTAAACTATTAGCTTCTGCCTGTGACTTCGCCCGCAAGTAAATAATTTGAAAACAAAAGGAGTACGACGAGTATCCACCCTTACGTTGTTGAAACCTCGACGGTCCGGACTAAGAGTTTCGCCTCATCATTTAGACCGCGTACATCGAAGGACTGGAACAATTTGCTTGCTGCGGTCTTCCCGTCCGATTATAATTTAGGTGTCTTCAAGGCTAGAGTGAACAGGCTCTTAATAAACTAGTGCGCTTCACCATCAACGATTGCATCACTGCTTACCATCAGGAGGGATCGCAGTCAAGTACTAGTTTATAAGAGATAAAAAAAAGGAACATGGGTGGGTATTAGTTTGTAAAAGTCTAAAACTCCCTCTCGCTACACCTAGAGCAAGAGAAGTATTTTGATGATTTGCCACCCCAAAAAAAGGCATGCTTTATGTAATATTATAAGTACTCTTGAAATCTAAAATAAGTTTTGAATAAAAAATCGATACATTCAGATACTATCAACATTCAAGGACCCAACAACTAAATAGCACGCTGAAAGCTTGGCCTCGTTTCAAAATGACAACACACTGAAGATTTTTGTGTCGGAATAAAAGATCAAATTGTGAAACTGCGCATTCAAAAGTCGCAAAATAGTAATGTTTTTTTTTTACCTTTGGCCTTATTTATACCTGAAATCATTTTTGTATTAGAGAAGCGTAAAGTATAATATTTCGAAACCGATACTCTTTCTCAAATTGAACGCGTCATTAAGGCTTGAAAAGGTACACTGTCTTATGTATAAAAACGTAATCCCATCAAAACATTTTGTGTCAAAAAATGTTGCCAAGTCTCGCACTCATTCGCCGTCAAAATTTTACAATAATTATAATACGCCGTCATAATTATAATTCGCCGTCATAATTTTTGACATATCGAGTCGCGTCGAGTATTCTAAATACATTTCACTGTGCCTTTTTAACTTTTGCACCAACTGATTCCGAAAACCGAGCAGCAGGCCTAGCCAAGTTACGACCGTTTCTACAGTCGGTAACGCCTCTGAATCCTTTGTTCTGGTCACGTGATTTAACGTTGAGATGATAATAATATCATTCTCATACATTTGAAGTTTTCTACTAGCGTTAACGATTATAGAATATCAACTTACCTAAGCTAGGCTACCTACTTCCTATTACGACTTACTTTGTTTTTTACTAAGATAATTTTTATTGTGCTTTTGTGTATAATATTTGACTGGTCTACAATGCTCTTACATAATATCTATTAATATTGTAATATCAACCACTTTTTTTAAAAAGAGTAACCATGGAGTTTCTTGCCGGTTCTTCTCCATAGGAAACGACCAACTTGGAACCGTGCACTAGCTTCTGACGTTTTATAAGTGCCCATGTAGGTAGGCCTATGTAAAATAAAAAATATTTGACTTTTGACTTTAGGGCTTTTTTTATGGTGGGAAAAATCATGGATTGACATCCCCCGCCCTTGGGCGGAGCGGGAGATAGTGTCAGACTCTTACTGACTAAAAGACCCACCCCGTTCCTTCTAGCCTTCATACCGGGGCTCGAGCGCCCTTTCGGATAACCCTGGCCCCAGTAGGCTTCGACCCGGCTGGATCCCTGCTGTTGCTGACATCTCCTTGAGGCGCGCGGGAACAGTGCGCGCCGTCGACGACTTGGGCTTGGTCCGAATAGTTACCGGACGGCCGGAAAGCGAGCTACCCATTGCTCACTGTCCGCAAGCCCGCGTCTACGTTGGCCGGAAATCGGGATCAGAATCCCGGCGACGGCGGCGACGATAACGCCGTTGCCTGATGCGTTCGGCCTCCTCCTTTGCGAGCATTACTGCTTCGCAGAAGTCGGCGACCGCCTGCCACTCCTCCTCGCTCCGAACCATGGCCTCAACCAAGGCCCGGGACTTTAGGGCTTTCTTCATTCAGGTATCTTACCTAAATGATCGTTTGACTAAGCCTATTGTTGGGCCCAAATCAATTCAAATTATCACAAAATACTCGATGACAGTACATTATTTACAAAAAAAAATAATTGGACATTATTTTACCTTCATCCTTTGATTGCGATTAACTATTCTCGTTGTCAAGCTTAACTGTAAGGCTTATATTCCTAATTCCTCTTGAAGGAACTCGATGAGTCCACTCCAATAGATTCTGTCGTGATGGCAACGGAAGAAAACCTCACTTAATGCTTATTTATTAAATAATATAATTATTTATCAGTGTGCCTGCTGAATTTATTACAGTTGGTTCGAAAGAGCTACTTTGGCCCTGGAACGTAAATGGTAATGGTGTGTCCAGACCTGGCGAATGCTTGCGAGTCGTCCGCGAGCCTCTTGCGAACTGCGCGCGTGCTTTTTGTCATGTTCGTATAGTATCAGCACGGATCTTGAGCGCTGGCTTCAAATACTCGGTCTCTTTAGTGGTGCGACGTAAGACGCGGGGACGGGGATGTTAGTAATTGGCTCGCTGCGCCATCGTGTCATAGACGTCACTCCTGATTCGTTAACTGCTTTGTTTGCTGTATGTATCTAACAACGAAGACGATGTGCTCGCCAATGTATGGAATGCGGCATGCGCACTCAAGATCCGTGCCGATAACTATACAAAGCGCGCGCAGCGCAGGGGCTTCGTACGAACGAGCCGTGGCTCGCGAGCAGCTCGCAAGCGGCGCATTCGCCAGATCTGGAGGCACCGTTACTGAAAGAACACGGTTCGTTTTTAGTCAGTAAAAGTCTGACACGGCGGCGAAAGCGCAATGTGGGAACATTAAGAGGGAAGGGTCATTTGTAGACTCAGTGCACATCGGCTAATAAATCTTTCTCCGACAACATTCATATTTTCGGTCTAAGGAGAAAGCCGACCGCATCAGGCAACGGCGCTCTCGCCGTAGGCGCGGGCTTGCGGACAGTGAGCAATAGGTAGCTCGCTGTCCGGCCGTCCGGTAACCGTCCGGACCAAGCCCAAGTCGTCGGCGCGCGTTGTTCCCGCGCGCCTCAAGGAGTTGTCAGCAACAGCAGGGGCCCAGCCGGGTCGAAGCCTACTGGGGCCAGGGTTATCCGAAAGGGCGCTCGAGCCCCGGTATGAAGGCTTGAAGGAACGAGATGGGTTTTTTAGTCAGTAAGAGTCTGACACTATCTCCCGCTCCGCCCAAGAGCGGGGGTTGTCATAAGATGATTTTTCCCATCGAAAAAAAAAAAAAAAAAACACACGCAAGAAGAGTACAAGTACCTATAATAATACTAGCTTTTGCCAGCAGCTTCGCCCGCATACATTAAATATAGCCTATGTCACTGAAGAATAAAGCAGCTTTCTATCAGTGAAAAATTTTCGTAATCGGACCAGTACAAACAAAAAAAAACATATTTACCTCTATAAAATATTAGTATAGATTAGTTGAAGTTGGAACAATAATATCGGTAAGAAATACTAGTGGTAAAAGCTAAATAAAGCGGGTATGAAGTCAATAAACAATTACATAATTATCTACATTTTCACCTTTGTAAAGATGTTATTCAGAAGATAATCAACACTTAATAAATTACGGTACAAGCTCAGTACTTTCACTGCTTATAGAAATAACAACTGTTTAGTTCTAAATGTCAGTAACTTAACCTTTTCTGAATCAATTTACACTATATAACTCATTCGGTACGAGCTATAAAGGCTTAACCGTACAGGTGCAGCAAGACAATGCGGCATTGATGCTATGACGTGTTTTAGAGAAATGTTTCTATCTGTAGAGTCATTTAAGATCACCACCCCTAGCCAAGTTGCTAATCTGCAATCGTTAACGCTAGAAGAAAGCTTCAAACGTACGGGAATGATGTCATCTCAACGCTCAGTCACGTGATCAGAACAAAAGAATTGGCGGCGTGGCCAACTCGAAGCGGTCGACGCAAGCGAAACGGTTGTAACTTGGCTAGGGGGGCAGTACCTCTAGCCAAGTTGCAAATCTGCAATTGTTAACGCTAATAAAAAGCTTATAATGTACGGGAATGACGTCATCTCAACGTTCAGTCACGTGGTCAGAACAAAAGAATTTGCGGCGTGGCCAACTCGAAGCGGTCGACGCAAGCGAAACGGTTGTAACTTGGTTAGGCTGTTTCTTTAAAACTTGTCACATTGTCTCAACGCGTTGCCACAGGTAGCGTCATCTGTGGGTGCCTTACGAGACACTCTTTTTTGAGTTGGGAAATCATCAAATGACTTCTCCCGCTCTGGGGTAGAACGAGAGAGCGTGTCAGTTCTAGGCTACGGTCACTCCTTCAACGTTCCCGCAGACAGGGCAGGCATTGGCCTTTCTGGAACCCTACAGTGTTGCTGACAACTTTTTGTGGCCCCCATTCAAACAATACGACCCTGGACCCTACCCTCTATTGTCATCTCTCTCTATCGCTCAATGGTTTGCTGGAAGAAAACTCAACTTTGAGTTAAGCTCGCCTATGTACATGAACTTTGCTATCCACTTATTTTTTGTGTTTATAGTGTACAATAAAGAACAAAGAAGAATACGTCCTACCAGCTCGAGTCTGGTCCTTACTAGACAAGCAGGATATACAATAGCTCATATATAGACATATCGCTGAGTTTTCGCATCAGGGAGATCTGTAAATCTCCATTCATTAACGTTTACACGGATCAAAACCTTTTGAGTCATTTTCGATAGGGCTACCGATTATCTTCATCTGCCCGTTTTCGAAAGAACTTAAATAACCCGTGGACATATCGACGTTTACTACGAGGAAAAATGCAAGCCAATATTTATTCAATCAATAAGGCTTCCTAAAGCCACAAGTACATTAACCGCATGATAGGAACACAATACAAATAATCTACAACTAAACGTCTATTTACTGTGGTAAACCTAACAATACAGCATTGAATGGGGGTATGATTTACTACATAAAGACACCACAAGGCTGTTATGTAATTTCAGATATATTATCTGTATTGGTTCGAGACGGCGCGAGAGAAGAATGTCTGGAACGTCTTGGGGGAGGCCTTTGCCCAGCAGTGGGACAGTAATGGCTAGGAAAAGAAATCTGTATTGGTTTATTTATAGATACTTCTGCCAATGACTTCACCCGCGTAAAAATAGTTTTTTTTTTATTGTATATAGGTTCACGCTTGACCGCTATCTCGCCTGATAGAAAGCGACGATGCGGTCGACGTTGGGACGCGCTTACCTAGAAGTAACCTATTCGCTCTCGACTTAAAGATTCCCGGGTTGTAACTATTAGGAAACACAGACTCCATCAACGAAAAGATTTCTCCGTACAATATTTGAACCGCCTTTTCATCCCCTTTGGGGGTGAATTTTGAAAAATCCTCTCTTAGTAATCTCCTACGTCATAAAAGAAAAACCTTCACACGCCTATTCTCAGTAGTTTTGACTGAGTATTGACATGTCAGTCAGTTAGTTTCTTATAAGTATATTATATATATATACAACATTATGTTACCTGAATACAGTTTGTTCAGAGTCAGTAACTGAATGGATTCCCATAGTTTTTACACCATGTTATATTTTCTCCCAAAAATATTTAAAAAAGATCACAAAGTTGGATACAACTGATACTAAGTACAACATAAGTCACGGCAGGTCATAACGGGCATTAGACGCCAGTAATAAGCTGTGTGCGAGTGCAAAACAACACCTCAGTCGCCTGGATGGCCCGGTGACCATGTATTTTTGCTGACATAACAAGCTTATAACTTTGTGGTTTTTCATGATACAGTTATGAAATTTTGTACATGGGTTCTTTACATAAAAATACTAGACACGTGTTTCGGGTTTCGAATATACTAAAACTAAGATAGATAGATAAATTCTTTATTGTACACCAAAAATAAAACAATTACATAGGAAACTAAGGTTGTATAGACAAACTTACCATAATTTGACATCAGAACTTAGTAGGAGGAGGCCGACCGCATTAGGCAACGGCGGTTCTCACAGCGCCCCAGCCGCCACCGGGATTCCGACCCCGATTTCCGGCCACCACAGGCGCGGACTTGCGGACGGCAAGCTCGCTCTCCGACCGTCTGGTAACTGTCCGGACCGAGCCCAAGTCGTCGACGACGCGCACTGTTCCCGCGCGCCTCAAGGAGTTGTCAGCAACAGCAGGAACCCAGCTGGGTCGAAGCCTACTGGGGCCAGGGTTATCCGAAAGGGAAGCTCGGTCCCGGCAAGAAAGGCAAGGAGGAACAGGAGTGGGTTTTTAGTCATTAAAAGTCTGACACAACTTCCCGCTCCGCCTAAGAGCGGGGAATGTCAATAGATGATTTTCCCGCCGCGAAAAAAAAAAACCATTACTTAGTTACCATCGCACGGCGAAAGAGAAAAGAGATTTGTAAAGTTGATAATGAAGTGTTTTATTACGTTGGAAGATTGATAAGCAGTCTTGTGGAAAGTGGACAAGTTAGTAACAGCCTATGCTTAGCATTCCTAACGTTAATTAATACTCAATACTCAATACTCAATACTTTATTACATTCCATATTGTATACATAGGTGGTATAACATATTTTGAAGATCAATATGGACCCTGTCGGGCACAGTAAAGTTAGGAGAGAGGATGAAGGCTAAATTACAATGCATGGAATTTATTATTATTGACAGATCTAATAGATGTAGTTATATATGTATATGGTCTAATGTTATAAATTATGTTTATTTTTGTCATCGTTATTATTTAATTGTCTAAGCATGTTTATTTATTATGTCTATGTAAATATAAGTATTGGTAGATTTTGTTAGAATTTTAATTATTTTTTTGTCATTATTATGAAATAGGTAATATTATTATTGATTAATTTATGTGTGTAATGCATAATATAAGTAAATTAAATGTCAGATATTTTAATTTATTTTTGTCATCAATATTTTTAAATTATGTCAGATATTTTATTTATTTTTGTTGTAATTGTTATGAAATTATGTCATTATTGATTAATTTATGAATGTAATGTCTTAATATAAGTAAATTAAATGTCAGATATTTTAATTTATTTTTGTCGTCAATATTTTTAAATTATGTCAGATATTTTATTTATTTTTGTTGTAATTGTTATGAAATTATGTCATTATTGATTAATTTATGAATGTAATGTCTTAATATAAGTAAATTAAATGTCAAATATTTTAATTTAGTTTTTTCGTTATTATTTTTAAATTCTGTCAGATATTTTATTTATAATTATTAAATTAAGTTATTATTGATTAATTTATGTATGTAATGTCTTTATAAGTAAATTAAATGTCAGGTATTTTTATCGTCATCATTATTAAATCATATATTTATTTAAGTTAACTATGTATAAGTTTAATTTAAATTTTTATTCACCATAGTACCTAAATTATTTTGCGCTTCTGTAAGTACTTACATTTATTACAGTATAATTAATAGCTTTTATTGTAGGCGATGTTTATCGTTATAGTATTCGTCTATAGTATAGTAGCATTTGTCTATTAGAAACTGTTTCAGTTTATTGATAAACATATTATTACTATCTGCATTTTTGATGAATTCTGGTAACTTATTATACATTTTAATAGACATAACAAATGCGCTAGAAGAGTGCATTTTCAATCGTGAAGCGGGTATGTTAAGTCTATTTTTATGTCTTAGTGTAATTTTAGTTTGGATGTCCTCTCTTTTGGTATAGAATTGTGGATATTTTCGAACAAATTTGCAAATTTCCAATATATAAAGACATGGTACGGTTAATATTTTTAGTTCTTTGAAGTAGGGTTTACAGGAGTCGGTGTCTTTTATATTCATTAATATTCTTATCATTTTTTTCTGTAAAGTGAACAGTGTCGGTGCATCTGTGCTATTTCCCCATAACATAATTCCATACTTGAGCCATGCAAATGCGTATGAGTAATAAGTAACTAAGGCTGTTTTAAGATCTGTTGTTTTTTTAATTTCTCTGAGGGCGTATGTAAACTTAGATAATTTAGCTCTTATTTTTTGAATGTGGGATTTCCAATCTATATGTGAATCTATGTCTAGGCCTAAAAGGGTGAATTTATTTACAACTTCTAAGTTTTGTCCGTTGTAATTAAAGTTAATATTTATCGGTGTTTTTTGTCGCGGGTAGAACGTTATTATTTTTGTCTTATTATAGTTAATTTTAATTAGCTAAGAACGACATGGAAAAGGGAAAGGATAATTGCTCATCATTCTTTTTCTGTACCTTTTTTCTGACGTTAGAGGAAAATAAATCAGTTAGAACACCGCAGCACTTCGCAAATTTTTATGTTTAAAAAAATTGTTTAGATACATCTCGGAAATCGGAAAATTTTAAAGGTAAACCATAAATTATTGAACAATACTTTTCTTAATGCCTACTTATGCTATGAGAACTTGCTTCTTATCAAACAAGATTCTAGGTCAACAGGAAGTACCCTATGAATTTTGATTGCCTTGAGTGTCAAAATAAATGTTTTTTCGTTAACTCAGAAGTTTGATTTTTTCACAGTTTCAAGGAACCACAAACCTAAAAACCTAAAAAGTAGAGTATATATATGGTTTTTAAGCTATTGCATAGCTTCTATCGCGGGCCTTGAGCGTGGAGACCGAATCCAGAAATTCCGTAACGAAATAACCTAACACCCCCCTCTCATTTGTTTTCTTATCGGTCACCACGCTCAAAAAGTGTAACTTCAATTAATATCAAATGAAAAAAAAAACAAAGGAAAAAAATACTGCATAAATAAAATAAATAAATAATTATAATTGCATACTTAAGTTGATAAAAAATGCTATGCAATAACTTTACCGCGGCAGTCCCCGAGTGCCACACGTCTTTTTATTTTAACTCAATACCTCCACCTGTTCCCGAGGTCAAGGGTCTTAATAGACAGACAGACGGACAACAAAACGATTCTATAAAGGTTCCGATTTTTCCTTTTGAGGTACGGAACCCTACAAAACAGCGAGTGGTTCTCCTAGCCTAGATCCAAATTATTAATATGCCAATTTTAATCGAAATAGATTCAGTGATTTTACCTTAAAAATGTAGCGGATTTTTTTAAATAATATGAACTAGTGCTTGACTGCGATCTCACCAGATGGTTAGCAGTGAAGCAATCGTTGATGGTGAATCGCACTAGCTTATTAAGAATCTATTCATTCTAGCCTTGAAGACACCAAAATTAAATCGGACAGAAAGGCTGTAGCAAACAAATTGTTCCAAACGTTATATGTACAACGTGTAATGTTAAATGCTCAAAACCTCAGACGCCCCAAATGATTCTTAATTCAAACGACCTAATTCAGATAGAAAAAAATTATTAAAAAATTTGTAAAAGTTTTATAGGCTGTTTTAGTTCGATAAAAATTCTTATCTGCATTGAAATAAGAACGATTATTATCCCACCTATGAGAAAATTTAATTGGATAACAACCATTTGTGTTTGTTTATCTACTTGAGCGGTTTTGCGCACGTGATGGTTTGACCTATTAATAAATAGACAGGCCAACATTTATAATGAAGATTTTTTTTTTAATATGACCTATATTAAAAAGTTGTTTAATTGATTCTGCTCGTTATTCTGTTCGAACTGTTTTCAAGTTTTGTGCATTTAACGTTACACTTTGTATAAACGGTATAAACGAACGCATAACTCGACGAAGAGACGAAACCATTTTACTAAATTAAAAGTGGTGTTGTATTGATATGTGAATTCATTACAACATGCAAAATTATACAGTTACCAAAACAGACTACCACACTTAAGGGGCCATCCATAAATTACGTCACACGTCTATAACGGTGCATGAGTTACAGCCTGGTAACAGACGGACGGACAGCGAAGTCTTAGTAATCCGTTTTACCCTTTGGGTATGGAACCCTAAAAATATTTGACTGGGGGAGGGAGGGGATCGACGAAGTGTGACATTGTGTGTCATGGTGGTGGGAGAGGTCCTAAATTGCGTGACGTTACGTTTAAAAGCTATAATCTAAGTGTTAAAACACAAACTTTAAACATACTTTATAAAAACCTCAAAAAACATTTAAGTAAACAACTATATCTGTGTAAATATTAATCATTTTTTCTTTTGTTGATTGTTTGATTAGATGTTAATTTTATTAAAAAATAATTTAAATGGAAATGATTTCGGAACCGCTGCTTTCATTCAATTTCTAAATGTTGCAAAATAGTGACTTCACACTAAGGAGGGGGAAGTCTCCCAAAATGTGACCAGCTGTGACAAGGACGGGGAGATGGGCAAAAAATCATGAAATTCGTGTGACGTAATTTATGGATAACACTTAACAAATCTAAAATTTTGCAAGCAGGAAATTCTTAGTTCGCGTCTAGTTTCGTAGTTGCGTAAGCAGATCTGTGCAGTTGCATTTGACCTGCTTTTGACCCATCATTATGAGATGCTTTCATATCTGCTCGTTTGTAGACTGGACTGAATATGACATAGCCGACGCATTTTTATGTAACACTATCTGCTGCCAGCGACTTTACCTGCGCGAAAGTAATAAAATACCAAAGGGAATCATACTTTTGGGATTAAAAGTATCCTGTCCATAATCTAGGACATGCTCAAAAAAAAAAACAAAATTCAAATGTTTTTATATCACACATGGACATGTATCTACACGGGTTATCCGAAAGGGCGCTCGAGCCCCGGTATGAAGGCTAGAAGGAACAGGGTGGGTCTTTTAGTCAGTAAGAGTCTGACACTATCTCCCGCTCCGCCCAAGGGCGGGGGATGTCAATGCATGATTTTTCCCACCATAAAAAAAAAGTACCTACACGCACAAAAAGTTTTGGGAACACATTCATTGTGCGTACAGCTAGGGAGTGGAATTCCTTGCCGAAGTCTGTGTTTCCTGATGGCTACAACCCGGGAATCTTTAAGGTAAGAGTGAATAGGTTACGACTCGCATCGTCGCTTTCCTTCAGGTGAGATAGCGGTCAAGCGCGAACCTATCAGCAATAAAAAAAAAGTCAGATGCTAGTGCACGGTTCGAATTGGTCGTTTCCTGTGGAGAAGAACCAGCAAGAAATTTAAACCATATCCTCAAGTCTGCGGTCTTTGAAACTGTAAAAAAACAAACTTCTAAGTTAACGAAAAAAAAAGCCACGACACTCTCATGGCAATCAGAATTCATAGGGTACATCCGGTTGACCCAGAATCCTGAAATTTGGCATAAAGTATAGCCTGTGCATATGAATAAATCTGGAATCAGTTGTTACGTCACGATAATTATTTTTTTCTGCGATTCGGAAAAATCTTGTGATTCCATTCTAGAATTTAATTATTTACCTAGGTAAGTTTTTACGGAACTCTCAGTGCGCTAGTCCGACTCTCACTTTGCCAGTTTTTTGCCAAAAAAATTACTAGTCATCTAAAAACAAAAAAAATATCTATAAATGTCTCATGTCACAGAGTTTGTGGTCGCATTTCTCCGAAACGGCTGGACCGATTTTAATGTTTTTTTTTTTTGTATATTTGCTAGGTAATCCCCCATCACCGATTTTTTAATAATCTCAATCTCGATTTCTTTGATAATTAAGGAAGAACGTTTGTCTGATCACCTTGTTTTAATTAAAAACACGTATAAAGGAGTACAAGATAAAAATAGATTGCATACATAATCATTTGTGTTTCGCATTTATAAAAAAAAAACTAGGTTTTATCTGCGGCTTGTCTCTTGTGAAAAATGTTACAACATCCAATGCATTTTATTTAATCGATATAAACTAGTGCTTGATTGTGATCCCACCTGATGGTAAGCAGTGATGCTATCGTTGACGGTGAAACGCACTAGAGGCTATTCACTTTAGTCTTGAAGACACCTTAATTATTATTTAATTGGACGGGAATAACGCAACAGGCAAATTATTCCAGTCCGTCGCCTTTTCCGGCATATAAAATGTTATTCTTTGTTTCTTTCTTTTCTCCTTTTTCGATGTAGGTGTTATAAACGATAAAACGAAACGCTTAGTCGGGAACTCAGGACCGTAGAAGTGTTAACATTGACAGGGAATTTGCATTTGCTATCCAGGTAAGTTCGCTGCAAACACATAGTCGGCCTTATAATGTTCCCACTGTTGGGACTCAGGCCTCCTCTATAGGAGAGGGAATGGCTCATAATCCACCACGCGGGCCCAGTGTGGGTTGGTGGATGTCACATGTCTTCAAATTTTTGGTTCTAGGACATGCCGGTTTCCTCACGATGTTTTCCTTCACTGTTTTGAGAGCAGTGGTGACGAAATAAATTACACAAAGTAATGCACCTGGCTGGGTTTGAACCGGTGACCTACAACTCGTAAGTCGGGGTCGTTACCACTCGGCCACCACTGCTCTCAAACACAACTTGGCAAAATGAGGTCATAATAGTCAGTGCCCAGTTTTTTTCTTTTTATTTTACAAATACGTAATAATTTTTCAAATCCGAACAAAATTCATAGGGTACATCCAACCCAACCCGCACTGCACCTGCGTGGTGGATTACGGTCCGTTCCCGCTCCTAGAGAGGAGGCCTGAGTCCCAACTGTGGGAACATTACAAGGTCAATTATGCTTATGTGTTGATTATGTATGTATGTTATATGCAATCCGTTTTGCTCCTAATTCAATTATTAAAATAGTAATTCATTTAAGATTTAGAAATTGCAAATTATTTTATATTGAAAACGCTGTTTATACTTGTTATTAATGGTTATTTCATGCAAATAAATAAATAAGAGATTATTAACATACACTCGCTGAGTTTTAAGTATATTGTCTAATGGAATTAATTTTATTAATTGGTGTTAATGAGATGCGGCTGGGTCCATTTCGTTACATGTTTTTTTTTTAATTTTTAGGGTACCGTATCCAAAGGGTAAAAAGGACTTGGGTAATTATTAGGATTTAATGAAATCTGATATAGTCAACACGGGTTCAATAATCAAGGTTGATTAAGAGATAGAGATAATTGTTTACTAACAGAAGAACCTTATAAAAAGTCTCGAATATAAGTATTTTTTAAATGAATAAATATTATACAAAATTCCCAAATCGGTTGACTTTTTTAGACAGACAATAACATAAGTCTATTTACTAGACATAACTCAATTAACCTCTAACTTTTATGTAGCTACCATAAAAAAAAATACAAGTTCTATTTGGTAATGTGTAGTAATTACGTGAAAACCAAGTAAACTTAAAGGTCTATTAAAGTTATTAAGGTAGAAAATATATTTGAGTTTATAAATTATATTTATTTTGCAAATAGGTTTATTCATTTTTACTCGTCAATTTTCTTCGTCAAGACGTCAATTTAAACGCATCGTGAGACTCTATGGACCGGGACTATGGACCCAACTTCCGCGTTTAAAAATAATTATTATTTTTAAATAGTATTTTGGGACTACAAGGAAAAAAGCATTACAGTACAGTTACCAAAAAACACTGTATTTATTTCATTTGTGGTTCGAAAATACTATTAAAAATATATAAATCGCTATCAAGCACTAGTGCTTGATAGCAATCCAACCTGATGATAAGCTTTGATACAATCATTGATGGTGAAGCTCACTAGTTTATTAAGAACCTGTAAACGATGAAACGAAACGCTTAGTCCGGATAGTAGAGGTGCCTGTTTTTTTGCCGATTGAGTTACAAAACTAGAAAATACTGCCACCATCGCTAAAATAGAAAAAAAAAAATCCAAGATCAAACAGAAAATTATATAATAAATAATTAAACAACAGCAAACATAGAAACACTGTAATTGAAAGCTGTTAAAAAATATTCCATATTATTTATAAGCAAGACTAGTCCAAAATTTGCATTCATAAGTAACTAATTTCAATATAAATTTAGACAAACCAAGAAGCAAATGGTGTCTTTCACCATTTCTGCTCGTTTCTAAACGAGAATTTAATTTGAATAATATTTCTTAATCTAAACAAATGAGTTAAAATGATAACACTGACCTCTTGGTCAAATTAATATTAGGATTTGCGTTTAATTATGAAACACGGAGTGTTATACAGATAATAATCAATAGGCAAGGAAAAATTACCTGTTTGGGAGAAGTATCGCAACCATATACAACTTTCTTAGTCGATTCAGTATGGACTTAAAACCGCAGCTCACCACTAGTGTTGCCAGGTGTCCCGATTTGCGCGGGATGTCCCGATTTTCAGAGGTCTGGGGACGCGTCCCGATTTGCACCTGATCGGGACGCTAAATGTCCCGATAAATCCCTTAAACTCAAAGAGCGACTGAAGAAGTCTAGGTTTTACTCAGTAAAAGTTTGATACGCCCTTTCGTTCCACCCCAGAGTGGAGGAGTCATTGGATGATTTCCTACCTAAAAAGAAATATTTACTAAAAAAAAAAAAAATTGTCCCGATCTAAAACTCTAAACCCCGATTTGTTTTACCATTTGTCCCGATTTTTATCCAAATGGACCTGGCAACACTACTCACCACTGACACGGTGGAGCATACGGTAGATGTGTGCCCCACTTGGGCAGTGCACCGCCGTGTCCTCCTGGGGGCGATCTCTTGCGCCCGGCCTTGATACAGGTTATGGTCCAAAGCGAGGAAGAGTCTTCTATGAAGGAGACTCCTTCTATGAAGAAATAAAGGCCGCGCGTTCACGAGCGAAAAAATGGTCCTCACGCCCCTGCCGCTGCGATTCCGATTCTGAAAAAACAATTTAATTGGTGCAAGCTCCTCACTACAAAATAGGTAGGTACAGAAGTCAATCCACATACAAAGCGCACTCGAACAACGCACACATTGACACCGCTCACGGACACGATATCTCGGTTTAATCGTCCGGTCGCACTCGTACCTGTACAGTAGTGTCAGAATGGTCTATCATTGATGACATAATTTTCGATTTTGTCAAGTTTGGTGATCTACTAATATAATGGCGTCATTATGACTTTCCAATGCTCAACCACTGACACTCCATTGAAAGAAGTGACATAGAATGGTAATCTCGTACATATTGGCAAATGAATATTTGAAGTTTGCGGAAGCTAAAACTTTGACAGTTTATTTGATCTGTGTTTTACCATTAGAACGTTATTGTGCAGTTATTGGTTTTAATATGCTCGAAATTATCATTCTACCACAATTCTATTACAAGACGATTGACCGATCAATGATCGATCATTATGAATTAGCAGATTACAAACTTTTAGCAAAATGACAATTGGATCCTGTTGGAATGACGAATTTATTAAAATAGCAGACTTGGGGCCCAGTTCGGTGCAACGCGCTGATCCTAGCGCGATCGCCTAGCGTAGGCAACAGTGAAGTACATACATGTGATTGACTTCTGTAGTCTGTACCTATTTTGTGTCCTCACTCTGCCGAAGACACACCATCACATACCCTCTCCATAGCACATGCCTATCTCTGTGTGCGTGTATTATCAAGATGAATGTCTGTCTCCCAGTTCATGTGACAAGATCAACAATGCATCGCGTGCGCATGGCACCGGATTTCCACGTAACTAGCTGTCTTCCGGATTGGGGGGCTTAAGGTGGATTCAGACTGTACGAAATAAAGTAAAAAGTTTACTTGCGCCAAGTATGATGGATACGATACAATTATAAAACAAACAAAAAAAAAACAAATAAGAGAACTAGGTACAAGAGCAATTTTTTTAAGCTGAAGGGTAGCCAGTCTTTCGGCGTTTTTACAGCGAAAGACTGGCTACCCTTCGCCTGATATTCCAGACTTTAGGATGGAGAATCCGTGTGCCCGATAAGATTTCCCATCAAAAACAGTAATGACCTTCATAATGAGAGGGAGTGTCAAACTTTTACTGACTAAAACCCCATGGTATCCTCTCCATAAGGAGTGGCTACAGTGACGCCACGGTGTCCTCTCTTTCTGCCTACGTAGGTCCTCACCGGATGTGGGTGTTCGTAGGCGCGGGCTTGCGGATGGCGAGCAATGGGTAGCTCGCTGCCCGACCGTCCGATAACTGTCCGGACCGAGCCCAAGTCGTCGACGGCGCGCACTGTTCCCGCACCCCTCAAGGATTTGTCAGCAACAACTGGGGCCCAGCTGGGTCGAAGCCTACTGGGGCCAGAGTCTAGTTCCGAAAGGGAGGTTTGGCCCAGTTTTTTTAGTCAGTAAAAGTCTGACACTATCTCCCGCTCTGCCCAAGGGCGGGGGATGTGTTTCGGATTCAGCGGGAAAAAACGTCCGGGTCTCACCATTATAGGGAAGCCCGATTGATTTAACAATTATACAAAAATTATAACATGCGAGACAAGTCAGTTTGTATTACAACCGTCTACTTAAAAACGCTAGTTTCACGTCACGTTTTAGCCGAATCTTCTCACTACAAAGTAGATAGGTACAGAAGTCAATCCACATACAAAGCGCGCTCGAGCAACGAATCTTCGGCCACCTTTTGGCCGAAACTTCGGCCAATATCAGTATTTTTATTTCGCCAAAACTGAATCTTTGGTCAGTCTCTAGTCTAAACCCGTCTTTACAAGCATATCTTCCGGATCGACTGGATTTATAAACTGATGGAACGTCGTCTCACACTATATTATTAAGTCAACTTGTGTTATGATATGGCACGCTACATCATTGTGTGTCGTGTAATAATGTGCTATTGTATAATGTTGTTTATTATATTAATTGTGCTTTATTGTTGTACCTACTTATAGAAGTCTCTGTAATACAATGTGATAAACTCTGCTATTCATCTTCTCAGTAAAAAAGACGATTCGAAAGTGTAATGATTTTAATTTTTTTTTAATGAAATAAAGTAGTGCTTTACTCCGATCATACCTGATGCTAAGCAGTGATGGAATCGTTGATGATAAAGTACGCTAGCTTTTAAGTGCCTATTCACTCTAGCTTTCATGACACCTAAATTATAAAAGGACGGGAAGACTGCAGGCGGTAATAACATCTTTTCTATCATGATTTTAAAGGTTCCTCTCTACAAGCGTTTTAAAACTTCAATCACAAACTAAATCAGCCAAAAAAAACGGAAATAACAGGTTTTTTAAGATTTAACGTGGTTTAGTAGTAGTGGAGGTTTTTTAAAATTCAAATAATTCAGAAAAGAAACCGACGTATAAACAAGACTCTTTTTTTTGAAGAACATTCCTACATTAATGTATTGTGGTTGCGTTGACAAGCATATACACTTAGACATCCAGACCCGGCACAACTATCAGTATCCCATACAAATAATTGTTCCGTGCAGTAATCGAACCCGCGAACTGCAGCGCAGCAGCCACAATCACTCAACCAATGCGCCAACGTGTTTACGCCAACTCCCATAAATACTGTTGCAACAATACCTATTACAGAAACCTACTCCATATCCTTATCGTTTCAATAACCCAGGATGACATAACAAAGGCTTAGTCACGAAGAAAGTCCAGTCTCCGCCTGACTAGTACCACAAAATAGATAGGTACAGAAGTCAATCTCCTGTGTGTACTTCACTTTTTAGGGTTCCGTAGCCAAATGGCAAAAAACGGAACCCTTATAGATTCGTCATGTCTGTCTGTCTGTCTGTCTGTATGTGTGGTGTGTGGTAAAATGTGTGTCCCCCCCTCTAACTTCTAAAATAAAGGAATGATAAAACTAAAAAAAATATATGATGTACATTACTATAAAAACTACCAACGAAAATTGGTTTGAACGAAATCTAGTAAGTAGTTTTTTTTTAATGTGCCATAAATCGAAAAAAATACACTTTTATTAAAACATCAATTAAAGTTACAACACATTACAAGAACTTTTATATTATGTTACTTGCTGCTACGGAACCCTTCATGAGCGAGTCCGACTCGCACTTGGCCGGTTTTTATACCTACGCTAGGCGATCACGCTAGGGTCAGCGCGTTGCGCCGAACTGTACGAGTGCGACCGGGCGATTGAGCCGAGATATTGTGTCCGTGAGCGATTTTATTTATTTAATTAAATAGAACGGCCGAAGCCAATTACACTATTTAAATTTATACCTAACTAGCTGTACCTTGCGGTTTCACTCGCATCATTGGTTACTGCTCCGCTCCTATTAGTCGTAGCGTGATGTTATATAGCCTATAACCTTCCTCATTAAATGGGCTATCTAACAGTGAAAGAAATTTTCAAATCGGAGTTCCCGAGATTAGCGCGTTCAAACAAACAAACAAACAACCTCTTCCGCTTTATAATATTATATAAAATATATATATATATAATATATATTAGTATATAGATTCTTTAACTCAGTCATGAATCTTCTCAAAAAAATTCAAACATTCTAACATAAATACATCAAGACCTATGTTTGAGTTCAGGAGAGCGTTAATGGCGGCTACTGTCCGCGGAATAGGCGACTTGGAATGTCTATGTGTGCGTTGGTCAAACTCGCTTTGTATGTAGATTGACTTCTGTACTTATCTACTTTGTGCTAGTCCACGTAGTGTACTGACACGAACTAAATTGCCAGTTTACATAAGGGCTATGACTGTTGCAGGACTTGAGAAGGAAATTACAGCTATAAAAAGTTTTACGTTATTATGTCATAGTGTTTAGTAATACTAGAAGCCTGAATCGGTAAGGCCGTTCAATTCATTTAAATATTTTTTCAATACACTTAATTGGAAACCAACTCTTATCTCACCTTTTATAGGCACGAAGGGACAATTTTCCGCACTAGTGCAGAAAAATGCGCGTGCTCGCCCCCGCCACAATTTTATTGTAATAAAATTGATTATCGTATCAGGCTGGCCGCGCGTCGACCCCTGCGAGACGCAGGTCAACCCCCACGAGTACTATCGTAAGTGTATTGAAAAAAGTCGTCTGCACTCGTGCAAAATCACAGCATCCCTCGGCTCCATAAAACCGAAGTCCGCCTCGGCCATAATAAGAAACTTTCTAAACTTGTGTCAAACTATACTATTTTTCATTGGGCACTTATAAAATATCTGAAAAATATATTTATATTATAATATTCCAGTTAGTCGATTCTGTGTGTATATGGCCTGGCCAGATCTTAAAAATTATTCACTTTGATATGGCCAAGTAAGTATGATGATATTTAAATCTTCGTTTGGCCTACTGGTTTGGTTCTTTAAACCTTATAATATCATTGAAATCCTACATTGATGCAAATGTTAACGTCTAAACGACCTGGCTAGTTTTAGTTGATCTTATCATGAAGTGATAAATTGTAAGATCTGGCCACGATATAAGATTATGTATGTAAAGATAATGTAGACCATAATCTACTCGTATATATATAAAAATCAATGCCACTTTTCGTTGTAATTTTATAACTCAAGAACGGGCTCACCTATCCAAACCAAATGTTTAGGATTAGTTCATAGATGGTTTATGTGAAGTTTGGTAGAGTAGAGTAGGGTATAGTAGGGTAGAGTAGAGTAGTGTAGGGTAGGATAGGGTTGGGTAGAGTAGCGTAGAGTAGGGTAGAGTAGGGTATAGTAAGATGGAGTAGGGAAGAGCGAGAGCGAAGCCGAGTGGGCAAAAACTAGTATAACATAGTAAAGCGTACAGCTAAGGAGTGGAATTCCCTGCCGGAGTCTGTGTTTCCTGATAGCTAAGTATTACCTGGGGATTTTTATATCAAGAGCGAATAGATTGCTCCTAGGCAAGCGTGTTCCATCGTCGGCCACATCATCGCTTACCATCAGGTAATATAGTGTTTAAACGCGAGACTATCCATAAAAAAAAAACAGTACCAAAACAATACAATGAAGATAATATTCCAGATCATATTTCAGACACTCCAAAAAAATCTCGCAACTGCTTTTATCGATTTCCATTTATCGTCGTAAGTGATAATAACAAAACCAAAAAAAACCTGACACTTGAAGAAATCTTAAATACCCTTCAATGTTTATGACCCAGGTCATCTTAATCGTAAACACAATACAATAAGGCGGTGCGCAAACGGAAGACACTTTGTTCCAGTTACCGACACCGAACACTTTTTGATCGTCAGTGGAAGCAACTGGACACAACAATATTTACGTATGCGCAGGCAGTGGATGATTTCATACTGGTTCTATAGAAATTAAATATTCATCGATAGTTTGTATCGATCACAAGTAGGGTTACCAGATGAAAAAATCAAAAGTCCGGAGAAAAGGCATGCTTTCCATTGAAACATTCTGAGATTTTTAACAGTTTGAAAAATTTTCAACTTTTTATCAAGTAAGTGAGTAAGCGGTATTTTGTTGAAAATTCTGAGAAGCTTCCATTCTGAGAAGATCCCAAAAATCCTAAAATCTCATTACAAATCCTGAGATATGGTAGCCCTAAACACAAGACACAAGAGTGTCCACGTTTGCGCCCTGCCTAAACGTCCAGAGTTAAGGGCGTGTCCATACCAGCGTTCGAACGTAATGTTCCGAGTATCGGTTTCCATACAGTTCGACAGAAACCTGTTGTTAAGTTCAACAGGGTGTCGGGCATTTACATCGAAAGTAATGACGACAAAATACGCTCCATCAATATCGATGCTGAGAGTGAGTAGGGTGACCATGTGGTCTATACTTGACTTGTGATTCAAAATTATTTTAACACTAGATGCGCGGTCGTTCCATTTTTGGCCCATTTCTACGCTAGTTTTTTTTATGCGTAGAATAGTAAAGTAGACCAAAATATGTATAATACATAATAAAAACATATTAATATCAGTTACCAGTTTAATTTGTTAACCATCTCTCCATATTACTGTAGCAAAAATAAAATGGCCAAAGTTGTTTATAGCCCGCGCTTCTAGTGTCAATCCATTGCTACCAACTCAACAATCGACTTTATCTATTGTATTGTAATGATTGGAGTATTAACGGCTCACCAACACAGCATTAGGTATATTCGTACAACTCATCAGCAACTGTTGACTGCCGATGGCCACTGACAGGTGTCAAATACTTACATCATGTCATTATAATTTTAATTGACTATTTAATTTAACGGTTTTTTTCGAAAAGATTTTAATTATATCTAAGTAATAATTCCTAGTAATATTTCCTAATTAATTATTATCACGAATGTAAATGCTATTTTATCTTGTCAATAACATTTTCTGCCAACAGAAAATATCAGGAGTATCTTTCTCTAAAGACAGGTATAAAATATTTTTTCTTCCTTTATTATGCCAGAGAAACAAAAATATATACTTGTTATTTATCCCTACATATCATAAAACAGTCCCTCATTATGCCTGTCTGTCTGTCTACATAATAATAGATGATTACGATAAACTCATTAACAATTAACCCAATTTTATCCAGTTTTTACGAACAGACAACGATTCATGATGAAAATTTTGATGCATAATAAATTATAAAAATAATTTCAAAGCTAGACGCTTTTTTTTTCGTGCAAATTTAGGGCAGATGAGCGGATCACTAGCAAAATTATAAAGCTAAAGAATTTGTTTGTTTGGTTGAACACTCTAATCACAGGAACTAACTAGTTCGAATCGAAAAGGCCATATAAAATTATGATACGAACTATAAGAGTGGAGCAGTAATCTGTAAAGACGCGAGTGAAACCGTAGAGAGAAACTAGTCGTCTTTTTTTCTTTAAACAAATTTTGCTCCACAATAGAAATGAATCCTGTATTATATTTGCTACAATTTTGTCGACTACTTTATTGAACCTTTTCGGATTTGTGGAACAATCTCTGCCTTCAATAACTTATCCTCGTAAATAATGTTGTTTTTCAATTTCGCCTATAATGCTAGAAAGATATTTCAAACAAATTTCTCTATGGTCTACTAGAGGACGATATAAATTGTGTGTCATGAAAAAGGTCCAGGGTAATAAAAATATGCTACTAATAAAACATACAAATTTTTGTCTAAACATACGATGAAAGAGAATTTATTCTCGAGCAATCTGTGATACAGCAAAAACTAAGATATATCCTAACATTACATAAACTGTATGTATGTATAAGTACTAATAACTTTTCCCGTTCTGGTTGAAGTCAAACCGAGTGTCTGACTATTACTGACTTAAAACCACAGTTAATTGCACAATCGCTATTTCTGTCACTCCAGGTGTGTAGTGCCAGACTTTTACTAACTAAAAGTCTGTATCCTTTCAGCAAAGCAGTGGTGGCCGAGTGGTAATGGCCCCGACTTACGAGTTGTAGGTTGCGGGTTCGAACCCAGTTAGGCGCATTACTTTGTGTAAGTAATTTAATTCATCGCCACTGCTCTTAAAACGGTGAAGGAAAACATCTTAAGGAAACCGGCATATCCTAGAACCAAAAATTCGAAGGCATAATGTGACATCCACCAACCCGCACTGGGCCCGCGTGATGGATTACGGCTCATTCCCTCTACCAGAGAGGAGACCCGAGTCCTAGCAGGGGGAACTTTAAAAAGTCTGATGATGATGATGATCTTTTTAGTTTCCCTTACCGTCTGTATACTGCGTTAACTCCATAGAATATTCCCACATCCTTCCACATACATGGTGACCCTACAATCGAGGGAAACCCGCCGAACCATTGCGTCATCCCACGAAAGGCTTTCATATGACGGATTCAACATTACCGTACAAATTCACATAGCCTTACAATTTCACATTTTTATTAACATATACTCATATTTTTCCTATAGAAAGCTTTTGACGTAACACCTTCGGATATTTCTCGTAATGAGACGATTTCATTCACTCTTTATTGGTCGTGAATTCCATGAATTTTTAATGTGTTATGTATGTAGGTATTTATAATTTGAATGTTTGCGTATAAGGATTCATTAATTTCTGTAGCCAATTTAATTATAATTTTTAATTCATATTATGACATGAACGCATGTTTTATTTTAGTAGATACTAATTAAATGTTATAGTGATAATAACACTGATAATAATATAAAAACGAAAGTATGTTTGTGTGTGTATGCGTGTTCATAAAATTTTCTACGTTCACACGATCGAAACGTTTCCTGCATTTGGCTTTCTTATTGGTTGAGAGCTTCGAGCGAGCCAATTGGAGCACCGATCGTTGCAAACGTGTCGATCGCGTTAAGGTAAAACAAACTCGTAGTAGGAAGGTACACTAGATACACGTCTTCTTCTTCCAAGATACTTCTTCTCTAGTGCCCTCTTTTTTTTAGATGGGAAAATTCATCCTATGACAACCCCCGCTCTTGGGCGGAGCGGGAGATAGTGTCCGACTTTTACTGACTAAAAAACCTATCCCGTTCCTTCAAGCCTTCATACCGGGGCTCGAGCGCCCTTTCGGATAACCCTGGCCCCAGTACGCTTCGACCCGGCTGGGCCCTTGCTGTTGCTGACAGCTCCTTGAGACGCGCGGGAACAGCGCGCGCCGTCAACGACTTGGGCTTGGTCCGGACAGTTACCGGACGGCCGGACAGCAGCTACCCATTGCTCACTGTCCGCAAGCCCGCGCCTACGGGATCGGAATCCCGGCGGCGGCGAGAGCGCCGTTGCCTGATGCGGTCAGCCTCCTCCTTAGCGAGCATTACTGCTTCGCAGAAGTCGGCGACCGCCTGCCACTCCTCCTCGCTCCGGACCATGGCCTCGACCAAGGCCCGGCGCGAGAGGTCTCCGCCGCCGATCACCCCCACGAGGGCAAGGCGATGCTCTGCCCAAGCAGGTCTAGGGCCCTCTTCAGTAGTCACTCTTCTAGCCTTATTATCATCATCAGATAGTCCATCTACCATTGGTTTGCTCTACTCAGCCATTTACTCAAAACATTTCCTAATTGTTTCCATCAGGTCTTAGAGTACACCTGGGGCCTTACCATGGCCAGTTAAAATGACAGCTGTATGAACGAGAAAGTGTGTTGGAGCTATACATCCTTTAAAACAGGGGTGGCCAACAGGTCGATCGCGAATGTTAGTCCAGGGGGGGGGGGGGGGGGGGCAATCGCGCTATTTTTTTTTTAACTACCGCTACCATATCACAACTTTTTGACCGTTTCGTATCGCGTTAAAAATTTGACAGCAAGTTGAGACGCACCGCGATCGTAACTGGAACGTTACCGCTGTCAAACGTAAAACTTGATAGGAGGCTACTTTTTTAGGATCGTTACTGGATCGTTGGAGTGTTTTGCCGTTGTTTTGAAGTAATTCTGAGTGAAAATCTTTCAAAAATACAAATACAAATACATTACGATGTACGCCCACATACATAGATTGATTGAAGAAATCTCATGAATACTATGTAGCGGTGGCTCAAGCCGAAACTAAAAGGAAAAACTTTAGAAGCTAGACTCAGTGTAAAGATAAAATTAAAAAATAAAGTACCTTTTTTTCAAAACTCGTATTAATTTACGCATGTACGAAATTAATTTCGATAGTGTTAGTAGATCGTGGCAAGGCAAAAAAATATAAATACGTAGACCAGACTGCGCAACGTAATAATATATACCAATTAATTTTCACATTTATGTTTTCTCTCCTAATAAAAAAAAAAAATACTACATGATTGTATACTGAACTGTGCTGATTCATTTAAAATTTCAATAAGTATGTAATTGGTAGAACGCACAGTGTTTCAATAGTAAATATGAGATCTTGGGTCTAATCAAGTTGCCCCCCCTGCTATATAGCTCCATCCCTTAACAGTTCAGTATAGATCGTAAAATGGATCGCGATAAGATCTCGTGGTAGAGCTTCAGACAGCAATGTCGGTGATAATATCGAGCTGTTACAAAAGACAGGTTTCCTGCTGGTATATGTTACAATGGTGATACGGTAGCCGCTTTCAATATAACCTGCAACACGACATATCACGCACGACAGAGCAGGTCGACCGATTGTATCACACGAGTTACATTATAAACTAAGATTGAATTAGTACTAGTATGTTATACACCGTTAAATTTTAATCGTTTTAATCCCGTGGAGGGTCGATCCGGTACATGAAACACTATCGATTTGTAGAGATAAAATTAAAAACTAAAGTAATTTTTTTTCAAAACTCGTGTTAATTTACGCATGTACGAAATTAATTTCTTTAGGAAAACGTTAGCTGAGCGGGTTCAATGACCTGTAGTTAATATAGTCGGCGTTGCGTACAAACTACCCACAGGTCATTGAACTCGCTCAGCTGACGTTTTCCTAAAGTAATTAATTTAGATTGATTTTGATTTTTTTTCATTTTCATTTTAGATATCTGTGGTTTTAATAAAAATAAAAAAAACACTTATAACTTTTGAAAGAACGAAATCTGTCCGGACAGCTAGTTAGAAATATAAATAGATACCTACGCATAGGTACAGTAGGCCCACAAATAATTGTTGCCGATCATGTCTGTTTGTCTGCATGAACATTTTTTTTTATGGTGGGAATAATCATGCATTGACATCCCCCGCCCTTGGGCGGAGCGGGAGATAGTGTCAGACTCTTACTGACTAAAAGACCCACCCCGTTCCTTCTAGCCTTTATACCGGGGCTCGAGCGTCCTTTCGGATAACCCTGGCCCCAACCACCGAACGGATTTTTAATGAAAACTGCTTAATAGACAGTGATGAAAAAGGTTTACGTGTAGTGCGTACATATATATTTTTTATACATGCCTAATATAGTAAAGAAAAGCCGAGAATTTGTGAAATTGGATGTTTGGCACAAGAATACACCACATCCCAAAATAGCACAAACAATACTTTTTGTTCTGGTAATATGTTCGCTTGTGCTTTCTACTCGCAAGCGAGCACACCCGCGGCAGAAACTATATAAAAATTATAAACATATTTATTTAAAGTAAAAGGAAAGACTAAAATTATATCACTTAATTATGCTGAGCTGTTACTATGAATTATTATCATCGGCTATTTTTTATCTTTAGAAATTCCCTGATACAATCCATAAGTGAATTTGTGAAAGAAAATCCCGGGGCTCTGGAACGAAGGCAAAAAAGGAACACAAGTGGGTAAAAGTCTGACTCTGACACGCCCTCTCGCTCTGCCCAAGGGAAGTGTTATTGGATGATTTCCTAAATAAAAAAAAAACCCTTAGAAAATCACAGTTCATGTGCGATACCCCACGGATGCCGAAACATGGGAAAAAAGCGATATGTGACAATTAATTCAGTCTTCGTGACACGTGGCTTTATAAAAACTTCAAGCCATTTTTTAAACTGAGATGAATCGTGCTTATCATCTTAGGAAAACGACTAACATTCGTGATCTTTGAATTATCGACTTGTACGTACATACAAACGACATTATACTGTCATGTTTTTACATACAAGCCTCTACCAGCGGGTTTGACCGCCTAAAAAGAAGTTTCCTCATACAAACTTTTTTTATGGTGGGAAAATTATCTAGTGAGATCCCCTGCTCTTGGGCGGACTCTTGCTGACTAAAAAACCACCCCGTTCCTTTGTGCCTTTATACCGGAGTATGAGCTACTCTTTCGAAACTAACCCTGGCCCCAGCAGGCTTCGACCCAGCTGGGCCCCTGCTGTTGCTGACAACTCCTTGAAGCGCGCGGGAACAGTGCGCGCCGTCGACGACTTGGGTTCGGTCCGGACAGTTACCGGACGGTCGGACAGCGAGCTACTCATTGCTCGCCATCCGCAAGCCTGCGCCTATGGTGGCCGGAAATCGGGATTGGAATTCGGCGGCGAGATACAAACTTTAGTCCACGTTTCATCCACTTAGGAGGTGAATTTTGAAAAAGTCAGCCCTCCACTTTAAGAGGCTTAAAAAACTTTAAGGGCTTGCTTAGCAGACCAAACTGAATAACCTTCCACAAGACTTTCAGGAAAAGAAAAAAGATATCGGCCTCTCCATACAAACTGTCCAATCAAGTTTCTAATTTTGTATGGTAAGGTTGATTTTTTTTTTTCGTTTCCAGACCTGTGATCTTAGACCTGTCCCCGTTTCTTATTTCTGGTTTCTAGTACTCATGAAGCCATAGACCATTCTGACACTATTGTAATAGCAGACTTGAGGCCCTGTTAAGCAGTCGCGCTTGCGACGACGCACGGGATCAACGAACGTAATCAAAACATTTTTTTTTTGTTTAGGTAGGAAATTACCTATCCAATGACGTCTCCCGCTCTAGCCGTAGTAACTATTCAGTAATCTGTGCTCTAGCGTAGCGGGAGGGCTTGTCAGACTTTTACTGACTAAAACCCATTCTATTTTTCTTCTTTGCCTTGCGTTCCAGAAACCCATGGCCCCAATAGGCCTCGACCCTGCTTCGCCCGGTTTTGCTGACAACTCCTTGAAGCGCGCGTTGAACACTACGCGCCGTCAACGGCTTGAGCTCGGTCCGAACGGTTACCGGACGGCCGGATTGCGAGCTACCTATTGCTCGCCGTCCATAAGCCTTCGCCTACGGTGGTGGACTTCAAATAATTGCGTTGCCAATAATCAAACCCCTAGAATTTGTGTGCCACAATAAAAAAAATCACCTAAACAAATCGAATTACAAATAAATTGATTTACAAATCTATTCTTAATGAAGAAATCATAGCCTTTCACAAACAAAGCTGGCGGTTACGCCACGGTGCCCTTAACGTAAGCGTTCACCTAAAATGGTCAAGTAGCATCTGATTCTCGCGTTCACGACTGCGCATGCGTAATCTTAGAGCTGTCACTTTAGTAGGTGGCCCAATTTGTAAGCTGATATCGTTTCAAACTTCCATATTAATATTATAAATGCAAACGTTACTCGCCCGAACAGTTTCTTACCATCCGTAGCAAAAACGAGCAAAAAAAATTATTCTTACCGTCCGTAGCAAAAACGAGCAAAAAAATCATGTTTTTTATATGGGAGCCGCCTTAATTTTTTTTTTTTTTTGTTTTTCTTGTTAAAGCAACAGAAATGTATCCTCAGTAAAATTTTCAATTGTCTAACTATCACCGTTTACAAGATACAGCCTGGTGATAGACGGACATACAGACAAACGTACGGACAGCGGAGTCTTAGTATAAGGGTTTTATACTTTGGGTACGGAACCCTGATAAACCACAAAATGATCTTAGGGCATAATTATTGGCAGTTGCACTAGAGAGAGACCTCTCGATTGACAAGACAATTATCGTTGTCTTGTTTGCTTTTCTTTTGTTCGGAAAATCGTCACTTCGAACCGTGTTTCATCAGTTGCCAGGCGTACTGTTCACGGATGCGTAGCTTCATTATACGCTTGGTGTACCCCTACGTAAAGCTTACATACAAAACTACGAATCTCTGTCGATGAAGCGGCAGCATCGAGACTATGAAGCTACACGTCCGTAGACAGTAACCCATATAAGTTCTGTAGTAAGCTTCACGCAGGCGTACACCAAGCGTATAACAAAACAACGAATACGCGACTTTGAAGCTACGCGACCGTGGACAGTAGGACATAGTTTTGTATGTGGGCTTCACGCAGGCGTACAGCAAGCGTATAATGACGAATACGCGTCTATGAAGCTACGCATCCGTGGACAGTAGATCATAGTTTTGTATGTAAGCTTCACGCAGGCGTACACCAAGCGTATAATGACGAATACACATCCATGAAGCTACGCATCCGTGGACAGTAGATCATAGTTTTGTATGTAAGCTTCACGCAGGCGTACACCAAGCGTATAATGACGAATACACGTCTATGAAGCTACGCATCCGTGGACAGTAGATCATAGTTTTGTATGTAAGCTTCACGCAGGCGTACACCAAGCGTATAATGACGAATACACGTCTATGAAGCTACGCATCCGTGGACAGTAGATCATAGTTTTGTATGTAAGCTTCACGCAGGCGTACACCAAGAGTAAAACGCCGAATACGTGTCTTTGAAGCTACGCGTTGGTGGCCATAGTTTTGTGTGTAAGCTTCACGCAGTCGTACACCAAACATATAACAACGAATACGCGTCTTTGAAGCTAAGTACCCGTGGATACTATGCTTTACTGACTTAATCGCTGTTCCCTCACTCCTTAAACGCTCTATTTAAACCACGATGCGTTAAGTCAAAGGGCAAGTGAGTGGCGACGATCCGTCGATATCGATCTAGATAGTTCCACCGACTGCGCGACCGGTCGCGTAAATGGAAATGGATTACAAGGATTCACAGACTGGTCTGGGAGACGAGATGTTATGCAATCAGTTAGTTAGTACTTATTTTAACCTATGATTAAACGAATAGTAATTGGCAATGGTGCAATTGTACCGTAATCTATGCCCGGTTCAGACGAATGGTTAGTAATTCCGCATGATGTTTGCATACAAATCAAACGTTGATCAATTTGTTTCCTTGTAGGCTTTGAATCTAACCAGGAAATTGGAAATTATGGGGGTGCTGTTATCCTTATTGGTAAGGTTTTGAAAGCAAAAGTTGGAAGGGGGGGTGTAGACACATCAAATAACTTCTCCCACTCTAGGCAAGGGCCAGATTTTACATACATTTTCACTGTCTTTCATACAACTGCTCTTACGCGATTAAGACGTTTGACTGGCCTGTTGGTCTAGTGGTTAGTGACCCTGACTGCTAAACCGGAAGTCGTGGGTTCGATTCCCACCCAGGACAAATGTTTGTGTGATGAGCATGATCATTTGTTCTGTGTCTGGGTGTAATTTATCTATATATGTATATATTTAGAAATATATAAGTATGTTTATCAGTTGTCTAGTACTAATAACACAAGCTCTGCTTAGCTTGGGACTAGATAACGTTGTGTGATAGTTTTGGCATATTATTATTATATTCACAACTCTACAGAAAACAAAATTGTCTTTGTCCTAAAGTTCATTTTCTGATTTTTCTATTCACTATGGTCTATTATAAAGAAAAAACACCAATATTCCTTAAAAAGTTTGCTTTTATGGTAATTATGACAATAAATATTTTTTCTTGAGTTAGTATATTGAAAATTATATTGAAATAAAGTATTCAATAGCTATCATGACGTTTTTAGAAATACCGCGAACAAAATTAAGATGGCGTAACTGTCACACAGCATCTACTGATGTTACTAAGTGATAAACAAGAATTAACTGTTTTTTAGAAGACTCAAAGTGGTTAAAAGGACCTCTAGAAAGTGTTAATATGAAGCTGATGCATTGAGTTATATAAGTGGTACATTTATTTAAAGTAAGAGAGATAACAGTTTATTTAAATACGTGTGAAAATTTTGTGAAACCTACGAAGCTTATTTTAAATGCCCTGTTCGTAATTCGCAGTACCAAGAATTTGGCGATAGCCAAAAGACCACGTCGGTGACTGTTATTTTTGCGTAGTTAATCCTGCTGAAAAATTCAAAACCCATTGAATATCCAGATTTTGCTTAGTCTGCGGCTCCAATCTCTCATAACCCACAACTTCCAGCACCTGAACCTCCTACAAAATTGTCTCATTCAAGCTTATCTCAGAGTTCAAATATAAATATTGAAGACGAAGAATTTGTACTCTTACAGACTATTACCGAGAGCTAGTTGAAAAGATGTTAGAAGATTTTAAAACTATGGGCTGCAGAATGTCTTTTTAAGGGTATATATGCTACATGGTCATTTAAATACTTTTAAAAACAACATGAGGGCGTATTCAAAAGAACAAGGAGAACGTTTTCATCTAGACATCATGGACTTCGAAAACTGTTATCAGAGCCAATACAACGAAAATATGATTTGGGATTACATTTGGAGTTTAGTGAGACAAAATTCTTATAAACATGAAAGAAAATGTAACAGAGTTGACTTATAAACCTTTTTTCTACTATTTTGTAATTTTATATGATATAAAAAGCTGATAAATATTACACCTACCAAAATTAACATGTTTCAATTTTTTATTAAAAAAAAATTAAACTGAATTTTCTAAAATATTGATCAACCATTCTCCTGAATACAAAAGCAAACTTTTTCAGGATATATTAATTTTTTTGGGTAAATTATCGATAAATCTATCGATATTTCAGACTCTCTTATCAAAGACAAAATTGTGTTGTCTTGTTGTTATTATTATTGCACATTTTGCGTTAGATATTTTGGAAACACGGATATTATCTAGGCTTCTATTGAAATGAATTTATTTTGTGTAAAACTAATCAATTAAAGTTCTCTTAAAATCTTCTATTTGGCATGAACTGTGATCCTTCATAATGTACTCAAAAATAAAAAATAAAATCAAATAACTTAACCTTTCAATCGTTATAATTACAGACACAATTGAAAGACAATAGGTGCGCGAACGCCGGCGTTCGCTTGGGGTTTAATGAATTAAAAGTAACAATAGAATCCTTGCAATGTTAATCAAGAATCTGAATGATGAAAACCCTAGAGGTATAAAAAAAAACACATATTTCCTGGAACAAGTTTTGTGAAATATTCAAGTAAATCACGGAATTACCGAATGCCAACGGAGTTTTCAAGTATTTTTTTTTTGCATTGCTTCTTCATCAAAAATTGCGTTGGATAGCGTTAGATGAAGCAACAAGCTCGATGTTGACGAAAGTCGAATTCGGAAGGGCCTTCTTAATGACTAAAACCCACACGCGCTCCCTCAGGTGCATCCCTCAACGAAAAGGGCAATTTCATGTTCCAGGGCAACGCTAACTCTTTTGAACAATCCAGCAGCGTTGATGGGAATAATTTGCGAATCTTAACCCCTCGAGCGCCAGAGTTTAATGACCCGGAAAATTACCGTGTTTACGTGAATCACCAATAAAATAAATAAATAAAATATTTTTTGTTTTTTTCCAGGAAAAACCAATAATATAATAAATATGGAATAATATAATATAGAAACTAAAATTTTCGATCAAATAAGTTACGTACAGACGTGTGTACAAAACGAAAATTAAGCGTTTTTCAAGGTCTTTTTTTTTCGATGGGAAAAATCATCTTATGACAACCCCCGCTCTTGGGCGGAGCGGGAGATAGTGTCAGACTTTTACTGACTAAAAAACCCATGTGGCCCCAGTAGGCTTCGACCCGGCTGGGCCCCTGCTGTTGCTGACAACTCCTTGAGGCGCGCGGGAACAGCGCGCGCCGTCGACGACTTGGGCTTGGTCCTGACTATTACCACAGATTACTGAATAGTTACTACGTAACTATTACCGGACGGCCGGACAGCGAGCTACCCATTGCTCACTGTCCGCAAGCCCGCGCCTACGGTGGCTGGAAATCGGGATCGGAATCACGGCATCGGCGGCGAGAGCGCCGTTGCCTGTTTTTCAAGGTCTTCAAGTTGTACAGACGTATGTACAATCGGCGCTGTACAGGCGAGGACGGTAGCAGATGCTACAAAGGTGAGGCCTCCTTCATTAGCTTTACTTTCATCTCGGAAACTAAAGAGCGCGACCGTAGCTGCATACAAATCACTGAATGACGGCAGATCTGAGACATACGATGAATATTTAAAATACAATGCATCTGTGAACAATCCTTTTCTGTATTCCACCTGTGGTCATGTTGTCTCCCCAAGAGTATAAACTAAAACCGCTTTCCGCATCTGTCTGTTACCACGCAACGGATTTGGATTTTAATGCAGTTTTTTTTTTCCTAAAATAAATTATGAAGCTTTGTTTGTATATTTTGCTCCCGTGCGAAGCTTAGGCGTCTCAAAAATCATGAAATTCGTGTGGCGTATTTATGGATAACCCCTTACGTTTTTTTTTTTTTTTTAATTCGATGACCCACTCTAGGAATTACTTCTATATCAAGCGTGCGTTCACAAACGTAAACTCACGTCTCCAACCCAAAACATTTATCTGTAGGCTAAACAAATATTTGTTCCGTGCGGGAATCGAAAAAGTGACACTTACCGTAAGTTATGTTACTTATTCAAATTACAAAGGTAAGACATTTTTCGACTACAATATTAACAGAGTTTTACTCAGTTGAACAGAGGTCATAATAGACTCCATAATAGCCTAACTCAGGTCACCCATAAGACTCACTACCATATGCCAAAGAAAAATCTTTGATTTCTTTGGCAACATTACCAGAAAGTCTGCAGAAGTTGCTTCTGACAGGAAGAGTAGACGGGAAAAGACCCAGAGGCACGAGTCCGATACGTTGGTCAGACCAAATCCGTGCTGCACTGGAGAGCACAGTCTGCGACGTCATCCACACCGCCGCAGATATGGCAACATGGCAAAATATAGTTCACAATATTCGTCGAGGTCACGACCCCCAGTTAGTTTTCATTACTCATTTTCATAACTCTAACAATTGTGTTGAACAATAAAAACCCGATCCAACTTGTTTTTTTTTTTTATTACAATTTTAATATTCCTCAGGTATTGGCTCATATAGGTACAGAAATAAGTCTCTCACCCCACCCACACCAAGGGCAAATTAAAATCATCATACTTCCAATGTTAAAGAGAGACAGAACTATACACGTATATCTCTGTCACTTTCTCACATCTAATTCATGATAATTTAAAGACGTCATGGTACGGCCACAAGAGCAAAATAAAATTGTATTACTATAAAGTACAAGGTTTTGATTACGATCGAAATTGGATGACTAAAATACCAAACAAACTAATTTGTTTGTTATTTCAAGTTGATATAACTTAGACTGACGGTTCACCAGGTGAAAGGGTAGGTCTCACTGCAAGCGGACAGACAGTTTAAGCCCAGGTTCTACACATTTTAAACTTTTTTGAGCCTCTGGAAATCCTCAAATACAACATTAATTTTAATATATATAAAACCCGAAATACGTGTCTAGTATTTTTATTTATAGAATCTATGTACACAATTTTATAACTGTGTCATGAAAAATCACAAAGTTACTCGTATAAGCTTGTTATTGTTACGTCATCAAAAATACATAATCACCGGGCCATCCAGGTGACTGTGCACTTACACCCAGTTGTTTGCTGGCGTCTAATGGCCACTATGACCTGCCGTAACCTGTGTTGTACTAATTGTCGGTGGTGTCCAACTTTTAACCTTTTTTAATTTTTTTTGGTAAAAAAAAATTAACATGGTGTAAAAAGTACCGGATTGGTTGATTGTTGACCATTCAGTTACTGAATCTGAACAAACTATATTCGGGTTTCGCATAAACTAAAAGTCATGTTGTACAAATTGTCTTGCAGACGACGAGCAAAGGGTAGCTCGCCGTCCGGCGAGTCGTCGATGGTGTGTAGAGTTCCACGCGCACCTTTTTTTTTTTTAAGTTCCACGCGCACCCCTAAGAGATGTCAGCAAAACCGCAGGGGCCGAAGCCTACTGGGACCATGGCTGCATGGGTCGTTTTTCCTTAGAAAAAAGGTATCCATAAATCGCTACCAGTCGGACCATCGCCTAAAATTGTCATCCATTTTTAATTGGGAACCTTGCTTAGTAACCGCTGTTAAATATTCTAAACAGGTACTACTAACCCTTTTTATTATTATGAGGACTGAGCCTGCATTAATTATAATTTGTTATGATGTGAGTATAGCAGGTGTAAGTGGTTTTGTATAAATAAGGTAAAACTCCGTACACACCATCCATCGCACAAGCTCTGCTTAGCTTGGTACTAGGCGACGTTGTGTGATAGTTGTGGAATAATATATATCTCTTAGTAATTCAAGAATAAATTCTGGATGGGTTTTTTTTCGATGGGAAAAATCATCCAATTACAACCACCGCGCTTGAGCGGAGCGGGAGATAGTGTCAGACTCTTACTGACTAAAAAACCCATCCCGTTCCTTCAAGCCTTGACCATGGCCTCAACCAAAGCCCGGCGCGAGAGGTCTCCGCCGCCGATCGCCCTCACGAGGGCACGGCGATGCTCTGCCCAAGCAGGTCACACCTCAACTGTGTGCTCCACCGTGTCCTTCGGGCATTCCGCTCAGTGGCGACACCCGGGCGTCACTTCCGCTTTAATCCGGAACAGGAACCTCCCGAACTTGCCATTTTCGGTGAGGACCTGTGTCATGCGGAACGTAAGGACGCCGTTAGGTCTTTCCAGTCACGCCTCAAAGAGGGGCCTTACCGCCATAATTGTGACGTGCCCAGCACTAGGTTGCGATAGTCGTTGACACCATTCCACCATGAGATCCCGCCGGAGCTCTGTCCGCCATGCCGCGACCTGTCGCGGCAGAGGACTTTCACCCCGGCGTTGCATCTCCACGCGCATGTCGTGCATGTGTGCAAGGACTGTTGCCTCCAGATCCCACGGTGGTAGGCCAGCCAGAAGGCTCGCCGCTTCGTAATCGTGCGGTATCCCCGCACCATCCGAAATGCCATGACCCTCTGGCAGGCGTTCAGAATGGCCGCCGGTCGCTTGCAGCGACGGCGCCCACACCGGCGCCCCGTAGAGGGCCATGGACCGAACGATACCCGCGTAGAGTCTCCGGCAGGAGGCGTCTGGACCCCCAAGGTTGGGCAGAAGCCACTTGAATTCTGGATGGGTGCCCGACCACCCAGCATTTATTCTTGAATTATTAATGATGAACGATCCGCCGAAGCCAACCTAGGAAGAGGTTGCAAGATGCCTTAGTTTTTTTCTCTCCACGACAATGTAAACTGTAGTTTCAGTTTATGTATATCTAACTGTTCCCGCACACGAGCTTGAAAAAAAGCTTAAGCTTCATTTTGAGGCGGCCTTTTTTTGTGGCTCGTGTGCGGCGGTGCCGCCACAAAAAAACGCTTGAAGCGGCTTCAAGCTTCACTGGACAAAGAAGGTGTCGCGCGCTTCAGCTGTTTTTTGTGGCCGCTTCTAGCGTTTTTTTGTGGCGGCGTTTTATTGTACGAGACTGGTGCCTTGACTTGTAAAAGCATTCGTCTTCTATCCTACAAACATAATTAGTTCAAGGCTTTTTATACCTTAAACAAATCAAATAAGATTCAAAATCTAAAAACACTTCAAAATGAATAACCAAGTTACCTTTGACAGTTAATAAAAACACATTTGCTGCTCAAAATCAATTTACCCATAGTTTTTTCTTAGAAAAGTTACTTTTTAGAGTTACTTATTCAAGTTTGTGGAAAATACGCATGCGGACATAGAGTAAAGTTACATTTACGTAAATATTACGTCACGCAGAGTATCCATATATGCGCAAGATTCGACCTACGACTTATGACCCGCTAGTGATGTAAGGATAATTTTATTTTATCGATATTACTCGATGACGGCACGCAATTTCACGTAACTTTTATTGTGTCTTATTAATGTCAATGGTGGATTTAATTAATGCTTGATTAATTATGATTTGTGAAACCACAACAGGTGGAAAAATAGTACATTTGTCGTAATTTACTGTGGTTTTTTATTGACTACGATTTATAGAGCCTCTTCTTATTACTTAAACGGTTTATATTGTGAAACCATTGATGAAGCAATTGGAGTGACGCCATTATAATCTGATGATTGGTAAATCTTTATGTTAGATATATTATTATGTATTATGTAGTAACTTTGTGCGACGGACGGATCGTATTACCTCTCAACTCATATCTTAAAATGGTATAAATTCATCACTATATTATAGTAAGTAAATAGTCGTGCAAGTACAGCCTTACAGCTGATCTTTACTAACCACATCTCACTTCACACTAATATTATAAAGATGAAAGTATAAGAGTGTGTATGTTTGAAAATCCTTCACACCTAAACCGCTGAAGGGATTAGGATTAAACTTGGCATATGTGTAGATCATATCCCTAATAGCCTATATGATACTATCTATCACGGGAGTTTCCTTAACCTTAAGTTGGGATGATTTTCTAATTTCAATCGGATGAAGCCACTAGCAGCAGCTAGTAATTTATAAAAGCGAAAATTTGTATGTGTGTGTGTCCTGGAATATCAGAGATAACTTTTATCCCGTGTTTGTAAAATTATCAAATAGGGGAATTAAAACTCCGGTAAGATGGTTCATTGGTATGGACACGTCCAAAGAGTTGGTGAGGACCACGTGGTTCAAATTACCCTAAGCCTATCATAACTAAATGGTGGTAGACCGCTCGCCATTAACATGGTGGTCAAATATGGAGAGGGGGACCTCAAGAAAGCCCAGATGCCAAAATTGGCAACCCAAGACAGAGCCACTTGGCGCAGAAAAGTGAGGAGACCCCACCTCAAATAACGGGAACATGGAATGAAGAAGAAGAGTGATAATTTCCCACTTTCACGCGGGTGAAGCCGCTAGCAAAAAGCCAGTTTACTCTAAATTCAAAACCCCTTCCAATTCTAAGCACTAAACTATCGATACTTATGTTGACATCGACTAATAAAATGAACGGAAAGCCCAACACTACCACGCATTATTGCGTGGAGATAGATTCGGTACGACTTGCCCCATAATGTTGTAATCCTACACTTATAGCCTGATGGGATTTTTATAACGAAACAAACAGACACCAGTCTGTTTTACATAGATAATGGAAACTATTAGAAACCAGCAGTATTACTCCATAGAAAACAATAACATTCAGTGTACCTTATTCAAATTAGTGAAGACGAAAACAGAATTAATTTTGTTTGCAAGTACTTACGCTCTATTGTTTGAGGTTATAAACGACTTGGTTTAGCCAGCGGCTTCGCTTGCGTGAAAGTAGGAAATTGTTTCAAAGGACATATTATTACCGGGATAAAAAAAATATCTTAAATCTAGGTCGGCCCTAAGTGTATGTCGAACTTCTCTTACTAATTAATTATTAAAAAACATATTTATTTATTACTATATGCACACAAAAAGTACAGATTAGGAATATTGCTCATCCTGACACCAAGAAGAAATGTCCGACTTACAAGTTACAAATGAGACTCCTTCGGGCTCTCCCCGGACACCCTTTAAACTAGTACAAATCCCGGGAAATCCGGACGGTTGGCAATTCAAATTGCGCTTCTACATTATTTCAATGTAATCGATGATCACGAGCACGCTCCGCTAGCCTAGACGTAGACGTGGGCCGTAATCCACCACGCAGGCCCAGTGCGTGTTGGTGAATGTCACATTTCTTAGAATTTTTGGTTGTAGGACATGCCGGTTATTAGTATTACAAAACCGGAAACTCCTTAAAATTTAAAAAAAATGGTACACTGAGTAATGCCAAAAAGCCGTCAGCTCAACATAACGCTAAATGGTAACACAAGGTCACCACCTGACGCTGGTTGCCATTAGTCTTCCATTTCCTTTTCATAAAGGTCAATCGCTATTATGGCGCTCAACTCCACCGTTTTTGAAAACTCATTAATATTATTATTTTAACCCTTTCAACTTGAGAACAGCTCTACGCAACCATCAAAAAAACATTTCTGAAACAAGTGAAAAGCGTCAAAATATTAAATTTACCCTTTTTGTCTACAGAAATAATGAAATTCCGGTCCGAGGCCAAATGGAAGAGAGCCCGTTGTATACACAAAAGGAATTTGAGGTAAAATTATGTATATTTTATTATATAATACAGGTGTAATACAGGTGTAATTGTAACTGAAACACAGAGTTTGTAAGAGATGAAATGTGTAATTAAATTTTATAAGAACTGGCTGTGCCCGCGACTTCGTTCGCGTTGACTACAGGATTTTGAATTTATTTTTTCTAAAATAAAATTAGTCTAAGTTACTCCTTATTACATCAGGTACCTGCCAATAAAAGTCCCGTCAAAATCGGTCCAGCCATTTCAGAGATTAGCCGGAACAAACAGACAGAGAGAAAAATATTGTAAAAAAAAATATTTTGGTGTATGTGCCGTATATAGATTCATATGCATGTAATAAAAAGCAGTTATTTCAATATTACAAACAGACACTCCAATATTATTTATATGTATAGATTGTATTTATTACTTGTATAAATAGTGTTATAGGAAATTGCAACTGTCTCCTGTTTACCTGCGTGTCTGGTGTCTGTCTGTTTTGTTCTTCCTTAAAACAGTAACGGGTCGATATCTATATGGAGCATACGGTGGAAGTCCACCCCGCATGAGCGAAGCGCTGCCCTGTCCTTGTAAATGAATTTCGGTGGCTGTAATATAGCTATATTTCGTACAATCCATCCATTTAACTATCTAAGAGTATACTTAGTAATCATATAATTGGATAAAAAGAGAAACTGATATAACGCACAGCCATAACTACAGTAGGCACAACGGATCTTGAGCGCTCGGCGTCAGAGTGGGGATCGCTTTACGCATTCCATTCATTGGCGAGCCAATCTTCTTCGTTGCTAGTTACATGCAGCAACGCAGGGAACGAATGAGGAGTGACGTCTAAGACGCGATGGCGCGGCGAGCCAATCACTGACACTTCCCGCCCCCGCGTCTCACTTCGCACCACTAAAGATACCGAATATTTGACTTCTGCGCAACAGCTCAAGATCCGTTACGGCAACTGTACTAGGGCTAGGAGCGTGAAACGTAGGTGAGCACTCAGAAAGGATTTTCCAAAATTCAGTCCCTAAGGAGATGAATCATGATGATGATGAACCTACTTTCAAGTGGGCGAAACCGCTGGAAGAAGCTAGTATTGTTACTATACAGCCAACTCCAACAAGATCTAAAACTTGACAGACACACAAATCTAAGTCTGTCAATTCATGTTTTTTCAACTTATTTGCTCGTAATTTTCTAGCCATATTACTTTGAAAGCAAAGACATTAAATATATACTCTTTAAATCTCTTTGTTTGAAAGACAATTCATATTAAAATGAACTTCCATCAAAGAAAATTTAATTTGTCTTCATTGTTTACAACTTTCATTTCTAGAATTATATTTATATAGATTTGATTTATAATTATATAGATTTGATTTCCTAAATTCTTTGTGGTTGAATCTGACTGATAAAATCACCTGCGAATCTAATAAAGGCTCAAAAGTTGCATCCAGTTATGTCAAAGAATCTCGTTCCTGTCTCTCAATGCTTTGATTAATTGATTTAATTAACTAAAGAATTCAAAGCCTGGGGTTCCAATACCATAGTTCATATATTCGTCGTCGTTTCAGTCGAAAGATATCCATTGTTGGACATAGGCCTCCTCCAAGTGCCGCCGAGTGCGCCTCGCATCCATCTTATTCCCGTGACCCTCACCAGGTCATCAGACCACCTTGTGAGACGTCTTTTTAGGGTTCCGTAGCCAAATGGCAAAAAACGGAACCTGTTGAACTGCTGAACCAAGTTGCTGCTACGGAACCCTTCATGGGCGAGTCCGACTCGCACTTGGCCGGTTTTTTTATAAGTATCTGTTATAAACTAGTACTTGACTGCGATCCCGCCTGATGGTAAGCAGTGATGCAATCGTTGATGGTGAGGCGCACTAGTTTATTAAGAGCCTATTCACTCTAGCCTTGAAGACACCCAAATTATAATCAGACGGGAAGATCGCAACAGGCAAACTGTTCCAGTCCTTTAATGTACGCGGTATAAACCGATCCTCGGTTCGCGTCCAGATTATCCCGCCACCTCTTTCTAGGCCGGCCTCGACGGCGCTTTCCTTCTGCTGTGTGGCTACGCTCGCCTAGCTGTCCCTGTGCATGCGGCTGACATGACCAGCCCAATCTCACTTGAGCCTGGCAGCCTCTACGCCCACGTCTATTATGCCCGTTAGAAAGCATAGCGTGTCATTCCGTATTCCGTCATTTCTTTTTACGCCCAGAATGCCTAATGAATGAAAAACCGTATCTTAAATGCCAATGAAAAAGGTTACGCTTTTGAAATTTATTTTTGAATGTTTTATATACAGGGTGTAAGGAACAGCCCTCCACAAACTTTAAGGGCTTGCTCAGTAGACGAAACTGAACAATTTTCCACAAGACATTTTTAAGGAAACGAAAAAAAATCAGTCTCACCATACAAAATTAAAAACTTGATTGGACAGTTTGTATGGAGAGGCCGATTTTTTTGTTCAGTGTACTGAGCAAGCCCTTAAAGTTTGTGGAGAGCTGTTCCTTACACCCTTTGTGTATTAGTCTGCTAATACATGATCTACGTGTAATGTTGCCACAGATGGAGGAAGAAGGCTGTGATGAATGGGAGGTGAGCAGGTCTCGTGTGCACTTGGGGTCCCTAATCGGCAGTGGAGCTTTCGGCAGGGTCCATGCAGCTCAATTAGACATGCCTGGGGGAGAGACTATTACGGTTGCGGCTAAGATGCTAACAGGTAAATACTAGTAAATACAGACTGCTATGTGGAGCTCGCTGTTTACGTAGTTAACTAAATGTAAAAAATCTTGATATGTCTTAAATATTATTTAAATTTAGTATAGTACTTAAACATTTTTTAGATAAAAGACATGATAATGATTGTTTACATTTAGTTAAGTACCTAAACAGATCAAGTATACGACGTCGCGTGGCGTAAATCAAGTGTACTCTACAAGTCTAGTTTTCATATAAAATGTATGGAGACCGACGCGCCCTGATCGGTGTGTGTGCAGTGTAGTTCTACTTTAAAGGCGGATCAAGGCTGACAGCACGTTTGGTGCAGTGGTTGAGCGATTGGCTGCTGCGCTGCGTGTTGCTGGTTCGATTACCGCACGGTTCAAATATTTGCACAGCCCTTTAGATATTGCTGCGCGTCTGGGTGTCGTGTGTATGTGCGTTTATACACGTGTATTTATACACAAGTAGGTAGTATTTTTAGAATTTGTCTGAAGCCACTATATTTTCTCTGCCTCAAAGCACCGTGGCCGTCCCCATCACCACGGCGCGGCGCCGCCACCGTAAAACGGCACGGTGCCGGGAACTTTGCGCCGCGCGCACATTCTTAGTCGATATTACGCAGTTGGCGTGCGCGCATGTGTTTAAAACATAATGATGGAAAATATCGAAACAGACTTCTGTATGTTGTGTTGTTCCGCCGTGCCGTTGTACGATGGCGGCGCCGCGCCGTGGTGATTGGGACGGGCCCTTACTGTTTTCCAATTAAGATAATAATGGTACACCACTACTGATGTCATTGATGTTCTTGCCGGTTCTTCTCCATAGAAAAGCTCATTGGAACCGTGCTCTAGCATAAATAAATAACCGACGATACAGTACCAAACTACCGTTACTCATGCTACCGTTAAAATATTAACTTTATAAAAATATTGTTAGGTACTTACATTGTGAATTTGGTAACGTTATCAAGCCCTGTCTCAATTCCGCCTCAAAATTAACTAAAACCAACATCATAAATATAACAACATCTACCATTTATACATCGTACAATCTTAGCCAACTAAAACACATAAAAGTAATAGCTTACAAGAGTTATAAAAACATTTAGTAATAAGTGGTTTTTACTGCTTGCGCCGGATTGGCCCGACGCCGACGAGTGTTTTACTGTCCTAAACGCCAGGGTCGTGTGTATTGCCGTGCCCCCGTGGGGGCGATCGGCGGCGGAGACCTCTCGCGCCGGGCCTTGGTTGAGGCCATGGTCCGGAGCGAGGAGGAATGGCAGGCGGTCGCCAACTTCTGCGAAGCAGTAATGCTCGCCAAGGAGGAGGCCGACCGCATAAGGCAACGGCGTTCTCGCCGCCGCCGCCGCCGGGATTCTAATCCCGATTTGCGGCCACCGTAGGCGCAGGCTTACGGACAGTGAGCAATGGGTAGCTCGCTGTCCGGCCGTCCGGTAACTGTCCGGACCAAGCCCACGTCGTCGACGGCGTGCACTGTTTCCGCGCGTCTCAAGGAGTTTTCAGCAACAGCGGGGAGTCGAAGTCAAGCCCAGCTGAGTCGAAGCCTTCTGGGGCCAGGGTTAGTTTCGAAAAACAGCTCGAGCCCCGGTATGAAGGCTAGAAGGAACGGGTTGAGTCTTTTAGTCAGTAAGAGTCTGACACTATCTCCCGCTCCGCCAAAGATGGATGACATTTTCCCAACATAAAAAAAGGGTCGTGTGTTTGCAACAGGGTACCGTCAAACGTGGTGAATAGGAACGCAGAGGTGAGTGGGAGGTTTAGTTTCTATACTAAACTTTGATAAGGACTTTCACTACTATTACTCCTAATATTGGTTTCTAGCAACGCTTCCATTTGTTTTTGTATAACAATGCAAGAAAACCAAGGTTTTTGACATAGCACAAAGAATCGTCAAACTTAAGTGGCATGGACAGGGCACATTGCATTGCATTGCTCGCAGAACAGATGGCCTTGGAGGCCGAATGAGTGGTTCTGGAATGACGGCCACGTACCGTAAGACGTAGCGCTGGAAGTTCTCCTACAAGGTAGCCCGATGACCTGGTAAGGGTTGCGGTAATCCGATGGATGCGAGACGCAACGGACCACTCATTGTGGCAACACTTGGTGGAGGTTTGTCCAACAGTGGATGCATTTCGGCTGAAATTATGATTAGAATGAATAAATAATTGCAGTTACCAGGTATTTATTTATTTATTTTATAATTTATGTACACACAGTAAAAGAAGAAGATACAACATTATTATAAATTATGTACAAAGGTACTGCTTATTTCATGAAGAAATTTCTTCCAGCAGACCTGCGAAAGGAAAGATCAGAAGAGATGTAGACAATAGTGTGCAGAAATAAGTAAAGAAGAGTTAGTGAAATCTTAAACTAATACATACTTATATGACTATATATATACCTTATACTAAAAATACATAATATATATATACACAAATGTATGTTCCCTTGGGATAAATTTCAACAATCACGCGAGCGAAGCCGCTGCTGGGAGCTGTTAATACCAAATGTTTTGATTTTTTTTTTAAACACAACACCGCAAATACCTTCGTGGTATCCGCGGAATTGTAGTCATCAATCCTGCAGGCTTGCAGGATTGGATTCGTTACGCTCATCAACACTCACTGTCAAACATAGAGTCATAACCGCCGTCGCTTCACTATTCCCCAGCAAAATGTTTAGCCAATTTTGCATGCTCAATTATGATTATATAAAAGCGTCTAGGAAATGAAAGTCGGCACTCCATAGTGCTCATGGGTGCACTCTTGAACTGCTTGTCCTAAGTTATTTCTTAGATAATAATGTAAAACCCTTGTTACTTTAATATATTGTTTGCTAGAGATTTTCTGTTCTTGAAAAGTTTCGCCCGTATGTTCTTCCGAAAAGGTATAAGCGTAAACAGCCCCCCTAGCCAAGATGCTAATCTGCAATAGTTAACGCTTGTAGAAAGCTTCAAATGTACGGGAATGACGTCGTCTTAACGCTCAGTCACGTGGTCAGAACAAAAGAATTGGCGGCAAGGTCACCTCGAAGCGTTTAGCGCAAACGAAACGATTGTAACTTGACTAGGGGGGCAGGAGTTGATCCTCGGAAACAGACTCCAGCAAAAAATAGATAAAAAGACTTCGCTGGAGTCTGTTTCCTGATGGCTTCAACCTAGGGGGTCTTTTAATTAAGTAAGGATTGAATAGGTCAATTCTAGCCATAGTGCTCCATCGTCGACCACATCATCACTTACCATCAAGTGAGATAGTGGTCAAATGTGAGTCTATCAGAAACAAATTCCTAAAGCTGCACTAGACCCACGCACCTGAACCACGCCTGATTTGTACTTAGAACGACGTCGCGTGGCGTGGATCTAGTGTAGCTCTACAAGTCTAGTTTCCATATAAATTGTATGGAGACCGGCGCCCGCGCCCTAATTGACGTACGTGGCACACGTATGCGCAGACTTAACCTTTATTGTTAACAAGTATTGTTCCCGATTGCTAAGTTTCAAAATTTCTAATGAAAGCGATATATCTACACTAATATTATAAATATAATTTAAATAAACTTTGCTTTTTTTTTCTTGTAAAAGTACTGGTCCCATTGCAAAATTTTTTTGTTCCGTTTTGGAAAGCTGCGTTATTTCTGAATGACGTATTTTATGTAAGTGAGCGAAACCGTGAGCGTACACTAGTCCCGCACACGCGAGATTTACGAAGGAAAAACAACCGGCCTACGGCTTTATCAAACGCCTAAGCAATTAAATGCCGCTTAATTGTCAGTAAATATGCATTAAACACACTTACTTAGTTCCGCTCACTTAAGTTCGACTCCGCCGTTTTCTTTATTAAGGGCCGGACGCCCGGACCTCACGATGCGTTGCGCGCCGCCGTACCGCAAATATTTCGATGAATCGGCGAGTCGTACGGGAGGGGTTCGTCGAAATATTTGCGGTACGGCGGCGCCGCAACGCATCGTGTGGCTTGGCTCTAAGAGAGGTGCCACACGGGCATTGCCTGTGGCGCTGCGTCGACTGAGCGGTGACGCTTCGTCGTTCAACATTTAAATCTGAACGACAGCCACAATGGGTTAAAATGACGGGCGGCGACTATCATAGAATTATTTCTATACATAATAATAATACATATATTTGTGGATGTATGCGCGACTGCGTAAGTATTCCTGTACGTGTGGTAGTGTCGGTAGTGGAAGGGGAAACATCGTCTTCCGATAAATTTTTTACTACTTAGCGTATATCCATGGCGATTATACTATAGGAAAAATGCACGTAATTTTTTAATGTGCTCAATACAATATCCACTTCTACTAAAAAATAATCTTAAATATTTTCATCATCGACAAAATTATAACGCTGTAATTAAAAAGAGACATGGATTCTGACGTCAAAGCCTATTATGCCTATAAAACCGCCATAGACAACGTTGCTCGAACATCGTGTGGTCACAGTATGCATACAAATCGGCATAGATCCAACAGCAATTAACCAAAGTCTCACTCGTAAACCATCGGCCATCTTTAATGACTTTAACCCTTTCCTTCTCATCCACAGAAAACGTAACAGATGAAGAAATACAAGACTTCCTCCGCGAAATAGTTATGCTCAAACACGTCGGCTCACACAAACACGTGATCCGATTGGTAGCGTGCTGTACCCGACGAGCACCCTACATAGCCCTGTTGGAACATGCCCCGAGAGGGGACCTGCTCTCACTCCTGAGAGCAGCAAGGGGGCGACGGAAGGAACATCATAACACCAATGTGACGAGCAAGTTTGACAGCTCGCAAGGGAGACCGTCTGAGGCAGACTGTGAGTATTTTTTATTATAAATAACGAAATCCCAAAATTATCTACCACAATTCATCTTAGTTGGTAAATTTATATTCAATCAATAAGTCACAACACTATTAGAGAATACTACATGTTTTTCAATTTTGATCGTCATTTATTCATTCATAATCAACAGCCTGAACTATATTAAAGAAAAGAAATATAATATTATACAGTCTCAAAACTAATATTCTTAAACAGAAAAGTTATTAGGTTATATCTCAAAATGTCATTCGATTTATGGAAATATTATACAGGCTATTGATTATGAAATAAAAACAATGGAAGAACACTGCGAGTTGTATTTTCTAGTACCAATTGTTATGAATAGTTGATTCAATTATGAATTTAAAAATTATCACAAACCGAGCACAATTTCTGGGATTTCGTTTTTTTTTTTTTAACTTTTGACTACACAATATGATCAGTAATGGGTACGGTTTTTTTTTTTGTACTACTCAAAAATACTACTACTGGAAATTGATCGTTATCAACTCTATACACCATAGTTGATAACGATCAATTTCCAGTACCTATCTTTTCGGTAAGTCCCCTCTTTGAGGCGTGGCTGGAAAGACCTCACGGCGTCCTTACCTTCCGCATGACGCAGGTCCTCACCGGACATGGTTCGTTCGGGAGTTTCCTGCACCTGATTCGTGCGAAAGTGACGCCCGGGTGTCGCCACTGTGCGGAATGCCCGGAGGACACGGTGGAGCACACAGTCGAGGTGTGCCCTGCTTGGAAGGAGCATCGCCGTGCCCTCGTGGGGGCGATCGGCGGCGGAGACCTCTCGCGCCGGGCCTTCGCTGAGGCCATAGTCCGGAGCGAGGAGGAGTGGCAGTCGGTCCCCGACTTCTACGAAGCAGTAATGCTCGCAAAGGAGGAGGCCAAACGCATTAGGCAACGGCATTATCGCCGCCGCCGCCGCCGCCGGGATTCTGATCCCGATTTCCGGCCACCGTAGGCGCGGGCTTGCCGACAGTGAGCAATGGGTAGCTCGCTGTCCGGCAGTCCGGTAACTGTCCGGACCAAGCCCAAGTCGTCGACGGCGCGCACTGTTCCCGCGCACCTCAAGGAGTTGTCAGCAACAGCAGGGACCCAGCCGGGTCGAAGCCTACTGGGACCAGGGTTATCCGAAAGGGCGCTCGAGCCCCAGTATGAAGGCTAGAAGGAACGGGGTGGGTCTTTTGCTCAGTAAGAGTCTAACACTATCTCCCGCTCCGCCCAAGAGCGGGGTATGTCATTGCATGATTTTTTCCCACCATAAAAAAGTACCTATCTTTTAATTTGCATATAAATGAAAGTTAACGAGGTGGGACTGGTAGTTTGCAAGTTCCAATTTCCAAAAAAGTAATTAGCTCAGTATTCCAACGAACATTGGAGCTTAAGTCGAACAAAAACAATTTGATTAATAAAACATAAACACATCCACTGGCCTAGACAACAAATAAAAGCTTAACTTAAACGCCTGTTTAATTTATGTGAGCAATATTTATTCATAAAGTCTTTCATAAATTATTTTGTCAGGAGCTTTAATTCAAACAAAGTAACTAAAAATGTAGGCGTTTAATACCTACGTTTTTGGTGAACATTTGTTCAGCACGCGAATTATAAATGTCTAATTTTAAGTCTGATGTAATGAGGTCGACCTTTAAGTACAACCACAAAGGTACTTTCTTCAAGTTATCTAAGTTAGTAATACTAAACTGGAAGTCTTGAGAGTCCATTACTAAGGTATCATTGGTCCTAAATGGCAAGGTTCGTACGATGACACGATGGTGCGTTCTCATGACAGCTCTTAGGGTGAGTTGCACCACTTAACTATAACGATAACAAAGCCATTAACAGAATGTCAAATCGTCGAATTGACCGACCGTTTCACGGCGGGTTATAGTTTGGTTATCGTTATAGTTAAATGGTGCAACTCACCCTTACTTTAGCTTTTGGTATAAAATACCAACGTGTTTTGTTTTATACCAAAAGCCAAAGTAAAAGCTGTACATAACACCATCAATTACTTAATTTTTTTTTTAATTAATAAATTACTGAAAACCCCCTGTTAGTTTGTCTTATTTTAATTCAGTACTTACATTATCTATGCTACTTTTATTGTAGTCTCATAATATTTAAAAATAAAAATATGTAAATACCTACCCAATTAACTTGAATCAGATTATGGAAAAGCGGAGTCTCCTAACAGGTTTTAATTTGTTTGAGGAGGCACCAATCACTAACTTTTAGAGAATACTTGTAAAATTAATAAGCTACTTATTTTACTATATAAGGGCCTGCGCACACTTGAGACAAGATGTCTTAGACAGAACTGTCTGCGATATTATCGCAGTATTCAAACAGCTGACCATATAAACATGTATTTATTTAAACCACTTGACAAATACGCATAAATGTTTTATTAAAATTGAAGAATAATTACTGAGAACGCTACATTTTCATACATTCATAATTTAATTTGTTTATTATATATCATGAAATATAAATTGAGTAAATTATTTTTGAGCCGGCTTACGAATGTTTTTTAAGTCGAAGCCGATAAAATAAATTCGACAAAAATATCAATATGTCGATATATCTATATTTTATCAACAGCCCTAGCGCCCCGTGTCGTAGACAAAACAGTTTTGTCTAAGACGTTTCAGACTGTCTGAGACGTCTCAGACAGTTCTGTCTGAGGCGTCACAGACAGTTCTGTCTAAGAAGTCTTGTCTCAAGTCACCGCAGGCCCTAACTCTGTCGGGGAACTAAGACAAGTCATACAGTGGCGTAGCTACCCAAGGGCTAGGCAGTGCCCCAGGGCCCCCAAGCTCAGGAGGGCCCCAAAACGTCATTAGTAAATCTCTTCTTTAACTAGCGAAAAATTCTCCCACCTTCGAAATCTAAATAAAATATGTGGTAACACTAATTTAATCATGGCAATTCGTTTTAGTCAGCCTACCGCTCCACTCAAAGCAGGAGATAACTTCTCCTGCCGTAACCAACTTACGACCGTTTTGTTTCAATTCTCTTACGTCGAACGCCTAGAGTTCTGACGTCATCTAAACGCTCGTTCACGTGGTCAGACCAAAAGAATCGGAGATGTGGCCAATTCAACGCGTTTGACGCAAGAGAGTAGAAAAGAAACGGTCGTAACTTAGCTAGGTATGCAGCTCTGAGTTGAGCAAAAGTTATACGAAAATTTCCCTCTTAAAAAAAACAGCCCCAGTTTTTTTGCCACAAGGCCGTACAATATCATGTACTTAAATTCTATATGTTTTAATTTCTAGCCGAGTATACCAACCTCAGTGATTCGGATCCTGCTCTCTCTGATGGCGACGGCAAAATGTACTCAGATTGTTATAAGAAAACAGACCACTACGTAGCAGAACCTGCCCTGCAGTTAGACGGCAGTACCATGAGGGAGTATGCCCTGCAAGTCGCGCTTGGGATGAGGCATTTGGAAGAAAGAGGGATCACACACAGGTGAGCTTTTATTTGATTTGTACTAGTTTTCTTATAGAAATAATAGTAGACCGAGATGCATTGTAACATATCAACGCAGGATGGATGAAATGGCGACAGGTCACGGGAACAACTTGTGACCCACGGATGCCCCTCAAGTTGAAGGGCAAGATTTACAAGGCCATGATAAGACCTGTCATACTGTATGGATCAGAATGTTAGGCTGTGAAAAAGATGGATGAAAAAAGATTGCATGTAGCGAAGATGAGAATGTTGGGATAGATGTGTGACGAGAATTGATAAAGTGAGAGATATAAGAGGAAGTTTGAAAGTAGCACCAGTGACTGAAAAGTAAAGACAAAGAAGAGGAGGGATGATACGCATGTTACTAAAAAAGTTCTGTGTATACATTGTAGATGGATGGAGAGGGACAGGGAGGCCAAAGAAAAGATGGATGGATTGTGTGAGAAGTGATATGAAAGAAAATAACTAGTCCCTTACATCCTGTATATGTAAATAGTACACCACAGACTACCTGCGTATCTTTTCTCTTTCTCTGTCAAAACCATCCAAGGATCGTCTTTAAAAAAATCGGTTTTAGCGTTAAGACTGCCCATTATTACACCCTATTAATTTTAAGCTTCTACTGTATTTTTATGGTACACAATAAAGACTATATCTTATATATATTTTACAGTGTAAGTATTAGACTATACTTACGCTGTAAAAACCATAAAACTCTTAAATGTATTTTCCCTTGACATCAAAAAAGTTGAAAGTAAATCCTTCAAGGGTAAAATTCGGAATTACTACTTGAAGTCCTCTCCAGTGGCGTTACTATTGGGTGGTAAGACTCGCAAAATGCCACGGGTCCCAGGGCCGACGGGGCCCCCGGTCTTAGAGGCCGTGAAGCTCAGAAGAAGTAACCCAGAATATATTTAAAAAAATATTAAAATAAAATCACAACATAACGTGATTTATCGGGGGCCCCATCTAATGAATTTGTCACGGCCCTTAGATGATATAGTTACGCCACTGGTCCTCTCAACCTTAGTTTGGTTTTCATCATAATTAGGTATTATTTAGGTATGTTAAATTCTCTTATTTAAAATGATTCGATAGTTATCATAGTATGTCTAAGTTTGTAATTTCTGCATTAAGGGTTATTTTTAAAACACTAACAATAACAACCTTGCAGGACTACTTTACTAACATTAATATAATATACCACAACTATCACACAACGCCGTCTAGTCCCAAGCTAAGCAGAGCTTGTGTTATGGGTACTAGACAACTGATAAGCATACTTATATATTTCTAAATACATACATATTATAAATACTTAACAGCTTTTGTTCAAAAGTTGTTATAAAATATGGCAAGTTAAATAAAAGCTTAGCAATAAAATTAAACAAAAAAAAGAATTTGCACAATATAATAAAGTTAAAATAATTCAGAACCAACATTATGAAAAAGTCAGGCACATTGAAGTAATGTTATTTCTAAATTTTGTACTTTAGTCAAACTTCGTTATAACAAACCGTATCCCAAATCAGTAAAGTTTAGGTTTGTGTTTCATGTATTAAAGGTCTGGTATATAAAGGTCATAAACCAAGGTCACCTTGGTTGGGACGTTGGTTTGCAACCGTCTGGTCACACCCCTTTAGACAATCATTTTTTTTAATTTGATATAAACTAGTGCTTGACTGCGATCCTATCTGATGGTAAACAGGGATGCAATCGTTGATGGTGAGGCGCACTAATTTATTAAGAGCTCATTCACTCTAGCCTTTTATTTTCATTGGGAATAATCATCCAATGACAACCCCCGCTCTTGGGCGGAGCGGGAGATAGTGTCAGACTCTTACTGACTAAAAAACCCATCCCATTACTTCAAGCCTTCATACCGGGGCTTGAGCGCCCTTTCGGATAACCCTGGCCCCTGCTGTTGCTGACCACTCCTTGAAGCGCGCGGGAACAGTGCGCGCCGTCGACGACTTGGGCTTGGTCCGGACAGTTACCAGATGGCCGGAGAGCGAGCTACCCATTGCTCACTGTCCACAAGCCCGCGCCTACGGTGATTCACTCTAGCCTGGACGACACCTAAATTTTATCGGACTGGAAAACTGCAGCAGGCAATTATAGTGTCTTTCGATGTACCTATGCGTTATAATATACGACGATGCAAAACGCTGAGTCCGGACCGTAGAGGAGGAAAAAAGGTGTAATATTTTACTGTAGTTGTGTGTATGCGGACACCAAGGGAACAGCGTTTTAAGAATTTCAATAATAATTGTTTATTTTTCGTCATAATACCTTTTTTTTTTTTTTTATGGTGGGAAAAATCATGCATTGACATCCCCCGCCCTTGGGCGGAGCGGGAGATAGTGTCAGACTCTTACTGACTAAAAGACCCACCCCGTTCCTTCTAGCCTTCATACCGGGGCTCGAGCGCCCTTTCGGATAACCCTGGCCCCAGTAGGCTTCGACCCGGCTGGGTCCCTGCTGTTGCTGACAACTCTTTGAGGCGCGCGGGAACAGTGCGCGCCGTCGACGACTTGGGCTTGGTCCGGACAGTTACCGGACGGCCGGACAGCGAGCTACCCATTGCTCACTGTCCGCAAGCCCACGTCTACGTTGGCCGGAAATCGGGATCAGAATCCCGGCGACGGCGGCGGCGATAACGCCGTTGCCTGATGCGTTCGGCCTCCTCCTTTGCGAGCATTACTGCTTCGCAGAAGTCGGCGACCGCCTGCCACTCCTCCTCGCTCCGGACCATGGCCTCAACCAAGGCCCGGCGCGAGAGGTCTCCGCCGCCGATCGCCCCCACGAGGGCACGGCGATGCTCCGCCCAAGCAGGGCACACCTCGACCGTGTGCTCCACCGTGTCCTCCGGGCGTTCCGCACAGTGGCGACACCCGGGCGTCACTTCCGCATGAATCCGGTGCAGGAATCTCCCGAACGAACCATGTCCGGTGAGTACCTGCGTCATGCGGAAGGTAAGGACGCCGTGAGGTCTTTCCAGCCACGCCTCAAAGAGGGGACTTACCGCCATGATTGTGGCGTGCCCACCGCTGGGTTGCGATAGTCGTTGACGCCATTTCACCATGAGATCCCGCCGGAGCTCTGTCCGCCATGCCGTGACCTGTCGCGGCAGCGGACTTTCACCCCGGCGTTGCATCTCCACGCGCATATCGTGCATGTGTGCAAGGACTGTTGCCTCCAGATCCCACGGTGGTAGGCCAGCCAGAAGGCTCGCCGCTTCGCGGGAGACCGTGCAGTATCCCCGCACCATCCTTATCGCCATGACCCTCTGGCAGGCGTTCAGTGTGGCCGCCGGTCGCTTTTTCAGCGACGGCGCCCACACCGGTGCCCCGTAGAGGGCCATGGACCGAACGATCCCCGCGTAGAGCCTCCGGCAGGAGGCGTCTGGACCCCCAAGGTTGGGCAGGAGCCGCTTGAGCGCAGCCCCAGCCCGGTTGAGTTTGGGAGCCAGACGTCGGAAATGCTCCACGAAATTCCACCGGCTGTCGAGGACGAGTCCCAGGTACTTCATCGTCGACCCGACACCGATGTGAACTCCTCCTACCGTTAGTTGAGAACTCAATGGCGGCGCGTTCCGAGACCGGCGACCGTGAAAACACATTGCCTCGGATTTGTGAAGCGCCACCTCGAGTCCCAACTCCTGGATCCGATCAACGACCATCGCAACCCCGCGTGTCGCTAGAGCGACCGCCGCCTGGTACGACTCTCCCCGCGCTAGGACCAGCGTGTCGTCTGCGTAGCAAACCACGCTGACCCCGTCAGGGAAGTCGCCGCGCAGCACGTAGTCGTACCCGATGTTCCACAAGGGTGGCCCTAGTACCGACCCCTGCGGAACACCGCACGACATCTCTCGACGTTTCCAGTCTCCCTGGTGACCGGGGTAGACTATAAGTCTCTCCGACAGATAGGCCTCGACCACTCGACAGAGGTACTCGGGCACCCGGTGGTACCGGAGTGCCCTCCGGATCGTACTCCAGGGCAGGGAGTTGAACGCGTTGGCAATGTCCAAGGACACTGCCACGACACACCTGCCCCGGGACACCGCATCCCCCGTCGTGAGGGCTCGCACGCGCATGATGGCGTCCACTGTAGAGCGCATCCTGCGAAAGCCGAACTGTCCGTCCGAAAGGTCCGGCCCCACCCGTGTTAGGCACCCGACGAGGCGGTTTGCAATGACTCTCTCAAAGAGCTTGCCCACCTCGTCGAGCAGCACAATGGGCCGGTACGCGGACGGAGAGTCCGCAGGGCGCCCTGGCTTCGCTATGAGGACCAGTTTCCCCGTCTTCCAGCAAACTGGGAACTGGCCCCTCTCCATGCATGCGCTGAAGAGCCCTCTCAGTCGAGGCCCGAGAGCCTCCATGGCCAGGACCCAGGCCTTTCCAGGCAAGCCGTCGGGTCCTGGGGCGGTGTTTTTGGCACTCAGCCTTCGCACCGCCACTCTCAACTCTACCTCGGTCTTTCGTCATAATACCTTGTTTCACTAATATTAAGTAGGAACCGATTATTATCGGTATCACGTACTCAATATTATTATATTGAGAACGTGATTTCACTATCTCTCCTTTACGTAACAAAAATACATATTAACCACATGTTGCTATCAAATTATTGAAAGGCCCCAATCCATAAGGCATGACGTAGGAATTCAAAACATCCAACGCGCAGGTCGCTCACGGTACGTAGAAAATTTCGACCTATTCCGGGAACTCCGCCCGTCAACAGCTATTTTCCCGGGGAAACCGACCCCCAGCCACATTTAATTTAAAACGTATACCTCCACAGTTTGCGATTCAGATTACACACCAAATAATCCTGTTTGATGTTATTTCTCCTCACATTATTGCCTTTATTTATATTGATTGTTAAATAAAATTCACGAAATTATTCAGTTAATTGGATAGCTAGCTATATGAACTCTATTCAAACATTTAAGTAATTGGAAATCTATTATCGTGGGGTTTGTGAGAACCTTTTGTCGAAGTTATGAATAAATAGATTGAAGTAGGTTCTCATGTTTTCTATTAATGTTTATTTTCGATCATGGCAATATATATACAATAAAAAAAAAACCCTATTTCCCTTGGTCACGCCATCACGTGTGAACGTTTGTTGATGTGAGAAGAAGGTTCTTATGGAAAAAAAATGAAAATTAGGGTGGTGTTGGGTAGAGTAGAATAGGGTAGTGCAGGGTAGTGTAAGGGTAAAGTAAACTAGAGTAGGTTAGAGAAGGGTAGAATAGGGTAGAGTTGGGTGGAATAGGGTAAAGTAGGGTGGAGTAGGGAAGAGCGGGAGCGAAGCCGAGGGCAAAAGCTAGTATGAAATAATTCCGTTTTCATTGTAGAGAAAATTGGCCGCTAGCTCCTGACAATAATGTTATAGCAATACACTTTTGCTCGACTTTGAATTTCCTTTTTTCTGTAGGCGTTTAGAATTTCTTATATTCAAATCGAAAAAAAAACATAAACCAGTCAATTGGTTTAATTCTCTTTGATTAATTACTAATATTATAGACTCAATTCTCCCACTTTTAAGGAATGATTACCTTCTCATAGCAATCGTAAACTGACACAAACACCTTTAACTTCTCGTTATTTTGAGAAAGTTTTTGACAGTGATTGTCACTGAGATGATATTGCGACTTGAATTTGAACGGTTTAAGGTACAAATATACCTACAAGATAAACATGCTTTACAAAAATGTTGACGAAGAACGACCGTAATCATCCAGCTTTCGGCGTTGCCTAGCAACCGTCGCTAGGAGCAGACAAACCTCAAGGTTGGCGGATCATCCGACTTATTACACCTTAAATCTCAATTGTATAACCACGGTACAAAGGTTCATTTTAAAATAAATAGTATGCGGACAGTAATTTTATTTTACCCCAAAACTCTGAATACTATTAAATTAATTCAGATAATATTACAAACAGAATTGGGTATTTTATTAAATTATTTTTTGTCAACACGATATCGGTTGGCTGTTTATGTAGGTATTTATGTACCATCAAAGACACTTCCGCCTGACCACAGCTAAGTTCGTTTTTGCTTTCAGTCGAAACGAACATATCAAACGGTTTGGTTTAGCGTCGCGCCGCTGCATTTAAGCAATTTTTTTAAAGTGATCAGGCAGAAATGACCGCGATGGTACTTTCTGAAGTTCTAGCAGTGGTGGCTGTGTGGTAACGACACCGACTTACGAGTTGTAGGTCGTGGATTCAAACCCAGCCTGACGCATTACTTTGTGTAATTTATTTCATTACCACTGCTCTCAAAACGGTGAAGGAAAACATCGTGAGGAAACCGGCATGCCCTAGAACCAAAAGTTTGAAGACATGTGATATTCACCAATCCGCACTGGGCCGGCGTGGTGGATTACGAGCTATTCCCTCTCCTAGAGAGAGGGCCTGAGTCCCAGCAGTGGGAACATAAAAAAGGCTGATTATCTTACTATGCAAGCTCTACAATGGACCAGAATTAGCAACTGGTAAAATATTCCACCCGATAGCAAGATCCGTCTTTGAGGAGTGGCTAGAGAAACGGCAAGGCGTCCTCACCTTCCGCGTCAGTCTGTTAACTTGGCCAGTTCTTCAGTGTTGATCGCCCAGAGGACACGGTTTTTTTTTTCGGTGGGTAAATAAAAATCATCCAAATGACACCCCCATCCCTTGGGTGAAACGGGATATATGTGTCAGACTCTTACTGACTAAAACACCCACCCCGTTCCACCTTGCTTTTCATACCGGGGCCGAGCCTCCTTTTCGGTAAAGACCCTAGCCCCAGCAGGCTTCGACCCAGCTGGTTTTTTACGGTTGCTGACAACTCCTTGAGGCGCGCGGGAACAGTGCGCGCCCATAGGACACGGTGGAGCAAAGGGTGGAAGCATACTTACATGAATTCGTAAAGAAAAAATAAAAATATGCTGCATAGTAGCTGTGTATTGAAAACAGAGTTTCACCCATCTTTCAATCCTTTCAGAATAGTACCTCCGTTTGAAGTTGTTTTTCTCCCATGCTCTATAAGGATGAGTACTCATATTATGCGTTCCAAATGTGAATAGGACCGATTGCTATGTTTTGACTGTCAAATCGAAGAAATTTTGGCAAAATTGAAGAACTCAGAGATAAGTAAAATTGAAGAACTGGATTCTGATTAAACTTTTTTCGTTCACAGTTCATAATTTTTTTTTTTCTTAGTTTAGTTAAAGTTTAAAAATTTCTTTCCTCGATTTGACAGTAAATCGCGACGTCACAATATGGCGATCGATTCTATTCTCATTTGGAACGCATTGTAGTCCCTCTTACTTTTGATCCAATCATTGTTTATCGATTCGTCCTTTTGGATTTTCTTTAGCGGTACGAGATAGAAACAGAGAAGGAACTGTAAATCATAATTGAAAAATGTTTTAAAAGAACCTTTCCTGCCAATCTTTTTCTATGGCTCAAATGGAACCACATGCAATTGTGGAGCTATTTCAGGAGGCCACTGCCAGTAAGCAGCTATGCTATTTATCGATTTCTTTTGCAATTTGCGGATCAGTGTTCAAGTTGAATGTTAATTTGCGACCGTAACACGTATTTTTATTAATGGAATTGTAGTTATTAAAATCATCAGTAAGTACCTACAACCTTCTCAGTTCGTCTTACCCTATTGATACTGAATAAACTGAAAGGGTTATATTGATGATTTTAATTATTATGACAATTCACTAAAGCCGTAGTTGTTACGATCGCTTATCATGGAATCTGGCACTAAAATGACCTGTAAAATGTAACAACGCGTGAATTTTGAAATTCGAGGACCACCCTGGTCTCTCCTCCTTAACTGAAATGAATGAAACATATGTTTTATGTCTTTAATGATTTTTACGGCAAATGCTGAGATAAAACTAATATATTATTGTATTGTGACCATAGAAATTTCTTTTATATAGATTGTGATTTTATAATCTATACAACCTTACTGTTACAATTTTAATCCTTGTTTAAGACAAACAAAGACTTATCTAACTAATAACTGAAGTTCATTAAGGGGTGCAACTCGACATACGTTTTTACTGCTTTTCATACTACCACTCTTACGCGATTATGACGTTATAACACATTTTTCATTAGATATTTTGAAAACACAGTATCTTGTGGATATTGTCTAAGCTTCTATTGAAATTAATTTATAAATTTGTGTAAAACTAATCCAGTTAAGACCTGTGAAAATCCGCTTTTTGCATGAACTTTGACACCTCATAATTTTCTCAAAAATTAAAAAGTAAAAATATTGTTACAATAGAAGCCTTGCAAATTTTATCAAGATTCTAAATGACGGCAATTTTTTTCAAAAACTTTTTAGGGTTAAAAAAAACTCGTATTTCCTGAAACCAGTTTTGTGAAATATTCGAGTAAATCACGGAATCACCGAATGCTAACAGAGTTTCAGGTGTTATCTCTCTTTTTTTGCATTGTCTCGTTATCAAACATATTATTTTGATTGTGTTAGATGAAGCAATAAGCTTTTAAACCATGTTCTGTGTCAAAGATAGGCGAATGGTAAAGGATCCCCCCTTAATTCAATTTTTGTTAGGTACCTTCAAACAAGAAAGTATAGAGGGTACTAGAGTTCTACATGTTCGTCACTCTGATAACAACGCACCCACGATGCAGAAGTAATTCCTAGTGTGAAACAATGTTTTTTGTCTTTTAAAAGCAAGAAAGAAAGAAAAAAAAGACTGCTATATAGCTCCAAAATAGACTGAAATTTAAATTTTCTTAAGTTTTTGATTTTCCAACATCCAAATTCGTAGTGCTCAGGGCCACGGTGACGTGACTGATGACTATTTGTGTATGCATCTTAATGTGATATATAGCCATAGACATATTCATTGTTAAGGCGTATAGTCCCTTGAACCATCTGGCCGAAATTATGTGAACGCAACTCTCGCACTCGCCAAGGCGGCTGTACGCAAATCTGTGCATTTATTTGCGGCCAGCAGCGCCCGGAAAGCGCTTTAAATCTATTTTCTCTGCGAGATATTGATTGATTTACATATGCAATGTTCATTTTGAAGAATATTTAACCACCAATTTCTATGTGTAAAAATGTTTCTAAAGGTCCAAGCCGTTTCGAAGGAGTAGGGAAAAGTTGCGAAAAGTTGCGAAATTGCTAAATATTTTTTTTTGACAAAAGTATTAATTGCACGAAAAAATCAAATGTTGATATTATTGTTCATGAATCCATAATAAACATATATTTTTTTCAAACCAATTGAGCTAGCCGTTACGGAGGAGTAGGCCTCAGAAAATCACTGTTTTATGGCACTTTTCGGGCGCTTGGCCCTTAAATATTTTACTACCATAGCTGGACAGAAAGTATCACCACAAATCATGGCTACTTTAATATTTCCTAAATAATTTTATAACCTAACATCAAATTTTCACCAATTTCCAGAGACTTAGCAGCCCGGAATATTCTGGTCGACGGCGCAGGTATCCTCAAAGTGGCTGACTTCGGTCTGTCGCGGTCCGGAGTGTACGTCCACACGAGGTCCCGGCCGGTCCCACTGCGGTGGCTAGCTCCTGAAGCCATCTTACATTCCCAGTACTGCGGAGCCAGCGATGTTTGGGCGTTCGCTGTACTTCTGTGGGAGATCGCTACTTTAGGTAAGAAAGACAAAGAGTTTCGATGAAGTGTAACTAGGGTTACCAGGTTTTGAAACCGAAAAGCCGGACATACTATCCTTTTTAACCGGACTTGGTCAAAAAGCCGACATTTTTTTTTAAGTCTAACGACTTTTTAATAGCAATGAAATTCATAATATAAATCAATTAAGTGATAAATTATATCACTAGACTAATTAAAAATAATATATTTCCAAGTTTACAATTGTACATTACAGATAGTATTCATACGTGGTTTGCAATACATTATTACATACGTACATGTAGAAAATTGTAAAATTAACACACAGTTATCACCTCTGACACCCAAGCTAAGATTAAACTTGTATCGTGGGTGTCAGGGCTCTCTAAATTGACAAATATAATACCACAGACTTCGGACTTCCATCATATGTTTCTTTATAGATATTGCAAGTAAAACCAAGAAGGTAAAAAAGATTTAGTTGCAGGTATAGAAATTGGAGTAAACTGAACTAAACAAATAATAATTAATTATAAAGTTAAAAAATTATTCTATAGTGTTGATGTTTTGTTTAGAAATGTGTGTGTGTGGACTTGGGGAACGGGGCAAAGTTTGAGGAAAAGGGAGGAAAATTGAATTGAAATTTACGCATAATTGAATGTCCGCTCTGCGTGTCCTGCCTTATCCTGTCTAGCTCGCTCGGATAAGGCAGGACTCAAATGACATTTCTAAACAAAATGATCAAATTTAAAAATTCTAACAAATGCTGGACGAACCGGACTCCACCTAATTTGGCCGGACGAAACTAAAAAGCCTGACCGTGTCCGACTTTATTCGGACTCCTGGCAACGCTACGTGTAACTCTTAACGCGATCCATTTTACGATCTAAACTGAACTGTTAAAGGTATAGACCTATATAGGATGTCTAGTAGCTCCATCCCTCTTTCTCGTTCGCACTGTTGACATTTTAACATGTCATGACAAGGCCCCTATCGTTAGAGACCGAACACATAATGGTGGCAAAGAGGAATAGCTAATACAAAGAGATTGAAAAAGAAGGTTCTTATCTCAACCACTTTTTCTGTCTTTGTCAGTGTACTGGCGATCCAGTGACGCTACGGAGTTGATATACTTAGTGAGCGCATACCCATACAAACCCATACTAGCTCCAGGAGGCGAGGCGGTGCAGAGTGGGTTCCAGGTGGCTCTAATGAGCTGTGACCTTTATCCAAAAACTGGTCAAACGCAAAATGATGCTCTGGGGATCTCCTCAGCCATGATAAGTCATGACGTGATAAAATGTCAGTCGTTCCAGCCAGAAAGAAGGATGGAGCTATACAACCTAATATAGCTCAATCCCTTCAACAGTTCAGTTTAGATAGTAAAATGAATCGCGTTGAGAGCACGTGATTGCACTGCTGATCTCGGTTAAACTGAGTTTAATTTAAACTATACGCGATTGGTTTAAATGATGAATTTCGCCCTTAGTTAATTTACCTTCTATCCATATTTTATTATCTGAAAAAAAAAAATGTAATTCCACTTCAATTTACGTTTCAGGGGGCTTCCCATACGCGGAGCTCAGTAACCACCACGTACCTTCATTCTTGACCGGCGGAGGGCGTCTTCCGAAGCCAGCCCGAGCCTCGCCAAGGCTGTACCAGCTGATGATGGAGTGCTGGTCTGAGAACCCCACAAGCAGGCCAACTTTCTCCGAAATCGTGGACAAATTGACAGTCCAAAACCAGTTATATGTTGACCTGGATTGTGTTTTCCCGCCATTCGAAGACGAGCTGCAGGGCTTAGGAGATTTCGACTTCAACATGGCAGAAGCCAACGGTCACCTTGACCGGTAAACCTTGTAAAGACTGAATATTTTTATTGTTATTATTGTCACCCTATGCACAGTACACGTGTATAATTTATGCATTTTGTTTCATTTCAATTTTTTTTTTTACAGTAGAAACGCGAAATGTCAATGTCAATTTTGGCATTTTTTTAGGGTTCCGTACCTCAAAAAGAAAAAACGGAATCCTTAGATTAGAGAATCACTTTGTTGTCTGTCAGTCTGTCTGTCTCTCTGTCAAGATCCTTTATCTCGGGAACATGTGGAGGTATCAACCATAAAGCCTAGTCTTTTGATGCTGCAAAAAATGTAATATCTAAAATAACGAAAAAAAAGATACGTTTATGTTGCACAAAATACGTATATTTTGATAAAGACTCAAAGAAATCAAAATTTATAAAATACATCCTATTGACCCAGAATCCTGAAATTCGTATGCTGTCATTTTCGAATACCGTAACACAATAGAAAGATAATGAAAGAGCGAATGCGGGCGTTTGCTTGGGGTTTATTTATAATTAATCTAACTACACTTCGCTTTACACGTGTGAGTTTGTGACACACACGCCGATCTGGGCGCATCAGCCTCGATACATTTTATAATAATATGGAACCTAGACTTGTAGAGCTGCACTTGATCCACGCCACGCGACGTCGTTCCACGTAGAAATCAGGCGTGTAAAGGTCATAGCACACTTAAACGACTCTGCTCCAACACCGCCCTAAACTAAGACGACTGCTCGCAGTCCACGCGGCGACAGCTAGCAGGCACCCAGCAGTCCACGCGGCGACAGCTAGCAGACGGCGAGGACAGCTCGCCGACCGCTCTCGCTTTTGTGCAGATACTGACCGAATGAGCGGCGACGGCGCGGCAACTGCTAGCAGTGAGCGCGCGGACATCTCGCCGACCGATCGTCTACAACGTGTGACCAACGAAGCGTCAACTACCGAGCAGTCTGATGGCGGTAAGCTCGCTGACAGCGAGCTGTCTGCTAATTTATAGTGCCAAGCAATATTTAAAACCCATATTTGAATGATATTCTTTTTGCCGGGAGGGAGCAGAGTCGTGAAAGTGAGCTATGACCTTTACACGTGTGCGTCGCGGGTCGGTCTAATGTGGTTCTAGCTATAGTGTCGCGCATCATGTTAGGAACATTTTATTCCCTAATATTACTAAGGCTTAATGGTACGCGATACGTAGATACTGTCAGTGTCAGATTAAGCCAGCGTAGGGCCTGTAGTTACAAGTGCAGAAGTTCCTTCACCGTAATGTTGGCAATACGGAAAAACAGTGTTGCAATATTTTTAGCAATGAAACTACTTAATATAATGGAGATTAACAATTTAACAATTGCTTTATAATTTTCTTTTTTTTCTTTAAGAAACTATAAAAACTATTTTTAAATAAAGGACGCTGAGCTCTATTCCGATTGTCCTGCAATTCTTTCAAATACCGAAAACGCCACAATATCGTACCTCGCCATTGACAACTTCCTTATAGATCTACTTTTTTTAAATAATTTCCCATTTCCTCATAATTTTCCTTATAGTGCTGCAACAACCGTGAAAACGATTTCGTTTCACATTTCGAGCAAAGATTTTGGTAGAGTAGGCAACTCTTTTCTTTTTCCCTTCTTTTTTCTGAAGACAGACAGGGGAGCCAACATTACGGCGAAGGAACTTCTTAAATGAAACACACTTGTAACAAGTTCCATGAAGAAACTAAGTTAAGAGGACTACAGCCGTCTACAGGACAAGGACAAAGTGCTTTTTTTATGGTGGGAAAAATCATGCATTTGGTTTATTTCGAAAATCCTCAATAATATACCTTATATATCTATCAATTTATCGACAGTTTATAATCGGTCGAAATATTTTATTAATATTTTTTTGTAGGTACAAATCAAACCAAAAACATTTATTTCAAATAGACCATTTGCAGGCACTTTTGAATTAGTATTAGTATTAATTAAATGTCGGTTAGTCCAAAAAAAATTAAGCTAAATTGCATTTTCCAAAGCGTAGATCTCTATGGGAAAGAACGTGCAAGAAACTTCATAAGTAATAATAATACATATATATATTTTTTTTGTTATGCTAAATATAAATAGAAACTGAATTAAGCCACTGGCAGCTAAGAGATGACAAGTCTCAACCGATGGCACCCGTTCACGGGCATGACACGTGCATCAGCCCCACTCAGCTCAACCATATTGAAGGTAACCTAATGACATAATAACACATACCACCATCAGCAAGACATTTGAGTGAGCATGACAAACTCTCAACTGCCATGCTCGTAATGTCAAACAAGTTGTAACCTAATAAAAATGCTCCATGGTACTTCACATCACAAAACTTGAAAAAAAAAGTGTTTCGACATTATACAATGCTATTTTGTTTCCAAATAAAAAAGGTAATAAATTATCATAACCTTTATTGAAATAAACAAATTAAAAAAAAAACATTCCGAAAACAAAAAAATAAAAGGGGAATAGTACTCTTCCAATATTAATAAATATTTTAATAAATATATATTATTATATATATTATAAATATATATATTATATTGCTCGCAGAATAGATGGCCGTTGGGGCCGAAAGGTTTTAGAGTGGCAACCGCGTACCGGAAGACGCAGTGTTGGAAGGCCTCCTACAAGATGGACCGATGACCTGGTGAAGGTAGCGGGAAACCGATGGATGCGGGACGCACAGGAAGGTTCTAAGTATGGGTCCCCATACTACCAAACTGCCAACGAAAATTGGTTTGAACGAGATCTAGTAAGTAGTTTTCTTTAGTATGTCATAAATCTAAAAAATACACTATTAGTAAAACATCGATCAAAGTTACGAGTACAACGAACTACAAGAAATTTTATATTATGTTACTTGCTGCTCCGGAACCCTTCATGGGCGAGACCGACTCGCACTTGGCCGGTTTTTTTTTTAATAGATGCGGAAGATCATTTATATATTCACTAAACATTCGATGTCATAGATAGGTAAGTTCGTTAGAGTTCCGCCGAGGAACTGCTAGAAATTAAATCATTCACATCGAGAAGTATAATGTCGTCGTCACGTACAATTAATTTTTCATTTTAAAACTCCTAATTGGAAAATACTATAAAATGTGGTTGATCACAATGCAATATAACCAGTTATTCAATTTGGAAAAGTATACTTACCCGTGAACATGAAAAGAAAATTATTTATATAGCTTTTTATACTTCAAAGAAAGTAAGTTATTCTCGTTCTTTTTAGGGTTATGTACCTCAAAGCTGTGAAAAAATCAAAATAAACGTTATTTGGTTAGCGTTTGTTTTGGATGCTCGATTTTAATATTGAAGTACGGAACCCTCTATGTTTGAGTCTGACTGGCACTTTACCAAATTTGTTTTATTCAATATTCAAAAGCCAAAAGTTTCCAGGACATGGTCTATCCGTGTACCAAGTTTCATCGATATCCGTTCAGCCGTTCGTGCTTAAAGAAGTAACAGACATACTCACTCACAAACGTGTACCTTTATTACAGGTATTAGTGTGATATCGCAGCCAACTGGCTTAATTCGCCATCCTAACTGTTTTGAACAACTTTTCTAACCGATTGAATGGCTAAATGCTATTCAGCCATTCAATCGAATACGACCGATTCGATCGATCGATTCGTTTAGAACTACGTTTGATTTTATTTGATCTGACATATAAGAGAGACCTAAAAGACACAGTCGTACAAGACACAGTTATACAAGACACAGTTATACAAGACACAGTTATACAAGACACAGTTATACAAGACACAATTATACAAGACACAGTAATACAAGATAATCATACAAGACACAGTCATACAAGATAGTCATACAAGACACTGTCATGCGGGACACGGTCTTGTCGACAGTGTGTTGACGATGGTCGTAAATAAGGCGAACTGACGGTTTTTCTTTCTCTTGGAGAGTGGAGCCCAGGTATTTTAGAGACGGTCGGCTCTGTCTTTAAATAAAATACCCGAGGCCTGGCTTTCAAATACCTTATATTAAATTTAAAATAAAGTACTTCATTCTTTGATTTTGTTTCAGTGATATCAAATGTAATCTCCTCAGCAGTGACGTTATGTTCGATAGGGGTCATAATAGCCAATCGCTGGCCGGATCCTGATAAAGATCCATTGGTGTTCGTCCATAACCCAATAGAAGCCGAAATGCCAGGCCACTGGGTCCCGCTCAGCATTGTCAAAGTTATCCTAGAACAAAAATCGCTAAAACCACCACTCCCACCTATAGTTCTAGATAAATTGAAAGACTGGAAGGATGCCTGGAACTCTGACTGGGAGGGAGACGCAGACGTCGTGACGGAACCTGTTACGCCTAAGAATCCAAAAAATACTGTAAAACACAAACCTAAGCCGCCAAAAAAGAAAACGCCGAAATATAAGGATTCTGATGACGAAAACATGAGTGCTCAATACAGCGATGAACCCTTTTCTGATCCTGGGTCAGCGCCTAATGACGAAAATGATGACAATGGAAATTACGGAAATAGTGATAATGGTGAAGATAGTGATAATGGAAATAACGGAGATGATGCAAGTAATGGGGATGATGGAAATAATGGGGACAATGACGATAATGGGGATAATGGAGACGATGGTGACGATGATGATAATGGCGGTAATGATGGTAATGGGAATAATGATTATGATGGTGGTAGCACTAACCAGGACAACGATGCAAATAATCCTGACAATGACGGCAACAACGATCCTATCCAGGACGAAAGTCCAAAGACGACTGACAAACCTAAAAGAAAAAAACCTAGGGGGAAGGACGATCATATAAATAATCCTGGCCGGTCTCTAATAACTCGAAGAAAAATATACATATTATAATGACGCGAAGTACCGTCTAACGCATTGGTACCTGGTAACCTTTTTATATACGGGCCACAAACACGTTTTAGAGCGCGAACAGAGATAACTTGGCGCGTAGCTGGGGGCGTGCAGCGTGTTTATGTTGCCAGCCTAACAAATCTATTTTCCTTAATTTGATTAAAAACGTTCTTTCGTAGCACAGTACAGTGTAATTTAAAGATTTTATTAGAAATACTACATTTATAGTACCTATTAAAAAGAAAAAAGAAAAACAATTTTGATATGTCTTGTAAAAGAAATATGTTTTAAAAAATAGGAAATATGTTTCAAAACATATTTTATAATACATTCGGATTTCGGTTTTCTAAAAATATAGATTGGTAAACAATTTTTCAAAAAAAAAAAGCAATTTTAGGTACAGAAAAATGTCAAGATTTTCAGGTAGTAGCTAAACCCTAAAAAAATTGACTATATGTTGTTTTCATTTATATAAGTAATTTAATTTTTTTTAATAGCTTTGTAAATCATGATATTTATTTTTTCATGGATGAAGTATGCAGAATTCATATCGTCATTATAGTCACTTGATAAAGATTTAAGCACATAGTAGACTCTGACCAAGGAAAGTTGACAAAACAAAAAGGAAGACGTATTAAAAAAAATCGAAGCTGTTCACCCTAGCTGTACGCCACTTAAACGGAGTTGATACGTTTGATTATTCATGAAAATAATAAGTATGCGATATATTATACAGGGAGAGGCGTAAATAGTGGTGAAACGTTAATGGGTCGATACACCATATATTCAGCTATCACATACCACAATTTAAAACCACTTTTTACCATAGGTCTCAGAATAAAACAGATCTTTATATTTTATTTGAAAAACAATACCTTGCGACACTGATTTGGCTCTAATTTCAACAAAAAACATTATTTTCCTATTTTGTTTTTTGTATATTACTGCTGATTACATGATCTATAATATTAAATGAAAAATGTGTTTATTTCAAATAACTGTAGTCTTCAGATAATAACGAGAATTTGGGCGCGAATGGTGTAAAAGAAATGTACTACATTGTCAGTGCCCATTATTGAAAAAATATGTCCATTAAGGCATATAGTCCCTTGAATCATCTGACCGAAATTTTGTGAACGCAACTCTCGCACTCGCCTAGGCGGCAGTACGCAAATCTGTGCATTTATTTGCGGCCAGCAGTGCCCGTAAAGCGCTTTAAATCCATTTTCTCTGCGAGATATTGATTGATTTACTTAAGCAATGTTCACTTTGAAGAATATTTAACCACCAATTTTTATGTGTAAAAATGTTTCTAAAGGTCCAAGCCGTTTCGAAGGAGTAGGGAAAAGTTGCGAAAAGTTGCGAAATTGCTAAATTATTTTTTTTGACAAAAGTATTAATTGCACGAAAAAATCAAATGTTGATATTATTGTTCATGAATCTTTATTAAACATTTATTTTTTTCAAACCAATTGACCTAGCCGTTACGGAGGAGTAGGCCTCAGAAAATCACTGTTTTATGGCACTTTTCGGACGCTTGGCCCTTAACTACAGATTCTAATGTGGCAAGCGATGGCCCAGCTGAACGCATGCCAGAGGGTCATGGCACTACGGATGGTGCGGGGATACCGTACGGTTTCCCAAGAAGCGGCGAGCCTCCTTGCTGACCTGCCACCGTGGGATCTGGATGCAATAGTCCTTGCACACATGAACAATTTGCGCGTCGAGGTGTAATGCTGGGGGAAAGTCCGCTTGGCGTACAAAGCTCAGGCAGGATCACATGGTGAAATGGCGTCAATTAACAGCCACAATATATAAAATAAATACAAACCCCACCCAGTGCTGGGCAAGCCACAATTATGGTGCTAAGTCTCCTCTTTCAGGCGTGGCTGGAAAGACCTCATGGCGTCCTTCCTCACCTTCCGCATGACGCAGATTCTTACCGGACATGGTAAGTTCGGGAGGTTTCTGCACCAGATTCGTGCGAAAGTGATGCCCAGATGTCGCCATTGTGCGGAATGCCCGGAGGACACGGTGGAGCACACAGTGGAGGTGTGCCCCGCTTGGGCGATTGGCGGTGGCGGTCTTTCGCGCCGGGCCTTGGTACAGGCCCTGGTCCAGGAGCGAGGAGAAGTGGCAGGCTGTCGATGTCGCCTCCTTCTGCGATGCAGTAATGCTGGCAAAGGAGGAAGCCGAACGCATCAGGCAACAGCGCTCACAACGTCCCAGCCGCCGCCGGGATTCCGATTCCGATTTCCGACCACCAGGTGCGGGCTTGCGGACTGCGAGCAATGGCTAGCTCGCTGTCCGATCGTCCGGTAATTGTCCGGAACGAGCCCAAGTCATCGACGGCGCGCTCTGTTCCCGCACGCCTCAAGAAGTTGTCAACAACAGCAGTGTATTTTCTGTGGAAAAAAGCTGAATTGAGCTGAGTAAATGTAGTCAGTCCCTAACCTCGAAGTCAAAAGTCAAAGTCAAAAGTTTTTTATTTCACATAGGCCTACATGGGCACTTATAAAACGTCAGAAGCTAGTGCACGGTTCGAAATTGGTCGTTTCCTATAGAGAAGAACCGGCAAGAAACTCCATGGTTACACTTTACAATATTTCCATATTACAGTATTAATAGGTATTTTTCCAGTATTTACAGTATTAATAGGTTTTTTTCGAAGATCGACTTTCCCTCCAATATTACCTACAAGTTTGTATTAACCCAATTGAATGCCAACTACGCAATATTACGTAGCTAGCTGGTAATAATGGCAGATGCTCACTACCAGACCGAGCCCAAGTCGCCGACGGCGCGCACTTTTCCCGCGCGCCTCAAGGAGTTGTCAACAACCATAGGGACTCAGCAGGATGGAAGCCTTCTGGGGCTAAGGGTCTGCTTCTGAAAGGAAGGCTCGGCCTCGGTATGAAAGGCAACGAAGGAACGGGCTGGGTTTTTTAGTCAGTAAAAGACACTATCTCCCGCTCCGCTCAAGGGCGGAGGATGATTTTTACCCACAAAAAAAAAAGAATGATGTCAACTACCTACATATTTATTATTTATTGGAATTTTAATAAATGCACGAGTAGGTATTTGACCTACCTATATTAGTAGATATAGTCCATAGTATTAGTTGATAAAGTCTATTAACTTGGGTAATTATTAGGGTAAAACGAAATCTGATGTAGTCAACACTCTGGGTGGATAATCAAGGGTAGTTCTTCACTGCAAAATAAGGTAAGTAACCTGGATAAAAATGAATGTAATTTTTTTTTAATTGTAATGAAGTAGTGGTTGACTGCGATCCCACCTGATGGTAAGCAGTGCTACAATCAATTAGTGGTGACTACTTACGTAATATTACGTAGGTTACAAGGCATAGCATATTCGGCATATAATGTTCCCAGTGTTGGGACTAGGGCTTTCAATACCGGTATTACGGGATCCCGTAATACCGTGATCACGGATATATTTTGCTATTTTTTCAATCACGGTATTGACGAGTCAATACCGTGATTACGGTATTGCAATCCTTAATATAAATTATTGCGTTTTGTTGTAATAAATAGCAAGAAGTTGTATTATTAATATAAATTACAATGTAATATTATTCTGACACTTGTATTAAGCGCCAACTCTTATCTCCAGCTCTCCCGCCCGCACCTCGCCTAGACCTGTTTCTGAGTCGAGCGAGCCTAAAGGGCCTTTTACACTGCGCGTTATTCAGCACACGATATTCACACACAGATTATTCAGCACACGACAGTCTGACCCCTGTTACACTATATGATACTTTTTTCTTACAATATGCAGTATTTACACTTTTGTAAGTTGTAAATATTATTATGAATGTAAGAACTACGTGGATTACTCTTTTCTTTTCACATGATGTCTGGTAGTTTTGAGTATTTGAAGCAGTCTACCCAAATGTTTTCACTTTCTTTGGCATTGTTCGTCAAGTCGTTGAGCTCCTTAGTAGTCCTGAGTTGAGCTACACGCATACTGACAAATGCTTGCACTGACTGGACAGGTCCACTTAGAACTGTGTGGTTCTTTCTACAAAAGACCATCTCAGGCTCAATCTGCATGGTTCTGATAATAATTGATTTGACCACTACATGTTTTGCTGTATGGACTTTAAAGACTTTGACCCCCGAGTTTGTTTCGGTGTTTCTTCTCAAGGTAGTCAGCTAGGAAACACCGGCCTCATCAAGTTTTAATTAACAAGAAAAAAAACGTAACGTGACGTAAAGTGTTTTTATAAAACCTACTTGCAAAATAAAGATCATTTATCAGAACCATAGACTAAAACGGTCTGTTTTTTTTTTTCGATGGGAAAAATCATCTTATGACAACCCCCGCTCTTGGGCGGAGCGAGAGATAGTGTCAGACTCTTACTGACTAAAAAACCCATCCCGTTCCTTCTAGCCTTCGTACCGGGGCGGTAAACGGTCTGAATAACGCGTAGTGTAATAGGCTCTTAACGACGTTATTGTTTTATTAGTCAGTATTACAAAAACGCCCGGGTAACATGTGCATGTGAACTTGGACATTGTGTATTTTTGATAAGCTTGCTGACTTTTAAGGGCAGTATAGGTACGTATCGAATGTATCAGCCAGTAAACAATAGGTACGCCAGCGCTATGCTTACTTGAACCTTATTAAAACTGCGTTTTAACCTTATTAGAATTGTCGTAAACAAGTTACAGCGTCAAATAAGCCTAAACCTTACGCAGCTTGATTGTTTTAAGCTGCCATATTTTCTGATCGCTAGCTTCCGATGGCAGTCAAGCGTCAAGAAAGCCTAAACCTTAGGCCGATCTATGGTTTTAACCTACCTTATTTGTTAATCGCCGATAAACAAAGGTACGGCAGCGCCATGCTTACTAGAACCTTATTAGAACGGTTAAGAGAGAATAAAGACTGATTCGAAAACCAAAATACGTATACAAATGGTTTTATTAATGTCCTAATTACAGTTCTTATGAGAAGGTATTACAGTCAAGCACTAATATAAAAAATTAAAAAAAAAACTTGAGTTCAATACCGTGATCACGTGATCACGGTATTGAATATTCTAATACCGGTATTGATACCGGTATTGAAAAAATCCGGTATTTGAAAGCCCTAGTTGGGACTCAGGCCTCCTTTCTAGGAGAGGAAATGGGCTGTAATCTACCACGCGGGCCCAGTGCGGGTTGATGGATGTCACATGTCTTCGATTTTTTAGTTCTAGGACCTTTGGAGTCCTCACGATGGTTACAGCGCATCCTTCTATAAATTGGTACCCGCGATGTCAACTACGAAGTATTACGTAGCAGGCTATTTATGTGGTGGCCATTAATTGTAATTTGGCGGTAAACTTCAGTATTCAAAGGGTTAACAAACTATCTACGAGTATAATTTTATTATAATGAAGGCTCGCCCAAGAGAGCTCGTGTTCGGAAATCTTCGTCTCGATTGTTCTTTTTGTTCAAGCCGCCATGTTTGTTTTAGTACTGGCTTGCTTTTTGTTTTTTTATAATTTGGTATGAGGTAGCGTTTCTCAAGCTTTAATACTTATTTATTTTTATTACTTATCTGTATCATCACATTCTTTTTTAAATTGGGTAATCATGCAATAATTTTTCCTGTCCCCCTTTCGGAAGTAAACCCCAGTTAGTAGGCTTCGACCCGGGTCCCTACGGTTTTGCTGACGTCTCTTTGAGGCGAGTGTGGAACACCACGCTCCGTCGATGACTCGGGCTCAGTCTAGACCGTTACCGGGCGGCTGGACGGCGAGCTCCGCCGCAAGCCCAATTATTGCATAATAAGGTTACAATTACTATGGCACTTCCTTTAAACAACCACAGTAATAATATGATATTATTACCGTGATACAACTACATATTTAATATAATAATAAATAAATATTTTTTTAAACTTAAGTTACTATTTACACTATATTTAAACCTCTTAATTAAATATCTTAAAAGGTGTAATTAGCGTAGGGTTTTATTATTATTATTATTTTAATTTACTGTATTGATAACTTTATTATTACACAATTATAAACATTATTATTAATAACGATTCAATAAATAAATAAAAAGATTTAACATTATACAAACGAAACGTCAAATGTCAATAAATAACCCGCCCCTGATCGTTCCTGGTGCAAAGGTGCCCATAACACTCGCCGCATTACCTCGCTGAATAGCGATGGCCATTCTTTGCACCAAGAACGACCTGGACCGGGAGTCACCTGTTGCCTCACCGAGCACAAAAGACCTTGCCTCCGTACTCCAACTGCCCAGAGTCTCCACAGCAACCGGCACAAAATGGTAAAGCTGCTCCAAGGCAGCGTACTTCAGCCTTTTTTAGGGTTCCGTAGCCAAATGGCAAAAAACGGAACCCTTATAGATTCGTCATGTCTGTCTGTCTGTCTGTCTGTCTGTCCGTCCGTATGTCACAGCCACTTTTTTCCGAAACTATAAGAGCTATACTGTTGAAACTTTGTAAGTAGATGTATTCTGTGAACCGCATTAAGATTTTCAAACAAAAATAGAAAAAAAGCAATTATTTTTGGGGGTCCCTATACTTAGAACTGAAACTCAAAATTTTTTTTTTCGTCAAACCCATACGTGTGAGGTATCTATGGATAGGTCTTCAAAAATGATACTGAGGTTTCTAAAATCATTTTTTTCTAAATTGAATAGTTTAGGCGAGAGACACTTCCAAAGTGGTAAAATGTGTGTCCCCCCCCCTGTAACTTCTAAAATAAGAGAATGATAAAACTAAAAAAAATATATGATGTACATTACCATGTAAACTACCAACGAAAATTGGTTTGAACGAGATCTAGTAACTAGTTTTTTTTTAATGCGTCATAAATCGACAAAAAATACACTATTATTAAAACATCGATCAAAGTTACAACACATTACAAGAACTCTTATATTATGTTACTAGCTGCTACGGAACCCTTCATGGGTGAGTCCGACTCGCACTTGGCCGGTTTTTTAGAGCAGGCATTTTCAGCGGCGGCAGAAGCAGTGTGCATGGTGCGACTCAGGTGAATATAATAATATCTTAAAATAATAAGTAGGTAGACTCCTTTTTTATCGAAGTTAGAAAAGGGAAAAACTTACTGACATATAAACGCACAGTTGAAACTACCGAGACTATTGACGTGAGATTTTGCATAAGATTTCCTTCTAACAACGTAGGCGAACACTAGCAAGGATTTTTTTTTTATCCCTTGCAGGTTAACCTAACACCACACACAACTTCATAAGGTCGTCATCTGTTTTACTGGAGAACTTAAAACTAAGCGCCTACATGTGGTCGCAAAGTTCTAGTTCCTGGCTGGAGCCCCGCTCCGTGGGGCACGCCGGGTGGAGTAAGGACTAGCGGGAATCAAGGAACAGGCTGAATAGAACATGGAATATTGGAACAGGCAGACGGGGTTGCATAGACAGGAAAATCGCGGCAGGCCCCGGCCTCGACCTTTAGTTTAGAACCACTGTCCTCCCAATATATAGGTACTAACTTTAGGCTACATTGATTTAGCGGCCAATCAAAAACTTAACTTATTGCTGTGCCTGTCAGCGAAAGATAAAAAAAAGATTGCATGCGATTTAATTATTACATTACAGATTACCTGACCCTCGCAGTTTTACGCGCGTCTTAAGGCGCGTTTTCACAATAAGAGTACTCTCGGACCGAGTGCTTATACGAGCCAAATCGTATAAGAGCCCTCTCGGAATTTGGTTTTCACACGGTTTTGATTTTATAATAAACTTGTGATTGTTTCCGCACAAATAAGATGACGACGACTGATCTGTTACTCTAAAGTGTTGAAATTGTGGTGGATATGTTAATGATGGAAGTGGAAAGTCATGAAAGAGAAAGAAAAAAATATAAAAGAAAGATTTGGACTCGGAAATGGATTTTAAAACGTGACCAACTGGGTGCTTCAAATAGTTTTATTCGTGTTTCAATACTTCCTCAGCTTCATACAGTTCCAAAAACTTTAAAGTTTCAAGTTCGGTCCATTTTTTCTTGACTTCTATCTTAACTTTCTTACTTGACGCCATTTTGTTTTTATAAAATGATCAAAGTCAACTCGTAAAAATAGAGCTGAACACGATCCACTTCGATCGCATGTCAACATCCGAGTGTGCTTGGATTATGTGTTTACATAGTACGAGTAACGTCCGAGTAGTCATCCGAGCGCACTCGGTCCGAGAGTACTCTTATTGTGAAAACGCACCTTTAGGTTGCTACTCGTACTGTCATCCTTTTGATCGTGATGAAACCCGAAACACGTGCCTAGTGTTTATATGTACAAAATTTCATAACTGTATCATGAAAAATCATAAAGTTATAAGCTTGTTATGTTAGCATAAATACATAGTCACCGGGCCATCCAGGCGTCCGAGCGTTTATTTAGCACTTGCACCCAGCCGCCCTGCTTGCTGGCACCTAATACCCGCTATGATCTTCCGTGAGCTGTGTTGTACTTAGTGTCGGTGGTCCAAATTGTGACTTTTTTAAATATTATTGGTAAAAAATATAAAATGATGTAAAAAATATTGGAATCCATTCGGTTACTGTTTCTGACCAAACTATATTCAGATTTCGCATAAACTAAAATAACTGGGCAAGTACGAGTCGAACTCGCGCACTGAGAGTTCCGTGCAAACTACAATTCCCGAATGGAGTCTCTAAGAGTTTAGCGAATTGCAAAAAAAAATAATTTTTTAATCCTAGGTAACAACAAATTTACCGTTTTCAGATTTTTTCCTATACTTACCTGTGAAGACCTTGCTTTGTGCCAAATTTCAGGATTCTGGGTCAACGGGAAGTACCCTATGAATTTCGATCTTTGAGACTATCAAAATATACGTTTTTTTGCGACATAAACGGCCGTATCTTTTTTATTCGGTAACCTAGAAGTTAGAGTTTGATTTTTTCACAGGTTGAAAGGACCGCAGACCTGAGTATATGATTTTAATTTCAACTCGATACCTCTATGCGTTCGCGAGATAAAAGATCTTAACAGACAGACAGACGTACGGACAACAAAGTGATCTTATAAGGGTTCCGTTTTTTCCTTTTGAGGTACAGAAACCTAAAAATAACGGTGTATCACCTACAGTCTTCTTCGATAAGTGGGTTAACCGACACTTTTGCCCAAGTAAACGACAACACTCGAAGATTGCGGACCGCCCTCCAAGGATCCAATTTTTGGAATTAGAAAAATGCGCAGTCGATTCTCCATATTATTATGTGACATCCCCTAAGTTTCCACTGTTTACGGCAATATATTTTTGAATAGACGGCCGGTTTCGTTGGCCATGTTGATACCTCATCCATGTCTGAAGGCAAACTTAAAAACGGTAAGTAAAGGTGACTTGAAAAGTACGTATTAGAAACTTGCCAGCGCAGTTTGTACCCACGGCCTCAAGCATTAAAGGCGAGACTGGCCTTTATCACGATTTACTCCTACAACCCTACAAGTCCGTTTTAATACCACTCAACTAATACCACCAGTATTTTTTTGAACCCGAGTTCATTATCTATTCCGAATGAATACTACCATTTTTCAAAATAGTAAGTACTAAAATAAATTCAAAGGTCTAACTAAAGTACAGTCAGCAAAAATGCTTTGTATTTTTTTAATTGAAATAAAATTCAGTCAAATACAAAAAAAAAATAAAAATTTAACAAATGCAGTTTAATAATAAAATATGGCATTTTTTTATAAAATATGACTCGTGGTCATAACTTTAGTTCCTCTACAACATAGGGCCAATCACTACTTCTACTGGTTTTTGTGTAGCTTACATATATAACACACAGGGTGTGGCGTAAATAGTGGGCCAACTTTAAAGGGTCGAAACACCATATATTTAGTCTATCACATATCACAATGTAAACCACTTTTTACCAGGGGTCTCAGAATAAAACTCATCTTTATATTTTTTTTGAAAAACAACACCTTACAATACTAATTTGGCTCTAATTTCAACAAAAAACATTATTTTCCTATTTTGTTTTTTGTATATTACTGCTGAATACATGTGCTTATAATACAAAAATATTTTTTTTACTATAAACTTAAATATAATAAAGAAAAATTTTTAATTTTTACTTTTTTTTTACTTTTATCTGTTTCTGTCTTTTCTTATACAAGTTAAGTGTGTACATGAATTGTTAAATAAATAAATAATAAAGTCTTCAGATAATCACGAGACTTTGGGCGCGAATGGTGTAAAAGAAATGTACTACACTATCGGTGCCCAATAATGAAAAAATATGTCCATTAAATGCAGATTCTAATGGTATAAAAACCACTGATATCATGGAGTAAAAAAAAATTGCCATTTAACTTGAAAAGGAGCTGAATTTGAAAAAAATACACTATGTTACTGATGTTGTAAAATATTTATGGGTATGTGATAGCTGAATACATGGTGTTTCGATCTCTTAACTTTGGACCACTATTTACATTTACGCCACACCCTGTATAAGCTGATAAATAAATTAATATGAAAGCGTTCTTTGTTACTATAACTACACTGTACTTAGGGTTGTCAATCGTAAGTACTCTAAAACAGAGTATTGTTGTGGACTATGGACCTGAAAGTTAGAAGACATAGGGCCAATGAAGGAACACAGGTTTAGACAGTAAAAGTCTGTCACGCCGTCCCGCTCCACCGAGAGCGGGAGAAGTCATTTGATGGCTTGCCACATCAAGAAATTATAGACAATGATGCCATTGTGAAGTTAAAACTCCAAAGTCTTGAGCATCGACGCCGAGTTGCTAGCCTGTCTGTTTTCTATCGTTTACACTTCAGGGAGTGTGCACTAGAGTTACACAATTTAATTCCGCTAAGTTCGTTCCATCATCGGACCACAAGACGTACGGCGTTGCGCCACAGGTACATGGTGGACATCCCACCCATACGTACAAAGCGTTTTGGGAACAGATTCATTATACGTACATCTAAGGAGTGGAATTCCTTACCGGAGTCTGTGTTTCCTGATAACTATCACCTAGGGGTCTTTAAGTCAAGAGTGAATAGATTGCTTCTAGGCAAGCGTGTTCCATCGTCGGCCACATCATCGCTTACCATCAGGTGAGATAGTGGTCAAACGCGAGCCTATCCATTATAAAAAAAAAAAAGTAAGTAACGGGGCCCATTGTACGTGCTGATGGTGATCACCGGGGTGGTCTTTATCTTATCTTATCTTTGTGGTCTGGTTTCCGCACTTAGTCCTTATTGGACCATTGTACGTGAGCCATGGCGGACTTTACTCCAACCAGCCCGCCTCATTCCAGAAACAGATGAGTCTCTTCAGTTTGCTCAGGGCGTCCATCAGTGCATTCGGTGCTCCCAAGGTTCGTGTTCTTATCTCGCTGACGGCTGTGCACTCGAGGAGCACATGCGCGACAGTTTCTTCTGATTCCATGCATCCTCTGCACAGAGGGCTATCAGTGATATTCATTGTGAAAAAGTGTTTATTCAGGGAGCAATGTCCGGTGATGGTCCCTGCCACCAGACGCAGGCTGCCTCACCGGGGTGGTTTTAGTGAGGTAAAAATCGCACAATCTCCGGACTTATCCCCAAAGACAGGGCGAATTTTGAAGGTGTCCCCTCGAAAACAAAAAGAAAGGTACTTACTCTATTTAATAACCGACTAAAGTGAACTAAAATGATTCCTGCTATTTCAGTACTTCAATGAAGGAGTTTTTATTTTCTTTAAACTCTATGTACTTGTAGTACACTAGCTTTTGCCCGCGACTTCGCCTGCGTACCTACATATTATATAGCTGGATAAAGCAGCTGTTTGTCGGTGAAAAAATTTTAGCAATCGGACTAATACCTACTTACTTCCAGAGATTACCTACAAACAAAAAAACAAACTTTACCTCTTTATTAAGTGTAGATAAACGGAATTAATCAACTTAAAAAAATTGGCAACCCTAACTGTATCAACCACTTCCTTCATCGAAATTTACAGTATCAGCTGATGTCATACGAGTAGCACTTTGTTGTAGAACACGTCAAGTTAGAACTTGTCATGACAAGTCCTTGGTACGTACCTCGATAACAGTCAAAACATTTCTTATCGGTGTATTGTTAACTTGTGAACTCCAATTTTAAACGTAGATAAACCCAAATAAAATCGAAATTAAAATATAGGTCACCAAATAGTAAGTAGGTACCTGGGTAAATATTAAGAGAGTAAATGAAGGAGAACCATGGTTACCAACAGCCTGAAGAATCGCCAAACACATAACATACTTAACATAATCATAATTTTAATCTTCCCAATCCCGATGCCGGGAAACAGGACTCCTCTCTAGGAGGGAATAGGCCGTAATCCACCACGCAGGCCAGCTTATTGGTAAATCCCACATGTTTTCGAATTTTCGGTTCTAGGACATGCCGGTTTCCTCACGATGTTTTCCTTCACCGTTTTGAGAGCAGTGGTGTCGAAATAAATTACACAATGTAAGTAATGTAACTGGGTTTGAACCCGCGACCTACAAATCGTTAGTCGGGCCGTTACCACTCGGCCACCACATCGTCGTTGTCGTCATCTTCTGCGAAGCAGTAATGTGAGCGTAGGAGATGTCCACAACCCTGAGGAAACGGACATCCTCAAACCCCAACCGTCGTCTAAGAAGACAGCCCGGGCATCGGGAGTCGCAAGACAATTCCCGGCCACCGCAAGCGCAGGCTTACGGAAGCACCTCAAAGAGTGTGTGCAGGAAAACCTTAGGGGCTTAGTAGGGCTAATGGACGCAAAGACAGCGGGAAAGATTTAAAGAAACCCTGACCCAGGAACGCAAAGGGCAACCGAAGTACACAGGTGGATTTTACACGCCTTCTCGCTCACTCCACCCTAGAGCGATTTGCATCTGATGATTTACCACCTTAAAAAAAATGTTTTAAGTTTATCGTACCGTCTCCTGCAGAAGTGCACCTCCCAAGTATTAAGACTTACCCATTGTTTGTTCGGCGGCAACTTTTTTTCAATGGTATCTTGATTCGATAAGGGACGGGGCTCGGCGCCATCTGGTGGGGCCACGAATAGAGCGGTAAAGGAAAAGAAGACATGTCAAAGTGAACAATATATCGCACCTCCGCTCAAATAGTGTCACAACTCAAAAAAAAATCGTTTGCTGATGATTATTATGATGCTATTAATTTCAGAATTCATCATACTTTAAGGTCAGATATTGTCATATTTGTAATTCAATTATTTGCCCATTATGGACCCATTTTTTGTATTTATATATAGCGTTATATCCCTCTCCTCCCCTAATTATTAGAACTTAAAAGCCATTTTCTCAATAATTTCATTTTTGAGTTGTTACACTATTTGAGCGGAGCTGCGGAGGTGCGATATCTCATACTAGCGGATAGGTACTGCGTGCCACAAAACAAAAACGAAATACATTTTGTTTATTTGTTAGAAAAAAGTAAATTCGATTATTTGGCAACTAAAACCATCTTCCTTCTTTCCTTTGTATTGAAACCGATTTGGGACACAACGGTTGGACGGTTTCAAAGTCTATTATGGCCATTTAAGCAGCATTTTTATTTCATTTTATAATTCGATAAATTAGATTGATTACGGTAGGCCAAACAGAGAGTGAATGAGTGAGCAGTTTTTTTCCGCCAACCCATCGACAGGAGATTATGGTACCACTCTTGTGCATCCGCCATGCGCCAGTGAGTTGCAAGCAGTTTCTTCAAATCGCTCATTCCCTGGCCCACATAAAAATGGTGGCCTTCTCAGAATTTCGATCAGGTAATTAAGTTTACGATGAGAAGCTCAAAAAATGCCTTTGTCTTTAAAATATGGTGTCTAAGTGGTGTTTAACAAAAGATGGGCAAATAATAGTTGTCGTCATGAACTCATGATGACTCATTTTTGAGAATGTTGTCAAAATCTGCTATCTTTTTTATAACATTTCTTAGAGTACCCTTCTGTTTTGGTGGTTGTGAACGCAATTGCAGTAAGTCGGTAACTTAACTTCTAAGAAAAAGCTTTTTTTGTTTCAGTCTCTCGGTTGGCACCTAAAGCGTACCTATTGAAAATAATTACAATAATTAGGTAAGTAAGTATGTTGTTTTACTATTATTATTATTTTTTAGTTTAGTAGCCGAGTTAATTTAAAATATCAATAGTGAAAAAGGAGATTTTCAAGTCCGCTTCTTTTTTTTTAAATTTAGTTATTATTTTACAATATTTTTTAGTTTTCTTTCAAGGGCAAAGGCAATGGCTAAATGCCATTGCCTTTTAACCAAGTTAAAAGGCAACGGCAAGAAGAACGTGCAAGGACCGAAAAATTTACCACAGACCACAGAAATCTTATATTCAGTTTTGTGTGCCACATAGGTTTACCAATACTGGACAACAGAAAATGCAATAAAAAAAAGTAAGTACCTAACTTTCTAAGTTTTTTAAAAATCTTAAACTGCCATTTATGATCTCAAGAAGCTCTGCTGTCTACTCTAAACGTAGTCAGCTTGAAGATAAAGTAATTACAATAAGTTAAGATTTTGTAGTGTATCAATAATCGGTATGTTATAAATTCAAAACGTTTATGTATTTCAAACATGTAGAGAGCAGGAGAAAGAGTCATTAGGACTTTATTAATATGCATGGGCCTTAAAATAGGGTTGGCGAACGATAAAAACGTTACTGAATAGAATAAAATAGCAGTTGTTTAGTGTCTGTCACTGTCTTTATCTCTACACACTTAACTACGCATCGTATTTTGATATCGATGCTTGAAAGGCAAAAAATACCAAGCGACATTGAGTAAACGGTATAGGAGAGCGATTTAGGGCCGATTTCATCAGTCGCCTATAAAAACTTAGTTCAACAAAACTGAGCTCAGCGTAATCTAGTTTATAGATCTACGTTCATCTGGATTCACGTCAAACCGATTTCAACAGCACCATTTCAACCGCGTTTACCAAAACAAAGTTTGAATGAGAAGGAACCTAAAATTAAAGACAAAATTTTTAGAAAAAAAATTGTTTGACAAAAATAGTCGGAGATACTATTACCATGATGTTTTATATCTAAATTCAACTATTTAGTCATTTTAAACCTTTTTAAATAAATTTTTTAAATTTAAATCACTCTCCTGTAAAGTTTGCTCAATGTCGCTTAGTAATTATTGCCTTTCAATCGTCGATGTGTAGTCCTCTGTCTTTTTACACAGCATGGGTAGAATGACAACAGGACCAAAATATGCATTTTTAAGATGAGAGAAAGGGATAGGTACATTGCATGAATCTGACAGCTGTCACTCGCACCATCCTATAGCAATTGTAGTCTAATATGTAGAAAACGAAATACTTAATAATGGGTTGGTGAAACCGCAGGACACAGCCAGTATTTATAAAAAAACAAATGTAAAAGAAAAATACAAGAAATACTTAAAACGTTTAAAATAACTTTAATTTCGGAAGGCGGTGTTTCTCATTTTATTTATTTACTAGCTGTGCCCGCGTCTTCGTTCGCCTGGACTACAGGATTTTGAATTTATTTTTTCTAAAATAAAAGTAGCCTCCGTTACTCCTTATTACATAGCCTACCTGCCAAAGTCCCGTCAAAATCGGTCCAGCCATTTCAGAGATTAGCCCGGACAAACAGACAGACAGACAAAAATGGTAAAAAACGTTATTTTGGTGTGTGTACCGAATATGCATGTAGTAAAAAGCAGTTATTTCAATATTACAAACAGAAATTCTAATTTTATTTCTATGTATGTATAGATTAACACCGACTTCCGAAATTAAAGTCAACATCAAATCTGTATTTAAAAAGGGGACCAATCTGGAGGCGTACCTATATCTATCAATTAAAAAAAACATATTCTATTAAACTCAAAATAAAATGGCAGATCGGTCCACAAATGACGGAGTTCTAAGGTTTAAAAAAAGAAACAAAAACAAAATAATACAACCAAATTGAGAACCTCTGCCTTTTGTTGAAGTCGATTGAAAACTCAATTCAGTATTTACTCAAAACTTGACTTTATATTTTTTTAAATAGGATACTTTAGTTATGCTGTCAGCCCTAAGGCCACACTTACAACGGGGCTCATGCACCACATTCCGCCCTCAAACAAAGGCATCGTTGCATGCTATTGGTTGTTTTTTCCGTCTTGTGTGCGCGCGGCTTTAGATTGCGTACTTTTTTGGGGTTCCGTAGCCAAATGGCATAAAACGGAACCCATAAAGATTCGTCATGTCAAGATTTTCACACAAAAATAGAAAAAAAAAACAATAAATTTTGGGGGTCCTCATACATAGAACTGAAACTCGAAAATTTTTTTTTCATCAATTTCTTACTTGTGGGTTAAAACGGGACCCTACTACCAAGACTTCACTCTCCGTCTGTCTATCGTCAGGCTGTATCTCATGATTTCATGAACCGTGGTAACTAGATTATTGAAATTCTCACAAATGATGTATTTTTGTTGCCGCTATAACGTCAAAAACTAATAACAGAATTAAACAAGTAGATAAATATTTAAGTGGGGTTCCTACCCAGGGGTAGTCCAAAAGGGAACCCCGTGGCCCCTGGGTCATGGAACGCAAGATAAAGAAGAAACATACAATCACCGAAACGGATCTTGAGCGCTCGACGTCAGAGTGCTGATCTGTCTGACTTCGCACCAATAAAGAGACCGTATATTTGACTTCTGCGCAACTTGAACTTAAAGAGAGGAAAGTCATTGGTTTATAAAAATGAGTCTCCTAAACAACAAACAAACGTGTTTTTTGCTTGTGTATAATGTTGTTTAAATAAGTAATGGTACGGAACCCATCCTGCGCGAGTCCACTCGCACTTGGCTGGTTCTTTAAATTCACTAAGCACCGGTTTATTTATTGTAGGTACTACCTATTTGGTCTTTCGATGATGACAGGGAAATAAAGATCTTATGATCAATATTGGAGTGATTTCCTAGTTTCATTTTGGTTTTTGGCATACATACGTTAGGTATTCTAGTCAACTTGCAACGTTTATTTACGTCGCAATTAACTAGAGCATATGGATTTTCAAAACGGTCACAATAACAATATATAACAATCATCTCAATCGTGTAGAGTAGATGTAGGTAGTTACCTAGTACCTACCTAGATAGGTAGATACCTACTTAGACGATCAATTTTTAAATCAATAAGTGTCAATCACGTAAAAATTGTCAATCGCAATTTTGTTGACCGTTCTGGAGATCTTTTACTTCATTACCCTTATCACAGTGGTATAGATAAACCTTGTGATAATACGATGGTCACCCATCCATAGACCGACCTTTGCAAGCGTTGGCTTAACCTTGATTATCAACCCTATGAGCAACAAATACTTAGCTTTGAACTTTTCTTAGATAAGTACTTAATTAATGTTTGCTAATTGTCTGTTTTCAGAAACAACAAAACATCACCTAGTTAAAACGCATTTAACTAACAATATTTCGTTGCAACGATTCTTTTATTGCCGTAGAAAGTCGCAGTCATTTTCTTTTATCTTTTTTTCTTTAGCAAATACAAAGAATGCACGCCACGCGGCCGGCTACTCTAGCGCCGACAGGCCGCAAAAAGTGGCGCCTGCCTCAGAAGTGCAGTAATTATTTTCAGCTTTATTTACATTTTTCTGTACACAATTATACGTCTTAAGTTGCAGTCATAAGGTTCAAAAAGATTTGAATACAAATGACAGTATCGATGCACGCTTTCTTCTGCATGAGACACTTAGTGTTGTTAAAAAATATTTTATCGACTATCGATATGAATATCTATGTGAAGTTATTACATTATTGTTCGAAAGCAATGTCTAAAGATGAAATTAAAGAAAAAATAATGTTAATCTAAAATATGAAAATGTTTTTCTAAAAATGAGGTAAAAAATAACCAAACTATTATTTTGCATAAATTAAAAAAAAAATGTATCGCAATTAGAAAATTACATAATTCAAACAAACCACAAAAGTATTCGTTATTCAATCAAAATAAATGTGAATATTTTTTTTATATAGAAATAATAACTGATATTTGCAATCGATAATTTAGTTCACATCCCTACTCACCAGCAAACCGATCCGCTTGCTCGCTCATCGCATCGTTCCTTTCATTCATTCAGTCGAGCTTTGGTCGCCATTGTGAGAGGACCGCGCTCGTGCGTTTTTGACGTTCGTGAACGCGTGTTTAATATTTTTCATAAAATTCACGTGTATAAACAATAATACGGTATAGTGCCACAAAAGAAAAACGTTAAAGTGTTACATCCATGTGAAAATAACAGTAGTACAACGTAATAATAGTAATCTTAGTGATATTTTTAGTAGTAGTCCAGATATTTTGGTGATGACTTGATTATGAGTGTCTTAGGAATAGTTTAGCGTGTTTATATATTCGTTATGGTGACTGTATAGTGTTTATTAATAACAATAAGAAGTAATTGAGACGGCAATGGCGGTGGTCAATGTTTGCGTGTGTTTTTTGTTGGTTATGTACCAGTTATCAGCAGCATCTAGCGAAGCCTCATCAGAATCGACAGACCTCGGATTGACAGGTAAATAAAAACATAGAGTAACATTCTAACTTAATTACTAAACCTAGCTATAAAAATACTAACCCAACGTATTATAAAACCCTCATCATTGTTTTGTAAATAAAAGACAAATCGGCTTCTTACTTCTACGTCTTTAAAAGTCGATACCTACGTATTCTAAACACATTAGGTAGGTTCATAACTAATATAAATGCCCTTACAACAAGTTCTGCTTATAGATAAAAAAAAAAAACTAAAAACAATAGTAAGCGTAGATTACTATAAAATCATGCTGGCCGGTTTAAATCTTATCATGCGAGGTCACAAATAAGTTTAACTTCATCTGATTTGACGCTAAATTACATTTCGATAATTAGATTTTATGTGCCTAATTAGAGGATTTCATTAGTAAATAAATCAATATGTAGGTACTTACTGTTCATAATAATATTCAATTTGTTTACTTTAGCCGGGCGCTACTCATTAATTACAAGACCTACCTACTTTTAGTGAATGCCTAATTAGCATTCACTTAAGTAATTATTCACTTTAGTTACTAGGCAATAAATAGGTAAGGTGGTAAGGTACACAACCTAATTACGTACCTAGTGTTTGCAGTCGAGCAGAAATAAAGCTTTGCTTTTTAAAACATCGAACATTGCATCTTTCATAGACTTTTCGTTCATTCGTTCTTCACACCCATCCTTATTCCCCATAGATTTTCAACAGCTTTTTTTAATTGTCTCTGTAACGATCATTTACCTTTACTTCATAATAGGACCCGTCACTAAAGACATTTAAAGTGGCTTCTAAATTCCAAACAATGTTTAAACAATACGCATTGTTCCATTAGTTCATTGGTCCCGGTAAAGAGTTGTCGGTAAGTAGAGAAGGTAATTTAGAATTTTTGCTTTATAGGTAATAGGTTTTTTAGTTGAATGTAAGACAATGTTGTATCTTAAGCAAACTTAATTGGCAATAATTATATCTGAACGCTTTTGACGTGCTTTTGAGTTACAGTAGGTGACGTACCTACATATATACTACAATATTGCTCTAAGATGGTGCGGGTGACAGCTATCAGATTCATACAATGTAGCTACCTATCCTTTTCTCTCATCTTATAGATGCATATTTCGTGCTGCTGTCATCCTACCCATGCTATGTAAAATTTAAAGAGACCTTAATTTGGAAATGTTCGGAATACGGACGGACGGAGTTCGGATCTAGTGCGCAAACTCTCCTTCAAGTACCTAGTACGACGGCTACAATGGAGTTTGTACCGACATTAATTGGTTTCGGATTAACTGAAGTGTGTAAAAGCTCTGGTTCTTTGGTAGTTAGCTATGTCACTGTACATCATCATCTTCCTGCCTTTGTACCGTTTTATTTGGTGCTTGTGGTACACGTTTTTTTCTTCCATTCGGCTCCTGTCACTCGTCACGCTATCACTAAAGTTTAGCTAGGTGTATTACTGAACATTAAACGAATTTCTGCTAATCCTCAAAACAGAAGAAAACGCTATTTGTATGGTTGATGACTGTCACCATACCTATTCGTCTACTCTTTAATATAGTTGTAACATGTTCATTCACGCACATAACTGTCAAGTGTCAATTTGACATGTTGTCGTTCATTTGTTAAGGCTCTTGGTACAGTCTCTGCCTCTATGTACCGAACGGCCTACCGGTTTTTTCTTTAATTTATGTTCATCTACCGAATTTGTATCAGGTAGCCAGCTACTCAATTCTTCGATCAATGAGGCAATTGCATTATGGGATTCGAGTGCGGTCTACTTAAAAAAAAACATGTCTAGACTTGAACGAGATCATGCTGAACTAATTAAAAGCATAATCCTTATCATCCTACAGCCAATTCTCATGTACCGATATCAAATCTATCTTATTGTATTCGATTACAGTATCGATAATCGCTTCGTTGCTATGTCAACAAAGTGTGCGTGACCCGCCGGCGCGGGCGCCGCGATCGAGTGGAACCGTCTCATGTGCCTGATACCTACTTTTAAATATTCTACCTATAATACCTTAATACCTTGAATGTCTGCCGTGCGGGTCGTGGGGCTTTTTGGACCGGGACCGCGGTCCCACCTTCCACCTATATTTTTTTTGAGTAGTATTTTATTACCACAAGGAAGAGGCATTAAGTACAGTGGTAAAAAAAAACTGTAATTTATTTTGGTCCCAAAATAATTAATCAATCAATCCCCTGGCTTGTCCCTATTTGGGGTCAGCTCTCCTGATACTTTTACTTTTCTTTCTTTCTTTCTTTCCATTCTAGGCGATTTTGCGTCATTTCTAGTTGCGCCAGAAATGGCTGGCATTAGCCATATATTATCAGGCCTCGTCAATTTTGCTTTTTGCCGCACAGTCGAAGTTTAAGATTCAGTGGAACAATCTCGTTGCAAATGCTAGATACGGATTTAAACTCGGTAATCGGTTTTGAAGGTAGTTAATTTCCCAGTTGTGAAGTGGGCTTTCTCGCAAAGATGCAGAAGAACCAAGATAATTTCAAAAACTGCAATTTTAATTACCTTTAATAAATGTGTGTCTTCTTAACACCGTTGCACAATAAAGACAAATATTATAGTAGAGAAATTGATTAGATTCATTACAAAAGTATGCGCTAATCTAATCTAAAATTATTAACAAAATGCTAGTGTCATTTTATTGTTTGATTTGCAAAGACCACTAGATTGCTGATAAACGTTGATATTAAGTATCTGTATTGAGCAGTGGTGGCCCAGTAGTAATGGCCTCGACTTATGATAACTCGTAACCACCCCGGTTTGTATTCACGACCTTATGAATAAGATCGTTACCATGGCTCTCATAAATTTCAACTGAAAAAGCACTGTGGGTTCTAGTCAATAAAAGTCAATTACAATCGTTCCACCGGGACCGGGAGAAGTAATTTGATTATTTCCCAAGTAAAAAATAGGAAGTATTTGTACAAAAACATTACCACTGCCGCCAAGCAGCGTTACCGGTCCTCACCCGTTTGAAGTGCCTAGAGTTGAAGTACCTTATAGTCTCTGGGATCGCAATGCACCTAGGTTACTACTGGTTATTACAGACAACCATAGGCGGCGATGACTTCTATCATTCAATCGAAGAGTTTACTCTGAAGTTACTGTCCCTTTCCATTTTCGTCATTACACCTACTTTTCCAATTTACTTCAGGCAGAATAGTCGACTTTGGCTTTACTTGCCATTAACCCTTCGAATACCGTAATTAGAAACAGAATAGTAAAGAGAAAGACAATGAGAGTCAATGGGTTAGAATAGAATAAACTTCTATCATTTTGGCTAGCAGTTTTTTCCCAAACGAATTACGAAAATAAGTTTGGGGTCGCCTTCCAGTGAAAACGGATGCGACTGATATCAGTTCCAACTTCGATATTGCTCGATATTATCGTCATACTTACGATTACGTATCACCAATGTACGCGGGATTGACAGTTGATGACGTCATTAAACCGATAAGCTATCGACAGATCTGATAAGGGGCAGACTTGGCGCCATGGGATCAGTTGAATGCACTACAGTGTAATAATTAGTTATTTTATGATGTTATCAAGGATTAATATTTGATGCGGTTTAGTTTTGCACTTTGTCTAGACAAAAACTTATCTTCTTGTATAAAATAATCTTTATAATCAGGAAAAGATATGCATCACTGTTGTAATCTCTATGCACTATTACGTGTTTATTTTATTAAACTGTAATAATATATTTTATTTGTTATGTAGTCTTTGGGAAAAGATACTAAGTAAGTACTTACTTGTATGTTTGTTACTTCTTCACACGATTGGCTTGTAAATCATGTCCTGGAATAGGACATAATTACTTAATATGATCCTTTTTATCTCAAGACTTCTACTTTCATGCTGGCGAAGTTGCTTGAAGAAATATGCACCTTAAAAACGCCACTGACGCCGCTATACACGTGGCTGCCCATACTGGGCCATAAAGGGAAAAGAATACCATCGATTCGAGAATCGGAGCTATAGGGTTAATCAAATTAATAACCAAAAACTTGCATTAAAAAAAAAAAAACCAACTGCCCCATGAAGTTTTAGAGCGATGCGCTTCTGTTCTTACAATTATTTTAATGTAACAGAACAGACTAACTTCAACAAAACGATAAATCTTTGTATGAAAGGATTCATACTAGGGCTTTCAAATACCGGATTTTTTCAATACCGGTAACAATACCGGTATTAGCATAATTCAATACCGTGATCACGTGATCACGGTATTGAACTCAAGTTTTTTTTTTTTTTAATTTTAAATCTAGTGCTAGACTGTAATCCCTTCTCTAGGAACTTTAATTAGGACATTAATGAAACCATTTAAAAACTTTTTTTTAGTTTTCGAATCAATCTTTATTCTCTCTTAACCGTTCTAATAAGGTTCTAGTAAGCATGGCGGTGCCGTACCTATTGTTAACCGGCGCTTAGCAAATAAGGTCTGTTAAAACCATAGATCTGCGTAAAGTTATGCTTACTTGACGCAGTCACTTGTTTACGACAATTCTAATAAAGTCAAACGCAGTTCTAATGAGGTTCAAGTAAGCATGGCGCTGCTGTATCTATTGTTTACTGGCTGATACATTCGATAAGTACCTATACTGTATATATTTTTATTATTTATCTTCATTGTGCTCACCTAATAGAAGCAACAAGAAATATGTAACGAAGATTCATGTAACTCAATATGATTTAAAAGAGTTTCCATGGAGTTTCTTGCACGTTCTTCTCTATAGAGATCTACACTTTGGAACGTGTAATTTAGCTTCACTTGTTTGACTGACCGACATTTTCACAATTCAAAAGTGCCTGTAATTAATATATTTAAAATAAACGTTTCTGATATCTGATTTCTATACCAAACAGCCAATTAAATGTATAATCTTGAACTGTTTTTTCGTACACGAAAGTAGTTAATAAGTACTAATTAGGCAAAATTAATAATAATTGAAGTTAGAAAACAAAGCCACATCCAAACCGCTCAAATTTTAAATTTTTACTATTTAATTGTAGATCTAATGGATAACGTGATTCGTTAAAGTAAAAATGACATTAATCAAAGAGGAAATTGCCACAATTTTAGATGCTTAAATCTGTTGTGAATTCGTGACACGTCATCAGATACGACAAATAAATATGATCGTGGGATCCATTGAGAATTTGACAAACCCCGGTAAATACAAGTATTAATATTACAGGTGTTGTCATGTTGCTCGTTAAGATCACAAACTTATCAAAAATACACAATGACCAAGTTCACATGCACATGTTACCCGGGCGCCTTTGCGATACAGACTAACAAAACAATAACGTCGTATAGGGCCTATTACACTAAGCGTTATTCAGACGGTTTTAGTCTATGATTCGACGTATCTAGTCTATCTACAAGGGTCAGACTGTCTTACTCGGAAAGAAAACAAAGACGAGTCTGAATATCGTGTGCTAAATAACGCATAGTGTAATAGGCCCTTTAGGCTCACTCGACTCAGAAACAGGTCTCAGCAAGGTGCGGGCGGGTGAGCTGGAGATAAGAGTTGGTGCTAAATACAATAATATTACATCGTAATTTATATTATATCATACAATTTCCTGCTACTTATTACAACAAAACTCAATAAAAGATAATAATAGATTGTAATACCGTAATCACGGTATTGGCTCGTCAATACCGTGATTGAAAAAAGACCAAAATATATCCGTGATCACGGTATTACGGGATCCCGTAATACCGGTATTGAAAGCCCTAATTCATACAATGTCAACGTATGCAATCATCGCATTAAAACAGACAGAACTTGCAATTTTGTGACGTAAACACTAATTATTTGTACGCGACCATTGTTATACAAGTCGTTCATTACAGAGAAAGCGATGCGTCTACCGTAAAATCGGCATGAAATAGACCGTAGTAGGATTTTTAATATGTAAAATACGTCTAAGGTGAAAGAAAAAAGAAAGAAAGGAAGAAAAATATTTTATTTGGCACACAGGACACTCACTGTAAATTAAAAAAACTTAAGAAAAAAAAACATTGACACAACGTGTAGGTAAGTATCTCACGGCTAAGTGTTCCTGATTCCAATCCTGTACTTCTATTTTTCGGGGTTTTCGATCCGTAAACCTAAGATTTTTAGAAGGAGAGAATAAAATATCGAAAATTCGCAATTTGGGGTACCAAGTGCCTTAATAGACCTCACCACAGATTGAACATAATAATTTATCAATATGGCGCCGAATGCATATTTTTGTTGGCAGTAAGCACGGATATGATCTATGATTTTAATGTATAAAAGTTATCTACTTGAATTTTGTACATTTTACGTAAAGCGCGCATAATAAAAAAGGCGATCTTTACACGGTCATGCAAGCGTCAATCAATTTCATCAATCTTGAATGATGGTGAATTATAGTTTTCTTCAATCAGTACTAAATACCGTCATACAACTGATGCATCGCATTAGACGGTAGGTTTTTCGTCAATCAAGGCTTTGACTGTGGCAAAACCTACCGTGTAATGTTCGCCAAACTTGTAGTATGATTGAATTTTCTGTATTGTAGAATCCGCGCATAATTAATCAGCAAGCCAGTACAATGACTGCCTGATGAAAAAAAATCTTGCGTGTACCGTATAATGAAAGTAGAATGGTAGTTTCTGAATTTTACGTTCCATTGTGGACAATAAGCGTTCTGAGGTTAACTGCTTTTAACTTTTAACGCTCTTTTAAATGGCTTTAAGCGTCGAAGCTTTATTGTAAAAAAATAAGAAAACCGTTTTGAAAAGAGTACCTAATTACACTGGTTTTAAAGACTGCAGTTCTGTCTCTCATTTGAGAATGAAGTCATTAAGCAAGGCTTATAATAGATACTTAATGTAGCTACTTAGTAAGAACTTCGGAAAAGTTTGATAGAGTTTTCGTTTCCAAGCCGTTGCCCTAGTACAGTTGACATCACGGATCTTGAGCGCTCGGCGTCAGAGTAGGGATCGCTTTGCGCATTCCATACATTGGCGAGCTAATCGTCTTCGTTGTTAGATACATGCAGCAACGCAGAGAAAGAATGAGAAGTGACGTCTATGACGCGATGGCGCGGCGAGCCAATCACTGACACTCCCCGCCCCTGCGTCTCACTTCGCACCACTAATGAGACCGAATATTTCACTTCTGCGCAACCGCTCAAAATCCGTGATGGCAACTGTACTTTTTTTTTCGTTGTTGATAGGTTTGCACTTGACCGCTATCTCACCTGATGGAAAGCGATGATGTGGTCGACGATGGAGAGCGCTTACCTAGAAGTAACCTATTCAATCTTGACTTAAAGCTCTCGTTCCACCCTAGAGCGGTAGAAGTTATTCAATGATTTCTTACTTAGAAAAAATTTACGTAGGTACTTAGTCAAAAAAAAATCAAAATTCCAAAAAGTGGGTTGCCATTTCAAAACATCGGCCAAACTATAATTTCTGTACGTAAAAACGGTAAGAATGTCAGCATTTTAACAAGGCTAAAGGTAACTAAGACTAATTCATTAACTTACGTAATTAATAAAGACATTACACGTTCCAGCATTTAAAAATGTCGCTATCGGCTAGAAAGCCAATGTCCCGTGTTGGTAATTAAGGGCAATAGACAAAACAAAATGTCGTACGACAACGCATGGATACCACAAAGCAATAACATGCAGAAGTTCAAACCTTATTTGAAATTGGAAATCATTACTAAAGCCTACCCGTGTTCCTTTGGTTTGCTTGTTGCGGTCTTCCTGGCCGATTATAATTTAGGTGTCTTCAAGGCTAGTGCGAATAGGTTTTAATAAACTAGTGTCACCTCACCATCAACGATTGCATCACTGCTTACCATCAGATGGGGTCGCAGTCAAACACTAGTTTTTTATTATTATACTAGCTGTGCCCGCGTCTTCGTTCGCGTGGACTACAAGATGTTGAATTTCAGAGATTAGCCTGGACAAACAAACAGACAAAAATTTAAAAAAATGTTATTTTGGTGTATGTACCGTATATTATATTCATATGCATGTAGTAAAAACCGGTTATTTCAATATTACAAACAGACACTCCAATTTTATTTACATGTCTATGTATAGATAACTTTATTGCACACCTAGTTACTTAGGTAGTTAATATTAGTTTTAAAAAAAGTTGCCCTTTGGAATCCAGGGCTACGGTAACTCTTCGGAATGGATTGTTCAGCCCTAGCAAGACCCTATAAGAGTCCTATTATGGTCTTGACGACCAGAATATTTACAAATCCTGAATGCACCGTAAACTATTTCACAGTTCACGTATGCTTAAGGTAAAACTGCACAGGACACACGTAAGCCACGTACACCGATCTGGGTGCATGGGTCTCACATTTTAAATGGCAACTGGACTCGTAGAACTATATTAGATCTATGCCACGCGACGCCACGCGACTCATTCACTCACTCACTCATTTTCGTGTCGAATTCTTACTATATCCAAAGACTTACAGACCAGTATTTTCCAAAGGGATATCTCCATGGGTTCTACCACACCACCATTTTAAAGAACTTCTGCCCGGCCCTATCTATCCCATGGCCCCTAGAGCGACTCATTAGTAATTCACGGGTGGATTCCCATGACGTCAGCGGCGCCGTCTCCCGGCGCGCCGCCGCCACATGCTCGACTTTTTGTGATGCACGGATTTGGGTCTCAAGTGGTTTGCTTCGGGTAAACTATGTCTGTACTAGCTCTTAAGACACGTATAGATGTTTGGATCAGAATTTGGGATGGAAGTAAATGGCTGCAAAGATTCCTGATTAGTAGTTTACAACTTTCTTGCTTCTTATTCATAAGTAAGCTCTCCCTTTTTAAAACCAGCCTAAGTGTATGCCTGTTTTCTGCAGATGGTTTGATATATTTGTAACAGGCACTTATAGAAAACCGACTTAATTAAACTAGCAGGCCTGGGTTAGATGCAGGTGTTTGAAAGAGTCACCACAGCCCTGGAACGGAATGGGCAACAGAAAGAGCGCGGTTAGATTTTAGTCATAAAAATCTGACACTCCTACTCGCTGAACGGTGGAAATTATTTGATGATTTCTTATTCTCAAAACAAAAAAAAAACGCTCTTGACCGCGATCTTTTGCGACGACTAGCTTTTGCCAGCGACTTCGTTCGTGTACATAAAATATAGCCTATGTCACTCAGGAATGAAGCAGCTTTCTATCCGTGAAAAAATTTTTGCAATTGGACCAGTACTTTCAGAGATTACCTCCTACAAACAAAAAAAAACAAAAAACGAACTTTACCTCTTTATTATTATTATTCGAAAATGCAATTTAACTATAAAACTATTCGTACGCCACTGTCCTTGAATATAAACAGCTCATTGATAATGCCTACATGTCTTTAAGCACGTAGACGATATAAAATAAGTACATACAGGGAACACTATAGCGGTTCCATTAGCGGATCCCTCCTTTTAAGACTGCCATTACAAAAAAGGTTCCCAACACTCACATTTACTGTTGCCCGACATTACTTTTTATTAGGATTAAATGTAAGTGAGACTTGTGTTAAAATTTCAAAAACTTTTTGTCTATTTTCAGGTAAGCCCCTTGCAAAGCCCCATCATTCGGTGAGATGACGTCACGTAACCCCCGAAAATCCGGTCGCATGTCAGAATACAATTAACTAGCTATTGCTCATAGCAGACGTAGGGTAGTTGAGACCATTTAACCGTTGTCTGGCGCCAAAATACTAGACGTGGTGATCACTTGATAAACAACCCACAACCGATTGTAAACCTTACCACAGTTCTGCTACAGTTGATTTTGCCTCTGTAAGGAACACAGAGGGACTATTGAGCCCTCGGGATGTCATAAGTAAAGCTTTTTATTGCCGGCTTTATGTAACATTCGTCAATAGGGAGCAAAGACAGATGGTATTATATGCACCTGCGTATTTAAATTGTGCAGGCAACTTTATGTTTATTTGGTTTAGATAAGTTTTAAGTAAAGATGGCAAAGATAAACTAGTTGCTAGGGCGACATAAGATGAGTCACTTTTCAGTGACAAAGAATGACTCATTCATAGTGTTATAGAATAACGTGGCGAAGACGATGATCCAGAACTATGAAATAACGTAACACATGTCAATTAAATTGGAGGACATTATAAAGAAAAATTACGGCTTGATTCATAAATAGTCAAAGATATCTTTAGCGGTTCAAAACCTTATAGCCGTGCTAAGACAAATGAATTTTGAAAAACACTTGGCGGCATAAATATGGAGTCGTGTTTTAGTGTAATGGTAATGTAACGGAAGTGGTTATATCAAAACCGAAGTTTTTTAAATTGTTTTGTCAGTATCGGAACCAAAATTGGAGGCAGAGGCAGAAGCGACAAATAAAACTCTAATAACAATAAAACTAATAAAGAATCTCGGATAAGTATATATGAAGAGCGAATTAAACAATGACAGAAAGTACGGGGTGAGAAATGTTCCTCCTGTGACAAGTACAAAATAGTTTGTACCTCTGATATAAGTTTCGATTAAAATAGATCGAATGTGCAAAATCAATCGAAATTCCAAACTGAATCAAAATCAAATCTCTGTAACAGTTCTTGAGAGGCCATTGTCCACCAATAGCCTCCAAAGACTGATTACTAAACTCATTCACACCGTAATCAAAAATCAATACAAAATCAAGGCGAAAGAAATCAGAAATTCCTCAGTCAGTCATGGCTTGTTCTCTTCGCTCCGAGCCTATGAATGGACAAAAAACTTTAGCGGAACTAAATGAAACAATCCAAAACCAATCGCGAGACATTTGCAACGCTCGTTAATTGTGTAATCAAGCTGTTGTATTTGGATTTCTCTTGTAAATTGCGGATTTATGAGTGCAAAAATAGTTTTTGCGGCTCCAGGCAGTTAATGTCAGTTGTTTCGTACAACAGCAAGGTCTGGCCTGCTGCGGTCTTCCCGTCCGATTATAATTTAGATGTCTTCAAGACTTGAGTGAATAGGCTCTTAATAAACTAGTGCGCTTCACCATCAACGATTGCATCATTGCTTTTCCTCAGGTGGGATTGCAGTTAAGGACTAGTTTAATATACTTAATATACCAGTTTATAACCCGCGAAATTATTTTCTTAAGTTTTTTTTTGCATTTTGCAGGTCAATTTTTAGTTGAATGTTGATAAAAATAATATGGGCGGCCACTGTTCCGTGGGCGGCCATAACACATACCTACATAAATCCTTTCATTTTTTTCGTCTATATAGCTGTTCATAAAAAATGTAAATACCCCGGCGCTTTCACCCTAATAAACTAGTGGATGAAAGTTGTAAGCAATTGTGAATTCGTTCTTCAGTTATCAGGCTATCAGGCCAGTTCTTGTTAAAATTGTGAATATTATCTCTTTGTACACTTCTAAAGAATCACTTTAGATCTACACTACACCTTTGTAGGGTAATCTCAGTCTGACATTTAACGCTGTACTACGCTGCTTAATCTCTACTCCGGCAACAGAATAATCCTTTTGGCCTTTGGTTTCGCCTTTGTCAAGTAAATATGTACCTAATTTATTACTGGTAAATGTACACTAAGCACACAAAAGCTAATTCTGTTTATTAGGTCTTTAGTACTTGTTCAAACAATGGCGCTGGCGAATTACTCGTATGTTGGCTGTACGAAATAGATGCGTATGTTCGACTTATGCGTCATACGGCAAGCTAACAAAGAATTGTTACTCAAAAATTAATGGGGCCAAGAGTCTTCCTCGAATTACTGCATCTGAATACTTAAAGATTTTTCTCATGAAATCATCTCGAACAAGTGAATCTCTGCTCTATATTTAGTTTTGGCTGAGGCGGAACAAAACGTCACTTCACCATTTAAATGGTCATTCCGACCGCCCCTTGATACTCATTTTAAAATAAACTGGCCACTGTAATTTGCTTTCAAATATGATGTAAATTTATTTATGACTGAATACAATAGCAGTCACACAGGTGTAAGCAACTTTTGTAAGCCAATATTATGACCAGTAGCCGACAAATTAAACAGGTAAACTGATACGGGTTGAAATACAACAGGGCTAGTAGTGCATAACGAACGACAGTTGCAGCTGACTTCCGCTACATGCCGGAAACGTGGCGCCAGCGGCGCCAGCGCCGACAATCCGCGGTTTTCAGCCATTCACACTCCAACCGCGACATGGCCCGGACGTCATGCGCCGCTGCACTCACAATTAATTAACTCTCTAAATAATTAAAATTATCTTTATTACTGTTTATTTTATGCGTTCTGCTTTCGTGATATGTAATTAGATGCGGGTATTTTCTAAGAATTACTTAATACTCCACAGAAAAATAAATTGACATTCGAGTATAGGCGCATTGGAAACATTAAGTCGACGGCTGTCAGGGCCGTGCAAATAGAGCATTAATCCAGCATGTCACGGTGTTGTTGCAATGCACTTGCTAAGCAGGCCATATGTATGCGTGTGGCGGCTTTGCCACTCGCCGACGAAGGTGACTGTATAACACACTTCGAAGCAAAGCCTTAGATATAAAATAAAACTATTTACTCGTAAACACAAGTCTATTAATAAAAGAAGACGTATTGCATGACGCACCTTTCAGACATTCGTTTCGATGCTCAGCAGAGTATATTGCTTTCTCTGACGTCAAATTTCACATCGCAGCTGCAACTTTATGTTCTACTCAATTCAAGTTTATAAGCAAACATTTTGGCATTATTTGCTTTTGTTGTTTACTAATATTAAACAATGTTATGTGCAGTTACTTTGTTGTATCACTAAGCAACAGCACAGCAATCTTTTCGAAATTATTTAGCGCTTAATAATTCCGTGCCAGGTATCGAGTGTTGCTTCGACACCGATCCAAACTGTTATAGGTACTTGACGAGCATCGCAAATGTGATTGAATGTGTGGTTATGTAAATACATATAACAAATACGTTATCCATCAAAGGTCTAACACATATGGGCGTCTGGACGTAGACTGCTGTCTAGACGATTAACTAGCTAGGTTTAAAACTGACAGACGCTCTAGTATGTTGCAATTTCATTTTCCAAGTGATATTTTTATTAAAGCTACTCGTATGATTTAGTATTCTATGCGGCATGGTTCAATTTGTGGATTGCTTAGCGATGTCTAGAAATATGTTTTAAATACATTAGAGCCTTATTACTTCTTTAGCACACGTTCATCGTATTAATCCTGTAGTCATAATGTATCACCTTTTTCTTGGTCATCCTTTCTCTCTTTTCTATCCTCAACATCTCATTAATTTAGCTGCGTCCGAAATTCCCAATTTCAAATGCTAACTGTAGTTTTGGCATAGAAATCTAAAGTTTGTTATAATGATTCATGACTATCTTCACAAACAACTAAGTACCATTTAATTTAAAGCTAAATCAAATACTTTGTTATCAGACATCTTAAATATTTTATACCGTTGCCTATTCAGTACTCGGCTAAGCTTGATCGATGCGCCGTCAACTAGCAATGCAAAGTAGTTAGCAAGTCAGCAAGCAACACGGCCTTCTTTGACGGGTGATTTATTGCGCCGGCGCAACTTGGTGGTCCCTCATTATTGAATATCAATTAGGTATTAAAAATAAACCTTGCCTAACGGATAGGAGTGATTAGAAACTGGTACTAAATACTGAGTTGTTGAGACTGGCGTGAGAATGATTAGTTTAGTCTTGAATTCGTTTGTTGAAATGTTTTTTCTGTTACGTAAAAAGCTTATAGTAAAAACGTTTGCGAGAAATCGTTAAAGTTGTTATGAATTTGACATTAAGAGTAAGTGTAATTTAGGTGTCTTCAAGGCTAAACTAGTGCGTTTCACCATCAGCGATTGCATCACTGCTTGTCATCAGGTGGGATCGCAGTCAAGCACTAGTTTATATCGATAAAAAAAAAAAATAAACAAGTAATCAGCCTTATCATGTTCTCTGCTGAGTCTCAGGCCTCTTCTCTAGGAGAGGGAATGGGCCACGCTGGCATATTGTAGTTTCTTTGTTTCCCTAGAAGAATTCGATGTAGCTATTCCCAATTTTTAGCACCGTCATCCCCATAGTTTATCATACCAAAGAGTGTCTCTTTTGCATCTTTCTTTTCTTTATAGTGTTTTTCTTCTGTTAGTCCTTTAACTTCTTTAAGTCTTACTTATATACTTAATGAAAAGCCTTATCATGTTTACACTACTAGAACTCAAGCCTCCTCTCTAGGAAAGGAAATCGCAGGCCCAGTGCAGTTTTTACGTTTCCCTAAAAGTATTCGATGTAGGTATCTGTTCCTAGTTTTTTAGCACCGTCATCCCCATCTGGAAGGAGGTTCTTTTAGGCACCTTTCTTTTGTTTTAATGCAGGTAATTTTCTACTGTTTGTACTCTTATTTAGCACTGTTCAAAATGGAATTTCATACTTACTTTAATGCAACATCAGTAGTAATTTCGGCTGTTGTGCGAATATTTCAATCATCATCTACATCGGCGTATGCGCTTGGCTCGTTCGCACGGAAGTATCACATTCTTCGAAATACTCCGTTATAAATATTTATTGCTCCCGTGGGTGGTCAGCCATTATTCAATGAAAGTGTATAGAGGTGTGGGGGAACTGGAGCAAATACCGCAAACTTTGTGTTTACATATCGTTTGTTTGGAAGATTCATGGCTGCTTCACGTGGGGGTATTGGGTTGCCAGGACTTGGGTTTGGCCAGTTTTTGTACAGGGTTTTAGATAGTAGGTGTTCCACGCGCGCTTCAAGGAGTTGTCAGCAACAGGCCTAGTAAAGTCAAAGCCTACTGGGGCCATGGGTGATGCAAAAGAGATTCCCGGGGCCCTGGAATAATGGCAAAGAAGAAACAGGCGTGGGTTTTTAGTCAGTAAAAATCTGAGACTATCTCCCGCCCCGCCCAAGAGTTGCCCCTTTTTCATAAGTGCTGGTCTAGACTCGTGCAATACATTTCAATTTGAGTTTGAACAGGAGTAATATGTAGTCTTGTCCCTACTGTGATCTGATGGTTTTCAAAATCTGTTATCAAATGCCTCTTCTCGCTCTAGGTACGGAGCGAGAAGGAGTGTCAAACTTTTACTGAATAAAACCCATCCTTGTTCCGTAACTTGCCCCGTTACAATCCAGAGCCATGGTTGCTATTTCGAACACAGCTCTGGCGGAATATTTACCGCTGGTTTCTGAAGAATTTTACTAATCACAATAATTAATAATTACGTGATATTCTACTTTATTGCTAAAGACTGACAAGATCGGGCACTTATACCTTAGACGGAGTTAAGGGGGCGTCCATAAATTACGTGAGGTGTTTTTTTTAATTTTCTGCCCCTCCCTCCCCCCCTGGTGAGATGTCGTGAGATTTTATTCAACCCCCTCCCCCATCTCCCAATCTCACGTGAGATTTTTCAAAATGTGAGTTTCTTACGTAAACGTGTTGGATTGTTGAGCTATTTGGTATAAAACAAATATGGTGGTTTGACAGTAAGTAAATGTATAACGTCGAAGTATGAATGAAATTATTTTCTATTGAACGAATTAGTGAATGATCTTTATCGTATTACGATTACGCTTAAGATTAAATCATATGCATGTACAATCTGGATTAAATGGACCAAAATAGTATAATTTTTTTTTTTTTCAATCAGAAAAAAAATTGCGTGATATTTGCCGAGACCCCCCCTCTCTCCAACGTAAGATTAGATGAGATTTGACTCGACCCCCTCCCCCCCTTAAACACCTCACGTAATTTATGGACGCCCCCTAATAACTTCCGAACTTCTCAACTACCGTCGCCGGTTTCTACCGAGGCATATCTGTACTAAATTGGCTTGTTTTCTTACTCAAATCTCCTACCCCTGACAACACGGATGCTGTCAAATCTTTGAGCCTCTTGAACTACTTTCATTTTTATCTCAAAAGCGTACGTGCAAAGCGTTGTCTTATCGTTGACACATTCTGTTCGTATTCCGAGTAAAATTAGTAACACTTTGCGCACAAGGAAACGATTTTCTGCGAAAAAAGTTATCTGAACCACTTCGCCAAGATTTTCCGGGAAATTCAATGTGAGATATATTGTATTTTCAGGTTTGATCTCATCTTAGCTTGTAGAATGATGAACATAAGTGCAGTGCGGCTTTTTGCCGTCAAAGAGGTTAATTTACTCCCGTTTTCTGATTCAAGAATATTATTATGAAGTTGAGCACATAATTACACAACGGAAGTTAATGACAAGGAGGGCCGACACCAAATAGATGGGATAAGGTCTAGCCAGAAGAAGATTATGAAGGTGATATGTCAAACTGTTAGGGTTTCAATAATAAAAAAATAAATTTTCCAATACCGTAATTAGAGACAAATGAAGGCAAACCCGCGTTCGCTTTTTATTTTTTTATTGATAGGCTCGAGTTGTAATGAATTAACATACTGTAGTTTATAATGGAAGGTATGTTTTACTAATATTACTTGAGACGTGTGCTCTTAGGAGTACAATAAATAGACTGATTAAGCGTTTTGCAAGGTCATTCAAGTTGCACAGACGTATGTATAATCGGCGCTCGAAGGGTTAATAGTCTGGTTACAGTTACTGTATTCCTTTACTCAAGCAAGATTTCTGAACTTTTCTGTCAACTGGTGACAAAGGAATGGGATCATTAAAATAATTTGTATGGGTTGGAAAAAGAAAGAACATAGTGTTGAAGCAGGATTGTTTTGTTTTTGTATTTACTATTACTTAGATTTTGATTAGTTTTAAAAATGAAATTCTTAAATCAAAAGTCAAATTCTCAAAGCAAAAATCAAATTCTCAAAGCAAAAATCAAATTCTCAAATCAAAAATCAAATTCTCAAAGCAAAAATCGGGTGTCAGTCAATCAGGTAAGGCACATAAGTTTAGTTAACACGAGAACATAGGTAGATGTCTATGTTAACACCAAAACAACATTATATTTCCAAATTCTCATGTTTATGATATTTCCATAATAAATATTTTATTCATTAAACCTTGAAAACCTTCAACATGTGTGGGTAGCCAATAGCCAATCAAATTCTGGTTTATACTTTTAGAATTAACACGTTTCTGAACTGTCAAATCCACACCTACGTCAATTATGTGTAAAAATATCAATAAACTGGTAATCCTTTCTGTCAAATATAATGAACTAACCGTTAATTGATAATAAGGCGCATTAATTAAATTGACACGATTTTGAAATTATGATACGATTTATCGAACATGCGTCTGCGCCGACAATTTACACAGATGTCTTTCCTTATAGAGAACTAGTAGATCCTGTAGCCAGATTTAAAAGACCCCTTTAAGAGACACAGGATCAGAATTTCAGAGGTCTTTGTTATTAAGTTGGGTTGTCGGTAAACAGGGCTACGTATTTGGTAACTTGCAAATTGGACGAGTCGTTTTGAACAAATATTTGTCAGTACGTCTGGATCAAAAAAAGTTGCTGATAAAACTGTTGCTGTTCGACTGGCTCTATGTTCCTGTTTTTGTGAAAGTTCTTAGATCTTCAGGATTTACTATATGTATTCTGTATGCAGTAATACAAGGTTTTTTTAAAGCTACATTTTCTGAAGTCCACTTAACCTATGTATTTTGCGTCTCTGGCCGAGACATAATAGGAAAAACCAGTCATTGTTATTTTGATCGTAAAAATATACGATTTGCCGACTTTACGTAATGCTTTGATGTCGAATTTATTATGACATTATATTTTACTGCATTCCTACATTAAACATCGCCGTGTGTGGCAATTACTCGACTTATAGAGTTGGAAACCTGTATAATATTTTATTTGGATAGCTGACGGAGATCGCGTATTTACCAAATGTAGTTTGGTGTAATCTTATTAGTCCAATGAGGCTAGTTGAAAGAGCCCATTGTGCGGGTTATTTTCCCTTTTACAATTACGGGTACACCCACGCTTGTATGTTTGTCTGTCTGTAAATGCAGTAGCCCAGAGTATGTAGGCGAGGCGCCGGACGATATTTGCATTAATTATTTCAATATGTTTACCTCTTAATCGTTCAGGCGAACATATTAGGAAATAGCTCAGCAATCTATGCAATTTTGTTGATAGCTTAAAAGTATTTGTGTCAGAGGATATGCGTATTCAACTGCGCTAATCGGAAACTTTGGTGTTTTAAAACGATTAAATTTTCCTCCGTGTTGTTTAATCGAGGTTTAAAACGGAACATGAAATCGTAACGAGCTAAGCATAAGTGTTATAATCCTGCAGTTAATTTAAAAAACTCGTTATTAAAACGTTTTCAAACATTAAGCTAATTCCATATAAGATTAACAATGGCGCTACCTAATTTTAAACCAAACAAGTCGCGTATTTGCAAACATTAGTTAAAGCAAACTTCATGTGCTGTGGCCTTATGTAAATATGTATAATGCGGCAGATGCCACTTGAGCAAATAGACAACATTCCGTATACGTCTGGAAGTCACCTTATATACCGGTATAAGTATAAGTACAGGTATAAAACGTACCTATATGGCGTGAATAGGTTTAATCTGTGGCGCCGGCGCACGTCAATGACGACCGGTATGCAAATACTACCAGTTTATAGATGTCAAAATTGCATTTAGTACAATTTCATATACGTAACGGTACTTTCTCTCAAGAATAAAGTAAAAAACCACAGAATTCTTATGGCTTTGGTCTCTTTGACGGCTGACTTTTACAGCTCCCTATTACCTAATAAAAATATTTAAACTATAAATGCGGTAATATAGATGCAAAACATCATATCCTGCTGAGAAAATAGCAATGATGAGATTGTTAAAATATTCATGTTTTTTTTTTTGGATTGTGTAATATGCAAATCAATGCCAATAACTAGATGTTTAAACATCAATGATTATCCGAATATGCGGCTATGATCAAAAAGAATGGTAATTATTAACTAAAATTATTTAAAAAAAAAAAACTCGCAGTTTGAGAATGTTTGATAATTACGATGAGATAATCGTGCTCGAAATGAAGATATCCGCAGGAGAACCAAGGTTGCCGACGAATCGCTAAATGGTGCAATGGGCAGGGCACATTGCTCGCAGAACAGATGGCCGTTGGGGCCGAAAGGTTCTGTAGTGGCGACCGCGTATTGAAAGAAGCACTCTTGGCAGCCTACAAGGTGGACCGATGACCTGGTGATGGTTGCGGGAATCCGAAGGATGCGAGACGTACAGGATCGTTCATTGTGGCGACACTTTGAGTAGGCCTATGTCCAACAGTGGACGTAGATCGGCTGAAATGATGATGATGAATCGTGCTCGATTAGACCACAGATGTTGAAGACGATGTGTGCACTGGAATTGCACAATCTAATTCCGCCAATTCTGTTCCATCATCGGACCACACGACGTTCAGCGTTACGCCACCGGTACATGGTAGACATCCCACCCATACGCACAAAACGTTTTGGGAACACATTTATTATGCGTACAGCCAAGGAGTGGAATTCCCTGCCGGAGTCTGTGTTTCCTGATAGCTATAACTTGGGGGTCTTTAAGTCAAGAGTGAATAGGTTAATTTTAGGCAAGCGTGCTCCATCGTCGGCCACATCATCGCTTACCTAGGTGAGATGGAACGCAAGCAATAATAAAAAAAAGACGAATTAACAAAAAAAAATTGAAAATAGAAAGCGATGCAATTTCAATTAAAATAACAACAACCTTATTTGTCTCGAAACAAAAACTTTAAAAAGGCCGTGTCAGAGTGGGTGCAGGCTCTTATAAATATTTTAATACTCTGATGCTGACGAAGCAGAAACTCCTCATGACCATTGTTTCGTAGTCAGTTGAACAAATAAATATGAAGCCCGTTTTTGAGTGTTCAAGTTCGTTTTTGTGTGGTCAAAGACTAGTGGCATCCACTTCTGGAAGTTTTTTTAACGTCACTTTTGGGTGATGGAGTCCTGATGAAAACTGTAATCAAGTTCTAGCAGTATGGTTGTGAAGATGTTTGGATACGTACCTACTTGCATGCGGGGAAGAGAAAGTTCATAGATAGGTATAGCCTGTGGGTTTGGGTGGGTGTGGGTGCGCGTGCTTACCTATAAAAAATAATTTAAAAAATGTAAGCAATTAAATCAGACCATATGGCCGTTGGGTCCGAAAGGTTCTGGAGTGGCGACCGCGTACTGGAAGACGCAGCGAAAGGCCTCCTACAAGATGGACCGATAACCGCGTGAAGGTTGCGGGAACCCGATGGATGCGGGACGCACAGGATCAATCATTGTGGCGACACTTGTCCAGTAGTGGACTTCTATCGGCTGAAATGATGGTGATGATGATGATGAAGCAGTTAAATCAACGATTGCATCACTGCTTACCATCAGGTGGGATCGCAGTCAAGCATACATTTATTACATATTAAAAAAAAGTCCTAATCTATGATATTGCCTACCCGTGTTACAACGAATTCCGTAGTGTTAAGACAAAAAGGTAACAAACAGACAGATAGGCTGACAGAAATTATCCTAAGGAACATACTCCCGGGATAACAGTCAACCAAATTTCATCAAAATACGCTTAGCCGTTCAAACGAGAAGAACACACATACACACAAACTTTTACCGAATATTAGTTTGATTAGATTACCTGCTTATGCTTAATTATCACAAGAAAGAAGAAATATATTATAATAAATTATATTGATATTATTATTTATTTATTATTATATATTAGTTTGTCTTCAGTTTTCTTCCTATGTGTATTCCTTGTTTTAACTTGAGTTTCAAGTTACAACAAGGAAGACACAGGAAGATCGGGTCGTAAAAAAAATATCTCCTTTACTCTAAGATAAAAAAAAAATCACAAAAAGCGAGCAATAATCACAACCACCTCTAGTATTACACTGCATTTGTATAATTCCTTACATTATCTATTATTTGTATAATCGCTGTCTCGACCCTATTATAATTGTACAACAGCTGCCTATAATCTTGAAAACAGTTGCGTGACTCTGATACTTACATTACCAAGGTATCATAAGCTATTATTAATAAATAATAATAATAACGAACGCCAAGCAATAGCTCTGACCGACTAGGATTTCCTGTATTTGGCGCCATTAGGCAAAATAATTATAATTAACTTGGACACAAAACATATCGAAACAATAAGCTCGATATCAAAGAACAGACAAAAAAAGATATCGTCATTACATCTACTATCGTAAAAAGCTAACTTGGTTAAAAAACATATTAAAACGAACATGAGCAAACGGAATTTTAAAGCTTGATATCAAAGAACACGACAAAAAAAAATCACGAAAATATGTGTTTATTTTCATTCAAATATCGAGAAATTGCAAATCAATCACCCTCTCCAATAAACAAATCATAAAGCATATTTAATTGGCAATTCACCTCATTTTGAAGGTACGAGAAAACCGATTTCAAAATTCAATAGAAAATAAATTAATATCTATATGAACGCAATAGTCCCGGGTCAAATGCCAGTGACTACGCAGATTGCATCTTCAGTACCCGGCAACAATATAGCTGCAAGAAGGTTTATTGCCTTCTATAATTACTGTATTACCGGTTACATTCCCCTCACATATCTAATATAAAGCCTCCTATCTCACGAACAAAACACGTACATTTTACGATCACATTCATTAAAACCACAAACCAAAACTCCGATGTTTAGTTTGAAATTTAAACAATTGTATAATCGAAGTACACTATTCGAATTAAAAATACTGATGCTCTTGAATGTGAGCCAAAAACATCAAATGATTTCAGTTCCAAAACGAGATCAAGATTCAAGCCGTGACTACAGAGCGATGGCATCTGGAAAATCAGAATCAAAAAGAATAACGGAAACGGGGACGGTGGAACACCACGACATACTAAGCATAAAGGATGTTATTCACGGGCAGAAAGCACTTGCTCTCGTGAGTCACCGTCTTATCTCACTTTTACGGCTGCTATTCGCTGCTGTTGTTCAGAAGTCAATGCTAAAACACAATTTGTTGTTTCGTTTTATCAATTACGCAGCGGATGCACAGCTATCGACAGAAATATCAATTGCATGTGAATGCTGTTCACCATACACCTTACAGCTTTGTCGACACAAATACGAACATTCTCAGGAAACAACACTGTTCAGAGAATATGTTCAACTCTCAAATCACGATATGTTAATGCGTGTAGTATATGATTTTATTGCGTGATTTATTACCTCTCATGACTTCACCACGACATAGCAATAAACACCAATAAAATCGTAACTTTAATTTATAATGTTATCAACTCAAGAATAATTCGGCAATAATAAAACGCTTGTTTCCAGACGCGAGATTATGCGCACTTAATTGTACCGATAAACTTACTGGCCCATGTCAAACCCCTAATGGGATTTGGTGATAAAGAATCACTGGACACAGAAACTCAATTAAGAAAAGGTGCTGTTATCAGAAACGGCAAAGGTGGGCGCGAGCAAAAAGGGCAAAAAGGACTCTCAGACGCTCTTGTCTTAGCGTCTTATCGTATTCAGTCATTTGTCGGCGACATTCCGGGAATGGCGGCGACGGATGGCCTAATTGACTTAGTCGCCCACACTGTATCATACTGCCATTAACTCTGACGCCTCTAGGAGCCCCTTTTGTTCTCGACAAGTCCCAACAGGTACACTCTACCTGCGCATATTTGCCAAACAAGGGTGGCAATTTTTTCCAAAGCAATTTCTAAACATAAAATCTACCTGGAGCTTTTTGCCTTTCTCAAGTGGCCTTACGTCCATTTGAAATATTGTTTCTGGATTTGCTTCGTGTGGTCGGGAAGTTAATTACAGTGTACTCGCCATTAGCGTGTCGGTGTAAGTGATTAATAGCCCACCGAGTCTCGAAAGCTTAGTCTAGATCTAGTAAATTATCTCCATTTACTGTTACCGCCAATTTCTATGCTTTACTCGACTTGTTAATTGCTTACCTGCCTACACGAGCTCACCGTTGTCGCTGCAAATAATGTTGCGTATATCTTTGGAACCGCTATAATAAGACTTATAACTGGCGTTTCAACACATTAATGTTTGAAAGTTTCTTACGTTATTTCGTCCACATTGTTTCGTTCCTTTGTTGGGTCTTTGTGCTATGTTTGTCGCTGACTCATCGTGTACCTGTCAGCGGCGCTCCTCACGCCACTCCATCATACAGTGTCACTTGACATTCCTTGGACACTCATTACCCCTAATGGAACTTCAAGAGCTCGGCCACGCTATCTTCAATCAAGTTAAGAGCAACCAATTGGAACGGTTCTCATAAAATTCTATATTAGTGTTCCCTACTTTTGTGGTCCTTAATTGCATCGTGAACTATTTATACGAAGATATGACTAAAAGCTATAGCTTTTATCATGCAATACATATAATTGTTTCTGTTTTCATCCTGGCTAAAAGGAAGCATTTAAAGGATCCTTTTGAACTCGCATCCTATAAACCTTCCACTTCAATTATCTCGAAGTGGCTCTCGATTGCAATGTCGCTCGGCTTTTACGGTCTAAAATTACTTATTGGGAGCACTCACAGGTTTCCGTTACCTAATGTAGACTTCCGCCGACCTGTAAATCGAACCAGACGGTTATAAATCTCGGCGGGGTTGGGAGTTGGGATCGCTCCGATACGGTTAAAAGCTTCGTCGAACGAGTAAAAATAGGGACCGCCTTAAGTCGAGGTTCGTGTACGTTGATAAGGTTTTGTAGTTTTTGTGGAATAAGGACAACATCCAAAGATAGCGGTGCCTCAAGACCCGAGATAATAAAACTTGGCCGCAGGATGGCACTTAAGAGGTTTGGGCACCTTCGAGATTATGAGCGTGGGCTCTATTTGATAACACCGGTACGGTCGCTTATTTGTCTTACGATTTGATTGTGAGTCGGAGATTCTTTCCTGCCTGATAAAAATTACATCATTTGTTTTGTTAGCTGACTCCTTGGATTATTTGGATTTTACATAAAGCGTTATGCTCCAAATAATGAACGTTTACATCAAGTATGGTCGACGGCTGGCCAACATCTGTTATCGAATCGGAATTTATGTTTTTCGTCTTTCAACCGCACCTGCTGCTGATTTAAATATATAAACTCAAACAAAGTTACATTGCCATGTCTTGCTACTAAAGATTTTCCCAGGACGTTCTAATGTGTTTGTTTAAATTTCTGTAAGTATACTTTTAAGTGTCTTTTGTTCATCTGCAGTGGATTTTTCAAGTGGTTTGTCCACAAGATTTGGGTGCTCGACTGTCAGTTCTCACACTCCTACTTTATGTTCGTATCTAAAGCCGGCTCGGCTTCCGCGTTGTCGCTGGGAGTTGCATTAAATTGAATTTACGTACTAGCCTGGGCATCTGTCTGAACTAAGATATTTATCACTTCGCTTGCTTCATGTAACGTGTCAAAACGAACGGGAACGCAGCGCTCGCGGATATATTTTTTACTCCTTCCATCTCTCTTCCTTCTTCGCTCAAAGACAAGGATAGAACACATTTCCGAGTACGTAATCGATTGCGATAGAGACTTTATATCACAGGATTAGAGTGTAGTTTGGTTTGTTTTTATAGAGTAACACTTTCAAAGTATCGTAATGACTCTCTACGGTCGCATGAGCGCATTCAGAATCCGTCGTTTGTCTTGCAAAGTCGTATTTCCAATGGTTAGTTGTGTTAATTAGAGCTTTATGTTTGTGTATTAAGGTGTATTATTGTCTGTTTGTTCAGGCTATTTGCGGATGAGGTGTGCGCGTGCAAGGCTTATCCTTGCGCCGCCGTTGGCGCCGGCGCCGCACTTACAGCGCTATTTTTTCCCGCGGCGGCGCACCACGTTGTACTCATAATTTATTCATTAAAGCTATAATTTATTCGTATTTTATATATACGACGCGCGTAATTCTCTAGTTTGCGACTATTGTTGCCGTTTATTTATTATTTGCGATTGGCAGACGCTAGCGGAGGCGTGGGCGCAGCGTGGTGGCGTCGTTGTCGCTTTAAATTAAATATCGCGTGACTATATTTTACTGTGGGAAACTCGAGTGAAATTCTCTCAATTATAACCTCATCAAATTGTGATGGGAGGATAGCGAAGAGTGTTGTAAAAATGTGTTCACACGAGTTCACAGTTAACCGCAGTTCGCAAGTGCTGGCCTCGACCTGGCGCCCATATTTTGCTGAACCAACCTTGTGACCTAAATCAGTTTATTAGTCTTCTACTTGTTTAGTTTCAACCATTGTTTGTTTTGATCTATGACTTTGAAACTGACGGTGTTATGTAAACTGGTTTCTTAGGGAGTTAGAAATTATTGCCTGTCGTTATGTTTGTTGCGTTAATTTCAATGTGTTGTATTGATTAATTGAATGTCTGATATCAGAGATTAATTAAACCTTTGATTTTGTGATTTAAGCTTAGATAAACTTGGTATTGCAGAGTGATATAAATGCGGTTGCTATAATAAAATCTAAGCGACGTATAAAGTGATTGTGAGATTTTCAAAAGACATATCCTTGGTAGCTGAAGACTATCATACTAGTAAATACGTTTAAAAGAATAAATAACTCTATATTTTTAGCCTCAGTGGGATATCGCCTTCAAATAGAACATTCTAGTAGCGGGAGCCGGCGTTACACCAAAACTGGGGTCTTGTATCGCCAGTTTAACCTGACCGTTCAAGTTTGGAGCGGTTGCTCTTTAATTGTCTTCGTTTATGTGGGTTAGGGGGGGAGGGGAGGATCGACTGTGATTGGTGATGGTGCATGCGTAAGCGGCGCGTGGCGACAGATGTGGATGTAAACTGAAAAAGTTTTGTACCGTTAGCAGAATAGTGTAGATTTTTAATATATTTTTTCTTATCATTTATTTTTCATCGTTTTTAAAACAAAATAATTAACTTCATATCTATTTTTAATCAAATAGAACGGGTATTGAAAATATGCGACCAATGTTTTAAAATAAACATAATTCATGGTTTTCCTTATTTTGCAAGGATAAAGTCAACATGTTGTTTTTTTTTATAATAAGCGTGCGTTTTACATAATAACCTTGATATAAAAATTCTTGATACAAAACTGGTTACGTAGATAACAATGTAAATATGTACCTACACATATTATGCATATTAGTAATAAAAATCTGAATAAAATTAACTTTTAGTAGCATACATCATAAATAAAACTAGATGATGATTGAGATAGGTACTGGTTTCTAAGTTATTTTCATAGTAACCAAAATGACGTTAAAATATAGACGAAAGTTCAGTGAAATTCTTTACTGGAACTGTTGTAGAAATGACAAATTATAATAAGGGAATTATATGGGCCATGGAAATGTTTTTACGAAATATAATGACATAAAAAGAATAAACAATAAAATAAATGGAAATGCGTAACATTTTCACGTCACGAGATTTTTTTTTTAATTGTCTTGGCCGTGGAACTGAAGGATTCAGGTGGTTTTTACTCAGTAAATGTCTTATATGCCCTCCCGCCCCATCTCGGAGCGGGAAAAGTCATATCTACACCCACTTCAAGAAAAGTATATTTAAGAAAAAAAAATAAAATTATGAAATCTTTCAGGGGCTTTATTTGCTGCCACTACCCGCCATATGTTTATTTATAACGGACAGTGGCTTGTAAATCGGATCGTTGTTTATAAGTTTTATATTATGGCGGCTGCAACAATAAACATAAATGCTACTTGTATGTACACAGGACTTTTGTATACAGTTTGTTCCTTCAACATACACAATATACTTTAAGATTGGCTGACGGTATGTCAGGTCCTTGTGGTAGGCATATTGTATCCTACATGTTCAATGGAGCCGAAAGGTTCTGAAGTAGCGATCGCGTACCGGAAGCCACAGTGTTGTAAGGCCTCCCACAAGGTGGACCGATGACCTAGTGAAGGCCGGGAAATCCGCTGAATGCGAGCCACTCAGGATTGGATAATTCTCAAACAAGCTTAAACCTAAGAGATAGAGTATATATGTTTTTTTTTTTAGTAGCTGGTGTGCCAAAGTGTAAGGTCAAGGGCAAGTTAAAGTCAAGTTCTGATTGGGTTCATGCTACGTCTATGCTTTTGTGCAAGTTACATGCATGTAATAATAATAATATTCCACAACTATCACACAACGCCGTCTAGTCCCAAGCTAAGCAGAGCTCGTGTTATGGGTACTAGACAACTGATAAACATACTTGTATATTTCTAAATACATACATATTATAGATAAATTACACCCAGACACAGAACTAATGATCATGCTCATCACATAAACATTTGTCTTGGGTGGGAATCGAACCCGACCTCCGGCATAGCAGCCAGGGCCACTAACCACTAGACCAACAGGCCAGTCAATGTATAGGTATTCTGGCATATACGCAACAGTCTCCGAACGAATTCAAAGGCAGAACTTCTGAAAGTGGGCAGTGGGTTCGTGGCGCTTGGTTATCGTACTACACATTTTAGATTGAATCGTAGAAGTAGTGCCAAAGCACTGTTTGGCATTTGGCAATAGTACAATCGGTCAAAAGTTAGTATTAGCACTATGTATACTGTGATTCAGGTTGCCAGAAGTTCGCGTCGTCGTTTGTAGTTAAAAGAACTGATATTTTTGCTTGTTTCTTTTTAACCTCTATCTAACTCTACCTACTGTACTTGATTAATTGAAAGTTTCGATAGTTCATGTCCATCTAGGTGTATTGCCAAACTTTAAAGAAATTATTAATAGTTAAGGTAAAAGTGAGGACACACGTCCTAGAAATAAAAATTCGAAGATATGTGGCATCCACCGACTCACAATGGGCCCACCTGGAGGATTAGGGCCCATTCCCTAAAGAGGAGGCACGAGTCCTTCTGTGGGAACATTAAAAAGTTGATTATACCTATGCTTAAAGATATGATCATTCTTTCTAGGGTTCCGTAATGTATGCATCCTATTACTAAGCCTGTCCGTCCGTCTGTCAACGGTACTACTCTTGAACCATAGGTATAAGTATTTTTTTTTTAATATGATATTTTTTTTACGTCAGTTTATACTAGATAAGACCGGTGTTTCTTTGCTGACTACCCTAAGAAGAAACACCGAAACAAACTTCTTATGCCTCTACACCAACAAATGATTGTAGCACGTTTCTATCTCATTACGGGTTATTGTATGAAAACCCAAATGCGGTTTAAGGTTACCTGCCCCCCTAGCCAAGTTACAACCGTTTCGCTTGCGTCGAACGCTTTGAGTTGACCTTGCCGCCAATTCTTTTGTTCTGACCACGTGACTGAGCGTTAAGACGACGTCATTCCCGTACATTTGAAGCTTTCTACAAGTGTTAACTATTGCAGATTAGCAACTTGGCAAGGCGTACTGTTTTTCTACAGTAAAGAATACATTAAATTCCGACTCGCACTTGACCGGCTATATTTTTTGTGTCACCGACTTACTTCATAGTTCACGAGCATAATTTACGATGATTCAACGGGTGGGCTGATCACATTTCTATTTGCCCCTTCATTGAGCACCCCAAGTAGACGTGTGGCGCCAACTTAAGTATTACTGACGTCCCTACTAGACTGGTGATCTGATAATAATAATGTGATTTTTTAATTTTTCTACCATTTCTACCACACAAAACAACGGTAGAAAAATTAAAAATGTATGGAACAAGTAACTCCTTCTAGTCTCAATAGTAACAGTTGATGATGACAACTGTTACTATTGTTTTCTGAAAAAAAAAATATGTTGGGTTGTTTAGTTTCCCTTAAAGTTTGTGGAGGGCTGTCCCTTACACCTTGTATATGTTGTAAAGTTTGTGGAGGGCTGTCCCTTACACCTTGTATATATACGCAACAGTCTACGACCGTTCTCTTTGGGAAAGGGAATAGGCCATAATCCACCACGCGGGCCCAAAACATTCACACACATATTTAAATTAAATTTCTCATTATTGAATTACCTAAACACTCATCCAAGGCCTCCCACCTTCCCCTAAGCGTCAAATGAATCATGACCTATGTAGGTTAGATATAACGTAAATCTGCGAATAAATATATTTATATAAGCCTGTTGACATTTGAAATGATTACTAGAATATAACTATCTTTATGAGCTGCAAGCTATCCTACTCGACGTAATAACTATAATTTTCTCATAATTATACAGAGGATTTACCTTCTGCAATTTATTAGATATATAATCCTGTCTATTATAGGAGGTATCATTACATAAAAACGGATAAGTAGTCATAAAAAATACTTATATACTTCTTTAAGTCCAGCTTAAACTTTTTAGGAAATATAAATTTTCATTTTATAAAAAATCATATTGACATCCTGTGGGATTATTGTAAATAATATTTAATAAATTATCAATTGTAATACTCGTATATTTTTATTTTAGCAGTTCCCCGCGGTTTCAACTCCGTATTTGATTACTGCTCCGCTCCCGTGAGTCAAATCAAATCAAATCAAATGTCGGTCAGTCCAAATAAAATATAAAAAAGTGAAGCTAAATTCCAAAGCGTAGATCTCTATGGAGAAGAAGTCAGCGTGATTTTATAGCATATAGACTTCCTCTATAAATGGGCTATGCAACACTAATTATTTTTCAATTTGAACTGGTACCTAGTTCTTAAGATTAGCGCATTCAAAAAAACTTTTCAGTCTTATGTGTAAGATTTATTCCAGCAAAGTCCTATGACAATTAAACACCATCTATTGTGTACTTTACTCTGCCGTTTTTGGCTAATTTGTTCACTAAAAGAAAGAAAGATCTTATGGGATTGATACTCTTTTTACGTGTACGAAAAGTTAGTGCTTCAGAGATGTCAGCTGATAAAGGATATCGGATAATGGCACCGTTGTTTACCTAAACTACCGAATTTTTCATCTCTGATTACCTCCTGAAAACTATTGGTACTAAAGTGACGAGATGGCAAATCGAATGTGACCATCAGTGTGGTACTCAGATTACTTTAACCGACAAAAATTCACTCAAGTGATGGGCATCGACTATCGATATCTGAAGAAAAACAATAAACAACATAGACTACAACAAATAATCTTATTATTACTCTATAGGAATTCATCATTATCATCATCTCAGCCTACAGACGTCCACTGTTGGACATAGGCCTCCCCCAAGCGTCGACACAATGCACGATCTATAGGAATTACAAAATCAATAAAAAAATGTGAAGGTATTCACTTATGTAAAATTTTAGCCAAGTTATTACAGTCCACCAACTCGCAACGGGCCACCATGGTGGATTAAGGTCTTTTCCTTCTCTTAAAGAGGAGGACTAAGTCCTTAGCACTGGGGACATTACTAGACTGATTTTATAAATAGATTACCTATATATAAAATCAGTCTTTGGTTAATGACACCAGTGACACCTATAAAATAAATCACAACTAGCATTACTAGACTAGCTTCATTAAAAGATCCTGCAACACCAATTACTTATTATTACCAATATATAATAGTTCCTTATGCTGGCTTGTCTGTAAATCTTATCATAATTATCACATTTACGCTCCGCTGCGCGGGATAATATATCTCTTTAATGGTATCATTGTGGGATAGTGTTAAGTTATTGAGACTAGTTTCAGGAAGTGGTCTAGATTTCCATGTTATTTGTAAATTTGTCCTTTCTACAGCATATTGTTGGTTAAGGTTTATAGTTATAGTTCCTTGAGCATCTGGCCGGAATTAAATGGACACATACTCGTACTGCCGCTATGCATTTAATTCCGGACAATTGTGCCCGGATCAGCCCTGCTGACCTTTAATTCTATTTTCTTTGCGAAATATTTATTGATTTACATATGCTACTTACATTCTGAAAAACACTAAACCAGCAATTTTTTTGTGTAAACAAATTTCTAAAGATCAAAGCCGTTTGAAAGGAGTAGGGCAAACAAGCGAAAAAATATCATGTTGAAATTTTTTTTTTGACAAATGTATTAGTCTTACGAAAAAACCATACGTCGGTAATGTCGTACATGATTCTATAATAAACATATTTTTTTAACCTTTATTCCTCCCGTTACCGAGGAGTAGTAGGCTTTAGAAAGTTACTGTTTTATAGCACTGCTCTGGAGTTTGGGCAGGTTACTGTCAAAATGTGTTGATCAGATGTCAAATCTTTTCCATTAGTCCCTTTTCTTGGTGGCTTCCCATTTTCTTTAGTTACAGTTGAATTTTACAGAGACTACTTAGGTATAGTATTATAAACATGTTATTTTTTATTATTTTCTAACAAATACTTTCTTTTTCCAGGTAAGTGTCATGGCCGCCTTATCAAAAATCACAAGAATATCTATCCGACTGGGTAAAGTACAATAACCTGCCAATCGATTTTTTTTATGCCTATCTCATCTGATTATATTATTTGATGGTATCTTGCAGATTTTTTAATTCTGTTTCGTCACAAACAATAATCTACTAATATATTTTTTGTTTGTAGGAGGTAATCTCTGAAAGTACTGGATCTGGATCGCGAAATTTTTTTCACCGATAGAAAGCTGCTTCATTCCTGAGTGGCCTAGGCTATATTTATTGTACGCGGGCGAAGCTGCGGGCAAAAGCTAGTTCACCATGTTTTCTTGATAGTATGTTAACGCAAATACTAAGGTTTATAAATTACGAAAAACAGTCAGGCTTCAAAACAAACAACGTACAATAGGCTCTTTGTCATTTTCCATTGTTGTTTTGCAAGCTTATAAATCACAAAGAGCTTATAATTTGCCGCGTTCTGTTGCACATCCCACAATGAGTTTTTGTACAAATGCAAAAATGCACGATTACCATCATTTATTAGCATAACAATTAACAATCGGCTTTTTTCCAAAGCGACAGTGGAAAGGACACAGTGCATTGTTTGCGAAACCGAGGCGCCAGTGCACGGGGCGCCGCACATCCGCTAGTGACGTTTCATATTGTGTCGATAAACCCACCAGTCATAATAAACGAACGATTTCGACTGCACACAATACCTTGTTACTAGTTTCGGTGACAATATTATTGACATATCGCGTATCGTGTATTGTTTATATTATGCGTTCTAAGTTAAATGGCAGCGCCGTGGCATTGTTTCCAAAGTAGATCATGAGATTCATAGTTGAATAGAAACATTAAATAGAAAGAGAAATAATGTGACATGTATTTGGCGCTATAAAGCCATTAAACATTGATAGTTGTTTGTAGGGATTGTGCATTTATCGATACATAATGCAGTCGGTTGGTCGCGCTTGGCTTGTCGCCTGCCGACCTCATTCCAGGGCTGCGGCGGCGCCTGTCTCGATCGACGATTAGCAAAACTGCACGCCCATCACTATTGTCTTTTTTACTAGCTGACGTGATAATTGTTTTAGCAGACGACGAGACATTTTGTATAAAACTGCAGATTTTTTTTATCTTACGCAAAAACATTTATCTACAAGTAATTTGTTATGATGATAAAGAGGAACATTTAATATTGCACAATTTAAATTGTAAATACTTGCTATTTTCCGTCATACATACTTTATGACGGTTATTACTACAGTGGTGTAGCATTAATCATCACAGTTTTATTTTGCAGCTCATATTACGCAGCTCCTATATCTGTAATTGTCCGCAACATTGGCGCCACTGTTCTTTGGCCGTCTGCCACTGCAATAGGTTTTAGTTCACGTGATTAATTTTGAAATCTAAACATTGACAATATTAATGCAATAAACCATCTTGATAATCTTTCAATGCATCAATTTTGTCACAGAAATGCGGAGGTGAAAACTTATTAGCTGGTACGTCAATACACTGTGGCAAAATTTGTTTTGGAACCGAGCCATTATTCCCACAAGCATTTGAGTTACGTTCTATTGAAATATCCGTGAGATGTTTACAATAACTTCACTTGAATCAATTACATTTCATTAAACAAAATCCAAGGTTTGTTTGGCGCGCTTGCATTAGACTTCGACTTTTAATTTATGTTCGCATTTATAATTAGGTATAGTTATCAAAGTATCGATAAAAACTTCAGTCATTGGCGTCGGAGCGGCGGGCCGTGACTCGTTTTATATGCACTTGGCTCGACGCCACCGGTGACCTCATTGCGCGACCGTTTTTGGCGCCACTGTCGCTTATAATGATCACTATCGCATCGATGACATGCCAAAACGCGATCTCTGAGATCTTTATCGATGTTTATTCGCAAATTGAATGCGCAGCACTAGAGTGTCGAATTCAGCGATATCTAGAAACGTGATTTCTATTTGTCAAGTAAATTAATATTTGCTTATGATTTGTTTAATCTATTCGTGGTTTAAATAAATTTAGTTTATTGTTAATGGAAATAGTTTTTGATTTGTTTAGTGAATTGGTTGGCGCCCCCACGTTTTGAAATAATGATCACAATAAATTAATGTTTTCGGTGGCAATTTGTCAAATATTTATTACGAAGTGTAAATATTGTTAATGGTTTGGTTTTAACGATAAAATTATCTACACCATACACTAATATAATAAAGAGGTAAAGTTTGTTTTTATGTTTGTAAGAGGTAATCTCTGAAAGTACTGGTCCGATTGCTAAAGTTTTTCCATCGATAGAAAGCTGATTTATTCCTGACTGACATAGGCTTATGGCATATATTTTATGTTCGCGGATGAAGTCGCGGGCAAAAGTTAGTTACATATAAAACGACAGGCCTGTTGGTCTAGTAGTTGGTGGACTACTATTCCGGAGGTCGTGGGTTAGATTCCCACCCAGAAAAAATGTTTATGTGATGAGCACGATCATTTGTTCTGTGTCTGTATGTATTTAAGTATGATCATCATTGTAGGTACTAGTATTCATAGCACAAGCTCTTGCTTAGTTTGGGATTAGATGGCATTCTGTGAAAGTTGTGGAATATTATTGTTATGTTTTAATTGTTTATTGCTAGATAAATTACTTTACAAATGGCTGTGCGTAGGTTTAAGTAACAAATCGTGACAAGTGCGACGTTTGCACAGTTATACTTTTGATTTATTACTTGCAGTAATTATCCACTTGATACTCAGACAATGAGTAACTTTATGTTAGAAAGTTATGGGATTGTTCTGATCCTGTCCCCTCGTTCCATTTTCTCTCTCCGTTCCAGTCCGCCAAGTCCGTTCCATCATCGGACCATAAGACGTACGGCGTTGCGCCACCGGTACATGCTGGACGTCCCACCCATACGTACAAAGCGTTTTGGGAACACATTCATTATGCGTACAGCTGAGGAGTGGAATTCCCTGCCGGAGTTTGTGTTTCCTGATAGCTATAACTTAGGGATCTTTAAGTCAATAGCGAATAGATTGCTTATAGGCAAGCGTGTTCCATCGTCGGCCAACATCATCGCTTACCATCAGGTGAATTATAGTGGTCAAACGCGAGCCTATCCATTATAAAAAAAAAGTTCCCGAGGCCCTGGACGCAAACTGATAGAACAAAGTATGAAAGGGATAGTCGTGATCCTAGAACGCAAAAGGTGTAGGGGCCCAACAGGGTTGAGTAGGGTCCCAGCAGGGTCGAGTAGGGGCCTTGCAGGGTCTAGTAGGGGTCCAGCAGGGTCGAAGCCTATTGGGACCAACTTAACTGGGACAAACAACGGAATTGATTTTGTTCTAATCATTTTACAAAGCTATGTACCAGTTGATACAATTAATAAATATAATGAAACAACCAGGTGCCCAATTTAAAAGATTTATAAAGTTGGACGAAGCTAGGGCATGTCGTTAGTATATTCATAAATGATACGTAACGAGTATTAGTCATTGTCTAAACCGGCATCCGTTTGAAGCCAAACCATTGAGAATCGTAAGTAATAAATTGCATATTAATATTCAATAATGACGTTTGAACTTGGTCGGTTTTCGGTACCCACTTACTCGCTATACCCTGATCGCGGTAACATTAGAAATTTAAAGAAACCTTTTTTACTGTCTGTTCTACGGATTTTAACTTCTATTTCGTAGGCATGATGGGATGGTATTAAGCGCAAAAAAATTGTTACTATACTATCTATTTACTGCAACCGCCATTTGTCAAGCCACCAAAGTAATAAAAGTCAAAATCGGTCGAACGGACAGATTCATTTCTAATGTTAGTTTGAACAAAGTATAGTGTTATAATCACGGTGCTGTATCAATGAGTCACTCAGTACGGAGTATTCGCAATATGCGCATATATTGATTGTAATTCCCATTGTTTACGCATTTTATTTACGCGTTCTACGAATGATACTCGTTCGATTTAGCGGCTAATAGTTTTATGTGGTGGTTTTAAAATGGACCGCGTATTTTAAATTGATTAAATACGCGGCGAATAATATTCGTCTTCTTTTTTCAAATTTAAAAATTGCTTCGTGTATTTCGAAATAGAGGTGACCAATTAGTTCGAAACCAAGTTTCGGTTTCGGCTTTTAGATAAATGTAATTTGAAATGCTTGCCCCACATGTCTGCGCAATAAATTAATAATAATTATCTATAATTTCTCAAATAATGTTTATTATATCCACTTTTCCAGTCGATAAAATACCTTATAAGGTACGCAACGTCAAAACTGGTCTGTCTGAAATATGATTATTAAAGTTGCTTGCTTGCCTAAGTACTAAACATAATTTATTACCTCGTTCTGTTATCTTGGTTAGGCGACTCAAAAACCGAACTAACAGTTTTAATCTCAGGTCAATAGGACGCTCGTAAATCCATCTGTTTGTCTGTCAGTACACAGCGTCTAACACATTCGGTAGCGCTTGCGACAGACACTTAGAGCTTTTGTAACTACTCTTTACTGAACATAATTATGCCTATGAAAATTGCATTTTACGATTATTTGACGTATTCTATCATTCTATAGTTCAACAATATTCCGTCGTTAAAAGCTTTAGTGTTGGTATGACGAAACTACGGTATCGGCCTAATAAAAATATTTTCGGAAAGTGATTATACACGTAGATGCATTTTTAATCTGTAGATTGAGAATTTTTGGAATGATACGTTGTGCATTCTTTACGTCGATACTGAATTAATTTTGATAGACATTAGGCTTAAGTTATTTATAGTAATTTATGCAGGTACCTATTAGAAAGTTTTGAGTCGAAGAGTAAAAAAAATCAAAGTAGTTTTTTTTTTATTCAACGTCTCCACAATCAACTTAATAGACGGTTGTTGATACTAAAATATACAGTCAAAAACATGTCGTTACAAAATTTATTATTTTATAACAAGTCTTGTACGGAAATCAAGTTCATTTAACGTTTCCGATCATAAAGAGTTCGTTTAAACGTCAAATTGTGGTCGATTTTAAAACTTAAATGCTCACTATATCTTTTATTACAGTCGAGTGGTCTATCAACATGTGTTCATTAGTACAGACAGGCAGACCGGACAATTAGAGGCCTCTGAATTGTTTTTACGATCCTTTCTTTACGAATGGACTTCGCCCTTAATTGATTTGTAAGAGTTGGCTCAGTGGTTAGTTGGCTGATCTGTACAATATTTGTTGAGTTCGAAACCTGGAAGTTTGCAATTAAATGTACAAAATTCCAGGCTTCGAACTATTTGGAATCTAAAAAAAAATGTAAATAATTATCTGTCGGAAGTTAATTGGTATCTGCAATAAATTCCACGTTTTAAACTTTAAATATACATATAAAATTATTGTTTGTCATTGTTATACAGAGATAGGCAACGGATTACGTTCTGGTGGCAAATTGATAGCGATTATCAAATCTCGCTTCATTTCACATTATAATAAAATGCAAAGCTCTATAACAATATATCATAGGGAGACAGTTCTAATTAATATAAGTTTATTTTATTCTCATGGTGTATAATGTGTTCCATAAATCCATCTGTCTCGTATAAATAAATAAGCTAATGAATGAAGATTATGTTTGCTCGACTTGCTTAAGGAGAAGTTCTCTCGTGAGAAAAACGGCAGATATTCTTTTGGCCACAATTCAAATAAGATTGAATAAAACTGCCACATAAATTTGTTTACAGCATAGTTAAACAATTGGAAGAATCGAAATTCGATTTCTTGCATTTCTCGTCAGACAACTTTTGCTGGCAATCTATTTTTTATTTTAACCTTGACTTTATCAACAGTCAACTCTTTGTAATAATAATTTAAATACTAGACCTAATGCATCGTAATATAAATAAAAAATAAAAATCTCAAAGCCAAATCAATCACCCGTTTAATGTTAACTTGACAGTTTGAATTTGCTAAAGGCAACAAATTTACACTTTCACACTGAATCTTAACTGCTATCTTCAACGATCATCAATTACACAAATATATTAATAGTTTTCATATAAAATTAATAGGCTCATCATCTAATGTGTAGCTAGCGGGCATTAAAACAAAGATGGACTATTTTTTGCCACCCACACAAACAGCAAGCTTTAATTCAATCATGGTATAAGCTTGTAAGTTATGTAGTAGATATTATAATTATATTTGAAAAGTGTTCGTTTGCTAATACTTTAATTTATTAGTCTAGCTATTTTAAGAAGGCACGCACACAATTGAATTTAATTGCTTAGTTCTTAGCACAGTGAATAAATATTTAAAAAATACTCTGGGATTCCCTTTGTCGTGGTTGTATGTGATGTTACTTACATTAAATATGATATGAACTGGGATTAAATTAATGTATTTGTGCAGTCTGAACAAATGTGCATCAGGATGTGACCGATTGATGTGAAGAGATTCTGTAAAAAACCGCATTGAATTAAATGTACTCTTTCTACCTACAATAATATCTAAGATGGATATTAAATATATTGTGTAGATAGCAAAGATTATTTCTTTTCGTATAAGTAATAAATACCTATACGAATGATAGAAATTACATAAATATTATATTCCATCAGAGTTATATCTTGCAGCTATTTAATCTTTCCGAAAACATATTGCAGATGAAACGTGATACCAATCCTCTCGGTAATTATTTTCGCATTGGTGTTAAGTAGTTTGCACTTAGTTAATTAATATTTACAACTTGAAACGCCCATTTAATTAACGTCCATGTATTCGCATACGCAATATGTGTTTAACATTTTGAAAATATACATTCTTAGAAAGTAAATTATAATAAAACGAATTTGCATGTACTTAACATTATCGAAGGTAGTTAACATTTACCTTATCCATACGCACTTAATACTGAAATTGCGGGTAGAATGAATAAATACAACCTCACAGTTATTTGCTGTACTGTATAATTAGGCCACATGCTTAACGCGTAATAAAAAGTAAAGTAACAGGTCTCCATCTGTCATTATAGAACCGCATAAAGGTATCCGAGACCCTATTTTCCGCCTTTACATTAAAATAATCGTCGTACCGGCCATATGTCTTCGAATTATCATTTCACAACTAGAAATTACAGCCGACCTACATCCGTCGATTAAAACCCAATTTGAGACCAAAAATTGGTATTAAACACGCGGCCCTCTCTAAAGGTTGGGTGATGCCGAATTGGCCGAAAATTATAGGGACGTTTGTGAGAATAGAGAAGTTATAAAAAGTAAAATTTTCGAATGGGTTTAGTTTTATGAGTTTTCTGTACCTGCCAAGTAATACTTCGGAATCTGATCTTACAACTTAACAGTTAGGTACTAGCGCCTCATTCCAGCTTCGCAAGGGTGTGAGAAATGTTTGAAATTCTCAGCAATTCTCTGCTCTCAATCTTTCTGATGAATCACTCTGTCTATGATTCTATACATTAAAGCCGCTTGAAAATCCGTTCTGTTTTTGAGTTTATCGTGGACAGACCGACGCGGTGGGGGACTTTTTACCATAAATCACAAATAAGTAAAGATAAAGATTTTAACCATACGTATGCCATATGCCACACAGCCACAGTCAATCTCTCTACGCTATCACGAATGATTTAATACAGTGTTAAAAAAAGACCAGCTTTGAGTCTAATTCCCAGTTACGTGACGATACCAAGTCAAGAACACGAATGACAAACGACTAGCATTTAATGTCAATTAGCGAAGCGTTCCGGGGGAATTGGCCGTTTACCTATAAATAATGTCTAGTTACTTTAACACCCTATAAAATAAACCTTATTTTCACAGCAATAACGCCTGAAATTCTTACGCAAACAGTAAATTCTAAAAGGAAGCAAAGATGCTTTAGAATGCATAATAGAAAGCGCTGTAAAAGCAATATCCATTTATTTTCTCATTTTATTTCATTCAGGAATGTTTCTCAAGGAACGGTTAAAATAAGATTATCTGAAGTTAATTAACCAAATGGTAAATAAAATACCTAATTTATTCTTGATTTCTACCTAGAGTACAGTTCCACGAACACTGGCTCTAGCTACAAAGAATAATGAAATACATAAAAAAACTGACACGCAACGATGCGGCACGCAATCATCAAATATTAGAAGCCCTTACAATTATAGAGCTAAGCGAAATCGTGTCCGTCTATAATTCAAAAGTTATACGTCACTGTTCAGATGAGCGCGTTAACAACCTTATTCTTGGTCCTCGACGGTTTTATAAAAGGGTATAAAGTTCCGATAGTGTATTATTGTTTTAAGACATTTCGTTGTCCGTCGCGGTCGGATTCCCGCGGCCGCCAGTGGGCGGTTACCCTGTAATCAACCCCCCCTCCCGCGCATTGGGAGCGGTCCACGGTGATTATAGGAGGAATTTTACGGCTCCTTCGTTAGTCCGTCAAATCATAGGTCTGTTGCCTAATGGTTTAGAAGACGAGCCTGTGAACGATTTTATGTCATTTCCTAAAAATATAAGTAGGGTTGCATTTTTCGAGGTAATTGTCTGTGAACTGGTATCCGTTGGAAATGAGTTGTCGCAAGCTTGTTTGTATGTGGGCCTTGGACCGGTGCGTAATACGCGTTCAGCTGTCTCCATGGCGCCAGTCTCGATGGTAAATATCACCTGTACCGGTACCAAGTTAATTTATCGTGAAATGATGCGTAATTGATTCGATACCGCAGCTGCTTCGCTCGCATATAATTAGTAGATATAAATAAAAATCCATGATTATATCTAGCACTTGCTTCAGAAAATGCCGACGCAGACTGGTAATACTTAATTCTTAGCTGCTGCGTTAATGCGGTGTATTTTAATAAGCTATATTTTCTAACATTTCTTTAATATGTATAATGTAGACACATTTGAAAGCGTTTAGAAGCTACGGTTCTAATTAAATACAGCGTTCAATACTGCATAAAATTAAATCTATTAATTCCGTTAAACTCAACTATTGTTTAATGAAATAGCGAAATTTGTACATAATTTTGATGTGAACCATGAGTAACCTTAATTTTTGCTGTTTTAATAAACCATTTTTATTTTTACCTAGTCGAAAGCCGAAACTGTGACCGAGTTTCGGCTTATCATCCAATTTTGGCCGAAACTGCTACCACATAAATCTTCATCTGTTCTTAAATTTTTCAATTTATTATTTTACTATTGATTGCTATTATTTTCTTAAAACATCCTTTATAAATCTCACAAATTATTTATAAAACCTTGTAGAAGTCACAGACTACAATGAATCATTATTATAAAAACAGAATAAAGTTGATAGTGCAACCGCAAAAAATGACCATTTTGTTATTAAAAATGTCCTATAACTACTATAATGACGCAAGTAATGATAAAGTCGCATAATGTATTGAAATTGCTTTATAATGGCAGTGTATAAAAATGAGCTATTTTGTGCACAAGCGCAATGTTACCGACTTGATTAAAGAAATAAGTTTTGTAATATTGCTTATATTATAAAATTATAGTTGCAATTTGCACCTCTCAATATGCGTATAGGATGTTTTTTTTTTTCTTGTTTATCGTCAGAGGTATATTCCGTCCACTATGATACGAAAAATAATATTTAAATATTAGTATCCTTTCTTTCTTTTCTTTTTATTAGGATAGGCTCGTATTTGATCACTATCTCACTTTATGGTATGAAGCGATGATTTGGCCGACGATGGAGCACGCTTGCCTAGGCCCCTAGTCTTTAAGTCAAGAGAATAGGTTGCATGTTATAGTTACCAGGAAACGAGGAACGACGAGGAGGAGGAACGTTTGTCTTCCCGTCTGATTATAATTTGGGTGTCTTCAAGGCTAGAGTGAATAGGCTCTTAATAAACTTGTGCGCCTCACCTTCAACGATTGCATCACTGCTTACCATCAGGCGGGATCGCAGTCAAGTACTAGTTTGTAACAGATAAAAAAAAAACAATTTAAGACCCTTGAATAATATCTTGCTTTTTATTAATACTTAAACTTAAAATAAAAAAGAATCGTATTACTTTCTCTGCGGTAGATGAAATATCATATTATATTGTTTGATATAATAGAGAAAGAATAATTTTGTTGGTTTTCTACCGGTTGCATTTTGGGGAGTGTGCGCTGAAATTGCATAGCCCAATTCCGCCAATACCGTTCCATCATCGGACCACCAGAAGTACGGCGGCGTGGCGTTGCGCCACTGGTACAGGTGGATACCACATCAATACGTACAAAATGTTATAGGAACAAATTCACTGTAAGTACAGCTAAGGAGTGGAATACAACCTGGGGATGTTTAAGTCAAGAGTGAATAGGTTACTTCTAGGCAAGCGTACTCCATCGGCAACCACATCTTCACTTTCCAACAGGTCCGTCAGTAGTCAAACGCGAGCCTACCAATAGTAAAAAACGAGTATTATAAAAAACATCACACTGATGCGTAGCTTTTCAATTTACTTGCACATTTTGTACGTCTTCGTGTACTGTGTAATTAAACAATTGAATTTCTAAAACACGACGAAGATCGTTAAATAACTCACCTTTCCGAGAAAAGTGCAGTACATCAAACTGCTAGACTACACGTACATTGTAACAAATGATTGAAAACTATAACTCGACGAGAGAACGCAACTATTTCCAAGAAATCGGCTATCAAGTTTCACTATACTACGTATTGTTCCGAGCTCAACTTTTGCAGTAAAATTACTTGAGATCTGCCGACATAACTAGTAATTGCTACCCGACTAGCCAGTTTAGTAATTTCAATCGTTAGCAGTTAGTCGATTTCTCAAAGTTCAACGAGACTAATCAGCTGGGAATGGACTAAAAATTGCTCTCTTGTACATGGCGCCAATACCAGGACTAATGTCTGTACTTACCTCGTCATAATCATACATTTCATCAACATTATTGCTAATCGATTCCTCTGTCTCACCGCCATGTATTTTCTCACTTGCGTGTGTCATTTGTTTTCTCATATTAACATTCAGTTTTTATGATGCTGGCTTAATTGAGTTTGTAATTGCTCTAATAAATATGTGTTGTCTGACTTGTGTTTTCGCTTTGTCATTACGATTGGTTTAACTTTATGTTTATTTATTAAATTGAAGATGCGAAACGTTGGTCCATTTACATGGCTGGTTTGTCTTTTCATTCTCTTGAATAAGTATTTAGTCAGCAATGTGTTTGTATATTCATCGCCTTAAAATTTCTCCTTCAGATACTAAGCTAGCATGAAACGTTGCTGTCTGTTTTACATCCTTAGCCGATCTATTCTGCGGTCTACTTTCATCCTCACTCAAAGTCCGAACACACGTTATTAAAGTAATCATTCATTTGTTAAATAAAACAAATCTTCAAAAGCTTTTCCCCGGGGCGGTTCTGTCGGCACGACAACGGTCGTGTTCGGCGTCCCTTCGGCAAATAATCGTTTCGTCCGATAATTGCCGATTTCACCCGAACGCGGTCGGAGCACAAAGCTCCCCCAATGATTGCGCAAGATTGCACTACAATTTTCTTCGAGCAAACAGATGCTTATGTATGGAGACCGATTTCTTTTTTAGTTCAAACAAATTGTGGTGGATTACAAGGTGAGGAACTTATTGTGAGATTTTGTGCGGTCAGTAAGTAGATATTTTGTTAGTAGGACTTAAAATTTAAATTTACCGATTTGTTTTTGACATATTAAGCTTCGTGTTACCAAATACATTTTGGCATTGATAGGGATTAAATACCTTTCATTCGGACTTGCATTTTTAATCATGACAGGCACCGATAAAATCTCGACACGAAATTAAATGAAGAAAAAAAAATACAGCGTATCACGTCTTCAACTCGGTACTTTATAATCGAAGGTTTTTAATTTGAAATGCGGCTCGCTGTTGGGCAATAAAACTTATTAGTTAATAAAAACAATATTCGGTGCGGGTACCCCGCCGTGTCCGGTACCGGGGCCAGTGAGACCACACATCGCCGTCATCGGCGCCTCTTTAGTCCGTGTACACAGCACGTTTCACTTGTACGCCAGTGCGAGTCATAGGCTGTAGCGATTATAAAAGTTCCTGTTGGCATGTCAGTGCTTTGCTTTGCTGATTACCCTCTCTTATGTCAATAAGGGTCAGATAATTCACTTAGAAAGCAAAACTGAATATTTCTTTTTTTAGGTGAGTAGTCATCTTATGATAATGTCGTCCTTGATGATGATGATGATTTAGAAAACAGTCATATTAGATCCAAAATAAGTTTTTCTCGAAGATTTTTTTTGTTATTGTAGCTACCGTACAGCATCCCGTGATTATTTTTTTAGTTTCAGGTTATTATGAATCACACTACATATTTATGAATTAATTTGTACATGTGTAAGCTATCTTTTTTTTTTATCAAATATTGCAGCGTTTGCTGTGGTAAGCCTTTTTGGCCTCACAGGTTTTTTATGTTGTTATTTATCCTGTGCGAATCACAATAAACTTTTTCCTTTGTTTCTGTACAATTTACTCTCATATATAGGCTAGGCTATCCCTCAAGCTTTCCGCTCCCGCTACCGCCTTCACCTCAGACCAACCGCTGCACTATCGTCTGTCTGTTTAAATATTAGTAGTTATATCCCGAGATGTTGTTTGTTTCTACCGAGTGCAGTAGTTAAGTCCCTCGTTTGTATACTTACATATGTACGTTTGAGCTAGTTAGCGGTCCAGACGCTCTTTTTATGGCCACCGCTGATTGTGTTAATTCTCCGTCTCGTTGAAAACTACTTTTGTAGTAGTATTCGTTTTCTAAGTTTAGGCGATGACATAGTAGTGTCTAGATAGACTAAGACTTGTCTATGGATTTGTGGAGGAGGTCGTTGACAGATGTTGTGTGGGATAGTTGCTAGTTTGGTAGCATTTTTTGGATTCCAAAAATTGCTACCAAACTAGAAACAGTTCTTCTGACAAAACGATGAAGTCCTTCTGAGTATGTCAGGTGCATAATAGGGATACATGGTGTTAGATTTTCATGGAACTGCTGTACATTGATATCTTCTCATTTTAATCAAGTCTAGCAATTTAAATTTAATTTAGGATAGCTCTTTCATAGATATATATAAGTAGGTGACACTATTCTCATGCAATTGAAAATGAATTTCGAAAAGTATTTTCTAACAATAAATCGACACAAAACTTCAGAACTAAATTAATAACTCAGACAAAAGATGGAAGTTTTCTTAGAAACTACAGTCCGACTGCTAATTAAGTGAATTAATCAGTTGGTATGGTAATGTAATTACATCGAGATAAAACTTCTAGAGGAAAGTAGTCGTAAAACGACTGGTTTACGATTAGAACATGCTACTAAAATTGTTTTTCTAAATAAATATGGCCGCGAACTTACTGTTGCCATGCTGGTGTGATTGACGTCATCTGTCATGTACCAGAATGCTGGCGGGCTTTTGACCTGGCTGGACCGAGGACGCCTAACGACCTTGTGACGTCTATAGAAAGTCTAGAATTTAAATTTGGAACAACATTTCTTTTTAATTTATAGAATTAAAGAATGCGAAACGGTTTTGAATTTGAATATTGAATACGAATAGCTATTATTATTTTTTACAACTTTGTGTGTCTCAGTTTTGCCTTCAAGCTACAAAAAGATAATTAACGATCTGACTATTTAATTACGAAAAACAATAATTTACTTAACTCATCTTCTTTCCAGTTACATCAAATAATTCAAAACCCTAAAGGTGAAATTTTGAACAATTTGTCAAAGTTCAATTAACTTTAGAATTAAAATGACGAATAACGCCTAAGGCTTGTATTATCATAATCGAATTAGTAATCGATTGTCACGTTCTCAACAAAACTAATAAACTGTTTAAAGATAAATAACATGTTTCAAAATATAACTGCATAACATAACATGTGGCCAAAGACCTCTCACCTGGAAAACTTTTTCAAGTCGCCAACTTACCACAATACCTTAATTCTTATGTAGTAAAGTTCAAAATCAAACAATTTCTTCTAAATCAACAGCAACATAATTTTGTAATTTTCCAATCCGAGAATTCCACAAAATATTTTATTAAACTTAATTAATAGTTCCGAAGTCTTAATAAATGAATCGTGAATCTATAACCGTTGATCGAACAAAATGGCGATATCGAATTTATAATATTTAAAACGATTAATGATATCGATTTTTGCGATGATCGATTGCTTGTGTATGATCACGGTTTCTAGCTACAAATTGAAACGTATATATTAACATCGATAATTAATTATAATAAGCAAATTAAAAAGACAAGCTTTGAGGAATAAACATAGTTAAAAAAAAAATGCCTACCGCAGTCATTACTCTAGACATGGTCAGTCACCTAGTTCTTCACCTGGGGCCTACTATGACGTGTAAACGTGCGAGTGAGAAAGAGGGATAGAGTCACGGATATCGATGCGGCTGTACATTACATTCTATATACCTTTATCCCTTGAACAGTTCAATTTAGGTCGTCAATTTCAGTAATGGATCGCGTTAAGAGCTCGTAGTAGGGCCTTTGGTCCTCCGTCCTCCGATTCCAACCACCTTTGAACGGTCATTGTTTTCTCTGTTCAGTTTTCGACCTAGACCGTCGCACGCTTCACATAAAGATACATGGATGAGTCAATATCAAGAAAATTTAAAAATCTTCATATACTAGTATATCTTTTTTTTTTGGGGTCAGGAATTTATCAAATAACTTTTTCTGCTCTGGGTAAAGCGAGATCCGTTTCGCTCTATCAGACTTTGATTTACCAAAACCAACACGATTGCATCACTGCTTACCATCAGCTAGGATCATAGTCAAGCATTAGTTTATATCAAATTAAAAAAAAAAACATAGACGATTTTCCTTCAGTAGCCACAGAAACTCTTTCGCACAAATCCACAGTTCTAACAAAACAGCATCACCTAAAATCTATAAGTATAAAAAGACACTGAGCGTGAAATTCGCATTTGCACAGTCGCACGAGTGCACGATTCAGTACGGCACGGTTTGATTACGTTAAATAAATCAAATGCTTTAGAAGCGCATCATTTACACTGCTTCAACATTAAATTAAACAAAAACTATTGTAAAATAAACTGTCGTTTTCATAGTACTAAACGCCATCGCCGATTTATCTTTGAACGATTAAAAAAAAAAGCGCCTTTGCTTCGTTGTCACATTGTGTGTTATATCTGACTTGCGAGAGTCCCCTCCCGCGACTCGGGTACGAAACACAATATTAAGTGATATTTTGATTTCCTTAAATTAATTAACTTCGTAGGCCATCCACAATCTAAACACGAAACAGCCTTACGATGTTAAGTTTCTCATATTACATATTCGTGCATTAAAGTTCATAAGCGCTGAAATAATGATCCCTTACATTTGCATACATGGAGCCTTGTTCAGGCTGAATGAGCGGTGACTGAGGCGGGTGCGGGCGCGATTATATGTGGCCTCAGTGCTCTGTGGCCATATAATCACGCCTGTGGCTTCACTATGCATAGTGACGTGTTTCCTCAGGGTAAACCAATATAGGCACGAATGCTTGATAGCAATGCCCCTCTGTGTTGACAGACTGAACACTCCAGTCTCCATAGAGAGTCTAGATAAATGGTTTACGTACTATCGGTGAATGTGTAGTGATAGCTATTGTCGAAATACCAAACGATACCATTTTAATGGCGCTTGTAAATCCTGTAAATTTTTGACTTTTTAGTAATCATAGTAAGCTAAGTAATCAATTATCAAAAAAAAAAAAATAGTTTTGCTGATTGATTAACTTTACAGCTTAGTAAGATCGCAAACAGTTTCATAATTTATATTAGATAATATTATAAAGAGGCAAGATTTTCATTTGTGTGGTAAACTCAAAAACTGCTAGACCGTCTATAAAACAAATAAGCTATGTATTTTTTACACTCACGCGGGCAAAGCCACTCGCAGAAACTATTCTTTGATAAGTAGGTACTTCGTACCCGTCTTCACACTCGTGGAAACCCCTCACCCTGACAGCAGCCTTACATTTACGTACATAAAGAGCATGCTCAATGCTCTCCATGCATTCCTTTGAACGTACCGCTAACTAAACGCACTAGGCGTTTATAAACCATTTATAAATAGCACTAGTAATTTATGTAGTGTTCTGTTTAGTACTTAAATATGTTGTAAATGTTCCGATAAACTCTTTCTATTGATCATGCCGATTGAATTGTTCCGTCTATTAGTACGAGGTACTTTAGAGAAATGTTCAGTTGAAAATGTAGCAGTAGAATGGTGTATTCAATTCAGCGTGGTGCATGTTGTCTTGCAATACAGCATTAGAGATTAGAAAGTCTCGGATGTGGTTGGCACATTCCAAATATTTGTACCAGATAGTATGCACGGTGGTCGAGTTTGGCTGATGGAATGATCATATTCAGCGTCTCTAGAATCTCGTATATTTTTAACTAGCTTTTGCCCGCAGCTTCGCATAAAATAGCTTATATCACTCAGGAATAAAGCAGCTTTCTATCAGTGAAAAAAATTTAACATCGGACCGGCACTTCCAGAGATTACCTCCGGCAAAGAAAAAAAAAGAAAACAAACTTTACCTCTCTATTATATTAGTGATGATATATCTACAGTCAGCAAAATTGTGTTAGTTTCATCATTTATAATTCAAGAATGCCTTGACCGATTTCAATGATCGATTGCTTTGTTGAACTCGTTTCCGTCCCGAATAGCAGAATAACTATTAAAATTTCGGCAACACATAAAAAAAATAGTAAAGTATCCGAATACATGGACAAATTAATGAAAGCTACTGTTAAATACATTCGTTTCAGTCATACCATCATTTGTTGAATAGGTACGAATATCACCGGGTAAGCTTTTACAAAATATTATCGAGAATATTTCATAAACTCCATAATGATGACATCAACATTTCTACATTGCTTACAAGGTGTTTCATCTTTCAAATCCAGTCTCAAACATTCACGGTGGGCTCCACATTCAAAACTCTGATCTCTATCATAAGCAATTTACTATCCAAGGGTATAATTTTCACGAAAATCTATCTTGGAGATAATATAAAGCCGAATGTAACGTGATATGTCGTGTATGTCATGTGTAACTGTTTAGTTGTTACTCCGGCGCGGCCAGGCGACTGAGACAAATGGAAATACCACAACTGCTACTACTGGTTTGTCATCTTGTTAACTACGAGAATCTGAAGTGATTTCTGAGAGATAGAAAAATATTGAACATACTGTATAACGATCGTTAAGTCATGAAAAAAAGGACGAAAAAAGAAAGTCAAGAGAAGAGCCCACTCACAGAAGAGCCACACAGATATAAATCATTGCAAAAATACATATTTTCATCGAAACCGATAAAATCATAGATAAACGGTCATTGATCGAGCATTTGTAAGACGTATACCTAAATAGAATTCAATAAACTATTTTAGTACCTACACCAAAAAAGTAACAAAAATTTCACACAAACTTAAATCTATGGGTACAATCGCTGGCAGCAATATGTACCAGACATCCATAAGACCTTAGCGAAATGCAATCAGTATGCTAAGTAATCACTATGTAGTCATTTAGAATACCGTAGCCATAATAGTAGAGGACACGTTAGTAGATAAAACTGAAGACGATCAGGAAAAGCCTGCTGTTTCATTATTATTGTATATCCTGGACACAACCAGCAGTCCAGTTGATTACCATACAAGGAATATAATCCTTGACGAACATAAATACCACTGTATATTCAGATACCGCCACTGCGAAGCAATAAACATACGGGCTGGTGCAGAAAGCACGTCAAATCATGAAGTTGACATGTGTGGAATTACAAGCAGGACTATGAATCACTATGAACTAGTTGCTATGCCCCGTATGGTAATAAATCAGCTAATAGTAGGTACTGAATTTTATATGAGCAGCGTTCAAAATGTTTGAAATAATGTTGATGAGTTTTGGTTGGAAATAAAATTAGACTGTCGATTTGATGCTTTGTGAGAAGGTTGAATTGATAGAAGTGCTGTTGAAGTATCGTTTGAATTTGGAACGCCAACTCAGACCGTCTAGTTAGCTAGCTAGCTGAGCTAGCCCAGTGGGTGCCAGTGGTTTTGGTCCTTTTATGACCTAGGTCATCTTTGGTTTTTTTGTTGTTGGTAAGGACCAGGAGCCTAAAAGAAAATTGAACGGTGGGTGGTAAGCCAGTTGCATATTTATCTGTTCTATAAAGTAAAAAAAAACAACAAGCATTGTCATAGAAACGGCAACGTTGGTCAGAAACATAAAATCTGTTCGCTTTAATGTAACTTAGAAAAAAGTTTGAAATTAGGAATTTTTGCGGATATTTTAGCACCAGCGGACCACCAGTGGTCCGTGAAGGACCACAGCTTGTAAAACACTGGTCTAGCCAAACCCATCCCTGAATAGACAAAATCCCCCATCTATTATTCTACATTCACTACTTGTAAACCAACATTTTTGAACTTTATAAAAGGCCTCTCATTTGAAATAACAGTCCCATTCCCATCCCTGCCTTTGCCCTAACAGATTAAGAACACCGAAGAAACATCCAAACGGATCTCAAAAACACCAAATTCTAATCTCGAATCAAACCCATTCGCAACTAGCACGAACTGATTAACGTGTACAAGTGGTAACGGTGTGAATTCCACGTCCCAACACAGAGCTGACGACCGCATTCCGGCCCCTACTTCTTTCACTAAGACACCGAGCCACCGACGATCCGGAGAAATTCAAGCGCATTCCATTTCAGATATGATATAATAACCCGTTACTGAACTCGTGTGTTTTGCTAGATCTAGTGCTTCCTCTATGTCTCGTCTATCAAGTCTTATTGTAGCCTGTTCTGAGTCTTCCGCATCCAGTCTGTCCAAGAAAGAAATGGGACCAAAACAATTTAGGATTCCAACTGTAACCAGCTAATTTGCTGTTAGATCTTTGGAACCCGCTTTTTATGTTTTATTTATAATTTTGCAAGGAACCTTAAAATCTTAAAGTTCGCAAGTCTACAAAATTATATCTTTTTCTGCTTCTGTTTATATATTTAATATTTCTCTCATATAAGTTTTTGATTTTCCAATAGCTGATAAGTAGCGCCTGCCACCTGCCTCCATTTCAAAGTCTGTCTTGCAATTTAACTCGGGCATAATATATAATCTCATAGTTAGTGGCCCTAGTAGTGTTGAAAGCTAAACTAAAATCCATCAAGTAATTTCTGAGATTAGCCTAAACATACACGCAGCTGGAAACTTTGATTTTATGATGTGTGTGGTAATTTTGCGAAATTCTCGGCTCTTGAGTTACGAATGTCTATGATTACCTCATAAGTTCTGCGAACACAAATAGCCCTTTGATGTTTGTAAATGTTAAGGTAACAGCAGCTTACGAGGTGGCGTGAAGTAAGGAAATGTGACGGAGAGCGCCATCGATATGCATAAATACATATTTAATGTGCATAATTTATAACGTCGTGTGCACAACATTAGCAGCTGCAATAATTTCTCATACACGCGAGCTCAAAACAAGAAATGTCTTGTTTAAACCCGAGATAACCTCTCATATAGCTTTTTTCACGATCTAATTAAATCGAAAGCCAAGCGCTGCTCGGATAAGTGCGGAATGCGGCCGCTGTTGAAATATTGATTAAGCTTTTTGTGTTACGATTCAATCTCGTCTTGCATTATACTCATATGTAGCAAGTCAACGAACCGATCGCTCCCTACAGCGAAGGTGTTAACATTTTCACACGTCAGTTTTAAAACAACAGTGCTGTTGCAACACGTAAAAACTTCACTTGTCACCTTACCACCTATGTCGCTAAACACCTGTCCCGAATTGTTGACACTACGACAAACGTCCACCGATGTTTACACAATAAATTGAAACGGTAAATCTCTAATGAAAACTTTTACACTACCGTATGGGAATGCACACAGAAGAGCTGAAATGTTTACGGTAAGTCGGCAGTGGCACGCGTCCACTAATGGGCTTCCAGATGATTGAGAGCTGTTATGATTTAAGACGACAATCATCCCGAGTCGAGGGCACTAAACGATGAGCATTGTCGTTGTGACATTTACGTCGCCTACACAATCGAACCGGGGCAGCTCGGCTATCGAAGCCCATTCGAAACGGATAAAGGTCTTGCTCGTGAGCGTTCGATAAAGAGAAAAAAAAAAGATCAGGTAGTCGGCCTTCTGTGGCCCATTGTGACTTAACGAGGCGATGAATACTCTCCGATTCATCCGCGAACAGGTGGCACGTTACGCCCGTGTCGGCGCTAGCTTCGTTTTGCACTTTTAGGAGTTCGACGAACGCATTTCATTATTCAAATGTTATTCGAGTGGCGTGAAAGCGCCTCGATAACCTCGACGGCGACGGAACGTGGACGGAATCGCTGATAAACGACGTTCCTATACTTAGACCAGCACAACTATCGACCGATTGACATCTCTACACCATTGTAATAGAGATTAGAAAAGAAACATGGCCGTCCGAAATCCGAGACCGATCAGCGAGCTCATTTCCATAAGATCTATGCGAAAGCAACGCGGACCCTAAGAGTTATTCTAAAGTAATGCTAATCGAATGGCTCTATCGAATTACATCACCATGTAAACTCAACAAGGAACTAAACGTTATAATAAATGGCTGTCAGGTGAATTGTATTTAGTAGTAAACACGAGAACGAGCCGGTGCGTCGGCTAACGTGCCAATGAGCAATTTTCCGAGGAAGTGATCCCGCCCGGGCTGCAACAGATAGGTGTTTGGCGCCGCAGACCGCTCTCTATAATAACGTTTGCATTTATTTATCTTCAGCTAGTTCGTCGACACTATTCGACGTGGTGTATCAAGGTACCGCTATCTTTGATAAAACGCTCTCTAAACCGCCTTCAGAAGAGCGCGCTCTTCGGAAAGCTCGTGAATCTCTCGATTTGGAACGCGAGATTATCGGTGCGATTTGTCAAGGTGCAGCAGCATTAAGCGGCTTTAGAGGTTCGATCTCGGCACGAGATAGCTGCAGAAACGCTACTCGACCCACAGACAGCCCTCTCTCGACTCGCATTCCGATGGAAATTGCCCGCGGCCGGCCAGATTACTGGCGCCGCATTGGATAATTACGCACGGACGAGGACATCCATTACGGAAGATAATTTAGCGAGTGCAATTAGAGGATGAGTCGTGATTCGATCGCGACCGCTGATGCAAAATGATAAACCGCAATCTTCTAATATAAATTAACTATGTCCATAGTTATTACATTTTGCCTCAAGCGCCTGTTTAACATTCCAAACCACTGCAGCACTATACTTACGACGCTGACGGCGTCTTGCCATATTAATAGTTGTTGAATAGAGAATAGTTGTAACTGCGATGGCCGCGGCCCGTGCGGTCACGTCGGTAGTCACAAATCAAACGGTCCAAATTGACAGCCAATAAATAGTTTCAAATAGCGGACATCGGAATGCGACAACAAGGCCGCAAAGCAGCCTTGCTTTTTCCGCGTCATCCAATCAGCATAAAGCCTGTTATGTTAGCTCCAATCTGAATAGCAGAGAAACCGGCTGCGGCTCGCGCCACAATCATTATTAACGTAATAAAGTACTAGATAAAACGGACTCGGACAGCGTGTGAACGCCAGGAGAAAGCCGTTGTTGCAACATTAGTTAGGCGCTATTACCATCAGATGCTCATTCCGATGTTTTTAACAGAAACTGTATGTTTAATTACGTCTCCCAAAAGCATCTCGGTCATAAACGTCTAATGATTACAATCTAACAACGAAGAGCTAATAAAAACTTGAATAGTTTTGATTCCCATCAATTTCTGGCGCTGTGAAAGTTATCGGTACTATCCATCATTTAATTTCAGTAAACACATCAATAAAGCTGTATAACCACTTCCTTCGGACCTTCGCAGACAAACTGACTGAAATAGCGGACTATTTCTGTTGAGAGCTAAGTTTTGCGATATCTAAGCCGCAGATCTAAATTGAATCTCTGATCTGAAATGAGCGAAATGAACTGAAGAAATGGGTTTGGAACTTGATACTCCGAATAGACGTCTCGTTGCGACCATCTGTAATGAAATTGAAGGGACGTACGTGGCAAACGAAGCGGCATTAAAGTTATCTTATTATATAGATCTGTTCCACCGCAGCGGCTCGCGACGAGAACATTTCAATCGCGATTTACCCAAACCGGCTCCCGTGTCGCGATGCGATCGCTCCAATGTTTAAATATTTGCTGTTTTAAATAAGTCTTTATCGCCAAAGCATTCAGAAATACTTTTCATTCAAAAGAGCCGTATCCAAAAGCTTTTCCGGTTTGTCAGATCGGCTCTCATAAAAAGCTTCTACGTTAAGTGCTTTCCAATTATTTCGAGCATCCCAAAAATCCCTTTTTCGGTTCTCAATTAGTACGGCAAACAAAGAGGAAACTAGGAAATTAACACCTCGTTTACCGATCCTCGTGACAGAGGGTGACCGATTGCGCCAGACCCTCCGTAAATGCTCGGATGTCCAAACAAATTCTTGCAACCGTGAAGCACCGCTTTCTGACTCAATGCGCCGTGAACAATTGGCGCCTATGCACTTAAGAATTCCTATAAAAGCTGCTTTTATACATTAAAGAAAACCAAACTTGGGAAAAGATAAGAAGCACTTTCTTTTATCTTTCAATGCATCCTGCCTTCTTGATCATTAGTAAAGCTATCTCGTTCTGGCCCCGCTCCATCCTTCTCTCCCACATCTCCGGAGGGCCATTTATCAATACCAAATAACATGCCGGGACCCTTTTCTCTTTTGTTTATTTGTTTTTTATTTACCTTATCCTTCGGTGTTCTATTTGTGCCTTCATTTTTGACTCGAAATTGATTGTAAAGCCGGTCTAATGGCATCCGTCTAACATAATGTTCGATGCATTGATGGTTACTAATGAGTGGTGATGAGTTAAGTACAAATGCATAAAGGTTAACGAAGAATAAAACACCGGCCTACAATTGGACTATAAAATAGCCTGTATCGTGGAACTATAAGACAAACAACATTAAATTAACGACCGTAATAGAATCTCGATTTCATAATAAATGCATTGCGCGCTGCGAAGTGCAATTAATGGAAGCAATTCTGCGTGCAAGAGCTATTAAAGTTCGCTATTAAAAGTTTCCAATTTCCCCTGCTCCAGGTTCCTATTAACGGCTCCCAAATCCTTTTTCTTTTTTACGTTGGTATTTTATTCTTTAATTGTTTTATTTATTGCGGTTTCGCATTCGCTCGCGACTTCATCTGCCGGTTTGAGCACGGACGAAATTCTACAATTTCTTTGTGAATTCAGAGACGACGACTCATTACCTTTTTACTGGACTTTTTCGATTCCTTCGATGGACGTTTAGGGAATAATAAATCCGTTTGTTTATTACAATAAATTTTTAATGAACCCTTTAAAACGTGATTAGCTGGACGATGTCTGTTAGCATCGGTTTTTATCGAGATTCTTAATTGATGTCCCGCCGATGCGCCTGGGCACCGGACAACTCACTAATCATTCAAATATTAGGGTTAAAAACTACACGATTCCGTGAACGAAAAAGATATCCTAAAGATGCCGGACATCAGGGGGGGTCTTCCTTAAGTTTTCCTCCGTTGTCGAGAGCAAATAAAGCGGCGTCCCTCTGAAATTAATTTTGTTTTGTTTCATCGTCTGGAGCCGAAGCATTTACATTGAATGCGGTCGGAGGCTGGCCGTTTGTGAGGATATTTATGTAGGGGCCCGTGGAGTATGACATGCGCATTATTCATACACGATACGCGCCACGAACCAGCTGTATGTTATTTTTACCGGTTCATCGGCTTGTCGTCGATGGGTTACCATTTAAGATGAAAGGGAAGTTTTTTCTAGTCAAAAACGTTTGTATGATTCACCGCGACTGCTTCAGAAATACAGTAGTCGGATACAGATATGTTGTTCAAGAATTCCTTTGTGATTGTTCCTGTAAAGTATGAAATGACGGATGAATGCGACCATGACGGTAAAATCGTAGAATTTATAGGTAAGGACGTAGGCTCGGCAAATCGAACGCCATCAAAGTTTACGACACCACAAGGCGCCACGGTGTCGATACTTGTGATTGGATACACTGCCTATACTGCATTTCCTTTTGCATTCGCAATAACCGTTTCCTGTTTCAATTTATTGGTTTACACTTAATATATTTTCAATTTTATTAATAGAATTTCGCTGCACGTGCCTATTTTTTCACTTTCTATTGTTTACTTAATGTTCAATTTTCTACAATGTGGCTGTTTATAATACAGATTGAAATAAAATTGTGCAATTTCTAATGCATCGTATAAAAAAAGTTCTATGCTGCAAAACTGGTTCTAGCGTTTGCACAACAACATAATACACTTAAAAAGTATTTTTGGTCTCGTCCAACTTTTAATGCGTATTTGAAAAACAAATGACATCACTGGCTAGCAACTTTCTTTTGTTTTATAGCCAATCTCTTTGCTAACGTGCTTTTTTTTTTTCGTTCCAGATTCAAACGATGGTGACGCAGGAGTGAGATGTTACTGCAACACGGCACAATGCGTGGGCACGGGCTACATGTGCAGGTCTGCTCGCAGCGGGGGATGCTACAGTGAACTGCCCGCGCCAAGACGCACGCACCACGCCAGGCACGGATGCCTACAGCATTTGGCTGATACGTATGTATTTAATGTTTAATATTGAACGCACACAAGAGATATGTAAATGTATAGAGAAATATATGTACTAGCAGAACAAACAACCGCATACGTAGATTTGTTTTGGCAACTGGTTAAAGATAGACGGAAATAATGAAAGAGAGGAAAAGGAATACAATGGTATTTATAGCAAAATGATTCCCAAATATGTATAATCGCAGATCAGATCTTAGTATATCAGCTGCTTGACATCCAACGAATGAAACAATTAGACATTATGCCATTCTGTTAAACATTTTGTTGGCTTAGCTAATAATTAGTTTTTAAAAAATCCTCGTTCAAAATTGCCACGGCTTTATAGTTCGACTTTACAACTGTGTGTATTGTGGGCGCTACCAACACCTGCTTCATTTGTTTATTCATTTACTTTTGTTTTGCCTTCCGATATGTTGCTTTGTTTATCAATATTTTCTTTCTTCGTTTCACAATATTTTGAAATTTATTGTCATTCTATCTTCTATCTACATACGTGTATATCATCTACGCATATAGGTAACTTAGTATAATCATAGTACCTACTGAAACCAATGCGTGTTTGGTTTACCATGCTTTGCGCAGATTATTTAATCAACTGTATTATTTATAGGAGAGTATGACAGAATATTCTAGATTTTGAATTATAATCTATATGCGCAATACTTAATATCCTTGTAAATACAGATAAAAATGTTTTTGAAACAATACTAGGGTCAGCTTCATCGTCAAGTTTATCAAAAAATATTTAAAGTTCTAAACATAAAATATATGATGAAACAATTTGAAAAACATTCCACTCGATATAAAATTAATTTTCAGTAATGTTGTAAATTTAAACCAAGATTCGTCTGTCGATTTCGACATTTAACAAGATGTAGTCGATAAAAAGCTGAGGGAACGTTCCAACAACATTCCTAAAGAGGGACGGTAGATTTTATCATTTCTAATTGCGATTCTAATTAGTATGCTGGCCATCGCTTAAATGTCAACCCTTTACAAAAAGGTACATGATTTAACAAATTGCTTGTTCGGCTTGCCCCCGCGCAATGCATTAACTGAAATTTATTTGATAACTAAAACCGGTGTAAAATTACATTAAGTCGTTGACAAAGATCTAGGTAGTATTAATTTACCTGCTACTGTAATTTGCATACAGGTCTCACTTAAATCACTGTCACTTAGGTTTTTATCTCTTGTATCTGCCTGAGTATTGTCTGGTATGTCTAACAAATATCCTTTTCGAGTGTGGTCTCTTCTGTTTTCTGAGTTCTATTCTTTTTCAATCTTTGAATATAATAATACTTTTAGTTCTAACTAAACATCACCATCGTCACCATTTTGTTCGTATTCTTCATCTATTTGAACTACTAAAACTAAGATGCTTTTCTCAACATCATCAACCAATACATTAATCACAATCTTAATCTAATCTATTGACATTTTTCCATCTATTTAGAAAGTAATTACGATACAATTCTCAAGATACGACGGCAGTACCTTTTTGAATTTCATCGAGGAATTAATTATTCTTTTGTTAGTCATCATGCGAGGTGCATTGTCATCCATCAATACTGCTTATCATGCTAGTGTATGGGTTCTATCGTTGCGTACGAGTGTCTTCAATCAATTTGTCTATGATTTCGAAATGACTGCCGCTTTCATCATGATCATAGAGGTAACGTAACGACACAGTTAGAGACTTGATTGAATGTTTTTGTACTTTAGTGTTTGCGGAATCAGTGTTCGTATGAATAAGGACGATTATACCGTTAGTATTTATTGGTAATTGGAAAGCTGTGTAAGCCCTTTCTTCTATTAACATAATATCATCTCCTAATGTTTCTTCAACTGTCTGTTCATAGTAAAAGAGAACTTGAATATAATTTCCATCAATAAATGCGTCTGTTTATTTAACAACAGTAGAACATTAAGTAATCGTTGTATCTTTTTTTGTACGGCGCTCGGTATGTTCACCTCGGTTTATTAATTATACCGGCGAAGGCATGCCGGACTCCACTGTGTTTTTATACACTGAAATTACCCGCTCAGTTGATTATCTTATTCGGATCGGCCCGGGCCGCGTTCACCGAACCGGTTTCCGTCTGCCGCATGCCCACTTTTATTTACTTTAAATAATTTTTGCTCCTTTTTGGCAATCTCTGCCATTATCATCGCTAACGATCGCCGTGTCCGCTTCGTTAAGATTTCCATAGAATTCAAATTGATATTCGCTTATATTATCGGTAATTAATTCTCGTTTGACTTGTTTATTGTGTATATAAAGTGCTGTTGAGTGATGTCGGTTTGATGTCCTCGTTTGTTAAGATAAGGGTGACTCTGCTGGGGTTGAGGCGCGGGTCAGGCTAGATAGTGCTGCGCGGACGCCGACCCGAACTATTCTGTTCTCTTGCTAACAAAATCACACCGTATCATTAACTAATAAAGTTCAAATTAGATCGGAAAGATTGACGAATCGATAGAATGTCTCCGCTGGGCTTTGTTCTTCGAATCAGCTTTTTTATCGTCAACAACTGCAATCATTGATATCGGTATGGAATTATCTAGATGGGTCAGTTGCATGTCAACCATCCAGGTTCTTTGTATGTCATCTCAACTTGTTCTTTGTTTCAGCTACTTGTATTATTACAACAGATTATATTGTTATCTGCTTCTAAATACGTAATTTATACTTGTTTGTTTGTTTATTGTTTAAACTGTCGATTGTTAAACGGTTGGATATCAATGTGACATTACAATAACTGGTATCGATAAGGTTTTAAGAACAGTGGATGATTTGACTTGGTTCACAAGTATTTATTCAAACCTTAACCTCATTTATTTATGAAAGTGACCTTATCCTTCTTTACACACATATTTTAAATAAAACAATATTCGCCACCGCAGTTTCACGACAAACTCAAAAACTACTAAACAGATTTTCATGCGGTTTTCATCAACAGAAAAGAGATTCATGAGTAAGGTTTAGATGTATTTTTCATAAATATCATAGAGAGCCTGATAATTTTAAAGATTTATATAACACCCAGACCAAAACTGGGATGGGTCGCTAGTCAATAATAAAAATTCTATCATTAGTTTTGCCTTAGAACAGTTTTCTGAATTAAGTACCTACATATTTTGAATTAAGAACGTCTCAAATCCTGCTAGTTTGATGCCAAATTTTGACAGGCTAGAGTTAAACACATGTTCAACTTAAAAAGCTTCAATCAGAAATCGGGGTTAGTTTGAAGTTTTTTCCCACCATCTTCTCTTCTGGCGGCGTATTGACTGTAGCTTAATTATACAGCCCTAAAATCATCAACAACTTTCTTACTACATCTCCAACTAATATTGCATTAATTAAAAAGAAAATCCGATCCAAAAACAAGTCCACGATGCGTTCCGAGATTAAATCTTAATTGGCTTAGAACTGATTGTATTTATTTATAGTTTCACTCATTATATTTGCCCGGTACCTTATCCACCTTATCTTCATGTTATGTTTTAGTTGCTATCTGAATTCTGCTGACTACTAATTAGTTTACATCATTACTATCGCCTATTAACTAAGATGAATTGTGTTAATCATTTACACATTTTACACTTCTATTAGTTTTTGGGGTTCCGTAACCTTTCGCTTCTGTAAGGAAATTCCGGGACTCTGAAACGCAAGGTAACGAAACAACACATGACAAGCCTGTTGGTCTAGTGGTTAGTGACCCTGACTGCTATGTCGTGGGTTCGATTCCCACCCAGAACTAATGTTTATGTGATGAGCATGATCATTTGTTCTGGGTCTGGGTGTAATTTATCTATAATATGTTTGTATTTAGAAATATATAAGTATGTTTATTAGTTGTCTAGTACCCATAACACAAGCTCTGCTTAGCTTGGGACTCTAGTCCGGTCTACCGTGTTGTGTGATAGTCGTGGAATATTATTATTATTATAACATGGAGTAGGTTTTACTTAACGAAAAAGTTAGACACGCTCATTTCGGCAGGGTGCAAGCGTAGCACATTTGTGTCTTGTGTCAGATACAAGCTACCGATGAATATTTGATTTCTATAGAACCAGTATGAAATCATCCACTCCCTGCGCGTACGTAAACATTTTTTGTGTCCAGTTGCTTCCACTTATCACATACTCATGACGATCAAAAAGTGTTCGGTTTCGGTAACTGGAACAAAAAGTGTCTCCGTTTGCTCAGCGCCTTTAAGACTTCTGCTCTAGGGTGGAGCGGGAGAAGTCATTAAATGATTTCCCACCAAAAAAAAAATACCAACTAAGGGACCCTATTGCTAACATTCCACTGTCAGTCTGACTGTGAAATCTTAGCAATAGGGCCCCGTGTCTGTCACCAGGCTGTATCTTATAAACCGTGATAATTAGGCAGTTGAAATTTTCACAGACGATATGTTTATATTGCCGCTATAATAAAAAATAGTAAAAACAGAATAAAATAAATATTTAAGAAGGGCTCCCATACAACAAACGCGTTTTTTTTGCTTTAGACACATGTCTAATATTGTGTAGGTAATGTTAGGGAACTCTTCGTGCGCGAATCCGACTCGCACTTTGCCGGTTTTTTTTTTCAACGACGTTTAGAAGAGCGTATAATGTATGTAGATGGCATTCGCGTTGTGAAGAAAGTGTTTAATTTATTCTTTGAATTAAAACGTTAGTTTATGATCCCGCAAACGAGTAACTGTAAACTAGTACTGCTGTTTTATATAGTTTTTATCGTGTAGAAGTATTTTATGAGAGGTTACAAAGAAGGCGGTAAGGACAACATAATCTTGAACGAGTGGAATTCTAGACATTACAGAAAGGAAAATTTTATTTGTAAAGATTTTTATAGCTATTAGATTGTTTTACTTGTTTTTGCGTTTCAATATACCTATAAACTAAATTTAGTCTTATATTTCAGACATCTTAGTCCATTGGTTGGTTAGGCACATTAATATTAAAATGGGGAGTTTGTTAGTGTGTGCATGTTTGTTACTTCTTCACGCGTGAACGGCTGAACGGATTTAAACGATTTCCTGCCGGAATCTGTTTCCTGATAGCTACAACTTAGGAGTCTTTTAGTCGAGACTGAATAGGTTTCTTCTAAGCAAGCGTGCTCCATCGTCGACCACATCATCGCTTACCATCAGGTGAGATGGTGGTCAAATGCAAGCCTATCAATAATAAAAAAATAAAAAAAAAACGAAATGTGGTACAAGGGAAGACCATGTTCTTGATAATATATAGGATTAATTTTATCCTGGGAATATGTTTCCTTGGGATAATACCTTAATTTAACGCTTGCAAAGTCGCTGGCAGAATGGCAGGAATACCGTGGCATGCAGGTGTTTAAAATATTATTATCCCTTAAAGACCCATCTCGTGTTTAAACCATCACGTGGTGTTTTGAGGGGGGATTAAATTAAAATCACCATTAAATAATATCAGCTGAGCGAATGAAGTTCAATCGCTTGGAAGTGATCGGTGAGACATTATTACAACTGCCATACGTTTTGGTCAAGGGTTCCTTTGTCACATTTCGAGCTGATCTGGACATCTTCATCTTCTATCCTGTCCTTTTCCTTGTTTATTAGACATCTACTTTCATACGACATTAGCTCTCATTACGTCAAATTTAGTTTTTATTCGTATCCAACCATTGGTTTCTTTGAAAACTTCATGTATACCTGACGACCCTTGGTTACTTAGAAACAAAGGGAGATCCTTTGTTAACTGTACAGTCAAACGTATTTATGAAACTTAAATATTCTGTCTTTTAGTCAGTAAGAGTCTGACACTATCTCCCGATTCGCCAAAGAGCGGGGGTTGTCATTGGATGATTTTTTCCCACCATAAAAAAACTCTTACGGCTGAAACGATGATCTCGCTTCACTAAACTCAAACTCGTACCATGACTACCGACTTCCATTTCAGTTCATCCAGACAGACAGACAGACCAAATATTTTTGACAAAAACAGACATGCTGCAGTTACGTCCGATTGTCTCTATGACCTAGACACAAATTTGCATAAGATTAGATATCAAATAGGCATCCTAAATCCTTATTCGGTTACTAACGAACGTGTAAGCAATGCTTAAACTATGTACGGGTTTTCCGTATGAACGAATACATATGCATAGTTGTGTGTAGCCGTGGCTTTGAATTTTCAATCATGTTTTAATTGTCGCTTGGAGTTTGTTTTCTTAATAGGTTTTAACCATTAATTTATTTTTCCTGCAAGCTGTGAATGGCTCGCGATGATTATCTGGTATTTGCAAGTACGATTTGTTAAGGTCTAGGTACACTCGAAAGGATAAAGTAACATTGAAGCTAATATGGTAGCCGAATTCTAGGCAGGCTCTAACCGTCACGATAAGAACACTTCAGCTTACTTCTGGAACGCAAAGGGCAACTTAAGGAACATATGTGTTAGTCAGTAACAGTCTGACAATTCCCTTCGCTCCATCCAGTGCGAATGATTTCCCACCTCAAACAAATGGTCCTACTTAAATCAGCTTGCTTTGATATTAATGGGCCCTTATACCCAGTTCTTAATCTAGTCTAGAATTGAGGTTGTATGAATGTACTTTTCTGATTTTAGGAACACAAGACCCTATAATTCAACTTAAAACAATTTCTAACAGTAAAGTCTTCCTACTCTTGGTAATGCATGAAAATTTAATAACTTCCGCGGTTTATGTTACAATGGGTACTGCAAAACATTACACCACAGACAATGTCATAACCATACATAGTTACGCCACCAAGTTATGTTATCAATAATACTACCTAAAGAAGCTTCGATTTAAAAAAAAATAACACGCATACACCTGGCAGCCTTACATCACAGCATAATAAACTAAAACTCCACCAGTTATGTACAAAACTTTAATTGGACCAATCAAAACATTTCTGCAACTTCACTAATCGGCAAAATCGTAAAACAAAGATAGAAGTCTATGGTCCATCCAATCTTTTTAAATTATTCAAATCGATGAAATTCTTTATTCGAAAATTCGTCTTCGTTCCCGTGAGAAACGGAACGTCTTCTTAATTAAAAAAAAAACGAAGATTATGGTCATCTGGCCATAGGGAAATTGAGCGAAATTTGATAGTGACGAAGTGACAGTTAATACTATGTTATAAAGATGCCCATTAATGAGGTTGCTCATGTAAATTTTTATTGAAGGCTGTTAGCGGCTGCGTGTTACTTTGAAACGTGTTTTCTTAAGGGCTTGTTCGACATTGAGAATCTGTCGTTGAGGTTAGAACTATGGTTGACTTCCTTAACTATGTTTCGTAGTTTAGGATAATAATTCTAATAATGTCTTCTATCTTATAGTAATTAGAATATCTGATGCTATGCTTCGTTATTGAAATGCAATTTATGTTTTTTCTATATGTAGAAAAAACATGTAGAAATTTACGATAGCCAAAAAAAACTAACATCGCATGTCTCACGTTTGCGCCCAAAAAGTCCAGTTCAACGAAAATGCCAGACAAATATGAGGTAGTCGTCTGACGCTGGTTTTCAACCTTATTGGGAGTGTATGGATAAAAATGAGTTTGCTTAATGAAATTTAACAATTAGTGTAAGGTGAATCGTTGGTATTACTTACAACAATCTTTTCAACATTTTTATTGCATTTTCTGCAACATTACTAGAGCAGTGGTGGCTCAGTTGTAACTGCCTAGACTTACAAGTTAAAACTCAGTCAGGCGCATTACTTTGTGTAATTTATTTCATCACCACACCACTCTCAAAACGTTGAAGGAAAACAATAAAAAAATCGAAGACATGTGACATCTACCAATTTGCACTGCCCGGCCCGCGTGATGGATTACGGTCCATTCCCTCCCCTAGAGAAGAAGCATGAGTCCCAGCAGTTGGAACATTACAAGAACGAATGCTTTATGCTTATGTAATGCACAATATTGCACTATGTAAACACAACTATTACAAGCACAGAAATCTTATCCGCAAAAACGTCAACGCTCACCGATTTAACCGCTTTTATCAAAGTACTCAATACCCTTGCCCTGTAAACTCTCTCACACGGTAAACATAAAGTAAAACCATACAAGATTAGAAATTCCAAGAGCTTGTAAATTGAAAAAGGCCAGAGTTCAAACACGCGAGATTTATTCAAACAAGAAGCCATTTTGTATGTTAAATGCTCACCCTAATACATCAAATGTCTCTTCAATATTCAAAAGAAATGTATTTAAGTAGTGGTAAATTTTAATTTTATGTAAATTTTTGGTGACTTCGTGAGAACGTCGACCGTGATTTGCTTGCGAGTTGCGACACAGGTTGAATTCTCATATGAAGTTTAACTAGCTATATCATCAGTTACTTGACTCACACATACACAACCTGCATTCTCGTAAACAATAGAATGGTCATCATGTCGAAGGCCCCGCTTACTCTCTTCAGAATACCGTATAAAGTACAGTGTCTATATGTGTGTGTATCCATGAACACAAGCAACCAAGTCTTGTAAAGCATCAGCAGTCAAGTCATAATTTGTATTCTATCGACGCTACGTTATTATCTGGCCACGCTGTCCACGCCGCAGATGCTAAAGTACATAAATCTTCGTGTCTTTATTACAAAAACCTTTAAAAATGTTGACTTTAAATGGGAATTTATGTGCGTTCTGCATATTACGTGAGATTGTGATGGTAAATGATTATAAGGTGCTTTTGTCACTGGTCAACTGTCCAAGTAGATATCCATTTATATTTTAACTAGCACTTTACCCACGCCTGCGTTTGCGAGAATGTTTTCATATAACACCACTGAAACTGTATCTTGAGGGTAATTTTGAAAAACCAATAATGACTCTTCGTCTTATGTATTAGTTTTGGTTAGAATTTGTGCCAAGTTTCATATTTAATAACCCAATCTCCAATGATCTTTAAACTTGGGGTAGTTTTTTAATGCCAATCTTTATTATTTACTTGATTACTATTTGTGTTAACTTTTCAGTATATTGGCTGTCAACTGGCAACACCAGTGTGTTGCCAGTTGACAGCCAGTTGTATGGCAATGCTAATCCTCTGTCCAACAAAAGCCAGCCTTTGGATTGACAAGGAGTTCAGAAATATCCTTTCACAATTTGTCACCACTCAAACCCCACAATCGTTGATTTCCATTCCCGAACAGCTTAAAAATATAACTGCTAACAAGCCTCTTTAATTAAATTCTTGAAATACAATCCTTTTATCTATTGTAATCCTTGAACTTTCAACTTCTTTGTTCATTATCATATTGCTTTTAAAACAATCCAATACACTTGACGACAGCTAATAATAATTTTATTATAATAAAGTTCCTTATACATCCATAAAGAACAACAATTTAGTCATTGGTCATATTAGCATTCAAATATTTAGCAGTCTTTTTTAAAATAACCATAAATCTATTCGTAAACTATTCATCATAGTAATGTAGTATATCTCTTAATTGTTATCCATATTTATCATATTAGTGTTTTTATTAATGAAAAGCTGAATTAATTTATGTTAATCTTTTAATTCATTCTCTTGCATTTTTTATTATGAATTCTTCTATGATTTGTCATTGGTCAACTGATACTGTTTTATCCATAATTAATATTATATATTCATCATATTCACTCATTTTTTTTTGTGTATTGTAATGTTTGGTCTCTCCTCTTATATTTAACTCAAAATTGACTTTTTTTTACACAATATCAGAAGATGTCATTCCGTTACCTCTGGTGCATTTTTTTTTGTCAGCCAAACTATCTAGATAATAAAACAAAAAGCCAATTGGTTTCATGAAGTCGTCGGAGCCCTAAATCAAAGTGTAACAAAACAAAATGATCGTATCGATCAGTTGGCATACCCAGTTGGCAGTTTAAACTCTTGCGCAAGTCAAACAATCTGGGAGGTGCGTAATGTCATGACTTGATGTGGATCACACTGCGAGAGAATGCGTGGACGCGGGACGTTTCGGTTCGAGATTTAAAATTACCAGCTTATTCTCGTCGCGATTTTAAAAATTGTCTCCTTATCCTTGGCCTTTTCATTTCAATCATATTATTCTTAATATTATCATCTCATTCAAAGTTTAGTAGTCGCTACTACTTCTAATTATTACTATATTATTATCTCATTCAAAAATATCAATGAGATGAAAATTTATTATTAGATTTACAGTATACTCGTATTTCAACTTTACTCTTTCTTGTAAGTCCCCCTTGACCATTGATAAACGGGGTTACCATGACGTTCAAAGTAATATTGTTTTAATCTTGTTTCGGTGTGGGTAAGAGATGGCGCTAGACAACCTGTATAGCTTTGTCTCTTACGCACACTAAAACAAGATTAAAACAATCTTACTTTAAACGTCATGGTCTAGGTCCTAATGCGGGGTTACCATGACGTTCAAAGTAATATTGTTTTAATCTTGTTTCGGTGTGGGTAAGAGATGGCGCTAGACAACCTGTATAGCTTTGTCTCTTACGCACACTAAAACAAGATTAAAACAATCTTACTTTAAACGTCATGGTCTAGGTCAAAGTCACAATGCCTAGAAGGAAGTACCTTGCCATAGTGCGTATCTGTATGTAAGGTCTTTAAACATACACTAAAACTCTAAGCCCACTTACCGACCAATGTGGTCTTCATTCAATTAAATTCTTAATTCATTAAGATCTAGAATGTCAATCAATTACTCGGCCTAACATGTGGACACAAATTGCAGCTTTTTTTCCTTACCAACGCAATAAACTAGCAAGTACAGGCCGAGGCTAACCACAGAACTTTTTGCCTCAATACCATTGAATCAAGTGAACTCTAAATGAATTCGTATTCAGCAAAAAGTTCACCATTTAATGTTCAAGTTCTGAATTCAATAACAATAAACTTTATTATTTTCTTTGTTCATGACTCGTTTGTTGAAACAATCTCTTTTTGTGGGGACGAGTGAAAGACGGGAGCAAGGAACTGGTTTGATCTATGGAAGTGTGTTCAATGTTCATCAACTGATTTATTGGTACTTTTAAAACTACTGGAACTCTTGTTAGTTTTTCCATAAAAGTAACAAGTGATTATGGTAATCATTTGTGTATCATAGACGATATATGTTTCTATATATTCCTTATAGATTTCTTCTATAATTGTATTCATATTTCAAGTTTGTAATTTACTCTACCTAAATAAAATTAAAAAAATCATCAAAAATCTTATCTTTTACTTTTACAATTTCCAGAGTAAAAGAAGCGTTATCCCGATGCCAGAACTCGCCAGGGTCAGGAGGTCCCCCACCTTCGTCAGAGCACTCTCTGCTGCTTTGCTGCTTCAGGGACCTCTGCAATCATGAAGACAGTCCCCTGGCTAGAGCGAGGCTCAACCTTACTAGTAATGAATTTGGTAAGTCCTATTTCTTTATTTAAATTTTTATTTATATCGAACCTAATTTCAGAATCAGTCAGGTTTAGCCATGCTTTTGGTTCTTTGAAAAGTGCGTTCCAATTACCGACGTATTTTTTTTTTTAAGATGATGCGTGAAAAATACTTGAAAGAATGGCGTTTCTTTTCACGAGGAACTATTAATAACTACATTATTTTACAACTTCAATGTTTGGTCGAATAAAGTCGTGTATCCAAACAAAAATTTACTAGATGTTTCCAATAAAGCTCATTATTAAACTCAAGACCTTTAAAACAGTAATGCACTTATAACCACTAGGCGCCAATGAAGCGATAAAATGGTGCCAGTGTATAAATTCTAAGGATACACCGCAATATTATGATCACAAAGATGGAACGCATAGATAACTAACATTATCTGAATAGGCACAGTTTTCTCTATGTTCCTATTCATAACTTCGCAGAATCGATTACGCTTATCTAAATGATATTCGAGACTATAACAAACCTGCATTTAGAAGATTGCATACGGAATAACTAGATAGAGGTCGATTAAGATCCAGTGCAACCAAATCCTTTTGCAATAGCTACCATTGATTGTAGGTTATCGAAACCTAATATACGTTTAACACTAGTTGGTCTACCGGAGCAAACCACAGTCTATACAGATCATATAATTAACTCTTACACAACTGCACAACATTGAAGTTTAGCCAGCTGGATAATGAATAGCCTATGTCGCGTTTAATTCTAAGGCCAGGATGAATACGAAACAGGTTGAGGATAATAAAGAACAATTGGAAAACATAAACAGGAGGCCTTTGTATCCTGCCGTAATGTAATTGAAATGAAAGGATCGTAAACTGTTACTGCTTTTTTTTTAAGAATACTTTGATCAGGAGTTTAATAATAGGAGATAGTACCTTTTAAAGGGTTGGTTAATACGTTGGCGAAGTCAGTATTTTTAATTAAATAAATGGCCACCAGTTGCGAATCGAGTTTGCCGTTTATGAAATTAAAGTTAAATTTAAAAATTACTAACTATATATTCTTCTACAATTGGACACAGTTTTGGTGCATATACTTTGTATGAATGTTGATAATATAATTATAGCAATTGATTCTTTTTATTCTTCTAATAAGTACACAAAACACAATGATAACAAAGGTTTGCGCGGTATACAACTGACAAAAACAAACTTTACAGTATCAATAAAGAGATTTAATCCTAACATGACTAACAGTAATAATGTACATTTAACTAGTACCAATATAACTATAACAATACAACAGTCAAACAATAAACTAATACCAAAACTATCAGTACAATAAACATAAATAGCATCTAAACACTGCCGGCAATCCAATTATATTGATACAATACTATTGCAGTCGTAAATTCTATCGAATAACGTATTCAAGCAAACATGACGAATAAATAAATGTGTACCTATAAATCAGACTGAATAACTAGACAAACAGATTCGAATTAAAATCTGCATAGGCTCAGGACAGAGAACAAAACGTCATTGAACACCCTGTGTATTTTTGTAGTGATTGTTTTTTCTGTGCTGAAAATTACATAATATAGAATCCTCGGAAGTAGTCACCCATAATAAAGCAAAAAAGAACGATAAACTGTCAAAAAATGAAAATAACATAAACTCCGATGACATACATTTTCCCTTTCCCAAGAAACAAGAGAAATCCATTCATAATCCCTTTCTCAAGAATATTTCGTACCATAAGACTTTGAATATAAAATTGACAGAATCAAAGAGCTCGCAACTTCGCAAGCAGATTATATCTAAGCTAGTTGCAGTAATTCCGTGTCAAACAGAACCGAACAGGTCCTAAAGGTGCGCACAGATTCAAAGCAGACAATTTAGAATCGCGTGCGCAGGACTCATCGCGTATATATTATAGAGTACATATTCTTTGTATGAAACATTGCAGTAGTGCTTTTGTTACACGTATATGCAAATTATTGTGCTCATAAAAACGCAGCGGGTATTTTATTGTAGGTTGTAAATATTGTAGAAGTTTTATTTGATGTTCGGAATGTTAACACGGTAGAAAAACCTGCATAAGACAAAGCGAAAGAGAAAGATATAGATGAATAAATATTTTCAAATGATAGACTTCGGAGAAACTCTTCTCTTTATGTTTTTCATAAGCAATATACGAAAAACATAAAGAGAAAATAGAGTTAAGAACTCTTCAGAGTAAACGACGTAAATCTAACTGTTGAACCAAAACTGCAGTTGTTGCATACTGTTTTAGTGTGTGCATACCTTAGGGACGTAATAAATAATTCAATTCTTTGAATTGACAAGCTATTAAAAGTGATAATGCAGGTTGTATGTATATTTCAATTTGTGCTGGTATTAAATAACAAGTAGTTTGTTGAGCAACGACTTCTCCTACCGTTCGTCATTCATTATTTATTATGTATTAAACGACTTGTTTACGATATCATAAAGTTGTATATAACACCATATTTAAATTCTGTATAAGGTTACGACATACTTAAGTAGTGTTTATGAGACAGTTAAAAGTTCAACTTTGGAATTAGGAATCTTAACTATCAATCAATCAGTACCTCTTTCATACCATTAGTTGACATCGACTTGTTCTCTAGTAAAGACAACAACGCAAGATTCTCTTACATCTAAATGTACTAACAACTTGATCATTATATAGGAAAGTTTCTCGTAACTTCCTTTCATCTGTTTTGCTTTTCCTTTATAATCTGAGACCACAATTTTCCATGACGTTTTCACCTCATCTTCGCATATTATAATCAAAACATTCTCAGTTCTCACCGCGTTTACTCAAACATGTTGTAATTTCAATAAAATTCATCCCGCCACAGTTTCCTCGAACAAAGATATTATTCTAGCGGAGTCCGTATCTAAAGTAAACACCGCGTGAGTCAGATCTTGGCTCTTGGACTATACTTGCAGTATTACGTCAGAGGTTTACTGATTTTCAAGTGCAGCAGATATTGGTTGTTTCAGAATGTTGAGTAATTAATAGTTGTTTGTTGCAATGTTATGAGTGCTACAATTGTTTTGAGTTATAGCAGTTGAATGTCTCTCGTCGCTTTGGCGGTTTATTTTTTGCAATGATTGCTTTTTTATCTCAATTCAGCGCACTGAACAAAGAAATCAATTATTGGTTTTTCTGCACTTTTAGAAAAACCTATTTAGTTTGAAAAATAATATCGCGTGTCTCATACATCAATCGTTTCAAGATTAAATCTTAACGTATTTTGTCGTTTTCAACAATAACTACACCAAGAATGTCTTTCAATTTCTTCACTGATAGAACAAATTCCGTCTTACCGATTGCAATTTCAGATTAAACCTATACATCATCTGAAACTAAAGGATCCTCTTAATCTTCATTAACTCTGTTTCTAAGACATTTTGGATTGGTACGATTTAAATCCTCGCCTCCAGCGTTGGCCTAATCAAGTGCAATCCACGCAACATCGTTTGATTATTCAACTAATTGTAAAGCAGTATAAATTTTCCCTGTTAACGCCTCGGGGTTTGTATTAATAGTGTTTCTATAATGGATACTAAGATCTGCACGCTATTTCACCCACACCAGGTTTTAGTTACCGCATTTGGTTGGTTGCTTCTATCTGAAGAATTTTGGGACTTATTATTTCGTTTTATTGTTAATGGTATCTATTATAATAGTTGAATATCTGACAAGCGAAAATAATGGATTCTGCAGACAACATATCTTGAATGTTTTAATAATAACATATAGAAGATTAGCATTACAGATCTGGGCTAGTTCCCTTGCCGTAATGGATTTTGCCCGCGGCCGTGATTGCGATGCGCAATTGTTTCAGCTTATATTCCTTTGTTGGAATTAACTTTTGCTATGACAAGCTGAACTATATCTTAAATCTAGAGTGTTAAAGTTGGCTTTTGTTCGTGCGGTAGTAAACTGTTAATCGCCTGTTATAAATAGCCGGGAACCTGTTTCGGTGACCGCATCTTAGGAGTGATTTTTGCTGCTATACAAAGGATAGCTTTCTTTGGTATTCGACTAATGAACTTTGGTAGCCATGTCAAGCTTATGAGATGATCTTTTTATTCTGTTAGTAATCCGCTGGCCAATCGCAGCGATAAATGCAATATTTTTATGTTCTGTTTCTTAAGAGCTCCTTGTTTGTTTTGCAGTCTGTATCCTCGGGCTGATATGAGTAACTGTTAATGTATTATGAACGAATTGAATGAGATCATTAGCGTTGTAATTCAATATTGTGCTAGGTCATCTACAAGCCCGTATCGTCATCACATTCAGGAGTGGTGTTCATTGATATCAATTATTTAGGGCTTTGTCTTGCGCAGATGCTTATGGTTCATGATTTGTTTGATTATAATTATTATTACCTACCTGTACTTACAAAGTGGCATTGTTTTATGTTTTAACTTTGTTTATTATTCTAAATCTAGCGACCCGCCTTTTTTATGTTGGGGAAAATCATCCAATGACGACGATTATAACAAAACTAGGGCGGGTCCTTAGTTTTGTTAATAAGTAATATCATTTAAATTCCCTGCATTTCTCTTCTACGAGTATAATTATGCTAGTAAGGCATCTAAACCTTCCTTCTGTAGTTTTTAAGCTTATAGCGAACAGACATATAGTCGTATTTAGAGATTTTGTTTTATAATATGTAAGAAAGGATAAAATATTGCTTTTTAGTTATGGAGATACATGTCGAAGAAATAGGGTGCGATGCTTTTGAATCAGTATTTTTGTGATTCTTATTTTACTGTTTTTTTTTTTGCCTTCAATACTATGACAAAACAAAATCAAAATTGTTGAACCTACGACACTTTATTTTTTTTAGTTTTATTTTAGAGATTGAGAATGCGTTGTTGCATTAAGCCCGCTTGTGTAGGTACATACAATTTTAATAATTAAATATTTTATTTCGGTATATCGATACCTAATTAACATTTCAAATCTTCCCAATTAAGCAACAATAATTAGTTGCCAAACTCTCGACTGAGAAGTTGAATTCCACTCATGTATATTTATTTACGAGAGTTTCCATAAGTGTCTACCTATTAGCGATTCGTCACGGACTTATGAATCGCCAAACGTGTATCGTGATACGAGCGAAAGTGTGAATATTGTCGCAGTTATCGATTGATCGATCGGTAAAAAGCACAGAGCACAGAATATCAGCAGCGATTAGAAGTGCCATTGCTATTAATATTCGCGAGGCACCAAACTATGTGTATTATTATTTAGATTCAAAGCATTTTATTTCAAACAAACTTTTGAAATGTCTAAAAGTCAGTCAGTCAGCAAAATAATGCGCTAATTGCACTTTCCAAAGCGTAGATCTCTATGGAGAAGAACGTGCAAAAAAAAAAGACGGGTTGCACTCCGGGAGTGCCGGCAGAAGTGAAAACTTGATTATTAACGTTGAAATATATATATATATTTATATATATCTATATATTTGAAACAGTAGGCCCAGGCATACATTTTCGCCGCGCCGTACAGAGGGGATAGCTGTCTACTCTCCATCCGTCTTACGCTTTTTCGATCAGGTCACGTATCCTGACGCGAGTTTAAGATTTTATACCCATTACAGAAAAAGTGCTCAACGCCGCTAAAGAAGTTTTCACTTCAAAAACTCCTTGGACACTGTTTTCAGTCATGGTATCTCTTGTCACATGTTTCTTGTCGCTACTATTATGTGAGAACAATGTATGTCTAGCCTGTACTGTCCCACTCTGTGCCACTTATTGCCAATTCCTAAGAGTTCTAAGTCGTCCCACCATTCTCTTGATTTGTCACGACACCTTCGTGCGATTCCAGGACACCAACTTTAGAGTTTACTAGTTTTTATGCTGTATATGTAAGTATTTTTTACTCCATCGCGTTTATGACTTATAGTCTCAAGAACATTTGGCCGAAACTAAATAGATACAACACTCGTACCGGCAGTACGCGTATCTGTGCATTTAATTCCGGCCAGCTGCGCCCGGATAGAGCCCAGCTGACCTTTAAATCCATTTTCTTTGCGAAATATTGATTGATTTACATATGCTATGTTCACATTGAAAAATATTTTTTTTCTGTTATTTGACATTTTTCTCTTCTCTACTCTAGCAGTGACGGACGAGGTTCTTAGTAGCTCTATGGTAGAAACTAGAAACAATCGAACATCAATTTTGATGAAATTATTTAAAAAGTCGTGAATCATTGATAGATTTAGCTTGTAGAATTTCGTTGTGTTTTGTTTAAATTTCGTTCCCATGGTCTCGGAATTTAGGAATGCTGTTTTCAGATAACGGCGATTCTTTTTTGCATCTATTAGTATTTATTCTCACGATATCGATCGCTCTAGATTCGTGTTTTTAGTCCTGTCCGAATTTTTATTTGTTTACTATATCAATAAATTATGCAAAATAGTTTTCTGTAGCTTCTAAAGTCGCATCCGCGTGGCTACAAGCAGGTCTCAGGAATCTGAAAAATGCGAGACGCACAGGACCGGTCGTTTTGGCGACACTTGAGAGAGGCTTATGTCCAGCTTTGGACATCTTTCGTTTATGATGACTTTTCTGAAAAGCAATCAAATATTTTATCCACCATTCTAGGAAGTCAACATCATTTCATCTGAAAGACGTCCACTGTTGGACATAGGCCTCCCCAATTTGTCGTCATAATGACCGGTACTGTGTCTCGCATCCATCGGATTCCCGCGACCCTCACCAGGTCATCGATCCATCTTGTGAGAGGCCTACCTGGTAGCCACTCCAGAATCTTTCGTCCCCATCGACCATCTGTTCTGCGAGCAATGTGCCCTGCCCAATACCACATAACTTGGCTATGTCGGAGCCTTGTTATATCTTGATAGCAGTGGTGGTCGAGTGACAATGGCACCGACTTACGAGTTGTAGGTCGCGGGTTCAAACCCCAGGCGCATTACTTTGTGTTGTTTATTTCATTAGCACTGCTCTCAAAACGGTGAAGAAAAACATCGTGAGGAAATCGGCATGTCCTAGAACCAAAAATTCGAAGACCTGTGACATTCACCAGCCCGCACTGGGCCCACGTGGTGGATTACCTAAGGCCTATTCCCTCTGCTAGATCTCTCTAGGAGAGGCCTTCTCAGGCCTGGATCCCTGCAGCAGTGGGAACATTAAAATGCCTGATGATGATGAAGTCTATGTCGGTAAACTTGATTCTAGGAAGTCGCCTGACACTAATTCACACTTGTCACCTTCCTTGTAATTAAAAGTACATGCTAATACTAAATGGAGAGATAAAAACTACCTACAAATACATTCAGAACAATAGCAGCCATATCAATTGTCGAAAAGAATTCCATTATGACACTCTATCCATTGGATCTAATAAAGTGTTCCCGGTAGTGTATGCGAACCTGCGCATGAGCCAGACATAACAGCAGTTTAACTGGTAGTGTTGCGCTTGCGCTGCATTTGCGAAATGCGTTGATATCTTTATGATTACCTTCCATTTTCAAATTTTGACAATTAAAAATGGTAATCCATTCTTTTTATCAATTACTCTCAACATTTTCACATCTTAGCGTCTTTATTTCATTTGACATTTATTTTTTAATAATTTTTTATCCAATTTCTAGATTGTGAAGATCAAATAGGTATTCAGTCTATGAAAAATATCGGTTAACTGCATCTGGTCCAACTCTAGATTGCCGACCTACGCGAAATGCTAGGCAGATTGGTTGATGTCTTTTCTTCATTAGACTCATATTAGGTTCTACTCCTAATATATGATGAATGATGCCATCTAGCCGATTTCGGCCACAGCGACCGCATTCCTTGGCTCTTCATGGTGGTTGTGAGTTCAGATCTACTGCTCTGTTATGTGCCCTCATGTGACTTGCATATCCAACCTTGGCCGAAAAACTCCGATCACAGAGCGGACATGTCAGAACACCATTAATGGTATGATTTTTTTTTGTAAACTAGCTTCAGCATATAATGTACTAGATGAGAAAATAAATTATATTCAGCATTATCGATAAGTCTGTGGTATTGTTCGAGAGAGCAACCGCAGTCCTGGAACGCAAGGGACGACTGAAAGGAACACGGTTTTAGTCAATAAAAGTCTGACAATCGTTCTCTTCCTCTAGTTTTAGTTGTTTGTTGACTTCCCACCCTAAAAAAAGCCATAAATCTAGTCTAACAAACGCTTTCATCTATAACTAAGACCATTATATTTCTAAAATGTTTTCGAGTCTATAAAAAAATAACTTCTGATTCACTGCCATCATTGCCCGCAAGGTCCTTGACTTTTTGTCATAACATAATACAACAAATTAGTATCTATCTACTGTTTACGTTCGAAATTGTCGTGTGTGGGCCAACAAAATTAAAGCACTAACGGTATGTAATGATACGGTGCAATCTCCATAAGATTTAACTGTAAAATTTTCAAAACAACATAATTTTTTTTTTAGCTATGTTAGATCAAAACGCTAAGACATTATTTTATGCATGTACATTATATTAATCGACACAACTTAATCGATTGATAAAACTGCTTTCTAAGATAGACGAACGAAATTACTTTGTCCAAGTGAATATGTAAACATGAAAAGTTAAAGATAAACAAAGCGTACCTAATCAATGAGCCTTCTGGGACCATGAGTTGGCTTCAGAAAGGGAAATCCGGGGTCTTGGAACGCAAGGCAAAGAATTAACATTAGGTTGTTAGTCAGTAAAAGTCAGACACTGTCAAGTCTAGTCAGGATGAAAACAATGGATGATTTGGGAACCTTAAAGAAAAAGAGCATAATCAACCTTAGCCTTATTCACACTGCTGGAAGTCAAATGGGCCAGTTCCAAGTTGGTGGATATCACACTTCTTCGAATTTTTGATTGTAGGACATGCTGGTTTCCTCATAATGTTTTCCTTGATTGTTTTTCGTGAGAGCAATAGTGATGATAAAAATTTACACAAAGTAAGCACCCGCTTGGGTTTGGACCCGTGACATATGTCACGTAAGACGTTCGAGGTTACCAACCCTTTCATGATTGACACAAATGGATAAATAGCAAATACATTATATTCTAAGTTTAGCAAGAAGGGCTACGATAGGCCAACTCGAATGATTGATTACTGAACCGATCCAAAAATAACAATACAAATGTAATGAAGTTATCTAAACGGCAATAAATCGTACAAAATAAAACTTCTGTTAGTTAAACATAGTCCACGCATTTTCTCAGAAGCCGCTTGCAACATAATTAATGTTACTATTCGCAGTTTTGTTGTACAGTCAAACACACTATTTGATATACATGCATCCTTCCAAATTCCTCACATCACACAACACACTGACAATATTCAATTAAATTGTGTGTAATTCAATCTTCACGCTTCAATTTTCTTAGAAGTATGTTGTACAAATTGTACACTCAAAGGTATTTTTTGAATTTTTTTTTTCTTGTTATGGTTAGACAAGACATGCGTTTGACCAATATCTTACCTGATGGTAAACGATGATGTAGTCGACGATGGAATACTTAGAAGTAACCTATTCACTGGTGACTTGAAGACACTTAGGTTGTAGCTATCAGGTAACACAGGTATGCGACAAATAGTGGAAACTTCTAAAACCACCGTTGTAAAGATAGAAATTTATTCGGCACGGTAGATGTTGTGTCTTCATAGTTATTGTGGTTGTAATTATAAACATATTTTACTTATTTTCGCTAAACTTTGCTAGCGCAATGTAGCATGATTGGCGTAACGTGAGGTGGTATTCATAGTTCGTATTTACCGGTATAGATATCGCCACACATTGTTTAAACGATAAAGCTGCCTGTACACCAATCTCTTTGTTCGAGAATACATGTTGCTGATAAAGTTCTGGTTATAGCTGCTGAAGATAACATCACTGGAGGGTGGGCGTTGATAAATGTGCTAAGTTTGTGCTCTGACGGTGGACATCGGTTTGTCATTGAGTTACAAGATATGTTACTCGGTGTTCGGTAGTTTGAGAACTTTGAGGCAATTGTAATGATTTGTTATACAGATTAAGGGCACGGAATTGGCTTGTTAATGGTGTTAAATTGTGTAAGTCAATTGACACCCCACAATAGACAGATAGAATATTGAATTAATATCAGATAGAATGCTAATATTGAAGCCTGTTTGGCTACGATTATGATATTTTGATTTACGAATGAAGTTCATTTTCTGTACCTTATACTATCGGCAAAAAACTGTTCTTAGATTAGGAAATCCTAGTCGTGTTGGATGGAATTCGGTACCATTTTGGGTTGGCTTATGCAATTGAATACATGTACAACGGTGAGGTTAGGCAGGTATGAGTTTTATGAAGAAAAACAGTACATTTTGATATTTGTGGAGAAAGTTGGTCATTGTGACCGAGGCGGAATCGGTACGGAACTGAGTACTGCAGTGACAATTTTCCACGAGTATCAAATGATATTTTTCAATAGACTTACGAAGCAATTAATAAACGGGGGTTGACGCGCGATCCTGAAACGATAAATAAAATCAATAGCGGCGGGAATGAGAAAAAGAAAAATAATTTATTTGCTCGCATGTATATACACACTATAAAAACAAAATTTTAGACAAAGGAGAAAAAACAACTCTCGCAGTTTTAGCGCTAGTGCAGAAAACAGTAAAATGCGTGACTAAAATTGGTAGGGAGGTATAAGAGTGTATTTTCGTATAGTGTATTGAAAAACGCTTTATTCTTTTCATACACCATAAGAGTAACAGCGATGTATGAAGTTATAATTGAAGAGTTTGACAATGACCTTATCTTCTTTTTCTAATCACCAACTTCTCCTTATTTCCAGAAGGCCAGACAGTGGCCAGCGAGCGCGGAGCCAACTACAACGGCGAGGTGTGGTTCAAAGCGGCCACCATCGCCGTCCCGGTGTGCGGCGCGCTGATCCTGTTCCTCCTAGTGGCTGTGGCCGTGCGGCTGCTGAAGGCAGACGCGCTCTTACATGCTGATAGGAAACTTAGGTGGGTATCTATGTTATATTGTAAGTGAGGGAGTCCAAGTACCAAGAACCAACCAGGTTCACCGATGTAGCCCGAAGAATTAACAAACTTAAGTGGCGTTAGACAGGGCACATTGCTCGCAGAACCCACCAACACGCACAAAACGTTTTGGGAACACATTCATTGTGCGTGCGGCTAGGGAGTGGAATTCTTTGCCGGAGTCTGTGTTTCCTGATAGCTACAACCCGGGAATCTTTAAGTCGAGAGTGAATAGGTTTCTTTTAGGTAAGCGCGTTCCATCGTCGACCGCATCGTCGCTTTCCATCTGGTGAGATAGCGGTCAAGTGCGAACCTATCAACAATAAAAAAAAAAAAAGAACAGATGGTCGATAGGGGTGAAAGATTCTGAAGAGGCGACTGCTTACCAGAAGACGTGGATCTGATGAAGGCTGCGGGAATTCGATATATGCGAGATGCACTGGACCAGTCGTTTTGGCGACACTGAGGAGAGGTCTATGTCCAACAGTGGTCGTATTTCGGCTGAAATGATGACGAGGTTTAAATACTATTGCGGGATCGTAAGAGGACCAGACCCACTCGGAGAAGAAGGCATCGGGGAGGCCACCGCTTGGTCACCTACGCCGCAACCGCGTCCGCATAGTTTGACGAAGGTGCTGGTATATGGGCATTTTAGGCAGACCGCACTGAGCCCACTTGATGGATTATGGACCCATTCCCTCTTCTAGGAGAGGCTGATTATGCTATGCTCATGTCTCACCAACCTAAACTGTAAAACTAATTTGTTCTTTTTCTCTTTTCAGGGGCGGCTACATGTCACCTTTAGCTCAAAACACATCAGATGACGTCAAAAAAGTCTGGGTGGGGACGCCATCAGCCCCCCTGCTTGTGACCCCGGGCGGGTGCCTGGTGGCCGTCGAGAGGGCCCAACTCGTCGACAGCCAACAACTCTGTGATATCCAACGGTAGATGAAACGAGGAAGAATCTCTGAGGCGGGTTGTGCCGTGAAATGGAAGGACTTTTGAGTGTTGTGAAAGAAAATACTTACCTAAAAAAATTAACTTCGAAATTCATTTTTAAATGCTGCAAAGTCCTTGCGTTTTGAAAATAATTGCTTGGCAAAACTAGCTGTTATAAGCTGTGCAAGTAAACTTAAAGCTTTTAAAAATGGAATTCGTATTTAAATGACGAATTTGGAACGGAACTGTACTGGATTTTTTTATCTGGTCACAAAGGTTTTTGCATATACATGTATGAACTCTTATCGATAGTGAAAAATACATGTTAAAAAAAAAAACATTTTGAGGCCTTTTTAGATTAATTTATAAGGTCTTGAAAAATAGTTGACATGTATTTCCATTGCTGGATTTGAGTTCTGAGATTGGAATTGGAAATAAAAAAGAAAAGAAGTAACAAAACATTAATCTAACAAGACCATCCAAATACGTGTTAGGATGATTGAAAAGAAAAATATATCACTAACTAGGTTGTGCATAATTTTTGACTACGAAATAGATTGAAGTAACATTTGAGTGAGTGTAAAATTGGTTTGTATGTATGTTTAGGTTTTAAAAACGACTGATCGCCTCAAGCCACTATTATTAGAAGCTTTCGTACGACTTCAAAATACTGCGTTTTGTTTCCAAAGTCTATTACTTTTAGCGGTTCCAATTGGCATCCAAACATTACATTCTATTACTGCTTATCTGATATTTAATTGCGAGCATTTTATAGTTTTTGGACTGAATTGACTTTAATTTCAAGGTTTGCCGTAAATGGAACAGTAGTTTAGAGTTAACTGCTCGCGTCGGATTATTAACAATAATAATATAATATAATATTTCCACAACTATCACACAACGCCATCTAGTCCCAAGCTAAGCAGAGCTTGTGTTATGGGTACCAGACAACTGATAAACATACTTATATATTTCTAAATACATAGATATTATAGATAAATTGCACCCAGACACAGAACAAATGATTATGCTCATCACACAAACATTTGTCCTGGGTGGGAATCGAACCCACGACCTCCGGCATAGCAGTCAGGGTCACCACTAGACCAACAGGCCAGTCAAATTATTCCAACGAGGGTTTTCGTGTCCATTTCACCAGCGTCGTGTATTTGCGACTAGGTACTCCATCTCGTTTGGTTCTTCAATTCCCATAGGGGACAGAAGAGCTGACGAGATGGAGTATTTGGTCGTGGATGTGCGACTCTGGTGAAATCGACGCAAGAAGAGTGTTTGTCGGATTAATCCGACGTAGGAAGTTTAAGGGTTAATGGCTATCCATTGCTTTAAAAAAAAAACTGTTTTTTTTTTAACCTTTCAATCGTGGAAATTACGAACACAATAGAAAGACAATAGGTGCGCGAACGCGCTCGCTTGGGGTTTAATGAATTAAATAAGTGAATATTTATGTATCTACATATTCTGTACATTTGGAAGCAACTAATCAATCAGCTTTCATGACTATTTCAACAAAACGCAGTATAAGTAAAAATCGTCGTACAAAAAAGTGGCGAAACGGGCATAATTTTTATGAATCTAATTTCGTAAAATTGATCTCAGATTTATACAATTAAATCTCCCACTACACGGAACGACCCGCGGGTATACCAAATTTACCACATTGTATATTTTAATTTTATAATAATTATATTTCTTTTAAGAGCTTTGTGTTCCTCTATATCTTTGTAAATGTATCTTTTTAGTTGTAAGCCGGTAACTTTTGTAACTTGTTGAGTTACCAAGCGAGTGAAATGAATTACCAAAATTACCATTCAAGCCATGTGTTGAAAGAATTACCATCTTTAAAAGTATGTCAATTATAGTAAAGTTTTTTACGAACATCGAATTTTTGGGGCATTTTTAAGTCTGTGTTCGATAAATGAAATAAAAATAAATTATAATAAACTGCCTTTTTTCGTGTTTCAAGCACTTTATCATGTCAAATTAGATTTTGAAGGGCGTATATCAAAATCATGTAATCCTAAATCAATTTTAATATATAAAAATAAATTGTTTATACCGCAATATTATTCACAAAAATAATGGTCAATTTTTGTTTAGTTATTTATATTATATTATATCACATAATTTCTGCATGCATTTCCTTCTATGTAAAATGTAAATGATTTGTATTTTTGTAAATATAATGTTAAGTTTGTTACCTGTTATAATGTTGTTAAGGACAGTTTCTGAACGTGAAATCCATTTGGAGTATTTCCTAGTCTTTTTTTTATCTGATTTTTAGCATTATACTATACTGTGTACATTATTATATAAACTCTAAATAGATTTCACATATATGGTCGATTGCTGTAAGGTAATGTTATATTTTGGAAAATTATGTTTTTATTTGTAAATATTTAGCTTATGATTTGGGTATATACCATGCATATTGGAATCGATTTTAAGTTATATCTAACGCACACACAGTCATAATAATTACCGCTTATGTATCTTATTTAAGCGGCCCTCGTTAAACTCCTCTACAGTTAAATATATGTTTTATATTTAACACTGAATACCTAAATATATGTCTTCATTGTCTTTGTAACTTAGCATGCATTCCTTTAATCTCTTCTTCATCGAATAAATTATTTTCGAAGTGAAAATTTCCATAGGTTTACCGTTCACGGACGCGTAGCTTCCTAGACGCGTATTCGTCAACAGAGTTTTGTATTGTAAGCTTCACGCAGACGTACTCCAAGTGTAGAATTGCGAATACGCGTTTATGAAGCAACGCGACAGTAGGCCTTACTCGCGCTGAGCACTTTATTTTGTGGCTATTTATTGAGACAGCTATCACGCTCGGCTATGTAACGCTTGTTCGGGTAAAGTCGGCTCGAGTCGCCCGATCTTACCCGAACGCTTACGATTTTGAATTATTAACCTCGTTTTGACGAATTTTTAACTTCTGTTATGTGATCTTAAGCACACACACCTTTTTTTTAATATAATATAAACTGGACCAGATCAATGCAATAATCATAATAAACATACCTATATCCCGTGTGCGTTAGTTACCCACGTTAGTTACATACAATATTTATTTCTCGACCATAAACAAAGAGATTGTCAAATAAATGAAGCTTCCCTAAGGTGCCTTACCTACTCTTATAGAATATACATAGGTGCAAATAACAAAATACTCCATAATGTAATGAATATATCTGCAGTCTATGTAAATATAATGTATGTGTATAAATAAATGAAATAAAATGAAATTATTTTATTACTGGATGCTGTTGTTTTTGTTAAAGACATAAAAGAATTAATAGGTATAACCTACAAGAAGTATAAAAGCGCATTATTTATTAAAAAAAAAAAAAGAATAACCGATTAGGTAGTTTAAGGGTGAATTGCACCATTTAACTATAACGATAACCAAACCATAACCAGCCGTGAAACGGCCGCCTATTGGTCAATTCGATGATTTGACAAGTATTAACGGCTTTGTTATGAGTATAGTTAAATGGTGCAACTCACCCTAAAATCTGCTAAGAACGTTCTAAATTCAATATTTTCTAGAGAGAAATCGAATTTAGAATGCACTAATCAGTACTTAAATTAAGAAAATTAGCGAGTTTTATTAATGAAGCTGTTACTTTAAAAAGGGTTTAATTACAGAGATAACGACTAAGGGTCAATTCCCACTGAAAGAGCAGCGGCCGGCAGCGTCTTTTTGAGGCAAAATATTACAAACTATTTTGAATCTTATCTACGTGATTAAAAAGTTCATAGTCATTTGAAGGCAAAGGAGGTGTAGCGTGGCGTCGCGAGGCTGCACGAACCTTCTACCGACTAGTCAAAAGAGGCGCCGCGCGGCTGATCGCGGCGCAGCTAGCTGACGTGCGGCCGACCGCGGTGCAGCTGACAGACTCGCGGCTGCGCGCGAGCGACCATTTCCTACCCGCCCGCCGCACTAGTTTTCAAAGCTACCACGCGGAGGCTCATTGCGGCGCCTCGGGATGCCGCGCTGCCTCTCGCGGCGCCGCACTGCCCCGCGCGGCGCCACACTGCCCCTTGCGGCGCCGCGCTCAGTCACTTGCTCTTACGGCCGCTGCGCGCCGCTGCTCTTTTAGTGGGGATTGACCCTAACAGCGCATGATGGAAGATTATATATAATTGGAACAAAGGCAAAATAATGTTCTAAAATAATTTAAAACTCCTAAGTACCTATTTTCTTTTAACAGATTTCGGGGTTGTTCCAACCAGGTACGATGTCGAACTAATACTTAAAAATGACTGAAGATTGGAGGCCCGCAAAAACAAGCCTTCCGGGGTCTCGGTGACCCTCTGGAACAAAATCGCAGCAGGCAGGCATTAGATTTATTGACTAAAGTTGAATATAATTTACCCTCTCATCTAGTACCTAAATGCGGGGGTGCTCAAAGTCCACGAAATTCTTCACTAATTATTTTTTTTACGTAAGGCTCATTCTTATTATGATCTTGGTAGTACCAATACTCATAGTGTGACTATAACATTTGATGTGTCGTACCATGGTATTTTTTCTGCATTTGCTCTAAGTCTGCGATGAAAGACGTTGCGCGTGCACTGAATATTTATTACTTTAACTATTGTTGGTTGGTATGGCTTTTATAGGTACCTACATATTAAGTAGTACAAATGCTGTACATTAAGGCGTATAGTCCCTTGAACCATCTGACCGAAATTATGTGAACGCAACTCTCGCACTCGCCTAGGCTGCAGTACGCAAATCTGTGCATTTATTTGCGGCCAGCAGCGCCCGGAAAGCGCTTTAAATCCAATCTCTGCGAGATATTGATTGATTTACATGCGCAATGTTCACTTTGAAGGATATTTAACCACTAATTTGTATGTTTAAAAATGTTTCTAAGGGTCCAAGCCGTTTCGAAGGAGTAGGGAAAAGTTGCGAAATTGCCAAGTTTTTTTTTTTGACAAAAATATTAATTGCACGAAAAAATCAAATGTTGATATTATTGTTCATGAATCTATAATAAACATATATTTTTTTCAAACTAATTGACCTAGCCGTTACGGAGGAGTAGGCCTCAGAAAATCACTGTTTTATGGCACTTTTCGGGCGCTTGGCCCTTAAATAATATAAAAATATCTATATTTTTATTAGACAGGTACATTTAACCTTCGTAACATAACCTAGATTGAGTTTAATGATACTTACATAAGTACTTACCTACTTTATTCTGTAGGTACCTAAATAACGAGATTTGCTTAATAGCCACGTGAAATTGACACCACATTCCATTAAAAATCTGGCAAAGGCCTATAGTAGAAATATTTTTATGGTTTTGGTGTGTCATTGACCCGGTCAAATTAAATATGTAGCAGGTGGTGTATCATATGCTACAGGCCCCGCGCTTACACAAATTAGCCATGGCACCTTATATATCACCAATCGGTTCAATGGAATATTACGTTTTCATAATTTCAACATTATTAGAGCACGCAACTTAACCTTTCTGCATTATTGAACAAAAGCAATTACTTTATCTTTATTTTTGTAATTTAATATAGTTTTTACAACATAGTTTTGACATAACGGATCATTGTAATTGGGGATACGACAAGCCCTATCATACAAGTTGTCCTCTCCAAGGGCTTAGGACAAATTGATGTAATGTATCTTGAATCTTTGGAAATAAATTATTAATATGACTGGAATATAAATTTACAAACGCAATTTAACCTATTCGAGGCAGGATGTTAATATTTTTCGAGACCGCTTCGCTGACACTTGCATACAAGGTTACCTAATTTCCGGCAACAAATATGCAATCAATTATATAGTATGTCTTTACAGAAGTTCCACCCTCTAATATGTACGAATTAGAGGGTGGAAGTTCTTACTTCTTGACAAAAAGCATTAGGAAAAGAACCTCTTTGTACCCGTATAGTAACATTGCTTCGACTTTTGTTACATCGAGAAAAACGTCAAAGTACAGCTGTGAACCTAAAACAAATACCAAACCAAATTTTACCGATAGGTAGAGTGATATATGGGCCCCGCGCTGGCTCGGCAATGTATCACTGATAAATAAATTAATCCCAAGTTACTGAATTAAGAATTAGAAGTTAATAAACTTTATTTTATTGCCAAAGTTTAAAAGGTTTTCAGGCTAAATCATCCTTAAGTTAAAATAGTAGAACTAGTGGACACTCTCATGACTTGTCCCTAACCCATGTGCCCCTTTAGAAATCACTCCTGGATCCGCCCTTGGTTTGGTGGTTATAATTATCGTAAGTCCCGTTACTTAGGTCAAAGGCCTAAACATCGAAAAAATAAAATGTCTAAATTTTAAAAACCAAAACAAATAAAACTTTTGACTACATATCTATTTAAAGAATTGATAAACTTGTTCCGACAGTTATTGTCACACTAGCTGTGCCCGCGACTTCGTTCGCGTGGACACAGGATTTTGAATTTATTTTCTAAAACAAAAGAATTTTTCTAAAATATTATTTCAGCATAATATTTATTTCAGCCTAAGCTACTCCTTATTACACCAACTACCTGCCAAAAAAAGTCTTGTCAAAATCGGTCCAGCCATTTCAGAGATTAGCCGGAACAAAAAAACAGACAGACAAAAATTGTAAAAATAATATTTTGGTTTTATTCATAAGCATGTAGTAAAAAGCGGTTATTTCAATATTACAAATAGACCCTTCAATTTTATTTTTAAGTATAGACGTATAGATAACCCGAACCGTTGCCTTCGAAATGGCAATTATTTAGCGGAAACTTTTTAACATTTAAAACCATTACGACCGTTTTGAAATATAGATCGCATCTTATCTATGAGACATCTTTAACTTAATACTAATCAACGTAATTTCGACTTAATTGCCATCCTATTAAGAGTTTAAAAAAATGTTTTTTTTACAAAGGTTGAAATAAAAACAAGTCATAATTAATATTATTAATATTTGTGACATTAAAGTTTATAAAATTTATAAGCAATTAGTGCACAAGAGAAATCTTATATATTGGCGGATTCTTCTTAAAAAAAGACATTTGAGTGTTGATTATTAGTGAAGTTGGATATACATTGAACAGGTGAGCGATTTGTGTGTTTTTTTTTAAGGTGTGAATTCATAAATGACAGTTAATTGTTTATAAATGTTGTTGTCCCATATCTGAGTAAATTAACCCTTTACTTTACCCTAGTCCATGCGTCACCGCCGGGTGCCAACTGAAAATCAGCGCTGGGTAGCAAATGCTAAGATGGTCACCCTTTTGGTGCGGGCACGCTTGGCGCACTTTGTACTTTTGTTATTTTGTGTTTACAACTGTTGTGCTGTGTCTCTTCCGAATAATAGTAGTTTATGTGACTAGGGGATAAAGCATGTCTTTAAGTAGCGGGCGGCATGTTGAATTCCGAACGAAACGAAGGTTGCTGATTTTAATCCCGAACGACAGTGAGGGATTTATAAAATTAACTCCCGAGAATTGCGAGGGAGTTAATAAAGAAACCTGAGTGAAGTGAGGAATTCAAGCCGCCCAAGACAAAGACAGCTTTATCCCCGTGTTGCATATTCCCCGTGTTGCATATTCTACTATAACTCTACTTTACACCATCTGTGAGATAATTAAAAAACCACTTGGTCGACCAAATCATATATTAGAGAAATATACTTAAGGGCCAAGCGCCCGAAAAGTGCCATAAAACAGTGATTTTCTGAGGCTTACTCCTCCGTAACGGCTAGGCCAATTGGTTTGAAAAAAAAATATATGTTTGTTATAGATTCACGAACAATAATATCAACATTTGATTTTTTCGTGCAATTAATACTTTTGTCAAAAATAAAATTTAGCAATTTCGCAACTTTTCCCTACTCCTTCGAAACGGCTTGGACCTTTAGAAACATTTCTACACATAAAAATTGGTAGTTAAATATTCTTCAAAGTGAACATTGCATATGTAAATCAATCAATATCTCATCAAAGAAAATGGATTTAAAGCGCTTTCCAGGCGCTGCTGGCCGCAAATAAATGCAAAGATTTGCGTAGGTACTGCCGCCTAGGCGAGTGCGAGAGTTGCGTTCACATAATTTCGGTCACATGGTTCAAGGGACTATACGCCTTAAGTATTATATTTAAAAGTTCATCAAACAAACAAAATTCACTAGGTACTCCAAGATTCTATACTTAGTTTCAATTTTCTATAACGCTCCCGTCAGTAAGCACTTTTTTTTATTCTATTTTCTTTTTTTATTAGTGGCCATTTTGAATTTCAAGTCAACTTGTGCGATGCACGTACATTTTAATTCACAATGTTGACGATTTTGGGTGTTCCAAATTCAAATCTCATTATTCCTTTTGGATCGGCCATACTGCATTATCTTCATATAGATAGAATGACTTGCTTTAAGTGAGGTTTGTATGACGTATAAAACGACATTATTGAGCAGGTGGTGTAATAAAGTATTTCTATTCTATTCTTTAACAGCTTTCGTCGCATTGGTCCGACGAGTGTTTTCGTGTTCTTGTCGACCGTAGGAGCCGAGGGTTGCATGTTTGCAACTGGGTACTCCATCTCGTTAAGCTCTTCAATCCCCATAGGTGACAGAAGAGTTGTTGAGGTGGAGTATTGGTCGTGGATGTGCGATTGTCGCATTTAATCCGACGTAACGTTAAGGCCTTTGTTAATTTGCTCAACTAAAACAACTCTTAAACGTTCCAGTGTTTGTGTTAACAATTTTTAAGTGCGTCAACAGACATTGACGGGGCTCGGTAGAGCCGATGCTTGCTAAACTCGTTAAAACAAAATACCCGTTTTGACATTTGAGAAAGGCCATAAAATGCTTGGCACGAAACTGAAAGAAAAAGAAAAAAATTTTTTGGTGCGTTAGATAATATGATGGACATACCATGTTTATTGGAGTCAAAGTCAAAGTCAAAGTCAAAGCCATTTATTTGCATTAAATGCGGTACAGAAGATGGTAACTTAATAATAGTGCAGACACATTTTGCCAAGAGTTGGCATGCAAATATTAAAATACGTTGTGATGCTCATAGTAAGCAAAACTACCTACAGTATTTGACACAAAATTTCCTTTTAAGAAAAATATATATATATATTTTTTAATATTGTTTCTATTACAGGAACAAAATAAAAAACTTTATACAAATTAATAATTAGAATTATTTTAAACAAATATTATGTTTATAAACTATCACAAAATTAAATAACAGACTTTAAAATACTACACAACAATTTAAATTAGACGCATTTTGGCTTAATAACAACATAAAAATGCAGTGGGTCCTGCAACAGCAAAACAGTACCAAAACCAAAGACATTAAAGAGTACCTATTTATTCTTTTTGCGTATTTAAGTATGAAATTCATTTTGACAAATGAAGAAGTAAGTGGACAAAGGTGTTAACTACTATTACGATTCTCTGGTAATATTTCTGCTGTTAGCACATTTCAAATCTGAAATATATACCTACTTTACTAGGTTTTGCCCGCGGCTTCGCCCGCGTACATAAAAGACCTTTTCTCTTTCGCCCCCTTGTCTCACTTTTTTATAAAAAAATTAGCCTATGTCCGTCTCAAGGGTCCCAACTATCTCTGTACCAAAATTCAAAATCGGTTTTGCCATTTAGGCGTGAAGACGTTACAAACAAACAAACTAATAAACAAACAAACTCAATTTCGCTTTTATAATATTAGTAAGGATTGACCTGTTCTTTTATATTTCTATGGTTAAAACCTTTGTTATCTTCCATGGATCGATTTACCATCAGTTAACCTATGTATGTTCATGCAAAAAAGTCGGATTTTTTTATTTTGTCAGATAACGCTTTTGTCCACTTAACCCTTCAAATGTCAAAACGGGTCTTTTCTTCGGCGGGCAACTGAAGAAGCACGGGTTGGTTTTAGTCAGTAAAAATCTGACACACCCTCTCGCTCTATGTAGAGTGGTAGAACTAATTTAACTACTCCCTGGAGATGACTGCCACTGAAATGTTTTTAATGATTAGGTATTCTGAAGTGGCTTTTTTTTATGGTGGGAAAAAATCATCCAATGATAACCCCCGCTCTTGGGCGGAGCGGGAGATAGTGTCAGACTCTTACTGACTAAAAGATCCACCCCGTTCCTTCTAGCCTTCATACCGGGGCTCGAGCGCCCTTTCGGATAACCCTGGCCCCAGTAGGCTTCGACCCGGCTGGGTCCCTGCTGTTGCTGACAACTCCTTGAGGCGCGCGGGAACAGTGCGCGCCGTCGACGACTTGGGCTTGGTACGGTCAGTTACCGGACGGCCGGACAGCGAGCTACCCATTGCTCACTGTTTGATTCTGTAGTGGCTGTTAGAACTAAATGTTAAATTAATTTAAACATATTTTTAGGTTATGGGTATTTGGGTATCTTATGAAAGGGCTCTCCCTGAAGATCACAAATCGTTAGCACATACGTTGCTATACGGGTTGGGTATGGAGGTACGTTTTTTATCGTAATTAACTATCAATCAGCCGTCTTTAGCCTTCTACCATCCTGTAATTATTTCATACTGTTCATTCTTTTGTTATGTTATTCATTGGGAGGTTTGTCATAATCACTACGCTTGGCAAGCGGGTGAGTGATCGGAGAGCGGTTGTTAGAATGTAAAGAGAATGCTACAGTACCCCTAGCCAAGTTGCTAATCTGCAATAGCTAACGCTAGTAGAAAGTTTCAAATGTACGGGAATGACGTCATCTCAACGCTCAGTCACGTGGTCAGAACAAAAGATTCGGCGACGCGGCCAACTCGAAGCGTTCGACACAAGCGAAACGGTTGTAACTTGGCTAGGGGGGCAGCCTATTCTCCGAGTCCGAGAACACGACGGGCGGGGGGTGTCCGGGTAAGAGTTTCTTCTGAGTTCATTCTATTCTATTCTATTCTCCGGTGTTAATGGAGAGGGCTAAGCTCTGAGTTTTCTTGATCGAACATATCCGCAGGAGATAGATCTCTTTAATGTAGGTACCTACACCATAAAAAAAAAACACAAGAGCTTAAAATCAATTGAAAAACCAAACTTACCCACATGACCCGAAGAATCGCCAAACTTTGCAGGCTGCAATGAATAGGCTCATAATAAACTAGTGTGATTCACCATCAATGATTGCATCATTGCTTACCATCAGGTGGGATTACAGTCAAGCACTAGTTTATATTTAAAAAAAAAATTGGTTAGGTTTTAAACCGAACCCAACATACTCGGGAAAAAGCTAGGCAAGGCAGACCACAACCCACTTATGTTACGGCCACACTACCGTGATATGCCAATAATTATGGTCATAACTTCAATAACGCCTAGGTGTAACCACGATTTATGGCCATAATTTTACAATGCCAATCAATATGGCAAATGGCAGTAGACAATAGCTCCGGCGGCGGTCTTTTTTCGCACATCAAAGAAGATTACTACAGTAATTAATGCGTTTATGGCCACACTACCGTTTGTCCAGTGTGCAACATGAGCTAATGAGGACGTACGTATCAACCGACATGGAGTGATCAAATGAAAAAGCACTGGAATTTTTGGAATTATTCCAATGTTCTTGTTATAAATGAGGAAGTGGAAAAATACCTCACTTTTCCACTTTTAAAATTTTCCTACATACATTACTCTCAGCTGCAGCTTAAACCTCCATCTTGAAAAAGTGATATTTTACCGCCTAATTTGTTGACATATCTAGGTAAACTCTAGTGTAACCATACCACTTCACGCAGTACCTAATTTAAACGGTAATTAAATGCTATAATTATTGCGGTAACAACCCGGTAGACAGTATGGTAGTGTGGCCGTAACATTACTGGGCAACAAGATAATCAATAGGCAGACTGATGGTCATACATTCTTCTCATAGGTGTCAGAAATCTTCTTATTTCTTGATTTTTCTCTATTATACTATGCATATTTTGTACACTAAAATCTTCCTCTTGAATTTCTCTGTCTATCAGTGAAAACCGCATGAATGTCGGTTCAGTTGTTTTTGAGTTTATCAATAAAAACTGAACTATTTGGTAGGGTAACAGGTAACTGGTTTAGTCTATAAACATATGAATTATGCAAAACCTATAGAGCCAACTGCTCAGCCTTTAGAATATAAATTATATCATTTTAAAATTATGTATAATTGTATAATATTTATATGTATAAATAGTATACAACATAATTTTTAGTTTATGCAAAACTTGAGTATAGTTTGTTCAGAATCAGTACATAATATATATCAGGGGTGGCCAACAGGGTCTGCTAGTTTTATAAATTCGTCATTCCAACACGATCCCATTGTCATTTTGCCAAAAGTTTGTAATCTGCTAATACATAATGATCGATCATTGATCGGTCAATGGTCTTGTAATAGAATTGTGGTAGTTCGACAATATCGAGCTTATTAAAAGCACTAATTGCGCAATGACGTCGTAATGGTAGGTCACTGATTAGTCTGTAATTGGTAAGTATGTAATTGGTAGATCGCACAGAGTTTCAATAGTAAACAGGAGATCTTGTGTCTAATCAAGTTGGCCACCCCTGATATACATGTATCATATTTTTTACACCTAGCTATATTTTTTCCCAAAAATATTTAAAATGGTCACAACTTGGACACCACCGACGCTAAAGTACAATACAACACCGGCCACGGCAGGTCATAGTGGGAATTATGTGCTAGCAAACAGCAGGATGCAAGCGCAAAACAATCCCTCAGTCGCCTGGATGGCCCGGCGACTATGTATTTTTGCTGACATAACAAGCTTGTAACTTTGTGATTTTTCATGATACAGTTATGAAATTTTGTACATAGATTCTTTATATAAAAATACTAGACACGTGTTTCGGGTTTCGATATAGTGACTAAAACTAGTGTTGTATAAAATAATTCGAAGCTGAGCCGAATCACTAGTGAAGGGACATAAGTCCCATTATTCTTAATTCACTATTTAATTCTATACCAAGGTTTACTACTAGCAAGATTCTATTATTACGTACTGTAACAAAATATGCCTCTGGAATAACATTAATTACGCGCTGCGCAATAGGTATTACTCTTAATTGCCCTTGGGTCAACTTATTTATTCTTCTCACGTATCTTAACTAGTCTGTCTAGCTAGGATTTTGTGCAGGCGTTACTTGGTTTATATTCATAATTACTGCGAACCATAACTTACTACTTCGGCCCTTTAACGTTAGCATACCGTTATATTCTTAAATCTCTCAAAATTTTATCAACGCCGTCTTATAATAATAATTAATTAAATAATTTATGAATTTGATTTAAATGTAGATTTAGATTTTTTGTATATAGTCACAATTTATGAGTTCCATTATTTATTTACTTTCTATTTTATAATTTAATGAAATTTATAATTTTTATTTAATTTAATGCATGTTTCTGCTTGTTTTAATAATTTTATATGTAATTATCAACAAATTATCATTGTAAACTTTTTATACTGCTTTTTTCTTTTCAATATGTATATTGTACCTGTTTATTATCCCACAAATGAATAAAAAAATCTATGGGTATAACAGCTGCCTTATAGCTGACAGCGATATCTATTAGACACTTTTTAATGGTCTGTAAGAAAAAAATTAAATACAGATGATATATCCAAGCCAAAAATTAGTTCATTCCTATTTGCAACATTACATCATTAAAAATCTTTTTAAACTTATCCTTCGTAGTTTATAGACGTAATGTTTTAACTAATTCAAAACGCATTTTATATCTTCACCCGCAAATGAAAATCCAAAAAAAATCGCTTGTTATCAAAGAAGACTTATTTGATTCTGAAAAGCAAGCATACATCACTGTCGGTCCCATATTCTCTTATTTCATCAGACAATAAATATTTGTAAAATGCGAGCAAACCTAATAAAAATTAATTACCTAAAGACAATCGGACAGAAGTATTTTTCTATGTAAATATAAACTTATAGGTAATCAATGGTCTCAAAGGTAATTCAACCTAGAATTGTATTCTATAATTTATTTAAGTACTTCTACCAATTCTCGTATAAATTGAAATTCAAAGCAATATCTGTCTCCATAACTGATTTCATTCTTCAAAAAGTGGTGCAACACGAAACAATTTAGTTCATCAGGCGCCTGCATTTGTTTCAGAGCAATATGACGAAGGGGGAAAATACCCAAAAGCACCCAGAGGCCCATGTTCTGAACTTCGATCATCTCATTTTTTGGGTAGCCAACGCTAAAAATGTAAGTACAAACTAAATATTATGAATTAATCAATGAATTGAAATTTATGATATTTTTTAAATTGACGAGCAGTTATGGCCCAGTGGCACCGGCACCGACCTATGAGTTTTGGTCCAAACTCAGGCAGGCGCTTTAGTTTGTAGGTATATGTGATTGATTTCTTTACCATCACTGCTCTCAAAAACGATGAAAAAACATAGTGAAGAAAATGACATGTCCTAAAACCTCGGAAATTCAAAGATATGTGACATTCACCAACCTGCACTGGGCCGCGTGGTGGATCACGGCCCGTTCCCTCTTCTAGAGAGGAGGCCTGAATCCTAGCAACGGAAATATTATAAAGCTAATCCTAACTTAATTGTATCATAAATGAGAAAGTGTGGATGTTTGGATGCTTGTTACTTAATCACGCAAAAAAGGCTGAACTGATTTGGATGAAATTTGGCATGCATATAGACTTTGACATGGAAAAGAACATAGGCTACCTTTTATCCCGATTCCTTAAGTACCTACTTAATGCCACGCGGGCGAAGCCGCGGGCAAAAGCTAATATGCTATCATTTCTAATCTAGATAATTTACAAATAAGACTTATGCCTTACTTGTTAACTTTGCTTTAGCAAATACTGATTCTGCTAGCAATTTATTAATTTTTAAAATATCATGTTATATTCGTAAGTTATTTTATAAAGCTTTCGTCATTTTCAAGAGTAATCTACAAACAAATGATAACATTTTTATTGACTGACAGCCAGTTTTTTCATCTAAAGTAACAGCCAAAGTAACGTCATAAAGTAAAAGTAACGGTCAAATTCGTTTCTTCACAATTTTAACTGTTGGTTTAACTGTTACTTTTGCCTTTAACTTTTACTAGTCATTAGGGGGCTGCTAAAGCTAAAGTCACTGTCATTTTGATAAAGTTGTAGATTATTTAGGTTTCACTAATATGTTATCACGAACTTCGTCCAGTTGGTTGAGGACATGGTCCGGAGCGAGGAGGAGTGGCAGGCGGTCGCCGACTTCTGCGAAGCAGTAATGCTCGCAAAGGAGGAGGCCGAACGCATCAGGCAACGGCGTTATCGCCGCAGAGGTCGCGCATCGCCGAGATTCTGATCCCGATTTCCGGCCAACGTAGACGCGGGCTTGCGGACAGTGAGCAATGGGTAGCTCGCTGTCCGGCCGTCCGGTAACTGTCCGGACCAAGCCCAAGTCGTCGACGGCGCGCACTGTTCCCGCGCGCCTCAAGGAGTTGTCAGCAACAGCAGGGACCCAGCCGGGTCGAAGCCTACTAGGGCCAGGGTTATCCGAAAGGGCGCTCGAGCCCCGGTATGAAGGCTAGAAGGAACGGAGTGGGTCTTTTAGTCAGTAAGAGTCTGACACTATCTCCCGCTCCGCCCAAGGGCGGGGGATGTCAATGCATGATTTATCCCACCATAAATAAAAACTTCGTCCAGTGAAAGTTCAAGTTCATCAGACGATGAACTTATCGTTAGTTATTTAACGGGTAGACGTAAAAAGTTTAATGCTCGCAAAGATCATTTCGTATGGGACGACGCTGATTTTCTGTTCCGATGCAGAATTTCAAAGGAAACAGTTACATACTTCAGCCTGTTGTTACAAGATAAACTGACGCCAACCACAGAAAAGTAAGTTTATTTTCAGTTTGTATTTAATACGACTACGTTAAATTAACTAATGTACAGTACGGCCGTTCTATCTTGGCGAGTGTGAAGTTAGGCTCTGCGACCTTTAGCGCTTGTGTACCTAAACGTATAAAAATAACGATTAAAAAAAAAGCCAATAACAGTTGTTAATAGCAATAACAACAACTAATAGCATTTATTTTTTTAAATCATTTACTTATGTTATTATTTATCAATTCAATTCTAAAAACATTCGTTCATTGGCGTTCGTATCCTCCTCCTTGCGTCGTATTCCTCAATGCTGAGGGTCGCGACCTCCCTGCTTCATCACTTTAGCCTTTATGATGTTCTTCCATCTGTTTCTGTCTCTGGCGGTGTGAAGGGCATTGTACATCGTAGAGTCAAGAGCGGTGCGGATCTGGTCGGACCAACGCATTGGGCTGCGCCCGCGAGGCCTTTTCCCATCCACTTTACCGGTCACAATGAGCCTTTCAAGGTTGCCACCGTCCTTTCTTGCAATGTGACCGAAGTATTGCAGAACCTTGCGAAGACACTCGGACGATAGCCGTGAGGCGATTTTAAGTTCTTGTAAAATGGATACGTTGGTCCGAAATGCTGTCCAAGGGACACGGAGCATCCTTCTCCAGCACCACATCTCAAAGGCGTCGATGCGTTTGCGGTCTGCAGCTTTTAGCGACCAAGTTTCAGCGCCATACAAGAAGATCGAGAAGACTAGTGTCCGTACCAGTTTGGTTTTGGTCTTTACGGAGATGTTGCGATCCCTCCAGACTTTACTAAGCTGAGACATAGCGCTCTTAGCCATGCCAATTCTCCTGCGAACTTCCCCCTCGCACGACCCATCGTTACTAATATTGGAGCCCAGGTAAATAAAGTGGCGTTCGTATAAACAGAACCAAATGACATTCGACTTTTTGACACTACTTGACAGAAGATATTGCGATGTTGTCATGCGTAAAAAAAGCTCCCCACGTTTTTTTGGGGTAATTATGCCGTTTGTGTTATGGTAACTCTATTGACTTTTAGTTTAGCTGTTACTTGGATGAAGAAACTCATTTGCTATAATATCAGTAATAGTCAAGTAAAAGTTAATACTTTTACTGATAGTTTTAGTTGTTGATGAAAAAACTGGCTGTGAATAAATAATAATATTATTTAAAAAAAAAAAAAATCTTTTAGCTGCGCTAGCTTTTACAAGGGACAAAGTAGCGTTGTGGACTGAAATGTTGTAGTTTTTTTAATGAATAGAAATAAAATATTGATTATGAATTTTAATTTGATAATATGTCTTTTTCTTTTGTTTAGGCCTCAAATTACTTCGTAACGCGACTCGGCTTCAAGCCTTTGGCGGTGCGTGAGGCGACAGAATCAAGACCGGTGCAGTCTTTCGCTGTGAGGTCGAACCAGGTATGAATTTGTGGCACTTATTTAGGTACCTACACGTCTCTTTCTCTTGTATTGATGATCATAGAACCGTGGCTCGTGGCTCACAACCTGTGGTCCGTGCGGACTACGGCCTGGTGGTTCAGAAGAGCGTAATCTGCAGGGTTACCATGACGTTCAAAGTAAGATTGTTTTAATCTTGTTTCAGTATGGGTAAGAGATGGCGCTAGACAACCTGTGTAGCTCTGTATCTTACCCACACTGAAACAATCTTACTTTAAACGTCATTGTCCGCGGAACCGTCTAAAAATTTCAAACTTCCCAATTGAAAAGTAACATTGATGGGATCAGGAGCCTTATCATGAGAGGCTGCTTTTCCACTCGCCTATCGTAAACATCGAGAATGGTTTAAAAGCTTGTTACTTCATCTAACGCAATCCAACGCGATGTTTGACGAAAAGGAAACTCGAAAAAAGAGAGATAACGCCTGAAAACTCTGTTGGCATTCGGTAATTCCGTGATTTATTCAAATATTTTATAAAACTTGTTTCAGTTTTTGTAAAAACATTGTCTTTATTTGAATCTTGATAAAATTTGCTAGGATTGTATAGTTGTACTTTTTTGACTTTTTTAATTTTTGAGTAATTTATGAAGTGACAAAGTTGATGCAAAATAGCAGATTTTCAGAGGTTTTAACTGGATTAGTTTTACACAAATTTATAAATTGACTTCCATGGAAGCCTAGATAATATCCACAAGATACTGTGTTTCCAAAATATCTAATGAAAAATGTGTAATAACGTCATAAACGCGTAAGAGCAGTTGTAACAATGAAAAAGTATGTCGAGATGCATCCCCTTAAAATGACAAGCGTGCGAGTGAGGAAAAGGGATGGAGTTATACACCCTATGCATACAGTTCAGTTTAGGTCGTCAAATGGATCACGAGCTCGTGGTAGGGCCTCTGTAATCCTAATTAGATCATGATACACTAACTATAGGATTAATAAATTACGAATGTAATGTTTAAATAAACTTATTTTATACAGATCACAATAGTGTTCGAATCGCCCACAACTTCTGAAGGCGAGATATCCAGAGACATCATAACCCACGGGGACTTCGTGAAGGACGTGGCTTTCGAAGTACAGGACCTGGATGAGTTGGTCCGAAGGGCGAAGAAGGGTGGAGCTGAGATTGTCCAGGATGTGGTCGAGGAGAAGGACCAGTTTGGAGTCGTGAGATACGCTGTGCTGAGAACGGTAAGTGTTTTTATAACTTTAATTAATTATTTAAACATAAATGGATTCTCCTGAATATATTGCATATCATCCACTATTTTACCCGACGTACGGCAAGTATCCACCCTTACGTTGTTGTTACCTATAAGGTCCGAATTAAGCGTTTCGCCTCATCGTATATACAGCGTACCTACATCGAAGGACTGGAACAATTTGTCTGCTGCGGTCTTGCCGTCCGATTACAATTTCTGGGTGTCTTCTAGGCTATAGTGAATAAACTAGTGTACCTGACCATCAATGATTGCATCATAGACTGCTTTGCTTTAGATCGCAGTCACGGTCAAGCATTAGTTTATAGAAAGAAGAAAGAAAGAAAGAAAAAACTTTTATTCGTACCTCACACATACAGTAGAATTCTATAATATAAATAATAGGAAATATAAATTATACAAATAATAATAAAAAAAAATTGATAAGCATTTATCCCTTTTGAGCAAAAAGAATTTAAATACAAACTATAACTCTTTTGATTGTACTTATATTTATTTTGGAACTTAATTGGATTATGAATATTTTAATGAATTTTACTCGGAGCTTGCAACATTGGTTTTAAATTGTACATTTTAAAAAAGGGTCATCATCATCATTTCAGCCGATACACGTCCACTGTTGGACATATGCCTCCCCCAAGTGTCGCCACAATGATCGATCCTGACGTAAAAATATTTTTTTATCCCTAAGATTAAATTCCTACATCTTATAGGTTTAGTTTCTCTATTGTGTAACTTTTTTTTGTAGCGTTTTATTATTCAATCATACAAGTACATTTAGTTTCCTTCAATTAATTTATTTCAGTATGGAGACAACACACACACTCTGATAGACCGAAGCAAGTACAAAGGAATACTGATGCCAGGATATGAACCTTTGGAAGATGATATCATAAACAAATCATTGTGAGTATAGATGTACCTACAGTACAATTCACGAATGATGGCGGCCGTGAAGTTAGCCTTTGCGAACGTTCGCGCATACTACACTCTTCTCGCACACGCATGTCGCCATTTGGTTCCTAAAACACGTTACAGCGCAGCCTTCTGCGCAGACTTCACGGCCGCCATCATTCGTGAATTGTACTGTACATTTTAAAAATGTCGCATACATATTTTTTATTTTTGCTACCTTTACCTACCTATGTATTTATATCAACGCACAATTACAATAGTAAGATTTAAACTTTTTTATTTTCATTTTATCATGCAATTAATTGACATTTAAGCAAACAAAGCATCAATAATAACTATAAACATTTTCTTAATATTAATGTAAGTAGGTGCCCTCCTAACGTGTCAATCATGTATCAATCTTTAAACTTATCTACAAACCGTAAATCACGGCTTAAAATATTTTTTAAATACGCAATACTCCTATGTCAAGGAAAAAGAGTGATCGACAAACATAGTCAAAACACTTTTAAAATTATTTTGTTAACCCTCCAATGATCTCCCATTCAACGTGACGAAGCTAGGGTCGTAATATCAAAGAAGCATTCGAATTCTTTCGTTTACTGATTGAAATAGTCACAACTAGATGGCGCTGTGCTAAATATCACAAAAAGCGTATTTTAAAGATATCAAAAATGTTTAGAATAATTATGGTGGCTAATTTGATGTAGTAGTGGGAATTATGGATTGTAACACATCAATATATTGTAATTTCAGGCCCTTAACTCATCTTCTATACGTAGACCACGTAGAAGGCAATATGGCTGATGGAACACTTGAAGATTCGTGGAGTTGGTATGAAAAAAATCTCAACATGCACAGGTTAGTCGAAATAAAAAGATGATATAAAGGCTATGCAGACGTACAAATTACTATAACAACAGGAGCTAATATTATCACGATGCTATGCTGTCTTTAATCATTATCACGATTAGACCAGTATACCTATTTATACCATTTTGACTGGTTTGACTTTAAGGTTTTTTTTTTCTGTTGCCCAGATTCTGGTGTGTTGACTACAAACATGATATAACTAAGTATTCCGGCATCAGGTCTGCATCGGTTATCAACAGGGACGAAAGTGTTCTCGTGAGTGTTGTTTAGTTGTATCTGAAGCGAAAATACCTACCTCAGTGGTAACAGTGTGTGACCGATAGATGGCGGTGTGCTGATGACGCGCATTTCTGAATCGCGGTGTTAAGATTCTCCGCGATTGAATGACCCTCCCCGGTTTTCGTTCGTTCGGTATCGCTTCTCGGCCTTTTGGCTAAGATCAAAGTGTAGTATCTGTTCTTTTCAGCTTAATATCTGAAAGTTCCCTCACTGAGGGACCAGTATATTAAACTGATTTTTGTAAGCTGACGGGATGTTTCGGGGCTCGCTCCACTCCCGTCACGGGTCGGCCCGGCATTGCAGTGCCGCCGGGATCGGCCCACATAATTCTTGATAATGGTGAGGATGCTTTCCTCCTTTAGTTGCCAGAGTCAATATTGAGCTCAAAAGCAATTGATGGATTAAATGTCGTAAAGGTCGTAATTAGCGTTTCAATACAGGAAATAATTTACTCTGGTTAGTGTTTTTTATACACAGGCAAGCGTCTGTAACTATCACGTTAATTTTTAGAATTGGCGAATGGCGTGTTTTAAGTTCATGAATCAATAAAATTATCAGTTTTAAAAACTTATGTTCATACTTAAAAGTCGGGTTTTTTTTAAATTTTGTCAGATGATGTGTTTTTTCACACAGCCCTTCATTAATAATATTGGTTTTTTCATTGCACGACTGGTTTTTGGTAGATTAAAGATTATCACTAAAAAGCAAAACGATTTACAATTAGACCTATGAAATCTAACTTTTGTTCTTCCAAAATATATAACTTTTATAATGGTGCTGAGCTATTTATTTGTTTGTGTTATTTGAATCATGATACCAGTGAACTGTTTATTTTTCAGCTGTCTATGAATGAAGCAGCAAAAGGATTAAGGCCAAGCAAAACCACTGCGTTTGTGAAGGCACTAGGAGCGTCAAGCGTTGAGCATATTGCTCTGTACACTGATGACATTGTTACTACCGTAAGTGTGCTTTTCTATTTGTTATTAAGAAACCATTAAACCTATTATATTTTTGCTTCGAAAACGTAACAAGTCCAACTGGGCCCACATTGTCCAACTGAACATGTCAAGTTGTATTTCTGGACTTATCATGTTGTCAAATCAAATAGGTGCTATGTTTCTGGAGAGAATTGGTCATACAGTTTTTTTGTTGGTTCTAAGTAGCCATATAATTATGTAAGCAGCATTAGAGGGACGATCGGGCAAGTGTGATCTTATAAGGCAGTGTATATATGTTGGAGATAAAACCTTCTTGCAAGCTTCCTAAATTATATGAAAAAATATGACACTTCTATTTGTCACTTGTCTTCACTTGTTTTGTGTAAAATATATTGTTCACACCGAAAATTATTAAAAAACTAATTTGCATTGAGCATCCAGTCATTGATTTTCATCAGAATACCCATAATTCTCGCACATGGTCCATAACGAGCCGGATGAAATATAATTAAGAAGATCAGCGATTATTTTCAAGAAAAAGAATAGAGACTGACTTCCACGCTGAATGGAGGTTCATGAGTTCACTGCTGGAGAACTGGATTGATTTCAAGCAAGTTAGTTAGTGGTGTACAGTTATAATTACGCTAATATCGTCACCCAACACTCAGGTAGTGTATATAAGTAGTCATACTAAGGTCAGTACTATTTTATTAAATTACCAATTATATTGTGTTTGAGTAAAATCATTAGGTACTTTGTTGCATTGTGATTAGTATTTTATTCAACAGCAATGTTAAGTTTAAACTCATACTTTTAACAGTATAGTTAGCTATTTTGCTACATTATTAAACTTACATTATATTAAGCTGTAACTAATTACATAACTACTTAACAGTGGTATTAATTTTTAACAAGTATCTTGACATAATAAAAATATTTGAGTGTTAGATATTAGTACAAGTCATTGTTATAAATTATAGTTAGCAGTCAGAAAGGGCATAGACTACAGCTAGGCGTATAATTATTGAAATTATATTGTTGGTTTTAATTTTTATATTCCTGTATCAATGCCAGGTTGACAACACTCGTCTCCCAGAATGTCTGAGGAAAAGGATTTAATTAAGAAGCGAGGCAGCTTCAAAGGTCGCTTGACTAGTTTCCTCAATTTTCTGGACTCATTCAAGGACAAGGAGCTATCTAGCTGTGATGTGTCCGAGTTGCAGTTGCGCATGGGCAAGATAGAGGCGTTGTATGAGCAGTATGATGAGGTACAGTTACGTCTAGAATGCATTGTTGACGACATCAACTTACAATATTCTCAGCGTTCCGAGTTTGAGTCTATTTATTATAAAACCTTATCTAGAGCCCAGAATATTCTGACTGACTACAATAAAGATAATAAATCGATGGAAAGTTGTAAAAGTACTCGTGTTAGCATAAAGCAGCCGGTTAAATTGCCAACGATTCAGTTACCAAAGTTTAGCGGATTATATTGTAATTGGCTTGAATTCCGCGACACCTTTACTAGCCTAATTCATTGTAATGATGACATAGACGCAATCAATAAGTTTCACTACTTGCGAGCATCACTTGAGGGAACAGCTGCTATAGTTATCAAATCCATTGAGTTTTCTTCAAGTAATTACTCTGTGGCATGGTCATTGTTATGTGATCGGTTTGACAACAAAAGATTACTGGTTCAGAATCATATAAGTTCATTATTTACTATTGAATCAATTACAAAAGAATCTTCTGTTGCCATTAAGAATTTGATCGATCAGTTAAATAAAGACTTGCGAGCTTTAGAGTCATTAGGGGAGCCTGTGAAACACTGGGATACACTTTTAATCTACATTGTCACACGAAAACTTGATCAAAAAACCTATCGTGAGTGGGAGGAGTGCAAAGGTAGGATAGACAAGGATGGCTTAATCACGTTTAACGCATTTATGCAATTCTTACGCAATCGAGCCGACCTCATCGAGACCCTGGAACTCCCCCGCAATCATTATTCGCAATCACCAGGTAAATCAGGTCCTAAGATCAAGTCAATGGTAGCACAATCTCCTATCAATTCTAGCACTGACTCAGCTTCTAAACCTTGTCCTAAATGTAATAACAACGATCACACATTAAATAATTGTCCACAGTTTCTCGCATTGAGTAACGATGACCGTCTCAAATCATTACCTAGTTATAAGGTATGTTTTAACTGTTTTCGTTCCGGACACTATGCTAACAAATGTAAAAAACCAGGCTGCAAACTATGCAAACGTAGGCACAACACATTAGTTCACGTACATTCTAATGGCACTGTATCGAATACACCTAGTGGTAATTCGATGAATAACTTGTCTGCTACGACTGAAACGAATAACGTAGCTTTATCCGCAAACATTGCATCTCCGTGTGGTCATACGCAACGAGATGTGTTGTTATCAACCGCTTTGATCAAATTAAGAGACCACAATGGGTGTGTGCATCTCGCTCGCGCGGTGCTCGATAGTGGTAGCACGTCTTCACTCATAACAGATAGGTTGTGCAATAAACTTAACTTAAAAACTAGCCAGGTAGATAGATCAATCCTTGGAATCAATAACGTCACTTCGCACGTAGGTAAAATATGTCGGGTTAAGGGTACGCCATTAGATGATAGCTTTGTATTCGAACTAAATTGTTTTGTTCTTCCGTTCATTACGAGTAGTGTTCCGTGTCGTCAGATAAATATTTCTGATTTCGACTTACCCTCGAATATTACTTTAGCTGATCCTACTTTTTATAACCCTGCCGATGTTGATATTTTAATCGGCGCTGATCTTTTTTGGGATTTGTTAGGATCTCAAAGACTAAAGTTAGGTACCGGGAAACCAATATTATGTGAAACCCGTCTAGGATGGATAGTTTCCGGTCCAATTACTCAGAATACTATCTCACTGCTGACGAATGACGTAAAGTGCAATATGTCTAAAATGGTTGCCGACAGCGATGGTGACTGGGAAAACCTCAAGTCAGAATTGACAAAGTTTTGGCAATTAGAGGAGGTGAATGCGAAGTCTTCCAATTCTTATATGCCTGAAGAGAAATTGTGTGAAGACAATTTCGTTACAAATACGACACGATTGTCTGATGGTCGTTTTTGTGTTCGCATCCCCCTTAAGAAAGATCCTTCAATTTTAGGAAATTCTTTTAATAAAGCCACACATTGTTTACATTCTTTAGAGCGTAAATTAAAGGTTAAGACGAACTTTAGTAGAATGTATCATGACTTTTTGTCAGAATACGAGTTACTTGGTCATATGACAAAAATTAATAAACCTAATTTATGTTTGGGTTATTTTATTCCACATATGGGAGTTTTACGCGAGTCGAGTACCACGACCAAACTTCGTGTTGTTTTCAACGCTAGTGCTTCTACTTCGACGGGAGTGTCCTCTAATGACCTACAGATGGTTGGGCCAACCGTACAGGACGGTCTATTGTCTATACTTCTTCGCTTTAGAGTCCACAAGTATGTTTTATCTGCGGATGTGGAGAAGATGTATAGACAAATAGTCGTCCACCCGTCGGACAGATATTTACAACAGATTGTTTGGCGTGATAATGTTAGTGATCCTATTAATGTTTATCAATTAAACACCGTCACGTACGGTACGGCCAGTGCGCCATTCCTTGCGACACGATGCCTTAAACAAGTAGGACTCGACTGTAGGAACCCTAAGATATCGGAAATCATCCAACATGACTTCTATGTCGACGACTTGCTGACCGGAGGGGATGACTTAGATGAAGTAAAGTTCATTCGCACTGAAGTCACCAAAGCGCTTGCGTCGGCATGTATGCCATTGAGAAAGTGGAAGTCAAATGATTCTCAATTATTGTCGAATGCTGTCCCTGCGTCATACGATTTGAACATTGGACAAAATGAGCCAGAAAAGTTGCTTGGTCTCTGTTGGCATATCGGCACTGATGAGATAGGGTTTCCTATAGGTCTGACTAAATCTTCGACTAGGTACACAAAGCGTGACTTGTTATCCGTTATTGCGCGAATCTTTGATCCCTTAGGTCTGTTAGGTCCTATTGTTATTACTATGAAGATCTTGCTACAGAAAATGTGGTCAGATAAATTATCATGGGATCAACCATTACCTAATGAGATTTGTAAACAATGGGAGATTATTATTAAATCTTTACCTCTTTTAAATCATGTTCGCATTCCGCGACTTGTAGTCTGCAATTCATTTACGGAGTTAGAACTCCATATTTTCACAGACGCGTCTGAGTCCGCGTACGGTGCTTGCGTCTACATTCGCAGTGTTAATGCTAAGGGTGAGTACATGGCTCGCTTGTTAATGGCAAAGAGTCGAGTTGCTCCCATCAAGCCTACGACAATTCCGCGACTGGAGTTATGTGGTGCGGTAGTCGGTTCTCGTCTTCACGAGAAGGTGATGAGCTCACTTCGAGTGAAGATCAGTCGGGTTTATTGTTGGACTGATTCAACCATTGTCTTGGGATGGTTACAGATGATGCCTACCAGACTTCAGCCCTTTGTGCGCAACCGCGTTGCTGAGGTTTTGGATAAGTCGGGTAACTGTACTTGGAGGCACGTCCCAACAGATCAAAATCCAGCAGACCTAATATCTCGTGGCATGGATATTAGTGATCTGCAGGAGTCAGATCTGTGGTGGAAAGGACCAGATTTTTTAAAACTAGATTCGTCTGAATGGCCTTCTCAAATTACGAGCCCAGGACTACAATCGTTACCGGAGACTCGACCTAAAATCATATTACATGTTGTAAACGATTCGAAACCTGAAGTTTTAATTGATTTTAGGCGTTATTCCAATTACACACGGCTCGTACGATCTGTTGCCTACGTATTACGATTTATTAAGTCATGTAGAAAGCATTACCCTAAAACCAAATACTTGTCACATGATGAGGTACAAGATGCACTAACTCTTGTCATTATTAAGAGTCAGATTCAGTCATTTTCTGAATACCAATTATTTTTGAACAAAAAGAGTTTACCTAAAAAGAGCGCCCTTCTAAAGTTTAATGTTTATTTAGACGATAATAATGTAATGCGAGTAGGAGGACGTCTCGATAACTCTAATTTTGCTTATAGTAAGAAACACCCTATTTTATTACAGTCCACTCATGATTTCACTAAACTATTATTTAATTTTGAGCATAAAAGGCTGATGCATGCTGGCCCACAATTATTATTAGCTTCCATTAGGGAAACTTATTGGCCAATAGGAGGTCGCAAGTTGGCGAAAGCCTGTTATCATAAGTGTGTTTTGTGTCACCGTATGAAGGGTAAGGTTGTAGCTCCCTTAATGGGTAACTTACCACGAGAACGCCTTCGTCCAGGTTATCCCTTTGAAAGCACAGGCGTTGATTACGCTGGCCCTATTATGTGTGCTAGTCGCCAGGGCCGTGGATGTAGGTTAGTAAAGGTGTATGTCGCTATTTTTATTTGTTTCACAACCAAGGCCATTCATTTGGAGCTCGTTGGTGATTTAACTAGCAATAGTTATTTACTGGCTTTGTATCGGTTTATTTCTCGGAGAGGTAAACCTGCTGATATTTTTTCCGATAACGGTACCTCATTTGTCGGTGCATACAACGACCTTTCCAAATTTTTAAAATTAAATAGTTTGTCCTTGGGTGAAAGTGCAGCAAACGACGGAATAAGGTTCCATTTTATTCCCGCCTACACCCCACATTTCGGTGGACTCTGGGAGGCGGGTGTCAAGTCAGCAAAGTATCACCTTCAGAGAGTGTTGGGAAATTGTAACTTGACTTTTGAGGAGCTGTACACCACACTAACCAAGATTGAAGCCATCTTGAACTCTCGTCCATTGACGCCGTTGTCTTCAGATCCTGCAGATTATACTCCGCTCACGCCAGGACATTTTCTTGTGGGACGGCCACTTACTTCCTTGCCGCAACCTGATTACCAGGATAGCTCTGCCAATTATCTGTCTCGTTACCAGAGGATCGAGCAGCTTCGCCAGCATTTCTGGAGCAGATGGAGCAAGGAGTATGTTGCAGAATTGCAACAACGCTCCAAATGGCGTTCCTGCAAGGATGGCTTGATGCTGAACTCCTTGGTGGTGATCAAGGAAGACGATCTTCCTCCGTTGAAGTGGAGACTTGGACGGATCGTGGCTGTTCATCCAGGAACGGATGGTATCGCCCGTGTAGCTGACATTCGGACGTCTACTGGAGTCGTTCGACGGGCATTCAACCGAATCTGCCCTTTGCCTGTGTCTTCAGAATCTGGTTGAAACCATTGGTTTCAACGCCCGGGGAAATGTTGGAGATAAAACCTTCTTGCAAGCTTCCTAAATTATATGAAAAAATATGACACTTCTATTTGTCACTTGTCTTCACTTGTTTTGTGTAAAATATATTGTTCACACCGAAAATTATTAAAAAACTAATTTGCATTGAGCATCCAGTCATTGATTTTCATCAGAATACCCATAATTCTCGCACAATATACATGAAATACCTTAGGGAAAACTAATTTTAAGGCCTTTGATTTGGTCTGGTCCAGATGGAATTCAGAAACAAGATATATTTATTTATATACATATATTTTATTGTACACCAAGATAACAATTTATACAACGGAAACCTGATACTTACTACGAGTAATAAGCATAAAATTGTCGGCCTTTTCGCATATACATATATATATATCCTTAAAGATTATCTAGATACTAGCTTCTGAGCAATTTTAACTTGAGCTATTTCCAGTTTGTACTTATTATGTACTAGATATGTTCAGTTGTTGTGACGGTACGATTGATGCAGTAGTATAGGATTTGGGTACTGCGCTGCGTGTTATGCGACACGACAAAGACATATATTTGGATATCCTACAGATAGTTATTTTGGTTCTGGGTTTCTTGTGCATATCTGTTTATATGTTTGTGGACAAATCCACGATGCAGGAGTACTAATTCTTAGTAGATGCAGGAGTAAAAAGACAGTGACGATGGCTCCCATGAATACCGTCTTAAAATATTTTTGACTTTACAGATGCGAAATCTTAAAGCTCGTGGAGCCGACATCCTAGGCGTGCCGCCGACTTACTACGACTTGATCAGAGAGAAACTGAAGAACAGCTCATTGAAGGTCGCAGAGAGCATCGAAGCGATGCAAGAAGGGTCCATCCTGATCGACTTCGACGAACGGGGCTACATGCTACAGGCTTTCACGAAACACTTGCAGGCTCGACCGACTGTGTTCATTGAAATCATTCAGAGAAGGAACCATAGGGTCAGTAACTTTTGTACGCTTATAATCAGAACTTAGCACCATGTTAACTGATTTGTACACTTCATAAGAAGCGCCGGATCAAGAATATTTGTATCACGCGAGGCATCCTCTTACAGACAACATCAGGATGGACTGAACGAACGGAGATAGATTTTGGGGCATACTGGCTAGAGCCAACAATATGGAGGCCGATAAAAATATCTTTTTACAGTATGATAGCACATCATTAGATACATTCCAATTAGAGATTTTATAACACACGCATATTAAAATAAAATAAAAAATGTTTAGTTGAGTGACTTAGTATTGTATATGAATAAAAATATCTCTTTATTTGTATCAAAATATCTTAAAATTGTTGTCCATGTTTCATTATTTACTGGCATACAAATATAAAAAAATATATATATTATAGAACCAATGATAAATGTGACTATGCCATGTATACGATTAACTAAGTACGATTAACTATTTTGTTGACTAGTTTAATTTGGACAACAAGAAACTCAATTTCATTTTATCACCTATTCATAGCGGTGGGTGGGTTTTAGTCAAAGTCAAAAGTTTTTTATTTCACATAGGCCTACATGGGTACTTATAAAACGCTATTAGTCAATAAAAGTCTGGTATTCTCTTTCTTTCCACCCAGAAAGGGAGAAGTAATGATTACCCATCCAAAAAAAGCTAGTGCATTTTGAGTCGGTTAAATATTTTTTTCTTTCTAGGGATTCGGTGCCATGAACTACCAATGGGTGTTCGAAGCTATTGAACTACTGGAAAAGAAAACGAAGAGTGAAAACACTGAAGACGCAAAGAAGAATGATGCCGCTTAATATTTTGGAAAATTGTTTTGTAAAAATACTCAAATGTGTAAACACCTATAAATACAGAAAACCTTAGCATTACGTTGATGAAAAGAAATAACCTACAATTAAAAATAAATAAAACTGTTTTTAATATTTTCCAATTTATCATCATATTTTTGCTCTTGCCTCGCCATAATTACCTTCGGTGCAACACGTTTTTTTGCTTCCATTTTGTCCTGTCACCCTTTACGCTATCACTCTCTTTCTTTCACATCACTCCACACACAATCCATTCGTCTTAACGTTTTCCAACTAATCCCCTAAATAATAATCTAGCTAATATAATAAACTTTTTTGTTAAGAAGCTGGGAGTTTTATTTAATTTATCATCAAATCAAGACCACAAAAAGTGCGCAGCAAATCAATAATTAATTAGTTATGTGTCTAGGTGTATAATATACATCTATACTACTATAATAAATAGGTAAAGTTTTTTTTTTATTATATTTTTTTTGTTTGTAGGAGGTAATCTCTGGAAGTACTGGTCCGACTGCTAAAAATTTTTCAACGTAGGAGGTTGCTTTATTCCTGAGTGACATAGGCTATATTTTATGTACGTTACATACGCTTTGTGTATTTATAAATATTAATAAATGTTTTTCAGTTGTCTACTACCTAGATACTCATAACACAAACTCTCTTAATTTGACTAGAAGGCGTTGTGTGAAAGTTATGGAATATCATTATTATTATTATTTCGTTTATTTACATATAAATTATATTTTTAAATATCAAAATAAAATAGCATTTAAAAGTATAAAAAATAGTGTCCCACCGGCATCGGGAACAGGGTCCCTGGACCTTTGGACGGCGTATTATATTTATTATTAGCATAGAATTTAATGGGTAGGTGCCAGAGATTTATCAATCTATAAACTCATCGCGTGTCACTCACTGGACGCAAGACCGTACGATTTTATTGAGGTCTACAGTTACGAAGGCGGTATGACGATATTGTCATATTCGTGAGCCAAAGGTCGCTCAAGATAGGATAGTTCGACAGGACAAAGGGAGGCCCCAGCCCATCCGTGGGACACAATGTTGCCTAATATAAAAGACAAATCAGAACAACCTTCTCCATCCTTACGCGCACGCGCACCCACCTAGCAACAGTCCCTTTCAAATCAACATTATTTTTCTTCACATTTAAATAAAATGCCATGGAAAATTTTAGTAACATTAATAAAATGGATTGCACAACATTTTGTAACATAGAACGATTGGCTGATATGTATTTAAAATGGCCGACCGACCCGTACCGGACTCTGACTGCTACTAACGTGGGGTAGAGCCTGCTTGCTGTAGAAAATATATCCGAGAAGTATATTAAGTCGTTGTTCGCGCTATATATTTTGTTGAGTAACTGTAGTTAGGAAACATTGTAAAGTATTTCTGTTATGGATGCTGCCCAACGACAACGGCACTATTTTTTTAATATAATTTACCGTCTGATTGTACTTAGGTACGATCGCGGTCATTTCTGCCTGATGACTTAAAAAAATGTTTGCTTGAAAAACGCGTCGCGGCGCCAAAAAAAAATTTCAAAGGGATGGGCCCTATGAAATTTTCGTTTTGAATTCTAACAAAAATAACTTAGTGATAGTCAAGCGGGAGTGTCTTTGATGCTAAATAATTCCAGATTCATAGTCAAACAGCTTTACTGACTTATCAAATAAAATCCTATAGTCACATTTGTCACATAGAGAACACTCGTGCACTTTTTAGGGTTGAATTTTCAACGATTGACTCTCACCTCCACTCTGAGAGAGCGAGATATTTTCGCAACACAAACTTTTTTTTGTGTTTAAAAAAAAACTCAATATTTGTGGAATTTCAAAACTTTATTTTATGTGTCAAAAAAAAAAAATAATTGTAAAAGTGTTCTTTAAAACCTATTTGCAAAATAAATATCATTTATCATTACAACTATTGCCATTACTCTATAGAGATTATAATATGGAATGCAATAAAGTTTAGAGTATTGACTTTTCGTTATTTTATCCTTGTATGACACAATACAAAATTACAAACATAACATTAGTATAATTGCTTTGATACCCCAAAACAATAGATTTTTCAAGTAACATAGTCATTCATTTTATTTTATCACTAGCGGCCCGTCCCAGATAAATAAGATTTATATATCCTATGTTACTCAGAGTGAATGTAACTTTCCAATGGTGAAAGAATTTTTTAAATCGGCACAGTAATTTTTGAATTTATTCATTACAAACACACACACAAAAATACATATTTTCCCTTTTTATAATATTACTGCAGATTGAAGCTGGTAGTACAACGGTAACCCCTAGATATCTTGCCTCAAATAATACTTCTCTCAATTGCCCTTTTCTATTAAAATAAATGATAAATGATATTTATTTTGTAAATATGTTTAAAAAACACTTTTACACATCAATTTTTTTCGTCAGTTTATGCTAGATGAGGCCGGTGTGGACTACCCTGAGAAGAAACACCGAATCAAACTCAGGGGTCAAAGTCTCTTTTAAAGTCCATACAGTAAATATGTAATGGTCAAATCACATGAGAACCATGCAGATTTGTCTGAGATGGTCTTTTGAAGAAAGAACCATACAGATTTGAGTGGACCTGTCCAATCAGTGTAAGCATTTGTCAGAATTCGAAAAGCTCAATTCAGGACTACTAAGGAGCTCTACGACTTGACGAACAATACCAATAATACATTTTCATAGGGAACGTTCAAGCTTGGAGCACAACAGTAAGCCCCTCTATCTTAATCGTAAAGCGAGCTACTCATGACGCTTCACCCCGCCTCTGTGCTGAACTTGCTTCGGAATCCAGTTTTCTATATCCAATCACATTTGCATTTTGTTTATATCGCATGATTTGCGCAGTGGGCTGAACTTGTGGACAAAATAGTATGTTTATATAAGTATTGTTATGAAGTATGTAGTAAGGGAACGGTAAACAAGGTTTCTGTAAGTTGTTTTGTAAACAATACAAACGTCATGGCAAGCACTATGCACACTCTTGCCATATTTCAGATAAAAAGAGACCAGTATTGATTATTTAAAAAAAATGCTTTTTGATAGAAAAACATCACAAACAAAATGCGACATGTTTATTTCTTAAAAACCCGCTATACTGTACCTATACACTACAAAAAAATTGCTATAGGATGCTGCGGGTGACAGCCGTTTTATTTATATATATATATTTTTGTCTCATATTAAAGACGCATATCTTTGTCCTGCTGTGCTGTCGTCCTACCTAAATAGCATTTCAAAAAGACTTACCTTTAACACTGGGGGCGATGTTTTTGAATAGTGGTGACGTTGAGATTCCATTCGAACATTGGCTGCAGGCTGCAGACGCAGGCTGCGAATGCAGGTAGCACACGCATGACACGCAGTCGTTGCCTGCAACCGCAGTGATTCCGAGGCTAGCTGCACGTGGCGCCTTTCGCTAATCTACAATTCAATCTTCGACTCGTCTAAATAGTTTGGAGTGACGTAACTACGTGCGCACCGACTTGTCACCGTCGAAGTGCTGGTCTGCGATCGGCTGCGGCTGCAGGTCGTGGCAGCACTCGCAATCTACACTCAGCAGAACGTGCGGCTGCTGCCGCGTTTGCATTCGGAATGGTTTTCATAACAATCCAGACTACTACATAGAATATACGTCATACTAATACATAATACGCAGGTTATAGATAGCCAATTTATTATATTTTTTGATGTGTCATTAATATCGGTTTCATAACCCGCTTTTTCTGTACATTTAACTATAGCAATGCTGTCGTCAGCAAATAATACCTTTGGCTGTTGAATTTGTCTAGGAAACTTATTTATATAAAGCAAGAATACTAAGGGTCCGACAACAGTGCCTTGCGGTACTCCAAATTTAACTTCCCTACTTTCCGACAAATATTATATTATGTCTTACTTTTGGGACATATCCTAGTGATTTCTGTCTGTTGTTTGCGTTTGCTTAGGTAAGATTCAATAAGTTTCAAGACGTTTCCTCTAATACCGTACCTGTCAAGTTTGTGCAGAAGAATGTCAAACGTAGTCAAAGGCTTTAGTCATGTCAGTATAAATTGCACAAACTGGTGTGATATTGTCGATATTCATCATTTTATATTAGAAAATGCAGAATTAAGACCTACGGTCTGTAATTTGTCATTTCTTTTGTCTTTTTATGTATTGCTATAATAATTGTAGTTTAAAAACTACAATTGTTCCTAATCCTAAAGGATACCTACCTGAAAATGTGCCATGGCTTATGGACAGATTCATTATATGACCGTAAGAAACTATAACAACTGCAACGAATTTTACCACATTGGTCGCTACTCCATGACACACAAACACTTCACACTTTTTTTTATTTTTGATAACTCTCACGATGTCCTCAGGTAGAACTGGTACTATAAATATTGAGTGTAGGTTGTTTTATGCCAATAATTTCGTTTCTGGAATTGTCATTACTTAAGTTTTGAACTTGATCAGTAAAAAAAATATTAAAGCATTTAGCATTTCCTTAGGATTATTGATAAATATTGTTTTCTTTTTTAATTTGTAGTTTAAGTTCTGCATTTCGATTACTACCTTAGATTTTTATTTGCCAGAAGGTTTTTGATTTGCTCTGAGCATTTTTCGTAATGTGGTTGCGTTTTGAGTGAGTAATTTAATAATTGTTTTTTAATGTTTTTGAATATAGTTGGAATGATTTTTTAGTTTGTTCTGAGGGTTTGCCTATGTTTTCATAGTAGGTTCTTTGTTTATTATATTGCTACAAATTCTTATACCTTTTGCTACTTTATTTTTTAAGAGGTTTATATGTTAATTAGTTTTACAGGAAAACATAAATATCATTTGCGTCATAGGATACTCGCTCGAATTAAGTCGGAAATGGTTGTCGCAAACTTAAGGTTAGCCCTTGTTCACAAGGGCTTCACATTCACGATATTAACCTTTGAATTTCATTTAATTCTCCGCTTATGGAATCTAAAAACCAACCAAAATCGGTTAGGAAGATAAACCTATGTGAAATACGCGGCCTCAAAATTTTTTAGGTTTTAGGTCACAAGCGCAACTATTCAGCGTGGGATCTTAGGTTAGTTTCCCAGGTCGTGGAAATAATATTAGGACTTCTATGTACCATCGCGGTCATTTCTGCCTGATCACATACAAAAAATTCGCTAAAATCCTGCGGCGCGGCGCCAAACCAACCCTTTGAAATTTTGGTTCGAGTGCAAGCAAAAATGAACTTAGCGGTGGTCAGGCGGAAGTGTCTTTGATGGTACGTACCAGTCCGAACTTTGGCTGATGGAGATGTGTGTTTCGAAAAGCTCGTAAAGTTTTCTTTAGCCGAGTCGGATTGTCTGCGGAATGGTTCGAATGCGTGACTGCAGTCCTGGAACGCAAAGGGCCACTGAAAGATCACAGGTGGGTTTTAGTCAGTAAAAAACTGACACTCTCTCTCGCTCCACTTAGAGCGGGAGGAAGCATATAAAGATTTCCCACTAATAAAAGGACCATGTCGGATTATCGTCCCATTCGACTTTAAGACTAAAACTGCACTTAGTCGCACTTATGCTTGCGCACACAATTATGCAGTAGGTAATATTTTCTGTGCTCATTAAGTACAAGCACAGAAAATTTAATTTAAGTACCAGTTTTTAAAGATCAGTTTAAGTACCAGACAGTATCATCTAAAAGTAGCCACTGAGGCCGCAACTCTGACGAATGGCTTTTTTTTATTTCGTTTAGGCTAGGAGGTCCAAAAAATAATATAAAATAGAGAGTACAGATGTTACTTTTTTTTCATTATTGTGTTCAAGAAAATTCTAACTCTGATACTAAGTAGGTATAACTACCTCTAAAAATCATTTATAGTTATACTTTGACCTACGCCATTGCTTAAATATGGTGCAATGCTTCAAATTCTCAATCAGTATTATGTATATCTAATTTAATTAATGTTTATGAAAATATTCGACCCCATGTAGATACAGCCTTACTTTTGTCTTGTTTTCTTTTTAAGCTACAGCATACAAACCGAAATTTCGCTGTAATAAAAGTAACGGCAAGCTCTGGATCGCTCTAATCTCGATACGCGGTTTGAAGTAACAACAGTCTCATTTTAGTGACCGTATTTAATTATCCATTATTATTTGAGAATCTACAATGGTAAGTACATAATTGTGTCTAGCTCACATTTTCTACCACTCAACCCTGTTTTATAGTTTAAAGTTAATTTAAATTAAAATAATTTAATTTTGAGTATTTCTCAAACTCTACTTTAGCCTGAAAATCTGTCCAAAATTTGGCTATTCATTAAACCCCAAGCAAACGCCGGCGTTCGCGCACCTATTGTCTTTCTATTGTGTCTGTAATTTCCACGATTGAAAGGAGTAGGGTTTGAGAAGTATTTAACTTAGAATACTCAATTCGGAATCTCTAAGGCCTAAGGTAGATCATTAAGGCTTAAAGACTTTGTGGTATAACTTGGCTACAATATAAATATCTTTTGTTTTTAGACATCTTACGCAGACAAAGGTAAAAAACCAGAGGCTGGACGGTTCCTAGCCATCGATCATCTTACATTCTGGGTGTCTAATACCATACAGGTGAGTTTTTTACTCAGGTTTCGGTATCCAAAGGAGCTAACTGTTCCAGATATTTTAGCAAGTAATTAATTAATTCATTAGTAAACTGAATTCATTCAAAAATGGTTTAGTTCGTCTTCCCTGTTAGCTATGGTTAAATATTCTGTCTCTCCTAGGTCGTATCGACTGCCGTTCCATCGGACTATGAGAGAAAAGGAATTAATAAATGATAAATTATATTTATTTTGCAAATAGGTTTTAAAAAACACTTTTACACGCTTTTTTGTCAGTATTTACTGCCCTAAGAGGAAACACCGAATCAAACTCAGGAGTCAAAGTCTCTTTTAAAATCCAGACAGCAAATATGTAATGGTCACATGAGAACCATGGATATTAGTGTCTGAGATGTTCTTTTGAGGAAAGAACCATACAATTTTGAGTGGACCTGACCAGTCAGTGCAAGCATTTGTCAGTATTCGCAAAGCTCAACTCAAGGCTACTAAGGAGCTCAACGAATTGACGAACAATACCAAGGAAAGTACATTTGGGTAGGTCGCAGAAGATACTTCTTTTTCTTCTCGTGTCGATTTGACTCAAATTTTGTCCGACCAATATTTTGCCACCTGGATAGCTCCGTCGTTGGGCTCACATAAGTCGTGGAAGGTGCAGGTAGTTGTGCATGCCGGGCAGGAAAGGAGGTGACACATATCCTGTGAAGGAGCTCCACACTGGCACTGTAAAACACTGCAGAATATACTCAAATTGCCAGACGTACATTAAATTTACTGAAAAGAAAAAAATAATACTTAACACAGTCCTCACATTCACAATAATAAAAGAAAATATAAAAAAATAAGTTTACAAAAATGTTATACTTAACAAAGTAAATAATTGTAGTGTGTACTGGAGCAGATCAATCCTAAGCCTTTTCGTCCTCAACATAGTCCTTTAGTTTTACAAACGATTTGAATTCATTAAGGCTTAATTTTGGAATATGATAAACTTTCCCTGTTTTGTAAAAGTGTATTGATATCTAAATGAACCCCCTATTTTTTGAGCCTGGTTGCAGGAACCACAAATTTGTGTTCATTCATAATATTAAAATTATGAATATATTCGGTATTTTTTGTCAACATGTTTATACCTGTATTTGCGATGCACATTATTATAATTAAACACTATAATGTTTCCTGCGTGTCCGGTCCATTTTCATTAAGATTGACCGCTTTGATCGAAATCCGGCCAGTAACATTATTAATTAATTATTTTTATGTATGGAGCCATGCGCTACTATCGCGGTGACAAGTCCCCTCTTTTAGAACTGGTTACAGAGGCGTCACGGCTTCCTCTCTTTCCGCTTGACATAAGTGCTTACCGAAGACGGTAGTTTCGGGAGTTTCCTGTTTCGGATTCAGTGGAAAGAAACGCCGGTGTGTCACGCTTAGGTGGAGTCATCGTGGGGGTGATTGGCGGTTACAATCTTTCGCATCCAGCTCTAGTCCTGGCTATAGTACGCAGCAAGAAGGAATGGGAAGCAGTTGCCTCTTACAAGTAGTATTGCGAGTGAAGAAGATGGCGTAAAGCTTTCGGAGAAAATAATTCTCACAGCCCGGGCTCTGCTGGATTCGCCCTGAGTGTTGGGAATCCCGGCTACTGTAGGAGCGGGTTTACTGCCGGTGAGCGAAGCTCGCAGTCTAATAGTGACCATGCACAGGTTGACGGCGGCTCAAAGAGATGTCAGCAAAGACGGGGCCCGCTAGGACAAATGTCTGCCAGGGCTGCGGGATTGTTCAAAAGAGTTACCGTGGCCAAGAAATGCAAAGGTGGCACCGGTGGGTCAGTAAAAATCAGGACACTACCTCCCGTTTCATCCAGAGCTCCCAGGAGTTTCCCCGCGAGAAAATGAATAAGATGTAATGAATTTAATTAAGAAAAAGATAATGTAGCGCTGGTGTTCTGTCAGTTCTGTTCTGTTGCTAAGAATCTTGCAGCTAACAGAAAAAAAAAATCACAAAATAGCGTTTTGTCGGTCTGACAGACCGTCGCGAATAATAAAGTTTTTTTTTTTTTGTAATATCACACAGGCTGCCAGCTACTATGTAACAAGATTCGGCTTCGAACCTCTGGCCCACAGCGGTTTGGAGACTGGTTCGAGAAAAATTGCATCTTCCGCCGTCAAAATGAACAAGGTAATCTGGTACATATTAGATATCTTTACTTAGACGAACCTAGCAACTGCTTTTACTTTATATTTACACCACCACACATTATATTATCTGTTTCCGGCTGAACTTAATTCATTAGCACATCAGCTCGCCAGTTTTGAAATAGCCGTCGTAATTTAGATGCTACCTGTGAGTTGTTTTTACGTTAAGGCATATGGTCCCTTGAACTTCTTCATCCCTTGAAATTAAATGTACACATACTCGTACTGCCACTTAGACGTGTCTGTGCATTTAATTCCGGCCAGCTGCGCCCGGCGGATAGAGCTCCGCTGGCCTTTAGATATATTTTCTTTGCGACATATTGATTGATTTACGCCATGAACATTCTGAAGAACACTTAAGCAGCTATTTTTTTTGTCTAAAGTTTCTAAAGCCGTTTGAAAGGAGTAGGGAAAAGAAGCGAAAAAATGTGATATTCTTAGTTTTTTTTTGGACAAAAGTACTAATTGACTGCACGAAAAAATCATATGTTGATAATATTGTGCATGAATCTATTACCCAGCCGTTATCGAGGAGTAGGCTTCAGAAAGTCACTGTTTTATGCCTCTGCTGAGGTGCTAGGACCTTAAGGCGATCGAAATGTTTGCCGCGTTTGGCGCTCTCTGATTGGTTAAGTGCTTGAAGCGGGCCAATCGGAGCGCCCGCCGTAAGTGCGTCACCGGAAACAAGCTCGCACTAGGCGGTCTAAATTTATCTATGCTTGTTTTTTTTTTAATTCTATTTCTGTAACGGGATATAAGCTGTTAGGTGACTCACTTTGATACCCATAACGACTAGATACTTATCCATTGGAGAGCAGTGGTAATGGCTCCAACTGTTCTAGGTCTCGGGTTCAAACCGAGCCAGGCGCATTACTTTGTGTAATTTATTTCATTACTACTGCTCTCAAAACGGTGAAGAAAAAAACCTCGTGAGGAAACCGGCAGGTCCTAGAGCCAAAAATTCGAAGACACGTGACATTCACCAACCCGCACTGGGCCCTCGTGATGGCTTACGGCCCATTCCCTCTCTTAGAGAGGAGGCCTTAGTCCCAGCAGCTGCAGCAGCTTGTTACTAACATTAAAAAAAGGCTGATGATGATGATAATGAATCCATACTTTTCACAGATCATATTAGTATTCAAAGCCCAGTACGAGCCCGAAGAAACCGACTTCACAAAAGAAGTCGCATACCATGGCGACTTCGTGAAGGACGTGGCTTTTCAAGTGGAGAACCTGGACTTTATTCTGGAGTACGCCAGGAAACAGGGCGCTGTGGTCATCAAGGACTTGTGGCAGGAGGAGGACGAATATGGAATAGTCAGGATGGCTACTATTAAGACGGTAAGCAACCTACTATTCTACAAAATATATACAACTAAACATTCGTAAATTAAGATGAATTGAGGAAGAAAGCCGCACCGGTCGTTGTGGCGACGCTTGGGGGAGGCCTATATCCAACAGTGGACTTCTTTCGGCTGATATGATGATGATGAGGAAGAAAACAGCGAAAGTAGTGGTGGGCCTGAGGTAACAGTCTCGACTTACATGTTTAAAGGAAGTTGATTCAAACCAGCCAGGCGCATTACTTTGTGTAATTTATTTTAACACCACTGCTAACAAAACAATGAAGGAAAACATAGTGAGGAAACCGGCATATCCTAGAACCAAAAATTCGAAGACATGTGACATTCACCAACCCGCACTGGGCCCGAGTGTTGGCCACGGCACACTCCCTCTCCTAGACAGGAGGCCTGAGGTCCAGCAGTGGGAACATTATAAGACTGATTATGCTATGCTATGACAAGAAAGCAGGTGGTTGAGAATCCAAGGTTCAATTTCACATGGTGGATTCAAGTGTTCAGCATAAGCCCACCTTAGATTTGGCTGTCCACCTTAGATTTGATCCGCGAAAGGAGTAATGGACTTTCTCTCTCTTTCAGGGAAATAATTTTGAATCCCAGCAGCCCAAAGTTCTCATGGGCCAGAAATTCTTCTTTGAAACACCAGGCCTGACCGTTTCGTTTCAATTCTCCTTCGTCGATCGCCTCGAGTCCGCACATCTCCGATTTCTTTGTTCTGACCACGTGACTGAGCGTTGAGACAACGCCAGAACAAAGGAATCGGAGGCGTGGCCGACTCTAACTTGGCTAGGCCTGCAGGGTTCTAAAATTCTTAATCACGATTTTTTGTTGACAGTTTGGAGACAACACACACACATTAGTGGACAGATCCAAGTACCGGGGAGCCTTTCTGCCTGGATATAAGCTGTTGGATAAAGACCCAATCAACAAATTGTTGTATGTAAACATACAACATTACTTTTAGAATATGCGGAAACCGAAACACATGTATAGTATTTTTATGTAAAGAATCTGTGTACAAAATTTCATAACTGTAACATGAAAAATCACAAAGTTATAAGCTTGTCATGGTACCTGATTGTCAACACAAATACATGGTCACCGGGCCGTCCGGGATTTTGGCGGCATGTTTTACTCCCGCAACCAGCTGTGTGCTGGCACCTAATGCTTGCTATGAGCTGCCGTGACCTGTTTTGTAGTTAGTGTCGGTGGTATCCAAGTAGTGACCTTTTTTAGGGTTCCGTAGTCAACTAGGAACCCTTATAGTTTCGACGTCGCTTCATCTCTGTGACCGTTAGCACTAGAAAGCTGAAATTTGGTACCAATATGTATATCAATCACGCCGACAAAGTGGTAAAATAAAAATTGGAAAAAAATGTTTTATTAGGGTAGCCTCCCTATATGTAAAGTGGGAAGTGATTTTTTTTTAATTTCAACCCTAACGTGTGATATATCGTTGGATAGGTATTTAAAAATGAATAGGGGTTTACTAAAATCATTTTTTGATAATGTCAATAATTTCGGAAATAATCGCTCCGAAAGTAAAAAACAATGTGTCCCCCCCCCCTCTAACTTTCGAACCATAAGTTTAGAAAATATGAAAAAAATCTGAGAAGTAGAACTTTATAAGGACTTTCTAGGAAAATTATTTTGAACTTGATGGAAAGAACAGTTTTTGTACAAAAAAGACAAAAGGGTTCTACAAAATAATTTCTGGACTAAGTTTGTAGTATAATCGTAGCAAGCATTTTTTTAAACTCATAAGTGGGTACACTTTATTGTGACGGACGGGAAACTACGGAACCCTACACTGAGCGTGGCCCGACACGCTCTCGGCCGGTTTTTTTAAATATATACATGGAGTAAAAATGATTGGAATCAGTTCAGTTACTGATTCTAAACTAATTATATTTAGGTATCGCATATACTAAAAAATTATGATGTATAACGATGTCAGTTATCGACGGTCTCAAGAACGCTCGCCAAATCTTCTAAGACGACTCATGTTATGGGCGCGACAGTTTATAATCAGCTGCAGCTATTTCTGGTGCCCCGACTATAGGCAGCTTCAAAGTTCGTTTGAAAAAATGGCTTAACAAGCAAGCTTTTTATTCTTTTGACGAATTTATGATTTAATTTAATTTAACTTTGGACTGAAAATTATTGAGACTTTTTTTATGATTTATTTTAATTTTAATTTGTGATTTGTCGCATTTGCAAGCGCTATAGAAAAAATACCAACGCGCTACTAACGCTCTACTAATGCGCTCCTAACGCGTTACTAACGCAATCCTAACGCGCTACAGCATCGCTACAAAAACTAGTCTTGGTCGAGTGGCCTTAGAAGTGAGAGAGAGTGGCTTTCGAAGTCCATTCTTCTTGACGTATTTGAAATTATTTAGGTAATTGTTCATTTGCGTTTTGGTTGACAGGCCGAAAGTGGAGATCAACTGTGTTGACCATATCGTGACAAACCTGCCAGATGGCGGTCTGGAAGACATTGTGTCGTGGTACGAAAGATGTCTGCAGTTTCACAGGTGACAAAATGTTTCATGATTTTCTAAATGAACTTCTAAATTAACGCCTAAATATTAGGTGCCACTTATAAATCTCGTTGCACAATTGCACATCCAAACCCCGAATTTTCATTAAATTGCCTGCACAAAGGCATTCATTAGGGGACCATATTCGGAATTATATGTTAAATGATGATGTACAGCGACCGCATTCCTTGGCTCCTCATAGTGGTTGTGAGCTCAGATGTGCTGATCTGTTATGTGCTCTCATGTGAAAATCAAGTAAAAATTTCTAGGACAGAGCGAACATATCAGGACACCACTAACGACATGATATATTATAGCTGTTGTTTAGATGGCTGGTGATCTAGCTTCGAGTACGTCTCGTTTCTGGTCAAAGACAACCTTCGCTTATCCTCAAATGCTTACACGTGCTGCTGCACATGACGTCTCCATTCAGGCTAATCTTGTGCACGTTTCTTTCAAGGGGCGACGTCGATTCGGAATTAGTGTACGAATCAATCTCTTCTTATATTCCTAGGTTTTGGTCAATAGACGACAAGCAAATCTGCACGGAATACTCAGCCCTGCGCTCCATCGTCGTAACAAACTACGAAGAAACACTCCGGTTGCCGTTCAACGAACCGGCTGCTAGCAAGAAGAAGAGCCAGATACAGGAGTATGTGGAGTACCACGGAGGAGCTGGCGTGCAGCACGTCGCTTTTCATACTGAAGATGTTATTACTGCTGTAAGTGCGTCATGGTTTTTTATTTTATTTGTATCCAGAACTGCAAATGTCTCGCCGAGATATTCGTGGAGCGATATCGCCGAGAGTGTACTGCTAGCATAAAAAAATTGGGTTTCCCCTGACAACAAAAATGACCTTTTTAAAACCCTCGCCGGACAGTCCCCGGACGCCCTTTAAACTAGGACAAATCCGGGGAATCACGGATGGATGGCAGCCCTATCGATACGCAATGTAGAAAGTGTAAGTCGAAAACTGTATAATAAACTTAAATGACTGCGGTTGGTTAAATGGTGGTGGGTTGCAAACCCAATGCGCACTCAAACCTGCAGCCACGCGCAACTTCCAGGTTTTATACGAGACTAAAAGAAAAGACTTAAATTGGTGGCCCTTTTGATTCCAACACAAATGGCATTTGGCATTGGACCGCAGAGACCATACTTTCTTATCATCAGTTAGAATATCCAAATAGCCTTTCTTTTAGTCCCACTCTTGGAGTCCCACTCCCAAGGATTTCATTGCTACAAATTTTTTTCCACAGGTCGAGAAACTCCGTGCTCGCGGCGTAGAATTCCTCTCTTTACCTTCAAAATACTACAAACTGATCCGCGAGCGCCTAAAGCATTGCAAAGTGAAGGTAGCGGAAAGCATAGACATGTTGGAGCGACACAATATTCTCATTGACTATGATGATGACGGGTATCTGCTGCAGATCTTTACAAAGAACACTCAGGATAGGCCTACGCTGTTCATGGAAGTTATACAGAGGAGGAATCATAATGTGAGTAGCTTTGAGTCTTTATTTTGTATGTGCATTGAATTGGGGAAAGCTAAAGTCTGCATCCGATGGATGCGTGATGCACAGGACCGGTCGTTGTGGCGACGCTTGGGGGAGGCCTATGTCCAACAGTGGCTGATATGATGATGATGAAAGTCTGCATACAACAAAGTTGGATGAAGTGGATCTAATGAACAGATTAATTTCGTACTGCTTAGTGAAAACAACGAATCAGAAATGAAGATATATCCGCATGAGAACCAAGGTTACAGTCTGAAGAATTGCCAAGCTTAAGTGATCGCAGATCAGATGGTCGATGGAGCCGAAAGGTTCTGGGGTGGTGACCGCATACCGAATGATGCAGTTTTGGAAGGCCTTTCAGGTGGACCGACGACCCAGAGAGGGTCCTGGGAATCTGATGAATGTGAGACGCAAAGGACCAGTCGTTGTGGTGACACTCGGGGGAGGCTTATGCCCAGTAGTGAACATTTGTCAGCTGTAATGATGATGGATGGTGAAAACGGAACGTTTCTCTTATGTGAAGTTCTGTTCCTTTTTAGCAAGTATATTTTGGTAACGTATTTGTACAAGTTTGAACGTTTTTTCCAGGGTTTCGGCGCTGGTAACTTCAAGACACTCTTCGAATCTATTGAAAAAGAACAAGAAAAGCGTGGCAACTTATAAATTGATTGGTGAATTGAATGGTGTAAAGTAAATGAAAAGCGATCCTTTTTTTGTTTAACCTTACTTACATAGGTTAAACAGAATTATTATTTAAGTAACATTAATTTATATTTTATTAATCTTTATGACTTATAAAATAACATACAAAATATAAAATGAAAGCTGTTTTAACAAATACCTAGATAAAAAATTAAATAAAAATAGACAGATTTTATTAAAATACTGTCCTTACTTACATCTCATATTTTTTTATAAATAAAATAAATTTGGAATTTCAAGACTTTACAATTGCATTTTTAGATATTATATACAGGTTTTTCATTACTTTGTACATGCCTCAAAAAATGCTTCTCCCAATGGCCCTTGCCTACCAAAATAATACATTTTTCCAAGACACGTTCGAGATGCACGACGGTGAAGGTAGAACTACACTGTGTACCATCGCTGTAATTTCTGCCTGATTACTTAAAATAAAATTTTCGCTTGAATCCTGCGGCGCAGTGCCAAATTATAACCTTTGAAATTCTAATTTCAAGTTCAAGCAAAAATGAACTTAGCGGTGGTCAGGCAGAAATATTTTTGATTGTACACGTGTGCCAGTTATCTACGCTGATCAGGGCGCGTCGGTCTCCTTACATTTTATATGGAAACTAAACTTGTAGAGCTACACTAGATCTACGCGACATCGTTCTACGTACAAATATATCAGCGTCAGTCTAACGTAGTTCTAGCTTGAGATTGAGACCCTCTTCTCCACACATTGAAGCTGGTAGTACAACTGTAAGCTCTAGCTACCTAGCCTCAAATAATACATCTCCCAATATTGCCCTTGCCTATTAAAATAATACATTTTCATAAGGAACGTTCAAGCTGGTAGCATAAACTGTAAGCCCCTCTATCTTAATAGTAAAGCGAGCTACTCATAACGCTTCACCCCGCCTCTGTGCTGAACTTGCTTCGGAATCCAGTTTTCCATATCCAGTCACATTTGCATTTTGTTTATATCGTTGTTGCGCAGTGCGACCAAACAGTAAGTTTATATGGGCTTTTTATATGAGGTATTCAGAAGGGAAATGTCCCTGTAAGTTGTTTTGTAAACAATAACGTCATGGCAGGCACTAAGCATACTTCTGCAATAAATCAGATATCTACCTATTCTAATCTCTTCTCTACTCTCTAATCTCTCTCTCTCTCTCTATCTCTCTCTCTATCTCTCTCTCTAATTTCTTTCTCTACTCTCTAATCAGATACATTAGAATTTATTAAAAAAATCTGCTGTTTGTCAAAAAAGTACAAACACAATTTCAGTGCATGAAACAAATTGTATACACTTACTTATTTTTATAAAAAAGCAAAGTTTGTTTTTATTTTTGTTTGTAACTTTGTAGGAGTCTTTGAAAGTACTGCCCCCCTAGCTAAGTTACAAACGTTTCGCTTGCACCGAACGCTTCGAGTTGACCTTGCCGCCAATTCTTTTATTCTGATCACGTGACTGAGCGTTAAGACGACGTCATTCCCGTACATTTGAATCTTTTATTTAGCAACTTGGCCAGAAGTATTGGTCCGTTTGCTAAAACTTTTTCACTGATAGAAAGCTGCTTTATTCCTAAGTTACATAGGCTATATTATATGTATGCGGGCGAAGATGCGAGCAAAAGCTAGTTTCTTGTAATTACATGCTATACTGTACCTATACACCAGGAGTGACGTCTTCCCATAGTAATTGACCGTTCACTGTCGTATTTTTTTATTAAACTTATATTTTAAGGTACTTACTGTAATTAACCATTATATGTGTGTGCTTCAGTGTGTAATGTTATCTCAAATAATACATATTCCAATACTGCCCTTGCCTATTAAAATAATACATTTTCATAAGGAACGTTCAAGCTGGTAGCATAAAAATGCCCCTCTATCTCAATAGTAAAGCGAGCTACTCATGACGCTTCACCCCGCCTCTGTGCTGAACTTGCTTCGGAATCCAGTTTTCCATATCCAGTCACATTTGCATTTTGTTTATATCGTTGTTGCGCAGTGCGACCAAACAGTAAGTTTATATGGGCTTTTTATATGAGGTATTCAGAAGGGAAATGTCCCTGTAAGTTGTTTTGTAAACAATAACGTCATGGCAGGCACTAAGCATATTTCTGCAATAAATCAGATATCTACCTATTCTAATCTCTTCTCTACTCTCTAATCTCTCTCTCTCTCTATCTCTCTCTCTAATTTCTTTCTCTACTCTCTAATCAGATACATTAGAATTTATTAAAAAAATCTGCTGTTTGTCAAAAAAGTACAAACACAATTTCAGTGCATGAAACAAATTGTATACGCTTACTTATTTTTATAAAAAAGCAAAGTTTGATTTTATTTTTGTTTGTAACTTTGTAGGAGTCTTTGAAAGTACTGCCCCCCTAGCTAAGTTACAAACGTTTCGCTTGCACCGAACGCTTCGAGTTGACCTTGCCGCCAATTCTTTTATTCTGATCACGTGACTGAGCGTTAAGACGACGTCATTCCCGTACATTTGAATCTTTTATTTAGCAACTTGGCTAGGGGTACTGGTCCGATTGCTAAAATTTTTTCACTGCTAGAAAGCTGCTTTATTCCTAAGTGACATAGGCTATATTATATGTATGCAGGCGAAGCTGCGAGCAAAAGCTAGTTTCTTGTAATTACCTGTTATACTCTACCAATACACCAGGAGTGACGTCTTCCCATAGTCATGACCGTTCACTGTCGTATTTTCTGATTAAACTTATATTGTAAGGTACTTACTGTAACATACCATTATATTTAGGCAAGTTATATAGGCATTTTTAATATGAAGCATGCACCATTTTAATTTTAATTATCAGAGTTCTGATATTCGTATCCTCACAATAAATTTGACTAACTTCCCACTACAAAGTGACCATTATCACAGAAAAAGGCAAAGAAAAGTCGGCATTAGTCAAATTTTGTCTACACTTATATTTTGAGCACACTGTGCGATGGAGGCTCGCCCGCGTCGAGTCGTAGACACACGTCGCAAACGTAAGCTTAGCTCTCGTTCACACTGCCGACAATCTTATTTTTTTTTTTTGCGTTTTAATTTTTTTTCTGGCTGTCATATATTTATTTTGTCTGCTAAGCTGTACGTCTTATCAAGCTTTGAAAGTAAAACACTAGAGAATGAGTGCATCGACTGCATCTAGTATGCTTACGCACACACTTGTGTAATTAGGTAATATTTTCTGCGTACTTAGCTTGCTTACTTTGTCGCTGGTGACGATTGGTTCTGGAGTGGCAACTACGATGACGTAGCGTTGGAAAGCCTCTCACGAGGTAGATCGATGATCTGATGAGGGTTGCCAAAATCCGATGGATGTTAGACGCATAGGACCGGTCGTGATAGCGAGGACGAGGCTTATGTCCGTGGATGTCTTTCGGCTGAAATGATCATGGTGATGACTTGGCTAGTCTTAAAGTAGCCTGCGAGGCCCCCCCCTCGGTGAAACAGATGGCGATGGTCCAGGCGGTGGTCGAGCTAGACCAAAAATAACAGAACTCTTCAGAGACAAAATTCAATTCAATTCAATTCAATGTCTTTATTGTGGATCATAGTTTTGTACATAATACAGGTCTTAAATGAATTAAATAGATCAGCTACGTCCCGCCCTTGGGGTATACCATAGTCACTTAGGAATATAGGTACATACATTATTTTTACAAATTATTAATATTTCAAATAAAAATATCCAACCACACAAAACGAATCAAAGTAGAGTAGGTATAAACGTTTCTTCTATTTGTTATTTTTGGATTCAATGGGTGCTTTAAATTAGCCTTTCGGCACATTAGCTTATTAGTTTTTCTATTGACGGCACGGTTGGCGCAGTGGTTGAGCGATTGACTACTGCGCTGCGTGTCGCGTGTTCGATTGCCGCATGTAATAAATATTTGTATGGCCTACAAATAGGTGTTTCGCGTCTTTTTTTTTAGGCAGAAAAATCATACAGTAACATCTCCCGCCCTTGGTCGGAGCTAGAGGGTGTGTTAGGCTTTTACTGACTAAAAACCCACTCCTGTACCTTCTTTGCATTCGTCCCAGGGTTTCGCTTTCACACTACCTGTGGAGTTGTTCCAGTTCTGGATGTCATGTGAGTTAAACAAAAGTTTTTAATATATCCTTAATTCAGTAGATAATATTATGGTCACCTAATCTGATCAATGTTTGTGAAAATATTTGACGCCATGTAAACACAGCCTTACTCTATCTTGTTTTCTTGTAAAACTACATTATGGAGTCGATATTTTCTCGCTTCAATAAAAGCACCGGTTTATTCTGGTATGTTTTAGTCTAAATACGGTGCTTGATAAAACCACACACGTATTTTAGTGTTGTTAATAATTATTCTTTGTTATAATATTGAGGAGTTACAATGGTACGTACATAATTGTGTCTAGCTCACTAATATAATATAATATAATATAATATATAATAATTTATTTCGCCTTCCATTATAAAATTCAATTATATTTATACAAGAGCTTATAATAATTAAATGTATGTTTTAACACCCTGACTCCTAAACTAGGTGTATGTCCCTGTGACTTAGGAGTCAGAAACACACAGTCAGTCACTACTTTACCACTAGATCACTAATTAAGGGTGTTTTTAATATCATGCGAATTTCATTACGCATGCGGTATTGCCCAGTCCCGCACGCGTCCGGCATGCTTATTCTCCGCATTACAATCAATACTTGTATGAAAAGGACATGCGGAGGTTACGCATGCGGACCAAATCTGCAAGATATTCATCATCATCATCATCATTTTTGCCGATAGACGTCCACTGTTGGACATTGGCCTCCTCCAAGTGTCGCTACAATGCACGATCCTGTGCGTCTTTCATCCATTAAAACACCCTAATAACTTACAAGTCATCCAATCGCAGACTACTTACCTACGAAACATAGACTTTTAGAACTGGTTATAGTCTTGAGGTTCTGTTTAAATCTTGAAGATCTGGTTCTGGAATGGCGTCCGCATAGGTACGGGAGTACGCAGCGTTGGAATCGCCTCCCACAAGATGGGCCGACAACCTAGTGAGAGTTACGGGAATCCATACGGGAATCTGATGGATGAGAGATGCTGTGCATCTCGATCATTCGTCTGATCGTAGTGGTGATATTTGGGGAGGCCTGTGTCCAAAAGTGAACGTATTATAACCTATTTTGGCTCAACTAGTGATGTTTTTTATTGAAATCCTATTTACTAAAAAGTCACTTATGACTCAACTTATAGTGCGCCTTTTTCTGACAGATATGTTTTTGTCAGTGCCAATGAATAGGTATAGCTCAAAGACTAGGTGTTATAACTTGTCTACAGTTTAAAAATATCTCTGATTTCAGACATCTTACACAGACAAGGGTAGAAAACCAGAAGCTGGACAGTTCCTGGCCTTCGATCATCTCACTTTCTGGGTGTCTAACGCCAAACAGGTGAGTTTTCTACACAGGGTTCCGTACCTAGAGAGGGTTCCGTGGATTATTGGGCTGGGCTGTTCGTAGAAGTTACCATGGAACTCTGGAACGCAAATGGTAAGGTGAAGGAATACAGGGGGTCTACCACAAGCTCTTAACATAGGTACATTTTACAACCCGAAACACGTGTTTAGTATTTTTATGTAAAGACACAGAATTTCATAACTGTACCTACCATGAAAACTCACAGTTATAAGCTTGTTATTTCAACAAAAATACATAGTCACCGGACCATTCAAGCGACTGAGGAGATGTTTTGCACTAGCACCCAGCTGTTTACTGGTTCCTAATGCTCGCTATGACCGGACGTGACCTGTTTCGTACTTAGTCCAACTTTTGACATTTTTAAATATTTTTAGGAAAAAATATACCTAACATGGAGTAAAAACTATTAGAATCCATTCAGTTACTGATTCTCAACAAACTGTATTCAGTTTCGTATAAATTAAAAATAATGTTGTTTAGTGTGTATATCTCTATCTCTCTTTCTCGCTCGCACGAATGACATTTTAAAATGTCATGGTAAGGTCCCAGGTGGATTTTAGTAGTCTCGCTCCACACTGAGCGGATGAAAGTTACTTTTGGACCAACCTTTGGAACAACCTCAAAAAAGAAAGGGTCCCGTAACCAAAGTAGCTAATGGGTCCACCAAAGACTTTAGAAGGTAATTAATTACTATGCATACATACTTGCATAGGCATAAAAGCTTTACTTAATAAATTTATTCATTAGTGAACTATGTATATATTAATTTAAATACCGTTAAATTCGTCTTCCCTCCAATCATTACTAAGTTTTAAAACATTTTTACTTTTGATTGCTTTGTATAGATCGATGCGTTTCGAACCTCATATTTATATAAATATATTATTGGTTTATGGTTAATTTAATCAATGGTACAGTTGGCGCAGTGGTTGAGCGATTATCTCATGTCTACTGCGCTGCGTGTTGCGGGTTCAATTCCTGCACGGATCACATATTTGTATGACTTTTAGCTAGTTATTCCTGGTCTGGGTGTTTTGTTTATGTGAGTTTACATGTTTGTAACCTGTCTAAAAAGTCCAACGACTTGGATTTTTAAACGAATTAAAAAATCAGCTGTTATTTAAATTACATACAATACAATACCATATTCTACAACTATCACACAACGCTGTCTAGTCTTAAGCTGAGCAGAGCTTGTGTTATGAGTACTAGACAAATGATAAACATACTTATATATTTCTAAATACATACATGTCATACATATTACAGATAAATTACACCCAGACTCAGAATAAATGATCATGCTCATCACACAAACATTGTCCTAGGTGGGAATCGAACCCACGACCTCCGGCATAGCAGTCAGGGTCACTAACCACTAGACCAACAGGCCAGTCAAACATATAATACAATACTTAATAAACGATTCTATTAGTAAACAATGATCATCTCTTTGCAAGCTTAATTGTTCAACCAGATTTCAAGGATTTGATTAGATTAACTAGGTCGTTTGACTTTTTAGACAGACTAGTATGGGGAGCAAAAACGTAAAAAATAAAAGAGTAACATGTTTTTTTTAAGTGCTGGTTTTTAATGTTTTTTTTGCTTTTTAACAAGCTGCCAGCAACTTAAAAAAAAAGAATAACTTGTTTTTTTGGTTGTGGTATTAAGTGCTAGTTTTTTAAATTGTTCTTTTTTGGTTTTTTTACAGGCTGCCAGCTACTATGTGACACGATTTGGCTTCGAACCTCTTGCCTACAGCGGTCTAGAGACTGGTTCGAGAAAAACAGCTTCTTATGCCGTCAGAATGAATGAGGTAAACTAGTATTATGATTAGACGAGCCCCTGATTATTTATAAATTATAATACTGGTTATTATTTATGTCTCGATTGTGTTCTGTACGTTATTTGCGTCGTTTTATAGTTTTGATCGGGTAAATAAGGTGCGGAGGTATAAATGGGTACTTTCTTGGATTGAAGTTATAGCTGTCCCCCGCGTCTTTGGTTACTTGGAGTATTATATATTTCCCAGGGTCATATCGTGATGATACTAATCTTCCTCGTTAAATGAACTATCCATCACCAAAAGATTTTTTTAATTCCAACTTTCATGATGGGTAAAAAGCAGTTCCACGCGCTGATCTTGCGTTCAATGAAAAAAACAGGCAAATAAAGTCTTCAAACTGAGACTTTATAATATTAGTTAAATGTGCAGATGCTTCTCAGGGTCTGCTATAGTAGCTTTTACAATTATTCGTACTCCTTTTAGAATTATCCACACTAATATTACAAAAAATACGATAATAACTATGTCTGTAACTAGTGTATAATATAGACGACTTGTATATATATAGACTATGTTAAACGTAGTTTTTTTAATTTTTAGCCACCGAGTTTCTTTGTGGTCTAAAACCACCAACAGAAATCATGTTTGGAGGTACACACACAATGAAACATGTCGTGGATATCGGAATATCTTCTTTTTGCAGTAAACAGTAATAACTTACACAAGGGCCAAAATTACAACAAGAGCTCATACTGTCTCGAGTAGCGGTAACAGTCAATATCTTTCAATATGGCGGCAGACCGTAGTCTGGCGCCGGAAACATTTGGTGTTGTCACACAAAATATAATAGGCGGTGTTGCGACGTAATAAGCCACACATGTATCACATATCTACTTCTTAATCCATAATAACCAGATATTTTCATTTCTATCAACAGATCATATTCGTGTTCCAAGCTCAGTACGAACCAGAAGAATCCGACTTCGCAAATGAAGTCGCATACCATGGCGACTTCGTGAAGGACGTGGCTTTCCAAGTGGAGAACCTGGACTTTATTCTTGAGTACGCGAGGAAACAGGGCGCTGTGGTCATCAAGGACTTGTGGCAGGAGAAGGACGAGTATGGAGTCGTCAGGATGGCTACTATTAAGACGGTAAGGCATCTAAAATTATCTGCACTAGTTAGCACTCGATACTTAAATGGTAAAGGCAAAAGAAAACATTGGTGAAGGAAAACATCGTGAGAAAAACTAGACCAAAAATTCGAAGATATGTGATATCTGCCAAGCCACACTGGACCCGCGTAGGATTACGACCCATTCCCTTTTCTAGAAAGGAGGCCTGATTATGCTTTGCTTTTATAACTCAAGAACGGGCTCACCTATCCAAACCAAATTTTTAGGCTTTGTTCGGACTATTTAGTACTTAGATGGTTTATGTGAAGTTTGGTAGGGTAGAGTAGGGTAGAGTAGTGTAGTAGAGTAGAGTAGTCTAGAGTAGGATAAGGTAGGATAGAGTAGGGTATAGTAGGGTATAGTAGGGAAGCGCGGGAGCGAAGCCGCGCGGGCCTGAGCTAGTATATCATGTAAATAAAGATGAACTGAAGCTGGCTGGTAGCCGAGGATTCAAGAATTTTTCAAAAAAAAGCCAAAATGATCTCTCATAATTATATTTTCTCGATTTCTTGCGTGCGTTGTCACTCAAAATTTGATTTTCAAATAACGTCTTTATAGACATTGGCGTACCGTAACGGTTATACAAGGATCAATTCTTTGGGTTATTTTCAGGGTAGACCTGCCCCCGGACATGCTTGATTTTTGTGTGAACGGACTTCTTTATTTGTTTATTTATTATATTCTTTATTGTAGGTACACCGCATGAACAAAAAAGATACAGGACAAACATTATCACTTCTTTCGACATCCATCACAGAAATGCCCAACATCCTGGGATGGGTGCTAGACTTTACTGGGGTTATCACGGCCCACTCACAACATAAGTACTCCTAGGAGCATTGAGAGCCTAAGAGCATAGGACCATAGTTAAGACCACTAGGTACACTTACACATATACTTGAGCCTCGAAAAGAATAACGGATCCCGTCCCTCTTTCAGAGAGGTAGGTAGTTTTGAACCCTTTCCCGAAGATTTAACGGGTCCCAAATTGTTTTTTTCAACACAAGCTGAAAATTCTCGATCAATAATCCACAAACCAAATGTTCCAATGACCTATTTTTAAGTTCCTGTTGTAATTTTTATTATTGATTTATCATAAAGAATATATTTATCTTATTATTTATCTACCTACCTATTTATACAATTTTTTGTTCACAGTACGGAGACAACACACACACATTAGTGGACAGATCCAAATATCGTGGACCCTTCCTGCCTGGATATCAGCTAATGGACAGTGATCCCATCAATAAATTCCTGTATGTAAACTATCATCATCATTATCATTTTATAGAGGTTGAAAGTGAAGCCTTTAAAGTCCATTCTTCATTGTTTTTTTTTTTGTAACAGACCAAAAGTGGAGATCAACTTCATTGACCACGTAGTGGGAAATCAGCCAGATGGTGGAATGGAAGAAGCTGCGTCCTGGTATGAGAGATGTCTGCAGTTTCACAGGTGAATAATGTTTCATGATCTATTAGGATGTTAATAGGTAGTTAGATTCAATTTAGTAGCTAAGTAAAAAAGAGGGTCCAAGCGGTATTTTAGCAGTGTTTGCGGGAGTTGTCTTTCAGTTCAATTATGATACAAACGTTAAAATTTCGAAATATAATTAAGGGCTAAGCAAAACTCTGATGACGACTTGATCGATGGTTTTCTTTGTAAACCTTTCACTATTTGCTAAAAAATAAAAATCCTAAAGCTATCTTATCGATACTTATCTACCAATCTTCGCCAATATTCAAATGTCGCTGAAAATTGAAAGAAACTTCCAATGAACACCTAAATAATACATTTCTACCGGTTCTGGTTCCGGAATTCTTGAAAGAGATACCTACCGTGGTTCGGGAATGCAAAGAACAACTGAAGGCAACAGGTGGGTTTTAGCCAGTAAAAGTCTGTCACGCTCTCTAGCTCCACGGGAGAAATCGAAATCGAAATCAGGGGTAATGGATGATTTCCCACCTCAAAAAAAAAAATCGCTCTCGACGCACAATACAACGCTATAGGGTCTCTATTAGGGTCCCACGTAGGATTAGTGACATCAGAGATCAGGAAATAAATCAAACTCTTCTAATTTTCCAGATTCTGGTCAGTAGACGACAAGCAAGTCTGCACGGAATACTCAGCCTTGCGCTCCATCGTGATGGCTAACTACGAGGAAACGGTCAAGATGCCCATCAACGAGCCAGCACCTGGCAAGAAGAAGAGTCAGATTCAGGAGTATGTGGAATACCATGGAGGGGCTGGCGTGCAACACATCGCTCTTAATACTGAGGATATTATCACTGCTGTAAGTCTGTCTTTCCTGGATGGTGTTTAATGTTATGTTTTTCCAGAACTGCCGTAAGACACGGTCAGTATTTTCTACAAGTTTCTACAGAAAAATTTTGCTACTGTGGTTCACCCGAAGAAGAAAGTTGGAGTTATTGGGTACGAGAAATCAAAATGTCCAATTTGGATCTATAAAATAAGGTTCTGGTGGCCATGTACCGGAAGACAACGTCGATAGGACTCGCACAAGGTAGACCGATGACTTGGTGAGTGGGAATCCGATGGATAAGATGATGCACAGGACCGGTCTTTGTGGCGACACCTGGGAGAAGCTTATATCCAGTAGTTGACGTCTTTCGGTTAAAATGATGATGATAAGGTATATAATGACGTCCTGAGACCTGTCACGAGCTCTTAACGCGATCCATTTGACGACTTAAACTGAATTGTTAAAGGGATGGGTTGTATAATTCCATCCGTCTTTCTCTCGTCGATATTTTAAGACGTCGTCATGATAAGGCTCATGTTCTAGAGATCAGTTCTCTCAGGTTGTTTGTAGCTTCTAATGGTGGAGTCTACAATTGTATGAGTTCTGAATTTTGACACAGCGATTATGACCATCAAGGGACCCAATAATGTCCCACATTTGTCCTCGGAGATTGGAAGAACTTTGAACTGTCAGCTTAGTGCATGTCATTTTATTACTAAGGCTTTTAAGGCTACAACTATTTTTCCTCAGATCGAGAAACTCCGTGCTCGCGGCGTAGAATTCCTCTCGATACCTTCAAAATACTATAAACTGATCCGCGAGCGCCTACAGCAAAGCAAAGTGAAGGTAGCGGAAAGCATAGACATGTTGGAGCGGCTCAATATTCTCATAGACTATGATGATGACGGGTATCTGCTGCAGATCTTTACGAAGAATACCCAGGATAGGCCTACGCTCTTCTTGGAAGTTATACAGAGGAGGAATCATAATGTGAGTAGCTTTGAACCGTTATTTTGTTATGTATTGCATTGAGGACTGTATTAAAGTGACTGTGTAGGAAAGCTAAGCATACATGATTCAGAAAGGACTCTCTGAATCATATATGCTTGAAAACTAGGATTGCATAAATCAACAATGGATCCCATATATACTACATGAACAGTCAGGATTAGAAGGATTTTGGGCCATTCATTTAATGTCCGTTTTTAGCAAATATCATTTTACGGATCTTGAGCGCTGGCTTCAATTTGCGCAGAAGTCAAATATTCGGTCTCTTTAGTGGTGCGATGTGAGACGCAGGGGCGAGGAGTGTCAGTGATTGGCTCGCTGCGCCATCGTGTCATAAACGTCACTCGTGATTCGTTCCTGCGCTTGCAGCATGTATCTAACAACGACGACGATTGGCTCGCCAATGTATGGAATGCGCAAAGCGACTCTGACGCCGAGCGCTCAAGATCCGTGCCGGTAATTGTAAAAATGTTAAGTTCAGCGCCATCTAGCGGGAACTTGACCACGCTTCGACCTATTCAATCTTTTAACAGTTTGCTTCGAATTGGTCCGACGAGTGTTATCTTGTTCTATTCGCTAGGCTCGTGTATTTGCGACTGGCGGACTGGGTACTCATCTCGTTTAGATCTTCAGTTCCCATAGGTGACAGAAGAGCTGACGAGATGAAGTATTTGGTCGTGAATGTGCGACCCTGGTGGAATGAACGCAAGTGTTTGTCGAATATATCCGACGTAGGCTTTTAAAGGTGAAGAAAACGGTTCGTCCCTCTTGTTTGTAAAGGACATAAGTCTCTACTTATTCCTGTTTTGATTTTTATTTAGTACCTACTAGCTTTTGGTCGCGGCTTCGCCCGCATGCATAAAATATAGCCTATGTCACTCAGGAATAAAACAGCTTTCTATCGGTGAAAAAATTTTAACAATCGGCCCAGTACTTCCAGAGATTACCTCCTACAAACAAAAAAACAATCTTTACCTCTTTATTATATTAGTATAGATTTATTTTCATAACTTATAACGCAGTAAACAAGTTTGACATTTTTTTTTTCAGGGTTTCGGCGCTGGTAACTTCAAGACACTCTTCGAATCTATTGAATTGGAACAAGACAGGCGTGGCAACTTATAAACCGAAATAGAACGATTTCTTTTTGTGAATATTTTTTTGTTAAACCTTATTATAGTACGGTCAAAATATGTTGGTCGGTCTGAAGTTGACGTTCCGAATTCGAAAAAGTAGACAATACGCATTCGCCATACTGATTCTTAAAAAGAATTACTGAGCAAGCAATTGTGCGAAGTTCAGGCCGGTTAGGATATTTCGGCCGTAGTGTTTTTTTTTACTCTATGACCAATAATGTACAAAATACATCATGTAAGCTGTTATAATAAATAAAACCCAAATGAAAAGAGTATCATTTTTATTGAAATACCATTGATTAACATGATACATCTCGTCGTTTACATCATTAGATCTTCATACGAGTGCCAGCGTATTTACAAAAACACATGTACCTAATTAGTGAAAAAAAATGCACAAAAAAATTGAAAATATCGCATTATTTTTGCGAAATAAATGTGAATAATTATTCACTTTGTAGACAGCACCAAAATATTAAAGAAGACCGATTTGATACACGAAAATAATTTTTCTATACTCCAATCGCAACAAGATTACACATTTAAACAAACGTTTTATTGCCCGTTCAACCGATTTTGACTTTTATTGCGTTCGTGGCATGACGAATGGCGACTGCAGTAAATAGTTGGTGTTGTAACCACTTTTTTGCTTTTAATGCCATCCTTATATCTACGTGTAGAAGTCAAAGTCGGTTAAAAAAAGGTTTGATGAAATATTTAGTCTTAACCTGTCAATCGTGATAATGACAGACACAATTGAAAGACAATAGGTGCGCGAACGCCGGCGTTCGCTTGGGGTTTAATGAATTATTGGGAATGAAGTATAGTGTTTGGTTAAACGAGGTGATATGAATTAGGAGTTCTACAGCGCTTGCCAAAGTATGCGTATGCGCACTACGCGGTAGATATCTAAACGTCGATATATTAATTTATAATGAGACTCACATGCATAAGTACAGTCAGCCGAAAGATGTATCTTATTAAAGTTCAGTTTGATTATATTAAAGTGTATGGAAGGATAATTATGAACACGGAAGACTACGTAGAAAATGTAGAAATCATGATAATGAGATGTTGATAAGAATCGGAATGTATTGTAATGATGCACCAAGAAATTATGAATTAAAGAAAAAAATAGCACGATCATAATAAAATTTCAATAAGGATCATTTTCGTATATCAATCCGTCATAATAGGTCTGAATCACAAAACCCGACGGACATAACAAACATCAATAAAATGTAAGTAAAACATAGTTGCACAAATTACAGTGTAGTTCCCTCTATTTACGAGCCCAAGATTACCGAAGTTTGCCGAACACAAGACTACGTCACACTCGGTCGCTTCCGTCCACGCGCTCGAGTTGGAATTCTGACAAAAAAAATCATGGTAGCCAGTTTCCATTCGGATTTAACTAATCAAGCTTCGGCAATCTTCGGCAGTAATCGGTAATACACATTTATAATTCGTCTAGAAAATCAATTTAATAATTACGTCGAAAACCTTCATTCTTTACGTCAATTCTATATATATTCACATTTCTCATCCGTTCTCTGAACATACATCAAGAGAGCGAACTAAAAATTATTTATTATGTAAATCGAGTTTTTAATAGTGAAACCGATTTTGTTAACTAGCAAGGTAAAATAAATTTAAATTTTTGAGCTTGCGTTGATATCACAGAAAAGATGAAAGGGATTATGATTATGCTCATAATTGACACAACCAATAACAAACTTGCGATCTAAGTGTGCGTTAGTTGCGTAATGCGCGTTCGTATTGGTTTATTGCCTGTAGTGGAGCTAAAGGGTGGGGGACAAGCGGCAACACTCGTGGTAAATAGTACAAATCGTAAAGTATTTCCTTTCTAACCTCTTTCATCTTTTTTGTGGTTGATATTATAAGCTTCATTACTACTACAGATAATTTAATATTAATAAATATTATTGTTTAATTGCAATAGTTAACAAAATCAGTTGACATCAAAAGTCATTAATTTAAATTTTGTTTCACTTCAGATCCTTGGATAAAATATTTGGTATTATTATTATTACCACAGTTTTAGTGAAACACTATACAAGATGCTAGATAAACTTGGAATAAAATACATTGACATTTTCATAATTTTCGTTAATAGAAAATGCAAACGATCGTCGATTCAAGACAGCTTTGTGTCTTTACTAGCTTCTGCCGGCAGCTTTGCCCGCGTGATTGTAGGTTTGTCTATACAAACTTTGGACCTTCATTTCATCCACTTAAGAGGGTGAATTTTAGATAAACCTTTCTTACTGTTCGCCTACGTTATAAAAAGACGATTCATTTTATAACCTAGGGAAGCACTAAAAAATAATAATTAGCACTAAATTTTGCCGAAGGATTTCAGCAAAATTTAACACTCCTAGTACCAATAGTTTCTGCGTATGTGTCAGTCAGTCAGTTTCTTCTTTCACATATACAAATTTCCATTTTTGAAATTTAGAATGTCAATACATGTATGAAGGTCAATGACCGTTATTCCAAGTTTATCTGGCATCTACCTTAGTTAGTTTTTTTATCACTAACCAAATGCGTTATATCGATTGTTATAGCACAATTATTATAACATTGGATAAGTGATAATACCCATAAGGAAATACTCGGAATTTAACCTAATATAACCTAACTGTCTACAGTCTCAGATTTTTAGAACAGTTCATGGGTATGTTTGTATGGATTTTATTTTTCTTACGAAGAAGAACTGGCAAGAAACTACATTGCTACTCTATAAAAAAAAACCGGTTAAGTGCAAGTCGGACGCGCACAAGAAACTTAGACTGACCAATAGCTTGATTTGATAAAACTTAGTAAATTATTTCGCCTTTATTAATAATTTCATCAACAATTTCCTCGTCGTTGTTCTTTACCTATGCAAGTATTTCGGTTAACGAATCATTCGGAAAAGGATCAGCAAGAAATACCATGTTCACTCTTTTTGTAACCATAGTTTTTAAATGTTCGATAAAATAATAAATGCAAATAAATCGAGTATGATTATAGGAATTTACGAGAAATATATGTTAAATTCGAGACTAAAAATATCGCATGAAAGATAATATTTAAAACTAGGTTCTGCCAGCGTTTTATCTCGATAGAAGGAGAATTTTGTAAAATAAAGAAAGAAAGAAAGAAAAACAGTTTATTTACGCTCTCTTGTGCTCGCCTACGTCATAAAAAGAAACCTTGTGCAAAATTTCGCACTCCTAGTCCCAGCAGTTTCGGCTGTGCGTTGATATATCAGACAGCCAGTATCTCCTTTTATATAAATCATAATCATCCTTTTAAAATGATATTTATTCTGCAAATAGGTTTAACCTCTCGAGTACCGTAATTAGAGACACAATTAAAAAGCCATTGTCTCGCGTGGATCCACGTTTAGACACATAACGGGTAAAAAAACACTTTTACACGTCAATTTTGTTTTCAATCAGTCTAAACTAGATGAGGCCGGTGTTTCCTAGCTTACTACCCTGAGAAGAAACACTGAAACAAACTCAGGGGTATAGATTATATATGAAACACATGAATTTGAAGATCGTATTATATTCATATGTATCTTTTTACATAAACACGTGTAATCATAATTATTGTATGCGAGGAAGACACAAACATTAAATACATCAAATTACGTAGACTTACGTAGTTGTTAGATTTACATACACACAGAATGTTTGCGCGTTGCTAAAATGACGAATACAACGTTATATTATTTCTACTATCCTGGGACCCACAAATATACACACAAAATGTCACTCAAATCGGTCAAGCCGTTTAGGAGGACTTAGGTGACAAACACTCGTGTAAAAGAATTATAAAGTCATAGAACAAAAGTTGTTGTTTATGATGTTAGTAACATAGTCTTGAGAGGTTGCCTGTGTTTTTCAAATAACACTGTATATAAAGATTGGATTTCTGATTTTACAAACTTTCATTTAAGTTTTTTCGTATTGACTTTTATGAACTTGTGCGCAATTTTTCCGCCCTATCATCTTCGTAGGTACACAACAACACTAAAAAAAAAACAACATTTATGTGTAACCTAACCTTTTTTATTGTCGGCCATATATAATTCGCCTAAAATGGTTTTTTCGCTGTTCCCCGCGTGGTCCATACAAACATACCCTCGCTACAGCTCAGTACATTCCCTCTCCTTACGCTTGGTCGTCCCTGTCTGGCTCGACGTCCGCTGGCTCCACGATCTCGAAGTCGCGGTCTGTTGACGAACGTTGACTGTTCTCCGATTCTGATTCGGATTGCTTGTCTGCCGGAGGCGTGGATGTGTCTTGTTCGGACCTGGAAAGACAAGGGGTTATCGGTGAGGATCGTGGGAATCCGATGGTTGCGAGATGCACAGGACCGGTCGTTTTCCCCCTGTCTATGGCGCGGAGTCGCTCCGGCTCTCTATAAAAATGTCCGTCTGTGGGAGAGTCGCTGCGGCTCTCATGAATATGTGCCTCATTATTTATGATAATTACTAATACATTACAAAGTAAAACTATACTAATCTACACATATATTTTTAGCCAATTTAATGAAGATTTGAATGATATAACTGGTAGCGAGCTAACTAACGTAGTTTCGAAGATATCATCGTTTTAATCAGACGCTTCGAAATGGCGCGCGAATAATTCGCGAATGCGTAAGTGTTGCACTGGCGCCATTACGGGGCCACAGACGAACGGTTATGGCGACACTTGTGAGAGGCCTATGTCCAATAGTGAACGTCTTAAAAAAAAATACTCACTTGGTCTCCACGACGGTGTCCTCACTGCCCTCCACTCGCTTTACGTGAGGTTCTGCCTCCTGTTTCTCCTCTAGGAGAGGAGTCTTCTCCCCTTCATCATCAGACAACTTGTCTTTCTTGCGTTTCTTCTTGTTCTTCGATGCCTTGTCGGCGTCGGAACCGGGGCGGTATTCGTACTGTAATAGGAATTGGAAGGTGTTAGAAATTATTTTGATTATACTGTTACCCTGTGATACTTTAACAAGTCATAACACCGCCGAAATTAAAAGTAGCAAGAAAGAATAAAACGCATTGCTGAGTGAAAATTCAAGAATCGAAATTCATGCCAAGCTCTAGATAATTCATCATGAAAATAATTACATTATAGTCAGATAGAATTAGGAAGATTGTCTGAAGGCGTGTCTTACATTAAGTTTGTAGATTAGAGGAATCCTCTCAAGAGCGTCTATTACGATTCAGAACCAGGAAGTTTTGGAGCAATCAACAGTCCACTGCTAGATAGATGGTAATGATAATACAATTTATTATAGATATTTATTGTAACCTAGCTGCTAAAGGTTTTAATGTATTTTTTCTTTCATTTTACTTTAGTTGTTTTGTTTGTTATTTTTATACATTATAATTTTTTGTTATATTGTAATTGATGACTCAGCACGTGTAGGCTACGACTGTTAGTACAGTCTCCTTTTCTTCTTCCTGCCCTGGTCCCGTTATTTGGAGTCCGGTCTCCTCATTTTCCTGCGCCAAGTGGCTCTATCTTGGTTTGTCAATTTTGGCAACTAGGCTTTCTTGAGGTCCCTCTCTATATTTGACCACCAGGCCAATAGCGGGCGGTCTCTACCTCATTTTTGTTCTTTTTGATAGTGCAGACCGTACCTGTTATAAAATAAACAAATGTATAAATGTGCAATAACTAACTTTATAGAGCGGCCAGAAGGAGGCGAAGAAGCCAACGTCCTCGGTGAGGTTGGGCAGCAGCCACAGGTGGTGGCGCGAGAGGGTGAGCATCCACACAAGGCAGAACACCAGCACGCGCAGGATCGTCAGCCCGATGATCGTCACCAGGAACGCGGCCGCCGCGATACTTAGGTAGTACACGCCCTTTCTAGAAACAAAAAGAAAAAAATATATTTTCGTAAGTAAATCTGATATAAACTAGTGTTTGACTGCGATCCCACCTGATAGTAAGTAGTGCTGCAATTGTTGGAGTCTGTTCACTCTGCCCTTGAAGACACCCAAATTATAATCGGACGGGAAGACCGCAGCAGGCAAATTGTTCCAGTCCTTCGATGTACGCGGTATAAACAGAAGCGTAGCGTGCCTTGGCGGGGCCCCGTATAAAAATTTGTTTGGGGGCCCTTAGGAAGGGTAAAGATTTCTCACAAAAGAAAAAAAAATGTTTGCATAAAATTAAAAGAAATATTTATTAATCATAATTTTCTATCTGTCACTTTTTCCAAAATTTTTACAAATCATTCAAATTAAATATATACTCTCCTTGCCCTTTTTTCGGCAAACAATTTATAGCTGATGATGACTTTAATTTTTCTAAAGTTACTGCCTCTATGGACAATAGTGACAGGTCTAACAGGCGTTCCTGCCCCTGTAGGGTGTTGCCAACTTTTGAATGCACGCTTTACGCGGGAAAAAAAGAAATTGCTTTTTTTTGACTTTTGTCATTTCTCAAATAAAAAAAATTTGGGAAGTTTTTATTAATTTTTGCTTACGCACATAGGAGGCCCCCGTGGCCCCCGTATAATTGATACGGCAGATACGGCGGTAGCAACGCCCCTGGGTATAAACGACGAGGCGAAACGCTTAGTCCGGAACGTAGAGGTTTAAAAACGTAAGGGTGGATACTCGCCGTACATCGGGTCTTGTATGATTAGTATTGATATAACTAAAGCTAAACATTTACCTGACAGTGGCGGGCCACAGCGGGAACATGCAGACAGTGATGGTGCCCACGACGACTAAGATGCCGCACAGCCAGTAGTACCACGGCTTGGGGTCGTAGATCCACACGTACGCGTCCAGCGTGTCTAGGAACACCTGGTCCATGTGCATCTCTAAACGAATTTTGCGTTTCTTCTTTTCTTTTTCTTTAACGTCTTTTGTGTCCTACAAAAAAAAAAAGTAAAAAGCTGGTCAAGTGCGAGTTTTTATTAGCATGGGACACAGATAGCATTGGGACTCAAGCCTCCTCTCTAGGAGAAGGAATGGGCCGTAATCCACCACGCGTGCTCAATACGGGTTGGTGAATGTCACATGTCTCCGAATTTTTAATTCTAGGAAGTGCCGGTTTCCTCACGATGTTTTCCTTCACTGTTTTGAAAATAGTGGGTGCATTTGTGTAAAATGAAATAAATTACACAAAGTAATGCACCCACGACCTAAAACTCGTAACTCGGGGCCGTTACCACTCGGCCACCACTGCTCTCACACTTGTTATAGCGGCAGCAGGAATATATTTTCTAAGAAAATTTCAACTAGAGTGCGGCTACTGAAAGCGTAACCTGGAGTTTTTTTTTTAAATTAAATTGGCAACATTGTTATGCCGAAAAAAATCACGTCAAAGTCTATGGTTGCAATTGTCAGTTTTGGAAACAGATATTTATTTTTCAAAAATAATTGTTTAATTATGGGATAAACAATAACGTGCAAAAACTGTTACACACTATGGTTAATAAGTTCAAACAAAAACAAGAAGAGAAAGAAGGTGTTTTCAATGAAAACCAATTATGTTTACATTCGATTTCTGTATTTTTAAGTTAGTATGACGTTTTAATCATCAAGATTATCGTTTTAATACCTTGGCGACTAATATTATTACATAGTTATATTTAGGATATAATGATTTTTTTTTCTTATATTTTTAGATAATCTGACATATTGCGAATTTTATAATGGACAAAAACATCGAACAAAGAAGGCTTTTGGTGAATCGACTTAATCTAAAACACATGCTAGTGAGTGGTAGAATGCGTTCAAAAGCAGTTGAGATGTAATGAAAGATTTGCCTCACTTTGTCTGATAGTGCATCAAAATCTTCAACTGAAGTTAAAATTGCGAAAGTGAAGGAAATAGTGACTGAAATCCTAGTTCAAGTTTGAGAGATGTTGACCTTTTTGTGTCTCACGAGCCGATCCGTATCATTTGAAACAATCTTTGGAGTATAAAACATGTTCTTGAATTTTCTCTATGCTAAAACGAATCGATTCCAACCCAACAATCTTGAAACACATTATTAGTGTTGGCGAGACGTGATGAAGTTGAAATCATGTTGACTATTTTATTTGACTATCGCGGTGTTGTGCACTTGGTATTCTTGCCAGAAGGCCAAATGGTAAATAAAGAATATTATTTGAATATTATATAGCGACGTTTGAGAGATCAGATAAAATAAAATAATTTGGGATAATAACTAACATTTTGTGTGTTATTGACCTACCAAATAATTAAGTCTACACACATGTTTTTGACTAGGATTAACTATTATACAATTGTCATAATTACAAAAAATACTCTAGTATCAAAACTTTTTCTCCTACTATTTCAATAATACCACATTCAAAATTTTTGGTTGTAACCTCCTTTTCTCAGGTCACGCTTTCATTAGACGGACTCTATCTTTTATGCCTCAAAATAAAAGTTAGTACTTGTGTGCGCCCTAGTTTTTAGGTGGAAAATAATCCAATGACTTCTCCTACCCTTGGGCGGAGCGGGAGGGCATGTCAGACTTTTACTGACTAAAACCCACTCGTTTGTTCCTTCTTTGCCCTGCGTTCCAGAGAGAGCCCCAGTGTTCATTTTCACCAAACCTATGTCAGCAATCCGTAGGGGCCCCAGCAGGGTCGAAGCCTAATGGGGCCCCTACGGATTGCTGACATCTAGGCGCGCGTGGAACACTACGCGCCGTCGACAACTTGGGTTAGGTCCGAACGGTTACCGGGCGACCGGACGGCGTGCTACCCATTGCTCTTTGTCCGCAAGCCTACACTTACGGTTTAGGCCTTAAGAAGTGAAAGGAAGGTAGGACCAGGTGTCTTTCGTTTAAAAACATTAGTAGGATTTTCAAGAAAAGACCCTGCATATTATGAAGATGTTCTTAATAAGGAATACGTGATTGTACCTTTCCTTCGCAGGCACTAGCCTGACTCTTCTCTCCGTCTTTCTCATCGCCACTTTTACTTGATTTCTCCAATTCCTTCTTCTTAGATTTCCCTTTCAACTCTTGTTCAGTAACAGGTACCTGAAATATACGCAAATATTTTTATTTATTTATTAAACTTTATGTTATAGTAAGAAACTCTGTACAAAGGCGGACTTGATGCCTTAGACATTTTCTACCAACCGACTTTAGGTTGTTGCAGAAATATAACATCTAAGGATTCAAACGACTTAGGAATTTTGTATAATATTTAATTATTTAAAAATACTCATATTCGATACTTTTTTAGTAAACAATGATCAAGATCTCTTAATCAACCTTGATTATTGAACCAGTGTTGACTACATCAGATTAATTTTGCCCAAGTCGTTTGACATTTTAGAAAGACTCTAGGTACAACATAATGGTAAACTATATAACACCACACTTGGGCAAAGGCCTCTCACATCTTTTGCTTCTTCTTTCCTATTTTTCTTCTTCGTTATCTACCGCCGCCTTTGTCGTAGTGTGGGTGCATATTCTGTATATTACAGGCCCTTAGCTCTCAGGCATGCAATAGGTCTCAAAAGGCTGCTCAACTTAAATGGGACTGGGCATTTCCCAGTCCCATTTAAGTTGAGCAGCCTTTTGAGCCACATCAACAATTTGCGTTGTGCGTAATTTAGAGCGCAGTACCACGAATTACAACGTTTACTGCGTTCCATAGCACGTAGGTAAACCTTGACTTGAGTTTTGAATGGTAAGTCAGACTTTCTAGTCTACTATCATTATGCATAAGGAAAAAAAAGGTTTTGGCATACTAGGGACTTGAAAAACAGGTAAGTAACTACAATTCGAAAAAAAAAAACTTTTGATTATATTAAACAACTAGCTTTTGCCCGTGGCTTCGCCCGCGTACTTAAAATATACGTCACTCTGGAATAAAACAGCTTTCTATTGGTATAAAAATTTTAGCAATCTGAACAGTAGTTTCAGAGATTACATCCTAAAAACCAAAGAAAAAAACAAACTTTACTTCTATATCTATAATATTAGTTTAGATTGACATTTCTGACATAAGGATTACATTTTATCATTCATTCACGAATGAACGATTTCAAACGGCCTTAACCCTTGATAACAAAACATAACACGTGGTAGAATATTATCGGTCAGTTGTACTACCCAAATTAATGCATTACCACGTGTTTTGCATCATTATCTATGTCTTATCAGTTATTTCTTTAAACTGGTTTCCAAGGCCAGACGTTAAAATAAATGATTACGTAGTTAAAGTAGCACGTTCTATAGTTTATGATGTTATCGACGGCGAAGAACAACTCCTAACCGTCGAAGTCATTTTTTTTTTAATTTATTCAGTACGGGTAATCGATCACGCGACACGTAGAACATCAAGCAGTTTTTATTCATCAGCTGGAGCTATTGCAGCACCTGTGATCAAGGCTTTGAGGCGTTGATCTTTCTTGTAGGTACAGTTGCCATCATAATAAACTAAGTCGTTTTCTTACAATGCTAACTAAATATTCTTAGTCCAAGAGCGAGCGAAGCGAGCTCAGTAATATAGGGCATTCTGACACGGACTGGTTAGGTCAGAAGGCTAATGCGGGAGCAAAGCTCTTTAGGCTTAATGTTTTTATTAATAGCTACCCAGAAAGTGGCTTACATAGAAAATAACTAGTGGCTAAGATAGTATCGAAGTTTATAAAGCTATTAGGTTTAGGTAGTAGGTGTTGGGTTTGACACGTACCTTCTTAGCTCTGTGGAACAATTTGTGTAGTAGCATTGTGTGTAGGTAGTCTGTCACTTCGTGCCGGGTTGTGAATATTGGGTTCTTGCCGGTCGCCCATTTTGATGTCAGCAGCGCGTCTACTGCCTTTGTGCCTGCAAATACATAGAAAATATTGTTTAAAGTTATATTCCATGATTACACCATGAATGAGATGGCGGGCCGGGATTTTTTTACTATGCTTCGGCTCGCGTTTGAGCACTATCACACCTGATGGTAAGCAAACATGTGGCCGACGATAGAGCACGCACTCTTGGCTTAAACACCCCTAGGTTATAGCTATCAGAAAACACAGACTCCGGCAGGGAATGCCACTCCTTAGCAGCACTTGAGGTGACTACTTGTTTTCCTTAGGAATTGGCAAGTAGTGGCCCAGAGATGGGGATAATAGATGGAATGTAGAGAGGTTTTTGGCCAGCAGTGAGATGTGCAATGAATAGGAAAATCACTTTGTTACTGTGAATTATAAGGTACTACAGGAATAAAGCAGCTTACACTCGGTGAAAAAAAAATTAGCAATCGGACCAATACGCTCAGAACCTTCTACAAACAAAAAAAAAACAAACTTTACCTCCTTATTATACTAGTGTAGATGGATTCCAAGACTGGTAATACCAAGTTAACACAATATTATAGAACAAAGATTGTTTTAAGAAAACGTATGTTACAAGTCATATATAAATATATATCTATTAAAATAACTAGAGCCTGACTCGGAGGTAAATTGTTTGCAGATTCAATCAAAACTAGACTTAATAGATCTTTCGAGGCTAGGCTTTGTGATACTTGGAGGTCGTTGACCTGCAAATAAGAACCTGTCGCTATAATAAAATGCCTACAACAGCCGTACTGACCTAGATTACAGAACCTATTCACGTACGTATTGGTGCAAATCACATACTTGAAATAATTATTTTAATTTAGAACATTCCAAGTTCAAGTAGAGGTGTTGTTTGGGGTCTCTACTTGAACATTAACCCTTTGTGTGTCCGGAACGTGGATCCACGCGAGAAACAATAACTTTTTAATTGTGTCTCTAATTACGGCGTACGAAAGGTTAAGCTTGACCCACCCACCTATTCATCTATACTAATATGTATTATTAAGAGGTAAAGTATGTTTTTTTGTTTGTAGGAGGTAATCTCTGAAAGTACTGGGTCCGATTTCGAAAATTTTTCACCTATAGAAAGCTGCTTTATTCCTGAATGTCATAGGCTATATTTTATGTACCTAAATGAGCGAAGCCGCGGATAAAAGCCGGTTGCCAATAAACTTATATCAGCCTTTAACGACACCCACAATCCCACATTGAGAGGTTTTAATCCTCTTTGAGACTGGCCAAAAATACGTCGTAAAGCTTAAAAATAGAAAACGATCGGAATTCAAATATTTAAAAGGTTTGTTTTATTACGGCGGAAGTTCGGAGTGTTTGGAGAGAGAGCACACGGCGAACATAAAGGAAATGCAGCTACTCTGCTTGGCAACATGCCACAGACGTGTTGGAAATTTTATAAATTTCCATTTAAATATAGTCTTATTTTTTTGTAGACATGTTTTGAGATGAAAGAAGTCTTTATATTATCCAATTTAGTGTGAGAGACTATAGTTTTACTTTTACGCAGCGTTGGAAGTCATCTTAGAAGGTGGACCTATAATGGCGGGAATCCGATGAATACGAGATGCACAAGATCGTTAATTGTGGAGACACTTGGGGGTAGAGATGTGGGTAGAATTTGGGAATATTGCTGGCAATATTGCCACCAATTTTCATACTTCGGGCAATATTCCCACTTTACGGCAATATTACCGTGTAGTGGGAATAGTACAACGGCACATCACTACTTGGGGGAGGCCTATGTCCAACAGTGGACGATGATGATGATGATTAATGTTTTTGCTTTTTATTAGTTTGGTTCTTTTTGGCCTCCAGAATATTTTGCGAGTGAGATATTTCTCAAAAAGATGTTCAATATTGACGGAGCCAGTTAGGACTGAAGCCCAAGGCTGCGGATTTATCGAAAAAAATACCGTGGCGCTAGCACAGGTCAACTGAAAGTTTTTGTTCGTGTGTGTGCCCTCTCGCTCCACCCAGAGCGGGAGAAGAAATTTGGTGATTTCCCTTTAAAAAAAACTGTGGCGCGAGCGAGAAAGAGGGATGGAGTTATACACCCTATGTAGCTGCATTCCTTTAACAGTTCAGTTTAGGTCGTAAATTGGATCGTGTTAAGAGCTCGCAGTAGAGCCTCTGTTCTCAATTTTATTCGTTTCTGCGTCCTGGCGATGCTAGTTAGTTTCATAAATATCAAAAAAAAAGATAAAAAAAGGTAAAGAAAAAAGATAAAAGATCTTACCAGTAAAATATTCCACGTGATGGTTTAAGAACTTGGTCTTCTTTGTGGGCACGTTGGCCTTGAGCCACTTGGCGACTGCGTACTCCTCGCTGGTCGCCTTCTCCGATTCAGGAACGTCTCCAAACTCCTGGAAATAACATGAAGTTTATAATTATTGACTGGTTCTTGGTTTGACGAAAATTTTTTACTCCGTTACCTCAAAACCAAGTAAGCTATTGTAAGCCGTGCAGCGTGCGCATGTTTCTCTGTCTGTCTCTCTCTCTCTTATAGAAAGCAAGCCAGAACGGAACTTCGTTCCATCCGGGTGTCCCTTGACACCTCAGTAGTTTTTTTTCATAAGAACTATCTCCTGACAATAACAAAGGCAACAAAAAAAGAATTAACGAAATCGGTCAAACCGTTTACGCGTGATGACGCGACCAAGGGAAATAAGGATTCATTTATATATATATATATATATATATAGATAAAACTTCAAGGGGTCTTCCCCTAGTGTTAACCAAAATTCACTTTCAAAGGAAATGAAACGGGGGCCAAAAGTTTGTATGCAGAACCCTTACTATATCACGCGAGCGAAGTCGCTGGAGAAGCTAGTATAATTTATTTAAGCATTATTGTACATAGTTCCAAGTTTAATCAAAAAGAAAATGAAGGGCAAAAGCATCGATGTATATCAAAAAAGTAATCGCCATTGTGTCGTACTGTTCATAAAATATTTAGAAACGACTTTTGTAAGACCGGTCGAATGCTTACGTCAAATAAGTTGTAATTCAGTAGTTTTCTATACTTACCTTATATTTTTGTTATTTTAGTAACAGTTATGATCTTTATACAGGGCTATTATAATGCTAGGAATTAGTATTTCTCAGTTTATTTTTATACAACAGTTTATAATAAACAGTAAATAACACAAAAAAACGTATATTTTTCTGACAACAACATTAAAATCAAGAGGTAATCACTAGTAGTACTGGTCCGATTTCTAAAATTTTTCCACCGATAGAAAGCTGCTTTATTCCTAAGTGACATAGGCTATATTTTATGTACGCGGGTGAAGCTGCGGGCAAAAGCTAGTTGGTTATAAAATGAAGTAGCAATTGGCTTTTCAAATATTGATATGAGGAAGAGTTGTGGGAACATCTTGATATCACTATTCACTGGATGTCACATCACATTTTAGTTTTTGTATCCTTTTTCTGTTACTTAACAGTTTCCTTAACCACCAGATTTGATAGGTTTCTAACTTAATTAATTTTGAACGGATTTGAAAAATGATTTCTTAACAAAAATCTCAGAAAATCTTTTACAACAAACTGTCCATTGTAAAACAGTGTTTTGTTTAAAACTAAAAAAAGTCTTTTATGAACTTTCATCTAACAATAGGCCTTAAGCCACTGCAGGTAGCCTTCTTTTGAAAATGTAGACAGAGGAAGGGAAGACCAAGTAAATGATAAATGAACTGTATGAATGACAATAAGGCAGAAAAAAAGGATGGATTTTGAAATGGCGATAAGTAGATGATTACCGAAGGAGACATGGCGTGCCAACAACAAATATGTACATTGAAAGAATGGTGAACGTGCATCTGCCTTTATGGTGCGTGCACACGTAACGGACTTGTTCAGATTATACACTGCGACATCGCATGATAATAATCTACGAGCCCCACGACGCATCGCAAAAACACAACTCTGCGTTACGGCATCGCATCGACAAAACGACGTCGCACTGTTGTATGATGAGAACGCAACGCAAAACTTTCATAGTTAATGGCGTCACACGGAATAACGTTATCAGTTTAACATGGACTGCACTAGATGTGTCCTACTTTTGCTCATCAAGAAAAAGTTCAAAAGACCGTTCAAAGTATGGACACTAACTAGGTCGCGCGTCATCGCATCGCAGATATGTACGTTGCGGCAGCGCGTCGAAAAAAGTCACGATGCCTTGAGTCGAGCGATGTGACAGGTTTTTACGACGCGACGTCGCAACGCAGTGTTGTGGCCTTGCCCATACACTGAACTGCGACGCAAAATCGCATGGTAAATCTTCAAAAATTGGTAGCTCATGCTCGCACGACGCATCGCAAAACCTTGCGAATTGATTCGCATCGCACATTGTAGGTATGGTCACCTGAACCGCAAAGTGTGCCGCACGACATAAAATCGCAGCAATTCGCAGGGACCTGCGATGCGGCGTCGTATATCGCATCGTAGTTTCGTGTGAGAGCCCTGTACCGACATTTGATTGTACCGCTCTGTTGCACAGACAGACTAAATTCTATAGAAATCTACAAATAAAACACAAATCTACGTACGAGAAATATAAGAGTCTACAAAATCTGGACTGTGGGGAGGCACCATTATAGATTTGACATTTCATCAATCACAGAAAAAGATGAACGATTTAATAATATTGACAGCAATAAAAAAGGGCATTTTGTATTATTGCAGATGGGAAGCGTCTGGTCTGACGTCATAGTAGTAATTGAAATTCTTTAAAAAGTCCTGTTGTGTGAGAACGTCTGTAAAATAGATTTAGTAATTTTGTATTCATCATTCAGTTATTGTAACGGTTTGTAGGAAATTAAACGCACACTACGCACCCAGGATCACAATTACTGCAGCTTGTTGCCTATCCATGCTTACCTAAGTGGCCTGCAGGACCTGTGACGTGTCGTATAGTGGTGGGATGAACCAATCAGCAGATTATGTTCAGGCCTGCGTAATATCACAACTGGTTTTGTAGCCAATCAAATAAAGCTAGTGTAATAAATCTTAGACGTATTGTTTGAGTACTTTGAGTTTCTCGCGCCGGGCCTTGGTTCAGGCTATGGTCCGGAGCGAGGAGGAGTGGCTGGCGGTCGCTGACTTCTGCGAAGCAGTAATGCTCGCAAAGGAGTAGGCCGACCGCATCAGGCAACGGCGCTCTCGCCGCCGCCGAGCTTCCGATCCCGATTTCCGACATCGTAGGCGCAAGCTTACGGACGACGAGCAATGGGTAGCTCACTGTCCGACCGTCCGGTAACTGTTCGGATCAAGCCCAAGTCGTCGAATGCGCGCACCACGCCTCAACGAGCTGTCAGCAACAGCAGGGGCCCGGCTGGGTCGAAGCCTACTGAGGCCAGTGTTTATTCGAAAGATATGTAGCTCAAGCCCCGGTACGAAAGGCAACGAAGGAACAGGAGTGCGTTTTTAGTCAGTAAAAGTCTGACACTATCTTCCGCTCCGCCCAAGAGCGCGGGGTATCATTAGATCATCTTCACACCACGAAAAAAAAAGATGGCTTTTAGTCAGATACAGTCTGACACGCTCTGTACTCTAACCAAGAGCATGAGGAATTATTTGATGATTTCCTGTCTAAAAAAATAGCTTGTATCGCTTAATTTTACATGCCTCAATAAGCAGTCAGTGTAACGTTCTCACAGTTCCGGACACATGGTCACTTTCGGTCATGTAACAAAAACGAAGCATCAAAAAAATAGAACAATATTTAATTTAAATTTAAATATTATAATAAAACTGTAGAGAGGTCAATTCTGTACATTGAATATATATTAAAAATTAATATTAGAGGATGATTGGTGATCGATACTGATGCCAAAAATGCAATCAGGAAATTTTTTGTCTGTCTGTCTGTCTGTCTGTCCGTCTGTCTGTCTGTATGTGCACGCATGGGTCAAAAACTACAGAAGGGATTTTAACCAAACTTGGTACGATTATGGTCCATACTCCTGGGCAGGTTATAGGCTATATAACATAACGATAAGATACATAGGAACTGAGAAATGACTATAAATTTGAAGCAAGTCGGATGAAAATGCGCTTTCGAGCTCCTATCCTCGCATACGTTGATCATACACCAAAAGTATGTATAGATGATAGTCTCCAATAGATCTACAAAAAAGTCCTGGATAGTTTATATCTATCTTTTATAAATTAGCCACAATAACGTGTTTAATCGTTAGGCATTTCTTCAAAGTGAATCTATACATACATAGGTATTATAAAAAATCGTACGAAAGTCAAAACTGTATATTGAATATTTTTTTTTAAATAATACTTGGGGCGTGATCTACAATTGATATCGAAGCCAAAAATATAATTTTTAGAATTTTTGTCTGTTTGTCTGTATGTATGTCCGGGCTAAACTCGAAAAGTACTGCATGGATTTACTTCAAATTTTGCATGAATATTACTAAAAGGTCGGGTCAACATATAGGCTACATATTATCACGCTATCACCTACAGGGGAGGAGCTGTGAATCTTTTTTTTTCTCACGCATTCTGTGACAGCGTGTAATCTAACGATGCATATTTAAATGTTGTTTTTGAGTAAGCCATGCTATTATCTAGCTTTACACAATAAAAACTACGCCATTTCAGTAACTTGGGTAGAGAAACATAGTTTAATGAATTTTAGTAGCATAATAAAGATAATTTTTAAGCAGCGCCATCTCATGAGATTTCATAAAAATCAAATCAAGTTACATGTTAACACTTTTTGGAAATTAATATTTTAAATTTGATCATGTTGGCGAGGTTAGTAGTTAGTTATTCTTAAAATTCATAGATGGTGATGTGATGTGCATTTTTTCTTCATAAAAGTTGTATCGTATAGTTCGTTTTGACAAATTCAAGTTCCAACAAAACCCTCAAAATCTTGAGCAGAGTTGAGGAAGACAATTTAAAAAAAAATGCGGTGTTAACATGGTGACATTTTTCCAGCTCTGTGAAGTCGACCAGTTTGTGAGATCCCTTACGTATGACGAGGTGCCTTCATATTACATGTACGACAAACAAACACAACAAAGGGGTGTATTTAACCGACTTCGACAAGGAGGTGCTGTGGATGGTTTTCCGGGAACTTTCAAGGACACCGCATTGGATACCTACCGTGCATCCGAATAATAGCGAATGCTATTTTCTGCGGTTGTTACTTCCCACTGTCCGAGGGCCGACGTCTTTCGCCTTCCAGAGGACATTTGATGGCGTGGAGTATCCCACTTACCGCGCAGCCTGCGTAGCACGTCACCTTCTCGACGGTGACAATAATTGGGATCGGTTGGTGTTTTGTGGAGTCGCGAACCCGGTAGCTTTGTGGGAGAAGTATCGCCATCATCTGTCTGAAGATTTTCTACGAGCTTTGAGGCGTGCTACAGGAGACGAAGACGAAGTAACCGATGAACGCGTGCTGAACACCTGTCTCAGTTCACTTCCAGATGTAGTCATTTCTATCGGCTGCAAACCGCTGATCGAATATGGGTTACCAGCTCCCCAATCATCACCGCATCAAGGCCGTGGAAACGGGAGTATAACGCTGGTATAAATTACGATCCGGGCGAAATGACCACCATACGAAATGACCCTGTCACTTTGTTCTCTTCAGAGCAAAAACAAATTTATGACACCGTCCTTGAAAGCGTTGAGTAAAACCAGGGTAACATGTTTTTCTTGGATGCTCCTGGTAGAACAGGAAAAACATTTGTTACCACTGACATATTTGCATAGGTCAGGAGGCAAGGCAAAATTGCTATTGCTGTAGCGTCGTCGAGAATTGCTGCAAACTGCTTCCGGGTGGCAAGACAGCACATGCCATGTTTAAAATTCTCATCGCATTAGAGAGAGCGCCGAAACGCCCGTTTGTGGTGTGTCACGTAACAGCGATAAGGCACACGTGCTCAAGGATTGCTCTCTGATCGTATGGGATGAGTGTACGATGGCCAATAGGAAGGCAGTTGAGGCCGTGGACAGAACCCTGCAGGACATCCGCAGGAACGAACATTTGATGGGTGGTGTCACAGTTCTGTTCAGTGGCGATTTCCGGCAAACACTTCCGGGTATCGAGGGCTGACGAGGTAAATGCTTCATTAAAACGATCTTCGTTGTGGTCACGAGTTTGTTAGCTGCGCTTGACCATTAATATGAGAGCTCAACTCGGCGGCAATGCACGTGTATTGCAAGAATTCTCCGATATCCTTCTAAGTCTTGGCGAAGGCACTCTGACAGGTGGTGCTTCCAGAGTCTCTCGGTAGAGCGGTATCCAGCTTAGAAGAACTCATTCGCTGTGTGTACGGGGACATCAGTCGTATACCGCACCAGCTTCTTGGGTGTGTGAGTGACATCGCCGACGCCCAAAAATGATCAGGCTGCAGCAAATAACGAATGCATTCTCTCTGAAATTGAGGGGAATGAAGTTGTCTACATCTAGATAAACACTGTTGCCGAGCAAGATGACGCCACACATTAGCCCGTGGAATTCTGAACTCTCTGTCAGCAAGTGGACTTCCAGCGCATACCATCAAGTTGAAGGTCGGTGTCCCGATTATGCTTCTTCGGAACCTTTCTCCTCCGAAATTGTGTAACGGGACCCGCCTTAAAGTCATCTCTCTCCATAGACACACCATTGATACGGAAATTCTTACGGGTTGTGGCGTAGGCGAGGCAGTATTTATACCACGCATTCCCTTCATACCTCACAACTTCCCGTTCCAGTCCAAGCGCGTACAGTTCCCCGAGAGTGATTGCTTCGCGATGACCATCAATAAGTCACAGGGGCAGATACTGAGGGCAGCGGGTGTCGATCTCAGGACGAGTTGCTTCTCACACGGACAACTGTACGTCGCTTGCTCCCGCGTCACCAGTCCTGACTCTCTTTACATTTTGGCTCCTGGCAGCATAACTACCAACGTAGTTTATAGGGAAGTGTTGTAAGGTATGATACCTTTGTACGTATTTTTACTCTTTTGTATCCTGGAATGTATTCCTGCATTATTTTCTCTATTTCCTTCAGTCACATCTTATGACTGAACTCAGCAGGATTCCCATATAACTCTCTTCACTTGCTTCGCTTGCAAAAAAAAACTTATATTTTAATGTTATTTTAAAAGTTGTTTACTTATAAATACTATAGCGGCACTGACATCTTAGGTATTTTTGGTACTGTAGAGCCTTTACGCAGACGACGTCGCGGGCAGCAGCTAGTATTTAAATAAAGTATCAAGACAAGGCAAAGAAAGTCAAGGCGTTAAGTCCGCCTTTGTACTTTTGTGTGGATAAAGCATTTAGATTTTTTATAAACATTTATCCATATTGTAGATAAACGAAAGAGACAATGTTTGGAAAAAAGTCCTGTCGAATCAGTAAACTATACTTCCCGCTAAAAAATTGAGCCATGATACAGATAAAACAGTTATAATAAACAAGTCTACTTTAAATACTAAGAATATTATATCTAGACCTAGCCCAACTTGACCTAAAGGCAAGACTTTCCCTTTCAGAACGTTTCGAACGCGTCCTATAAACTTTAACTGTACCGGTCTGCGCGTGCGCAATTAAATGTCTGCTCCTTGATTTAAATTGTTATGTACTGTTTTTATTTTTACATTTGCATATAATAATAGTTGCTACAAAGAAGTTTAATTACCTAGGTACTGTATTAAGATTTAGAAAATTAATATAATGTTTTTGTAAGCAGTGAATTTTATGAGTTTTATATTTTACTTCCAAAAAATCCTCACTTATTATTACCTAAAAAAAACATCGTTTTAAGACCTGATTCCTGCTTAGATTTAAATGTTCCAGATATCTATCGTGAAACTTTCTCTGTTACAATGAATATATAAAAGATAGACACGTCACGACTGTTGCTCTGAAATGGTTATGGCCTTTGAACCTAACAACTACTGCACGTGTCTTCATCATAAGAAATTATTAGTAGTTTACAGCATTCATAAATGTAAGCGTAAAACAGTAGTGTAATGGAAAATGCCAGATGAATCTATAAATCTTTAAAGAACTTCCAAAACTAAGTTTTGTTTTTTAGGTTACAGAAATGCCGATTTCATAAAGAACTAGCTTCTGCCAGCAGCTTCGCTCGTGTGAAATTTGGATTCTCCGTACAAAATTTGAACCCCCGTTTTACCCCGTTTTAGCCTTTCAATTGTGATAATTGCAGACACAATTGAAAGACAATAGGTGCGCGAACGCCGGCGTTCGCTTGGGGTTTAATGAATTAGAGATGGAGTTTCGTAAAATCCGTTCTTAGCGGATGTTTACACTCTATAAGGAACCTATCTGCCAAATTTTAAGTTTGTAGGTGTTATAGTTTCTGAGATAACGAGATTACACTTTTGAATGTCTTAAGTTACACAGTTCGACATAAGCAATTATCTTTCTATTGTGTCTCTAATTACGGCAGATGAGTTAAACAGTGAGTTGTATTTCGCTTTTATAGTATATAGAAGAAGAAGATAAAGTAACAGCCAACTCGAGTGAGAGTGTATATGACGCAACTTGAATAGGTCTTAGAATAACAGTAAATCATATAAAGAAATTCTGAAGCCAGTTAAGGCAAAGGTGGGTTATGCTAGAGGAGCCGGCGAACACGAGTGAAGCATGAGAGAAGCACAAATTCATGTAGTGCGGACCGACTCTAGAAGAACCGAGCACGTAAAACCACCTGAATCCCTACGCTTATTCCAATCCATGATGACGGATCGAACAAAACTGATTCGATGAAAAACTTGACTCCAAAATTAGACCGATTGATTCTATCCATATTTCAATCATCAAGAAATTATTAAACTATTCATGAGAAACAAAACGAACACCCAAGACGATTGATGCCTTCCATCAAACATAAAAAATCTAAACAGACGCACGAATGCCGCGAAAAACAACACTGCCGACGTCACTGACCAGTCATAGACCGACAAACTTATCAATGCAAGCGGCAGAAGAGAGAACTAACATAAAACGTACTGGTTTTGACAGGTTTTTGACAGCTGCCATGACAAGCAGCGCCACAGTTAAATGCACAAAGATGTTCACTATAGCGGTCAGGTTGAGCCGTGGCCATGACTTCGGCCTTGTTAATGACCTAGTAAATGGTGTCTATCTACATTACACCTACGTTCAATGTGCTACAGGAAGATAGTGAATGAATAATGGGCGATAGTTACAGAAGTTTGACCATGTGGCCTAGTTGATGTTACGTTTGAAGAATGTATGGAGTTTCCTCATTGGTTAGGTAGCATAATAAAAGTAAAAAAAAGGAAATGATCACATAGATTAGAAGTCAACATTCCGGTTTGACACAGAAACGGTTGAACTGATTTTAATGCGAATTTGATGCGATAAAAATTCACCAATTTCCACTCGTAAGTCCTAAAAGCATTGGTTTAAAACAGCTCAGTTTTTCAAAGCATTTCCAAAATGACACTAAAAGCGGTTTTTATTCACAATCACTTCGCACCAACTCTAGAATCAGAATCGGGCACACAATTTACAGTTACACTACATTCCGTACTTTAAAAGGCAAACACTTTTCGTATCTGGTAGAAAAACTGCACAAAAATAATAAAAATAGCACAAAAATTTATAAATATACTCACAAATTCTTTCATAGCTACGAAAGACAACCGTACAACACACTACATAAAACATAATGACAGTTATAGAGAGGCCATAGCAGAACTGGTGAAAGTGGGCCATTCGCCTATGGAACAAATCAATGGAAAACATAGCAGGGCTCTTGTAAAAACAAAATAAGTCATTGGAAATATGTGGAGTGGTCTAGAAGCGCAAAATTAAAGTAGGTCAGTAATACTCTCCAACTTATGGTAGCGGGACGAACTTTAAGTTATTTTTTAATTGTTGATATGCTCGCGCTTGACCACTATCTCACTTGATGGAGAGCGACGATGTGGTCGACGATGGAGCGCGCTTACCTAGAAATAACCTATATATTCTTGACTTAAAGATCCCCTGGTTGTAGATTTCACGAAACACAGATTCAGGCAGGGAATTCCACTCCTTAGATGTACGCACAATGATCGTGTTCCGTTTTGTGTGTATACGTGGGATGTCCACCATGTACCGGTGGCGCATCGCCGTAGTCCGATGATGGAACAGGCTAGGCGGAATTAGACTATACAATTCCGGCGCACACTCCTCGAATTGCAACCGGTAGATAACCGACAGGCTACCAAACTTGGTGTCGATGCTCAAGAGTGAAGCCTCGCATCATTGCCAATAATAATGAATGGTCCCGGACCATTAACAATACTATGGTACATATTCCAACTTGGTACGAAGGACCAAATCCGTCGTATAAAGTTAGAGCATTTGTTAACATTATTACTAAGATTTACGATAAAGTCGCACGATTCTCGATTACTGACACGTGCTGCAGTTCTCGACTACTGTACATGATTGGCTTAATCGATTGACGTAATGGATACCTTGCGGACAAATCTGTGCGCACTGGGATGTCGCATGTGGAAATACTGTAACTAAATCCATTGTGATTTTTTCAATTCAATGTACTTTTCAAGTTTATCTAGGACGTAACTGACACCCTGTGCCTCTGAAAGCACGTAAAACCCGGAGGAGTTTGTCCCGGTCATTTGTAGATCTTTGACAGCCGTTACAAGTAGTCAGATGCTAGAAAATCTGATAATCAGTCTATTCAGGTAGGTATCATATTGCTTAGTAAGTAGGTTGTGGAGGTCTGATGGGCAGTCGCTTCATGTATAACACGGCTATTCAGCAGTATCCGGTTAAACTTGAAGCTGACTTCAAGCTTGTTGGGGAAAGATTAGGTAATGATGAACAGTATGACAAAAGAAAAGATTGTATCTGATGAAATGTTGGAAAAGACGAGAAAAGAGAAGTGAACTGCTAAGATAATCTGATGAAATTCTAAATTAAAAGTACATTTGAATAGCAAAATGGAAACAGAACTTGCAGAGTAAGCCTATACGAACTAAAGAAAGCAGAGAATCGGACCTCAAAAAGAGGGGTCCTGAGGGGTCCTGGGATTAGGTACTCTAGAACAGATCTGCCCGATACCATCTTGATGTACTTGAAACAATTGAGAGGCGTGCCAAGAGGATCATTGGCAATGATGTACTCGTCGAGTCGAGGCTACAAAGTCTTTAGCATCGACACCGAATCGCTAGCCTGTCGGTTTCCTACCGGTTGCATTTCAGGGAGCGTGTATCGGAATTGTATAGCCTAATTCCACCTACCCCTTTCCATCATTGGACCACCAGGTGTACGGCGATACGTCACCGGTACATGGTGGACATCCCACCTATAAGCACAAAACATTTTGGGACCACATTCATTGTGGAAGTGATATACTTCCAAAATAGTGATGATACTTCTAAGTAAGCACGCTCCATCGTCGACCGCATTGTCGCTTTTCATCAGGTGAGATAGCGGTCAAGCGCACACCTATAAAAAATCAAAACTAATTCTTTGTTTCATTTATAATGTTGCACGAGATAAAACAGTCAAGTTTAAAATGGAGCTGAACCAATCGGACGGACAATCATTTTTGTTGTATTATATGACATCAGAGCCAATTGAGCGCGCTCAGGCGTATTGTAAAGTGATTTCAACTTTAACAATTGCTATTCTACCAAATAGCATCATGCTGACTTTCGACCATTTGTCATTTACATATAAAACTACCATAAAGACGAGCCTGCCCTATTGTTTCTCGTATATTGAAAGGAACTGTACAAAAAAAAAGTACAAAGATACCCAATTATCCTTTGTACAGACATATTTCTGTGTAATCCCTTATCTCTGTGAAGACTCACAGAAAACCAAAATAAGGTAACGATTGAAACGAGGGATTATTTTGTTTTTACATAAAGAAAAGATTTTCTTTTCTAAATAAAGATTAAAGGTAGAAAAAGGGATGTGGAAGAATGACGAAATGGCGGCTGAAATAAATAGATGGTATTGTAACCATTTTTTTTGCATCTAATACCATCTTTATGTCTACGGAATAGAAATCAAAATCGGTTGAACGGATAGTAAAAAGGTTTGTTACAATGTCTAATCACATTGCGATTGGAGTATACATTACGTGGATAGTAATTTATACATATAAATCTGTAGAAGTTTTTAGTTGTGCGCGCATCACGCAAAATGTACAAAATCGATGTAGATAAGTTTTATACATTCAAATTATATGTAACTAGATTACTTAGGCTTTGTTTCATCCCAATCTGTGCTTGCTTAGGTACTCAATCACGTCAAAATTCACACTAGTTCACAAACGTGAATGTTCGTAATGATTTGTAATCATAAATTAGCCTTGCTTGACAAACAAATTATGAGCACATTACCTATAATTTTAGACCGTATTTGATTTTTTTCTTTTACCGAGGTGTCAAAGGAATATGGTGGCGCTGAACTGTTAGCAGACTTTGCACTAAAGGCTTAACTGAATAAATATGATTCTTAGTAGGTCCTAATAAATGGAAATCCTTATGACGTATTTATACGGAAAACGATTTAAAATACTACATGGTCGGTACATGGTGGATATCCCACCCATTCGTACAAAGCGTTTTGGAAACACATTCATTATGCGTACAGCTAAGGAGTGGAATTCCCTGCCGGGGTCTGTGTTTCCTGATAGCTACAACCTAGAGGTCTTTAAGTCAAGAGTGAATAGATTATTTCTAGGCAAGCGTGCTCCATCGTCGGCCACATCATCACTTACCATCAGGTGGGATAGTGGTCAAACGCGAGCCTATCAATAATAATAAAAAAAATACTAAGGCACCATACATGTGATGAAGCGTGGGCTATTGGGGGTATTGCGGGACTTTAACGAAAAAACGTGGAAAGTCCCACAAACCTCCATTAAAATGCCAAGATCCTCCGACCAGACGGGTGTTTTGTCTGATCTGACAACTGCCCGATAAATGATTTGATTGTTGTATATGTTTGAATCGCGCGGAGAGCTCTGATTGTCGCCACAACGAATGATCCTATGTGCCTCGCATTCATCGGATCCCCGCAACCTTTATCAGGTCATCGGTCCACCTTGTAGAAGGCCTGCCTACGCTACGTCTTCCAGTACGTGGTCGCCATTTCAGAACCTTTCGTCCCGAGCGGCCATCTGTTCTGCAAGCAATGTGCCCTGCCCATTACCACTTAAGTTTGGCGATTCTTCGTACTATGTCGGCAACCATAGTTCTCCTGCGGATATCTTACTAGTCTATTATTTCATATCACAATAGAATAATTCAATGTATTGTAGAATTCAATACAATCAACGCTAATCTTTCGTTCCTAGAGCTACGGAACTAATTTCACTAACATTGATAAGTCGCGGCACACATATTCTCGCGGGGTATTTGTTGAATAAAAACATTATAGAAGTTTACATAACATTTCTCTGTTCTGGATCCTGTAGTAGGTATTATTAGGCGGTTATCCTACGTCGGATACGTCCGACCAACTCTCTCGTGTTTATTCTGCGAGAGTCACACATTCACAACTAAATACTCCATCTCGTCAGCTCTTCTGTCACTTAAGGAGATTGAAGAGGTAAACGAGATGAGAGTACCTAGTCGCAAACACACAACGCACCCTTAGTTCCGAATTACGTCAAAAGCGATTATATCGCGAATCCGACCAAATTTAATAGTCGCAAAATATAAGGACTATTGAGTACTATTTGTGACGTTGCGCGTTGGTCGGATTCGCGATATAATAGATTTTGACGCAATTCGGAACGCGGGGTCTGGCCTGGACACAAACTATCGTCAGGTCAATCCAGTGGTAACGGTAATATGGCATTCAGAAAAAGTGAAATATTTTAAGTTTTTTTTTTTAATCTACAAGTTGTTGGCCGAGATAATGCTATCGTAATATTGCTAATTTAATAAAAAAACATTGTTTCCAATGTTTCAGATCTTTTGCTTCTTAATTAATTTTAGTTTTGTTTTTTTTTTAAATTTAATTATTGCCTTAAGTACGTGTTACGTTCATAGTCAGACCATGATTGTTCTACAAAAATATAGATAGATGCAAACAATTGCTATAGATCAATTATATTTGAATCAAAACTGTTTGATCCCGATCGGGATTGTATCATCGAAAATGTTTTCTCTCTATAACTCAAAAGTTTGCTGGGAAGAAACTCATTGCTGAGTTAAGCTTATCTTTGTACAAAAACTTTCTGTAATGTATCATAAAGAATTAAGACATAACTACAATAATGGCTGAAAATGTAATCACACTAATATGTATTGTAAAAATATATGTAAGTATGTACAGTAGGTATGTATGTATGTTTGTTGCACCTTTACACTAAACCTTCTGAACGGATTTGGATGAAATTTGTTACACAGGTACATCAAATCCCAGAAAAGAACATAGGATACTTTTATCTCAGGAATATGTTCCCTTGGGCTATTTTTTTAAAGAGAAGTGAGAAGCTAGTCAGTAATAATATCATAAATAGCTTGATTACTCTACAATAATTAGCATCTCATTGCTAATTATTGCAGGGCATCTTTTCACAACCCTGTAACATGCTCATTGTAAATTAGCAACCAGAAAACTATGTCTAATGAATCCACCATAGAAAAATAATAATAATGAGAGTAGGATAGGACAGTTCTGAAAATACCACATTACCAATAATAAAATAAAATAAAAAAAACTAAGGAACTCGAACTGCCCTTGAATGCCTATTAAAATTACAATGAAAGAGAAAAAATATAATTAAAATTGATTCACACCTGTGCAAATGTGTTGTGTGACTAAATAAACACAAAACATAATAACCTGACTATGACTATTAGTTTTTGCCAGAAAAATACACAAATATGGTGATTAAAAATTGTTTTAAGTGTAAACAACTGTGCTAGTGTGAAAAATAAAATGTATCAAACCTTTTTTCGCTGTAAACAAAAAGACAATGAATAAGCTGATGCATGCAAAACTTATGTCTAAATGATTGTCCAAAAAACAATAAAGATCAATATAATATCATTGGGGGACACTTGCAAAATTTTAAGGCTCAGGTGAGAAGAGGTGAGAGAAATTAAAAATTACTTCGTACTTTTTTAGAACTGTCAACAACATGAATATTTAGGTCTGACATGACATGATGGTAACATCTGGTTATTTGGTAAATAGTCACAGTAAACAAAGGAATCCCAAAAATAACTGACACTGCGATCATACAATGACGCTGATCTTCAAGAACTACGCACAAAACCCGTTGGTTTTCAGCCAGGCAATGAACTAAACATAAAATCGAAACGGATGCGTCATTCGGTAAATACCACGAGAAACGGTAAAACTGACGTAAAATCTTAGCGTAAAATAACAATTTTTTACGCTGAACCTTAGCGTCGCACAAGAAGGCGACAAAGAACCAGGAAAAATAAGAGATAAATCCTTTTGAAATCCGAAAAAATCTATAAGCCGCATCCGCAATATGGAAACTTGTGATAAAAACAACAACGATGAAATGTAATTGGGTAATCTGAAGCCTCATTTATATTATTAATAGTAAATCTATCTCACCTCTTTACGTTTTTTAGTTTTCCTTTTGTCTGCCATTATAAATAATTTTTGCCAACGTAGTCTTGAATGTCTGGGAATCTATTCGCTTTTCTTGTTTCTGACGCTGACACTTTTTTGTTGACAGGTCACCATATTGAATGAATGAATGAAAACTTGTATAAATGTTCAATCAGATGTTTTAGAAGACTCGATTACACGAAATCATTTTTTTTTACAATGGCAATAATTGGGATCAGTTATTATTAACCTACTGGAGCAACACGGAGCGACTGCCTATGAATCCAACCAAAACCGCAAAACCAGTATCACATTTCCTGGCTTCTGACTATCCGTTATGAACTACCTAACCTTAGTAGTCTCATGGCTGTCTCTAGAAATATATAATCTTATATATTTCTAGAGACAGCCATGAGACTATAGGGAAGTGTGGAAGTGAGAAACGTATATACGAAACAATTAAGAAAATTGAGTAACATTCTGTGTCTCATTCGGCGGGTCGCTTTTACCCTATTTAGACCTATCACTATCAATTTTTATGTTTTTACAATAATTTTGGCAATTAAAGTAATAATTTTAGTGTATGTATGACAAATAGACTCCTATAGTTAAGTTTTAAGTGTATTTCTGTGGTCACATTTATGGAAAAGTTTACTTAATAACCTCATTTTAGTGTTATGTGTAGTGCTAGATGTGTGGCCACGCGGTGGCGATATCTATAGGTATTTAATCTAAGGCTAGGCCCAAAAGGAAATAGCGTGAAGAATTTTATTGAACTCCTACATATAGGTTTGGCCAGAGAAGCTAAGGACATCGAAAAGTAAAATAATGGAAGGGAAATCTTTGCATTGTAGGTTTCTAAGCAAACAAAACAGGCCCATATTAATTATTATCAATCTTGGAGATCGACTCAAGCAAGCTAGAAATAACCATTTTGTAACGTAGTCTGAAAAGACCAATATACAAAAATTAAAAAAAAAATCTGTCAATGTCAAACTGACACTGACATGACATTTCGTTTCATCATTTGCACTTTCGCAGTTTGCTTAACCAGCCGACTTGTGTCATCATTTCCACAGGAAAATATATTCGTATAATCGATAATTTGTTCTTGTTTCGTTTCATAAGACTGCGTCAGTCCGTGTGTGTAGTTTGTACGTATAGTTCAGTATCCTAACCTTTGGTGAACTCTCGTTTACGGTCACCTTCCCTAGTCGGAAAGTTTATTTGAATTTGTTTCTAGTAATATTTAATACCGTACTTAGTAATAGATGATATCATATCCATTTTACTATATCTAGAACTAGAATTCACGAGTGATAATAATCAAGTTTAACGTGATCAAACGAGTGTTAGTATTTATATTCTGAAGAGAAATAAAACGACTGCAGGATGGCTGAAACAAGAGTAAATGGACATCAAATACATGACGGTAATATCTTTTACTATTTATGCAACAATTCTTCTCTAAATTACTAGTGAAAATATTGTAATACTTTACTGAAATACAGTGAAACCTTGATAACCTGGATAACTGGGCTCAAGGGATTAAACTCTTATTATTTATTACTTTTCCTTTACCTAGTTTCTTAAAAAGCTAAGTGACAATGTCATATAATACCTAGGTCCTGTGAAGAAATTAATTCATTAAACCCCAAGCGAACGCCGGCGTTCGCGCAGCTATTGTCTTTCAATTGTGTCTGTCATTATCACGATTGAAAGGTTAAAATGTTTTCAACCAAAATGTCTGGAGCAATATTCCAAATGCTAAAGTAAAAATTAACTGTCTCATTTATTGAAGCTATGGAACTAATAAGTCCCAAGTATAGAAATATCGTAAAAAAATCTCAAAAATGTATGTCAGCTGTTTTTATTAATATACCTCAATTTCTGAGACTAATAGGTTTATTACCAAGTCTCAGTAATTGAGGTATTTCAAAATAATCATTAGCTAAGGTTTCTTGCATTTGAAGCCCATTAATTAATTAAACCCCAAGCGTACGCCGGCGTTCGCGCACCTATTGTCTTTCTATTGTGTACGTAATTACCATGATTGAAAGGTTTAACCAGGGTTAACTTTTTTTTTTTTGTTTGCTATGCACCAACTTAAACAAGTGTATATATTATCATGTAATTCTTATTCAATTATATCCTATGTTGAAATTGTTTGTTCATATGATACAAAACTTTTGGTCAAAGACAATATAGATTGTTTTGCTTCTGTCTATTGTTTCACATATAAGTTATTGTTCTTCAAATTGATTTGTTTGTTAATAATTACTTATACAAGTTTGTAGTTCAACATTTTTTACAACATAATTTTATAAGAATGAATAAAATAATACAATAATGATTAATCCAGCAATAATAAAAATATTAAAAATATAATATGGTTAAACTGTGCTTTTGTGGGCCAAGGGTTGAGCTTGCAAGCTTGCAAGTTTGCATTGCCTTTGGCAGAGAAAGGGTTCGAGGACAGGCAAGACCCGGGGTCCCTGCAATAACCCCCAAGACCTGGCCTACAAAGTTACTCATAATGTGTTGGTTCAAAAAATAATCTTATACTTTATATATAATCCTTCTGTATGTGTTTGTCACACAACTCATCCAAAACTGCTTGATCAATTTAGAAGAAATGTTGTGTATATTCGAGTGGGTCCATAAATGTTTTGAAAATAATTTTGGACCCTACAAGTGGTGCTGCTTCTCAAATTTTTTTTCTGACGAAAGCCATCGGGCAGGACAATGTCTGTTGGGACTGTTAGTTTACTATAATATACTCAAGGTTAAACTAGAAAATAGAGGTTAATAACATTTACAGTAAAAACACGTTTTAAGGTACCTACATTTAAACAATTGAAATTAACATCTACTTATTTCAGTGAAATTCCAAAAAATAGATTAATGTCACTGAATCGGAAAAACAAATTACCTATTTTAAATTCGAACCGTATAACGGTAATTACGTGCCAGTTACCTGTGCACCAATTGTGTTTAAATGCCCTTTTATTTTAAAGAAAATGCCTGATTTAGTGCATATTTATACAGGCCCTTTAAATAGTATTATAGTTAATTTCTTTAATTTTTTTTTTATTATTTTCATATTTATTTCCAAAGTATATAAACTTAAAATAATAATATAGCATTGCCACGCTGGATGGTAATGCTGATTCGTTGACTGAAGAAGAGTTCAGCTCTCTGGTCAAGCGAAGATCAACTGTTTCCTGATATCCCGAACAACTCGATGAGCGCTCGGACCCCATGGCCCTAGTGTTCTTTAAAATAATTATTTAAGTTACACACACACACAAGCATTAGTAAGCTGAATTTTTACAAATATTAATTCCCCACTCCCCTTTATCAGCAAAAGTCAAAGCTCTCACCCCCCTCTCTATGTTTACGTAAACATTGGTACAAGCATTTGTCAATTTGTTGGTTTCGTTATTAATTTATCAGCAGTAGTTGTAAGTCTAAAAATAAGGAACAGGCTTGAAATCCCCCATGTCATCAAAAATAAGCAAAGCAAGTACCCTCCCTCTGTAGTGCTTATGTAATACTTGAATGGCCCAAGGTGAATTTTTGATTGGGGATGTTTTTACCTTAACCATATAGTACAATGCATTCCAAATGAGAATAGGATCGATTGCCATGTTGTGACGTCACGATTTACTGTCAAATCGAGAAAAGAAATTTATAAACTAATTATTTAACGAAAAAATTAATTTATTTACAACTATGAACAAAAAAAAGTTTAATCAGAATCCAGTTCTTCAATTTAACTTATCTCTGAGTTCTTCAATTTTGCCAAAATTTCTTCGATTTGACAGTACGACGTGACGTCACAACTTGACAGTTGATCCTATTCACATTTGAAATGCATAGTAACTACAGGTCCCAATCAGACACAACATCTGTCCGGTTGGAGAATCCTTCTATTTTAACAGACGGAGGTGGGACATGACACACTGTCCCACATCCCTCTACAATGATATAACTAGCAATTTTAACTGCATTTTTATTTACTGCTCCACTCCTATTGGTTGAAGCGTAATGCTATAATAGTCTTCTTTGATTAATGGTCTGTCGAACACTAAAATAATTTTTCAATTCGCACCAGTAGTTCTTATGATTAGCACATTCAACAAACTCGCTCTTTAATTCTCTAATATAGATTTTTAAATGTACTATATAAACATGGTGACATCTCGGTCTCAGTGATAGCAGTTCCGCCCTCTATATTTATATCTTTCACGTGAATAGATAGCCATCAACAGATACAAGTAGTGCATTGATATGTCAGATAGTCAGTTTATGTATAATATAGATTATATCAACTATTATTATATGATTCATGTCAACAGCAATGCTTCAGTACAAAGTCCGCTCTTCAGCTCTGTTCTTGAATATATTAAACTGTTTGCCAAGATTTTCTTATAGGCTATTCTATGGATCTGTCTTTACCTATTTACTTATTTATGGTAGGTTTTATGATTATGTAAGTATTATTTTATGTAGTTTATTGTACCTACGAGTAGGTACGACGAACGACGAGTATCCACCCGTACGTTGTTGAAATTGAAACCTCTACGGTCCGGACTAAACGTTTCGCCTCGTCGTTTATACCGCGTACGTCGAAGGGCTGGAATAATCCGCCTGCTGCGGTGTTCACGTCCGATTATAATTTGAGTGTTTTCAAGGCAAGAGTCAATAGGCTCATTAACTAGTGCGCCTCACTATCAGACATTGCATCACTTACCATCAGGTGGGATCGCACTCAAGCACTAGTTTATATCAATTAAAAAAAAAAACTCCGTAATAATAATACCCACCTCCCGCTAGTCTTGGAGTTCCCGCTCCGCCCTATACCGTCAGACAGAAGTCATTGGGATGATTTCCTACACAAATAAAACCTATGATCTTGAAATTAAGACTTAGTACAATGCATAAAATATCCATGCTCTCAAAACGGTGAAGGAAAACATGGTGAGGAAACCGGCATGTCCTAGAACCAAAAATTTCGAAGATATGTGACATTCACCAACCTGCAATTTCTTCTCCTAGAGAGGAGGCCTGAGTCCCAGCCCCCAGCAGTGGTAACATTAAAAAGGCTGATGATAAAATATCCACTAAGCCTCAATTTCAAGATCGTAGGTTCTCTTTTTAGACAAAATAACTTATTATGTCTGGATATCAGATATAATTAGTTATTTTGTCTGCTAATAGCCGTGAAAAAAGTACAGTGTTTGTAATGCGTTTTCTTGTCTCTAAGGGTGTTTTTAATAACGTGCGATTTCGTCACGCATGCTGATTTGCTCGGCATGCAGAAAAAGTGTATTCCACGCATTACAATAAATACTTGTATGAAATGGACATTTACGGGGGTTACGCATGCGAAGCAATCGATATCTTAGGGCTCTTTTCCTGTCATGCGTATTTTATCCCGCACGCGGATTTCGTCCGCATGCGGGTGTTATCACGCTCCGGGCCGTTGAAAAGAATATACCTACCTCGAACTCGTGCACACCGCGTGGCTATGGAATGCGGCGGCCGCGGCAGTGCCAATAGGAAGATTATTCAGCCTACTGAATAATGTAATAAAAACATACATATATCCAATTAATTACTGTTACCGTTGATTCCACGTGATTAAAGCGGGAACTATGTTAGATCGACGCACACGTGGGCCACGCCTGATTTGTACCACAACATAGATAGGTACAGAAGACAATCTCATGTATGTACTTCACTTTTTATACCTACGCTCGGTGGACACACACTAATGAGCGTTTGAGCCGGAACTGTTCGACGAGTGGTCCGAGACGCGACCGGGACATCGTGTACGTGAGCGGTGTCTATGTGTGCGTTGCTCGAGCGCGCTTTGTATATAGATTGACTTCTGTACCTATCTATTTTGAGTTTGTACTGAGAGACGCGTCGCGTGGCGTGAATTTAATGTAGCTCTACAATCTACAAGTCCTGTTGCCATATAAAATGTATGGGGATCGACGCGCCCAGATCGGCATCTTGGCCCACATGTGCCCGATGTTGGTATACCTTAAAGCGAGAACTACATTAGATTACACTGACGTACATTGGGCCACGCCTGTTTTGTACGCAGAGACGCGTCGTCGCGTGGCATGGATTTGATGTAGCTCTACAAGTCTAGTTGCTGTATAAAATGTATGGAGACCAACGCGCCCAGATCGGCGTACTCGTACGTAGTCCATGAGTGCGCACGAAGATACAGCGACCTTAAGCGGCCGAATAAATTTCGTACACCCGTGTGTAAAACGACCATTAAACGTTTTTCAAGGTCGCTCAAGTTCTACAGGTCGCGCGGTGAATCAAGATCGCTCGGCAAAAGTGGAAGGGGCATGCGCAGTATTCAATTCTAAGGTCTATTTGGCGACGTGTTGGCGGGTGTGCGCCGACGGCGACACGTCATTGGTAGATAGAGTCGCTCTTCAATTCCCGCGTTGCGTTCTCGCGTCTCATTGGATACTGTTGTACTTGGGTACTATTGCGTACAGCTTGTGTTATCGTATTAGTAATACGTAGTCGTAAAAAAATGGTTAAAAATAAAGTTTTAAAACGGCTAGCCAGAAAAATGGTTTATGACGTGAATTGTTACGTTAAGAAAGAAACTAACGAAATTTTTTTTTTATTTTTATTTTTATTAAAAAAAAAAAAATCTGAGTTTACCTACTTACAAGATAAATTACAAGCAAAAACTAGTGTTATTATAAGTTATGTTACTAAGGCTCAAACATACGAAATTAAAAATAAAATCCTAACATACTAAGAATTTCTGTGCGCAATTGTACACATGCGCCGATTGCCCCCACTACTTTCACCTAGCGATCTTGATTCACCGCGCGACCTGTACAGACGTATATTAATCGGCGACTTAAAATTAACCCTCTCAAGATGGGGAAAATTAAGGCGACTCACAGTGTGATGACATTTTGCATTATGCCGCGCCTGTACACTTTTTACATAAAGTGACGTCAAATTCATGCCTCCACTCCTGACCTTTGATGCATTTTATCTTTTGTCAATTGTTATTGGTTCGTTAGAGCAAAAATACGTATCTAATATTATTTGATATCTAAATAATTAATAGGATAATAGAATTATCTTTTTTGTATTCTACGTTCTCCTTGGAAAGGGTAGAACATTATGTAACAGTAGTAGGTACCACATGTATTATATGTATGTATTCTTTGTGTTTTAATCAAAGACTACGATTTGACAATACGAATGTTGCATTTTTTTTCCACTTCATAAATAGTGAGGACCAAAAAAATCTTCACCGCGACTTCGTGATGAAGTTGATAGCTGAGCTTCTACTTCCATCTCGTATATAAAGATGTAGAAGAATTTGGAAAATCTTCAACAGTATGAAACTTAACAAATAACAATAGGATAAACTCAAAAATAACACCAACAACACTTCTGAAACACGGAACACATTCGATTCTTTGCAGGCAAAGTAACGAATGAAAAATAAAATGGCCGTCACAGAAACGAAGCCTTTTTTTAAAACTTATTTCTTGACATGGCTACAGCTAGAACCTTTTTTTAGTATTGGCATTAAGGCTAAGATCTCACGAAGCGGTTTTATTTTTGAAACAGCTGTTTTATTTTTGAACTCACCTAAGTTTTGAGTGGTTTTGCAGCCGTCGCAGTTGTAATTATCACTCGCAAGCTTGGTGGGCTGAGCACGCCACATTTATGGCAGTAAGTCCCCTCTTTGAGGCTTGGCTGGAAAGAACTCACGACGTCCTAGCCTTTCGTATGACTTCTCACCGGATACGGTAAGTTCAGGAGATACCTGTACCGAATTCGTGTGGAAGTGACGTCCGGGTGTCGCCTCTGTGTGGACCGTTCGGAGGACACGGTGAAACATACGATAGAGGTGTGGCCGGCTTGGGCAGAGCATCACCGTGTCCTTGTGGGGGCGATAGGCGGTGGCGATCTCTTGCGCTGGGCCTTGGTACAGGCCATGGTCGGGAGCGAGGAGGAGTGGCAGGCGGTCGCCTCCTTCTGTGAAGCAGTAATGCTAGCAAAAGGGGAGGCCGACCACATTAAGCAACGCCGCCGGACCAATCTGAAGATTTAGGCCACGGTCACGCCTCAAGGAGTTGTCAGCAGAAAAAAGCTTGGTGGTTGAAAATCGAAAGACGGGCGGTTGATTATCAGTTGAGCTCTGAACCGCCATGGAAACACACCAGAAACGTGCTGTTGCGTTATACTTATTTCACAGAAGAATTAAAAACAGCTTTATAACAGCTTTAAAAACGGCTTTTATGGCTCTGGATGCATCGGATTTCCCTGCCCGCTGAAGGCAACTGTGGGCGCTAACCGACCTCAAAGCATGCGGGCGCTACCCACCGAGGCTGCAGGTGACCGAAGCTCGCGCGATTCTACTAGTTCATTGCCATTGCAGTGGGAGCCGTAAACAACTGCGTACACGCACACGTAAAACGCGTCGTGAAACGTGTTTTAATTTTTTACATATAATATATCTCTAGCATTCTACAGAAGTGAAAACCGCTTCGTGAGTTCTTAGCCTAAGTAAAAGGCGGAGTGTTAAAAAATATGGTAATATTTTTGATTATTTTAGTTTTCGATTCATATTAGACTTTATATAAACACACACATACAGTATCTTAGTCCTATTTTCCATAAAGGTTCTAATGTTAAAAAACCGGTATGAAAAATCGAATTTGGAGACATCACTTTTACTAAAAATCTGGCAACATATTTTCAGAAATTGACATTTGCACATGTCAAATCATAGTCTTTTATTAAAAAAAACCGGCCAAGAGCGTGTCGGGCCACGCTCAGTGTAGGGTTCCGTAGTTTTCCATCCATCACAATAAGTGTACCCACTTATGAGTTTAAAAAAATGCTTGCCTATACGACTATACCTTTTTGTCTTTTTGTACAAAAAACTGTTCTTTCCATCAAGTTCAAAATAATTTTCCTAGAAAGTCCTTATAAAGTTCTACTTTTCAGATTTTTTTCATATTTTCTAAACTTATGGTTCAAAAGAGGGGGTAGAGGGGGGGGGACGCATTGTTTTTTACTTTTGGAGCGACTATTTCCGAAATTATTGACCTTATCAAAAAATGATTTTAGTAAACCAAGTAAGTGCAGTGCAATAATAGTCACTTTCTGAGCAAGTGTATTGAAAAGAAAATGACGTCATAGGTACAACACGTCATCATGCTTGTTGTAATGTTTAGACAAAATATAAAAAAATTTGCAAGTCATTTCGCAAGAATTGGTCTTCGGACTTTGTACATCATTCTGTTGAAAACATGACGCGTTGAGTAAATGGTTATCAAAGTTTGTTACCATGATAAATAAAGCGGCCTTTTCCTTAAAAATCATCTTTGAAACTAATCTATAATACTAGCTTCTGCCCTCGACTTCCCCGGCGTGAAATTTGGTTTCTCCATACAAACTTTCGACCCCCGTTTCATCTCCTTGGGAGGTTAATTTTGGTAAATCCTGTCTTAGTGCTTGCCTTCGTCATAAAAGTAAACCTTGTGCAGAATTTCACGCTTCTGGTCCCAATAGTTTCAGCTATGCATTGATATGTCAGTCTGTCAGTTTCTTCTTATATTTATTATATAGATTACCAATGCTAGGTAATCGGTTGTCTTGGTATGGTCATGTAAAGAGGAGAGATGAAGCGCATATTACTAAAAGAGTTCTGAGTACACATGTAGATGGATGGAGAGGGAGAGGAAGGAAAGATGGATGGATTGTGTCAAGACAGAATGGAAGAAAAAGACATGTTGCGCCGACCCCAAGTCATATTGGATAAGGGCAGGAAGAACAAGAGAGTACAAATGCGAAAGTAAGTCTATTTGTTATCTATTTCTTCACATCTTACGGCCCGGAATTGGATGAAGCTTGGTACATGAGTAGTCACGACTCGAGTGTGTGGAATAGCTAATAAAAGTGCCCGACCAAAACGGGACTATACGCCTTAGCGAAGAATATTTAACCACCAATTTTATGTGTAAATATATTTCTAAAGGTCCAAGCCGTTTCGATAGAGTAGGGAAAAGTTGCGAAAAGTTGCGAAATTGCTAAATTTTTTATTTTGACAAAAGTATGCAATAAAAAATAAAATGTTGTTCATGAATCTATAATAAACATATTTTTTTCAAACCAATTGACCTAGCCGTTACGGAGGAGTAGGCCTCAGAAAATCACTGTTTTATGGCACTTTTCGGGCGCTTGGCCCTTAATGTTGAAACCGAAACTTCGGTAGGTAATTGTCATCAGTTTCGACCTAAACATATCCGAAAAATTTTTGAACATGTTAAATTGAAGAAAAAAAAAAAGTAGGTGTTTTTTTTTTAAATAAACTATTAGTGTTAATTAAAAAATTAACAATTAATTTCTTTAAATAAAAGAAAATTCTATAACCAACCATTATATTGTAAAGAAAGTACCAAAGGACCTCATTAATTGACTGTTTTACCTACCGACCTGAGAGCTGGTGAGCTTGGTTGGTGATGATAGCTATGAACTCACCTGAAGTCAGTCGAAGGAGGCGCCATAATTCACGAAGACCGAGTTTCGGTACAGCCGAAGGCTCTGCCGATTTTTTGCCGAAGCTAGATGTTTTTGCCGAAGCTAGATGTTTTTGCCGAAGCTAGATGTTTTTGCCGAAACCTCCAGTCGGTCACTTGTATTTTCTTTTGGGATGGTTTACGACTGTCACGTGGGCGAAGCCGCTGCCTGGCTGAAGATGAGTTTCAGACTTAATCCTCAGATCCACCAGACTTCAAACTTGATTTATTACAATGATGATTTAAATTTACAATACTTCTTTAAAAATGATTTACCGCCATTTTTGTTAATTTTAACAGTTTTTGTAGCTACTGCTGCGTTGCTTAAGATTTATCGTATGCAAAACGATTTTTTAATAATATACTTATCGAGAATATAATGTTTTAAAGATTTATTACAATCATAGGTACGGAATTTTCCGGTGACATATTTTTTTTGCAGCGCACATAACAAAAAGCAGCGTGAATTATTTTTTTGGTTTAGCATAATGCCGAGACGGCTTATCTAGTCTCTGCTAGTCTTATCATTTCCACTAATTTTTTTTTTTAGATTTCAAAGTTTGTATTTCCTTATACATAGATACAAATTGAGGATCTTGCTTGTCATCGATAGCATAAAAAATGTTTCGTCACATCATAGTTATTGTAATATTTTGAGGATAAGTAGGTATCTATATAAAAAAGGTTTGCAAGTCATTTCGCAAAAATTGGTCTTTGGACTTTGAACATCTGTTAAAACATGACGCTTTGAGTAAATCGTTATCAGTTTGTTACCATGATAACTAAACCTTCGGATTTACCTTATAAATCAGTCATACTGATATAATATTCGTCATATAGCATGATAATATAAAAAAACGCTATGATTATAAAAAAAAAAGTTTATTGTTGCCAAAAATAATTAGATAATCACATTCACAATCTAGGCCCAAGTCCAGGAAAACATAGACACAGTAACAGTTTGCAAGGTGGTTTGTTTGTTGCTCGAACGGATTTGAATGAAATTCAGTACACAAATAGACCGTGTCCTGGAATAGAATATTGGGTTTCTATACAGTCAGTATGTTCCCTTGGGATAATTTTCTATTTTTACGCGGATGACACCGCTGAAGATGCTAAAAATATACAATGCGTTCTAAATGAGAAAAGGATCGATCGCCATGTTGTGACGTCACGATTTACTGTCAAATCGAGGAAAGAAATTTTTAAACATTAATTAATTTACCAAAATTTTAATTTATTTATGAACTGTGAACGAAAAAAGTTTAATCAGAATCCAGTTCTTCAATTTTACTCATCTCTAAGTTCTTCAGTTTTGGCAAAATTCCTTCGATTTGACAGTACGACGAGACGTCAAAACAAAGGAATCGGTCCTATTCTCATTTGGAACGTGTAGTAAAAGCGAATGTAACTATCTATATGTTACCTTTTTACGTCTTAACAGCCTAGAGTTGGATGAAAGTTCACACATAGGTAGAAAGTACATAATTGAAATTGGTCTAATTTGTAATTCGGTATTACTAATATTATTATTATTATTATTATTCAATATATTTCGTATTATTTTGTCATTTATACTTATTTTTGACATTTATATTTATTTTGACATTTAATTGATTTGACATTATACAATTATTTATTTATTTTAATACCTGTAATATTAATATTTTTTGCCTTTTTAAATGTACCTAATATTGAAACTGAATTTTAAAACGAATGTTATTTTACTGAAATTTATTTATTTGTTTTGTTTTGCAGTGCCCTTACAGGGTGCATGTTTGAAACTCTTTGTTTTTATTCCAACCACTGTACAACATGTTTGCAATAAACTCATTTGATTGATTGATTGATTTGACCATTTCTTGAAATAGGTCTAAGAAAATTATCCCGGCAATAATATATTCTCTGCTTGCACAGGATACTTTTGATCGTGAGATAATTTTCTAATTTAAGCTAGTTCAGAATAAAAATAAAAATATGCAAACCAAGCGTTTACCACGTTTACTCATTGGATATGACGATCCATGACAATCCTAACTATGCCTATCACAAGTTGACAGGTTTTTAGCAATGACATCTCTAGATGTTGCCGGCTGTGCAGCTTTCCGCATTCTGTGGTGTGAGTCAAATAGTGATCATCATTATTCATAGCCCAAATTCGCCCAGTACTGAGCATGGGCTTGTCTTTTCTTGTGACTTACCCACGGACTTGTACCAGCCTCATCCAAATTGTTCCAGGGTTTACCCGTGACGCCAAAAATATCTGCCATTTTGCCGTTGGACCGTCGATACTTCTTCAAATAGTCAGTCATACAGAGAAGAATTGCATACCTTGTCTCTTTATGTTTTATAAAATACACTTATTCGTTATCAGAGCTTACATAAGAGATATTATATCTATCTAATATAAACTTTATCTGCGCAGTTTCATGAAATACGGAACTAGATATTTTTAATATTTAATCTTATCCAATTTGTATGACGTTTAATCTCATCGTAAAAACAATGATGTTAATTATATAACATATAAAAACATGATTTTCATGAGCATGATAATCAAAATGACTTATGGAGGGTCGAGGAGAATACAAACAAAAACCGGCCAAGAGCGTGTCGGGCCACGCTCAGTGTAGGTTTCCGTAGTTTCCCGTCCGTCACAATAAGTGTACTCGCTTATGAGTTAAAAAAAATGCTTGTAAAAATACGATTAAACTACAAACTTAGTCCAGAAATTATTTTGTAGAACCCTTTTGTCTTTTTTGTACAGAAACTGTTCTTTTCATCAAGTTCAAAATATTTTTTCTAGAAAGTCCTTATAAAGTTCTACTTTTCAGATTTTTTTCATATTTTCTAAACTTATGTTTCAAAAGTTAGAGGGGGGGGGGGACATATTGTTTTTTACTTTTGGAGCGTTTATTTCCGAAATTATTGACATCATCAAAAATGATTTCAGTAAACCCTTATTCATTTTTAAATACCTATTCAACAATATATCACACGTTAGGGTTGAAATAAAAAAAAAATCACTTCCCACTTTACATATAGGTAGGTACTACTGTACTTTACATATACACACTACCCTAATAAAACATTTTTTTCCAATTTTTATTTTACCACTTTGTCGGCGTGATTGATATACATATTGGTACCAAATTACAGCTTTCTAGTGCTAACGGTCACATAGATTAAGCGAGGATGGACAGACAGACATGGCGAAACTATAAGGGTTCCTAGTTGACTACGGAACCCTAAAAATGATAAAAAACTCCAAAAAAATATTTTGACGAATTCATGTTTTTTTTCAATGCTAGGCCGACGTAAAACCTGCCTCTGGTATGAATTTCCATATAATATGTAGTACAAAGACTGGTAAAAATAATTATCAAAAATATGCGTTACGTTGTATTTTGACCTTTTTTGACGATTTTCTCTAAATCTCAATTAGAAATTTATAATTATATAAAAAAAAACATACATTCAGCCGAACATAGAACCTCCTCTTTTTCGAAGTCGGTTAAAAATGAATCCCTATAATCCCTTGGCCATGCCATCACGCGTGAACGGCTGGTCCGATTTCGCTAATTCTTTTTTTGTTGTGTTTAGTCAGGAGAAGGTTCTTATGAAAAAAAAAAAAAAAATTAGGGTAGTGTACGGTATTGTAAGGTAAAGTAGGGTAGCGTAGGGTAGATTAGTGTAGAGTAGGGTAGGGTAGGGTATAGTAGGGTGGAGTAGGGAAGAGCGGGAGAAGCTGCGCGGGCAAAAGCTAGTCCATAATAAAACTGAGTCCGACAAAACACTTCCTCAAGTAGTTACTTTTTTATCATTTTTGATATAATAAAAACTGGATAATATGCTCTTATTAGCATTGCTTCAAAAACCCATAATACAAAAATAGCTTAATTATGTAATTAGTTATTTTGTATGAATTACTTTGTGTGGCATTCAAGGTAAAAAAAAAAACATCAACTATACTAAATTGACACTTGGGTGTTTTACTCATGCATTTTTAATTGCCTCTATAAAATTAATAAATCTATAGAAGTTTTTATTAGTAGTGCCCTCACCAGGATATAGATCGATATCCTGGTGAGGGTCGTGGGAATCAGATGGAGACGATAAACACAGGACCGGTCGTTGTGGCAATTCTTGGGGAGTCCTACGTCCAACTGTAAAGAAAGAAAGAAAAGGTGTAGACGTCTTTCTGCTGAAATGATTATGAAAGTTTTACCTCGGAGTCAAAGTAACTCAACTACCAGTATGTATTTAAATATGACTATGTCAAGAGGAGTTAATCTTGATCATATAAGTCCAAAGTCCAGGAGTTATCATTTTATCACAACTCGCAAGTCGTATAAAGATAAAATAAATAATATGACAAACACCTGACGGTGTCGTGCGTTTTATTATGATTAAAACAAAGTTGAGATGAAAGATAATATAAGAACAATGGTGTATTATGTTTAAGCAAGTACTTTTTAATACAATGAGAATGATTTCCTTAGATCACACCATTAGTCATTGGTGTTAAATAACGAAGAGACAAAACTATCTACTATAGATTACATATCTATTTAACACCGACTTCCAAAACTGAAGTTATTTTTTACTTTTCAGTGTTTTTTTACCTTGAAGTCGGTTTTTATTGAATTTTATTTTCTAAAAAGTTTTTTATTTTTCACTTTTTAGTTATGGTACCACCTCTAAAAAGTACTCCTCAGCCAAACTTAAATACCTTATAGCCAGAGTGCATCTCATAACGATTTTAATAATTCCAAACATGGTTAGATCACATTAATTTACCTTTTTTTATTTTATTTATTTATATAGGAATAATGCTAGAACTACACTGCGCACACGTGTGCCACACACGCCGATCTGGGCGCGTCGGTCTCCATACATTTTATATGGAAACTAGACTTGTAGAGCTACACTAGATCCACGCCACGCGACGTCGTTCTCCGTACAAATCAGGCGTGTTACACGTGTGCGTCGGTCTAATGTAGTTCTAGCTTTACTAACAATTACACATTAGGTCTTATTAATCAACTAATACATACAAGTTCATCATGCAAATGTAAAACTCACACCTTTATTCACAGAATACATTTAAAAACGTTATTTTGACGAAAGAGTATAAACAAGTAATCAATTAATATTATCCAGTAAATACAAAACCTTACCTTACCTTCCGGCTTCATCACCAGATCGGTTCGATGCATCCCCCCTCTTTTCTGTGAATTCTGCTGTGATCCTATGAGGAGTTCTGTTCCATATTTTCGAAGTTCGTGATTAGATCATTATAATATTTCTATGGGAACAACTTGGAAGCATAACCTTTCAGCCAAAAAAATAATTTTTAAAATCGGTCCACAATTGACCGTAATATCGGTGAACATACATAGAAAAAAAAACATACATTCAGCCGAACATAGAACCTCCTCCTTTTCGAAGTCGGTTAAAAGCTGATAAAATTTTGTTTCCCACGTAAATTTTACATCCGTCTGGGGTCAAGGTCTTTAGTCTCAATTGACTTAAGAATCGCATCATAGATTTTGTTCTTATAAATCTATGAATAGCATAAAAACAAAAAAAAGAAAAAAAAATATTACAGTGTGAAGCATCTACTTACGTGCTTTACACTTTAAGAAGATTTTTAAACATCGAAGTAATGAAGAAGATGAGAATTAAATTGGATGACTTCTTGTCTTGGATGTGGCTCAGAGTCAGGTATAATAGAAGGAATGAATATTTATGTCGTCGTAAAGGAAATGAAATACAAAAATTCTACGGAATTTTATATATAGCACAGTATCAGAGTTCTTAGCGTAAACTGTCAGTATTGGGCAGTTGTTCGGACCAGTCACCACGCATGTCTTGTCGGAGGACAAGATTGCCTTTTCAATGGAGATTTGCGTGACTTGACGCTCTGTTCCATAAAATTCTAAAACATTACAGGTTAGATTTGTCATATACTTGCTAGCCTTATTTCAATATATGGGGTCCCTTCTAATCGTATTTTCAAACAGTTCTGAGCCCTACTCACTAACATACAAAGTTTTATCCAAATCGGTTTAGGCCATTTAGGAGTTGGTGATTTTTTTTTTTCGATGGGAAAAGTCATCTTATGACAACCCCCGTTCTTGGGCGGAGCGGGAGATAGTGTCAGACTCTTACTGACTAAAAAACCCACCCCGTTCCTTCAAGCCTTCATAGCGGGGCTCGAGTGTCCTTTCGGATAAACCTGGCCCCAGTAGGCTTCGACCCGGCTGGGCCCCTGCTGTTGTTGACAACTCCTTGAGTGTCGTCAACTTGGGCTTGGTCGGAACAGTTACCGGACGGCCGGACAGCGAGCTACCCATTGCTCACTGTTCGCAAGCCCGCGCCTACGGTGGCTGGAAATCGGGATCGGAATCCCGGCGACGGCGAGAGCGCTGTTGCCTGATGCGGTCGGCCCCCTCCTTAGCGAGCATTACTGCTTCGCAGAAGTCGGCGACCGCCTGACACTCCTCCTCGCTCCAAGAGTTAGGTGACAAATATACTTACAGAAGATTTTTTCTATTCATTCTATTTTATGCTGTTTGTTAAGGAGGTTCTCTCGAGATAGAGTGTAATCTAATGGTATTTACAATAGGGTAGTTTCAAGGGTCAAAATAATTACATTTTACTTAGTCCATATTTTAGATTATAAAAAAATATTGGACACGTATTTTTTTCTTTTTTTGGATTAAACTAAAAATAACAAAGATATAGTCCAAAGATAAAGTTACGTGTGACGTGTCCCCGTGTGAAAAAATGCAGTACGGCGCGCGTGACGTTACACGTAACTTTAATGGGCTATATCTTTGTCATTTTTGGTTTAATTTACAAATAAAAAAATAAGTGTCCTTATTTTTGAATAATCTAAAAGACGGACTAATTATATTTTTTACGGCAACTAGCCTATTTTACGGTGACATATATAAAGATAACGTGTAACTTGTCGCATATATAATAATTTTAATTAGATCAAGTGATAGGGGCAACTATCGACGACCTGTGCACGTTTATCGGTGACACGAGACTGCTATCGCATACGACATAGTATGTGTCTTTCATTAAATAACTAAAAAGTATTGACTTTTATTGATAATACAGAAGATAAGCCGATTAACGGTGATGATAAACGCTTATGTTTCCTTATTAATAAAAGGTAATAATAAATCTATAGTCTGGCAAATCCGATAAAAAAACATTTTATCATTGCCGCGTTTTAAATAATTTGCAGCATTAAATATACTGTCTGTCTTTTATATTTATGATATTTTATCCAAATAAAGATTTCTATGTTTCTTTGTTTTTGCAGCAACACGGTGGGTTAACGTTAGTATTAAATAAAACTCGCGGCAAAAATTATTATCAGGGTAATTCCTTGAAACCTAGCGATTGTCTTATTCATCTGGCATTTAACACGCTTTTTTTATTTGCATATTGGTTTTCTCCGAATACCAAATGTATCAAAAGCACTCATTTGCGCCTAGTGACTTCGACACAAAATATGTATGAAAACTAGCCCAAATCAAAGAGACATTCTCTCGGTTTCAAAGAACGACAAGTTCTCAAGTACTCTCAGACAAATTGATCAATAAAGTTGTTAGTAGTCGGTAAAGTTTCACCGTCCTATTATTGAGTTAAAAAGCAAATATAGTCTTGTCTGCAGAATTAATAACTGGTCTTTTTTTGTTGTTTCCAGTTCTACCGCCAGGCTACAAGGTAGAAGAAATCGAAATACCAGTTCCATGGGGCCACGTCGCGGGTCGATGGTGGGGTCCACGGAACAAGCAGCCAATCATCGCTATCCATGGGTGGCAAGACAATGCGGGCACATGGGATAACCTTATCCCTCTCTTACCTGTCACAACATCCGTTCTTTGCATAGACTTGCCAGGACACGGACTATCGACACATTACCCCAAAGGTATGCTATACTACATCTTCTGGGACGGTATTGTCCTTCTAAGAAGAATCGTTCAACACTTCGAATGGAAGAATATCACTCTAATGGGACACTCCCTCGGTGGAGCACTGAGTTTTATGTACGCAGCCTCCTTCCCTAATGATGTTGAGAAAATCATATGCGTCGATATCGCCAGCCCAGCTGTTAGAGAACCAGCTAGTATGGTCAAAACGACAGGATCTAGTATCGATAAAGTTCTACAGTACGAGAACTTGTCTATCGATAAAAACCCTTGTTACGAGTACGAAGAAATGATTGAGATTGTGTGTGATGCGTACAAAGGATCGATCTCAAGAGAGAATTGTAAGATCCTGATGAAGCGCGGAATGATGCCTGCTCCTGCACATTTGAAAAAGACCGGTTATTTCTTCAGGAGGGATCCCAGATTGAAGGTTTCTGGTCTGGCGATGATGTCTTTAGAAACAGCTTTGGAATATGCTTCTAAAGTCACTTGTAAAGTTCTAAATATACGCGCGTTACCTGGCCAAAGATGGGAGAAATTGAATTATTATTTGGATGTTATTGATAAAATGCGGGCAACGGCAGATGTGCGGTTAGTGGAGGTCGAGGGAACCCATCATATTCACCTGGAGTCTCCCGAAAAGATAGCGGGTATTGTGGAAGAATTCTTAGAGGAATATTAGTTTATTCTAGCTGTATTGCTAATGTGATATTTTATGTGATGCGCAAATGCACTGTAGTTAGGTACAGTTATGAAACTGTAGTATTGAAGTATTTTTGAAGGCTTGTTCTTAATGTGACCCTAATTTTAACTTCAGTATGGATAGTGATTTCCTTGAGCTTTTCTAAAATGCTTGCATGAAGATATTGGAATTTTAAAGAAATTTAGTACCTTTTAAATCGTGACGTATCAAACCGTAAAGAATGTGAAGCAGACTCTTATCAAGAAATTACAGTCTAAAAAAGTTACAGAAATTATAAAAAATTTTTTGCTTATTACCTAATTTAGGTGTTGCTTATACCAAACTACATTAAGAGTTGTAAAATCAACTTAAACTTTAATTTATAAAGGTTACATTTCTTTGTATGTACTTTGGGTCTAATTTATTTTATATAATTTATTTGAATAGATTTAGTATTTTATGAAATAAGTGTAATGTAAAGTGTAACTTGTAGGTTGTACAATACCCGAAGGTACCATATAAGGTACACTGAGTTTTCTGGTGTGGTGACCGCGTACTGTCTCAAGGTGAACTGATGACCTGAGGGTCGAGGGAATCTGATGGATGCGAGACGCATAGAATCGTTCGTTGCGGCGACATTTTGAAATGATGATGATGATTGAATTTTAGGGAGACTTTTGCAAAAGCGTGAGTGATAGAGTTGACACTACAACAGCTTTGATTTTTAAAACTCGCTGTGACAAGTCAACGGTAGTTTACTCTATACAGGATGACTTTTTATTAATACTATTTTTGTGGGGCCGTACTTACTTGTACAGCACTTCTGAATACGAAAATATAGTCAGCTGTGCACTACATACTCGACACAAAAAGCAATGAACAGCACATTTGTTTTCCTATTTCATCCCAAGGTAAAGCATAATTATTCATGAGTCATCCCCAGCATGATAGCTAATTCGTTAACAGTAGTAATTATTAAGCGTTTGCAATTTTAATGAGAACAAAATTGAATTCCTGCCACAGTCGAAATGCTTCGTTTTTACCTTGCTGTAAAGTAAAATTAATTTTATAAAGATTTTAATTAAAATGCTGTTTATGTCACAAATATTTAGAACAAGCTTAGTCCTAGGAGCTTAGAACTAGATCGTAAGGACGATAATGTTATTTTTAAATCACCAAACGATCAAAAAATAAGTACCTAAACTTGTTAAAGTATGTAATAAGTTGTAAATGTGATGCTAATCCGTACGAAAAGTTTTGTTTAATATATTTAACATTTCATTTGTGAGGTCATGAGGTTGTAATGACTTTGGGAAGAGAATTTCTATGGTAGGTAAGTTAAATGTTAACGATATTTTTGTACTATGAAAGTTATGATCGAAATTGGATTATGAAGAATGCTGTAATGAGAGCTAATTTAATGATGAGATGATATGATTAATATCTGAAGTTACTTAAAAAATATCAAATTAAATAATTTAACTTAAGTTAAATTGACGTATTTTTTGTTCCAAGTACCGATTGAGCGCTGTCTGTTTTTTTAAATACTGATACATAAGTGAAATTATATCTATTCGGTACTCGGGGCACTGTTATGGATAGTATATTTACTTTACCCGATTAGGGATAGAGATTCAAATTTTTAATACAGGGTGACTTCTAATTCATTGCTGAGGCTGCAAGATTATTCGAAAGGTTTACTGTTACTGTTTTAGTCAGTAATTGTCTAAGAACTCATATACACCAGAGGTATGTTGGCAACGGTAGAAGTAACTGCAGTCGCGACGCGTCGTCGCCAGCCGTCGACCTATAGTGACACTTGACTGCCGCTGATTATCAAAGTTGGAATCTCGGCGGCCGGCATCGACGCGTTAACAACTGCCGCCGCACTGTGTCGACGGTTGAAGTTACCTCTATCGTTGGCAACATGCCATACGTGTATGTAAGCTCTACCGGGAGGATTAGACTTTTACTGACTAAAACCTTTTGACTTCTCAAAGACTTTTTTAAGTCAAATAATTGTTTCCCACCCCAAAAAATGAGGTGAATATGAACAATATTTTTTTATATATGTTTTTATTACATTTCAGTGATGATTTCATTAATTATAATAGAGTTTTTCATGTTCATGAGTACCCAAAAATATTACCAATAAATTGAAAGTCACCGTGTATATTTTTATTTTTGGGGTGGCGAGGTCAGTAGTACAGTCATGTAAGTTCGTAACATAATTTCAATTCCATTGTCTGCCCGATCACAATTCAGTAACATGATCGGGACAAGTTGCCGAACACAGTAATTTTATTGTAATTAGGAATCTAATTTATTTCTAAGTAGTTGTGTATTCATTTTAGTTTGACTCGTGACGTGTGTGACGTAAGCTTGATGGATTGTGTTTTGTTTTTAATTTTCAATCGATCTTAGCACTAAAGCCCGGTTTCCACTGCGAAAGGGTAATGTGCGGAAAATGGTTAGGCGGAACGGGGAGTCCGTTCCGCCTTTTTAATGAAAGAGGTTTGCGTTTCCACCAACGAAGAGTTGGTCATTTGATTTCCTCTCTAGAACTGAGCGAGCTCATTTCTACTCTTTCTACACGCTCGGCTCTTTCCGTCCGACTATTTGTTGGTGGAAATACAAGTATGCAGTTTGCGTTTGCGAGTTTAACGAAGTCATTAATGGGTCCGTTCCGCTCGCGGTGGAAACCGGGCATAACATTTTCTGACGACAGTCTGCCTGGTATTTTTCTCCGCAAGTGATATTTAAATATACATATATTGACACAATGAAAAAAAAATACAGTAAAATCGTATTACTTCGGCCCAAGTTCTGTCTCGTGTTCAAAAGCCCAAGCTCGTTAATAAATAGGAACGCAGTAAATTGTATAGTCGTGTTTCTATTGCTTCATAAGTTAGGGCCAAAGTATTTTTCTCCACAAGAGATATTTAAATAAAAAATGTAAAAATACACGTACAACAATCAATGAAATACAGTAAAGTCGTATTACTTTGGCTTTTACAAGACAATTTACTGTGTTCCTATTGGTTAACGTGCTAGGGCCAAAGTTTGACTCCTGAGCCAAAGTAATACGACTTAACAGTAATTCAAATCTGATAATATTGTCTCTAAAATAAATGCAGAAACGAAAAGCTTAGCTTTTGAATATTTAATAGTGTAGGTATAATCATTCCATAATGGTGTGACGTTACAAAATATGTAATTTATAGTTGTTTGTAGATTTTATCAATAGGTGACACGAACACAGTAGCTGATCCATTGAATGGATATTACAGCTTACGCCCACATTCGTGGTAGTCGCGGTCATCAAAAGTGTAAGTGAGATAACATGAAACTTAGTAGTTTTTGGGCCGAAAGCTGCGTTACGCGGACATCCGCACGGTTCCGGACGGAGAACTTTCGTCGCGCGTTTTGCTACGTAATAACACAATCGACACGACGATATGCCCACGTAATAGAGTCCGTCTAACGAAAGCGTGACCTGAGAAAAGGAGGTTAAAACCAAAAAAATTGTATGTTGTATCATTGAAATAGTAGGAGAAAAAAGTTTTGATACTTGAGTATTTTTTGTATTTATGACAATTGTATAATAGTTGTATAGGAACTTAAATTTTAGTCAAAAAGGTGTGTGTAGACTTAAGCTAGAACTACACTACACCGACGCACACGTGTGAGACGTCTCAGACGTGCGGCAGGTGTGCACACTACACCGACGCAACGCGTAACACGTGTGATGCCTTTGATTTCATCGTAGGATTAAAAACAGATCATCATTTACACTTCCGCCTGACCACCACAATCAGACGCGTGGATAGCCCCGCCCACCTTCCTCTAAAATTTCTGGGACCAATGTGTCCGGGTCGTGGACGTAGCGTCGCACATGGAGACCGACGCTCCGAGATCGGCGTGTGTAGCACACGTGTGAGCAGTATAGTTCTACCTTTAATTATTCGTGGGTGTATGGTAAAGGTCAATAACAGACAAAATGTTAGTTATTATTCCAAATTGTTTTATTTTATCTGTTATTTCAAATGTCGCTACATAATATTCAAATAATACTCTTTATTTACCATTTCATTCGACTCGTGAGCCACAGAAAGTTCAGCAGCTATCTCTTTCAAACTTGAACTAGGATTTCAGTCACTATTTCCTTCACTTTCGCGATTTTAACTTCAGTTGAAGACTTTGATGCACTACCAGACAGACTGAGGCAAATCTTTCATTACATCTCAGCCGCTTTTGAACGCATTCTACTACTCATTAGCATGTTTTTGATTAAGTCTATTCACCAAAAGTCTTCTTTGTTCGATGTTTATGTCAATTACGAAATTCGCAATATGCCAGATTATCTACAAATATAAGAAAAAAAAAAATTATTATATCGTAAATATATCTAATAATATTTGTCAACAAGGACCAAGAATATAACGTCATACTAACTTAAAAATTCAGAAATCGTATATAAACATTGTTGGTTTTTATTGAAAACACCTTCTTTCTCTTCTTGTTTTTGTTTGAATTTATTAACCATAGTGTGTAGCAGTTTTCGCACGTTACTGTTTATTGTTTTTCCCATAGTTAAGCAATTATTATAGAAAAATAAATATCTGTTTACAAAAACTGACAATTGCAACCATAGACTTTGACGTGATTTTTTCGGCAAAACAATGTTGCCAATTTAATTAAAAAAAAAACTCCAGGTTACGCTTTCAGTAGACGCACTCTAACACAATCGACACGACGATAGGGTCAAGAACGAGAGAATTCCCCGGAATTCCTGCGACGCCGCGGGCATCCGCGCGACTCGTTCGAGTTTCTCATGCGATAATAAGTATTACGGTAATGATAATAAAGTTAAAATTCATATGAAACTGAAACTGCGCTCCGCTTCGCTGCCCTTCGCCGCTCTTTCGGTGTGAGTTGACCCTTAAAGTTGAACTAGCGACATTGCGCAGGTATTTATCCGGTTTCCGCAACGAGGATCGCCGCACACGATACACGCGCGACGTCACGAGACGGGTGCACGTGCGAGCTCCCGCTTAACGCAGCGTTAGTCCTTAGACAATCGTACCTTGTCAGTACTATTGACGATTATTTCCATGTTTTATTGATGAAAATTCTCGAATAATAATTAATTTGTAAGTACACACTATACTTACAAATTAATTATTATTCGAGAAATTTTATATTCATCGGCACCAACTCTGATATCGAATTTAATCTTTTGTATTTTAAGTGCCCAAAATGCCCTTAAAATGTATGGGTTGCAATGGAATTTAAACTGTATCTTGTGTGACAAAGAGTTGGTGTTCCATTTAATTATTTAGAATTGAAATGCACCGCGATTACCACATCTCGTGGCTAGATAGGCGTTTAGAATATAGTAGACTCATAGTTGACTCTCTCACTTTGTCATAAGTCTATATTCTGCTGGTTCAGATATTCATGACTTCGGGCCGATTTTTCAATACTTAGATAGTTAAATTTTTAATAAAAGGGTAAATATGGTTGGAAAACCATCAGACTACTGGTAAAGTCAGGTTACTTTGACCCTAGGCTATAACTTTGGCCCATTATCTACTGTGTTTCTATTAGTTAACGAGCTTGGGTTAATGTTATACCGCAGGGTCAAAGTAATCTTGAAAAATCGGCCGTTAAATAAATAAAATATTTTTGTAAAGTTATATGGCAATGCTTGTATGAAAAATACTAGTGGCTTAGCGAGTGTTACAAAATTGTGAAAAAAAAAATACAGCTTCGATTAGCACCATATCGATTCATAAAATTATTTATTTTTAACAACAACTGTAGTAAAAATTAAAATTCACAATGTTAAAATAAAAAAAAAATAATGTTAATTTTATTGTTCTTCATTTCTTATCACAATTCCTTAAACACGTTCCTGCACTTGACAGACAGTTGTCGAATTCTTCCACGTTTTCTATCTGTGAACAAAGTAAAGAAATTAGATCTTTTCCATTTTCCAACTCCATGGACACTTAAATCATGTTATGAGTTAAAAAAAATCTTGGTTACATATTTTTTATCGCTTCTATAATGTGAGCACAATGTCAATACTTAAAGAAAGAAAAGAGGATTTAAAAAAATATAAATTGAAATAAGTCACTGGCAGCTAAGAGATGACCAACTGACGGCACCCATGACACGTGCATCAGCCCCACTCAGCTCAACCACTTTGAAGGGAACTGAATGACCCAACACACGTGCCACCATCAGTGAAACATTTCAGTGTGCATGACGAGAAGAGAGTGAGAGGGAAAAAATCCAAAGACGCACTGCAATAACAGAAAAGGAGCCACCATAGCGGCTGAAAGTGTGATGTGGGGTATGACAGAGTAGAAAAGTGTTAGGGCTTCAGGGTTTACCCGTTGTAACGAGGTATTTAAAGCGTTCGCGAATTTTTTGAGACAAAACAGATAAGTACAGAAATCAACTAGGGGTCCTGACCCCCTAGCCAAGTTGCTAATCTGCAATAGTTAACGCTTATAGAAAGCTTCAAATGTACGGGAATGACGTCGTTTTAACGCTCAGTCACGTGGTCAGAACAAAAGAATTGGCGGCAAGGTAACCTCGAAGCGTTCGGCGCAAGCGAAACAATTGTAACTTGGCTTGGCTGGCCAGTGGGCGCTTACCCTAACTATTCTGTGTTAAAATACGTTAAATAAGAGTTCCTAGTTGACTACGGAACCCTAAAAAGAACCATCGACATACAAGCAAGCAAGCATATCTACTTATCTTTTGGAAACAACTGGTAGTTAAGGGGATTATCACACTACCACGCATCACGCTGCATGTTGCGTGTCAACGCTACTGCGCTCGTACTTGCTAGTGCAGATCTGCATTATCGTGGTCACACAGGCTCTGACTCATTACATCCAAAATCACGAACGGTACTACGAGACTCAGTGTGCCATACCTCTCGTCCCGGCCTGCGCCCACGCGCGCGTGCGCATGTTGCTCCGCATGTAGGCGTGATCTGCATGAAAGCGCATGGCAATTTCGGTGTGTTTGACTGTGCGTGTTTTCTATACAAACGGAGACACTTACAAGCAACATTAAAACATGCATTCACGCGCTACGCTGTGCGGTGCGTTGGCTGTGTGATAATCGCCTTAAAAAATGCGCAGCCGCGCCCTGCACCCGTTTTGCTACGAGCTACGTTATAACACGTTAAAGTTCTCCATCGATAACTACATGCACATCATGAAGTTGCACTAGCGATACTGCGCAGGTAATAATCTGATTTACGCAAAGTGGATCGCCGCACACGTCTACGCGCGACGGGTGCACGCGCGGGCTCCCGCTTGACGCAGCGTTGGCCCTTATATTGAATTTAAACAACCGTCCACTGAACAGTTAACATAACTTTTTTTTTTGCTTCATATTTACACAAAAAGCTCACAGATGCGTGTCTCAAGCGGATGGCATTCGCATTCGCACTGATCCCAATTGGGCCGGAATATCGTGTCCGTGAGAGGTGCCTATGTGTGCGTTACTCGAGCGCACTTTGTATGTAGATTGACTTTTTACCTATCTCTGTTTTTTTTTTTGTATTTAGAAGCATCGTTTAGAAGCGTCGAAGCACAATCAAAGTTTTGTAGCTACTACTAGCTAAAAACTATACTTACAACATTATTTTTAGTTTATGCGAAACCTGAATAATATTATTATTATACACCGTATTAAATTTTGAACGTTTTAATCCCGTGGAGGGTCGATCTGGTATATGAAACACTATCGATTTGTAAAGTTAAATTAAAAAATAAAGTACCTTTTTTAAAACTCATTAATTTACGCATGTACGAAATTAATTTCTTTAAGAAAACGTCAGCTGAGCGAGTTTAATGACCTGTAGGTAGTAGTAGGCGTTGCGTACTAATTACCTACAGGTCATTGAACTCAGTCAGCTGGCGTTTTCTTAAAGAAATAAATTTCGTACATGCGTACGCACACAAGGGCATCACCAACACTAAGTACAACACATTTTTGCTGACATAACAAGCATAAAACTTTGTGATTTTTCATGATACAGTTATGACATTTTGTATATACATTCTTTACATAAAAATTCTAAGTTTTTTGGGTTTCGCATAAACTAAAACTAATGTTTTATAATTCTAACGTGACTTACTTCAAGGGTGTTTTCATGCTCTTCACATATCAACGTGAGTCTACTGCCGATAGCTTTTTGTTCGACCAGTTTGTTGTTTATTTGTCTCCAAATACTGCTGGCTGATTTCAAAACGTTCATATTGCCAAATATGTACATGCCTGAAATAATAGAAAAAAAAATTTACCTTTCGTATGCCGTAATTAGAGATAGTTAAAAAGTTATTGTGTACCGCGTGGATCCGCGTTCCGTCCATACAACGGGTTAAAGGATCAACTTTTGATAACCAGCCTAAAAAATAATGTATCTAAAAAGGGAGGAGCCAGGGTAGCCCATCGTAGGGGCACAGCAGGGCCGAAGTGCCCCTCCTTAGTAGTTACATCTAGGCAAGCGTGCTTCATAGTCGACAACATCGCTTACCATCAGGTGAGATAGTTGCCAACCAAAGGGATAGGCTTACCATTAGGTGACTATTAATAAAAAAAAACTTCAGCTCACCTTCCTTAGCTCTCGACAAAGCAACGCATATCCTATTAGTAGCTGCCAAGAACCCAATCTTGTTGTCCCTGTTGCTCCTTACTAGTGACAATATCACTATCCTGTTCTCTTCGCCTTGGTAGTTGTCAACGGCTGTTACTCGAACGTGCCGAAGGGAGTCGTGCTTTTTCGTCATCTGTTAATGGATAGAAATATAAGTAAGGCCTACTGTATAAGGACGCGTAGCTTTATATACGAGTATTCGTCATAGAGCAGTGGTGGCCGAGTGGTAATAGCTCCAACTTACGAGTTAAGGTCATGAGTTCAAACCCTGCCAGGCGCATTATTTTGTGTAATTTATTTCATCACCACTGCTCTCAAAACGGTGAAGGAAAACATCGTGAGAAAACCGGCATGTCCTAGAACCAAAAATTCGAAGACATGTGACGTTCACCAACCCGCACTGGGCCCGCGTGGTGTATTATGGCCCATTCCCTCTCCTAGAGAGGATGTCTGAGTCCCAGCAGTGGGAACATTAAAAAGGCTGATGATGGTGATTCCTCATTATACTTATTATTGGTGTACGCCTGCTGACAGACAACCCTGTCGTCGAAGCAGCAACGACACGAGGGCACGACATTGCCGCTTCATCAACAGTCAGTTTTTTTTCATAATTTTGTATGTAAGCTTCACACAGTCGTACACGAAGCGTATAATGACGAATATGATCCAGAAGGACATCTACCACCGTGTCTTAGTGTCTCCACACACGGGCCAGAAAAAAGCCGCTTCTAGCTTCATTTTGTGGCAGCTTTTTTTTGTGGCCCGTGTGCTGCGGTGCCGCCACAAAAAAAAGCTAGAAGCCGCTTCTAGCTTCTCTGGCCACAAGCTGTCGCGCGCTTCAGCTTTTTTTGCGGCCGCTTCTAGCTTTTTTTGTGGCCCGTGTGCGGCGGTGCCGCCACAAAAAAAGCTAGAAGCCGCTTCTAGCTTCTCCGGCTATAAGCTATCGCGTGCTTCAGCTTTTTTTGCGGCCGCTTCCAGCTTTTTTTTGTGGCCACTTCTAGCTTTTTTGTAGCGGCTTTTTTTGTGGCCCGTGTGCGGGGACACTGATGGATAGGCGCTCGAGGGGGTTTAAATCTATTAAAACTGTATTGGTCTGCCTGTTCTATGTTATATCTGGCCGAAGAAAAGATGGATGGATTGTGTGAGGAGTGATATGACAGAAAAGGGAGTTAGCGATAGTTTGACGGGTGACAGGACAGAATGGAAGAAAAAAATGTGTTGCGCCGACCCCAAGTAATATGGGATATGGGCAGGAAAAAGAAGAAGATCTGCCTGTTCTATTACAATGTCAATTTCTTGGTCAAGTCTCAAGGCAAGACATGAATGAACTCTATTCGCATTGTGTTAGTTACGTAAAAATAATTTTAGATGGGTACTCACATCTCTAAGAAGGTTAACTTGTCCATTATAAGTGCTAAGTATAGTGATCTCATCCGGGCTGTACTTCATTTTTAGAAGGTAGTCTGCCAGAGCGACGCACCATCTGGCTTCGAATGTGTTTCTGTGACTCCAACTGTCTTCCATGCCCTGGAAAATTAAGAAATGGAATAGAAATAAATAGACGAGGATGATGACAGGCTTCAAGTTGCGCAGAAGTCAAATATTCGGTCTCTTTAGTGGTACGAAGTGAGACGCGGGGGCGGGGAGTGTCACCGATTGGCTCGCCGCGCCATCGCGTCATAGACGCCACTCGTGATTCGTTCCCTGCGCTTGCAGCATGTATCTAACAACGACGACGATTGGCTCGCCAATGTATGGAATGCGCAAAGCGATCCCCACTCTGACGCCGAGCGCTCAATATTCGTGCCGATACCTGTACAAGGAAACAGCAAAGGCGATTTGCGTATGAAATGACATTTTTTTTTAATTAGCGGTAGGCTCGCGCTTGACTACTATCTCTCTTGATAGTAAGCCATGATGTGATAGTCAGATTTACAGTTGACTATAATATAGTCGCTATTTTAAGGTGGAAAATCAAATGAATATGCATCCTAGGCCGAAGCAGGAGGGTGTGTCCGACTTACACTGAATAAAACCAGACCTATGTTCCTTCAGTTGCACTTTGCTTTCTATGACCACGGGTAACCATTTTTGAAGTCGCCCTATGGCTTTAGTAGACTTCGGCCCTGCTGGACCCCAACGGTATTGAAGGGATTTTGTTCTTTGAGGTGAGCGTGGAGCACAACATGTCGTCAATCCCGGCTAAGTCCTTACTGGACGGCGATCTACCTATTGCTCGTCGTCCGACGATTTATGATGGCCGGATATCGACCTTTATTCTGTCCAACATCGTAATAAAATACTTCCCTCAAAACATATACTAACCTCAGAATCTTCAAAGACATCATGATTGTAGAAAAACAAATTATCTTTGATCCCTCTCACATCAGGATACGATCTCACACTAGGATGAGAGTTCAACTTCTCATATATCGTAGGAACTATCAACTCTACGAAGTTGGGACTCATTCTGCGTTGCGTAGTGAGAGTTCGCGCGTGTACACCGTTGCGTATCATTCGTTCGAAGAGAGATATTTCTAAGTTGTAGTCTTTGGCTAATTTGTAGTGAGCTGCTGTTGGACGGAGCTGTTTGTGGTCACCTGTGGGTTATTAGAATAGTCAGAATAGAAAAGTCTGTTCCAGAAGATTTATTTCTTCATTTAATTTGAAGTGACATCTATGGCCTATGTGTCTTCTTCTTCTTCCTGACCTTGTCCCATCTTATTTGGGGTCGGCGCAATACGTTTTTTTCTTCCATTCTACCCTGTCACTCGTCATGCTATCACTAACTTTCTTTTCTTTCATATCGTTCTTCACGCAATCCATCCATCTTTTCTTTGGCCTCCTTCTCCCTCTCCACCTATCCACATGTATACTCATAACTCTTTTGGTAACATGCATTTCATCCCTCCTCTTTACATGATCTTACCAAGACTAACGATCTATGGCCTATATGTATAGTATAACTGTAATATGTAGGAACTAAAAAAATCGAAATCCTGCATCGCAATCAATTAGAGTTAAAATATACGAAAAATACCAATCTGGTCGGAGGATCCTCTCTTTTTGACGGAGGTTTGCGGGTCACCCTGTTTCGCATATAACTCATGCGATCTCCTTTCGATATCACAGTACTGTTGTACCTATGTTGTAGTTAGTACCGCACTACACCAGTTATCCACCTTTTTATTCACACGAAAGAAAAAACCTAAGGTCCAAGATCGGCCGCTGTAAGGCGAATCTTGACTTGCAGACTCATTAAGTCATTATAGTAGGTGCAATATAAAGGATAAAATATAACACAGATTTCATTTCTACATCTATTTAGCAAAACGTTTAATAAGGTCCGGATGTACGCCATGTGATGTGCTAATACTATGACTTTGACCTTGAGTTGACCTAGTGTAGTTCCGAATTACAATAGATTGGAAACCTACGACAGATTTGGTCACAATTAACGTGCGGCGCCTTGAAGTTATGTCTTGACAGAATTTCCAAGAAATATTTTTATTAAGAGCAAAAAGTATGCTTAAGCGTCACGATGTGTGATGTTTTTTGTCTATAACATAATTATCTCTATTTACCTATAATTAAGATTAAGAAAAAGCAATGACCAAATTAGTATGGAACTTTTACCCAGCCACGCCCAGAACGCAGATCTAAGCCATATGATAGCTTTTTATTAAAATAATTAGATTTAGAAACATACAAAGCACAGATTCAAAAGTTACGGGACGATGAGAGACTAATATTTTTCATAAACTTTATAGTTTTCAGGCAACTTTGCTATTGGTCATTCACAATTTACAAGTGAATGCTCCGGTCTATCAGCACCTTTACAGTTTTGCTAGCAAGTAAAGTTGAAAACTATCTCACCTATTAGTATGAGATGTTGACACTGGTGAGTTAAAGATGCTACGATGTGTGCTTCCAATACCTCTGCAGCTTCTTCCACAATCACTGGAAGTAAAAAATAGATAATATTAGTTAATCATTTAATATTCCACAACTATCACACAACGCCATCTAGTTCCAAACAAAGCAGACCTTGTGTTGTGAGTACTAGATAACTGATAAACATACTTAAGTATTTTACGGCTTCTGCATTGATCCTCTTTCCATCATTACTTTTTTGATGGAAACATACTTACCCAACAAAACACGTAGGCCCATGTGACAACACTGCGACCGGTCCAGTCCCTGTGCTTCTCAGATCCAGCCAATTCTCGCAGCCTTCATAAGATCATCGGTCACTTAGGCGATTATAACACCACAGCCACCCACAACCACCACGACCCTACCACAACCCACAACCAAACCTACCACAGTGATCTCTTTTTTAACCCAAAGGTTGACTGGGAGAGAATGCCTTGTTGTATTAAGTCCGCCTATGTACCACTACTGTACATGAAGTATAAATAAATAAATAATTATCACATGCCACGCACCACGCAGCTTAGCGCGTCAATGCGTATTTTAACGTTGCTTGTAAATATCTCCATTTATATAGAAAACACGCACAGTCCAGTACACTGAAAATGCATGCAGATCACGCGCCTACAAGTGGAGAAACATGCACATAAGCACGTGGGGGCGGGACGGGACGAGAGGTGTGGCACACTGAGACGAGTAGTGCCGTGCGTGATTTTGTATGAAATGAGTCAGAGCTTGCGTGAATTTACAAAACGCACCTACGCCCGTTGAGTGCGTAAAGAACCCGCATGATGATGCAGATCCATCATCCGTGCGTAACTGCGGGGTGCCAGCTGAAAATCAGCGCTGGGTATTTGACGCCCAGCAATTGCTGAAGGAATGAATGAATTGAATTGAAGGCAGCAGGAAACCGATGGATGCGGAACACACAGGAACGTTCGATGTGGCGACGCTTGGGGGAGGCCTATGTCTAACAGTGGACGTGTATCGGCTGAAACGATGATGATGATGATGGAATTGCTGAGTTGGTGACCTTTTCGGTCCGGGCACAGTCATTGCAACTATATTGTATGTTTGTACTTTTTTATTATTATTTTGTGTTGTGGTATATTGTGTTGCTTGCGCCGAATAAATGCTGTTCTATTCTATTCAGATCTGCACTCCCAAGGCGCGCAAGCACGCGCGTAGTTGCCTTTATACGCAACATTAAGCGGGATGCTCGGCAGTGTGATAATTGCCTCACATTACCCACGACATTAATATCTATAGTATAGTTAAAATGTCGCTGCAGACTCGGTCATAAATCATTCGAGTGTTTCGCTTTCTTTCCCACTCACGGGCCTTATGGGCAGGCCACGCCCACACGTAGTCCTGGTATTACTGCAGTCGATGAGTGATATCAATAGTTCTATATATTTATAAATGGGTGATAGAAATAAATACACATTTTTATATTTTATTACCAAATTTACTACAAAGCATATTAAATATATAAACAAAAGAACGTATATATAAAACTAAAAATATAGCAATACCAACTCGATGGGATTGTACTGACAGTGGTAAGGCGGCAAGCGGATAACTTCATGACCATGCTGCATGCATCGATAATGGCCTTGAGCGCGCGCAACTAGCGCACATCCCTACTCCGATTATGATTTATACCAAGATGGATATACCAAGTCTGCAGCGAGATTTTAACTATACTATAACATACCTATAGGAGAGTGTAGCTTCCTCATGAGGTCGTGTCTCCTAGCTGCAGTGGTGGTAGTGACTCCCACTACTCTCACCGTCTTCATCACTTCCCCATCAATGAGTGTTGATACTTCGTTCAGTTCCTGGCTTGCAGTATTGTGTTGGTCCTTTGATTTTGGAAATAAACTGGCATTAGTAAGTATAATGATTGTTATAAAAAATCATATGAAATATACGACTTTCAAAATATGTTGTGTACTAGCTTTTGCCCGCGGCTTCGCTCGCGTACATAAAATATAGCCTATGTCACTCAGGAATAAAGCAGCTTTCTGTCGGTGAAAAAAAAAACCTAGAAACCTAGGCCTACAAACAAAAAAACAAACTTACCTCTTTATTATATTAGTGTAGATAATATAATACTGGGTTATTAGTAAAACACTGGCAACATCGCATTATTATTTTGTATCAGATTTTTATATAAAAATAATAATATTTAAATTCACCATTCTAAAAATTACGAAGTCTATGCAAAGCAAGCGATACTACAATAGCGCAGGGAAGCGGGATTAGGTTGCTTGATGCGCTTGCGTCGTATCATACAGATATAAGTTATCATCATACAGGTATAAGTTTGACAGGCCTGTTGGTCTAGTGGTTAGTGACCCTGACTGCTATGCCGGAGGTCGTGGGTTCGATTCCCACCCAGGACAAATGTTTGTGTGATGAGCACAATCATTTGTTCTGTCTGGGTGTAATTTATCTATAATATGTATGTATTTAGAAATATATTAAGTATGTTTATCAGTTGTCTAGTACCTATAACACAAGCTCTGCTTAGCTTGGGACTAGATGGCGCTGTCTGAAAGTTGTGGAAAAAAAAAGAGATGAAATTTTTTAGATGGATCTTCTTGTAAAAGGTTTTAACATAGTTGTCTGGTGAACATATATAAAAATCAAGCATGAGAATTTACGTGAAGGTATGTCATTATTTTGGGAGCTTTAAAGCGTCTGTAAAGCAATACGGCCCACGGAATATGTCTGGGAGTATTGGCGACTTGATTTTAAAGATATTGCCTAAAATACGTAAAAATCAGCTAGGAGAAGTTACGTGAAGTAAGTACTGTTTTTATGTACCTTGATTACCTGATACCTGAAAATAGGCATGCGTTCTTAGTACATATTAAAAGCACTCAATCGTCCCACATTTCTTTCGTGAGAAAATACGTGACGTCTGGCGGCCCTGGGATCTTACTCTATAGTGGCTGTATATTGTAATTTCTTACCAACAATCCATTCATCTTAGCTACTAGCTCGTTCTTTAGCGTCCCAACTGCCGAATAGTATAGTCGCCATCTTAGCTCTGGCTTCAAACTGTACAGGTCTTTAACTTCATCTAGTTTATATTCGTCATTATTATTGTCTTTGCTTTGTAGTGTCCTGTATTTCTGAAAAAAAAACAAATCATGTTAATGCACCCACGATAAGGAGTTATTTCTAGTGTGGGGCCACGGTTAGTATAAAAAATAAAATAAAATAAAAAATAGATAATGTCCTACCTTAAAACATTCCAATCTCTTGCTAACTTTACCGATCTCTGTTTTAAACTTCTCAGTCATCTGTTTAGCCTCTAAATGATTGTCCGTTACATCATTAACGTATTTAATACTATTATGCATAGAGTCTATTTCCCTTTGCGCCCATTTTTCAGAAAAACACGTACGTATTTCTTCTGTAACATCCATTTCTTCTAACTTCTCCCAATCTTCTATATCTGATTCTTTTTCACTTTCAGGTATTCTGGAATTCTGTGATTCTCCTTCGAAGCAGCCAAATAGCCAATTTAGAATACTATCTTCTGTACAACTTCTTAGTTCGTATTTTTTGTCTCCAATTTTTAAATAAGGCTTCAAAGAGTTGTAAGAAACTATCTCTTTCTCACATTTCTCTATCTCACTCTGTAGTTCTGTCATCTCTTTGAAAATCTTCTCCATCTCATTTCTTTTTGATGCATAGAGGTAAGAGTATTTCGATTTGATTTTCGTCCTCAAATTGTGTAGTGTGTAATATTCTAACAGAGGACTTTTACTTTGGCTACCTAATCTTACAATACTATTAGTAATACCAAGAATGCCTTCTAAGAATTGATCAAGGGCGTGATTTGTGTAGCAGATCACAAGCATTGGAGTACCTTCCAGGGACAAATTTCTCAATATGGTAGCTGCAATTCTGATCCCTATGTACGTTTTGCCCGTGCCTGGAGGGCCTTGGATGACTGCGAATTCTCGCGTTAATGCGAATTTGAAAGCTTCTAATTGGGAAGTGTCAAGTCCGAATACTGGGTCAGGCCACTGATTTGTGTCTAATACTGGGAATTGTAAGTCTTCGGATTCGAAAGGCACTGTGTATATTGTTTCTGATGATAGGTAGGCTGGAGGCTTTGTTTCTTTCTGTAATTTTGAAATTGTTTTGTTAGAAATATGAATATAACGAAATGAATAGGCTAAAGCGAGAGAGTGTATTATGCTTTTTCTGACTAAAACCAACTAGTGTTTCTTCAGTTTCTTCCAACTATTACGAACTATGATTCAGCTTTTAACTAATCATCTTGTTCTTGTTCTTATCTTAAGTTACTAACTCCCTTTTCTTCCATATTATTTCTCACACAATTTAATCTATCCATCTTATATTTGGCTGTCTCAGGTCGAAGGAAGTAGTATAGTAGATTATGTGACTAGGGGATAACATCGAACAAGTTTATTCGAAATTCTAATTGGCCACTAAGAAAATACGTAAACGTAATGAAAGAGAATCTATCAATCAATCAATCAATCATTTATTAGAAAATTGAAACTATAGAATCTTAGAGCAGTGAATTTTGTTTGTTTCAAATCTCAAAACATGTTGAGTGATAGGTAGCTAAGATTAACTTGTAAATAATAAATTGTCTTTGAATTATCTCACAGATGGTGTAAAAAGTAGAGTATCCAACACCGTTATAAAGCTGTCTTTGTCTTGGGCGGCTTAAATTCCTCACTTCACTCAGGTTTCCTCGTGATGCTCGGGAGTTAATTATATTAATCTCTCACTGACGTTTCGGATTAATTAGCAACCTTCGAAAAAACACCGCTTTATCCCCTAGTTACATAATCTACTATTAGGTTCTATTAGGTTTAGAGAAAATTGTTAAATAATAGAGTAGAGAATGTCTAATCATTATGCTCGCTATTGTACTTTTTGTTGCATGAAGTTCAAATTATAATCAGTCATTATTACTATTTATTAGTAGTGCGTGGTAAGCGTATGCACCAACTAGTAGGTTTTTTACTACGAATTTAAACCTTAATCCTTAAAAATTAAAGTTTCTAATTCATTGACCATTATATACAGACCTGAACATCCACAACATATCTCTTCATAGGTAGATCATCCAGTCTGGATTCTTGCAAGACTTTCAGTACTCTGTGGTAAGGCTCGAAGAAAACCTCACTTTCCACCATCAGGAAAGCTTCTGAGAAAATACTCTTTGAAGTCGGATTTTGAAATGATACTGCTACCTGGAATTATAGATTTATTATAGATATTATTACCGGCTGCCAGTGACTTCGTTCGCGTGGTATTAGAAAAGTAGTTCAAGGGAACATCCTTTCAGGATAAAAATTGACAGGATTATCCTATGTGGTATTCTAGGACATGGTCTACCTGTGTGCCAAGTTTCATCGAAATCCATTCGAAAGTGAAGAAGTAACAAATATACCTACACATCCACTTGCAAACTTTCATCTTTATGACATTAGTGTGATAGATTAACTAGCTGCTGTCATCGGCTTCGTTTGCATGATATTCGAAAATTATCCCAAGAGAATATCATCATCATCTTCATCCTTTTTAGGGTTCCGTAGTCAACTAGGAACCCTTATAGTTTCGCCATGTCTGTCTGTTTGTCCGTCTGTCTGTCCGTCCTCGCTTAATCTCTGTGACCGTTAGCACTAGAAAGCTGAAATTTGGTACCAATATGTATAACAATCGCGCCGACAAAGTGTTAAAATAAAAATTGGAAAAAAATGTTTTATTAGGGTAGCCCCCCTATATGTAAAGTGGGAGGTGTTTTTTTTTAAATTTAAACCCAACGTGTGATATATCGTTGGATAGGTATTTATTTTTTATTTAAATGAATAGGGGTTTACTAAAATCATTTTTTGATAATGTCAATAATTTCGGAAATAATCGCTTCAAAAGTAAAAAACAATGTGTCCCCCCCCCTCTAACTTTTGAACCATAAGTTTAGAAAATATGAAAAAAATCTGAAAAGTAGAACTTTATAAGGACTTTCTAGGAAAATTATTTTGAACTTGATGGAAAGAACAGTTTTTGTACAAAAAAGACAAAAGGGTTCTACAAAATAATTTCTGGACTAAGTTTATATAAGTGTATATGCAAGCATTTTTTTAACCTCATAAATGGGTACAATTATTGTGATGGACGGGAAACTACGGAACCCTACACTGAGCGTGGCCCGACATGCTCTTGGCCGGTTTTTTAATATTCCCACTGCTGGGACTCAGGCTTCCTCTCTAGGAGGGAATGGACCGTAATCCACCACGCGGGCTCAGTGCGAGTCGGTGAATTTTTGGTTCTAGGACATCCCGGTTTCCTCATGATCTGAAGAGAATATACTTCCGGGATAAAAAGTATCCTATATGCTATTCCAGTAAATGGTCTACTCGTGTGCCAAGTTTCATCGAAATCCGTTCAGCCGTTCGAGCGTGAAATGATAAATGATCTTTATTTTGCAAGTAGGTTTTCTATAAACACTTTTACACGTATTTTTTTTTTTTCGTCAAATAAAATTAGATGATACCGGTGTTTGCTAGCTGACTACCCTGAGAAGAAACACCGAAACAAACTCAGGGTAATCAGCTAACAAAGACACACACACTCAGAAACTCACGCCTTTACAACATAAGTGTGTAGTGTGATTGTTGACGTAGTACTTCCCTATCTTACTTTAAATATAGCTGTTATCTGGCCGAAATATACTCTACTGATACTTGAACAAGCATAGTATGAACAAAAAAGGCATATATAAGTCAAATAAAGTGCTATTTTGAGTTCCTTATCAAGATAAGGTTCCTTTTAGATGAATTATGAAACAAGGAGGTTGCTATCAGAACTATTGTATGATTACCGCATAAAAACTTTGGTACAATAACATTTTACTACTGCTCTTTGCGCCTGCGACTTTATGAGGCAATTAATTGCAAAAAAAAATCGGCCAATTTATTGAGTCGGACATGCGCACGAAGGGTACGGCAAAAAATCACGTTTGTTGTACGGGAGGGTAGTATTTGTTGTTGTAGCAGTAACAGAAATACATCATCTTTGAAAATTTCACCTGTATAGCTATCACGGTTCATGAGATACAGTTTGGTGACATACAGATGGACAGCTGGGTCTTAGTAATAGTATCCCGTTTTTACCCTTTGGCTACGGAACCCTTGTATATCGGGCTGTTTTCCGCAACTCCACGACTAAAGCGCGTATTTTGCGTAAGCATACGGAATTCAAGTGGGGGAGGCCTATGTCCAACAGTGGACGTTTTTCGGCTGAAATGATAATGATGATGATGATACGGAACCCTAAAAATGTTGAAGACTGAAACTACGAAACTATACAAAATACTCACGTATCCTTCACTAAGCAGATTCAAATTCGAATCCAGTACAGTAGCGCACAAAATAGTTTGAAAATTGTCACTAGTGAACAGCAAGAGAGATCCAAACATGAGTTGCTTGTTGTACGCGTATTTCTTGCTGTCCACCGCGCCTTGAGTGGCTCGTTCCTTCCACGCAATGTCGACGAGGTGACCAACTCTATTGTTGCTTACGTAGTTACGGAGGATACGTACTTTTGGGTATACTCTGAAAGTTTAAAATGAAAATGGTAATGATGGTTTTAAATGGTAATCATACAGTAGGCACAACGGATCTTGAGCGCTCGGCGTCAGAGTGGGGATCGTTTTGCGCATTCCATACATTGGCGAGCCAATCGTCGTCGTTGTTAGATACATTCAGCAACGCAGGGAACGAATGAGGAGTGACGTCTATGACGCGATGGTGCGGCGAGACAATCACTGACATTCCCCGCCCCCGCGTCTCACTTCGCACCATTAAAGAGACCGAATACACCTGTAGCGACATCTATGGCGCCACATAAGAACTACGAAGAAAATACGAAATCTTGCATCGCGCAATCAAAGTTCTCCGCGCGATTTGAACATATACGACAGCCCGTAATCATCTATCGGGCAGTCGCCCACCAGACCATAACATCTGTCTGGCCGGAGGATCCTCCCTTTTCAATGGAGGCATGTGGAACTTTACTCTCTGTTCCGCATACCTCCAAACACCACTAAAGTAACCGCTCAACATCCGTTGTGCCTACTGTCACTTTTACAATGTTTGGACATTTTTTGGAGTATAATCTTAATTTGTGTTTGAATAATTGAAAAAGATTTTTTGTTTAATGTGGTGGTAGTACTTTTTTCTTGAGGTAGAAAATCAAATAACCTCTCTCACTTTGGGTGGAGTGAGGGGAAACGTCAGACTTTTATTGACTAAAACCCACCTATATTCCTTCAGTGATATTTTAAAGCAATCCTGAAGCCTACATTTCGATCACTACAATACAAGACTTTTGCTTTGGTATGTAACCTAGTTTGTTTTTCAATTTATTTCATAGAGCTCTATTAAATATTTATACAAAATTGACAGAAAATTTTATTATATAATAGATAAAAAAAAATTTATCTTCATCTTACAGCTGATGATTTATTTCAGCCTTTCGGCTGCCCACTGTTGGACATAGACAAAATTATAAATACCAATAATTATTTAATATAATTTAAAATTTTACATTTATTTTAACATAAGCAACTTCGTTTTCAACTAGGTATCTGTCATCGCCTCTTGTATCTGAATAAAAAAAATATAGAAAATCATACCTAATATTTTCATGCCGTCTCTTACTGGGATTCTCCAAATATTTACCTGAAATACAGATTTAAATTTAATACAAACCCAAAACAAAAATTCAATGAATTTTTTACATAATGTTTACCAACATATTCCTTCTCGTAAAGGTCCGAAGCAATCTTCTCGTAATAATTTGAACTGTATGTCTAAGTAGTCATCTATGCTTGGGTACGCTCCATTGATTATGTTCGGTTGTATGGGAATTTTGTTTGCGGATAGTAAGTCATCTTGTGTCGGAAATATGCTAAGGTTTTTGAAGTAATTCTTGTCCGGGTTTGTACTTTCTGGTGATACGGTGATCTCCTCTTCGAGGTCGTCTGGGTCCTGAAAATAAGTTTATTTTTTGGTGTTTAATCTTTATACCGTAAATAGACACAATAGAAAGACAATTTTGGCCGGCATTTGAGTGGAGTTTAATAAATAACACTATTTATTTATTTAAGCAATACTGGAGCCTAAAAGAAATCATTAAAAACACAAGAAGTCAGTATAGCCGTCAAGCAAAAACTCTTTGATAGTTGTATACTTCCAGTACACACTTATGGTTGTCAGACTTGGGCAGTCACAAAGGCCTATATTAAGAAACTAGAAACATGCCAAAACTCAATGGAAAGAAATATGCTGGGGAAAGAATGTTGGATAAAATAAGAATTACAACAATAAAGAAACACACGAAGACAAACGATGTAACGGAGACAATCAGAAAGCTGAAATGGAAATGGCCCGGACATACTATTTTTTATGTTATTATGATGATTTTATTTAATAGTGTATGTATGTAATTCAATTATGAATTAACGCATTATTCAAAGGGTAATGTAGTAAATAGTAAGATAAGACTTTAACCTTTCAATTGTGATAATTGCAGACACAATTGAAAGACAATAGGTGCGCGAACGCCGGCGTTCGCTTGGGGTTTAATGAATTAAAACAACTTCCTGGTAGACAGACACGAGGCAGTATTATCGTACAGTATATACTGGACAATACACTTAATTATATCAAAATAATTTATTATGGATAAAGACATTGTACATTTTGTACAAACTACCAAACGGCAAAAGTTTACTGGTGAGGGAACACCTTATTTTTATTTGTTTCTTTATATTAAGACTGCTGAAAGCAATAAGCGCAATAATAATAGTTTTTATTGTGGAAAAATGTAGTAAAGCAACTTACTTCATCTTTTAACAATTTCATTGCCTTCGTCTTCAACTGTTCAATTCTAACAAACAATTCATTACTAAACCTCTCAGTGTGCTCTTCACGCACACCAAAGGCACTAACTTCAGTTATTTCCAACAAATCTAATATTTCTTTCATAAACTCCAAATTTTCTCTTTCAAAATTAATTATACCTTCACAAAGGTTCAAAATACTGACGAAGAACCCTTCAGCATCATCCCATAATTGAGAATTCAATCTCTTTTCAACAATCCTTACACTTGGTAACTCATCTAAAAAGTTCTTTATAATAACCATGAAGTTTGAATTCTGAAACCGAGTTCTCAGTAACTTCACTATTTTTGAGTTTTCACCTGGCTCCAGGGTCTTGTATACGTTAGCCAGTATTTTCACAATTAAAACTATAAAGTCACCTTTCAGTTCTTCTTCATCAAGGAGATTCCAGAACCCAGGTCTATGGGATACTTCCAAATTTAAAATTGGAGGTTGTAATGTAGAAATGTCTAGAAGTCTTTTGAAACCGATTGGTTTCTTCTCCGTAAATTGAGGCTTCGGCTCTGGTTTCGTTTCTGGTTGGTCTTCGTCAGCAAATTCAGAGGTACCTGAGGTATTTGGTCTAGCATCTTCGATCAGCGTGCCGTCGAACCAGTCTATGCGAAGAGAAGCTTTGTTACCCTCACTCATGACTGAGAACTGATTATATAACGTAGGCAAAGTGTAATTAATTTATATTTAAGTGTTTATTACACAGTATTCTACTAAAAAAACGCTAAAAGCGAAAGTAGGACGAACAAAAATAAACGTTGTTTTGACGTAAGCAAAACAGCTGATGGCGTCGTCAATCGTTTTCGTCAATGTCACGTCACTGTCACGAAGTAACTGTCAAGAAATACGTTTCGTTTCACCAGTATTTTAAAGATTTGACTTTTAAAATGGACTTGTGATTTCAGTAATGCATGCTTTTTGAAAATAAAATCATACATGTGGATTATTTATTGAGATAAAAAAAAAAGAATAATCGAGATTTTTAAGAAAGAGATGCACGGAATAGGGTTTTTTTATGGTGGGAAAAAATCATCTAATGACATCTCCCGCTCTTAGGCGGAGCGGGAGATAGTGTCAGACTCTTACTGACTAAAATACCCACCCCGTTCCTTCTAGCCTTCATACCGGGGCCCTGGCCTCAGTAGGCTTCTTCCCGTCGGGTCACTGCTGTTGCTGACAACTCCTTGAGGCGCGCGGGAACAGTGCGCGCCGTCGACGACTTGGGCTTGGTCCGGACAGTTACCGGACGGCCGGACAGCGAGCTACCTATTGCTCACTGTCCGCAAACCCGCGCCTACGGTGACCGGAAATCGGGATCAGAATCCCGGCGGCGGCGGCGGCGTCGAGAACGCCGTTGCCTGATGCGTTCGGCCTCCTCCTTTGCGAGCATTACTGCTTCGCAGAAGTCGGCGACCGCCTGCCACTCCTCCTCGCTCCGGACCATGGCCTCAACCAAGGCCCGGACGGAATAGGGTGCATTTCACAACATGTCAAACTAACAGTACCTATCCCCACAGTTGTTTATTGTGTATTTGCGCGTCTTAATCTCATTTCAAGGCAATGGCAAACCATAAGCATAACGCTAAAATTATGATTTCAATTAATTCAAGCAGTTTACCGTGTGAACCGTTTTGCATAATTGCGTACCTACTTTATCCTTAAAGTCTTGCTGTTAATAACCCTCTTATTCGTGTGTCGTTAGAAGGCCGCTTGTTAAGCATAAGGGCTTTTACTTATCTTTTATAGCGTAATAAACCATAAAATGGGACTAAACTGTATTTTCGTCTACTCGTTTCCCTCATTCGGGTGTCTGTGCTTAACTTTATTACAGATAATTTAACAACGTAGCCCATAGGTTCGTAAAAGCAAGAATCAAGCCGTTTCTTTTCGATTTATAGATAAATATAATTTTAGGACTTTCATACGATACCTATTTACGGTTATTGGACGTCCATGACAGGACGGCCACGTTGTTTAAAAGGAAGAAGATGAAATCTTTATTATTGTTTGTAGATCCATAGGTACCTAGTAATAATTATAAGAATTTTTAAAAGTAACCCTGTTAATACCCTTTCACGATTAAACTACCTACTGAACCGAATTTGGTAAAATTAGTACGGAGTAAGCTTGAACCCCAAGGCAGGATAGGTACTGGCTAGGTTTAACTGGCTTCGACTTCGACTTCGCGTCTGCAATAACCGAAATTCACGCATATGTAGCCGCTGGCTAAAGCTAGTGAGATTATTATAAACGTGCTGAATGTTTCTTTGTCGAACAGTATTATACCTAGTCATATCATTTTTATCTTCAGAAAGATAAAAAGAAAACTTAAAAAAAAGGCATCCTACTTACCATTATAGAAGGTGCTCAAGATCCTACCTATAAACAATTTTATACCAAGTGATTTATGAAAGGCCCGTGTGTCAAAATTTTGATGTTGTTCATATTTTTTTTATTATCTCGTGGTTTCTTATCAAGCACCCCATTATCACCAATAATGGTTATAGTCGTCACCACAGAGCGCGGGCTTGCGGACGGCGAGCAATGGGTAGCTCGCTGTCCGACCGACCGGTAGGTAACTGTCCGGATCGAGCCCAGTCGTCGACAGCGCGCACTGTTCCCGAGCGCCTCAAGGAGCTGTCAGCAAAAGCAGGGGCCCAGCGGGTTTGAAGCTACTGGGGCCAGGGTTAGTTTCGAAAGATACCTCAGCCCCGGTACGAAAGGCAACGAAGGAACAGGAGTGGGTTTTTAGTCAGTTCAGCTTCGCTCAAGAGCGGGGATGTCATTAGATGACTTCCCATAGTGTAAAAAAAATGTCATCACCACAGTGATGTCTCTTATCCATAAATTAAACCGGCCAAGTGCGTGTGGGAGTCACGCACGAAGAGTTCTTCTGTAGGTACTGTTCGTAGCAAAAATATCACGTGGTAAACTAAAAACTGTACTATAGACTGGACAGCTATTTTTAAGCTCATGATTTTTTTTATTGAAAATGTATAAGTTTAAAAAGTAATTATGCAAAGTCTCAATGTTAGGAAACATAAAGTTTTTGAGATTTTTTTTTAAACGAATCGATAATTTTCTGTAATAATTGACGCCATCTTGACAGGTTTCGTTTATTTGTTTTGTTGTATCTCACTGTTCTTGAGATACAGCCTGGTGACAGTCGGACGGATAGCGGAGTCTTAGTAATAGGGTCCCATTTTACCCTTAGGGTACTGAACCCTAAAACCAGCCAACTGCAAGAATCAGAATAAGAAGTTTTTCATCTGAGAACTTTATATATTACTTAGGCTTTATTTCATCGCAATTGGTTGACTATATCGAAAGACAATCATTGTCTGTTACGAAGTTCGCCGGGTCAGCTAATTCATAATAATTTCATTCTATCAACTAGCAATAAGAACAGTCATAAACTCATAACAATTACGAGGGAACATTTTCTTGTATTCTAAGCAAGTATGATGGGAAAACAAACGTTCTGACTTTAGTTACAGTGCTAGTATTTGGCAACTTGCCAACACTATGACCAAGAGTATAGTTTACGTAGCACTATGGTTTGCACTTCCCTCGAGAGGTTTTCTTCTTAACAAAAAATGTTGATGTATATGGCCACTTGGCCACTAGTTAATAGAATTGGATAGTAGGTAGATTTTGTTTGGATGAGAACTCATCAAGTCACTTTTCCTTCTCTGGGTAGAGTGAAAGGGAATATCACAGTTATACCCACTTGCCGTTTGCGTTCCGGGATCATTTGATAATTGCCAACCTAAAAAAAAATAGGTGGCTTTCTAGTTTCTGCCTTCTCCCATGGGTAAATTAAGCAGTTACCACAGCAAAAAACATAAACTAAAAGGCGGCATACCTTTTAAGTGCCTAAAACACTGAGGCTCTCCTGTTAATGCTTAAAGTACACGCTAGGGTATACCTGGCAGGTTTACCTGTACAGTTGAGTTAATTATAGATACAGGTAAACCGGAGCGTGTATGTTGCACAGTTGTGCAGGTTTCCACACAAGCTTACCTCACAGGTATAACTGTGCAGGCAACCCAGTCAGGTACACCCTTGCTAGCGTGTATGGCTACTTATAGGTATATACCCCGTTAAATTTTTTGTTAAACGTCAGCTGAGCGAGTCCAATGACTCGTAGGTAGGTAGTTTGTACGCAACGCCGACTACTACCTACGGGTCATTAGACTCGCTCAGCTGAAGTTTTCTTAAAGAAATTAATTTCGTACATGCAAAAATTAATACGAGTTTTGAAAAAAAGTACTTTATTTTTTAATTTTATCTTTACAAATCGATAGTGTTTCATGTACCGGATCGACCCTCCACGGGATTAAAACGATCAAAATTTAGCGGTTTAGTATGGTTGGGAAAAATTCAAATATTTTCTCTATCTGTCCAATCCAACCAATAAATATTGGAGAGATGATAAAAATGTCTGTTTCCCAATCACATTATACGTATGTAAATGGGAAAAACAAAGAGTATAAAAGTAGTCGTAAATTCAGAAAACCTACAAAAACCTCAAGGCGTGCAAACAAGAAAAAATAACAGTGGAAGCCTGTGTGAATACAGAATGCGATTTATTTTATTTACGGTGAGCGGAAACGAATTCATTTTGATTTCACCATAGACTGTACAAATATGATTGTAAAAAGAGTTTCGTAATTGACAAAGTGAATAAATTTCCTTACCTGCTTTAGGAAAATTTATTAATTTCAGCATTAATTCATTTTTTACAAGCTTTTATTTAGTTTCACCGGTCCCGATGTTTGTCTGAAATTAAATCTTGCAAATTAAATTTTATCCTCTACCCGGTTACCGATTGAGCTGTAATTTTGCATGCATGTGTAAAGCACATGTCACAAAGCAAAATTATTATGACGTGGAACTGATCTGATGATGGAACCTAAATGAAATATTTGTTTCTTCTGTTTATTTTATTTTGGCGTAAGTCAAATTATAGTCGGGCTAATACATAGGTCTAATAAGTCAACCGACTTGGGAATTTTGTATAATATTTAATCATTTAAAAAATACAAATATTCGGTACCGTTCATAAGGTTCTTCTTTTAGTAAACAATGATCTCTATCTTATAATCAACCTTGATTATTGAACCCGTGTTGACTACATCAGATTTAATTAAATCCTAATAATTACCCAAGTCGTTTAACTTATTAGACAGACTCTATTTAGGTAAACTTTTTGTGAGTTATTCCCACATAAATGTATATTACAAGGTGCAGCTTTTAATCTGTATACCTACAGGAGGTTGTTATAAGTAATACTTGTATAATCTTGTAAAAATACGATACCAGGGTTTCACAGGTAAATTATTGAATTAATAATACTAGTTATTATAAGGAGTGCTATTCAGAAATTCGCGTCATGTTACGTGTGCGTGAGTACGACAGCCAGTACGAAGCACCCTTCTAAGGAAGTTATGTTAGTTTTTTTTGAAGTGAAAACTTCTTTAGCGGCGTTGAGCACTTTTTCTGTAATGGGTATAAAATCTTAAACTCGCGTCAGGACACGTGACCTGATCGAAAAAGCGTAAGACGGATGGAGAGTAGACCGCTATCCCCTCTCTACGGCGCGGCGAAAATGTATGCCTGGGCCTACTGTTTCGTTTAGGCAGCGCAGGGCGCTTGCGCGAATGTTCGTGTATGTTACAGCGTAACATACTGTAATGTTATTAATACTTACGTTTACTTTACTTAACAATAATCACATCTCTTTATAATATTTCTTATATATTTAGTTTGTTTATTTTCTTTGATCACTGTCATCTGTCATGTCACTACTATTTTCTTCTATGGTTTTTGATTAGGTATCAACAGAGAGTATTTTTATAGTCTTAGGTTTTATTCTTTTACTCTTAATATTATTTATTTTGTAAACATATAATTTGCTAACAACAAATTATATGTTCTCACTATCTGAAATCATTCTTTAAAATTAAATTGTTATTTATATCTTTCTTGTGAAACAGCAATGCTGGCTGAAACCTGTTTTCAAATTTTAAATTATGAATTGACAGCCAGCATAGCCGTCAAAATTGATAAAAAACCATGTTTGTGAGTTTCTTAGTCAGTTTTCGGTCAGACTCTTAGTGCAGCTACATGTTCAGTTCCTGGTGTCAGTTTTTCTTGGTTCAGCTACATGTGACAGTTTCTTGGCTCAGCTCCTGATGTCTGTTTTTCCTGATTGAGCTCCTTGGACCATGAAGACCTCCTCAGAGGAGGAACTGAGGACCTCCTCTCTGCCTCTGCCGGCCCTCACAGCAGAGGGCTGTTCTACAGATGGACTTGGCCTCTGAGGGCCTCCTCTCTACTGCTGCCGGCCCTTACGCTGGAGGGCTGTGACTACCACTATCTGTTGCTGCCTGCGGCTGCGTAGCCTTCGCCGTCCTTCGTACGGCTGAGGGCTGCGCCTACACTAGCTGCTGTGCTCCGCCGTGACGCCGTTTGAGCTGACTTTTTATATCTTTTTATATTCCTATTGTTTTATATACTTTTATTTGTAATATAACCTCACAAGGATTCATATCTATATATATTATTTCTCCCTCCATACTTTCCTCCCGCACTCAACCTCTCACTACTCACCACACGTGCCTTGCCAGGGCTACTCCCTGGAGGCACTTACTCACTACACTCCCTCTTGCACTCGCGTAACACTCTTCCTCTCCTCTTACTATACACTTACTCTTCTTACTCTCACTCTTCCTCTACACTCCTCACTCCCATACTCCTCCTTACCCTCTCATGTAACTGTTGCACTCCTTTGTGTAACACTTTACGTTACAATACACGAACTAACTAACACTATAATATAAATTGTCATGTTTGTGTACGATAGCGCAATAAATGAATATTGTTTTCTACCACATAAATGATAGTACTTTTATACTGATAAAGCAATTGGTGCAAAATTATTCCCTAACCATTCCAAAATATCAAACATGCTCAACGTTAATAATCAAGTTTTCACTTCTGCCGGCACTCCCGGAGTGCAACCCGTCTTTTTTTTTTTCTTCTTAGTTCTTCTACGAAACATTTTTACCGATTTCGGTAAATATTAATAAAATATAAAAAAAATGCCTACTCATTTTATTGATTTTTTTTTTACAGATTCAAAACTGCATTTTGCATCGTTGCAATTTTTTTTTTGTGTAAGTAATTATGATGCCATTATAAATATGATGTCAATCTGACTGAACCATGCCATAATCCTTGGGCTGTAATTAATTTTACACATTTTTATCAGTTTGTTGTGAACCTATTACTGAAAATGAATCAATATATTATTTAAGCTAGAACTACATCAGACAGACGAAGCACATGTGTAATACGCATGATTTGTACGTAGAATGACGTCGCGTGGCGTGGATCAAAGTGTACCTCTACAAGTCTAGTTTTCATATAAGATGTATGGAGACCGACGCGCCCAGTAGCCTGATCCACGTAAAATCAAACAAGCCAAATATCGTTGAAGTTTTATAGGATATTTATATGTATTTTTTTTATTTTGTCGTTTGATCGAAGTCTTATCCAAAAGCGGTATTCACGATCTATCGACTTATTTCCAGTTACATTAATAAGTATTCTACCAGGATAATGTAATACAGATGTTTTGTTAAATCGACGAATTTCAATATTAGTTACGGTTTTCATTATGTGAATTGGGGTACTGATCGGCGTGTGGGGCACAAGTGTAAGCACGTAAGCAGTGTACCTAAAAAGTTCTGAGGTAACTTCCAATTCTGAAAAAAAATGTCATTAATAACTGTACGTACTTTGCCGTTTATATTACTAAACAAAGAGGGCAAAATATACTTTCAGTACACAAAACATAGGACTTACTAATTCCATACATAAATCATGCAAAAACAAAATAAACAATAAGTAACCATATTTATTCAGGCACATAGGACTAAGATTTGTCTGTAATAACAATTCGTTTATAAGCTCCGCTGTTTTTATTTTTAATTAACTCTGTTGGGACAATGAAAATGCTAATTACTTTTGTCGTTCGGGGCCTACAAGACCTAATGCGATTTTAATTATTTTTTTCATAGACTATTTCGGTTTAACGTTTTATTTTTTTTAAGAATGTGACTTTTATTACTTTTTAATGTGATAAAATGGTTGGTTAATTTGTACTTTGATACGTTAATGTTTCACTGAATAAAATGTAGTGTTTTGTTTTTTTTTTTTTTTTTTTTTTTGTTTTGTGATAAATAGGCTATTTTACAGTGTTTGTGATTAATGGGAAGCAAAGATATCCGATGGGAAGCAAAGATATATATAAAGTTCGACGATGGATTACGATTGAAGTAACATATTCCCATGCTGTAGCGTTCAGGAAACACAAACATAGCGAGTTATAATATAACTAGTACGAATAAAAAAAATCTAAATGAAACATATTTTAGAAGAGAATAACATACACAGGTCTATTAGCCACACTTACAATTCAATACTTGTTTTATTAATTAAACCCATCAATCCTTTTTGTCAATCACATTCATTCCTGGAACTTTCACCAACCGTTAATTAATGCTATCCATGCTTTACTCCGTTCTCCGAAATGGACGCCTACGAGTGTTTATAATGAGATTTTAATGTGCGTTATAAAGAGGAATGTCCACAAAGCTCGTGTGTACTCAATGTCAGTTTGTCAACGTTTACGTTATGAGTGGACTCTTGAACTAACCGGACTGGACTGAATGCTGCACGCTCTTATAATTTTCATCACATAACTTGAATAATGAATCTATACGAGTATAGGTAGGTATATAATATACAAAAATCGGAAAAATCAAGAACGAGCTCACTTAACCAAACCAAATGTTTAGGCTTTGTTCGGACTATTTAGTTGCTGGTTAATGTAAAGTTTGGTAGGGTAGAGTAGGGTATAGTAGGGTAGAGTAGGGTAGAGTGGGGTAGAGTAGGGTAGAGTAGGGTAGAGTAGGGTAGAGTAGTGTAGTGTTGAGTAGCGTAGAGTAGAGTAGGGTAGAGTAAGGTACAGTATGGTAGAGTAGGGTAGAGTAGAGTATAGTAGGGTATAGTAGGATATAGTAGGGTAGAGTAGAGACTACCCTATAGTGTAAGGTATAGTAGGATTGAGTAGGGAAACGCGGGCGCGAAGCCGCGCGGGCAAAAGCTAGTTGAATATAATTATATTTTTCAATACATTTACTCGAAAACCCGCTCTTATCCTACGGCTTTTTAGACCAGGGTAGATGCCTTCAAAAATAATAAAAAGCGAAAAATAATAATAGTAGGATGAAACCCATCACAAAAGGAGGAGAATATTATAAAAATGAAAGGAAAAATAATTTACGGGCGATCTGAGGTCGGGAAGGGGGTGGGGGTGACTTTTTAAGGGGAAAAAACGGTTTTTCTCGATTTCCGGCAAAACTAAAAGTCCTATGGAAAAAAGTCAAACGGCAAAGTTGTAGGTAATAAAAAGATCTAAAACTTTTGTATTAACACTTTTTTCACATAACCTCAAAATTTATGTGAAAAATTCAAAAAACCATGATTTTGGTTTTTTATTTTTATCTCTTTCAAAAAACAATATTTTATCACGCAATTTGGTGAAAACTTACCTTTTTATGTCCCAAATACGCTGTAATTTATTTGATTAGAAATATTTATTTTTTCACCTTATTTTGAATAAATCTCGAAAAATCACCCTAATTTTCAATCGAAAAATCACCCGTCAAAATATCTTTTTTTTTCAAAAAGTTTATATGGTGTCTGTTCGTTGAAATCTCTACTTTCCGATGGTGAAAAAAAATATATATGTTACCATAGTAAATCTTCTCAGCAAATGCAAAAAACCGAAAAAAACTCGAAATCGAAATTTTTTTTCAATTATTATATTGAATGTAGAGCTATTTATTAAAATTTACACTTTAATTACTCGAAAAACGTAAAATTACATGTTACATAGATAACAAAAAAAATTGCAAATCAAAATATAGTACTATAATTAACAAACAAATAAGTTGATAAAATTAATACTTAATAAGACGTCTACAATATTTGGAGAAAGGAGTCGAATCTTCTTTAAGTTATATGCGTAGATGCCTATTTATAACTATTTTTAGATAACTTATATTTATCTGAGTGACCTACGAAAAATTTTAGCCCATCAAAAGGTATTTCATAGAGGAGTGGGGAAGGGGCTAGGCGGGTCCGGGTCTTACTACATACATACCTAATATATTATTTCGTAGCAGCTGTAACAACCGTTAGCCTAGCCAGTATTCGAAATACAGTATAGTATACAACATCGTTTAAAAAAATACACGTGCACGTTGAGTTTCTTGAAGATAATTGTGACAAGTTTACAAAAAAACTAAGAAGATTAAAAAAATAATAATCTCCTTTATTTTGCACAAACAAACTTAGTTACTCCCATAAGATATATAAAATTACAGTTTTGAGCCGTTTGGGGTCGAAACGCTTGGGTCATGGGGTCCGAATGCGCGTCTCCTTTTTAAGGAAATTTCTCGCCGACTGATCGACACCTTGCGTGACCAAAGGGCTGGCTCGTTCTTCGCTCAAAGAATTAGCATTGCCATTCAACGTGGTAATGCTGCCAGTCTTCTGGGCACATTCCCGGATGACAGCGATGTGGAGGAGTACTTCGACGCCTAAGTGGACTTTGTGCATTTGTATTTTATTTATTTAGGTTTTAGTATAAATAGTTTAAGTTTGTTTTTTTTTTATGTAGAGTAACGAATTATTTTTAATAAAGATGTTTTGTGTTTATTGATAAAAAAAAAAATTACCTATATAAAATACACATCGTAAATATATTTTTACTAACTAACTTTTGCCGATTTTCATATATATATTATACATTTCAAATATATTTCAGATATATTCAATTTTTTTATTTTATTTATAGCTATGTTTTTTATGTCTTTTAGGATATATTTTGAATGTATCTAAAATATATTTAAAATATATGAAATATTTATGAAAATAGGCCATAAGTTAGTTATTAAAAATATATTTACGATATGTATTTTATATATTTATATATTTTATGGGAGTAACTAAGTTTGTTTGTGAAAAATAAAGGAGATTATTATTTTTTTAATCTCCTTAGTTTTTTTGTAAACTTGTCACAATTATCTTCAAGAAACTCAACGTGCACGTGTATTTTTATAAACGATGTTGTATACTATACTGTATTTCGAATACTGGCTAGGCTAACGGTTGTTACAGCTGCTACGAAATAATATATTAGGTATGTATGTAGTAAGACCCGGACCCGCCTAGCCCCTTCCCCACTCCTCTATGAAATACCTTTTGATGGGCTAAAATTTTTCGTAGGTCACTCAGATAAATATAAGTTATCTAAAAATAGTTATAAATAGGCATCTACGCATATAACTTAAAGAAGATTCGACTCCTTTCTCCAAATATTGTAGACGTCTTATTAAGTATTAATTTTATCAACTTATTTGTTTGTTAATTATAGTACTATATTTTGATTTGCAATTTTTTTTGTTATCTATGTAACATGTAATTTTACATTTTTCGAGTAATTAAAGTGTAAATTTTAATAAATAGCTCTACATTCAATATAATAATTGAAAAAAAAATTCGAATTCGAGTTTTTTTCGGTTTTTTGCATTTGCTGAGAAGATTTACTATGGTAACATATATATTTTTTTTCACCATCGGAAAGTAGAGATTTCAACGAACAGACACCATATAAACTTTTTGAAAAAAAAAGATATTTTGACGGGTGATTTTTCGATTGAAAATTAGGGTGATTTTTCGAGATTTATTCAAAATAAGGTGAAAAAATAAATATTTCTAATCAAATAAATTACAGCGTATTTGGGACATAAAAAGGTAAGTTTTCACCAAATTGCGTGATAAAATATTGTTTTTTGAAAGAGATAAAAATAAAAAACCAAAATCATGGTTTTTTGAATTTTTCACATAAATTTTGAGGTTATGTGAAAAAAGTGTTAATACAAAAGTTTTAGATCTTTTTATTACCTACAACTTTGCCATTTGACTTTTTTCCATAGGACTTTTAGTTTTGCCGGAAATCGAGAAAAACCGTTTTTTCCCCTGAAAAAGTCACCCCCACCCCCTTCCCGACCTCAGATCGCCCGTAAATTATTTTTCCTTTCATTTTTATAATATTCTCCTCCTTTTGTGATGGGTTTCATCCTACTATTCGTTTTTTTTGTTTTCAAAATTATCGACACTGGTCTATTTAGGCACGCAACAGAATTTTTTCCACACTATATTTATCTTATCAGGTTGGTCGCACGTCGATCACTACGAGTCACCGGCCAACCCCCGTTTATTCAATTCTTCGTAAAAAAAAAAAATTAGGGAAGCGATAATGTTTGAAGATGGAATACGCTTGAAGTTACATTTTCAGAGACCGTGGTCGAGTGGTAACGACATACATGACAAACAGATCTTTTACAGATTGACTGTAAAAGATCTGAATTTACAGTCAATCTGTAAAAGATCTGTATGTCCAAGTATCATATTAACTTAGACAAAAAAAATATATATAAATTAAAAACAGAAAAAAATAATTAAGTGGGGCTCTAATGCAACGAATGTGGTTTTTTGCCGTTTTTTTACTACAGGCAGTACGAAAATCACGCATTTGGCCGTTTTTTTTAGTTTTTATGTGACGCCATAGATGTCGCTACAATATTGATGATACATAATCACCTAGCTTGAATTCCCAAGAGTCGTGTAGTTGGTTGAAGCTGGTGTTAAGAGATTAGCTGTCCCCCCGACACACTTTACTTAAGTGAACACCTATCGGGATGAATACGGGTAAAGTACAACCCATTTGCTATAGTGGATAAAGTGGATAAAGGACAGCAGAACGCAACTTAAGTAATAGATGCTAGTAATATAGGTTGGGGGAAAATCGGCATTGGGGTAACAACGTATAAGTAAATCAATATACCCCTTATTTACCTATTTTTTATTGCTGGGCAATGTGGAACACGCGGCACGCAATATGACTAGCATTAAAAATAAAGCTAAATAAGTGGTACCTAGATATAATTTATATTTATACGTTCTTACCCCGATGCCGATCTTACCCCAACGCACTATACTTAAACGTCAGAAGACTATTAGAATATCTTGGTGTATTTTTATGACACTTTATGAAGCAGCTTAACTCGACTACAAACAAAAAACCGGCCAAGTGCGAGTCGAACTCGCCCATGAAGGGTTCCTTAGCAGCAAGTAACATAATATAAAAGTTCTTGTAATGTGTTGTAACTTTAATCGATGTTTTAATAATACTGTATTTTTTTCGATTTATGACGTTTATAAAAAAAATCATTAAAAAAAAAATACTTACTAGATTTCCTTCAAACCAATTTTCGTTGGTAGTTTTTATAGTAATGTACATCATATATTTTTTTTAGTTTTATCATTCTCTTATTTTAGAAGTTAGAGGGGGGGAGGGGGACACACACATTTTACCACTTTGGAAGTGTCTCTCGCGCAAACTATTCAGTTTAGAAAAAAATGATATTAGAAACCTCAGTATCATTGTTGAAGACCTATCCATAGATAAAAAAGTTTGAAGAAAAAAAAAATTTGAGTTTCAGTTCTATGTATGGGGACCCCCAAAATTTATTGCTTTTTTTCTATTTTTGTGTGAAAATCTTAATGCGGTTCACAGAATACATCTACTTACAAAGTTTCAAATGTATAGCTCTTATAGTTTCTGAAAAAAGTGACTGTGACATACGGACGGACAGACAGACAGACAGACAGACAGACAGACAGACAGACAGACAGACAGACATGACGAATCTATAAGGATTCCGTTTTTTGCCATTTGGCTACGGAAGCCTAAAAAAGAAACCAGGCAATTGGTTTCGTATTAACATACCCATGAAAACAGTTCAATTCCCGAATTGTGTACTTAACAAAGATTTTTCAGAAAGATTTTTTGTGACGTAAATGCACAGTTTTTAGATATTTCCCTATACTTGTGCTATGTGACCTTGCTTCATGCCAAATTTCAGGATTCTAGGTCAGCGGGAAGTATCCAATGAATTTTGATTTCCTTGAGATTGTCAAAATATACGTTTTTTTTCGTTAACTCAGAAGTTTGATTTTTTCATAGCTTCAAGGGGGCGCAGAGTTAAGTTGCCGCGCGTTCCCGAGATAAAGGGTCTTGACAGACAAATAGAAAGACAGACAGACGACGGACAACAAAGTGAGCAAATAAGGGTTTCATTTTTCGTTTTGAGGTACGGAACTCTAAAAAATCTAAACAGAAGAATACCCTTTCTAGTACCTACTTTCTGATATTATTATCACCAGATTAAAGCAAAAATCAACCTCAAAGAAAAAAAACATCTACTGATTTAGTACAGGTTCATTTGAAAACCAGCGTCAGGCACTAGTTGTCTGGCATTAATGCTGAACTGAACCTATTTTGGTGCAGCCGTGAGGTACACTACAACTATATATATTGCTTCTTTTAATTTGATACTCACGTGTTATTGTATATTATTGTCTTTGGGCCTTGTGCTGTACCAAATAAATAAATGTTCCTTCTTTCTTTCCGTTTCGTAGATTTTGCCCTGTTATGAGATAAAAAAATATAAGTTTTTATTTTATATTAATTAATGATTAAGCAGGTACCTTCACTACACAAATCTTTAACCAAATAAGTACAAACTTCCATATCATGTAATATATAGGTACTCAATTACAGGTAGGTATAAAGCTTACACGTTACTGAGTAAACATGCTCCGATTACATAATTAGTTCAATGTACATTTACATAGATATGTAGATATCTTAATTTATAAGTTCCCATGACAATTCTTAAAACGACATACCTACCTACATGTATATGCGTAATTTATAAAACTGTATATTGCATGGCAGCATATGCATGCATGGTATATGTTGTTATTGTAGGTTTACAACAATAAAAATGAGTTAAATTATATTAATTAACATTACACTTACTCTACATATTACAGTGGTATAAGTACCTACCACTGTAATATGTAGAATGTACGATAAGTCGTATGTAGCTCCCGTAATCGTGGACGACCAACAAATAATAATTATAATTTACTCTCAAGGAAAACATTATTTTCTCCTTCATATAAAATATGACTCACTGCAAATTGCCTTCAATTTATTGGTTCCATGGTAATTGCAACGAATCGTCCATAAATAAGGAATATAAATAAATGAGGAATTCGAGTCGATCGTCGCTTGTCAGTGACAGATGGCCATTTCGTGGTGTTAATTGGAAAACAACTCGATCGTTCAATCAGCGATAACGTTGCAATAACAAAATTGGCTTGTTTTTTTGTCTTTATTTACAACGATTATTTGAAAGAAAGAAAAGAAAGAAAGAAAGAAAGAAAATACGTGTATTTGGCACATACATACAATGAGATAATAATTATTATACTTAGTATAGAAACTTAAACTTAAATATATCTACATGGTATGTCTCACGGCTGCGCCAAATAGGTCTAGTTCAGCATGATGCCAGGCCACTACGTAGCAGTTGCCTGACGCTGGTTTGGTATTTGAAAAAAGCTTGTGGTTAAAGTAACTGTAGTGTCACGGGTCAAAGTTTAAGGCCTTTTAACCCCTCGAGCGCCGATTGTACATACGTCTGTACAACTTGAAGACCTTGAAAAACACTTAATTTTCGTTTTGTACACACGTTTGTACGAAACTTATTTGGCCGAAAATTTTAGTTTCTATATTATATTATTCCATATTTATTATATTATTTGTTTTTCCTAGAAAAAAACAAAAAAATATTTTATTTATTTATTTATTTTATTGGTGATTTACGTAAACACGGCAATTTTCCGGGTCATTAAACTCTGGCGCTCGAGGGGTTAAAGCCTTTAGTCCTTTTTACCGAGGTCAGTTATAGACTGACCATATGGGTAAACCATTTACTACACATTGAAGCTCTTCGTGGCTTGGAAAAGACATTGTTCGCTGTTGGTACAGTTGCCATCACTGATCTTGAGCGGTTGTGCAGAAGTCAAATATTCGGTCATTCGTGCGAAGTGACACGCGGGGGCGCGCCACCGCGTCATAGACGTCACTCCTAATTCGTTCCCCGTGTTGCTGCATGTATCTAACAATGAAGACGATTGGCTCGGCAATGTATGGAATGCGCAAAGCGATCCCCACTTTGACGCCGAGCGCTCGAGATCCGTTTTAGCAACTGTACCAGATGTCATTATTATAGATTTACGACAGTCTTTCTGAGAAGCCGCGAGCCAAAAAATTGGACACCAGTTTTGCCAAGAGTTGCCTGGGTTGTGGAGATGAAATAGATAGTCTCTCTATGTGAAATACTGATATTCAGTCAAGTCTAGGCTACACTGAAAGCCGACCATAAAATACTTGGAAAAGGCAAAAAAAGAACAAGATTCAACTCACTCTTTCTCTTCTTCCCATAGGTAATGTAACAAAGCTTTGGACACAGGCTTAGGATAGCCTTTCGGTATTTTTATAATTTTTTTTAGAGTGTGCGCGAGAAATATATGACTTGATGCCGTCATCATCTTTCTGCCATCGAAAAACCGATTTGAATTCTTATAGTGGTATTTTGAACGTCAAAAGGTACAAGTTATTTCATTATATCAGCTTCAATCTAAAGCATTTTGTAGTCCCAAATATGTCAGTAAGTAATTTTATAATTTGAAATTCTCCTTCAGTCAAAACGGATTTTATTAAATAAGTGAAATAGTAAAAGAAAAGCCTTAGTTTATTAAAAATAAAACATTGATTCTCTTTGGGACATTATTTAAGATGCTGTTTTTCCACTCGCCCATCGAGTATGGTTTAAAAGCTTCTTAATTCATCTAACGCAATGCGACGCGATGTTTGACGAAAAAAAAAAGAGATAACGCCTGCATACTCTGTTAGGATTCGGTAATTCCGTGATTTACTCGAATATTTTACAAAACTTGTTCCAGGAAATACGTGTTTTTAGGGTTCCGTAGTCAACTAGGAACCCTTATAGTTTCGCCATGTCTGTCTGTCCGTCTGTCTGTCCTCGCTTAATCTCTGTGACCGTTAGCACTAGAAAGCTGAAATTTGGTACCAATATGTATATCAATCACGCCGACAAAGTGGTAAAATAAAAATTGGAAAAAAACGTTTTATTAGGGTAGCCCCCCTATATGTAAAGTGGGAAGTGTTTTTTTTTTTATTTCAACCCTAACGTGTGTTACATTGCTGGATAGGTATTTAAAAATGAATACGGGATTACTAAAATCATTTTTTGATAATGTCAATAATTTCGGAAATAATCGCTCCAAAAGTAAAAAACAATGTGTCCCCCCCCCTCTAACTTTTGAACCATAAGTTTAGAAAATATGAAAAAAATCTGAAAAGTAGAACTTTATAAGGACTTTCTAGGAAAATTATTTTGAACTTGATGGAAAGGACAGTTTTTGTACAAAAAAGACAAAAGGGTTCTACACAATAATTTCTGGACTAAGTTTGTAGTATAACCGTATACTTATGCAAGCATTTTTTTAAACTCATAAGTGGGTACACTTATTGTGGCGGACGGGAAACTACGGAACCCTACACTGAGCGTGGCCCGACACGCTCTTGGCCGGTTTTTTTTAAACCATTAAAAGTTTTTGGAAATAAATGGCAGTCATTTAGAACCTTGATAAAATTTGCAAAGCTTCTATTTTTATACTTTTTAAATTTTAGAGTATGATTTATAGAATTATGAAGTGTCAAAATTAATGCAAAATAGCAAATTTTCAGAGTCTTCACTGGATTAGTTTTACACTTTATAAATTGATTTCAATAGAATCCTAGATAATATCCACAACATACTGTGTTTTCCAAAATATCTTATGAAAAATGTGTAAAAACGTCATAATCGCGTAAGTAAGAAAAACAGTGACAATGTATATTGAACGAATCGACGCTTGAAAGACAACAATTACTAAGCGACATTGAGGAATCTTTACAAAGAGTGATTTAAAGTTAATAACTATAGAGCAATCCAAAGAGCAATGGGAAGGGCTATGCTCGGGATTTCCTTGCATGATCGAATAAAAAATGAAGATATCCGCAGGAAAACTAAGGTTGCCGACATACTTAGCACGAAGAATTACCAAACTCAAGTGGCAATGGGCAGGGCACATTGCTCGCAGAACAGATGGCCGTTGGGGCTGAAAGGTTCTGGAGTGGCGACCGTGTACCGGAAGACGCAGCGTTGGAAGGCCCAAGCCAGGCCAGGTGGACCGATGACCTGGTGAAGGTAGCGGGAAACCGATGGATGCGGGACGCACAGGAACGTTCGATGTGGCGACGCTTGGGGGAGACCTATTTCCAACAGTGGACCTGTATCGGCTGAAATGATAATGATGATGATGAACAATATAGCACTCTTTGTAAAGTTTACACAATGTCGCATAGTAATTTTTGCCTTTCAAGCGTTCGAATCCATTTTAAAATTCATGTTCGCTTTTCCGACAGCTGTAAATAAGAACCGAATTCGCATTTGTGAAGCTTGCAGCCAAAAAGCTTCTGAAACTAAAATATCCCGAATATCGTCGGGTTCTGCAATTGAAATGCTGTTATATTATACTGAGAAATGGTTGAAAATCTCATTTCCTTTGTTCAAAACTTTTCTTTTGTTTTCCTCATTGCGAATTTTGTTTGTCAATTTCATTACTTTCGTGTTTTTGGGGTTCCGTACCCAAACGGAAAAAGGGGACCCTATTACTAAGACCGCTGTCCGTCTGTCTGTCTATATGTCTGTCACAAGGCTGTATCTCATGAACCGTAGTAGTTACGCAGTTGAAACACAGATGATGGATTTCTGTTGTCGCATTGCATGAACAACAACAACAACTATATGATTTTTTGCTCGATATCGATAACGACAACAAGTAGACGCTCGGGATATGCACAGAATATTGAGTTATATATTCACTTTGCATACAACGAACGTCATCTTTTCTTCTTTTTTTTTGCTACGGACGGTACTGTTACGAGGTGGGATGTTGAAGACCAAAAAAAAAACACATTTTAGAATTACTGGAACTTTAATGAAAGAAATTACAAGATTAGAAATATGTCCACATTAAAATGCAAAACCGAACTAACTTGATACATTGCTTACAATAACTTTCCATTGAAGTCATAGCATTAGGTAGAAACCAAGTAAACAACTGAAGCTATCTCAGCAGTTTACTTAGCCTCGGTATAGCAACGTGATTTTATTATAACAGTACGGAACCCTTTGTGCGCCAGTCTGTCTCGCACTTGCCCTAATTTTTTTTCAGTAAGAAAATTGTTTTTACTTAATTAAATTAGTATACAATGATATTACTAATTTTAGAAACGAGGAAAAATCTGATATGTTTATAAATACGATGGTTTACTTTCGAAGTTTTCAGAAGTACCTAGGCTAATATATTTTTCTATCCAACAATCAAGGAAAAATGTTATACATAAAAACCCTTATAAATTAAGTTTGAACTACTGAAATTGAATACTGAGCTTCGTGAATGCTCTCATAATTAAATGGCGGGGCTTGGTCCCGTCATTTAATTCTGCAATTTGTAGAACAAATACAGGAATAAGTTAAGTTGGTCTGAGGGGTACTTTTTAGTGGTGGTACCAAAACTAAAAAGTGTAAAATAAAAAACCTTTTTACAAAAAAAAAGATATAAATATATATGTACTCTGTCTGTCTATTCTTTCATACACGTCATAAGAGAGAGAGAGAGACAGACAGAGAAACATGCGCACGCCTTACAATAGCAGCTATAGCAAAAAGTGTCGTTACAACTTTTCGTGAGATTTTTTTCCGTCTAGGCCCCATTCACAACTTGCGATAAGGAACTTCGTTCCAATAAAAAAAAATAAAAAGAAGAGCTTGTGGCTAAAATAATAAAGCTATGTTAGTTAAGCTTAGTTCGCATAGCCGACGCAGCTTTTCAAACTCGTGTGCAGACCGCAAGCTATGTGAACCAAGCTATGTGAGCTTACTAAAATATGCAAAGCTAAGTTAGTTGTGTATGCCAATGCGTAGGTTGAAAAACTGTGTCAGCTATGCGAGCTTAGCTAAACTAACTTAGCTTAGTTCTTGGTCTGCAACCGGCGTCAAGGTTAAGCAACGAGGTCGGTCTCTGGATAGGTGACCATCTTAATATATCAATAGTACCTCGCAAAGGAGGAGGCCGAACGCATCAGGCAACGGCGTTATCGCCGCCGCCGCTGCTGCCGGGATTCAGATCCCGATTTCCGGCCACCGTAGGCGCGGGCTTGCGGACAGTGAGCAATGGGTAGCTCGCTGTCCGGCCGTCCGGTAACTGTCCAGACCAAGCCCAAGTCGTCGACAGCGCGTGCTGTTCCCGCGCGCCTCAAGGAGTTGTCAGCAACACCAGGGACCCAGCCGGGTCGAAGCCTACTGGGGCCAGGGTTATCCGAAAGGGCGCTCGAGCCCCGGTATGAAGGCTAGAAGGGACGGGGTGGGTCTTTTAGCCAGTAAGAGTCTGACACTATCTCCCGCGCCGCCCAAGAGCGGGGGTTGTCACTGGGTGATTTTTTCACACCATAAAAAAAAAATTCAATAGAACATTTTAATACAATTGGAGTTAGTTCGTCATTGCGACCGAGACGGTATACACCGGAGAAGTGAATAGGTTACTTCTAGGCAAGCGTGCTCCGTCGTCGGCCACATCATTGCTTACCATCATGTGAGATGGTGATCAAACGCGAGCCTGTCAATAATAAAAAAAAATCTGCAGGCTTGGGTGTTATGGAGCCGAATGCTGCAGTGACAAATTTCCATTTACACATTACATTTTCATTGATTGTATTGATACGGTCAATACTTTGCTAATTGCTTTTTCTTCCTCTTTTTTTTCTTGTAAACGTATGCCTGGCAATTTGTGTATTTTCAGCGGCCTACCCAAAAGTCCTTTAAGTAAAGTCCTCCAAGTCGTATTGTTAGTCAAGTCGTTGAGCTCCTTAGTGGCCGTGAGTTGAAATTTGAGAACACTGATAAATGCTTGCACTGACTGGACAGGTCCAATCAAATCTGTACGGTTCTTCAAAACACCATCTCCGACTAATCTGCATGGTTCTCATGTGATTTGACCATTACATATTTACTGTATGGACTTTAGAAGAGACTTTGACCCCTGAGTTTGTTTTGGTGTTTCTTTTCAGGGTAGTCAGCTAGGAAACACCGGCCTCATCTAGTTTAAAGTGACGGATAAAAATTTGACGTATAAAAGTGTTTTTTAAACCTTTCTGCAAAATAAACATCATTTTTTTTAATTTGATTAAAGGGCTTGGTCGCTTAGCGACCACATCGCCCAGTACAGAAAACAAAAACTTACAAACTACCATAAGGCTAATTCAAAAAATTGTTTGGCTTTATCGGACATTGGAGAAGAGAGGATTGCATTACAAATGCCAATGTCATAGGTTTTACTGAGTCCAGAAACATTCAGTCTTGTATTTTCGTTCCGGACACACTCCATCAAGATGTGGAAAACATCATCAACCACACCACAGTCATCACAATAAATATCATTTATACAGTAAATCGTAGCGGGGTCGCTGGGTAGTTCCATCGTACCACGTACGTGGTCGGGTACTTAGTGGATATCCCACCTATACGTACAAAATGTTTTGTGAACGCAATCATTGTGCGTACAGCTAAGGAGTGGAACTTCCTGCTGGAGTTTTTGTTTCCTGATAACTACATCCTAGGTTTTTGAGTCAAGAGTGAATAGGTTACTTCTAGGTAGGAGTACTCTATCGTCGACCATATCATCGCTTAACATCAGTTGAGATAGTAATAGAACTAAAAATTGTAAAAAGCTAAAATCGGGCGCCCCAGGGTATTATTATTACGTAATTGCGTGTTTTTACGTAAATCACAAAAAAAAAACTTTCTAGAAAAAACAAAATTAAACAAAAAAAAATTTTCGCCAAAATAAATTTCGTCCAAACATGTGTACAAAACGACAATCAAGCGTTTTTCAAGGTAATTCAAGTTGTATAGACGTATATTACGTATCTACATTCGGCGCTCGTGGTGTTAAAACCTCTAAAAGTTCAGTCACTTTGACTTACCAAATTGAAAAAAACACTAATAAAAAGAAAAATACACATGGAACTTCATAGCAACATCACTTAAATCTTTTTCAATGGAAGCTTTCCTACACTCGAAATATATTATTCGAAAACGGAATTCGGATTCTAACTTCCTTTGAAGTAGGTGTAACAAGCTCCTGAACCAGTATTAAATCTGTAATAACTCTAACAACGAAAATATTCAAAAAACTTTCCCTTCTATGACGTAGGAACTTTGTAGAAGTTTCGTACTCAATTTTGTGAATTTGAATTTCGAATAGGAAAGTATTTTAGGTAGTTATTACTCGTATTTAGATAATTAGAAAGGTTTGGAAAGCTTACCTCTAATGAAGGTAGGGTTGTCAACCGTACTCTAATACAGAGTACTGTACTTTAAGATATTTTGCGCAGAAGTAAACTCAAGTACTTTGTAATCTATACACGCAGTAAATTAAAATAAAATATTGCATTGATTTTTACTCTGATAACTGACGACTTGGGCTCAGTCGGGACAGTTACCGGACGGTCGGACAGCGAGTTGCATCACTGCTTATTATCAGGTGGGATCATAGTCAAGCACTATAGTTTATATCATTTATATAGAAGAAATAGAGTATATATTTATTTATATACTCTATTTCTTCTACATGGGTTGGCAACCCTATTACCTATAATCAATACATATAATAAATCTGTGGAAGTTTTTAGTTGTGCACACATCAAGTAAAATGTACGAAATCGATGTAAATAACTTTTATCGTTACACAATTATTAAAATCGTGTAACGATTTTGATGAAACAAAGCCTAAGTAATATATGACTTAGGCTTTGTTTCATCAAAATCGGTTGACGATATCGATACTTTTTTATACTTCTATACAGTTACATAAAAGGAGAAATTGGGTAATTGAACGCACAGCCGAAACTGCAGTGCCCAGGAGCGTAAAATTTTGCACGAGATTTCCTTTTATATTAAGGGCGAGAACAAAGGCAGAAATTAAAAAAAAATTAAAAAGCCGTAAATGTCTGACTTAGATTTAAAAACTACCTAAATGGGGGAGTTATCTGCGTTAAGTACAATTTTCTGTCACGTCCTATCGAACGGAAATGTGTTGGTGAGCGAGGGACGTTCAACGCCATATTAGTAATCTCGTCGTTTGCGGAAAAAGCGTGAAAATTTACGTGACATAAACCGGTTTATTTATTTCTTTTTATATCTCAGTACCTACACTGTTTTTTTTTTTTGTTTTTATGGTGGGAAAAATCATCCAATGACAAACCCCGCTCTTGGGCGGAGCGGGAGATAGTGTCAGACTCTTACTGACTAAAAGCCCACCTCGTTCCTTCTAGCCTTCATACCGAGGGTCCAGTTCCCTTTCGGATAACCCAGTACCCTGGATCCCTCAGCCTTTGGAAGACGTAAGAGAGGCTGAATTAAACTCTTAGAGGCTACTTAGAACTTTTCATGGAACGTAGTACCAACCGGCAATTATCCCTGTACAATGTTATTTCCCTCTCCTAGAGAGGAGGCCTGAGCAGCAGTGGGAACATTAAAAAGGCTGATGATGATTATGATGAAGAGGTAATCTCTGAAAGTACTGGTCCGATTGTTAGAATTTTTTCACCGATATAAAGTTGATTTATTCTTGAGTGACATAGGCTATATTGTATGTACGCGGGCGAAACCGCTGGCCAAAGCTAGTTGACTAAATTTATTCATTGCAAACATATCTATACTATACAGCTGTCATTATTATTTAGTAATGATGATGTCCGAATTTTATCTTGATTCATTAAACCCCAAGCGAACGCCGGCGTTCGCGCACCTATGGTCTTTCTATTGTGTCTGTAATTTCCACGATTGAAAGGTTAATCTATTCAGTCTTAGCTTCGATATTCTCATTAGCACTTCAGTCCTTCCTAAGCCTTCTCATTACATCCCAAGAGGAACACGACTGACTTATTAGTTTCGTCTCCCAGTTTATGAGGTCCTTAGACCCTAGCACTAGCTCTTAATGTGATCCATTTTATGACCTAAACTGAACTGGTAAAGGGATGGGGTGATACAGGGTTGTTTAAAATACTGAAAACTTCTCAGGACTGTGTTACTAACATCATAAACAACAAAATTCAAAATTCAAAATTCAAAATCATTTATTTCAAATAGACCATTTGCAGGCACTTTTGAATAGTCAAATGTCGGTCAGTCCAAGAAAAGTGAAGCTAAATTGCACGTTCCAAAACGTAGGTCTCTATGGAGAAGAACGTGCAAGAAACTCCATGGACACTCTTTTTAAAATATATTGAGTTACATAAATCTTGGTTACATATTTCTTGTCGCTTCTAATATGTGAGCACAATGTTGGTAGATACATAATAATAATAGTTTATTATTCTTTTTATTAAATGTAATTAAAAATAGAAACCGAATTAAGCCACTGGCAGCCAAGAGATGACCAGTCTCAACCGATGGCACCCGTTCACGGGCATGACACGTGCATCAGCCCCACTCAGCTCAACCATTTTAAAGGGAACCGAATGACCCAATAACACGTGCCACCACCAGCAAGACATTTGGGTGAGCATGACAAACTCTCAACTGCCATGCTCGTAATGTCAAACAAGTTGTAACCTAATAGAGATGCTCCATGGTGCTTCACATTCACAAAACTTGAAAAAAAGAAGAAAGTGCTTCTACATTATACAATGCTATTTAGTTTCCAATTAAAAAAAGTAATAAATTATCATAAGCTCTACTGAAATAAACAAATAAATAAAAAATACATTTCGAAAGCAAAAAATACAAAAAGGGGAATAGTATCTCTTCCAATATTTAGAAATATATTTATATATTTATAAAAAAAAAAAAAAAACTAATTTGAAGGTAAAAGTGGCTGTAGTTGTGGAGCAGGACCAGCATTTAGCCAAGCATTTTTGTCAAGGAGATAATCTTCCAGTTTATAATATGCTTGTCTACATAGTGTGCGTTTAATGCATGTTTTAAATTTGGACTCATTTAGTTGTAGAATCTCAATTGGTATTTTATTATAAAATTTTACACAGTACCCCATGAAAGAGCTACGTACTTTAGCCAATCTGAATCGAGGTTGATCTAATTTGTTCCTATTCCTAGTATTAAAATTGTGCCTGTCACTTATCTTAGTAAAAAGATGAATATTTTTCCGAACATACATGATGTTTTCATAAATGTATTGACAAGGGACCGTCAGGATGTTTATTTCTTTAAATAGTTCCCTAAGGGAATCGCGTCTGCGAAGGTTATATATGGCTCTGATAGCTCTTTTCTGCAGTATAAAAATAGACTCTATGTCTGCAGCCCGTCCCCATAGCAAAATACCGTAAGACATAATACTATGAAAGTAGCTAAAATAGACTAGTCTCGCAGTATCTACATCAGTTAATTGGCGGATTTTTCTGACAGCATATGCTGCTGAACTAAGCCGTCCTGCCAGAGATGTTAAATGAGGATCCCATTGTAGCCTCGAGTCAAGCGTGATCCCTAGGAAAACCGTACTCTCTACGAACTCGATTTTCTCCTTGTTCAATACTATGTCAGAATAATTGCTTTTAACATTCGGTAACGCAAATCTTATGCACTTAGTTTTTTTTCCATTCAATACTAAATTATTAACAGTAAACCAGTTTTGGACTTGCTGTAGAGCATTATTTACGTCATCAAGGTTTGTAGAACGTCTATTGATTTTAAAAATTAACGACGTATCGTCAGCAAACAATACAATATGTGGTTGTTTTTTTAATAGATGCGGTAGATCATTTATATATACTAAAAAGAGGAAAGGACCCAATATTGAGCCTTGCGGTACACCCATTTTGACTTTCAAACCCGGAGAATTGACACCATTTATCTGAACTTGCTGTTGCCTGTCAATTAAGTAAGATTTTACCAAGCTAAGTGCAAGTTTACCTAGCCCATAATGTTCAAGCTTTAAAAGCAAGGTTTCGTGATTAACACAATCAAAAGCCTTTGAGAGGTCACAAAAAATCCCTATCGCATCTTGGGCTTCTTCCCACGCTGCAAATATATGTTTTAATAAAGTGACACCAGCGTCAGTCGTACAACGACCTTTGGTGAAACCATACTGCTGATCGTGAAAGATTTTATTGCTATTAAAATGGTAAAGCATTTGATTAAGCATAACTTTTTCAAACACTTTACTGAAAACCGGCAATACTGATACAGGTCTGTAATTATTAGTGTCCTTATGGTCACCTGATTTAAAAAGTGGTATAACCTTACTGTATTTCATTATATCTGGAAAGACGCCTTGGTCCACACACAAATTAAATATTAAAGCTAAGTATGGTGCTATAGTCTCAATTATTGATGTGCATACTTTAACAGACATTCCCCATAGGTCTTCAGTTAATTTGACTTTGATTTGCCGGAAAGCCTTTATGACTGTCATAGGGTTTATATGTTTGAATTGAAATTCAACCGGACAACCTGGCAAGTTTGCTTTTAATAGAGTAATTGAGGCTTCAGGGGAGGAATTTAGAGCTTCCGTTGTCCTAAGAGGTACATTGGTGAAATAATTCACAAATTCTTGGGCTACTTCTATGTTAGAGCTTTTGGGACCATGTGGAGTCTCTAATAAAAAATCCGTGCTGCGTACTTTGTTCCTACCAGTTTCACTATTAATTACTTTCCACACAGTCTTTATTCTATTGTCTGCGGATTTGATCTTGTTGCTAATGTACAGGGCCTTTGCTACCTTGCAAATCTTTCTGAAAAGTTTAGAATATTTATTTACATATTTATTGAAGGTTTCAGTATTGAAGAATGGCTTAAGGCCATATAGCTCATACAGTCTTTCCCTACTTATTCTAATACCTTTAGTCGCCCAGTCACTAAAAACAAACTTTGGGAATATATTTTTCGACTTCTTTTCAAAAGCTGTATTAAATTCATTAAGTACCAATGAAAAGAAGTTATCATAAAATTTATTGGCATCATTAATATCATGGCCTAGAACATTTAACTTATTTTGTAAGTTACTATTAAATTTAGTTAATTTGCCAATTGTAATTGGCCTGAATTGAATCTGAGTCTTTTCCAGGGCTGCTTGAGACATAAAAGTTACCGTTTGTCCACTATGATCAGACGGAAGATAATTTACTATAGCTTTATCTAGATAGTCACAATTGCAGAAAACATTATCAATACAAGTTGCAGAGGTTGGGGTTACTCTCGTTGGTTCTGTAAAAACGTTAGACAAATGAAATGATTTAAAAAGATTTAAAAATCTGCTGCTATTTAAATTATTTTCCAAAATATTAATATTAAAATCTCCACAAATAATTATGGATTTGTTACTATCTACAAGTTTGGCGAGAATATCTTCCATTGTTGATTCAAAAAGACTAAAGTTTTGAGGGTTCGGGGGTCTGTACACGCACACTATAATATGCTTATCTAGCTCAACACAAGACAGTTCTATGTAATGTAATGTTCCGTTCAACAACTTATTTATGACTTTAAAATAAAAAATATTATAATTTGGTTCATCAGATTTTCATGCAAATATAAAAAAAAAAGTTTTAAATATTACGAAGTTTGTGCGTAGCAAGCGATGGTACAATAGCGGAGGAAAGCGGGATTGGGTGGCGGGGGTGCTTGATGCGCTTGCATGCAAAATACAGAGTTGAAATGTGTTAGATAGAACAACGAAATCTTGAAGGTTTGTTTTTAGTAAATTAACTAGCTGCTGCCCGCGACGTCGTCTGCGTGAAGTCTCTACAGCACCAAAAATACCTAAGATGTCAGTGTCGCTATGGTATTATAAGTAAACAACTTTTAAAATAGCATTTAAAATAGTCTACCCCTGCGAGCTATTGATGGTCATCGCAAAGCAAACACTCACGGGGAACTGTACGCGCTTGGACTGGAACGGGAAGTTGTGAGGTATGAAGGGAGTGCGTGGTATAAATACTGGCTCGCCGACGCCACAACCCATAAGAATTTCCGCCTCAATAGTGTGTCTGTGGAGAGAGATGACTTTAAGGCGGGTCCCGTTACACAATTTCGGAGGAGATAGGTTCCAAAGAAGCATATCGGTGTCCCACCTTCAACTGGTTGGTATGCGCTGGAAGTCCACTTGCTGACAGGGATTTCAGAATTCCACGGGATAATGTGTGGCGTCATCTTGCTCGACAACAGTGTTTATCGAGGTGTAGACCACTTCATTCCCCTAAATTTCCGAGACAATGCATTCGTTATTTGCTGCAGCCTGATCTATTTTGGGCGTCGGCGATGTCCCTCACACACCTAAGAAGCTGGTGCGGTATACGACTGATGTCCCCATACATACAGCAAATGAGTTCTTCTAAGCTGGATACCACTCTACCGAGACACTCTGGAAGCACCATCTGTCAGAGTGCCTTCGCTAAGACTTGAAGGACATACAAACTCGTGACCATAACGAAGATCGTTTCAATAAAGCATTCACCTCGTCAGCCCTCGACACCCGCGTCACCACGGGAAGTGTTTGCCGGAAATCGCCACTGAACAGAACAGTGACACCACCCATCAAATGTTCGTTCCTGCGGATGTCCTGCAGGGTTTTGTCCACGGCCTCAACTGCCTTCCTATTGGCCATCGTACACTCATCCCATACGATCAGAGAGCAATCCTTGAGCACGTGTCCCTTATCGCTGTTACGTGACACACCACAAACAGGCGTGTCGGCGCTCTCTAAATCGATGAGAATTTTAAACATGGCATGTGCTGTCTTGCCACCCGGAAGCAGTATGGCAGCGATTCTCGACGACGCTACAGCAATAGCAATTTTGCCTTGCCTCCTGAACTCTGCAAATATGTCAGTGGTAACAAATGTTTTACCTGTTCATCCAAGAAAAACATGTTACCCTGGTTTTACCCAACGCTTTCAAGGACGGTGTCATAAATTTGTTTTTGCTCTGAAGAGAACAAAGTCGCATGGTCATTTTGTATGGTGGTCATTTCGCCCGGATCGTAATTTGTCACAGCGTTATACTCCCGATTTCCACGGCCTTGATGCGATAATGATTGGGGAGCTGGTAACCCATATTCAATCAGTGGTTTTCCGCCGATAGAAATGACCACATCTTGAAGTGAACTGAGACAGGTGTTAAGCACGCGTTCATCGGTTACTTCGACTTCGTCTCCAGTAGCACGCCTCAAAGCTCGTAGAAAATCTTCAGACAGATGATGGCGATACTTCTCCCACAAAGCTACCGGGTTCGCGACTCCACAAAACACCAAGTTGACATTCACCGTCGAGAAGGTGACGTGCTACGCAGGCTGCGCGGTAAGTGGGATACTCCACGCTATCAAATGTCCTCTGGAAGGCGAAAGACGTCGGGCCTCGGACAGTGGAAAGTAACAACCGCAGAAAATAGCATTCGCCATTATTCGGATGCACGGTAGGTATCCAAAACCTTCCACAGCACCTCCTCGTCGACGTCAGTTAAATACACCACTTTTTGCTTTTGCTTGTCGTACGTGTAATGTACCATATAATACAGTATGAAGGCACCTCGTCATACGTAAGGGATCTCACAAACTGGTCGACTTCACAGAGCTGAAAAAATGTCACCATGTTAACACCGCATTTTTTTTAAATTGTCTTACTCAACTCTGCTTAAGATTTTGAGGGTTTTGTTGGAACTTGAATTTGTCAAAACAAACTATACGACGATACAACTTTTATGAACGTCGGGTGCTACCGTTACCACATGACACTTGCAGAATAGTCGACACCGGCTCAGTTGCCAAAGAAGAAAAGAAAAAAAAAACTTTTATGAAGAAAATGCACATAACATCACATCACCATCTATGAATTTTAAGAATAACTAACTACTAACCTCGCCAACATGATCAAATTTAAATTATTCATTTCCAAAAAGTGTTAACATGTAACTTGATTTGATTTTTATGGAATCGCATAGATGGCGCTGCTGCAAAATTGTCTTTATACTACTGGCATTCATCAAACTATGTTTCTCTGCCCAAGTTACTGAAATGGCGTAATTTTTATAGTGCAAAGCTAGATAATAGCATGGCTTACTCAAAAACAACATTTAAATATGCATCGTTAGATTACACGCTGTCACAGAATGCTTGAGAAAAATAAAGATTCACAGCTCCTCTTCCATAGGTGATAGCGTGATAATATGTAGCCTATATGTTGACCCGACCTCTTAGTAATATTCATGCATTTAAAGTAAATCCATGCAGTACTTTTCGAGTTTAGCTAGGACATACATACAGACAAAAATTCTAAAAACTATATTTTTGGCTTCGATATCAATTGTAGATCACGCCCCAAGTATTATTTAAAAAAAATATTCAATATACAGTTTTGACTTTCGTACGATTTTATAATATGTATAGATTCATACACTTTGAAGAAATGCCTAACGATTAAACACGTTATTGTGGCTAATTTATAAAAGATAGATATAAACTATCCAGGACTTTTTTGTAGATCTATTGGAGACTATCATCTTTGTAATACATACTTTTGGTGTATGATCAACGTATGCGAGGATAGGAGCTCGAAAGCGCATTTCCATCCGACTTGCTTCAAATTTATAGTCATTTCTCAGTTCCTATGTATCTTAGCGTTATGTTATATAGCCCATAACCTGCCCAGGAGTATGGACCATAATCGTACCAAGTTTGGTTAAAATCCCTTCAGTAGTTTTTGACCCATGCGTGCATATACAGACAGACAGACGGACAGACAGACAGACAGACAGACAAAAAATTTCCTGATTGCATTTTTGGCATCAGTATCGATCACCAATCATCCTCTAATATTAATTTTTAATATATATTCAATGTACAGAATTGACCTCTCTACAGTTTTATTATAAGTATAGATATAGATATAGATTATGTTTTGTAAAAAGTCATAGAACAAAAGTTTTTGTTTATGATGTTAGTAATACAATCCTGCAAGGTTGTTGGTGTTTTACAAATAACCCTGTGTAAGGTGTAATAGCTTCATCCCTCTTTCTCACTCGCACGTCTAACATTTTAATACGTCATGGTAAGACCTCTGGCACAAAATAGGTACAGAAGTCAATCTACATACAAAGCGCGCTCGAGCAACGCACACATAGACACCGGTCACAGACACGATGTCTCGGTCGCGTTTCGGATCACTCGTCGAACAGTTCCGGCTCAAACGTTCATTAGTGTGCGTCCACCGAGCGTAGGTATAAAAAGTGAAGTACATACATGAGATTGTCTTCTGTACCTATCTTTTTTGTGCCTCTGGTCCGCAGGTTTAGATATAATGGGTTATTAAACGGTTGACGAAAATTAACACTACCCTGGATTAATTAGAAGACGAGGTTATCTTGCTAAGTCGAAGGTAAACTTCGCTCTGCGGTCTTCGTTAAAGTTTAAGGATTTGCCGGCTTAAGGGATTAATCTTTCAGTAAAAACGGCTCGAGGTCTTAAGGTTAGGCTCATAAAACATTCATTTTGGTGAATATCTTATTAATGTTCTGCTGAAATATGTTTTTTTTAAAGAAATTGTTGGCGTGTTTGGCGAATGTCCAATATAAAAGTCACACTAGTGCGGGTGGAACTCGCGCGCTAAGGGTTCCGAACACACTTCCCAATGTAAATAGTAAATAGATTTTCGTAATTCGATTCTCGAAATGAGTCTGGAAGATTTTTTCGATTTTTGTGATGTAACAACACGGTTTCTTTTACTTGTGCCATGAGACTTTGCTTCTGCTACATATCAGGATTCTAGATTGGGAAGTACCTTATTGTTTTTGATTTTCTTACGAGTGTCAAAATATGTGCCATGAAAGGAACATAAACGGGCTTATCTTTAGATTGCGTTGACTTAGGAGTTAGTTTTTTTTTCTGAGCAGTAAAAATTGAACTTCAAGAACAATCAAATACTCAAGTCTACTGAGACTTGAGTATTTGATTGTTGACTTGAGTATTGAATGGAAAAAAACTAAGTGCATAAGATTTGCGTTACCGAATGTTAAAAGCAATTATTTCGACATAGTATTGAACAAGGAGAAAATCGAGTTCGTCGAGAGTACGGTTTTCCTAGGGATCACGCTTGACTCGAGGCTACAATGGGGTCCTCATTTAACATCTCTGGCAGGACGGCTTAGTTCAGCAGCATATGCTGTCAGAAAAATCCGCCAATTAACTGATGTAGATACTGCGAGAATAGTCTATTTTAGTTACTTTCATAGTATTATGTCTTACGGTATTTTGCTATGGGGACGGGCTGCAGACATAGAGTCTATTTTTATATTGCAGAAAAGAGCTTTCAGAGCCATGTATAACCTTCGCAGACGCGATTCCCTTAGGGAACTATTTAAAGAAATAAACATCCTGACGGTCCCTTGTCAATACATTTATGAAAACATCATGTATGTTCGGAAAAATATTCATCTTTTTACTAAGATAAGTGACAGGCACAATTTTAATACTAGGAATAGGAACAAATTAGATCAACCTCGGTTCAGATTGGCTAAAGTGAAGTGAGTGAGAATTAGTGCAGTGGAAGTGCTACTAACTTAGTCATAAGTCTTATTTACTAACAATACACTGTATTTACTTTATATTTATTTATTTATGTTAGTCTGTAAGGTATGTGTCTATGGGCCAAGATGCCTGAAAATAAATGATTTATTATTATTCCATTCATTTATTATACTACACATATTTATCATATTTTTAAATATTTCTTCAAAAAATTATATTAAAAAAAAAACATTTAAAAATATAAAAAATAGTAGCCCACCGGCATCGGGAACAGGGTCCAAGCTGCAACAATCATTGCACGTCTCTCGCTTCGGTCCACCACCACTATATCAGGCTTTATTATTATTATTGTTAAAGTACGTAGCTCTTTCATGGGGTACTGTGTAAAATTTTATAATAAAATACCAATTGAGATTCTACAACTAAATGAGTCCAAAAGACATGGCCGGATCCTGCCCAAAAATCAACTATACGTTCCATTAATTATTTATTATATAAAAATTACTTCTAAATTAATTAAAAATAAGTCGCAACAATCCATTTCTTTAGGAGCGGCGAAAAAAAATCCCATAAAAATAAGTATGTTAATTGTTTTTGAGTCGTTTTGTTTCATAGCAACCGTGGAGGATGAGGATAAATCGATACAAATTGCATTTACGTTTGGGTACACGCATAAGACAAAAAGTGTTCTTATCTGTAGTAACACGCCTGAAGGTCAGACTAAAAATATAAAATTCTTGTAAATACTGCAAATATTTCGAGCCGCCGCGCGTTTTGATGGTACTCACGGTACACATTATGAATCCACAATATTTTCAAGAGCGTGCACCCAAACGTCCTAAAATTATTTTGACATTACTGCGCTCTTTAAACTAAACTGTCAAAACAAACTGTATGTGTCAGTCTTGCCTTGCGTCATTCTTACAATATATTACTGTTTTGTGTTTTCGTAACAGTATTTGATTTTTAAACTTGGCTCCATGCTATCCTTTATCGGACTTTCCTTTACGCTTTTAATATTTATATTCTGCTGTGCATATTGGATTGGTTTATTTACGATTTGGATTCTGACGCTCACGAAGTCAATGTACCTGAAATGAACTGTGGCCTCCAATCGAATATGAGAGCATATTGTAAGAACTTTAACACCATAACTACAAAATACATTGGCTGATATACATAAACAGGTTGAAGAACTACAGGAAAATGAATCTGGATTACCTAAACTACCTTCAATTACACCAGTTGCTAATCAAGCAAATATAACGGCATCAGCCTCATTCTCTGATAACATATCTTCGAAGCCATCTAGTTCTTCCTTTCGAGATTTAAGAGAGGATAAAAACATTCAATGTGTCTTGTCTGAGTAATTATTGTAGTGATGATGTGTTATAATATTAAGAAATAAATATATTTAAGCAAATGTCTGTACTTACTTATTTATATGACTAAATAAAAATTCAAGTGTTATGTTTTTAGTGTTTTATTGCATGTCTAATTGTTTATTTTTTGCTAATTCGCCTGAATATACAAAAAATATCTGTTAGACAAGGAGTTCTTCTTCGATATTGCAATTAATGTCGATGTTTGAAAGTGACTATGTATTACCAACATATTATATTCATCAATGTAAATACGTTTTACTTGGTATTTTGATCTTTGACTCATTCTTCACTAGCCTCTATCAATATGTATCACTGATGGTGTTTCGAACATTTTCATAAAATTAAAGGCGTTCTCATACTAAGTTACTGTCACTGTCACTGTTATTGTAGATCATTGTTGTATTGATGTCAATCATTGCTATTCAAAATGATGAGGCATTTTTTTAAAATCTTATTTATAGTGTCTCTCGCTCTATCTCTGATCATAAAAATTAAACTACTGTAAAGCCGTACTCTTAAGCTTTAATACGGCGTACCATTTGTCTGTGTAATGGAATATTTTAAGTTTCGGCACAGCTCCCTACTAATCCGGCCATGTCATTTAAAACATGCATTAAACGCACACTATGTAGACAAGCATATTATAAACTGGAAGATTATCTCCTTGACAAAAATGCTTGGCTAAATGCTGGTCCTGCTCCACAACTACAGCCACTTTTACCTTCAAATTAGTTTTTTTTTAATATATATATAAATATATTTATAAATATTGGAAGAGATACTATTCCCCTTTTTTATTTATTTGTTTATTTCAATAGAGCTTATGATAATTTATTACCTTTTTTAATTGGAAACTAAATAGCATTGTATAATGTAGAAGCACTTTTTTTTCCAAGTTTTTGTGAATGTGAAGCACCATAGAGCATCTTTATTAGGTTACAACTTGTTTGACATTACGAGCATGGCAGTTGAGAGTTTGTCATGCTCACCCAAATGTCTTGCTGGTTGAGCTGAGTGGGGCTGATGCACGTGTCATGCCCGTGAATGGGTGCCATTGGTTGAGACTGGTCATCTCTTGGCTGCCAGTGGCTTAATTCGGTTTCTATTTTTAATTACATTTATTAAAAATACGTATCTACCTACATTGTGCTCACATATTAGAAGCGACAAGAAATATGTAACCAAGATCTATGTAACTCATAATATATTTTAAAAAGAGTATCCATGGAGTTTCTTGCACGTTCTTCTCCATAGAGACCTACGTTTTGGAACGTGCAATTTAGCTTCACTTTTCTTGGACTGACCGACATTTGACTATTCAAAAGTGCCTGCAAATGGTCTATTTGAAATAAATGATTTTGAATTTTTTTTTTTGGTCATTAATAATGTTATATGGAAATATTGTATAAAAGCAATCACCAACCTGCTGCGGTCTTCCCATCCGATTATAATTTGGGTGTCTTCAAGGCTAGAATAGGCTGTTAATAGACTAGTGCGCCTCTCCATCAACGATTGCATCACTGTTTACCATCAGGTGCGATCGCAGTCAAGCATTAGTTTACATTAGCTAAAAAAAACATTTTTAAAAGAGTAACCGTGGAGTTTCATTCCGTTTTCTCTACATTGGATGTTTTTAATTTAGAAGAACTGGCAAGAAAACACCAATTGGAACCGAAATGCTCAAGTAGGCCTATGTGAAAAAAATATTTTGAATTTGAAGTACATAAAAATTTTCAGGTATCTACTATTTAAAATGAATACCGAACTGTTCACCAAAAAAAAATGATCTAGATTTTTCTATTTCTTCTATATATATAAAAATCAATGCCACTTTTCGTTGTAATTTTATAACTCAAGAACGGGCTCACCTATCCAAACCAAATGTTTAGGCTTTGTTCGGACTATTCAGTAGATGGTTTATGTGAAGTTTGGTAGGGTAGAGTAGGGTAAAGTAGTGTAGAGTAGGGTAGAGTAGGGTAGAGTAGTGTAGAGTAGTGTAGAGTAGGGTAGAGTAGGGTAGAGTAGGATAGGGTAGGGTAGAGTAGGGTAGAGTAGGGTAGAGTAGGGTAGAGTAGGGTAGAGTAGGGTAGAGTAGGGTAGAGTAGGGTATAGTAGGGTAGAGTAGGGTATAGTAGGGTGGAGTAGGGAAGAGCGGGAGCGAAGCCGCGCGGGCAAAAGCTAGTTAGTTACAAAATAATGATCTAGATTTTTCTATCTCTTTATTTACAAAGAGCCTTCTTTATTTTTGAGGTTTATAAACTGTTTGATTTACTTCACAGAATTGCCTGTGCTTACAAATTCCATGATCCTGGATTAACTTTGATCTAGATTACAAAAGGATATTTTCCAGTTCTTCACTGAAATGTACACATTGTTAACACACACAAAGAACATTTAATCAGAGTTTCCAGTTAACATAGGGGCATATTTATTATGTTAACATTTACTCCGACTACTACATGTAAAACATATATAAGCTTTAGGCCCACAAGGGTTTTTTTTTTGAGGTTTTAGCTAACTCCCTCACTCACATAATTGCTTTGCAGAAGAAGGTGACTGCTTTCCATTCCTTCTCGCTCCGTACCATGGCCTAAATCAGGGCTGGATGGGATAGGTAATCGCCATCAATCGTTTCCACGAGGATTCGGCGGTGCTCCGCCCAAGCGGAGTAGACTTCCATCGAAGGCTGCACCGTGTCCTCAGGGCGATACGTACAATTTATTTATTAATTATTCGTTTATTCATAAATATATATATATATACATTATATTTTTAAATATTTAAATATAAAATAGAAAAAAAACATAAAAAAATATTATTATTATTTATTATTTAGTACAGCGAAATAGCCATTAATTCTAACATACGTTAATCCTTTCACTCTATGTTCTCACAGAATCGCAAACTTTCTAACAATATCGTCTTCCATTCATCAGCAAACAAATCTAATTCAGGGTTGGCCTCCACGAGCGCGTTGAGCACAGTTAACATACGCGGTATATAGGGGAGGTGAATTAAGCTACAGTGCGACAATGGTGACTCCCTGGCTTTTCTTTCCTTCGAAGCTTATTAAATAAGCCAAACACCCATGCGGATTAGGAACTGTGTCAGGTTTTAGCCAATCATCAGAGGGGACTTGAGGGCCATAAGCCTTCACTATTGATATTCCATTCCTTAAAACACGTCCAAAAACCAACCTTTGTCATAAAACTGTTATGTACTAAAATTAGCTAAAACAATGGAATGGCATTTTGTTACTTTGTATAATATTTTTTAGAGACAAATGTTCGCTGTTTGGGGTAGGTAGTAAGCCGCGATTAGGGTAACCATGATATGGTTATGATACATCCGGCTTTTGGAAAGCTTAAGCAGATTTTATCCGGCCTTTTCATTAGTTCGGGGTGGGTCTTTTAGTCAGTAAGAGTCTGACACTATCTCCCGCTCCGCCCAAGAGCGGGGTTGTCATGGATAATTTTTCCCACCAAAAAAAAAAAAGGTTGTGACGTGACTGTAGTGTAGAGCTGGTGAATGAGCGGCAACCGACGTTGACTTGACTAAACGTGCACCTTTAAAAGTCCGCCCAGCTTTTTTTATCAGGACTTTTGGACGAAATGGTCACCCTACCCGCGTTGTCACACGAAAGCCGCAGGACTATGCGATAAACTGTTTATGTTTTGACCTAGTTGTAAAACACCTCTGTAAGTATTTGTTTTTATAAAATACTAGCCGGTTATTTTCGAATAATACCTGGTAAGTTTTTACTGGTGTGCATTAAAATAGCTTCCACGAATAGCGGAGAAAATCTATTCCTACATATAAATAAAATTGATGTGTCTGTTTGTTTTATTTCTAAATAAATATTAAAGTAGATTTGATACCTATAATAAAAATCCAATGGAAAAAAAATATCTGTTGATCTAGCTGTTTTGTTCGGGCTAATCTCCGAAATGGCTAGACCGATTTTGAAGTGACTTTCCCGTGTGTATTTTAGAAGAAAAACTTGGAATTGTCACCAAATAGCAATGGACTGTTTTACGAGGTTTTTTAAAAACGTTGCTCCAGTCTAGGAATTAGTCCGGTATTGATGCCTGTTGCATTGTACGAATGAATTACTTTGGCTCTAGAACGCAAAGGACAACAGAAGGAACAAACTATTGTCGGAATCCCGGCGGCGGCTGGGGGAGCGCCGTTGCCTAATGCGGTCGGTTTGCTAGCATTACTGCTTCTCAGAAGGAGGCGACCGCCTGCCACCCCTCCTCGCTCCACACCATGGTCTGTACCAAGGCCCGGCGCGAGAGATCGCCGCCGGCTTTTAAGAGCTGCAGTGGTTGGGAATACTGATACGAGCCCGTCCAAAAAAGGGAGAAGAAAAGTGTGCTGTATGTGTGTGTGTGAAACTATTGTCATCATAGGCGAGCGCTTATCCCCTTATGCCTTGATCACACGTACCGAGAAAACCGGCGAGACAGTACACTCGGCCGAGTACTTGGTACGTGTAAATACAGCGCCGAGTGCTCGACCTACCATTTGTTTCTACAACTCGCTTATCACTGTCTCGCCCTTTTACTCGGTACGTGTGATCAAGGCATTATACTAAAAGCCAAAAAACAAAAGGTATTTTGTAAATGAGCTGTGGCATCAGTTAACAATTCAACATACCTTTTTGTACTTTAACGCATAGCGGCCGAGCGTGATGTGGGCGGAATTCAATGGCGCATAGCGTAAACATAAATTCCATTTGTGTTATCCGCCATACCGCATGCCACTGTCCGCCACAATAGGTACCGATAACATCGTCAATTTCATCGTAATTTAGCGTTTTTCCCATATTTTTTTTTTATCCCAGCTTTAAATCCAATGGATGTTTTTACATAAAAGTTATCACTGTGCTGTCTATTATTTATTATTATTATTATCTAGCCCACATTGTCCCACTGCTGAGCAAAGGCCTCCCTCCACTCCTTCCAACGATCACGGTTCCTCGCTTTCTAATTCCAGTTCTTAAGGAAGCCATCCAGGTCATCCCGCCATCTCCTTCATGGTCTGCCTCGGCCCCGCGTTGCTGTGTCCGGGCACCAATCCAGCGTTTTACGCGCCCACAGCTCGTTAGACATGCGGCAGACATGTCCTGCCCAGTCCCATTTAAGTTGGGCAGCCTTTTGAGCCACTGTTTATACCTACTTAAATTTGTATCGAAATAATCTGTACAGAAATCTATATACTTATTATTATAGACATAGGTCGGAATAGGTAGGGCTATTTTATGTACTTGTAATAGGTTAGAATAATATTGATATTCCCCGAGTCCCGGGATTTGGTTTTAAAGTAGTAAAATTATAAAAAAAAAAAAACTAAATTGCCTTCAGGACCAATGAAAGATTAGCCGAGCGCTCAAGATCCGTGCCGGTATCTGTACACGTCTCAACAAAGCGGCAACGTTGCGCGCTTGGCAAAAAGTTTTATAGCGTGCTGTTGACGTAAAATTTACAACGTTATACGACGTTGTAAATTTTACGTTTTTTTTTATTTCATGCGCTTATTGGCTTAAATATTTTTTTTTATACATATTGACAAAAGAATAAAATTCAATGAAAAAAATCCCGTAGTATCATATGGAATCCCGTGGAATATCCATAACATCAATGTTTGCGGTCAGTGAACCTAAATAGCCCTACCTATTCCGATCACTGATTATAAAGCTTTTAGTATTTTTTATTTTTTTGTACTTAAAGAATAGACTCAAAAACTACTGGACTGTTGTAAAAATATCTTTTAATAGTAGAAAGCTACTTTAACACTAACTCGACTTGTATTTTCCCGTCAACGTTGAAGAGTTAATTTGCTTGAACGCGTTAATCTGAACTACCAATCGAATTTGAAAATTTATTTACATTAGACAGCTCAATTCTTAAGAAAGATTATAATCTATATCATGGTACGGCTCCTAAGAGTTAAACAAAAAGAAAAGAAAAAAAGCGTAAAATAACTTAGGCGGGTGAAATTGTGAGGCATAGCTAGTATTAAAGCATCATCATCATTATCATCATATCAGCTGAAAGGCGTCCAGTGTTGGACATAGGCCTCCCTCAAGCGTCGCCAAAACGACCGGCACAGGACCGGTCACGCATCCATCGCATAGTTTGGTATTAAAACATGCTAAACTATTTTGCATACTTTCTTCCTGCATGTATGATAAAGGGACCTATCGTCACCTAAATATAACCTGTCATCACGGTCAATTTGACCCACAAAAATCGCCGGTATACCGGAACATGTCGGGGTTAACCCTTAAAATAAATCACGCGACGAGACCACGTGAACGGGGCACGTTTACCGGTGGGTACTTTAATAGACGTGTCAATAACAGCACCGCATTTGTTCCGGTCGGGTAAAGGAGCGTTTGAGGGTTGAGTTATGGGTGATTTTAATTTTGTTGTTTATTAATTTTGGGTAGGAAATTTATTTGAGCTGGGCTGTTTAAAGTTGGAACATTTATTTTAAATACAGTTTTGGAATTGGGCTTTTTGAATTTTGACCTTTGATTACTTTTGTACAATGTTTTATACTAAACAAAAAGTAACTAATAAAAAGAAATTGGTTTCTGAAAACGCACCAAAATTGGATATTTAAATGAAGCAGCAATTAGTATTCTAAATATTGGTTTGAGGAAGAGTGGGGGCGTAGTGGGAATATTTCGCTATCTCTTTTGAGCACACGTAACCTGATAGTGGTGACGTCACATTTCAATATGTGCATCCTTATACTGTTATTTCCCTTCCACAAACGAATTTGAAAATTTCTTTCTATTTGGTTTTTTGGATAAAAATAATTTTTGATGCAAATGATAAAAAAAAAAATGAATCGAGTACCAAATTTTCAATAGTACATTTTGATACAAGTGCAAAAATTTTGTCATCGCGACCGAGACGGTATTCGAGGTGTTATGGTGCCTTTTTTCAAATTAACTTATGAAGAAATGAATTAACGGGGGTTGACCGGCGACTCGACACGCGCCCAGCCTGTTGCCCACATTGTTGTGGGGAAGAGCACACATACTTTTCTGTACTAGTGTGGAAAACAATCTATTGAGTGTCTAAGAGCGGGTTTTCGAGTAAGTGTATTGAAAAAAGGTTTGAGTAGCGCCTTCGGTAACTAGTTTCGTAAGAAGAAAAGTGGGCAGAAATTGTTAGTAGTTATTCTAAAATTGTTTTTAGTTTCAAAATATTTGTTTGCAAATAAGTATTCAAATATGCAGTACCTAAGCAACAAAGAATTTCGTTTTTTGTATATTTTGCTCGGCGTGGGTACTTATTTGTTTTATTTTCAGTTATGGAAAAAAATATAGCTAAGTAATTTGTGTTTTAACGGTCCTAGGAAAATATGGAAATTCAACCCTTTTTCGAATGTTGTAAAGGGTCTCAGGAATAGGATGGTTTGCATTTACAGGGGCTTTTAAGCTATTGCATAGCTTCTATCGCGGGCCTTGAGCGTGGAGACCGAATCCAGAAATTCCGTAACAAAAATAACCTAACACCCGGACTCATTTGTTTTTTGAGCGTGGTGACCGATAAGAAAACAAATGAGTGAACAATCAATTAAAATTCAATTCAATGTGGGAAAGTGTAACTTCAATTAAAATCAAAGAAAAAAAACATAGGAAAAAAATACTGCGTATATAAAATAAATAAATAATTATAATTGCATAAGTTGTTAAAAATGCTGTGCAATAGCTTTACCGAAGCAGTCCCCGAGTGCCACACGTCTTTTTTTATTGTTGATAGGCTCGCGCTTAACCATTATCTTACTTGATGGAAAGCGGAGTAAAAACAGCTTTTTTGTGGTGGGAAATCATCAAATAACTCCTCCCGCTCTTGTTAGAGCGAGAGGGAGTGTTTTACCGATTAAATCCCACCTATGTTCCTTCAGTTGTCCTTTGCGTTTCAGGGCCACGGTAACTTATTCAGACTATTCCACAGAACAAAATAATAGAGCATACCCATGACCTTAGTAGGCTTCGACCCTGCTGGGCCCCTACGGTTGCTGACATCTCCTTGGGGAGCGCGTGGAACATTACGTACCGTCCACCACTTGGGCTCGGTCCGGACGGTTACTGGGCAGTCGGACAGCGAGCTACCCATTGCTCGCCGTCCACAAGCCCGCGCCTACAGTAGCTAGAAATCGGGCCCGGAATCCGGGCGGCTGGGGCGTAAGGACCGTTGCCTCTCGCGTGCGGTCGCCTCCTTTGTTAGCATTACTGCTTCGCAGAATGAGGCGACCGCCTGCCACTCCTGCTCTCTCCGGACCTTGGACTGAAATATAATAGAGTTATGATTATTATTTTCTTACCCAAGTTTACAACTTGATATTTTAGTTTCTATACTCTGTTCAAAATAACGTTAGAAATTTATGAAAATCTTTTATTACTGTCCGGTCAACCGATTTTGACTTTTATTACGTTGGTGGCATGACAAATGACGGCTGCAGTAAATAGTTGGTATTGTAACCACTTTTTTTTGCTTTTAATGCCATGCTTATGCCTACAAAATAGAAGTTAAAATCGGATGAACAGACAGTTATTTACAAAAAGGTTACATTAAATTTCTAATCTTTACGCAAATAGGGTATAGTTTCAAACTAAGTTGACCTTAATAAAACCAAGTCTCCTCCTAAGTTGTAAAGAGAAAAATAAACAAGAAAAACATTCTTGTTCTTATTTCACTCCTGAAATAGCAGCAAAGTTAAATAGGAACTGGCAAGGTTGCCATATAATTATCACAGAACTCTCTGGAGATCGTAACCTTCAAACAAGCGAATTGTTCGGGGTAATAATGGTCCTTTCTTGCCTTTTATTTGGACCAAATATATTTTGAATCCCTTGAAACATTAAGACGTGTACTTTGATAATTAATAAAATAAATAATTTGAAAAATTATTTGTATTATTATTTATAATCCACACTATACATACCTTACACTTATGTACATACATTAATATTATATAGAGGTAAAGTTTGTATTTTTTTTTGTTTTTAGGAGGTAATCATTGAAATTACTGGTCAGATTGCGTAATTTTTTTCACCGATAGAAAGCTGCTTTATTCCTGAGTGACGTAATTTATATTTTTATGTATACGGGCGTAGCCGTGGGTAAAAACTAGTTTATTATATACTTTATTGTTTTTGCGAACTCTTCATGGACAGTAATAACATTTTCTTAGATTTGTTATAAAGGCAGTGCTATTTTTATGTACGACTATAAAAACAAAATTGAGGAGCTCCTTTTTGTAAAACCGTTTAGATTTTTCTGGAAAATTTTAAACGTAAATCTCTATTTCTCTTGAAAAATTGTAACTTATTTTAAACTTCTCCAAAATAGAGAGAACGTGTGACAGAAATCTTTCATAACTATTTCCAAGAACACATCCACAGTCTATCTACAAAAATGCAATTCCCGGGAATGTTGTAAACGCGGGATGGGAAAAAACGAGATTACACCGCGTGGGCGGGATGTAATCTGTGGTACACTATCGGAGATTTTATACTCGACACCTTATTATGAGAATGTAGCTTTGTGTGATGAAGAAAAAAGGAAGTTGCTGAGACATTTTCAAATTACATATTATTATTCTAGTAAGTAAACTAAGTCCTGAGGGTTTCGTATAAACTTACTTATGTAAAGAGTTCAATTTCTGATTGGAGTCTCGAAGTTTTTTCCAAATCATGAATTTTTTTTGTGACCTATCAACAAATTTTCAGTTTTCAGATTTATCCCTATATATGTGTTATAAGCCCTTGATTTATACAAATTTCAGGATTCTGGGTCAACAGGAAGTACTTTAGAATTTTGGTTCCTTTGATTGTCGAATTATACGTTTTTTACGACATAAATGGCTTTATCTTTTTTTTTTTCATTAACTTATAAGTTTGTTTTTTTTCACTGCTTTAAGGAACTGCAGACCTATAGTACATGGTTTTAATTTTAACTCGATACGTCCACGTGTTCCCGAGATAAAGGGTCTTGACAGACTGGCAGACAGACAGACGGACGGATGGACAACAAAGTGATCCTAAAAGGGTTCCCGTTTTTGCTTTTGAGGTACAGAACCCTAAAAATAGCAATTTAATGAAATTATGCATATTTTGGTACCGAAAAGTCGAGAATTTCAAAGATTTCTTAGACCCGTGCGAAGCTGAGGCACGTCGCCAGTATCAACTAAATAAACTTCAACCATTTCGTTAAATAATTCACTAACTACGATCTGAAATTGGGACGACCGCTGTGAAAATTAATTTTAAAACTGTTTGATGTTTTAATCACTCGTTTGTTATTCGCTAACGATAATAGATATTGCGCTGAAAGCTTGAAATGGCTACCACATTATTATTACGAGTATTACTCCCTCCTGTAGATACCTGATATTTTAATTATCACTGAAATTGTTATTATTTAATTCGTTTCTGTGAGCTTTTTGTGTGAGGCACGAATAAACGTTTTTCTTTCTTTTATTGTACACCTAATTATTTTGTTAGGGTTCCCTACGTCAAAAGGAAAAACCCTTATAGGATCACTTTGTTGTCTGTCTGTCTGTCAATACCAATACCCTTTATCTCGAGAACGCGTAGAGGTATTGAGTTGATATTAAAACCATATACTCAGGTCTGGGATTCAGGCCTCCTCTCTAGGAGAGGTAATGGGCCTTAATCCACCACGCGGGCCCAATGCGGGTTGGTGGATCTCCTAGAGAGGAGGACTGAGTCCCAGCAGTGGGAACATTAAAAAGGCTGATGATGATGATGATGATGACTCAGGTCTGCGGTCCCTTGAAGCTGTGAAAATCAAACTTCTGAGTTAACAAAAAAAAAGAGATGGCCGTGGATGTTGCAAAAAACGTGTATTTTGTACTCACTGCTGGGCAAAGGTCTCTCCCAACTTCTCTCGGGTATTCTTTTCTCAAGCCACAGCGAACAAGCCCTTGCGGTAGTCGTCTAGGTCATCTTGCCACCCCTTCCCAAGTCAGCCTCAGGGGCGTCATCCATTACAAGATTTTCAGAGTCTCCCCAGCGGTCAGTGTGCATGCAGCTGATGTGACTTGCCAAATACCATTTTAGCCAATGAATTCAATATTCATTCTATGAATTTTAATATACAAATGGATATTAAGGATTTTTCTGTAATTACTGGTCGCACTAGGCCACATTCTTCCACCTTGTCTTTTACAATGAGTTCCAATCACAGGCATGTATTAAAAAATAAATATGAGCAGAACCATCTTCCCGGTCTATTTATTTTTTCTCTATTCTCCGTAAAATTTATCAGTGTCGAAACCTGTTTTAAACTCAATAAATTTTGTAAAACAAGGGGCGAGTCTGGTAACACTGGCTAGCGAAACTGCAATAACTTAAATTGTGCAAAAATGCTGGAATAGACAAATGTGAAAAATAGACTCTCAATTTAGTACACCTGCCGGCCGTGACTTGGTTTTGTGGCCGCCATTTATTGGCACAGAGTCAATATCTGTGTAGAAAATGCTTACCTTTCGTAGAATTAAAAAGTGCCATGAGGTAGTTTAACTAATAAAATGTTAAATCGAACGTATTCTTTTAATTTAAACCTTGGAATTGGAACAATAATATCCTGTACAAATTCCATTATGACAGCTGTCAAAATTTTGGCGGGAAAAGATGTTAATTTTTTAAATTAATCCTTATGGAAAGTCTTTTGACGATATTGCCAGTCTTGTGGCCATATTTTCTTGCGTGTCGAGTTTTAACTATAATGTCTTTCATAATGACATTAGTTTATGTAAGGATATAGCTTCAAATAATGTTTTTGTAGTTCTTGGCAGCAAACTTATCGAGTCAGCCTTCAAATCCAGATTCTCAGCTCTTAGTTACCACAAGATCGCAGCACATTTTGTGCGGTTGTGCAGATACTTGAGATACAAAATTACACCAATTTTATATCACAATATCGACTAGGAATCAATATGCAAATAATTAAAACAACCACTGAACTTTACCCACAAAAAATCTCACCAAAAACTGACAGCCATTTAGCTTACAGCAAAAAGTTTCAACGTCGAACTTTTTGGCTATAAGTCTAGGGTCACACCACTGCTTTAAATATCGAAAATTTTCAGTATTTAAAGCGTAGTACACACACGGTGAAGCTCTTGTAAAGCGTTCCGTTATGTCACTGATAGATGGCAGTTTGGCTTAGTTAGCAAGTGTCGCCTCGCCTTTTCAAGGCTGCGGTCGCACAATATACAGTAGATGGGTATCTAAGCATAGAAACTTGTAACAACTTTACCAAACAGCTAACTCAGTTGAGCGAACCCTTGTAATTTAATTTTGGTTATAAATAGAAATCTAGTTGCTTTTTTATTATTTGTTTGCTTGTGTAGGAAAAGGGAGTGCAACTGTTTTGTTTTATTTTGTGTCTGTGAGTAACACCTCAAGTGTGGTATTGAACGGCGTAGCGTATAGGCACTAGCCAGCTATGATATTTTTTTTTTATCTTTTATAAACTAGTACTTGACTGCGATCCCGCCTGATGGTAAGCAGTGATGCAATCGTTGATGGTGAGGCGCACTAGTTTATTAAGAGCCTATTCACTCTAGCCTTGAAGACACCTATCAGACAAATTATCAGTATTTACGCGATGACTCACAGTCGATACGCTATCAGAAAGGGTAATTCTTTAGAAGGTATAATAAATAGGTTAGTAACAGAAAAAGACAGGAGAACGAAGATGGCCGACATAGCTCGACGAATGTAGGGCACGTTGCTCGTAGAACAGGTGGTCGCTGGGACCGAAAGGTTCTGGAGTGTCATATCGCGCATTGGAAGACGCAGCATTGGAAAGCCTCCACAAGGTGGTCCGATGATCTGGTGAGAACCGCAAGAAGGCGATGGATGGCCGTACCAGATACCTAAATTCTACTTTATCTGTGGTTGTGTCTCATAAGATTATTTCAAGCCATTACAAAGCAGTTTATTCTGACCAATTCTGGAAAAACTGCGTTGTATTGGGCCTGAGAGCGTATCATTTGTATAAATATGAGCGCATTTACGGTTGTAAGATGAAATGTTACGTGTAAGATCGCTATAATGCGATCTTTATGATTTGAAATTGACTTATGGCGTAGATAATGGGGTTATTATATTTTTAAGAAAGATTTGTGTGAGATTTTAATCAAATTGAACGTAATTTTCTGTTTGTGATTGTTATAGTCCAAAATGAATAGGCAATTTCTCACACATTGACATTAGGTATTTCGATGTTTATTTTTTCAGACTGAAGGTCATTTTGTTCAGAATTTCTTGAGTTTTACTGAAAACATCTTTAGGGTTGTTTAAATCAATAGTGAATAGGTTTCTCCAAGGCAAGCGTGCCACATCATTGCTTACCATCAGGTGAGATAGTGGTCAAACGCTATCCATAAAAAAAAATGTAGAAGGCTACGTCAAAATGGCGGCGGCATTCTCCTGACCACCCCTATAAAAATAGGGGTGGTCAGGACGGCATCACAACATCCTCACTTTCCGCTTGACGCAAGTCCTGACCGAACCGGTTGTTTTTCTTGTTACTCATGCTCACGGTGTCTATATTTTTTTTCCAACTCTACTTTCACTGGTATGTTAGAAGAAATTTCATTAGAAATAAACATAACCTATTTTTATGGTTCCTCCTTCTTGTATTTATTATATTTTACATATTATAACTTTATTAAATGTACGTATATTTATTTTTGAAACAAAGTAAGACACCTATTCCATGAGTTCCGCAAGAACTAAATGCAGAAAAATCACGGAGAATAATCTTACAATCAACGCTCGGATGAGCATTTATCTATTTTACTTTTCCTTTTAGTTTATCCAGATTGATTCCATTACTTTACGTATTTTCTTTGGATAAAACCAGATTTGTTGACAGAAATTTTATACAAGAAGATCTAAGCAAGAATTTCTGTATAATATTATTCTAGTTTGTTGAAGTACAGCGAATCCAATCTTGTTTCAGTTTCAACAGTATTTCTGAATCTGGATACATTGAACGACAGGAATACCAATTTTATTTCTTCTTTGATACATACTTACCTACATTTAGATGTAGGTATGTATTTCGCCTCGTTGTTTATACACCACTATCTTTTAATTAGTACACATACTTAAAGGGCTTATTAGAAAAGCCCTTGTTATTTTATAAGTAAAATCTTAATAAATAATATTCATAAACAACAAAGTTATTAGTTGGTTTATGTCCCAAAATGTCACTCAATTTAAGGAAATATTGTGCAGGCTATAGATTAATGAATGAATAAGTGACAATTATTAAGGAAAAACACTGCCCGCAGTATTTTTTCTAGCAATTGTTATGTTTGGTTGATTCTATGATGAATTTACCTTTTCGTGGTCAATTTTAGGATTTCGGTTTTTTCTACTTTTGACTCCAAAAATATGATCAGTGACGGGTACAGTAGAGCCCCATTTTTTGTTGTGTACTAATCAAAAAGTAGGGATGTAGTTATATCGCGTACATCGAAGGACTGGAAAAATATTTATCTGTTGTGGTTTAATTTAAGTATCCTATTTCCGTCCGATTATATTTAAGTATCTTCAAGGTTAAGGCTTTTAGTAAACTAGTGCTCTTTATTTGTACTATCAACGATTTTATCACTACTTACCATCAAAACGCATTAAAAAAAAATACAAATATTGCAAAGGTTATTTTTTTTTTACGTGTGTGTATTTTTTTTGGTTACTTTTTCACGCTTAAATAACGACTACGGCAAGAAAATGGCTTATACATCAAAATAACATATACGCTAAAAATAATAGGGAAAGTACAAATTCCGTGTGTTTGAAGCCGCTGACCTAAGTTAGTTGAAAATGAAAATACTACTCGTATTATTCTATCTGCCCAAGGCGGGTTAGTCTTGGCTGTGTGTGTAGGTACACTTCTTTTATTATGTGCGTTCTTACACACACAGAGGAGTTAAGTGTTAGAGCGAATTTACAGACTCATTCAAGATCAACCCGTTTTCATGAAATAGAATGCCCGTCTTAGTATGTCAAACCAGTTCAGGAACAACATCGTAAACGATAATTTGCATTTTTTATGATTAGGATTGACTTTTCACGTAATTATAAAAATATGTTAATAGCAACTATTGTATTAAATTAGAGGCCTTACTACGAACTCTATTCATCTGAATCCATTCGATGACCTTATCTGTTGAAGAGAAGAGGCTATTTATAGTGTTTATCTCCATCCCTCTTTTTCATTTGAACTCGTTAGAGAGTTACCTATTATTTACTTATTTTATAATTTATGTACACACACACATATAGGTATAAGAAAATATACAAACTACTCGGACAGCAAGCTACCCAATGGTAGCTTGCTGTCCGGACCGAGTCCAAATCATCGACGGCGCGCACTCTTCCCGCGCGCCTCAAGAAGTTGTCAGCAACCGCATGGCCCCAGCAGGATAAAAGCCTACTACGGCCAAGAGTCTACTTCTGAAAGGAGACTCGGCCCCCGGTATGAGAGGCAACTAAGGAACGGGGTGGGTTTTTTTAGTCTGTAAAAGTCTGACACTATCTCCCGCTCCACCTAAGGGCGGGGGATGTCATCTGGATCTGATTTTTACCCACCGAAAAAATAGAAAATACTTCTCCTTTATTCAGTGAGCTTCCTTATTAAGTAATAAACTAAAAATAAATACGAAATAAAACCTAATAAGATCCGTCAGGCTGTCACTTCAACAAGAAAATAAGGCATCCCTGTTCCCAGTAATAGGTTCACCAGACTCTCTATGCATACACAATTAGTGCTTGATAGACCATATTATGCTAGACATTTTTCACGATCATGTATTATTCAGTTCGCAAATTAGGATGTCTGAACCGCTGAAAGACCTTGTGTGTATATTTATATTATTTTCGAATGTCGTTGACATTTTATTAGAGACTGGTTTCGTCCAACCAACTGATTTCCGCTGGAGTTTAACTTTCGACTAAATACTGGCCGAATTTTCGACTTGGCTGAAACTAGCATCTGTTTTTTTAATATCTTATATTTTAGGGACTTTTGATCACAATAAGACCATGCGAGCCCCATTGGAACTTATTACAAATAAAGTTAAACACCTCACCAACTATTAGGGTATACTATTAGCGATAGCTGCGTTAGAGAGGAGTTCGGACAGTATACTCTGAATAAAACCTACATCAAACAAAATAATTTTGAAAGTATTCATCAGCACCTCTCTAGCAGGTTCGAACTGATGTCTGTGACTGATGCTTAAAAATTGACTGATTCGTTCGTCTAGTTACGATGATAATTTTTTTGATTATTTAGTATTTTATATAATGTTATAACTGTACGATTAAGCATAACAATATAGTTAGGAATAACTGTATTGAGTATTATTTTTATAATATCTTGTCAGTTTTTCTATTATCGCATCAGTTTCGGTTTTCGTTACGGCCGAAATTGGAAGAGGAGCCGAACGCGGTTTCGGTTTCAGCAGCAAATTGCGTTTTTCGTTCGTTTCACTTCATTTATTTTTTTAAGACAGATATTGAATATTGAACAGTTTAATTTAAAACAAAATGTGGAGGATCAATTTGAGATCTCAATTCAATTTGGAACGAGTAGAGGATGGATTTTTTTTTTTTTTACCAACGTATGCATTTATTAATGTTAATAAATACACCATTTTAATAGTACTTATTTCATTTTCAAATAACAGAAAACACAATACTATTTCACATTATTACAATCATCATACTAATAATAGAAAGGTTGTAATTTGTATGTATTGCGCCGACCCCAAATAAGATGGGACAAGGGCAGGAAGAAGAAGAAGAAGAAGAGTTATTTATATGTATGAGTCTGTGTATATCTCCTTCACACTCCAAAGGGAAAATGAATGGATCTGAATGGATTTGGGTGTTTGGTACACCTGGAATAGTTTATAGAATACTGTTTATCCTGGAAGAACGATCCTTTAGGATTTTTTTACTATCACGCGGGCAAAGTCACCGCTAGTAATGCATATATAGGGTGACTGGCAATTGGTGTACGATACTTAAACACGCGATTGTGCTCATGATAACAAACAATTTTTATTATGGGAGCAAAGCCGTAATCGCGAAAAAAATATCAGCTGTTCAGTACATTAGGCAAACATAAATGTACTGAACATCTGGTTTTTTTTCTCGATTTCAGGTTTGTTTCCATAGTAAAAGTTGTTGGCTGTCATGAGCACAATCACGTGTTTAAGTATCGTACACTAATTACCAGTCACTTTATATATATTTTTGCTTATGGGTGTTTTTAAAATAATGCGGATTTCATCAGGCATGCGTTTTCCCCGCATTACAATAAATACTTGTGTGAAAAGGTAATTTCCGACTGATGAAATCCGCATAAAATTAAATACAAAGGCATGTCTTAAAATACCCTAAAGGCATGTTTAATTACATTTACTAAATTGTAATGAAAGCATTTTACTACGAAAAACACAATTCTAGCTAAACTTTTGTTCACGTCCTCTATGTAAAATCCGTTTCCATTTTTATAACAAAATTAAAGTCAACTCAAACAGCACTTTAGCTGTAAAAACAAAAAAAACCGGCCAAGTGCGAGTCGGACTCGCCCATGAAGGGTTCCGTAGCAGCAAGTAACATAATATAAAAGTTCTTGTAATGTGTTGTAACTTTGATCGATGTTTTAATAATAGTGTATTTTTTCGGTTTATGACGCATTAAAAAAAAACTACTTACTGGATTTCGTTCAAACCAATTTTCGTTGGTAGTTTTTATAGTAATGTACATCATATATTTTTTTTAGTTTTATCATTCTCTTATCTTAGAAGTTAGAGGGGGGGGGACACACATTTTACCACTTTGGAAGTGTCTCTCACGAAAACTATTCAGTTTAGAAAGAAATGATATTAGAAACCTCAGTATCATTTTTGAAGACCTATCCATAGATATCCCACACGCATGGGTTTGATGAAAAAAAAAATTTTTGAGTTTCAGTTCTATGTATAGGGACCCCCAAAATTTATTGCTTTTTTTCTATTTTTGTGTGAAAATCTTAATGCGGTTCACAGAACACATCTACTTACAAAGTTTCAACAGTATAGCTCTTATAGTTTCGGAAAAAAGTGGCTGTGACATACGGACGGACGGACAGACAGACAGACAGACAGACAGACAGACTGACAGACAGACAGACAGACATGACGAATCTATAAGAGTTCCGTTTTTTGCCATTTGGCTACGGAACCCTAAAAAACAGTTTCAAAAACTAGGTAAAGTGAAACTTTTGGGGCGAAACGGTTCTGTTTTACGGTAAATGGTCCATACGGGGTGTAATGGGTCGTTTTGTAGAAGGCCCTGTGGCCCTTGGGTTACGCGAGAATTTACGAGTATTTCAGAAACATTTTAATGAGTGGCCAGTTATGTAGCGGTGAAGTGGGAATTTCGGTCGTTATATGTAATCACTAACAATGTAAGCTTAGTTAGTTATAAGTGTGATTAAGGGAAAGTGAAAATATGTTTTGATATCTACACTAATATTATGAATAAAAAAATAGGTATATAAGTTTATTTTTTTGGTTTTAATGTTATTTTTGTTTGTGTGAGGTAATCTCTGAAAGTACGGCCCCTAGCCAGGTTACAACCGTTTCGTTTTGATTCTCGCCTCCGATACCTTTATTCTGACGTCATTTCAACGCTCAGTCACGTAGTCAGAACAAAGGAATAGGAGGCATGGCTGACTCGAGACGATCGATCAAAGAAAATCAAAACGAAACGGTGGTAACTTGGCCAGGCCTGCTGGACCAAATGCTAAATTTTTTTCACCGATAGAAAGCGGCTATATTCCTGAGTGACATAGGCCATATTTTATGCACGCGGGTGAAGCCGCGGGCGAAAGCTAGTACTTAATGATATGAAATATAAACTCGTGTTTTAATGACGTATTTTTTGGGTCCTGTACCTACTTCAGTCGACAAAAAATCCTTTAAAGGACTACTTGTCTGATTATCCATCAGTTCGTCTGTCATGATCCTATTTCTCAGGAACTCGTAAAGGTAGTCTACTACTTCTTAGAAAAAAAAAACAATTATTGTTTTTTATCTTAGCCAACTCAGTCTAATCAGAAAGTCGTTTAAGCTCCGTTTAGGCACATATTTTGAAACTCGCTAGGAAATCAAAACCTATTGAGTATTTTTAGTTGACTTAGATTAGAGTGTATTAAAATTACAGTCTGTTTTATTCTAAGCACGTACTACACTTAAGGGGCGTTAAAATAATTTTATTTTCAACAACATGTTTATCAAACGCGTTTTCCGACATCAAAATTTTTACATGGAAACGCACAAGTCGTTAAAATTCTTGGCCTATTTATGCCGAAGGTAAAGTACCCGATGGTTGGGTCACCACTTTACATGTAGGATCAAGAATGCCAGAAATGGGATGCCATGACGCAACATAAGAGAGGTCCTAATGTTCTAATTCGAGTGGGGTTAATTGGTTTACGGGGCAATCTTGTATCTTTGACGCTTAGGAAGCATTAGGGAGGATTATAATTTCCTCCTTAACACTATTAACACTTAATGCGATAAGTTGTTATCTGTAATGTTAATAATTAATCTTATTAATCACATCACATAATCCATGTAATTAGCTCGTTATGTTCCTTTGCTGGGCAACGGCTTCTATCTCTTTTTTACAAGCATTTAGTTTCACCTGTCCCGATTTTTGTCTGTCATCAAATCTTGCCAATTAAATTTGACTCACTTCCCGGTTACCGATTGAGCTGAAATTTTGCATGCGTCACAATAATTTTGCATTGTCATCTGAATTACACATGCATCATGCATCATGCATGTGTAATTCAGATGACAATGCAAAATTATTGTGACAAGGAGCTGATCAGACGATGGAACCGGAAGGTGGCTATTGGAACTTGGTAGTTAAACGACACAACCCCATCGAGTTTGGGCTCGTATGGTTCGACTTGGCGAGTATTAATTATATAGGTATACCGAGCTATAAAAGCTTGCTATGAAAAAATGATTTTCATTAAAAGCTTGTTCCATACTTGCTTGTATGCCTTTTTTTTTTGGTGGATAAAAATCATTCAATGTCTTGAGTCAGTCAGTGAGTCAGGTTATGCCTTCAATTTAGAGACTAGCTTCTGCCAGCTGCTTTGCCTGTGTGTATGTAGATTTCTCCAAACATTTGTTCATGATTAACATCCGTAGACTCATAGCAAGGTTCAGTTGAAAACCAGCGTCAGGCAACTGCTACGTAGTGGCCTGGCATCACGCTGAACTGGACCCATTTGGCGCAGCCGTGAGACATACCATGTAGATATATTTAAGTTTAAGTTTCTACTATAATAATTGTTATCTCATTGTGTGTACCTACATATGTGCCAAATAAACGTGTTTTCTTTCTTTCTTTTTACACCAGTTTCATCCCTTTAGTAATTGTATTTTGGGTAACCCTCTCTGCTCGCCTACGTCATAAAAGGAAACCTTATGCAAAATTGACGCTTGTAGTACCCATAGTTTCGGCTGTGAGTTAATATGACAGTCAGTTAGTTTCTCATTTAATAGAAAGAAATGTATTTCTCATAAGAACATACAGTCCGCTTATATTGAACTTACTTAGAACTGTGTGGTTCTTTCTTCAAAAGACTATCTCAGGCTCAATCTGCATGGTTCTCATATGATTTGACCATTACATGATTTGCTGTATGGATTTTAAAAGAGACTTTGAGCCCTGAGTTTGTTTCGGTGTTTCTTCTCAGGGTAGTCAGCTAGGAAACACCGGTCTCTAGCACTATTTGACGAAAAAAAAAATGACGTGTAAAAGTGTTTTTATAAAATCTACTTGCAAAATAAAGATCATTTATCATTGAATGATTATACAATACTAGCTTTTGTCAGCGGCTTCGCCCGCGTACATAAAATATAGCCTATGCCACTCAAGAATAAAACAGCTTTCTATCGGTGAAAAAATTTTAGCAATCGGACCAGTACTACCAGAGATTACGTCCTACAAACAAAATAACAAACTTTACCTGTTTATTATATTAGTATTGACAATACATGAATATTAGAAGTTATAATATACCAATACATGTTTCTTAACTTTATTTTTTAACCTTTCAATCGTGGAAATTACAGACACGATAGAAAGACAATAGGTACGCGAACGCCGGCTTCGCTTGGGGTTTAATGAATTAAAGGAATTTACGTTATCGCGTTATTTAATATGGTCTTATATACGTGGATAGAAAATAGTTTGTCATGCAAACCCTAATAAATAAATACTTAGTATACGGTATCTTATGGTGTAAAGTCACTAATGAAAAGCAAACTCATCAGAAATCACCCAAGATTTTCTCGAGATGATCATCAATCAGATTCCAATGATTATCCAGTTGCTGTAAACGTCAAAGATCAGCCAATTAGCAAAAACACTAGTGTTTATTCAGGCAATGTTGGTTTGGCAATTAGTTATTGAACTGTACCAATTAAGAAGAGTTATTGAGGTTATTTGAGAGTTGAATGATTTAATTAGTGTCTGGCAAATAGATTCCCATTAATGGAGCCTAGATACGTTGGTGTCGTTACTCACACCTGGTGGGTGGTTACTATCAGTTAAGTAATATAACTAATTGCTAAAATCTTGATACATATCTACTGATTGAATCTTGATTTCTATAGAATTTATGAATGAGTCTTGATTTCTACTGAATGTATGAATGAATCTTGATATCTACTGAATGTATGAATGAATCTTGATTTCTACTCAATTAATGAATGAGACCTGGTTTCTACTGAATGTATGAATGAATCTTGATTTCTACTCAATTAATGACTGAGACTAGACTTGGTTTCTACTGAATGAATGAATGAGTTTTGATTTCTACTAAACGTATGAATTAATGAATCTTGTTATCTACTGAATGAATTAATGAATCTTGATTTCTACTGAATGTATGAATAAACCTTAATTTATACTAAACGAATGAATGAATCTTGATTTCGGTCGCGGGGAACTCTAACATATTGAGGTTCCTCGCGCGATTAGAACATATATAACAGCCTAACATCAACCAGTTGCCTGGGCCAGACATAATATCCTTCTGGTCGGATCCTCCCTTTTTAACCGAGCTACATAATATGTGAGACATAATTTGACATTTAACGTGCTCTTAACTCAAAATAATTCAGAAAATCGCTTGTAATCGTTAATCATTTTATTTTTCGTTACTTTATTCTTTATTCATGATTGAAATTAATCACACCCCAGAGACCAGATGAAAAAAAAAAACCTGAGTCGAAACAATCTCTCAATGTTTAAACAATAAAAATGAACGCTAGAGGCGAAGAACAAAATTGTGAAAAATGAAACGGGTTAAACTCTAGATAGGACGACGAAAATAAGAGATTATTATTATGTAAAACTTGGGTTTCTTCAACACATTTTTTATTGAAACATAAAGGATAAAACGGGATCTTATTGCTAAGGGTGAGTTGCACCATTTAATTATAACGATAACAAAGCCGTTAACAATTGTCAAATCGTCGAATCGACCAATAGGCTTATGCAATAGGTTATGGTTTGGTTATCGTTATAGTTAAATGGTGCAAATCACCCTAAGACTCCGCTGTCTGTCCGTCTGTCCGTCTTTCCGTCTGTCTATCTGTCTGTCTGTCCGTCTTTCCATCATTCCGTCTGGCTGTCCGTCTTTCCGTCTGTACGTCTGTACGTTTGACCTTCTGTCCATCAGTCCGTCTGTCATCAAACTGTATATCATGAACCGTGATACTTAGTTGTAGTTTTCACAGAATTTCTGTTGCCACTTTAACAACAAATGCTAAAACAAAATTAAATATTTGAGCCAATACAACTGACATGATTTACTGGCCTGTTGGTCTAGTGGTTAGTGATCCTGACTGCTACGCCGGAGGTCGCGGGTTCGATTCCCACCCAGGACAAATATTTGTGTGATGAGCATAATCATTTGTGGAGCGAGGAGGAGTGGCAGGCGGTCGCCGACTTTTGCAAAGCAGTAATGCTCGCTAAGGAGGAGGCCGACCGCATCAGGCAATGGCGCTCTCGCCGCCGCCGCCGGGATTCCGATCCCGATTTCCAGCCACCGTAGGCGCGGGCTTGCGGACAGTGAGCAATGGGTAGCTTGCTGTCCGGCCGTTCGGTAACAGTCCGGACCAAGCCCAAGTCGTCGACGGCGCGCGCTGTTCCCGCGCGCCTCAAGTAGTTGTCAGCAACAGCAGGGGCCCAGCCGGGTCGAAGCCTACTGGGGCCAGGGTTATCCGAAAGGGCGCTCGAGCCCCGGTATGAAGGCTTGAAGGAACGGGATGGGTTTTTTAGTCAGTAAGAGTCTGACACTATCTCCTGTTGTCATAAGATGATTTTTTCCATCGAAAAAAAAAAACCGGCCAAGTGCGAGTCGGACTCGCCCATGAAGGGTTCCGTAGCAGCAAGTAACATAATATAAAAGTTCTTGTAATGTGTTGTTACTTTGATCGATGTTTTAATAATAGTGTATTTTTTTCGATTTATGACGCATTAAAAAAAAACTACTTACTAGATTTCGTTCAAACCAATTTTCGTTGGTAGTTTTTATAGTAATGTACATCATATATTTTTTTTAGTTTTATCATTCTCTTATCTTAGAAGTTAGAGGGGGGGGGACACACATTTTACCACTTTGGAAGTGTCTCTCGCGCAAACTATTCAGTTTAGAAAAAAATGATATTAGAAACCTCAGTATCATTTTTGCAGACCTATCCATAGATACCCCACACGCATGGGTTCGATGAAAAAAAAATTTTTGAGTTTCAGTTCTATGTATGGGGACCCCCAAAATTTATTGCTTTTTTTCTATTTTTATGTGAAAATCTTAATGCGGTTCACAGAATACATCTACTTACAAAGTTTCAACAGTATAGCTCTTATAGTTTCGGAAAAAAGTGGCTGTGACATACGGACGGACGGACAGACAGACAGACAGACAGACAGACAGACAGACAGACAGACAGACAGACAGACAGACAGACAGACAGACAGACAGACATGACGAATCTATAAGGGTTCCGTTTTTTGCCATTTGGCTACGGAACCCTAAAAAGCATAATCATTTGTTCTGTGTCTGGGTGCAATTTATCTATAATATGTATGTATTTAAAAATATATAAGTATGTTTATCAGTTGTCTAGTACCCATAACACAAGCTTTGCTTAGCTTGGGACTAGACGGCGTTTGTGTGATAGTTGTGGAATATTATATTATTATATAAATTAACTATATTTCTATTATCTATATTTAGCTTCACATTTTTTTTTGGCTGACCGACATTTTGACTATTCAAAAGTGCCTGTAATTGGTCTATTAGAAATAAACGTTTCTGATATCTGAACCCTTCGTGCGCAAGTCTGACTCGCACTTGACCGGTTTTTATTACTGGCAAGTCGCTTGCCTTGATCTCGGATTTAAAAAGAAAAGAAATACGCGACATATTTTCCAGTACTCAAGTAATGTTTGCTTTTGAATTTTTTAAGATAATAAATGGGCTTGAGAAGGCGCGTTTATTTTTTGTTATGTAAGCAGGGATGAGATAAAATTACGTTAGCTTGGGTGGCGTTTTCTTTCAGAGTGACTTTATTTTAATTTTATGAAAGTGTAGTCGTGTTGCTGCGAGTTGTGGAGCTTGTAGTTAAAATATTACATTATTGTTGTTGTACTTGTGTTGTGTATTGTTGACGGCACGATTGGTGCAGTGATTGAGCGATTGGCTGGTGCACTGCAGGTTGCGCGTTCAATCCCCACATGGAATAAAAATTTGTATGGCCTACAGATAGGTGTTCTGGGTCTGGGTGTCTTGGTTCTTTCTTTCGCGAAATGTTTATCTTGCGTAAATATTTATTAGTATAGTATTTATTAGTTGGTAATATATATGTATTTTATTATTACAAGACACTTAATTTAATGATGCTGCATTCTATTTGTAATATCTGTTGCTTGTGACTTGGATTAGATATAAGGCAGTGGACTGTAAAACTGACAAAAGTATATCCAGGAAAACTGTACAGAAATAATATTTATAAGGCACACTTGTGTCATCGGTTATTCTCGGTAGTGAAATGTGGTCGGTTGTGGCTTCCCGGGCCTGCTTGTTTCACGCACCGTCGTCCGCGCAGCAGTCCGACGAGTGGCGAAGGTAGCCGATGGCACCCGAACAATAACTATTATTCATGGCCACGGATTCAGTCTTAGAGGGGACGGCGTGGCGAGCGGGACGGCATCGGTTAGCGCGCTTTTTCGTTATAAGGGGCATCTTGTGGTATGTTTCAAACATTTTCATACTTTTGATCTTACCGCTCGCCGCCACGCGCTTAGCTCCCGCTCACAGAGGTGAGGTGGTAACCTGACGGTATAGGCTGACTAGTAGCACAAAATAGATAGGTACAGAAGACAATCTACATACAAAGGCCCGCTCGAGCAACACACACATAGACAACGCTTTTTTTTATGGTGGGAAAATCATGCATTGACATCCCTCGCCCTTGGGTGGAGCGGGAGATAGTGTCAGACTCTTACTGACTAAAAGACCCACCCCGTTCCTTCTAGCCTTCATACCGGGGCTCGAGCGCCCTTTCGGATAACCCTGGCCCCAGTAGGCTTCGACCCGGCTGGGTCCCTGCTGTTGCTGACAACTCCTTGAGGCGCGCGGGAACAGTGCGCGCCGTCGACGACTTGGACTTGGTCCGGACAGTTACCGGACGGCCGGGCAGCGAGCTACCCATTGCTCACTGTCCGCAAGCCCGCGTCTACGTTGGCTGGAAATCGGGATCAGAATCCCGGCGACGGCGGCGGCGATAGCGCCATTGCCTGATGCGTTTGGCCTCCTCCTTTGCGAGCATTACTGCGTCGCAAAAGTCGGCGACCGCCTTCCACTCCTCCTCGCTCCGGACCATGGCCTCAACCAAGGCCCGGCGCGAGAGGTCTCCGCGGCCGATACATAGTCACCGCTCACGGACACGATATCTCGGCTCAATCGCCCGGTCACGCTCATACAGTTCGGATCAACACGCTGACGTGTGTGCGATCGCTTAGCGTAGGTATAAAAAGTGAAGTGCGTACATGAGATTGATTTCTATACCTATCTATTTTCTGCTAGTAGTGAATGCTTTGTGGCTCTACTGTACTTGAAGTTTAAATAAATAAATATTTTATCAACGAACAATCAAGGCATCTTACCATTACCAATTCAATCCGTCCTGTCAGTCCATTCACAGGTTAACAGCTCCTTTTGGGGTCCCCAGGGAGGGCATTAAAGTTTCAAGTTACCGAACAGTGTTCAAGTAACGGGTCTTTAATGAAGTAGGTACGAAAGGCTTTGAATAAAATATTAAGGGTCAAACAAGGGTGGAAACTCGATATTTTATAATGTACTGAACCTTTGGGGACCTCGTCTGTCAACGTTTTTGGCATTTTAGGGAGTAAGGAATGTGATTGGATTTTTTAAATATATATATATATATTTTTTTTTTTTGTGTTGGTTGTCCATCCAATGATTTTTTGCACACTATGGTTAAATAAGCACCATATACAAACCTTTTACAACTTTATTTTTTTTTTAGTTCATTTGGGATGCGGCATTGTTCGAAAGAGTTACCGTGGTCCGAGAATGCAATGGGCCACTGAAGGAACATAAGCGAGTTTTAATCAGTAAAGGTCTGACACTTCTTCTCGCACCACCAAGAATGGGAAAAATTATTCCCACCCATTTCTTTTTTAATTGTATTTGTAGCAATCTTTTTTTTATTATTATTGATAGGCTCGCGTTTGACCACTATCTCACCTGATTGTAAGCGATGATGTAGCCGACGATGGAGCACGCTTGCCTAGAAATAAGCTATTCACTCTTGACTTGACCTTTCAATCGTGGAAATCACAGACACAATAGAAAGACAATAGGTGCGCGAACGCCGGCGTTCGCTTGGGGTTTAATGAATTAAAGACCCCTACGTTGTAGCTATCAGGAAACACAGACTCCGGCAGAGAATTCCACTCCTTAGCTGTACGCGTAATGAATGTGTTTCCAAAACGCTTTGTATGAATGGTTGGGATATCCACCATGTACCGATGGCGCAACGCCGTACGTCTAGTGGTCCGATGACGGAACGGACTTGGCGGAATTAAATTGTACAATTCTAACGCACACTCACCGAAGTGTAATCGATAGAAAACCGCCAGCAACTCAGTGTCGATGCTCAAGGCTTTGGAGCTTTGACTCGCCTCTCAATCTACCCTTAGGCTGTTCTCCGAAGTGGTTTTCCATCGAGGAGTGGTTTTCAACTGGAAGCATCTACTCATTTATTGTCTAGAACTACTGCCTATATCCTAGAGATATGATGAGATTTTAGTCGCCTCACATGTCGTCTCACCCATATATGAGGTTTGTGGTTAAGATTTAGAAATAATATTTCTAGTACTGTTTGGTTCAACCAAAGATATACCAAAAATACTAATTTTTTAAGCACAAAGATGGTAAAACTATATTAACCGCTTATCAGCATCAGCCATTCCTTTTACTACAGCCATTACTCGTGTTAATAAGAATAAAACTGCTCTTGACCCCAAACGTCCCACAGACCGCAACATACATACATTACGTCAAATTAAATCTACGTAGCTACGGTCACGTAGCACACGCCGTAGCAATGAGCTACGGCGTAGCACCCAGTCCTTGAAATTCCTTTGGTCCTAAATTGAAATTCCTTCGCCGGCCTTGCATTTGGTTTGAGATAAAAAGTGGGCATAAATCAACTAGCCGATTCATTCAGGACATAGTTTCATAGAAATTTCGTCCCCGCTTGATTTTTGGTTTCTTTTGAGAGCCATAAATTGGTTATAATGTATAGAGAATGTATTATTTTATGAACCTACTTTATTTTTCTTATAAGATAAAATCTACGAGCTTCATAATCGAAAATTATTGAATGAAACATTAACTAGTTTGTACAACGTACAAGTTGTCAAGTTGTCAAATTGTTGATTAAAATATAATTTGCTACCATAATAGTCCGGTCAATTTAGACATTCGAGGTTACAATAATTTGTATCTAGCTGAAAATTGGTAGGATTGTTCAAAACACTTCATAAATGAAATCTAAGTAGACATCTTTGATCCAACACCCGGAAAAAAATACTCTGGGTCACAAAAATAAGTTTTTAGCGATTTTTAGCAATACGGTAACTTTTATCATAAAATTAGCCCTAAACAAAAATTCTCACACAAAATTATAATTGGAGGGGAAGATTACAGCAGGCACATTGTTCCAGTCCCTCGATGTACGCGGTATAAACGACGAGGCGATACGCTTAGTCCGAGCCGTACAGGTTTTACAATGTAAGGGATCCACCCTTACGTTGTCTTACCCACCGACCGGTTGTCCGATGGTAGAAATGAGATGACGGAATCAAGTCACACAATTCTATCAAAATGCTTGCTAATCTTTATTAGACCATCCTTCTTCAATGCTGTCTTCTCTCAATCGCCACTCCAGAACGTTTCGGCTCCATTGGCATTCTGTTCTGCGAGCTATGTACCCTGCCCACTCTTTTTTTATGGTGGGAAAAAATCATCCAATGACAACCCCCGCTCTTGCGCGGAGCGGGAGATAGTGTCAGATTCTTACTGACTAAAAGACCCACCCCGTTCGTTCTAGCTTTCATACCAGGGCTCGAGCTGTTTTTCGAAACTAACCCTGGCCCCAGTAGGCTTCGACCCATCTGGGCCCCTGCTGTTACCCTGCTCACTTAATTTTAACAATTCGATAATTAGATCACAACACAAAACCAGGCCATTGTATCTTGTATCAACAAAACAGTTTAAAATTAACGACAAACGGTAACAAAACCCAAGTTCCGATGACATTAAGATATCTCTAACACACTTTGTATTCGAACCACCGCATGGGAGCCATTTGTTGGCAGGACAATGGCATGGGACCTATCCGATGTACTATCTATAGGACGGGTGATAAATTGGTACTATCCTTGTATAATGTGGTCCTTTCTAATCCGATTGGTTTCCGTATTCTGCTCGATGAGGTATGTGGGTCTATATTAGGAAGGTGTTAATGGCCTTCATGGTAATACATGTCATGTCGCAATGGGCAGGGCATATTGCTCGTAGAACAGATAGTCGATTGGGGTCGAAAGATTATTTTTTAAAAGAAATTACCTTGTTAATCTGTTCAATTATATATACTTCTATTAATATTTTAAAGAGATAAAGTTTGTGTTTTTGTTCGTAGGAGGTAATCTCTGGAAGTTTCCTCGGAGTTTCGAGATAGTTCGTTGTGGCGACGTTAGGGCTGAAATGAAGATGATTATGATGAATCTCTGGAAGTACTGGTCCGTTTGCTAATTTTTTTTTGTTACCGACTGAAAGCTGCTTTACTCCTGAGTGACATACACTATTTATTACGTACGCGGGCGAAGCCGCGGACAAAATCTAGTATTTTATAAAAATTACAAAACTCACATTTCCCAACCAAATTATATAATTCAAATAATAAATTACACGTTCCAAGAAATTCGGAAACTTATTCAAATATTATTGCAATATGTTTTGATTCCCCATTTTCAGCATGTACCTGTTTTCTTTTACAAAAATTGTGTTTTCCTTCATAGCAATGATGTTTTCATTTCCCGCAACGTATTCTGGGTAATGGAGTAAATTAACCGAACAAACATAATTGAACCTTGATTGTAATAATAATCCCGGTTCCCGATACTGGTGGTTTTTTTTAATGTTTTTTTTTGCCATTTGTCACATAAATATTTGAAAATATTATTCATATGTAAAATGTACGTTCAAGTGAATAAAATGATGATCCTAATAAATCATTTACTTGCGTAAAACACGGTATAAAATGGTTTTACATAAAATGTTAATGGTACAGCACGTTTAATTATTTTATTTATGACATAGTAGCATGCAGAAAGTTATAATTACGAGTATATAGTTACAAGCATATTGTTGGGACGCAATGAATCAAAACTTTGATTTAAGGAGATGTTATATTGAAATCAAATCAATAGGTATTTTCTTGGCGCATTTCTGCTGATGTTCGGTCACCAAATGCCGTTGAATAAGAGTAATTAAAAGGCAACAAAAATACTCATTAACAAAACTTATTAAATGTGTTACTAAACGTAACTCTCTCTCTAGATGTAAATTAAGGGAGAGTACAATTTTATTTTAAAAACGTTTTCTTCCAGAGCTGGGGGGAATTGTTCTTTTTTTTAATGGTGATGTGTGTTTGGTGGAACCAGTGCTTGGTTGCGATCCCACCTGATGGTAAGCAGTGATGCAGTTGTTGATGGTGAACCGATGTTGGATGCGGTGATAAGTGATGGTGTTGTTAGTGGTGGTGGTAGTTGGAGGGTTGCTGGCGGAGGCAGGTCGCAAAGGGCAATTGAAGAAATACAGATTTTAGCCAGTAAAAGTCTGTCACTCTTTTTCACTCCACGCAGATTGGGAGAAGTTATTTGATGATGGCTTTCTGCAGAGGTAAAGCACCGTCGAGGGCTAGAAAAAGGTGGTGGGATGACCTGGGGCTCAAGTCTGCTATTTTTATAAATTCGTCATTCCAACACGATCCCATTGTCATTTTGCTAAACGTTTGTAATCTGCTAATTCATAATGATCGATCATTGACCGGTCAATAGTCTTATATTAGAATTGTGGTAGAATGACAATATCGAGCTTATTAAAAGCACTAACTGCGCAAAGACATCGTAATGGGTCACTGACCAAAGGAACTGTCAAAATTTTACGTCAGATATTCATTTGTTCATGTACGAGATTACCATTCTATGCCATTTCTTTCAATGGAGTGTAAGTGGTTGATCATTGGAAAGTCATAATGTTTTGAAATTAGTAGATTACCAAAACTTGTCAAAATCAACAATTATGAAATCAATGATAGACCATTCTGACACTATTGTAATAGCAGACTTGAGGCCCTGGACGCATACTACGAGGACTGGTTTGAGACGGTGCTGGAGAAGAATATCAGGAAGGACTTTTGTGAGGCCTTTATCTAGCAATGCGACAGTAAGGTCTGCGAAGAAAAAAGAAAGAACAGCAAGATTTCTATAGGTAAAAAAAATATAGGCTCTAAACTGCTTTACCAAACTTGTGTAGATGAAAGTCAAGGTTTTTCCAAACGTGTTTGCTCGTACAGGTACATCTCTATATTTCGCTATTGTCATGCAAATATATTCTGCGTGTGGTTCCGCCTGTGGGATTTAGAGGTACGCATTCTATACCAGTAATTGAAGCGTGAACATGAATTCACGTGCCAGGAAATAGATTTATTTGTTTTTGCATATTTGATGAATATTGTGGTGGAGAGCAATGGACGCTGCATTTTATCTGGCATATTGTTCGTGTTATTTCGCGTAATTGTTCGAGGTGAATGTCATAACGATTTATACAGTCCTGTGACGACTATGCGGTTAAAACTGGCCACATGACCACACTTGACACTTGGGGGAGGCTTATGTTTGGACATAAGCCGCCCCCAAGTGTCTGTCCCCCAAATGTCAGTGGACGTATATCGCCTGAAATGATGATGATGATGAGACACTAGCGTTCACTCTCTCGTTGTCTTTCTATAATGTCTCTAATTAAGGTATTCCAAAAGTTAAATTCTCTATCTCATATACAAAATTACTCCAAGAATATACATTCGCTTTTATGAAGTTTTATTAGTAGTTTTTTATTTGTACCTAACCGAATTTATGGCTACAATTAATAGGTATATAAAGAGGTCTTTGTCTTAAGTTGAAACAATTTACAAGGCAGATGCTATGAATTCCTTCTAGGCAATTATAGTTTACTTTAGGTACGAAACTGTTCTAACTCCACAAAGTTTCTCAAATATTCACACTAATAATAAAATATACTCGCTTATATAAACTACATAGTAGTTTCTGACCTTGACATGCCAGCTCATCCTACAACCCTATTTACGTACAAACTAGAGATGTTCCACGGTTGGATTCTGATTCCGAAAGTTTGGAACTTTTGAATAATTTTCCACTATCACTATTCTATCATAGGACAACTTGACGTACGATGATGACGTTATTGACACCTCTACGGTCCGAACTAAGCGTTTCGCCTCCTCTTTTATACCTCCTACATAAAAGGACGAAGAATTATCCTGCAGCGGTCTTCCCATCCGATTATAATATATTCAAAAATTTTGTGAAGTCCATGAACACAGAGTTTGTGAATGTTGAGGCAATCCAGCTGTTAGACAACACGGACATAGTGCGTAGAATAAAGAGAACTGAACCATTTGAGCTAGTGTAGTGTTTAAAGTTAGTGTGTAATAGTGATCATTGCTGTGCATATAACACATGAACAAAGTGTGTACTAAGGAAGTGCTATGCTAACTTATATAAAAATGTAAAAGGACGCTATTCTTCTTAATTTTAATAAAACCTATAACGTTTAGAAAGAAGTTAGAGTCAAATTATTTATTACTTCTTTTAGGTTAGATTGGAATCAATTATTAAAAAATCAGTTCCCGTTGTTGTTGTTTTCAATTAGTTTTATTTGCTACCTCGGCCTCCAGGTTCTTTTTCGGTTCCGATTCCGATATACCGGTTCCGAATTCAGTTCCGATATATCTGACTACTTCTATTACATCACTAGTACAAACTCATAAACCAAACATGCGTGAAGATAACTTTATGATCCGATACATTTTACATAAATCAGTAGAATGCGCTTTTCTGATTCATTTGACGGGAATTGTTCTGCCATTTTGGAAAATTATTGCGCGAAATATATCTACTCTTTAGTTCGTTTATAAATTTTTTTAAAACGCGTGTTTAGATTGGCGTTAAATTATGTTTACTTTGAAATTAAAAATTATGCCGAGGGAACTTAGGTGTTCATTTAATCATTTTTAGGGTTTCGTAGTCAACTAGGAACCCTTATAGTTTCGTCTGTCTGCCCATCCGTCCGCGGATAATCTCTGTGACCGTTAGCACTAGAAAGCTGATTTTTGAATATCAATCACGCCGACAAAGTGGTAAAATAAATAATTAGGCTAAAATTTATTAGGGTAGATTTGCGTCTACCCTAATAAATTATTTATTTTACCACTTTACAGTGGGAAGTGTTTTATTTTTTCTAACTCTCTTTCTTTAACTCTAACGTGTGATATATTGCTGCTAGGTATTTAAAAATGATTAGGGGTTTACTAAAATCATTTTTTGATAATGTCAATATTTTCGAAAATAATAGCTCCAAAAGTAAAAAACAATGTGTCTCCCCCCTCTAACTTTTGAACAATAAGTTTAGAAAATATGAAAAATGTCTCAAAAATAGAGCTTTATAAAGATTTTCTAGGAAAATTATTTTGAACTTGATGGGATGAACAGTTTTTGAAAAGATGTACAAAATAATTTCTGAAGTAAGTTTGTAATTTAACCGTATATGGAAGCACTTTTTTTAACTTAATTTAAATATTTTATTATCCTGAACGTATGTTCTTTCAAACAAAGAAATAATTATTAAAATCGGTTCACGCAATCCAAAATTACTACCGAAAACCTGACATACATTTTGGGAGTACATTCATTATGCGTACAGCGTACAGAATGGAATTCCCTGCCGGAGTCTGTGTTTCCTGATAGCTATAACCTAGGGGTCTTTAAGTCAAGAGTGAATAGATTGCTTCTAGGCAAGCGTGCTCCATCGTCGGCCACATCATCGCTTACCATCAGGTGAGATTGTGGTCAAACGCGAGCCTATCCATTATAAAAAAAAAAAAAAATACAACGAAACCCCAACATACATAAAATAGTTTGTATAAATTTGGGCTACTTCGCGCTGTGAAAATTTTTCCTGCGTTGATAGGGTCGGGTATATACTCGTATATTGTTGAATTGTTCGGTTGGTCTCTCGTTGGCATTGTTAGTATTTTTTCTTGCTCGTTGTCTGTCATTCGTTGTTATTAATAAGAATGTTTGGTATATTGGGAAATTGTAATTGTGTTTAAATAACTTAAGTGGGGACACTTATTGTGACGGACGGGAAACTACGGAACCCTACACTGAACGTGGCCACTTATTTAAAAGTAAGAACATTTAATTTTTTCAATTCATTAAATAGTCAAAATTCAATCTATTCAATTACAGTCAATACAGAAAATAAATAGAAATAGAGTAATAAATTTAATTAAAAATATTAAATATTCATTATTTCAATAATATGCTGAGAAACAACCTAACTTTCAATATACATATTTATTTAGTCAAATTATGTAAACATGATATAAATAGGGCTAGTCAGGCTTTCGTAAATATATCCAATACACTACTTAACTCACTGCTTGTTCAAAAACGCCGTGAAAAACGAGCTTGTATAAATAATAGATAAAACTAACCAACTTTACCGAAAAAACGCAAAATATTCAGATGCTCCCATCTGATACGGTTAACGTGTCACCTACAGCGATTCCAACAGAATCGAAAGTCAAACAGGGATAAAAACCGGTCAAGTGCGAGTTGTCCTCCCGCACAGAGAATTCCGTACAAACTTACCAACCTATAAATAAAAAGTAATTATTTTCTGATGTAACTACAAATTTAGTTCAGTTTTAGTATAAATAGTTTAAGTTTTTTTGTGTACTGTAAATTTTATTTGAAATAAATAAAAGCTTTTTACTACAAATCATCATCGGACTACCAGACGTACGGCTATGCGCCACCGGTATGGTGGATATCCCACCAACACGCACAAAACGTTTTGGGAACACATTCATTGTGCGTGCGGCTAGGGAGTGGAATTCCTTGCCGGAGTCTGTGTTTCCTGATAGCTACAACCCGGGAATCTTTAAGTCGAGAGTGAATAGGTTTCTTTTAGGTAAGCGCGTTCCATCGTCGACCGCATCGTCGCTTTCCATCAGGTGAGATAGCGGTCAAGTGCGAATCTATCAACAAAAAAAAAAAAAAAATCAGAGTTTTTCTTTTCATTGCTTGTTGCCAAGCTTCAAAATTCTAGGTCAATGATAAGTCCACTATAAGTTTTTATTTCCTTGCGAGCTTCAAAATATGCGCCATAAAATCTAGGGAGCACTTAAGAGAGACATCTGTGTCTGTGGTGATTAAAGTGATAACAGTAGAATATTATTATGCCTTTTTAAAAAATACAAACGTGGTTAGCCTTGTAACAGTACGTTCAAGTAAGGGTTCCGTTTTTTGTCCACGGAACTCCAAAAGCAAGTATCGACAGTAGCTACGTCAAACGAGATTCGGTATATTGGTCAAAGTCAGCCAATTGGTCGATTTTACTCACCGATTTTATCGACAGAGCTCAAACGTCCGTCGTCTAACCAACACGAAGTTACTTTGGGTAGAAAATGTATTGTACAGAAGATTCACTTTGTTTAACTCTCAATAGTTTACCTAATGTACTGTAAACCGCACATGCATACTAATATTATAATTGTTATTGTGGCTGCTCATATGTAGGTTTAAAACTTTTATATAATTTATTATAATATACATCCGTAGGTACATAAAAAACTTAAATACTAAATAAACTATTTATACTAAAACCTAACTATGTACATAAATATAATACAAAATGACAAAGTACGCTCAGGCGTCAAAGTACTCCTCCACATCGCTGTCATCCGGAAATGTGCCCAGAAGACTGGCAGCATTGCCACGTTGAATGGCAATGCTAATTCTTTGGGCGAAGAACGAGCTAGCCCTCTGGTCACGTGAAGTGTCGATCAGTCGGCGTGAAATTTCTTTGAAAAGGAGACGTGCACTCGGACCCCACGAACCAAGTGTATCGACCCCAAACGGCTCAAAACTGTAATTACCAATAAGGTTACAGTATTTGCGCCGTTTAAGGGTCTCAGCAGCAGCAGCGGCAGCGCCAGCACAGCCTGCCGTACTTGGAATATGGGATGGCGCAAGGGTGTCGACACAGGTTGCGTCCCACACCAGAGGCCTTGTGTAGGTTTATGTATTATACTGAACATGTATGTATGTTTAATATATAATATATATTTATTTTTCCCTTGTTTTCTTAATACTCTATTCTCTTTTTTTATGCACCTGCCATGTTTTCTCTTCACCACCCTAGGTTGACTGGTAGAGAATGCCTAAGGCATTAAGTCCGCCTTTGTACCTATGTGTTGCATGAAGTTTTAATAAATAAATATTAGAGTACCTATGTACTTATAAAAAAAAAACTGGGCAAGTGCGAGTCGGACTCACCCACTGAGGGCTCCGTACCAACTTACCTATGTAAATAATTCCCAAATGGAGTCCCGAAGATTTTTCCGAATCGCTGACAAAGTATTTATAAAACAACTTTACTGTATTCAGATTTATTCCTATATCTGTGCTATGGACCTCGCTTTATGCTAAAATTCAGGATTCTGGATCAACGGAAAGTAGTAAACCTATGAATTTTGATTCTCTTGAGAGTATCAAAATATACGTTTTTTGCGATATAAACGGCCGAATATTTTTTTCTCGTTAACTTAAAAGTTAGTTTTTTTAAACAGCTTCCAGGGACCACAGACTTGAATATATGGTTTTGAATTTCATCACGATACCTCCACGTGTTCCCGAGATAAAGGGTCTTGACAGACAGACAGAGAGACACAGACAACAAAGTGATCCTATAAGGGTTCGTGCAGAGGAGTTTTATGACGCCATATTTTAGTAGGAAGTAGCCCTTAGTGTGTAGAGTTAGGTTAAGCATACTTAAATATTTTAATTTTAGTTTATTATGTATATATTTTGTTGTCTTAAGTTGTAAATAAAAGTCCATTGAAGTTTCGATCTTAAAAAAAAAAGTCGATAATTTCAAAGACTTCATGAATTACACGTTACATGTAATTGTAAATAATGTGAGACTTCTGTACAAATCCATTCATGACACCAACGTATCCTTTACTACATACAGATAAAGGTTCTGATACGATTTGCTAGTAAAAAGAAATTTCACGAGAATTGACCCATGTATTAGAACCATCATTTTTCACGGCATAAAGTTTATGACCCGTGTATTCTTATCTCACCCCTTTTGAACATGGGTGAACAGAAATGTTTTAAATTAACGACAGAAAGGAAAAGGTTCTAGATATATTTTTTCTTGGAAGCCTACAAAACAGTATTTATTGTGGCCATAGTTTACAGATGGCTAAAGTGTGGCTTATATTTAGGAGTTTATCTTGAGAGCTTTTTTGAGAATTTTGGGTTTCTTTTTCTTTGCCTGCAAGGTCTGATAAATTCATCTTAGCATTAATTTGGCGTTCAAATATACCTGTAGTCCTCGTAAGTTTAGTGAACGGATTTGGATGAAATTTGGTACACGGGTAGACCTTGTCCTACGATAGCATAAGAGATACTTTTTATACTTTTTATTTAACTTACCTATTACGAGTACGTTCGGGACCATTTTATTTATAATAATCTTTATTGCACACCGAATAAACAAAAATACAAGACAAACATTTAAAAGAATAAGTGCACAATGGGCGGTCTTATCGCACAGGGCGATCTCTTACAGACAACCTTTGGATGGACCGAGAGAAAGGAAATAGATTAAGGGTTGTTAGTGTATAAACATCAGATATAATACTAACAAGATACATTAACACAAACACATACATACAATACAAAAAAATATACTTATAAATATCAAATATATAGTTGAACCAGGAGAAGAAAAATATATCAAAGAGAAAGGTAATGCTCCTTTACCATCTTTTTAAATGTTGGTAGCGTTTGAGCACGCCTTACTTCTAAGGGTAACGCATTCCGCAAACGTGCAGCTAGAATTGTGAAAGATTTGTCAACGAAGGTAGTGGAATGCGTGCGAATACTACTACTACTATATTTTCTACGTTCATGAGGGCGATGGCCCTGGCAACAGTGGCAACAGCTCATCCACACTAATATTATGAAGAGATCAAGTTAATTTTTTTGTTTGTAATCTCTGAAAGTACTGGTCCGATTGCTAATTTTTTCCACTGATAGATAGTTCCTTTATTCCTGAGTGACATAGGCTATATTTTATATACGCGGGCAAAACCGCTGGCAATAGCTAATAGGAAATAAAATGTAAGGATCTATCCAAGTAGCCGTCTATCATTTTATTTTGGTGACCTAATTGTCTCACTGACCTCTTCTAACGTTTGCCACTATTGACTTCTTACAATAAGTGGATCAAATATTTGCCATGACTTACAAATATTTGTGCCAAACTGTTCCTGTTAAAGGAAGGAAAGGAAACCAATATTTGCTTACGGAACTGGATAATGCATTTATTATTTGTGAAGGTATTTCGCGGTATTAAGGTGAAAGGGTCAGGGAAAACTGCGAAAAATGTCCTATTGAATGATTTTTTTTCATGAAATCGGCATGTAATAGGGTCAGGTGAACTAAATAAATATGTATTACTTCCGCCGATCATATTTTTATCAACATATGACTTGACTAGGTCTGTACTATGACATGCTAAAATGTCAAGCGTACGAGCAAGATACACCCTACCTACAATTACCGGCACGGATTGTGAGCGCTGGCTTCAAGTCGCGCAGAAGTCAAATATTCGGTCTCTTTAGTGGTGCGAAGTGAGACGCGGGGGCGGAGAGTGTCAGTGATTGGCTCGCCGCGCCATCTTGTCATAGACGTCACTCCTCATTCGTTCCCTGCGTTGCTGCATGTATCTAACAAGGACGACGATTGGCTCGCCAATTTATGGAATGCGCAAAGCGATCCCCACTCTGACGCCGAGTGCTCAAGATCCTTGCAGGTATTTGTAGCTGGAACTGCGTGCCTTGAACATCTGGCCGGAATCAAATGTATAAATATCGTACTGCTGCTTGTGCGGCAGTACAAATGTCTATGCATTTAATTCCGGCCAGTTTCTCTTGGATGCCTGGCGCCCCGCTGACCTTTAAATCCATTTTCTTTGCCAAATATTGATTGATTTAATTTGCTATGTAAATTGTACATTCTGAAGAACACTTAATCAGCATTTTTTTGTGTAAACTTATTTCTAAAGAATAAAGCCGTTTGAAAGGAGTAGGGAAAGCAAGCAAAAACAACATTTTTTTTTAATTATTTTTTTTTGCAAAATTATTAGTCGAAAAAAATTATTATATATTGAGTATACACTCAATATAACTTTCTAACTTAGAGACAAGGTAAAATGTCACTACTAAACAACTATTTGTGATGCATACAGTAATTATTCATATATTGTTGTTACCACACTATCCAATACTGAGCTGCAAAATGAAAAAAAAGTCCACTGCTGGATCCAGGCCTCCCCCAAGTGTCACCAGTACGAACGGTCCCGTACGTCTCGCATCTATCGAATTCCTGTGACTCTCACCAGATCATCGGCCCATCTTGCAGGAGGCCTTCCGACACTGCGTCTTCTAGTACGCGGTCACTACTACCTTAGAACCTTTCCGCTCCATCGACCATCTATTCTGTTCTGCAACCAATATGCTCTGTCCAATGCCAAATTGGCGATTCTGCGGGCTATCTTTATCGATTCTGTTGGCAACCTGGGTTCTTTTGCGGATATCTTCATTCCTGATGCGATCACTCAAGGAAGCTTCGGGCATACCCAAGAGCTATACTCGGAGTTTTTGCCCATTGCCCTTTGGGTGACTTTGGCCACAAAATAGATAGGTACAGAGACAATCTCATGTATGTACTTCACTTTTAACTTTTTTGATACTACTACCTAGAATAAATTCGTTACTGAAACAATATTGTTGATTTTCTACGTAACTGTAAATTATTTCAATATTATTATTATTATATAATCTTTATTGTACACCAAATAAACAAAAATACAGGACAAACATTTAAAAGAATAAGTGCACAATGGGCGGTCAATACTTATTATTCAAAAAATATTATTGTTTTTAAATTATTTTTTTGATTAATTTTGTATATTACTTCTTATTTAAAACAAAGGGTATTCTGAAAACTAGAGAAATAGTCTTAATTTAAATATTGTTTTTGCAAAACCTTGAAATTCATAAACTGCATCTGCAGAGACCCACACAACTCGTACATGTGCTTACAAAACATTAACCTTATAAAAGTATTCTTGTTTGCATTTAATTTTTCAATATACGAAAAGGTAACATCGAACACAACACGACGCGTTGATCCTTCAATTTTTCAGTGGCGTCACATTAGGTTAGCTCGCTACAATGTTGCTTCCATTTCACTGAGGCGAGATGTATCCATTTGGAAACAACACTTGGCTGACACTTGGCTGCTAAACATGACGAGACTTAACATTATTTTAAAATGTTCCCAGGGACTCAGGCTTCTTTATGGCGTGCAGGCCCAGCCAATTTACAACCGTTTCGTTTCCTAATCCTTTGTTCTGACCACGTGACTGAGCGTTGAGATGACGTCAGAACAAAGGAATCGGCGGCGTGGTCAACTCGAGGCGTTCGACGCAAGAGAATCGAAACGAAACGGACGTAAAACTTGGCTAGGGGGTTGTTCACATCGTAAGCGGGCGCGCGGCGCTATGAGCGGGTTTCGTGGCGAGCTTCAAACATTTTTATAGTTTTCATTTTACCGCTCGCCTCCCCGCACTTAGCTATCGCTCACAGCGGCAAGGTCGTGAGTGGGCCGATAGGGCTTTTTTTATGGTGGGAAAAAATCATGCATTGACATCCCCCGCCCTTGGCCGGAGCGGGAGATAGTGTCAGACTCTTACTGACTAAAAGACCCACCCCGTTCCTTCTAGCCTTCAGACCGGGGCTCGAGCGCCCTTTCGGATAACCCTGGCTCCAGTAGGCTTCGACCCGGCTGGGTCCCTGCTGTTGCTGACAACTTCTTGAGGCGCGCGGGAACAGTGCGCGCCGTCGACGACTTGGGCTTGGTCCGGACAGTTACCGGACGGCCGGACAGCGAGCTACCCATTGCTCACTGTCCGCAAGCCCGCGTCTACGTTGGCCGGAAATCGGGATCAGAATCCCGTGGGCCGATAGGGCTGACGCCTGCCAGGGCTGTGTATTATTAATATTACATTTATTTAACACTAGCTTTTGCCTGCGGCTTTGCTCGCGCTAAATTCTGAGTAACACGGTTCCCCTTTCTGTGGGGGGTTAGAAAGAGACAAAAAGTAGCTTATGTCACTATCCATCCCTATCATATCCCATCATTTAAAAAATCACGTCAATTGGTAGCTCCGTTTTGCCGTGAAAGACGGACAAACAGACACACACACACACTTTCCCATTTATAGTATTGGTATGGATCTTAGCTGTGTGCAGCGCCCCTTAGTGAACTCCACTGCGGGTGACGTAACCTACGACAAACTTATTATTTGCGGTTGGTACAGTAATCGGGTCTAGGGATCGAACCGCAAAATTAAGTTTGTTTTTTTGTGTATACTTTTCCGGGATAATAAGTATTCAGGATCTTAAAGAATAATTCTACCAAGTTTCATCCTAATTGAACCGGTAGTTTTTCTGTGATGCCTGAACAAACAGACAGACAGACACACAAAAATTTTTTTAATCACATTTTTGGGTTCGGTGTCGGTTTAGTAACACCCCCTGCCATTTATTTTTTTTGATATTTTCAATGTACAGAATTTTCACTTCTACAGATTTATTATAAGTATAGATTATTTACTTTAATTTGACTTTGTATTGTATGGGTTTTGACTTATTACTTACTAAAAAAAAACAATTTATTTGTACACCAATTTCATTAGAGCACGGCAAAAATGTTTACATAAGACCTTTATTGTAATACCTATGTTCACAAAACAAAGATTGATTGATTGATTGAGTAATTTACAAAAATATTTTTAAAGTTTCGATGTTTTACACTTTCAGTTTTCCAGTTATCTTAATGCGACCTTCACCTTTAAAGGTCAAGATTATTCTTGTTTACTGAGTTTTGTTGGTTTAAACTTTATGCAGTAGAGGTTAAATGTTCAACATAATGAACTGTACAAACGTTGACATCTGTCGTAAAAGTTAACATGTTTTTATGTAAACCAGCGTCCATCCTTACTAATATTATAAAAGCGAAAGTGAGTTTGTTTGTTTGTTACGTCTTCACGCCTAAATGGCAAAACCGATTTTGATGAATTTTGGTACAGAGATAGTTTGGACCCTGGAGACGGACATTTATTACATATATATTTCTCACTTTTTTTCTATAAAAATGTATAAAAGGGGGAAAAAGATGGAAGGTCTTTATGTACGTGGGCGAAACCGCGGGCAAAAGCTAGTTCCTTATAATTATGAAGACAATAAAAAGAACATTATTTTAATGGATTAAATCAGTGTTGAATGAACAGATAAATTAATTTTATTCTTTCAAAATGACTCAGAATTTCATTGTTCATCCCAAAAATGGTGCAGCAAAATAATGTTTTTCATTTTCCTTTACAAAAACCAGAGCTTTCATCCGGCATTGCCGATATTTATTATGAGACTATGCAGCAGTGTTCTTTATATAGAACCATTCAATATAATTGGGTCTGACATTGTTATTATTGATCTGACATTGTATTAATTACTGAAACTGAATCTGAATGTATAATATTAATATCTTTAATTTTTAATTTTAATTCAATCTGTAAACTGTCTTTTTACTATGGGTTTTCTTAGCCTGAAATAAATGAATTTATTATTATTATTATTATTATTGTTCTTTATAAATGACACGGCTGCAATGCGCGGGTTGAATTTAGAACAATTGACTCGTGTGCTGCTGTGAGCATTCTGAATTGCCGATTATTTTGCTGTTTACTTGCTTTGGAAATTATTTAAATGGCAAACAATTATTGTTTATTAATTCTAGCAGATCATATTATGAATCTGGTGTAAATTTAACTAAGTTGTGTCAATTATTTAAACATGTTTTCATATGCAGAAAATTAGGTTTCATTTTGCAAGAATTAATGTGATGTGCACTGACATATTGTTCCTTGGTAGGGTTGTGATATTGTAAGGAGTTTTTTTTTAAATAACTATCTAAGTGCACTAGCTTCTGACGTTTTATAAGTGCCCATGTAGGCCTATGTGAAATAAAATATTTTTGATTTGATTTGATTTGATTTGATCTATAGTTATCGCGGCCCTGGAACGCAAAGGGTATCTGAAAGACCACAGGTGGGTGTTATTCAGTAAAAGTCTGTCATTCCCTCTCGCTCAAGAGTGGAAAAAATTATATAAACCACCTAAAACAAATTACAAATATGTAAACCATGACCTCAATTAGGACAAAAAAATAATAATATATTTATAGATACTTTTAGGTTATGCACGAGACGCCGTTAGTAAATTAAGTTTTGTAAATAGGTACTGACTAACATTATAATATGGCTACAAAATTGTTGCAAACTAAATTACCGAGACAATAAAATTTTAAATTAATATTATTTAAACCCTTTCGATGCAAAAATGACATAGCTCACCAAAAGTCCCGATGCTCACCAATCGCGTTGTCACCCTCAAATCCCTCGTCACCGCGCGGATTTGCGGCACAACTTACGCTTGACGAAGTACTTAGCAATTTTTCTTCCTAAATACTTTAGCGTGGGTAGTAGAATAGGTTCACCATTTTATTGAGGTGCTTTGGACAGTAGAGTACCTATAGAAATTAAAAAAAAAAAAATAGTGACAAAAATGTAAGTTAAAGCTTTAAATTTGAGCATCAATGCCGAGTTGCTAGCTGGTCGGTTTTCAACCGATTATATCGGGAAGTGAAAATCAGGATTGCATAATTTCATTCCTTGGTGGAATTAAACTCGTAGGTACTCGTACTATTGTCGGACCAACAGACGTACGGCGATGCCAAGCCTACTGGGACCGGGTCTAGTTCCGAAAGGAAGGCTCAGCCCCGGTATGAAAGCCAAGAAGGAATACAGGATGGGTTTTTTACTCAGTTAGAGTCTGATACCATCTCCCGCTCCGCCCAAGGGCGGGGAATGTCATTTGGATTATTTTTACCCACTGAAAAAAAACCTATACACAGTGTACATCACAACTTTCTTAGGTACAATTACTATTGGTAATAAATTAATTGTACTTAAGAAAAAATTACAGAATAATATCAAATTACGATGAAGTAACATGGTTTTTACCTACATTCTTGTTTGCAGACACAGATGTTGTTCCAAAAGATATTTAAATAATAACATTTATGATTCCGAAATAAAAACTGACTTACATCGAGAAACTGATTTACATTCAGAACGCAACGATGAACTTCTCAAAGACTTGACAAAGAATTAAACATAATCGAATTTAAAAAAGGAACGAAAATATGTTTTCACTACAGAGTAACAAGACGCTTCGGCGGGCACTGCTCGAGGCAAGATGGTCAAAACTTTTAGACAAACCGAGCGTGGCAGTGAGAGGCGCCGTTTATCTATTTAATATACGACCTTTAACAATTCTGAATATAAAATAATAATTATTATTATTATTATTAATAACAATAGTAAACTTTAAAGAACAAATACTCGCAGCAGTGTAGGGCCTTGCGACAGCTGATTTTTCTACTGGCTATAGATAGTTATTTGGCTGGGTTTATTTGTAAAACACCACTACAAATAGTTATTTGACACATAGTTAAAACAAATATTAGTTTGAATACATAGTTATGTATTCAGGTTGTAAGGGACGGGTCTCAAAATTTAAGGGCTTGCTCAGTAGACGAAACTGAACCACCTTTCACAACATTTCTTCCGGAAACGAAAAAAATCAATCTCCCATTACAAGATTATAAACTCGATTGGGCAATTTGTATGGAGTAGCCGGGTTTTATATTTTCCTTTATGAAATAAAAAAAACTTGTGGAAGGTTATTCAGTTTCATCTATTGAGGAAGCTCTTAAAGTTTGCAGAGTCCTGTCCCTTACATCCTGAATACTACTCTCATGCTTGTGTACCACATGCATATCGATTCAGGATGTCGATTATAGAGAGAATGTCTTCCAGAGAACATGTTCATTCATTGTGCGTGCGGCTAGGGAGTGGAATTCCTTGCCGGAGTCTGTTTCCTGATAGCTACAACCCGGGAATCTTTAAGTCGAGAGTGAATAGGTTTCTTCTAGGTAAGCGCGTCCCATCGTCGACTGCATCGTCGCTTTCAATCAGGTGAGATAGCGGTCAAGCGCGAACCTGTCAACAATAAAAAAAAAATTGTTTCGTGGATGATGAGTGGGTAACAAGCAATAAACAAACTGTTCCAGACCAACAACTGATTTATTTTGATGTAGGCTTCAGGCATTCTATTTACAATGGCCCGTGAGACAGTTTCTAGAGCAGAGTTACCGACGCTGCTACCGACAGAGAAAAAGGGATCGCGTCTGTGCGGTTACAATTTTTGTCTGCTCGGCTCGCGCGACGTAATATTGTACCATTGTCAAGCTGACTTCCATACTATTGACTACACCGATATAATACTAGTACAGCAAAATTTTTTAGAGTACAGTTTAACAGAGCAGAGGTGAACTAGAGGTGGTTTATTTTGAGTATTATTTTGCATCACAACTGTTCTAAAAATGGAGTAAAAAGCATTGTGAGAAAACAGGCATGTCATTGTCCAAAAAAAATCGAAGACATTTGACATCCACCAACCCACACTGGGCAAGCGTGGTGAATTCCGGCGCATTCCTTCTCTTAGAGAGTGCCGGCTGTAGGAGCATTATAGGGCTGATTATATTACAGCTTATCTTGTAGTGGGACACACACACAGTTCAATGGGTAGTCGGAAAGGGAACTCCGGGATGTAGCCTGTCTAGCCAAGTTACGACCGTTTCATTTCGATTCTCTTGCGTCGAACGCCTCGAGTTGGCCAAGCCTTCAATTCCTTTATTCTGAAGTCATCTTAACGCTCAGTCACGTGATCAAAACAAAGGAATTGGAGGCGTCGCTAAGTCGAGACGTTCGACGCTAGAAAATCGAAATGAAACTAGGAAACTTGACTAGGAGGGCTGGAACGCTAGGCAACGAAAAAGCATAGGTAAGATTTTGGTCAGTAAAAGTTTGACACGCACTCTCGCTCAACCCCAGAGTGGGAAAAGTCAATTGATGATTTAACAAAAAAAAACAGTTGATTTTAACGAAAATTTGCACTTTAAAGTTTAATATTTCGCAAACGGCTGTAGCTGTGATTTATACCTACTTTTCTTTTCATAATGGACTTAAAAATTTCGGACAATAGATAAGAACTGTTTTTGTCGTCCCAAGAGTTTTCGTTGAAAACTTTCTGTTGAATAAATAATATGATTTTTCATTTGGACAATGGCCGTGTTGGATGTTTATGACTTAGAATGGAGATGGCAGGAAAAGACTTTGTTAGAAGTTTGATAAATTTGTAAATTACTTATGACAGGCACGAATAAGGAATTTATTCCGAATCAGTTTTGTAGGTTGCTAAATGTTGCTTTTTTTAATTTCAAATGCATAGTTAACTTAGACTACTTGACTTTAGCTACATATATTTTTTGAGAATAAAAACAAATTGTATTTGCTGACATACTCCTTACGAAGTAGTATATCAAATGAAAGAGCAAAATATTCTGAATTCCAATACTTATATTTTTTTTGTTTTCGTTTTTTTTTAGTATAAATTATAGTGGGGTTGGTTAGAATAACGATTTTGCACGGTTAACATTTTAAAAAGTACCGATTTTTTTTAATTAGGAAAAAGCTGATGAAAAGTTCCACCACTGGGTATCCAGAATCATGTATTGGATCCGTGATATTCGCTGGTGCATCAATTTCAAGCGATAGAATACTTAATACAAGTAACAACGGCAAACGTTGTCCTGTTCGAAAGCTGGTCTTTTTTTTCCGAAAAAAAATAATAGTATAATGCCGATTAAAATCGATAACCGATTGCAGCGCCGCCTTCCGGGTCTAATAGTATTGTCAAAATGGTTTCAAAATACTATTGAATGGCTAAAGACCCAATCAAATATACATGTTATGACCAGATCTTAAAAATTAATCACTTCACGATATGGTCTAGTTAAACTGACCGGATCGTTTTAAACGTTAAAGTTTGATGATATGTCAATCCTCGTTTGGCCTACTTTCTTTAGACCTAAGACCAAATTACATCCAAATTCGTCAAACCGTTCAGGAGGAGTTCGGTGACAAACATCACACAGACAGAATTATATATTTATATATAAAGATTATAAATAAGTTTCGTAAAATTAGGTCTTTCAATTTATAATTCAGGGACCAAGCTTCATGTTAGTTTTATATTCTTAAATTCGCAAGTTTAAAGAGTTCTTCAGTAATTTGTTAAAACAAATGACTTAGGAACTCCGTTAAACTTACGGACATAAAATTCGCCCCTAAAACATTTTCAAGACACTTTAAACGATGTAAGACTTCTCAACTTTTAAGAAAACGAAAAAAGAGAGACCACTTGGGAAACATGGTCACCCTGTTAGTTAAAATGGTGGGCAAACTTGTCGCGAAGATTTTCCCGTAATATATACGATGCAGGTGTCATTTCGCACTGCCTTTCGGGGCTTTTCGAAGTTTACCGAGCTCTCCCGAACAGTGATGGTTTAGTAAAACTCATTCTGATGCCGTGGTTTACTACGAACAGCAATATTTTTTTGAGTAACTGCTTTTGTTTTAAGTAGCGATAGTTTCTAGTGAAACATAAAATAAAATATTAGTTATGCTTTTAGATACTGTCGTACTTACTTAAATTTTACTGATTTTCAGAGGTTGAAAGTGGCCATGTTAACGGGTATAGTCTGTCTAATAAGTTAAACGACTTGGGTAATTATTAGGATTTAATGAAATCTGATGTAGTCAACACGAGTTCAATAATCAAGATTGATTAAGAGATAGAGATTATTGTTTACTAACAGAAGAACCTTATAAAAAGTACCGAATATAAGTATTTTTTAAATAATTAAATATTATACAAAATTCCCAACTCGGTTGACTTATTAGACAGACTATATGGACCTCTCTCGAAATTGCGAAAAAGAATTCGCCTTTTAGCAACATTTAGTCGAGATATACATATTGTTAGGGACATTATATTCACGCTGGTTTTTCTTTTCCAAGTTTTCAAAGTATATTTCATCATTAATGTTTACTATGAAATCATAGTAAACATTAACAGTTTCAACTATTATTGACTGACCTGTTGGTCCATTGGTTAGTGACCCTGACTGCTATGCCGGAGGTCGTGGGTTCGATTCCCACCCGGGACAAATGTTTATTTGATGAACATGATCATTTGTTCTGTGTCTGGGTGTAATTTATCTATAATATGTATGTATTTAGAAATATATAAGTATGTTTATCAGTTGTCTAGTACTCATAACACAAGCTCTGCTTAGCTTGGGACTAGACTACGTTGAGTGATAGTTGTGGAATATTATTATTATTATTATCCATTAAGTGGCCCATCAAAAAGGAATGTTACAAATGAAAAGTATTTTTGTCGAAAACATACTATTTGGTGGATAGAATAGCAAAGTAGATGGATATATCCAGTTACCGGGTGATCGGGCGTCATATATTCTATGGGGTGTGCATGTGAATTTTAAAGGTAAGTCTTGTTTAGCATACGAGCGTTAGTTGACTTGTGGTGCAGTACCATATTGGTTGTACCATCGCGGGCATTTCTGCCTGATCACTTTAAAATAAATCGCTTGAATCCGCGATCCGCGAGGTTTTCGTTTCAAGTGCAAGTAAAAATAAACTGAGCGGTGGTCAGGCGGAAGTGTCTTTAATGGTACCTTCTTGTTAATAGGATTAAAGGTCGGTCTCTAGGCCTTTGCCTAGCTGTGGGAGCCAAATAATTTGCGAAACATATGTTTGTGTACGATATTCGCAATTAAAAATTTTTTGAAAAAAAAAAAATACTGTGCTTATTCTAAAGTTTCTCAAAATGAAGGTGAGGTTTTTCGTCAAAGTAAATTTTAAAATATTTACTCTTGGCTAGGTACGGTTACATATATATTCGGTTGGCGAGGTGCCAGTTTTAGTCCATTTCGATTCTGTCTGATCTTTCGCGCTTTGTGATTGAAAAGCAATCCTTTACATGAGGTTTTCACGGAAAATTTTCCTTATTTCAGCATAAAATATCAGTTATTTCTTACTGGTTTTCGTTACCGAAACTGTGTACAATTTATTTTAAATACAGTGCTTTACCTATACAAATTTGTTTTTACCTGATCTAGATTTTTCTGGTCAAAATTGAAATAAAATAGTAACGCTAATAATTTTATTTTTTATTATATATTAATAGTAAAAAAAACTTTTAAATACAACAATAGTATGAAATTGTATTTTTATTAGTAAAAAAGTGTGTGAAATAGTAATACTATTTTTCAATACACTTGCTCAGAAAGTGACTCTTATTGCACTGCACTTAGGTATATAATAAGCCCTTGTTACCGAACTGAAATTTGGATTACCATTAGGTACGCACTAGTGCTATAATATAGTTAAAACCTTTTTGTTCAATCTTTCCCCCGCCATAATTTTATTACATTTATCGTATCAGGAAGGGCGCGCGTCGTCCCCCACGAGGAAAAGGAAAAAGGAATGGGCGCGCATAATGAAAACAGATTTTTACCGCCACAAAAGTTTACTAGTTTTATAGTTATTTCTTCACAAGAGTATTGAAAAACGTCGTACGATACAAGTGAGTAATTAATGATTACCGTTCTCGGCTCTTTTAAGACCCTCGCCTTGGCTCGGGTCTAAATACCACCTCGACGGTAATCACTAACAATTACACACTTATATCGTACTATTATTTGCGTTACTATTAAAAGTGTAAAGAAAGGTTATAGATACTATGGGTGGATTAAGTGAAACATGTTAATTTTTTTTGAGCAGGAAAATCTTCAAATAGTCCTCCCACATACAGACTATTATTGACTTATACACACCTGTGTCATTCAAGTGCCTTTTGACTTCCAGCACCACGGCAACTCTTTCAAAAATTCCTACGGAACCCTAGCCACTAACCGGATCTCTTGTTATTCCATAATTTCACAGTCTAGAATTCATTCCACCGTTTGTTGCCATTTCATTTAAACACGAGGTTTTCCGTTTGAAATACAGGCATTTTTAGCCCAACACACTGGAGTGCATTACATTTGCATATTTTACTGTGAGGTGCTGAAATACCTGAGAAAATACATTCATTTTCCTTTATGTGGCTCAAGTGTTCGTGGAATCTTAAATAAGAATTGTTTTGGGGTTTCAAGTGTTGGTTCTTATTGTGTTACATTTTACGTGGTAAGTGGATGTATGAATTGTTTCAAATTCCTTTAGAATTACTCGTACATGGATTACACGTTGGTAAAGAGACGTGCTCTAGTTTTTTTTCAAGGAGGGAGTGTTGACGATTTTGGATGACAAACATATATATTCCTTTATAACAGTGGTTCCTAACCTGTAGTTCGAAAAAGCGAGTTACCCCTTGCTCACCATCCGCAAGCCCGAGCCATACCACCCCGGTCAGAAATCGGGATCAAAATTCCTGCGGCGGGGCTGAGGCGTGAGCGCCGTTACCTCATGCGCGCAGCCTCTTGCTTTGCTAGCATTATTGCTTCGCAGAAGGAGGCGACCTTCTGCTACTCCTCCGTGCTGGCCTGTACCAAGGTCCGGAGTGAGTGATCGCTGCCGCCGATCGCCCCCAAGTAAATATACGGTCTGGCGAGTGAGGAACGCAGACCGACTTCGTCAGTCGGTCGCCTTCTGCCACTCCTCCGTGCTCCGGACCATGGCCTGTACCAAGGTCTGGATGGAGAGATCGCGGCCGTCTATCGCCCTCAAGTAAATATACGGTCTGGCGAGTGAGGAACACATACCGACTGACGAAGTGCTCTGTATATTCAAAGTACCTACACTATTGCTAACGAGTGCAGTGCCACTATAAAGTTTCTGCAACATTATTTACCACCGAAATTCAGCTTTTAATGAAATGACAAAATACTCACAGAACGTAATTCCGCAGTGTAGTGGATATTGTGGAGAATTCAGTTGTGTATGAGCCACAAATCACAGTACGCTATCATAAATGGAGAACGTGAAATTGTTCGGTAGGTTTCGGTAGCTATGCTAAATAGCTTCAATAGTGTAGTGGTTGCAAATGAAGCGTGGATTTTGAAGGAATGTCTAACCTTTTGTCAATTTGCCAGCGATTTTGCCTGCGCGAGAGTGGAAAATTTATCTCATTCTAGGGATAAAAAGTTTTAAGCTAGAACTATGTACATTGGACCGACGCAAATGTGTAACACGCCTGATTTTTACGTAGAACGACGTCACGTGGCGTGGATCTAGTGTAGCTCTACAAATCTGGTTTCCATATAAAATGCGTATGACACACGTGTGCGCAGTATTGTTCGGTTAGAATAAATTGCCGTTTGAGCATTAATGAGAAACTAACAATACACACATAGATTTGTATTGTTTCTAATTTTTTGATTATTTATTGGATAGGAAAAATCTAGTTGTAAGAAAGAAAATGGATAAACTAAGAAAATGATATGAAAAAAAGTTTGAAAGTGGGGCCAGTTATTGAAAAGTTGAAAGCGTGATGGTTGGATGATTACTAAAAGAGTTATTATTATACGTGAAACAATGAAGAGGGACGGGGAGGCCAAAGATACAGAGGAAAAAAAAGTGATAGCGTGACGTACACCAGTAGATATCGAAGAACTAAAAGAGTTGTGCTGGATCCAACAATGTATAAGGCTGGATGAATATGTATCTATGAATAGCCTGGTGCAATTAGGTTTGAAGGTTAGGCGTCTATATTATTATAGTTATAATATAACTATAATAATATAGACGCACATACATAAGCGTAATAAGTCTTATAATGTTTCCACTACTGAGATTCATGCCTTCTTTCAAGGGGTGGAGGGAATGGGGCATAATGCACCACACGGACCCAGTGCGGATTGCTGAATATTACACGTCTTCGAATTTTAGATATTAGGAAATGCCGGTTTCCTCACGATGTTTTAGGAGCGGTGGTGATAAAATAAATTACAGAAAATGATGCCCCTGGCTAAAGTAGTATTGCTAGTCGCTATGGTAAAATTCTGAATTTTTTCTTCTTTATTTACATCATAAATATCATTTATATCGTGCACATCAAAGGACTGGAACAATTTGCCTGCTGCGGTTTTCAAGGCTAGAATGAATAGGCTCTTAATAAACTAGTGCGCCTCATCATCAACGATTTCGTTACAGCTTGCCATCAGGTGGGATCGCAGTCAAGCGCTAGTTTATACAAATTAAAAATAAATTGGCATTTCTCTTTCAACAAATTTATCCCTCATATACTTACCAGGCCTGCCTCAATACGTATTCAGTACTAGTCTAACCAACTAACAATACCGACATTGGCTTTGAACGCGACTATTGTTCTGCGCTGAATGCGGGTAGTCTGTAATTATTACGTTCAATTGTGTTTTATGCAGGCTTTTGTAGTTCCGTACTAGAGGGAGCAGTGGTAGTGTGGTGTTGGTACTTACGAGTTGTAGGTCGTGAGTTCAAACCTATGTAAGAGAAAGAAGAAGAATGTATATTTGGCACACATACTCATACAATGAACAAACAAATATGTAGACATATAAATTAAAAGCGACAAGAAATACATATCAGCAGGAGAACCCCTTGGTTCTCCGCTAAAGAGAAGAACGTATTGTAAATCATGTTGGTATTACAAAAATCCTGGTTATGTATTTCTTCATCATGATGTATCAGCCGATAGACGTCCACTGCCGGACATAGACCTCCCCCAAGGGTCGTCACAACGACCGGTCCTGTGCGTCACGCAAACATCGTATTCCCGCGACCCTAACCAGGTCACTAGTCCACCTTGTGGGAGGCCTTCCAACACTGGATCTTCCAGTACGCAGTCGCCACTCCAGAACCTTTCGTTCCATCGACCATCAATACGTTCTGCATGCAATAATGTGCTATGCTCATTGCCTAAGTGGAATAGTTTGGCGATTCTTCGGGCTATGTCGGTATTTAAAAAAAGTGCTCGAGCTCGCCCCGCCTTATTTTATTGTAAGTATTTGTCATATCTGGCTGGGCTCTAAACGACCCCCATGAGTCACGACTTCTGCGAAGCAGTAATGCTCGCTAAGGAGTAGGCCGACCGCATCAGGCAACGGCGCTCTCGCCGCCACCGGGATTCCGATCCCGATTTCCAGCCACCGTAGGCGCGGACAGTGAGCAATGGGTAGCTCGCTGTCCGGCCGTCCGGTAACTGTCCGGACCAAGCCCAAGTCGTCGACGGCGCGCACTGTTCCCGCGCGCCTCAAGGAGTTGTCAGCAACAGCAGCCGCCCCAGCCGGGACGAAGCCTACTGGGGCCAGGGTTATCCGAAAGGGCGCTCGAGCCCCGGCATAAAGGCTTGAAGGAACGGGATGGGTTTTTAGTCAGTAAGAGTCTGACAGTATCTCCCGCTCCGCCCAAAAGCGGGGGTTGTCATAGAATGATTTTCCCATAAAAAAAACCCCTATGAGTTGCCTGGCTAATTTTTTTTTTTAAGTAAATTGAAAAACGTCGTTTGATACACGTGAAAATTTGTCACTGCAGCATTCGGCTCCATAACACCCTCGCCTCAGGCTTGGGCGAATTTCACCTCGATGATGGTGACAAAAATTGTTCACTTATAATGTCAAAATGTACTATTATTCCGTCACCAATAAAAACAAACAGAACTGTCAGTCTAAAACATTCTTCACTCACAAACTTTTAGGTACTTCATTAACGAAAAAGCTTTCATAATTAATAGGATTATCTCTTAATTTGATAATCAAAGTTAAGTCGTACGTAATTCGCGGTTCTTGATTAGAATTGATTAAACAGGGAAGTTTGCAGTAATATTAATTACTGCTTATCTTAAAATTGGGTTATTTGGAAAGGGGAGCCGACGCGGTGCATTAATTTACTTAAGTTAACTATTTGTTGGAGAGACAGGCTTTTGCTAATTTTCCTCCTCTGAGAATTGCTTTTCAACCTTTTTGATGGGACATGAACTCGTGGTTAAAAGATAACAGCCTCACAATTCCATCTTCAAGATTAAGCGACGCTGGGCGCGATCAGGCCGTGGATGGGTGACCATCTTTACATACCAAGACCCCTCCGTGCGTCGAAAAGCGCGTTAAACTGTTAGTCTCGGCTGTTATTTATGTACATTTATTTAGCCTTAACCTAACTTCTCAATTAGCTTAGAATAGGCTTCAAAATCAAAAATCAAAATCAAAAATATTTTATTTTACATAGGCCTACATGGGCACTTATAAAACGTCAGAAGCTAGTGGTAGCTAGTGGCACGGTTCCAAATTGGTCGTTTCCTATGGAGAAGAACCGGCAAGAAACTCCATGGTTACTCTTTTAAAAAAGTGGTTGTTTTACAATATTGATAGATATTATGTAAGAACAGTGTAGACTAGTCAAATATTGTACACAAAAGCACAATAAAAAATTTCTCAGTAAAAAACAAAGTAAGTCGTAATAGGAAGTAGTCTAAGAGTTCGTGGAGTATACAGTGTTCTCACATTCACAATACAAAAAATGGCTATATAAAAAAAAAAACATCAGGAATAATATAATAATTACAACTATCAATAAAATATTAACAAAATAAATTACTAACAAATTTATGACAGTTGAAATAAAAATAAAAATATTGCAAAAGCAATGTGTCAGAGAAAAAGAAAATGAATATATAATTATTAAAACAAAGGTGGAGCAGTTAATAGACAAAATATTGATGATTTACCAGGGGCCACATGTGCAGAGGTAGTCATTGCCAAACAAGCGTGTCTTCGACATGTCTTTAACCTTGTAATATGCTTTTTCGGTTAGGACACGCTTGACACGTTCTGTTACCGCCTTTGGTAGCTTATTTTATAAGCGAATGCTGTTTACTAAGCTTTCCAGCCTAACCAGATGCAGCTGAATACCCATGTTTTACATGACGTAATCCACCACGCGGGCCCAATGCAAGTTGATATGCCTTCAAATTTTTGTTTCTAACAGGCCAGTTTTCTCACGATGTCTCTTGAACTGTTTTAAGGATTATAGCAATAAAATAAGTAGCACAAAGTGATATATATGATAATTTCGGAAGTCGGTGTTTCTATAATAGTTTTGTCTTTTCGTTATTTAACACCGACTACCGAAATTAAAGTTATTTTGTACTTTTCAGTGTTTTTTATCATTGAAGTCGGTTGTATTTTTTTTTGTAACAAGTTTTTTGTGTTAGTCATATATATTACTGCTCCCCCTTTTCCTTCTGCCAGTCATCGACTACACGTATAAACAAAGCAATTTTACTTGTTGCGACAGTTCTGTTGTGATCCTATGAGGAGTTCTGTGCCATATCTTCGAAGTTCATAATCTGATCATAACAATATTTCAGTGGAACCAACTTAATAAACTTTCAATCAAAAAAAAAAAAATTCAAAATCGGTCTACAATTGACCGAGATATCGGTGGACATACATAAAAAAAAGAGAGATGAGAGGGGTTTACATTATACGAGTATGGTAGTTGTTTTCTGTTGTAAAGAAAACTTATATTCGGTTTTTGTTAATGCACAGGACATTCATAGAAAACGAATACAATATTCCTAACCAAATAAACAGACAACATTGAAACTAGTGGCGTAGCTAGGTGACGAAATGCCCTGGGGAAAAAATAAACAGGAGCCCCTAAATTTAAGCTTTATCAATATATTAAAAAAATATTTGTATACATATTTTAAAAAGGCAACTCTACTTTTCTTTTATATAAATCCCAAGTTATAAGAAGATTTATCATTAACATGCACACACAATGAAAAGGAATCATGGTCGTCGTTAATATGATCCGCAATAATATGTTTCACAGCTTAATTATCGAATCTTCATCTTCACATTATCTGATTCACTGTCACTATCAACAGAAATAGTTTTCATAAAATTTTACGTTCATTCAATTAGGTTTTGGGGGGGGGGGGGCAAGCTTGTGGGCCCCGGGGCACTACTCCGCTTAGCCCTTAGTAACTACGCCACTGATTGAAATCCATAAATAACAAGTCAACCTTGAAACAGTGGTGTAGTTGTGGCAAACTAATCCCCTGCCGTGCTAATTTAGACGAGCTGTTAAAACTGCCCAGAATTGTTCAGAACTGGGGCCAAATAAACTGTTTTATTTATCTGTGGTTCGAACAGTTACTGATGGAGAGTTAGTGTTGGACAGTTATAAAATAACATCGATAATTTTTATCGAATGTTTTGAGTTGTGATAATTAGCAGGATTTTTTTTGTGGAGGATACACATACAACTGCGATGCGAGCCAAAGTTTTATCGCGCGGTACAGTACTAATCAAGACCATACCAAAGAAAAGATCTACGAATAACAACTGGGACCAACAAATTTACGTGTTTTTCGAGTCATTGTAATTTCCTAGATAATCTTAGAAAAGTACATGAATTTCCTGGTTTCGAATCTACAACCTCATGCACAAGAGGCGGGTGCCTCAACCACGGGGCTATCACGATAAATATGGCAAGTTAAATAAAATGTCGTAAAAATCCTGCCATTTATTAACCTTTCAATCGTGGAAATTACAGACACAATAGAAAGACAATGCGCGAACGCCGGCGTTCGCTTGGGGTTTAATGAATTAAGTATCTTAGAAAATATCTGCCTATCCCTTTCGAGGTATCCGAGTATGATGCTAGATGTATATAGGGTGTTCAGGGACTCTCTCTCCACAAACTTTAAGGGCTTGCACTGTAGACAAAACAACTTTCCACAAGTTTTTTTTTTTCAGGAAATGAAGAAAAAGTCGGCCTGTCCATACAAAATGTCCCATCAAGTTAATAATTTTATATGGGGAGACTGATATTTTTTTTTAAGAATTCTTGCTAAAGGTGGTTCAGTTTCATCTACTCAGCAAGCCCTTAAAGTTTACTGAGACATGTCTCTTACAATCTGTATATGTAACAAAAAAAAAAACTGAAACAATTAATGAACACGGACAGCTTCTTATTCCCAAGGCCCTAAAATAAAGTGTTTGAGATAAACCCCTTCTCATCGCAAAAGGCGTTAATTTCAACCCTCTACAATCACTGCAACCCTGTTTCAACCCTACAACCCTTATTTCACCCCTAGAGTTGGTCCCTGAAGTCGTTATGGAGTGGTGCGCCAGGCTTCCTATTGCTCACACAAAATATTTGATGTTTCTGGGGTAAAGTGGATCTTTATTGATGTTATTCGTGGTATCTTGAGGTAACAAGGTACTGTGTATTTTAAACCATTTTAAGGTTTCAGACAAGTGTTTTGTTGTAACGAGTGTGAAGTAAGAACGACGAGTACACGACGTATGAGTGTATTTAAGAATAAACTAAAAAAAAAATGTATTGAAAGTATAAATGTATTTTGTTGTAACAAGTGTAAAGTATAAATGTTTGAATAATAAACAAAAAAAAAAGTTTTTGCGTGTTTGAACTGTATAGAAAGGGGACTCGAGAATTTAAAGAGTTGAAATCTAGATTTCTTGGTAAGTAGTCAAATTAGAAGTCAGAAACGCATCGAAATCACACCAATAGAGTCTATCTAAAAACTCAAACGACTAGGATAATTTTAATGTAGAATGAAATCTGATGTAGTCAACACTGGTTCAATAATAAGCTTGATTAAGAGATCTTTATCATTGTTTACTAATAGAAGAACCCTATGAAAAGTATCGAATATAAATATTTTTTAAATGATTAAATATTACTCAAGTCGTTTGACTTTTTAGACAGACTATAAAATGTTATAAAAGTGAAATATTGTTTATATGTTTGTTTGTTACTCCTGCAAGGTCAAACGGCTTTTTCGATTGGTAAAATCATCCAATGACAAATCAAAATCGTGCACTGTTCCCGCGCGCCTCAAGGAGTTGTCAGCAACAGCAGGGACCAAGCCAGGTCGAAGCCTACTGGGGCCAGGGTTATCCGAAAGGGAACTCGAGCCCCGGTATGAAGGCTAGAAGGAACGGGGTGGGCTTTTAGTCAGTAAGAGTCTGAAACTAAATCCCGCTCCGCCCAAGAGCGGAGGTTGTCATTGGATGATTTTTCCCACCATAAAAAAAAGTATTTTGAAAATACAACAAATTAATTTCCCAGACTTCACTTTGTGAGTAAGTTTAAAAACTTTTAAGACAGGTAGGTCTAAGTTGTAACTCTAATAACGAAGTGCGTAGCGTAGGTGCTGCGACAATTTGCATACTTAAAACTTGATAAGGGAACTCGTTCTGAATATTATTTTCAGGAATTTATGATGTCATAAATTTAAAGCACAATTATGTAAATAACACGGTCCATTTAATAACCATAATACAATAAAATCTCGTTGATCAATTATTTAGTTCCCTAGCACCGAAACCACAGAATAGATAGGTACAGTAGACAATCTCGTGTATGTACTTCTCTTTTTATACCTACGCTCGGTGGACGCACACTAATGAGCGTTTGAGCCGGAACTGTTAGACTAGTGAACCGAGACGCGACCGAGATATCGTGTCCGTGAGCGGTGTCTTTGTGTGCGTTGCTCGAGCGCGCTTTGTATGTAGATTGATTTCTGTACCTATCTATTTTGTGCCGAAACCGTAAAATGTAATTAAAACGTTCACTCCGATACAGTTGAACTGAATTGAAATCAATTAACATTGAATTCTGCTATAAAGCGGAACGGTAATATTTAAAATATTTAAATCGTATTAATTGATTCTCTGACTGTTTTCAATACAGAGGAAAACATTCGGGTTTATTTCACTTAATATGAGTAAAATTATTTCACAGTGATTTAATTTTTATTATCAATAACCCTGTAGCATCAATTATAAACAGAATAATAATTTTCTCAATATACAATGCGTTCCAAATGAGAATAGGATCGCCCGCCATGTTGTGACGTCACGATTTACTGTCAAATCGAGGAAATAAATTTTTAAAAATTAATTTACTAAAAATTTAATTTTATTTATGAACTGTGAATGACAAATGTTTAATTAGAATCCAGTTCTTCAATTTTATTCATCTCTGAGTTCTTCAATTTTCCCAAAATTTCTTCGATTTGACAGTGCGACGAGACGTCAAAACAAAGGAATCGGTTCTATTCTCATTTGGAACGCGTAGTATATAATAACATGGTTCAGGCTGGGGCCAGTCTTCAGTAGTCTTAACATAATTCTTGGTTGGTTAGGCGCAGGCTTGCGGACGGCGAGCAATGGGTTGCTCTGGTAACTGTCCGGACTGAGCCCAAGTTGTCAACGGCGCGCACTGAGTCAACAGCTGGGGCCCAGCTGGGTCGAAGCCTACTGGGGCCAGAGTTAGCCCCGAAGGGTAGCTCAGCCCCGGTATGAAGGCACGAAGGAACGGGGTGGGTCTAAATAGCCTCGCATTTGACCACTATCTCACCTGATGGTCAATGATAAATGATCTTTATTTTGCAAGTAGGTTTTATAAAAACACTTTTTACACGTCAATTTTTTTTTTTTGGTCAATTAGAACTAGACGAGGCCGGTGTTTCCTAGCTGACTACCCTGAGAAGAAACACCGCAAAAAACTCAGGGGTCAAAGTCTCTTTTAAAGTCCATACAGCAAAACATGTAATGGCCAAATCATACGAGAACCATGCAGATTGAGCCTGGAATGGTCTTGGATCTGAGATGGCTTAAAGACCCCTAGGTTATAGCTATAATAGTTATATACGAAAGTGCAATAACCCTATTCCCCGAAAACCATTTTAACCCTAATATTTTTGCACAACGTTACTTACTAAATCGCGTGACAGCCCGGTATTCACTGCAGTATGTTCGAAATAAAATGTTTGGCAAACGTGCAGTTTTCTGCATGGATACATTGGGAAATGAAACAATGTGCATTATATGCTACTGATGCCTCTGTCTCGAGCACTTTGTGCAATGGATACCTAAAGCTTTAGTGTTTTGTGGAAATACGGAGTAGCAAAAGCATACGTTTTACAGGTAAACTAGCTTCTGAAAACGGCTTCACCTGCGTGGCAATAAAAAAAAACTTTCATAGAACATTCTCCGTGGATAAAACTACTACTATGTGTTATTATTTACCTTTATCTTTCATTATTTTACACTAATATTATAATAAGGTAAAGTTTGTTTTTATTTTGTTTGTAGGAGGAAATCTCTAAAAGTAGATATTGTACCCCTGGCCAAGTTACTAATCTGCAATAGTTAACGCTAGTAGAAAGCTTTAAATGTACGGGAATGACGTCATCTTAAGGTGTATAGTCCCTTGAACCATCTGGCCGAAATTATGTGAACGCAACTCTCGCACTCGCCTAGGCGGCAGTACGCGAATCTGTGCATTTATTTGCGGCTAGCAGCGCCCGGAAAGCGCTTTAAATCCATTTACTCTGCGAGATATTGATTGATTTACATATGCAATGTTCACTTTGAAAAATATTTAACCACCAATTTTTATGTGTAAAAATGTTTCTAAAGGTTCAAGCCGTTTCGAAGGAGTAAGGAAAAGTTGCGAAAAGTTGCGAAATTGCTAAATTTTTTTTTTTTGACAAAAGTATTAATTGCACAAAAAAATCAAATGTTGATATTATTGTTCATGAATCTATAATAAACATATATTTTTTTCAAACCAATTGACCTAGCCGTTACGGAGGCCTCAGAAAATCACTGTTTTATGGCACTTTTCGGGCGCTTGGCCCTTAATGCTCAGTCACGTGGTCAAAACAAAAGATTCGGCGACGCGGTCATCTCGAAGCGTTTGACGCAAGCGAAACGGTTGTAACTTGGCTAGGGAGGCTGGTCCGATTGTGAAAATTTGAATTGAAAGCTACTTTATTCTTGAGTGATATATAGGCTATTTTTCATATATGCGAGTAAAGCCACAGGCAAAAGCTATCCTGGAATAAAGTATATTATACCAAAATTACATTACAGAGGTCATACTGTGGCGACGGTATGTAGGCATGTTCCATACAAAGCTGTTGTGGAACCGTGTCGAATTAAACCGCTCAACTTTCTGTGTACGCTTTTGTTTATGAGACAATTAGTAGCAAGTCGCATTGTAAGCGGAGCGGGAGCGGATTGGAAATAATAGAAAATATTTAACTATTATGTAATATCTTTCTTGAGTTTATTACCTAGTATAACATAGCCGGCCAGGGCCTTATAATGTTCCCAATGTTGGGACTCAGGCCTCCTCTCTAGGAAAGGGAATGGGCTGTAACCAACCACGCGGGCCCAGTGTGGGTTGGTGGATGTCACATGTCTTCGAAGTTTTGGTTCTAGGACATGCCGGTTTCCTCACGAAGTTTTACTTCACCGTTTTGAGAGCAGTGGTGATGAATTGAATTACACAAAGTAATGTATCTGGCTGGGCTTGAACCCGCGAGCTACAACTCATAAGTCGGGGCTGATACCGCTCGGCTACTACTGCTCCCAGTACCCGTGAGTCTATTATATGAACAGGCTTTTTCTTAAGGTGAGAAAGCATCACATGACTGACACCCTTGGGTGAAGCGAAAAGGCACGACAGACTGACTAAAACCCACTTATGTCATTTAGTTGCTCTTTGCCTTCCAGGGTCTCGGTCGATCCTTCAAACGTTTCCTCAACCCTAGCAGAGTTGGGATCTTTAGTTTTGCTGACAACTCTTTGAGAGGTGCGTGGAATACAATTCGCCTTTGACTCCGACTAGGTTCTTACCGGACAGCCGGACGGCGAGTTACCTATTGATTGTCGACCGCAAGCCCGACGCCTGACCTGAACGTAATTACCTTAGCTCTTTAAAGAGTCTTAAAAGACTGGTTCAGAAGTAAAGTTTGTTATTTTTTTTTTGGAAAATAATTCTGTTTTCTTGTCTTACAACTAGATAACTTATCAAGAGAATAATAACTATTTAACGTACAAGCTCATATTTTTCAGAACAAAATCTCCAAGTATCAAAGCGGATCAGTTAATGCAGCCTTCCCGTAGTCCGTTCTGCTGCTGTATGGAATTAATATCAGAGGCCGTACAATACTATCGCCGTCATTATCATTGTAGTGTTAGAGGGAAGGAGCTACTTATGATAACTATCACTCAATTTTTAGAACGAAATCAAGGCAAAAGCCTTTTTTTTATGGTCGGAAAAAATCATGCAATGACATCCCCCGCCTTTGGGCGGAGCGGGAGATAGTGTCAGACTTTTACTGACTAAAAGACCCACCCCGTTCCTTTTAGTCTTCATACCGGGGCTCGAGCGCCCTTTCGTATAACCCTGGCCCCAGTAGGCTTCGACCCGGCTGGGTCCCTGCTGTTGCTGACAACTCCTTGAGGCGCGCGGGAACAGTGCGTGCCGTCGACGACTTGGGCTTGGTCCGGACAGTTACCGGACGGCCGGACAGTGAGCTACCCATTGCTCACTGTCCGCAAGCCCGCGCCTACTTTGGCCGGAAATCGGGATCAGAATCCCGGCGGCGGCGGCGGCGATAACGCCGTTGCCTGTTGCGTTCAGCCTCCTCCTTTGCGAGCATTACTGCTTCACAGAAGTTGGCGCATATCGTGCATGTGTGCAAGGACTGTTGCCTCCAGATCCCACGGTGGTAGGCCAGCCAGAAGGCTCGCCGCTTCGCGGGAGACCGTGCAGTATCCCCGCACCATCCTTATTGCCATGACCCTCTGGCAGGCGTTCAGTATGGCCGCCGGTTGCTTTTTCAGCGACGGCGCCCACACCGGCGCCCACACCGGCGCCCCGTAGAGGGCCATGGACCGAACGATCCCCGCGTAGAGCCTCTGGTAGGAGGCGTCTGGACCCCCAAGGTTGGGCAGGGGCCGCTTGAGCGCAGCCCCAGCCCGGTTGAGTTTGGGAGCCAGACGTCGGAAATGCTCCACGAAATTCCACCGGCAAGGCGAAAGCCTGGAAACGGAATATATTATGGCCGCCCTGGCCGCATACAGAAATCGCGAGGCGTGCGTTGCAAATTGTTCGTCTTGCATGCTTCGGGATGTGTGGACGTGTGTGCTCACAGTGAGCATTCGCGTCATACGATCGTTGCAAACGCTGCCTCGTGATGTCTGTACGCTACACGCTGCTTTCACTCCGCTCTCTGTCAGACCTGGCCTTTACCAAAGTACAGAAAACTTGGTAAAGCTGAGCTTTTTGGTAGAAATACTTTTGGAAATGTGACACATTTTAGAGTTTTAAAGCGTTTGTAATTTAAACGCACTCACACGTATACGTTCTTTAATTAACATACAAAATTGTTTAATTTAGTTTAATTAGGTAGAGTTTGTTTATATATTTTAGATTGTAACCGACCACATTTTCACATTTAAACGCTCTAACTGTACGCTTTATTATAATTTAGAAATAATTTGTCGGTTATATGTTTTAATTACGTACGTAGTTAACTGTTGTCTTATCTCAGATAATTTGAATACCATTACGCCAATTGCTTGTCTTTATAGTATGTTTAATATCGTACAACAATTACTTTTGAACTGGTAATTTAGCATCATAATAAGCCTAATAAGATATTAGGCTATATAAGCCTAATATGATATTAGGCTTATTGTTTATTATAAAATGCCCTTTTTTAAGCTGGGGACGCACTAGGACGGAGCATCTCTCACAGACTTTTACTGACTAAAACCGCGCTATGTTCCTTCTGTGCTCTCTGTGTTCTAGGATCACTGGTTTCTTTTTTTTTTTTGGTTGCTAAAATCATCCAATGACAACTCCCGCTCTTGGGCGGAGCGGGATATAGTGGCAGACTCTTACTGACTAAAAAACCCACCCCGTTCCTTCAAGCCTTCATACCGGGGCTCAAGTTCCCTTTCGAATAACCCTGTCCCTAGTAGGCTTCGACCCAGCTGGGCCCCAGCTGTTGCTGACAACTCCTTGAGGCGCGCGGGAACAGTGAGCGCCGTCGACGACTTGGGCTCGGTTCGGACAGTTATCGGACGGTCGGACAGCGAGCTACGGTGGCCGGAAATCGGGATCGGAATCCCGGCCGCGACGAGTGCGCCGGTTCCCTTTCGGCCTCAGTAGACTTCGGCCCTGCTGGGCCCCTACGGTGTTACTGACATCTCTATGAGGCCGTTCACGACTCGGGCTCCGTCAGGGGAGGTTTACCAGACGGGTGGACGGTGAGCTACCGCAAGCCCACACCTACGGTGGCTAAAAATTAGGGTTGGAGTCCCGGCGGCTTGAGCGTGAAAACACAAGACAATCATTCGGAATTTTAATACATTACATATCTACACCAATATTCTAGAGTGGGAAAATTTGTATTTTTGTGTAATGAATAAACTCAAAAACTACTGAGCCGATTTCAACGTAACACAGGCTATATTTATAGTCCTTGCGAAGCCGGGACGGGCCGCTAGTCATTCATATTTACGATTAGTAGCTAAAACATCAGACATGTAAATTAGAAGTATTGAATTTGGATCCTTCTATTTGTAATTTTTAAAGTAACTTATGCCCAGAAACAGTTTCAATTGTTTGAAAAAAAAAAACAATACATTTCACACAGATTAACCTAACACATATTACACACTCACAGACAGATGTCTGTGTCATCAACATCAGCCTTTTTAATGTTCCCACTGCTGGGACTCAGGCCAGGCAGAGGGAATGGGCGGTAATCGTCCACGCGGGCCCAGTGTGGGTTGGTGAATGTCACGTCTTTGAATTATATTTATATATATATATATATATTTTTATCCGTTTATTTTATTGCAATCTGTCATTATAGACATTCAGCAATATGTTTGAATTATATAATGTAAAATAGGTAGAGTACAACAGTATAATTTAATGATATAATTTAATGGTCGCAATTTTCTGCCAAGAAGCGTACAAAGTACCTATCTAAGAAAATTGTTCTTCATTTACATCAGAACACTTAGACAGTAATTATTTATAACTTTACATAACCAAACTCGAATCAGGACTTGAATTATGTATTTCTAATTACGTTTTCGCTTACAAATTCAACCAAGCCCATTTGGTAACCCTTGCAAATTAAAATTTGCTAAAAGTTTGAGCTTTTTTTGACTTAAAAAACGGAAAGAAATACCTTATTTTTTTTTTAAATGACATAAACCAGTGCTTGCCTATGATCCCATCTGATGGTAAGCAGTGATGCATTCGTTGATGGTGAGGGGAAAAATAACAAAAAATTATAATAAAAAAAACAATATATTTTCAAAACGAAGCCTAAGATATGCCATTGCCACTGTGCCCATTGTGCACTTATTCTTTTAAATGTTTGTCCTGTATTTTTGTTTATTTGGTGTACAATAAAGATTATAATAAATAAATAATAGGTAGAAGTTTAGACCTAAGATTGTGTTCCGTTCACAGGATTTAATTGGATTATGCCTAAATTGTTCCAGGCTCATGCCTGGCTGGGTTTGAAACCGAAACTTACAACTCGTAATCCAGGTGGTCTGTTCTACAGTTTTTTTTTAAAGGTGTTTAGAAGTAATATTGGGTAATAATTATGTTTGATTTCTGAGCCGCTTGTGTTGTACCAGATAGATTCTTACTTAATCTGGTACACTATGCCATCACTGACCCTGCGGGTGCTTTCTAACCTTGACAATGTTTAATTATAATGTTACAAGGCCAAGCAAATCTCATATGAACGGATCGTATAATCTACAAAGCTGCTTCTAGAATTCTGCGCTAATCCCTACTCGAGTGTACTAGATAATGTTAGATTAGGCTAGTGACATCAAAGCTAACCTGAGCCAACACTGTCAGTGTGCCAAAGCCTGGCTTAAAACAATAGAATAGAATATACGTACAGAAGGTTAGCTGAGTAAGTTGGCAAAGTAACCTTTCCTTACTTGTGCTTCACCTCTAACCAAATGCTGAGTACGCCCCTGCTACATGCTAACGATTGTTAGAAATATTTAAGTATTAGAGACAGCTGCATCAATTTGGCACCCCTCTCATATTAAAATACCTTAGAAAAGGAACAGTAGGCTTACTCTTGAGTTCAATTCTGATCGGTCGACATTGAGATTGTGACGTTTCGTACCCTTGAATTCAATGCTAGCGCCAAATTGGTTCAAAATTGCGTGACCATTTTGAGAACTAAGTGAAATTGTATATGTTGACAATATTGTTTTCAAGAGTACCAAATCACGTAACGTCAAAATTGACATTGCAATCGGATTGACTTTAGATAGAAATTGAAATTAATTTGGAGAGTAAGCCTGCAGGTACCAGTTGAAGACGCAATCCAACTGTGTGTTGTCGCAGTAACAGGTGCTGAAAGCTGATTCGCTCACGTAATAGTAAAAAAATATACCCCCGAGAAAAAAAAATGGAAGGCGTACCACAAGGTGAACCGGTGACCTGGTGAAGATCTTTCTTTTGTATAACTGACCTTCTGTTTATATGTGTTATGTGTCGAAACCAACTTTTAATTAAGTGTTACTGTTAAAATGTACTGGTGTTTGTGTCCCTTTTGTATGGTAATGTATTGTTTGTTTTATTTTGCATAATTACCTGGTATTGGTCGGAGTTTTTGGGTTCCGGGTTGAGGGTAGGCCTTCGTATTTTTTTACTTGGATCTTTCCTACAGAAGTAGTCTTAGTTTTATAGATCAAGGACCATCGTAACTATGCATAGGTAAACGGAATTGAATGGTAACTAATTTTTTTGAAGTCATTGACTGTTTGTTCATAATATCTATAATGTTGAAAGGAGATTGGGCAAGTTTTAACACTGTATAGTAGCGAAAATAAGACTTAAAAAAAAGGTAGTAGGTACCTATCATGCTTTAATTCATTAAACCAAAAGCGAACGTTCGCGCACCTATTGTCTTTCTATTGTGTCTGTAATTTCCATGATTGAAAAGTTAAAACAAGATTAAATTAAAATGATATATTTGTAGAGTTTTTGAAAAAAAAAACTAAAAAGTTGTGTAGGTATTGAGGTTATGTTACATCTTAAAACAATTTATATTAAAACACTGATTTGGCGGCTAAGCAGTGGATGTGCTAAATAAAAGATGTTCCACGATTTATTTCAATGTTTAATCGATCGATTATAATTGCTAATGGAGTCGCTTCACTATAGTAAAACCAGTGACGTATTTATTGTATTAAATACTAATTAAATTGGAAATAGAAACCCCACAAATGATTTCAACGAATTTAAGTAAAAAATCAATAAAAGTAATAGTTATGAATTGTACATTAACTCAAATGGCCATACGCGTCAAAAAGTGAATTTAGAAGTGCCCAATCTCCTTTTGTTTGATTCTTTACATAAAAATGCTAACCTGTCTAGCATTTTTGTCAGATTTCACATACACTAACAATAAGGTGAGATTCGATTTCAGACATTATATTATACAGACACTAATACCAAACTTTTTTAAAGACGCTAACATTAGGGTGTTACCACACCAATCGACCGAACGTCGATCGATACCATCGATCGTTAGTAGAATGGATTAGTCGAAGTCGATAGATAGTTTCTACCAGACCAATCGATCGATTGTCGATCGACGATCGATCGAGGGAAGAATGGATTAGTCAACGTTGATCGCATCCAGAGTCTTCTGCGTTGGCGTCTCCGTAATAATAGTGCGAGCAGCATCGTTAGTACGACTCACATGAGTAATTTACATTTCGAAAGAAACTGATGGCATATAGCCGGTATTATCGATCAACGTTGTTATCTTGATCAATGGTGTTGGGTCGACGTTGATTGATTGGTGTGGTTAATCGATCAACATCGATCGAGTCCATCGATCGGCGATCGATCGATAGAATAGTCGACTGGTATCCGTCGATCAATTAAAGCTATCACACCAATCGAAAAACGTCGACCGATGTCGATCGATGGTATCGATTGACGATCGATCGATTGGTGTGGTAACTCCCTTAGTTTTAAGTTTTTAGTAGCACTAAAGATCTAAATAAAACCTTATAGTACTACATACTTTAAGATTTTATTTGGCACCTACTACTCAAATCTTTGATACTTAGTAGTTTTATAGCCTCTCTGCATTGCTAGAGGGTTACTAAAGTAATCCAGTACCTATCTACCACCTAATAAGGTTTAGGGTAAGGTCTTTAATGTCTCTTCTGGTTTCTGAGATTAGTTTTTCACTACGTGTTGGGAAAGGGCTGAGTTTTCCTTGTTAGGTGTTCGAGGGAAGATTTATAGGGTAAACGAAATTAGGTTTCTGTAGAGGTACCTAATTTAATTCGGAAACTCGAAGCTTTTCGGTAGTTTAGGAACGTTTTCTTAAGCAAGTACAACTAAAGTAATCTAGATCCGTTAATAGTGAAAGAAACTACACTAGGATGCAAATATTCTGGGTCGCTAATAAAAAGTGTGATAAGTACTTAAAAATGAAATGAGTTCGTGAAACTTTAGATGTGGTAGATGATTTATTACATAAAAAGTAGATATATAACAAGTGTAAGGGACAGCCCTCCACAAATATGGGCTTGCTAGACGAAACTGAACAACCTACCACAATTGTTTTTTTCAGGAAACGAAAAAAAAAATCAGCCTCTTCATACAAAATGATAAACTTGATTGGACAATTTGTATGGCGACGCCGATTTTTGATTGATTTTTTGACATTAAGTCCGCCTTTGTACTGTGCAATGTGCATAAAGCAATAAATATATCACAATTCGTAAGCTACTTATTTTTTAATTAAATACTAAAAAAAAAACACACTAACTTGTTTATCGTTCTTATAATCATCTTTTTGCCCTTATCCTGTTATAATTGCGGTCGGCACAACAGGTTTTTTTTTTCCATTCTGTCCTGTCACCCGTCATGCTATCACTAACTCTCTTTTCTTTCATATTATTTCACATATAACTTGTTTATCGTTCTAATAAATTGTGTTCCCTCCACGAGCGTTTCACTTCATTTATTTTTTCCATTTCATTTAGAAATGGCTAGAGTTGAACACAATATAATAATAAAATTATATCTAATTGTATTGTGTCAACAGGTTTAAATAAAAAAAAAACTTTCTATGGTAGAACGATTAGTATGAAGAAAAATTGTTGTGACCAAGGCTCTCAGAGATATATTTTATGGGTACGATGGCACGAAACAACATTGTAAGACAAAAATAATAAAACAAGTGTTTGTCGGTAACATCAATACTTAGTAACATTGCATGCTGATGCTTATTTTTAGGAATAAAGCAACCATGATACGGGAAAGGTTTGTATGTTGCCGGTTGTATACATGTGCGTGGTACGAATAAACGTTTTTCTTTCTTTAAATAAGTTGGGTATAACCACAGAAACGATGAAAGAGGTTAGAAAGGAAATACTTGTACCAATTTGTACTACAACGAGTTTCGCCGCTTGTCTCACACCCTTTAACTCCACTACAGGCAATAAACTAATACGAACTCGCATTACGCAGCTAGCAGACTTCGCACATTTAGATCGCAAGTTTTCTATTGGTAGTTGAACTATGAGCATCGCCCTATTTTGTGGCACGCCTGCCCCGCCCGCAAGGCCATTCTAACCTCTTTCATCTGTTCTGTGGGTACTACGTCATAGAGGCTGAATAGCGTATACATTGACCGACTTATTTTGATACTTAACATAATGTGGGGCGGAATTAATATTAGTGTGACTGGCGTTCGTCCTATTCAAGGATGGCGAATACCTTTCTATCTGACAGCAAATAATCGTCCCTACCAAATTTCGATCACGGTGACCAATCTTTACAGTCCCTCCAGCCAAGTTACAACCGTATGTATCGTCAGGTGTCAGCAATTGTAGAAAACGATAAGTTGGTAGCCATGTTGAAGCGCTTGAGTCGGCTGCTCGTTCTACAATGTAGCGTTTGAAACAAAGGATGAAGCGTTGAACATTGTAGAAACGATAACAATTCATTCTATCATGTTGATTGATGAACGATGTGAACTTGGCTACGAATTTTCTATTCGTTTGATCTGACCACGTGACTTAACGTTGAGATATCATTCGCATACATTTCATTAGTTTTTGACTGGCGTTAACGATTGCAGATTATCAACTTGGCTGGGGGTACAGAGATTCTCCAAGTACGTAGGAGATATTACAGTGCACAGTTGTGTGTGCAAACACAGGTGCACTCTCTGTTCATTCACTGCTATCTCTTCGTGTTCGACGACCATAAATGCTGTTCTTTTTCACAGTCTAAACAATTAGCGTTGGGAAAATAAACTCAGTGTTAGAAAAGTATGTGCTATGTATTTTATTCTTTTTTTTTTTGTAATTATGGATAGACTCGTTTTTGGCTGTTATCTCACCAGATGGTAAGTGATTATCATTCGCAGTCGACGATGAAGCACGTTTGCTTAGACGCAACCTATTCACTCTTGACTTAAAAACTTCTAGATTATAGGCTGTCAGGAAACACAGACTACGGTAGAGAATTCCACTCCTTAGCTGTACGCATAATGAATGTGTTTCCAAAATGCACAAAGGATGCGATGTACGATGTGTGATGCAAATATTTTTGAGAAAAAATATATCATGGAGTAAACACTATTGGAATACATTCAGTTACTGATTCTGAACAAACTATATTCAGGTTTCACATTATACTAAAAACTAGCTGTGCCCGCGACTTCGTTCGCGTGGGCTACAGGATTTTGATTTTTTTTTAAATAAGAGTAGCCTATGTTACTCCTTATTACATTAGCTACCTGCCAAAAAGTCTTGTCAAAATCGGTCCAGCCATTTCAGAGATTAGCACCGACAAGCAGACAAAAATTGTAATAATTATTTTGTTGTATGTACCGTATATAGATTCATATGCATGTAGTAAAAAGCAGTTATTTCAATATTACAAACAGACACTCCAATTTTATTTATATGTATTGATTGATTGATTTATTTTTTCTTGAACAATTACAATTGTCTAAGAATATTAAACTTAAAAACTATGATCACACAAGATACATGTATAGATGTATATATCTATAATGTTGCATAGAAAGTTACCTACGTGATATAGACGTTATCGCAAAAGTATTTTACAGGCTTTATGAAAAGTTTTCATGAACTTTGCATTGCTTGTGAAAACTTAATTGAGATATTTCATTGCAACGTGACTTTTAGACTATCAGTGCTTTTGATTTTGATTTCAAACCACTTACTTAATTGTACTTGAATTTTGAAGTCTATGAAATGAATTTGAGACACTCAAAGTTTTTGAGTTTTGGATCGATTTGAAGATAATAAAAGTAACCCTTTTCAATATTATTATTTTCATTGTGAAACATTTCTTATGATATTTTAAGCATAATACCTGAATAAAAGTTTTAACAATTTTAGAGTTTGATTTTTTTTATGGTTGAAAAATCATCTAATGACAATGACAATGATTTGATTTTGAGTGAAAATGTATGTTGAGTTGCATCCCTTTAAAACAGGGTCACTTATTGACCTCGTACCGCACTCAGCATAATAACTTTTAGTTTCTTAAAAGTTACGGGGTCTAATAAGCCCCTCATCGCTATAATGATAGTTTTCAAACGAGGTCTTAAAGGCCTCGTACCACAGAATTGCAAATAATACTAAAATGAGTAACGCTGTCAACCTGATATACAATAACACTTCAAAATATATTTTTCTTTAACTCACATTTTACGCAGAGTAACAAAGTTGCAGAAGTAACAAGACTGAGTTTTACAGCGGGTCGGTTCGTTACCTACAATATTTATTATACTATCAACGACTTTAATTGACCTGCTTGAAGTACTAAACTGTTCTGGTGTAAACAAGTTTTATTTACCAGAAGTGTTTAGCTTTGAAGGGGTACAAAGTAACTTGAATTATTGGAACGGAAAGCAATTAAAGTGTTTTGTTGTTATTAGAAAATGTAGACAACAATAGGATAGAAAGTGGTACAAACACTAAAGACTCTTTTTAAAAACTTTGATCAGATTTTGACCTGATGACCGGTCAAGTTCTGATGAAAGGGCTCTAAAGGGATAATCAAGGGAATTAAAAGGCACCCTTTCAATGTTTTTTTTGAAACTCGGTGTTAAGTAACAAAGAATCTGAAAACTGAGCTCCAAAATTATGTTGTTAAGTAATTTTAATGTTTTAGAATTAAACAATTTTTTAATTCTTCTATTATCAACAGCCACTTCCGTATTGATCACCCCTTTATTGTAAAAAACACCATAATCTTAGCTAATAAAGCACAAAATAAAACGGATTCTTTCTTCTTTGTCTTTGCACGTCAGACATGACGTGGTGACATGACGTCACTGTTATTAGAGGAATGCACTTCCAAGTCTTAGCTGACGCAGCTTTGTTAGTGCGGTCGCCTAGGTGCTTGTCGGATGTCGTGATATACAGGCTTCCAAGTTGGTGAGCGTAGATACAACAATACTTTTGAGGAAAGAAAAGAAGAAAATGTATTTTATTCGGCACACATAGATGCACACAGTTTACAGATCTTTACCATCTCCACTTAGGGTGTTTTTAATATCGTGCGGTTTTCAACACGCATGCGGGATTGCCCCGCACGCGTAACGCCCGCAAACATTTGCGTGAAATGGACATCAATTTCATACAAATATTTTTTGTAATGCGTGAAATACGTGCGCAGGACGCGTATTTTTGTATTGTAAAATTTTTTGCATGCCTGATGAAATCCGTACGATATTAAAAACTCCCTCAGGAACTAGAATGAGTTCTCTATGCTAAAAAGAAATGTCAGTAAAACTGAAGGAGGTATTGACTCTAGATTTTCGATTTTCGGTTGGTCATTAGAAACTCTACTGACCTCCTTGTGGCCCTAGCGAGTATTGGTTCGCTAGGGCCACAAGAATATCCGAAACTGAGGCCATAGCCCTTTAACGCAAATGGCAATAGAAGGAACACAGATGAGAATTCAGGTCAGTTAAAGTCTCCCACCTAAAGAGGGAAGTTACTTGCTCGCTGAAAAGAAAATGACAATTAATCGAAGGGCATTTTTTCAAAACTGTTTACCTAGTAGAGATGTTCGATTGAATCTGTAAACTGAAACCAATTTTCACTTGGAAAGTTTTATCACTTATTCAGCAGAACAGATGGTCTATGAGGCCGAAAGATTCTGGAGTTACGACCGCATAATGGATGACGCAGCGTTTGACCTGGTAAGTGTTGCTGGAAACCGATGGATGCGAGGTGCTCAGATTTGTTCAAGGGTGGACATCTTTCAGCTGATATGATGATGATAAATGATAGAGTTGTATAAGTTGGCAAATGACTAGTATTTCTGAGTAAATTTAATCTGAGTCCATCGATACGAAAAGTAGAATAGTACCTACTTTCAATTTTTTTTTTATTGATTTAAACTAGTTCGACTGCGATCCCACCGGATGGTAAGCAGTGATGCAATCTTTGATGGTGAGGCAAACTAATATTTTTATTTTCCAAAACATTTCAGCCGGCATACCTACTAGTTGGCCAATCTCCTTTGACGTACATCTCCGTTGTTTGCCGACAACGGCCAGACGACACGACGGCCTCCCAGCCTCGCAGGCGAGCACTCTCGACCGCAAACAAAGAGCCACTTTGAGCACGGGGCGAAATTTAGACGGGCCACAACAGACGGGCGCTGAATAGATAGGCACAGAAGTCAATCTCATGTATGTACTTCACTTTTTAACCGATTTCGAAAAGGTGGAGGTTCTTGTTCGGATGAATGTACGATGTTATGCGGTATCTCGGTCATTTGTGGACCGATTTTGAAATTTTTTTGTTTTTGGATGAAAAGTTATTTTCTTTATTTATTTTATTTTATTTGGGTGGCTTACAGCTGACAACACCAAGTCCCAACCAGTTCAGTTCAGTTCAGTTCAGTTCAGTTATGCTTCCAAGTTGGTCTCAAAGAAGTATTGTTATGATCTGATAATGAACTTCGAAGATATGGAACAGAACTCCTCATAGGATCAAAGCAGAACTGTGGATACAAGTTAAGTTGCTTTGTTTATACGTGTAGTCGATGACTGACTGTCAAAAAAAGGGGGGGATGTATCGAACTGATCTGATGATGAAGCCAGAAGGAAAAAAAATTAATGGAACCTAACTGTGTTTGGGATTATTAGAATCGTTATGAGATGCACTGTGGCTAAAAGTTATTTAAGTTTGTCTGAGGGGTAGCTTTTAGTGGTGCTACCATAATAAAAAAAAAAATATAACCGACTAAACAGTTTTATTTTTTTTGTAAAAAGTTTTTTATTATACCTACGCTCTACGGTCGCACATTGCGCCTAACTGTACGAGTGCGATTGAGCCGAGACATCGTGTCCGTGAGCGGTGTCTATGTGTGCGTTGTTCGAGCGTGCTTTGTATGTAGATTGTCTTCTGAACCTGTCTATTTTGTGCTACGGGTTAGCACGGGGTGATTATTTATGCTTGTGAGGTGTGAGGTCTGAAGACCAAGCCTGCATTAGATTAGATATGAATAAAGCTAGGGTTACATTACTGTGTCGGGGTAAGTCGTCTTGTGGGGCGCCTTTTGATGACGTTGTTGAAAACTTGTTATTATATCATGTAGTGATGAATAGATTCGTTTGATTGGTGTATCCTACGCCTTGACACACTCGAACACAGTAATGTAACCGTAGCTTTACGGACTAGGATATACGCAAGACTTTTGGAAACCATATTATATCTATCAGTACTAACAAGTAAAAAAAAAAGTGAAACGGGCAGGTTCTTTATGGTAAGCAAAAATATTATTCTTAATGTTTCAAGAGGATTTAGAATGTTTCCTGACGTCTCCATTTTGGGAAATCTATATGAGATAATATGGAGTAGTTGCTTAAAACATACATTGTGTTTGGGATAGATGACCCGTTAAGAAACTGAACATCAATCGCTTAAAAAATATTCGCACCTTGATTTCACAGGCAATTACACAAAAACATTTTCAACTTAGGGTGAGTTGCACCATTTAACTATAACGATAACAAAGCCGTTAACAGCTGTTAAATCGTCGAATTGACCAATAGGGGGCTGTTTCACGGCTGGGTATGGTTTGGTTATCATTATGGTTAAATGGTGCAACACAACCTTAGTAGTTGGAGTTGGAATTTTGTTTTTTTTGCAGGGATATCATCAAATATCTTTTTCATTACTCATACTCTGAAAGTAGGTCTGAAGTTGCCTGAGGAGCGGGCTGAAAGTGATACTTTTCATCCCTAGGGAGTTTTACTTTACAACTGACAGCTGTCAAATTATAAAAAAAAAACTAGTTCTATCTTCACATTTCTATTGAACCATGTTCCAATTTTCCATACAGTCAGTCAATCACAGCGCGATATAAAATTGAAATAACTTAAAGACAAGTATTATTTAAATAATGTTATTGATTTATTTGTTCAACTATTTCTTTAAAATACTTTATTTTTAAAAGATTACAATTAATTTCAAATTTTTCATTAATGAGGCTGAATAGCTGGCCGGCCGCAGAAAAAAAAACAAAACAAAATGGCGGGAAAATGGCAATCAGTCGTTGGTTTTTTCGAGTTTTGTTTACGTTTTCGTACAACAGAGATTTCTATTAACACGTTATGTTTATCAGCTTAAAATAGTGATTTAACGCCTAATTTCATAAGAGAAGAGGCTAAAGCAGTAGTGGAATACCTTTTACCTCCTAAATCAGAAGAAAGATACCTACTTAAAATCATAGGTACGACGACTCAGGTTTTACAAACTTTTTATTTTATTTTTAGTTTCCTCGTATTCATAATGAAAAGCACAGTGTTTACCTCGGGGTGAAAGTAACCCATTTAACCCCTCGAATTAGCGACCTCGCTTCGCTCGCCCGCCAACTCCTTCTCGGGACGAAATGAGTTACTTTCACCCCTAGTGTAACAATGTACTATTCCTGCTCTGAATGAAATGAGTGAAGAGACTTTGTGTCAGACTTTTACTGGCTAAAATCCATCTGTGTCCTTTAGTTCCTTTTGCATTACAGGGTGGTCCTGGTTTATTCAAACAACCTTGGTAGGATCGCTCCAATGGCATAACCCACTGAGATCTTGTAAGTATTTGCGTGGAATATAAGTTTTCGTGGAAGAAATATTGCAAAAACCGCAAGCAAGTTACCAGACGACCCATGACCACGACCACTTCGCTGGGAGTGTACGACTGAGAAGAATAACTAAGCTTACGATTTTGCGTGAGTGTAATTTTCTGTCATTACTATCATTATTTCAGCCAAAAGACGGCTACTGTTAGACATAAAACTCCTCTAAGCATCACCGCAACCGGTCTTGTGCCTCGCATCCAACATTGAAAAGAATATTAACAAGGCATGCTTACCGTAAATAAAATGTTAAAATATGCAAGAATTCTTCGTATGCATAAAGTTACTTAGATGCTCATAAATATCAAAAGTAAATTGCACTTCTGGGAAATGTAGGTAATTTAATATGCTTTAAATGTAGGAGACTGTTTTCAAGTTGTTATGTTAACTTAAACTCTTCAGATAGAGAGTTTCTTCAGATAACTTTTAGAATTCTGTATGTTTCTTTTGAAAAACTGCTAAGCCATATAAATGATAAATGATAAATGATATTTATTTTGCAAATAGGTTTTAAAAAACACTTTTACACGTCAATTTTTTTTTCGTCAGTTTATGCTAGATGAAGCCGGTGTTTCCTATCTGACTACCCTGAGAAGAAACACCGAAACAAACTCAGGGGTCAAAGTCTCTTTTAAAGTCCATACAGTAAATATGTAATGGTCAAATCACATGAGAACCATGCAGATTTGTCTGAGATGGTCTTTTGAAGAAAGAACCATACAGATTTGAGTAGACCTGTCCAATCAGTGTAAGCATTTGTCAGTATTCGAAAAGCTCAACTTAGGACTACTAAGGAGCTCCACGACTTGACGAACAATACCAAAGAAAGGACATTTGGGTAGGCCGCAGAAAATACTCAAATTGCCAGACAAACGTTAAAATTACTGAATAGCAAAGAAAAAGCAATCAACATAGTCCTCACATTTACAATAATCTAGGGAAATTAATAGTTTACAAAATATTTAGCAAAGTAAAAATTTATGTCAAAGAAAAAAAATAAAAAATACTTGTAATTACTTAAAATGTATACACGTCAATATCTAAAATAAAATAAAAATAATCGCAATGTCAAATTGTAAAAAATAAAATAAAATAAAAAGAAAAAGCACTTTTGAAAATAAAAATAATTAAAAAAAATACAAAAAGAAGATACAAACAAAAATATCAACAGTTATAGTAGGTACTGGAGCAGGTCAATCCCAAGCCTTCTCGTCCTGAATATAGTCCTTTACAGTGTAAAAAGCCTTTTGACAAAGTTTACGTTTTACAAATGATTTGAACTTATTAAGGCTTAGTTGTTGAATATGACTAGGAAGCTTATTATAGAAGTGTATACATTGGCATCTAAATGAGCCCCCTATTTTTTTGAGCCTGGTTGCAGGCAACTACAAATTTATGTTTGTTTGTACAATAAACATTTAATATCACTAATGGCTTCACAATTATCATCAATATCATAAAACTAATTAACCATATAGTTAAACGATTAAATGTCAAACGATTCAATGGCTTCTAGAGTATCATTTTAGCCTAGGTGCTGCTACAATGACTAGTCAGATTCCTGCATCCCTTCCCTGTAAGCCTTGCGTCTTCCGGTACGTGATTGTCACTCCAGAACCTTTCGACCTCCTCGACAATCTATTCTGCGAGTAATGACTTGTTCCATACAATACTAATGAAGCTTGAATTTAGTCACCGGTTGTGTCAGATTGCAGTCCCGTTACATATAAAGCATCAGTCAGTGCAGCTATATTTGCACACACACTTGTGTCTTAGAATCTCCTGCGTACTTTGCCATAACTTTGTTGAGATTGGGTACTGCGTCGGAATTTGACATACTTTCTTTTCATTCTTTTTCTAGAATCTGAATTAGAATCATCATCCTCCTCCTTCAGGCATCGTTTTACTTCAAAACGTCTTCATAACTTCGAAACTCTTTGATGCTTTCTTTACATTTGTGATCTTTGGGCTGCTATAGTGCTTCAAAAAGTAATTAAGGTTGACATGTGAAAAAAAGCTGCCAGCTATAAAAAAGGATTGAGCAGGTCACGTCAGCACTACACCACACAACGGATGCTTGAAAAGGACGGTTCCGCAAAAGCCAGATCAGAAAAGAAGTAGGTAGTGAGACGAACTCAGTCAGTGACCTTTGTGTCCAGGTGTTGATACAATGGTCAGGGCATTGTAGAAAGCTACTTCACTCGGGCAGTTTTTCTCTCTCTTTACTGGCAACTATTTTTTTTGAGGTGGCTTTTAGTGTTGAGCAAAAAGGCGTGTCAGATTTTTAATGGCTTTCAGTTGCTATTTCCGTAAAACATCTGAAGAAGTAATGATGAAAGCAGAACTCTTTCAAACGCTCCCGTGTTCCGGTAACCATAATTTTTGTTTTAAATGCTACTGATCCGAACTAAAATACATTCCAAGTTAGTCAAATTGTCAGAATACCTGTACAAAAAGCAAAAACAATCTCGTACTGGCCTCGGAACTTGAATCAAGCTAAGTAAGTTTAGCTAAGTGGGTAGTAATTAAGAGTCGTACGTGGTGCCACTAGAGGCGATACGTGATCAAGTGGCCCAGGGTGGGCGACAATACGGAGCGTTGTGGAGCGGCGCCCTTACTAAGCGGGATTTTATGAAGAATGAATGTTGGATGTCGGATGTGTGGATTCCTGGTGAAAAATGTGTTGTTTCTTTTGAAAAATTGAGGCAATAATAAATAAATAACATGTTTATTTCTCAACACAAATGTTATGGTGTGTAGTAATTATTTAATCACACTAGTATTATAAAGACGTAATAAAAAAATATATATACATATAACTAGGTATGGTGTCACGTGTTACGGAAAGTCAGAGTCAAAGTTAAAGATTTATTTGCAGATGAATATGGTTAAAAAAGTTTGCGAGTGTTTGTGTGTGTGTTGTTACTTCTTTACGTTCGAACGGTTGATTGGATGGTATGTATTTAGAAATATATAAGTATGTTTATCAGTAGTCTAATACCTATATCACAAGCCCTGCTTAGTTTGGGTGAAGATGGCGTTCTGTCAAAGTTATAGAATACTAGCTGTGCCCCGCGGTTTCACCCGCGTTTTTCTCGTTTCCGTGGAAATACAGAGATAAAATATTGCCTATAATTGCCGCCCATAACTCATTAATAGATACCAACTCTTAACATCTTACACACGTGATAACTTTTAAACGAAATATCCGATTGAGATGAAACAAAAAGTATTTTAATTCTACATAAATATTCTTGATAACATAATGCTTAATTTCGATAAAGATTAATATTACGATACATATTTAACGTAGTTCTTTTTTCTTCAGACGATTTAATAATTATTTTGAACACAAAATCGGTTATTGTGATTAAACCATGATAGCTAGATATATGTTCTCGCGGACTTTTTTGTAGGTCTTAATGGGATCTACAAACCCGTAGTACATCATTTTGTTCTATTGTCAATAGTTTTTGCAGCGTACGCAAAAATAGGTTTTCGATTTTACACCTTGTGTTACAAAATAGCAATTTTATTACGGATCCCTAATTTTGAAAAATAAAAAACATAGCCTATAGCCTTCCTCGATAAATGGACTACCCAACACTGAAAGAATCATTCAAATTGGACCAGTAGTTCCAGAGATTAGCGCGTTCAAACAAACAAACAAACAAACTCTTCAGCTTTAGTTTAATTTAGCTTTAGTAGCTTTTCTTCAGCTTACTTAAATATGCTAAACTCAATAAAATAATTAAAAAATGTAAAAACCACAAGAAGCAACAAAAACACTGTTCCAAAAATATTCAACTGCGGAAAGAACGTGTTAACTTAATTAATCAATTAAATAATTATCAGATTAAGTTGGAAGACAGTATAAATATTTATCAAATTGACACTCAGCGCTTGCAGTCTGAAATACAGACGCTTGATAACTCCCTAAAGTCAATATATAACAAATATGTATGCTCAAAGAACCAAATAAAGGAACATATTCTGGCTACAAATGAGCTGGTGGACAAAGTAGACTCTCTTACTCTAAGAAACCATAAATGCACTTGCCAGACAGAATCTAAACCAGCTGGCCTCGAACTTGTGGTAACAGAGAACTCATCCCAGCCCATCAGTGCTCAGGACTGTATTCCCGACCAGGTACCCCACATTCAGCATGAATTAACTCAAGGGGTAGATTCAGATAATTGTAATTTTTCCTCTCATAGCAGTAGGGATTATCAATCAATTATATTTTCAGATAGCATAGGAAGAGGATTAGGGCAATTAATTAGTAAAAAACTCCCTTTTCCTTCTCAAAATTATTGCACACCTCAAGCTTCCTACCATCACATTATGTCATTAGTAAATGAGCAAGTATATGATCCCAACACTATTCTAACTGTATTTGTGGGTAATAGCTTAAATGTGAAGAAAGATGATATCACCAATAATATCACTGAACTGTTGAAGATAAATTGTAAAAAGATTATTTTGTGTGCTTTTCCTTACTTTGAGCACTTATCAAACAGACAAAATAAGTACATACATATGCTAAATATGCATATGCATTTTTTAGTTACGCACCATAGTAATAAGTTTTTATATTTTGACATCAACAATGTTGTTGATAAACTTTTTTCGACCAGGTATACTGTATACCTACCTATTGTTTTAAGACGTCAAATAGCGAAGCTATTAGAATTTAATATTTACTCAGACATAAATAGTATGTCGACGTACCCGGTAGTTAGTCCAACCATTAGTAGTAGTACTAATGATTTAAACTAGTTAATAAGACAACAGTTGGTACTGTTAGTAGTTTATGTCAACTTAATACAGTATCGTCTAGCATTCAAGCTACGCAAAAATCCTTTAATTTGTTTCTTCAAAACATTCAGGGTTTTTCTTCGAAACAATTAGAAATCGAATTATTTTTGGAAAAAACTAAGTTTGACATCATTTGTTTTACTGAGCATTGGTTAAAGGATTCTGAAATGCTAATTAATTATGATAATTATAATGTGGGCAGTTGTTTTAACCGCAAGTCAATGTTACGTGGGGGTTCACTAATCCTTATTAAAAATAGTATTAAATTTAAAACTCGTAAAGATATAGTTGCACTGTCCGTTGAACATAGCATTGAAGTGTCGTGTGTTGAGCTGGATAGGCATATCATAGTGTGCGTTTACAGGCCCCCTAATTATCAAAACTACTCTATTTTTGAGTCAGTCATGGAAGATGTTATGGCTAAACTTTCAACTGGTAATAAACCAGTAATTATCTGCGGAGACTTTAATGTTAATATTTTAGAAAATAATTCATATAGCAGTAGATTATTAAATCTTTTCAAATCATTTAATTTATCAAATGTGTTTATTGAACCAACTCGAACAACGACAACTACTGCTACATGTATCGATAATGTTTTTTGTTGCTGCAAGTATTTAGAAAAAGCCATTGTAAATTATCTGCCTTCTGATCATAGCGGCCTAATGGTAACATTTGAATCCAACTTACCAATACAACAAGTGCAGATACAATTCAGACCAATAACATCCGGTAAATTAAATAAATTTAATAGCACTTTAACTAGCAGGTTGGGTGATTGGAACCTTGCAGAAAACAATGGTAATATTTTGTATAAAAATTTTTTTTCAGTAGTTCAAAAGGAGTTTAGTCAGACGTTTGAGAAAAAAACTAAAACTATCTGCCCTAAGTTTAGATTTAGTGACTGGGCAACTAAAGGAATCAGAATAAGTAGGGAAAGACTTTTCGAGTTGTATGGCCTTAAGCCTATTATTAACACTGAAACTTTTAATAAATATGTTGCTACTTATTCTAAAATGTTTAAAAATACTTGTAAGGCAGCTAAGGTCTTATACATTAGCAACAAAGTTAAAACAGCAGATAATAAAATAAAAACAGTTTGGAATATTATAAATAATGAAACCAACAGAAACAAAAGAAATAATAATGATTACACATTGGAGACTCATCATGGTCTCATTAGCGATAACAAACTAGTTGCAGAAGAATTTGTAAATTTCTTTACCAGTATACCAATTAAAACTACTGAAGCCCTAAATTCGTCGCCATCGCATGCTTTTGATTTATTACAGGCGAACGTTGCAGCCTGTTCAACTGAATTTAACTTTAAACATATAAACCCCATAACAGTAATAAAAGCTTTTAAAGAAATCAAGATTAAATTGACAGAAGATCTGTGGGGTATGTCTATAAAAGTTTGTACCTCAATTATTGAGACTATAGCGCCGTACTTGGCTTTAATATTTAATTTGTGTATAGATCAAGGAGTCTTTCCAGATCTAATGAAATATAGTAAAGTGATACCGCTCTTTAAATCCGGGAATAGTAAAGACACTAATAATTATAGACCGGTGTCCGTTTTGCCGGTTCTTAGCAAGATATTTGAAAAGGTAATGTTAAATCAAATGCTTAGTCATTTTAACTCCAATAACATCCTACATGATAAACAGTATGGCTTCACCAAAGGACGTTGTACAACTGACGCGGGTGTTTCCTTACTAAAACACATTTTTAATGCGTGGGAAGAGGCACAAGATGCTATAGGCATCTTCTGCGACCTATCTAAGGCGTTTGATTGTGTAGTTCATGAAACATTGCTTCGGAAACTCAAGCATTACGGACTAGGCAATGCAGCGTTAAGCTTATTAAAATCTTATTTGAATAATAGACAGCAATTAGTGCAAATAAACGGTGTCAATTCGTCTGGATTGAATGTTGAAATGGGGGTGCCCCAAGGTTCAATTTTAGGTCCTTTTTTGTTTTTAGTTTATATTAATGATTTACCCAATTTGTTGCAAAATAAACTTAATATGGTGTTGTTTGCTGACGACACTTCTTTGATTTTTAAGATAAATAGAAAAACTAACAATCTTGACAACGAAAATAGCGCCCTATTGCAGGTTCAAAACTGGTTCACTGCTAATAATCTGGTTCTAAATGGGAAAAAAACTAAATGCATAAGATTTTCCTTACCGAATGTCAAAAGTAGTGATTGTGACATTGTATTGAATAATGAAAAACTAGAATTTGTTGATAAAACGATTTTCCTGGGGATTACGCTTGATTCAAGGCTACAATGGGGTCCTCACTTAACTTCTCTTGCAGGTCGGCTTAGCTCAGCTGCATATGCTGTTAGAAAAATCCGCCAATTTACGGATGTTGATACCGCTAGACTAGTCTATTTTAGTTATTTTCATAGTGTCATGTCGTACGGTATCTTACTATGGGGACGGGCTGCTGACATCGAGTCAATCTTTATATTACAGAAAAGAGCCATCAGAGCGATTTACAATCTCCGCCGGTGCGATTCTTTAAGGGAACTGTTTAAAGATATTAACATAATGACAGTATCTTGTCAATATATCTATGAAAACATAATGTATGTTAGAAAAAATCTTCATCTTTTTAGCAAAAGAGGCGATAGACATAATTATGTTACAAGAAATAGGGATCAATTAGTTCAACCAGGTTTCAGACTGGCTAAAGTGGCCTCTTCTTTCATGGGGTACTGTTTGAAATGTTATAATAAAATACCTCCCCACATATTAGAACTCAATGAAACGAAATTTAAATCTTGTATTAAACGCACACTATGCAGACAAGCATATTATAAGTTGGAGGATTATATTCAAGATAAAAATGCTTGGCTCAATGCTGGTCCAGCTCCACTACCACTAGGGCGTACTAATTAGTTGATTAGTTGGAAACTAATATTATTATTTTTTAATTTGAAAGACACAATTGCATTGTATAATGTAGAAGCACTTTTTCCAAGTTTGTGAATGTGAAGCACCATGGAGCATTTTTATTAGGTTACAACTTTTTTTTTTTTGACATTACGAGCATGGCAGTTGAGAGTTTGTCATGCTCACTCAAATGTCTCGCTGTTGGTGGCACGTGTTATTGGGTCGTTCAGTTCCCTTCAAAATGGTTGAGCTGAGTGGGGCTGATGCACGCGTCATGCTCGTGAACGGGTGCCGTCAGATGGGACTGGTCATCTCTTAGCTGCCAGTGGCTTAATTCAGTTTCTATCTTTTAATTATTTTACATTTTTATTTCACTATCGACATTGTGCTCACATGATAGAAGCAACAAGTAATATGTAACCAAGCATTATATGTAACACATATATGATTTAAAAGAGTGTCCATGGAGTTTCTTGCACGTTCTTCTCCATAGAGACCTACTCTTTGGAACGTGCAATTTAGCTTCACTTTTCTTGGACTGACCGACATTTGACTATTCAAAAGTGCCTGTAAATGGTCTATTTGAAATAAATGCTTTGAATTTGAATTTGAATTTGCTTTAGTATAGATTATATTTATTACTAGCTTTTGCCCGCGGCTTTGACCACATACATAAAACATAGCATATGTCACTCAGGAATAAAGCAGCTTTCCAACGGTGAAAAAATTATCGCAATCGGACCAGTACTTCCAGAGATTACTTCCTGCAAACAAAAAAACAAACTTTACCTCTATATTATATTAGTGTAGATATATATCCTAGATTATCACGTAGTATACTTTTTATCCTAAGAGTATGTTTCCTTAATTTAAAAAAAAAAAAACAAACTTTACATTAGGAATAACTCCTGTATCGTGGATGCATTCACAAACATGTAATTAATACAAGACACTTAGACTCGGAACACCTCATAACAACAATGCTTTGTACCTATGGCCTATAGACTAGGCCATAGGTACAAAGCATTGTTCCGCGGGGAAATCGAACTCACGATACACAACGCAGTTTTTTACTCAACCACTGTACCTACCGCGCTTTCTACTTCACACACGAGTGAAGCCGCTGCCAAAAGCTAGTTTAAAATAAAGATTATAATTATAATATAATACTCTTAGATACTAAGTCGTCCTCAGCCCATTAACCCCTAAAAGGTCTACAACAAAATGCCATGTATAATATAATACAATACAAACAGCCTTATAATCTAAGTACCCTCGGAGTAATGTATAGATAATGTCGCCTCATAAACTGTCACGCTGACTGAGAGAGCCTCGCTCGTGTTGTTTAGGTTTCTGAGGATAAGCGGACTATTATCATAGAATGATATAGGGAGAAAACGAATGAATAGAATTATAATCGTAACAATTGGGGAACGTAAGTGTATTTTAACAGAAATGACATTAATGCCACAGTGACTTAAGACGAAAGTCTATAACCAGTGCGTGTTGTCAGAAGTGACATTGGTTCCAAAACGTGATAGCTTATAATGGGCATCATCAGAAGGCCATAGCACACATAAACTCTGCTCAAACACAGCTCCCACCCAACACCGCCCTAAACTAAGACTACTGCTCGCAGTCCACGCGGCGCCAGCTACCAGGCACCCAGCAGTCCTCGCGGCGACAGATACAGACCGACTGTCACTGAGCGGACTGATCGGCGCGGCGACTGCTAGCAGCCACCGCCCGGACGCCGCGCCTACAACGTGCGGCCAGCAAGGCGTCAACTACCGAGCAGTCTGACGGCGGTAAGCTAGCTGACAGCGAGCTGTCTGCTAATTTATGATGTCGATGTAAAATATATCTATAGAGCAATATTTAAAGCCCATATATGAATGATATTCTTTTGCCGGGTGGGAGCAGAGTCGTTTAAGTGGGCTTTGACCTTTAGTCTCTCAAAGGGCAATGGAAAGGGATTTTTATGCTCGGAGTTACCTTGTGTGATCACATCAGCAATGAAGATATCAAGGTTACAGACATTGCCCAAAGAATCGCCAAACTTAAGTGGCAGTGGCAGGGTACATTGCTCGCAGAATAGATGGTCAATGGGGACGAAAGGTCATTATGGCGACACTTGAGGGAGGCCATGTTTAACAGTGAACGTCTTTCGGCTGAAATTATGATGATTATGTTGATGACATTAATGTTCTAGGGGTCAACTATAAATTACTTTACACGAATTTCATAATTTTTAAAACCCAACCCCCCCCCCCTCCTTCTCATCCAATTGTAATAGTACTCTCTATCATCATCATCAGCAAATCTCAGTGAATACTTACGGTTGGCACGAGTGATAATGTAGTGTTAACATAATGAAGTGTTGCAAAAAAACATGGGAAGGCAAAAGAAAAAAAACATTAAGCATCAATTTATCATCACATCCGTCATTCATAATTTTTTCATCAGTATACATTCAAGATTATCAGAAAACTGGCCAGAAAAAAATCACTAAAACGAAAAAAAAACCATGTATGTAATAAACTATTTTGCGAAACGGAAAATACACAAGCATTTTTGTGACACTTTGTTATCAACCAGCATTATAATTATTTTTCAATACACTAACTCGAAAACTCGCTCTTATCCCACCGCTTTTAGGCATAGAATATATTGTTTTCCGTACTAGTACAGAAAAGTGCGCGTGCGGAGAGCCCTGTCACAATTGATTCACGTGAGTCACTGCAGCCCTCGGCCCCATAACACACTGGCCGACGGATCGTGCGAATTCCACCTCGGTCGCGACAAACTTTCTGCACTTGTATCAAAATGTACTACTTTCTCTTCCAAGGCTAGCTAAGGGTCTAAACAGACGGACCGCATTTCAACTGTAATCCAACTGCAAATTGCAGTTTATGTGCAGTTGACACGACTGCAATCGGACCGCACGTTTGGTTTGCAGTTCTATTGCAGTCGTGTTTGCAGTTCTATTGCAGTTACGTCAACTGCATTCAAACTGCACTTAAACTGCAATTTTCAGTTGAAATGCAGTCCGTCTGTTTAGACCCGGCCTAAGACATGGCATTATAAAGTGTATCAGATTCTATGCAATGTCTAAGATGTCCTTTGCTTTTACAACTTAGACAACCTTTTATACACGTTCTAAGAAAACAAGAGCTGAGTTAATTAATTAATTAAGGATTTAATTAACTGTTAGTATCAGAGTTCTCGTGTTTACCCCTATGTGGGAAGGTCTGGAAGGTGCACTTTGCATAAGAGAGTCGAGGTTTAAATTATATGCAATGTTTAAATGCCTTGAAATCATTTTTATGAAGTAATAAAACAAAATAAATTTAAAAAATTACAGATATAAGTATTTCGTCGTTTATAGAAACCGAATTTAAAGTTATTTTGCAAATTTTTTGTGTTTGTTTTTGGAAGAGAGCCTTTTTTTTAAAAAAAAAGTCTTTTATAGATTTTTTAGCTGCGATATTGATATCGCTGCTAAAAAGTCGATCAAAAAATTTTGACGAGTTTAATTGTCTATCCTCGAAATTTATCTCCAGAAAATCTTTCTGTGCGAATATTTGTACTTACCTACTCGTATACTAGTCGACATAACTTTAAAATCATTTTTTATAAAGTAATAAAACAAAATAAATTTAAAAAAGCACAGATAAAAGTATTTCGTCGTTTATAGAAACCGAATTTAAAGTTATTTTGCAAATTTTGTTGTGTTTGTTTTTGGAAGAGAGCCTTTATTTTTTTGTTTTTTTTTTATTTACTTTTTAGCTGCGATATTGATTTCGCTGCTAAAAAGTCGATCAAAAAATTTTGACGAGTTTAATTCTCGTCTATCCTCGAAATTTATCTCCAGAAAATCTTTCTTTGCGAATATTTGTACTTACTCGTATACTAGTCGACTCTAATATTTCTCACTTGCACGAAAATGAAAAGCTTTTTTTAGTTTAGTTCAATAGCTTTTGCTCGCGGATTCACCTGCGTACATAAAATATAGGATATGTCATTCAGGATTAAAGCAGCTTTCTAAAGGTGTAAAAATTTTCCATAGATTACTTCCTACAAACAAAACAACATAAAAACCAAAAAATAAATCTTTACTTCTTTAATATATTAGTGTAAATAGATATCTATCTACACTTTTCAAGCTCTGGATGGAGCGAGAGGGCGCGTCAGACTTTTACTGACTAAAACTCACACCTATGTTCCTTCTTAGCCTTGAATTTTAGGACCCAGGTTTTCTGACTGTAAGTATGTAGTAATGTAGGCTTTGTAGATATCTCTTAGAGGCGTTCGTGAAGCACTACGCTACGCCGACGACTCGGATTCGGTCCGGACAGTTACCAGAGAACTAGCCACCCATTGCTCGCCTTCCGGAAGCCTACACTTATGGTAGTTGGAAACCGGGGTCGGGATCCTGGTGGCCGAGGTGAGAGGACCGCTTGCCATTCATCCGCGCTCCGGACCATAGCCTGTACCTGTGTACCAGGGCCCAGCGCTGCCGATCAACCCCGCTAGGAAATGACAGTGCTCTGTCCATGCTTGGCACACTTTCATCGAATGAACCACCATATCTTCCAGACGGTCCACATAATGGTGACACTTGAGCATTTCTTCCGCACGAAACACTTGCAGGAACCTCCCGAATTTACCATGTCCAGTAAAGACTTCTATCATATGGACGGTGAAGACGCCGTGATGTATTTGCAGCCACTCCTCAAAAAAGGGAATTACCGCCAAGATTATGGTGTAGATTTTTACTGATTGAAAGTACAGTCAGTTGCCATTTACGCTCTAAGACCGCGATGACTTTCGAAAATTCTGCAGCCCTGGCAAGTATCAGCCCTAGTGGGCCCAGTCAATCAGCAATTCCGACGAGGTCAGTCGTTGATTTTAAAAATCCCATACAATTGACACAAAATAGATAGGTACAGAAGTCAATCTACATACAAAGCGCGCTCGAGCAACGCACACATAGACACCGCTCACGGACACGATGTGTCGGTCGCGTCTCGGATCACACTCGTCGAACAGTTCCGGCTCAAACGCTCATTAGTGTGCGTCCACCGAGCGTAGGTATAAAAAGTGAAGTACATACATGAGATTGTCTTCTGTACCTATCTATCTTGTGCAATTGGGTACTTGATTCAATTTTGTTATTATTTGTATCAAAAAGTAACTTTTACAAAATCGCAAATATTATTATCATCATTATTTCAGTCGATATACGTCCACTGTCGGACATAGTCCTCCCCCAAGTGTCTCCACAATGAACGATCCTGTGCGTCTCGCGTCCATCGGATTCCCGCAAATGCAAAGTTTTCAAATTCGTTCCATGTCAATGGGGGTCAAATCTGAATGGAGAAACAGTCAAACAACAGTGCAATGATGCACATACTGAAATGTGACGTCACCGCCATTAGTTACGTGTGCTTAAAAAAGAGATATTCCCACTACTCTTCCTCAAAGCAATATGAAGAAGATTTCTATTTATTATTATTTCTTGTTTGTATAAAATACTAGCTTTTGCCCGCGCAGCTTCGTTCCCGCTCTTCCCTACTCCACCCTACTATACCCTACTCTACCCTACTCTACTCTACCTTATCCTAGTATATCCTACTCTTCCCTACTCTAACCTACCAAACTTCACATAAACCATTTACTAAATAGTCCGAACAAAGTCTAAACATTTGGTTTGGATAGATGAGCCCGTTCTTGAGTTATAAAATTACAACTAAAAGTGGCATTAACTTTTATAGATTGTACAAACTTAATCACAGGCAAATACCCAATTAAGTAAGTAAAGGTACACAAATATAAAATTCCGTTTCGATAAGATGTGAACAACGAGCTATCAAAACAAATAAAATACAAAATTGAACCCAAAAGAATATTCCGAGCGTAAAATGCAGAGATTTTCCGAAATGTGTTCACTTACAAAAACGAGTCCCTTTTTAAGTGTCGATGGAAATCACTTTCTGAAATGACGTCGACACTTAACCCAACGTCCCAGCTAAAAGCGATGCGGTGAAAGAGATAGATAGATATATACTTTATACCAATTGTGGTAGACAAGGAAAGGAAAACATTGTGAAGAGAAAAATCTGGCGCCTACTTTAGGACATGTCGGATGTCCTAAAGTAGGCGCCAGATAACAAAAAAATAACGGTCATTGATCCTACATTTGATATTATTAATTTATGATACATAAAACTATCTTCAATCAACATCTATCGTAATCCTTTACATTTTCTAGTAACGAAAAACAGTTTGTTGTTTGTTTTTAGGGTACCTACGCAGAGATATTACGGAAAGGTCAATGACCTTTATTTCATTGTTATCTGGCGCCTATCTTAGAACCAAAAATTTGAAGACATGTGACATTCATCAACTCGCACTGGGCCTGCGTGGTGGATTACGGCCCTTTCACACTCCTAGAGAGGAGGCCTGAGTCCCAGCAGTGGGAACATTAAAAAGGTTAATAATGCTGTGTGTAATGCTGCTGATAATGCTGTATGAATTTGAATAGTTTATGCTATATTGCGTCGCTTCAAAATATTATTGCTCTGCTGATGTTGGATGATTCCGACCTGGACGAAGCCATAGCCCATAATACAACGTTTCTTTTAGAAGTATGACGGATAAGATTGAAGGGCACTCTCGGTCGAAACGGCTTGGACTATCAATCGTTGCATCGTCGCTTACCAAATGTCTATTTTATAAATGATCCCAATCTCGACCCTTTTTCGGGATGATATTTTTCTTCTTGATTATTTTGCTGTTTGGTTTTTGATTTATGAAATATGTTAATGCGTTTGAGTTAGTGTGGTTGATTCAGTTGGAGTGGTTTTCACGTCAATTGCTTTTCAGTATGACAAATATACACCGTTAAATTTTAATCGTTTTAATCCCGTGGAGGGTCGATCCGGTACATGAAACGTCAGCTGAGCGAGTTCAATGACCCGTAGGTAATAGTCGGCGTTGCTTACAAACTACCTACAGGTCATTGAACTCGCTCAGCTGACATTTTCTTAAAGAAATTAATTTCGTACATGCGTAAATTAATACGAGTTTTGAAAAAAAAGGTATTTTATTTTTTAATTTTATCTTTACAAATCGATAGTGTTTCATGTACTGGATCGACCTTCCACGGGATTAAAACGATTAAAATGTAGCGGTGTATAAGTACGGACGCATTTAAGCATTCAGATAGTGTGGTGTATCCTATAAAAGCACTCGCTTAATTAATTAATAAAAATTCTGCTCTGGTGGCATTCTTCGAACTTTAGCCAACAAGCATGATGCACTGGTGATCAATCACTGTTAGAGGTTGCGGGTTCAGCAGTAGGTTAAGTTACTTTTAGTTTTTTTTTTAGTATTAATAACCCTTTAGTTGATAAATTGTTACTAACAATTGGACCAATGTTGTCTTTTCATAAATGTTATTATTATACAACATTAGTTTTAGTGTGAAACCCAAAACACGTGTCTTGTATTTTTTTATGTAAAGAATCTATGTACAACTTTTATAACTGTATCATGAAAAATCACAAAGTTATAAGCTTGTTATGTCAACAAAAATACATGGTCACCGGGCCATCCAGGCGACTGAAGGGTTGTTTTGCACTTGCACCCAGCTGTTTGCTGGTGCGTAATGATCGCTATGATCTGCCAAGACCTGTAGGGTGGGTGGTGTTCAACTTATGACTTTTTAATTTTTTTTTGCAATATAACATGGTGTAAAAACAATTGGAATCCCTTCAGTTACTGATTCTGAATAAACTATATATTTAGGTTTTGCAAAAACTAAAAATAATGTTGTAGTAATACAACCTAATAGATTAGTCAGGGCCTAGCTTGTCTAAATATTACTAATCTGACCTTCCTAATCCTTAAGATTACATAGACTAATCTTAGTTTGATTGCAGTTTGATTGCGATTTGATTAAATCAATTTCTACGTGTTTACTTATATTGTGTTTACCTTACGGCAAGGCCTCCTACAAGGTGGACCGATGACCTGGTAAAGGTTGCGGGAATCCAATGCATGCGAGACCCATAGGACTTGTGGCAACACTTAGGGGAGGCCTGTGTCCAACGTCTTTCGGCTGAATTGTTGATGATGATGTGTTTACCTTTGGGTCTATACTTATCTAAGCTGCCCTTCGTAAGAGTAGTGGAGTGAGGATGTGGAGCAGCTTTGTAAATTATACTCCACACAAAGATACCAAAGTGGTGGTTGGATGACGAAATGCAGAAAATGCTTCCTATAAAGAATAGTAATTCAGATAAAATTCTTTTTGTGGCGATAGTATTAAATTCTAATGTATAATCTGCCCCCCCCCTAGCCAAGTTACAACCGTTTCGTTTGCGTCGAACGCTTTGAGTTGGCCGCGTCGCCAATTCTTTTGTTTTCACTACGTGACTGAGCGTTGAGATGACGTCATTCCCGTACATTTGAAGCTTTCTATAAGCGTTAACGATTACAGATTAGCAACTTGGCTAGGGGTGCTAGTGAAAAATGTGGACATAGCAGGCTGTAGTTTTTTATTTTAGGTGGACAAAATCATCCAATAACATCTCTCGCTCTTGGGCGGAGCGGTAAGGCATGTCAGACTTGTACTGGCTAAAAACCCACTCCTTTTCCTTCGTTGCCTTTCATACTAGGGCCGAGTCTTCCTTTCAGAAGCAGATCCCCTAGCCCCAGTAGAGTTCGACCCTGCTGGGCCCTAGTGATGTTGTTGTGTTTTTTTTTGTTTGTTTTACCTCCTTGAGGCGCGTGAGGAACAATACGCGCCGTCGACGACTTGGTGTCGGTCCGAACGGTTACTGGACGTTCAGACGGCGAGCTACCCATTGCTCGCCGCCGTTCGCAAGCCCTAGGGTCTCTGTTAAAACTTCAGATAATGAAATCATTTTTTTTTTTGCCTCCCCTAAGAATCGCCATAACGGACGGTCCAGTGCGTCTTAAACTCGTGTTCAAATTCATTAATAGCCTAATCAAAGTTTTGGGCCTTTTTTGTGTGATGGGTGACCAACAACATAATAAACTCTGGTCCAAGTCAAGTGTTGAGAAAGTAAATGTATTTTTAGTATACTTGCCGGTATTTAGTATGTTTGCTAGTATTTAGTATGTTTGCTAGTTTTTAGTGTATTTGCTAGTAGGTATTTAGTATATTTGCTAGTATTTAGTATGTTTGCTAGTATTTAGTATATTTGCTAGTATTTAGTATGTTTGCTAGTATTTAGTATATTTGCTATTATTTAGTATGTTTGCTAGTATTTAATATGTCAAAAGTCAAAAAAGTCAAAAGTCAAAAAGTCAAAGCATTTATTTCAAATAGACCATTTGCAGGCACTTTTGAATAGTCAAATGTCGGTAGCGTAGTATGTTTGCTAGTATTTAGTATGTTTGCTAGTATTTCGTTTATGCAATGTTTTGTTTTTGTTTGTTTCTCTAATTCAGTTTTATCATTAATTTAACTCGCTTAACTTTATAGTTTGTTGTCATATAGCTCCGAAACATGGACGCTTACAATGGGCCTCATCAGAGGACTCAAAGTCACTCAAAAGGCAACGGGAAGGCTATGCTCGGAGTTTCCTTGCGTGACCACATCAGACAAAAAGATATCCCCAAGAGAACCAAGGTGTATTTATATTTATTTATATACATAAACAAAAATACAGGACAAACATTTAAAAGAATAAGTGCACAATGGGCGATCTTATCGCACAGGGCGATCTCTTACAGACAACCTTTGGATGGACTGAGAGAAAGGAGATAGATTTAGGGTTGTCAGTGTACAAACATCAAATATAATACTAATAGGATACATTAATACAAATACATGCATACAATACAAAAAAAAACTATTAAATATTAAATATATAAAATATATAGTTTCAACTAGGAGAAGAAAAATATAATTGCCAAACACTTACTCTTGAGTTCAATTCCGATCGGTCGACATTGAGATTGTGATGTTTCGTACCCTTGAATTCAACGCTAGCGCCAAATTGATTCAAAATTGCGTGACCATTTTGAGAACTAAGTAAAATCGTATAGGTATGTTAAGATAAGATAAGATAAGATAAGATTTATTTCGCAAATATGGGTACATGTGATGGTGGTACAATGTTTTAACAAAAGAGAACAAGCCATATTTTGCCAATAACAAGGTATGCAAAAGTACAAAAGGTTACCCCACATAATTATGTAGGTACATGATACATGTTTTTTTATAATTAATTACAAAGAAACTATTTAATTACTATTCCATACAATAAATAAAAATAAATTTAGTTCATTAGTTAAATAATTAAATGTCATGGCTGTTCTATACCTTCCATAAATAATATAATTCTAATAATCAGTCAATAAAATAATCAATGTAACATATTCTCATTGTTGATTAAATACAAAATAAAAATTGTCAATTAATGTCTTTGTCCAATAAAAAATCTGCAACACTGTAATACACTTTGTCAACTAAAAAGTTCCTTAGTCTTTTTTTAAATAATGATACGCTATAGTCTTTCCAACTACTGGGTATTTTATTATATATAACCGGTGCCATGCAGCAGACACTCCTGCGCATCAGTGTTGTTTTAGCACTATGGATACACAGCTTACTTTTGTCACGCCTATTCCGAGGGAATACATCAGACATTCGTGCGAAGCGATCCGGGTTTAATTTTACAAATGTTGCCATTTCCAAAATGTATATGCATGGTAGGGTTAATAGTTTATATTTTTTGAAGTATGGCACGCAGCTATCGGTACTTTGCAATTTAAAAATAGACCGTATACATCTTTTTTGTGCCTTAAATGCAGTTTCTTTTTCTGTTGAGTTGCCCCAAAAAATTATTCCGTATCGTATATGGCATTCGACTATACCATAATACGCAGTGAGGAGTGCGTCCAAATTTACAACACCCGTTAATGCATGTAGAGCGTATGCAGATGTACTAAGTTTCTTGCAAAGTAACTCAATGTGTTGTTTCCAGCTAAGCTTTTTATCTATTTCTAACCCTAAAAATTTAGTACTATCTGCCTCGTTAATTTTATTATTATTATATTCCACATTTATATTATCCATATCTGACATGCGTTGATTAAATTGGATTATTTTTGTTTTACTTAAATTTATTCTTAAATTATTTTGCTCTAACCATTTTATAATCAATTTTAAAGAATTATTAATGTCACTTTGGTATGTATCTACACTTTTCAAAGGTATTGTCACGGTACTATCATCTGCAAATAGGGTCAATGGTTTTTCAATCCATTCTGGTAAGTCATTAATGTATATTAAGAAAAGCAATGGACCCAACACACTACCTTGCGGTACCCCATAACAAACTTTTCGCTCTTCTGATCTAAATATCTCGTCATGTTTGTTTCTCAAATTAATCCTATTAATTTCAGTTATTTGTCGTCTATTGTGTAAATAAGATTGAAATAAGTCTAACACATTACCCCTTATACCATAAGCTTCTAGTTTTTTCAAAAGTGTAGGATGGTGGACATAATCAAACGCCTGCGTCATATCACAAAAAATGGCGCAGACTGGGTCATGTTGACAATATTGTTTTCAAGAGTCACGTAACGTCAAAATTGACGTTGCAATCGGATTGACTTTAGATTGAAATTGAAATGAATTTGGAGAGTAAGTCTGCTGGAATGGCGACCACGTACCGCAAGACGCAGCGTTGGAAGACCTCCCACAAGGTGGACCGATGACCTTGTAAAAGCTGCGGGAATCTGATGGATGCGAGACGCATAGGACCGTTCGTTGTGGCGACACTTGAGGAATTAACGATGCAACTACACCAAATTTTTAAAAATACATTTTTTTTTTGGTTTTCTTTGACGTATTTATTTATTGAAATCGATTATAATTGATATCTAAAAAGTTTTTCATGTTCATCTAACTTAGGTAAAACTTCAGAGAGTTCAGATCTATTCGTTTAAGAGCATCCATCGAATGTAGAATAGTTCAAAAGTTAAATTACTTTTTTATTGTAATAAATGACATTTATTTTGCAAATAGGTTTTTAAAAACTCTTTTACACGTCAATAATTTCCGTTTGAAGCCAGTTTTCTTATCTGACTACCCTGAGAAGAAACACTGAAACAAACTCGCTCAATTTTTAATATTCAAAACAAGTTATGACATTTCGATCTAAATTGCTGCATCAAAAGGCGCCAACTCAGCGTTGTTTCAAGCACTTTTAACGTATTACATGAAAAGAAAAAAATATTATTAGTACCGTCTATAATAGCCAAGCTTTTTATTTTTTTTCTTTATCTACTATTTATATAAAAATGAATAGCTGTTCGTTAGTCTCGCTAAAACTCAAGAACGGCTGAATAGCTTTGGCTAATTTTAGTCTTGAAATATTAGTGGAAGTTTAAAAGGTGAGAAAATCTGAAAAAAAAAACACGAAAAAAAAATCTAATACAACGCCATTTTTAATTAAAATGAAATTTTTAAATCTATTATGCCCGTAGATGGCGTTATTTGACAGCTTAGCTAAAAGGACTATTGCAGTACGAAGTTTGCCGGGTCAGCTAGTAATAAAAAAAAACGTTTACAAGAAATGAACATATTAAAGTTCAGAAATACTACGAAATTTTTTTTATGGCACCCTTAACTTAAAAGAGCTTTGTACTATCTTGTCAGTTAAATGCAAACATGACGTTTAAATTAAACTTTCAAAGTCAGAGTCCAGCCACCATCAGTAAAGTCAAAATAAGGCTTACACAGCGGGCAGTTTCTTAAATCATTTTAAAGCTTCATAAACACTACATGTGTGCAAGTACATAATTAATAATCTTACAATCCTATATGACAACCCGTCTTAGGTGGTATGCTTGACATATGAAAGATCAAACATTTCAGCAAAATACATCAAAACTAGCTTTTGCTCACGGATTGGCTCGCGAACATAAAAATGGTCTATATGTCACTCAAGAATAAATCAGATTTCTATCGGTGAAAAAATCGGTAAGTAATCGGACCAGCCTCTCTAGCCAAGTTACAACCGTTTCGTTTGCGTCGAACGCTTCGAGTTGGCCGCATCGCCGGATTTTTTGTTCTGACCACATAACTAAGGGTGAGTTGCACCATTTTACTATAACGAAAACCAAACCATAACCAGCCGTGAAACGGCCGCCTATTGATCAATTCGACGATTTGACAACTGTTAAGGGCTTTGTTATCGTTATAGTTAAATTGTGCAATTCACCCTAAGCGTTGAGATGACATCATTCCCGTACATTTCAAGCTTTTTACTAGCGTTTACTATTGTTGATTAGCAACTTGGCTAGGTGTACTGGAGTTCCAGAGATTACCTTGAGAAACAAAAAGAAAAACAAACATTAAAATCTTAACCTTAACTCTTCTCTCTCTTAGCTTTAACTTAATAATATTAAGTGTATATGTAGATAAATATTTGCCTTTGCTCACAACTTTATCTATGAACTTGCCTTTGCTGCTTAGTTTTACGAAAATAATAAATGCTAAAAAGTTAGAGATAATTATCTTAAAATTATTTTATTAATGTCGTACATTATTATACCTGAGACTAAAATAGGAATTAACCATGAAACAAGCAGTAGTTAGGTTTCTGATGATCAAGCGTTTGAAGTTTAAATAAGCCTCCCACTTAGTTATGAAGTTCTAGTCTTTGCTAGTTGAATATTTTTGCCGTATAAATTATTAAAGACCGAGAAAAAATGAAGGTGAGGGGGGGGGGGAATTTTTTTCAGGAAATGAAAAAAAAAATCCGCTTTCCCATACAAAATTATAAACTTAATTGGACAGTTTGTATGGAGAGGCAGAATTTTTTTTAGTTTCCTGAAAAAAATAATTGTGGAATGTTGTTCAGTATCGTCTACTAATCAATCCCTTAAAGTTTGTGGAAGGCTGTCCCTTACACCTTGTATATGTACAAAAAATAACATACAAATCGGTCTAGTTACTTCGGAGGAGTTCGATAATAAACACCGGGACATGAGGTTTTTATGTATTATATACTTACAAGCTTTTGCTAGCGGCTTTGTCCGCGTACATAAAATATAGCCTATATCACTCAGGAATAAAGCAGCTTTCTATCGGTGAAAAAATTTTAGCAATCGAACCAGTACTTTCAGAGATACCTCCACCAAACAAAAAAAAACATAATTATTTATTCTGTAAGTACTTTATTGTAAACCATTACACATAAAAACACAAACACACTATACTATCTCTCTTTTCTTTTTTGAGAAATAATTTTTTTATAGTAGTAATTGAAAATTCTTAAAATTTATACCACAACACTTCAATTCACTTCCATAAAAAATAAAGAAATAAATCTGTCACTTTTCTCACGGCTCACGCTTTTACGAGCGCACATATAAAAAAACCACTTTACTGACCACTTCCCTTCATCGTGGCGTGATGATAAATCTGTAGTTTGGCCGGAAGTGAGGCCGTGTCGCTTCCTGTGCGGGACCAACGTGAATGCTGAAAAAAACCCTTGTACCACAAAATAGATAAGTACAGAAGACAATCTCATGTATGTACTTCACTTTTTATACCTACACTCGGTGGACGCACACTAATGAGCGTTTGAGCCGGAACTGTTCGACGAGCGGGCCGAGACGCTCCAAGATATCATGTCCGCGAGCGGTGTCTATGTGTGCGTTGCTCGACCGCGCTTTGTATGTAGATTGACTTCTGTACCTATCTATTTTGTGGTTGTAGTGTCAGAATATTTGGGGTCACTGAAGTTTTATTAGAATTTCAAACCAGGGCTTTTCCCTTTCTTTTTGAACCGTGAACGGCAATCGTTTATTTTGCTTTGATATTTGCTTGTTACTTTCAAATATCGAAATCGGAGAATGAGCGAAAAAAATTCTTATTGGGTGATTCTGAAAAAGCGAGAGAAGGTCTCATTCATCTGGCTTAGTTTTCGCACCTACATATCTATTTTGCGTCGTAAGCCACTGAGTGCAAATGAGTGCCCTTTGGTATATTTAGTGATCAAGGTCGGATCAAGTTCAGGCAAGACAGGCATCCACCACCTGCACCTACCAGGATTTATATGATTCCAATAAGACCTGTTCAGTTTGCCAAATACTGGTCAGAAAATAATGATTTTGAGTCTATTGACAAAACAAGAAGACCGAGCTGCACCTTTTGAGTTCTCTTTTTTAAATTGATATAAACTAGTGCTTGACTGCGATCCCACGTGATGATAAGCTGTGATGTAATCATTGATGGCGAGGCGCACTAGTTTATTAAGAGCCAATTCACTCTAGCCCGTGAAAACACCTAAATTATAATTGTTTGTCTTGAAATGTTCTAAAAGAATACAGAATTTTATTATGTCTTAAAAAATTTTAAGCCGGCTTTCTTTATGAAGTTTTCTCACTTTGCTATTGTTATTTTAACATTTAATCTTGAAACTGCGACAAAAGCCCAGTTTTATAGTGACAAAGAGCCACTTAATTATTTACGTTCTACTACATTGGGATTTTAGAGAGAGCAATGGCGACCCCGACTACGAAAGAAAGAAAGAAAAAAGTTTTATCGTTTTCGTTTTTTTTTATTATATTTTGTTTTTTTTCTTATAAGTTTTACACCGTGGTTTGAAACCCCTCCACTTGGTGACACCTTCAAATTTATGATTCTAAAACAAATCGGTTCCCCCACGATGTTTTTCTTCAACATTTTGAGAGTAGTGGTGATGAAATAAATAACACAAATTACCTAGAACGCGTGCTGAGTTTGAACTCGTTTTTTTTAAGGCGAAAGAAAGAAAATTGCGTTTAGAAAGAAAAGAAAGAAAGAACTAGCTTTCCCTTGCATTCTAGGATTCCAGGTTTCCCTTTTGGAAGTCAACCCATGGCCCCAGTAGGCTTCAGCCCTTTTAGGCCCCACAATTTGGAAGTCAGAGCTGTTACTACTAGACTAAAACTGCTTAAGAGTTCTTTGAAAAAATTTGTGGCCAGTAGACCAGTAGGTCCACCTTACATTTGTAGCCCATTAGAGTGTAGGTAATTAGTAACTACAACAACACGGATTTCCTCTCGTTTTCCTATTTAATTTTTTAAATCTTGCAATTTGTAAAATCTGCTAGTTCACTGAATGTTCCTTTCAGTATTTTTGCATGAAAATAGCTAAACGATTTAGTTAGTGTAGCAGCCTTTTGTTTTTAGTGTTTTAATATAATTTGCCTCCTTCTTTTTTGCAGTTTTTTTTCTTTTCTTGACTTCACACGGTTTGTGCAATTAGCCAGTGGCAAAGTTTACAGAGTAAGTTTTTTTATAGAAAATGCAAATATAACACATATTGCAGTATTGGCACCATATATGTATATCGAGTTGACCTTGTCGACTAGTATCATTGACATAGGTAATAGGTACCTACTACAATAAAATTACCAGTTCCATTTTACCAAGATTTCGTCTGTTTTAATGATTCCACATCGACACCTGCCTCGAATAAGGTTGTAACATTAATTCAGTCATTTTTCAGAATTAACCAAAAAGTGAGAGTGCCTGCCAGACCAATTTGATTGCATTAATTTAAACATAATAAAATAAAACAAATACCAAATTCTAACACCGAAAATATTGACTGCAACAGTCGATCTAGAGTATATTAAGTTCGATCGTGTATGGAGTACTGCACGCTTAGCCAAGTCGTTATTCTGCAATCGTTAACGCTATCGAAAAGCGATGAAACGTATGGGAATGACATCATCTCAACGTAAAGTCGCGTGGTCAGAACAAACGAATAGACAATTCGTAGCCAAGTTCACATTGTTCAAAATCGTTTCTACAATGTTTAACGCTACATCCTTTGTTATACAAACGCTAAATTGTAGAACGAGCGGCCGACTCAGGCGCGTCAATCGCGTATCGTTTTCTACAATTGCTGTAACCGAGGCGTTACCGATTAGAGAACGGAATTCGACACAAACTGATTGTAACATGGCTAAGGGGGCTATTCTCATCTTTGGGATAGGTCTGCCAAGTACCAGCTTGATGCGCTGGAATCGATTGTGAGGCGAGCCAAGAGAATCATCGGCAATGATGCTCTTGTTGAGTCGAAGCTTCAAAGCCTTGAGCATCGTCGCCGAGTTGCTAGCCTGTCGGTTTTCTATCGTTAACATCTCGGGGAGTGTGCACTGGAATTACACAATCTAATTCCGCTAAGTCTGTTCCAACATCGGACCACTCGACGTACGGCGTTGCGCCACCGGTTCATGGTAGACACCCCACCCATAGGCACAAAGCGTTTGGAACACCTTTATTATGCGTACAGCTAAGAAGTGGAATTCCCAGCCGGAGTCTGTGTTTCCTGATAGCTACTACTTAGGGGTCTTTAAGTCCAGAGTGAATAGGTTACTTCTAGGCAAGCGTGCTCCATCGTCGAATACATCATCGCTTACCATCATGTGAGATGGTGGTCAAACGGGATCCTATTAACATATATGGGTACGTTCATTTCAATTCAATTCTATTTTGCTGACATCTCTTTGAGGCGCCCGTGGAACACTACGCACCGTCCGTCGACGTCTGGGGCTTATTCCAGACGTACTGGAACGCTACTTTTTTATTGTTGACAGGTTCGCGCTTGATCACTTTCTCACCTGCCCCCCTAGCCAAGTTACAACCGTTTCGCTCGCGTCGAATGCTTCGAGTTGGCCGCGTCGCCGAATCTTTTGTTCTGACCATGTGACTGAGCGTTGAGACGACGTCATTCCCGTACATTTGAAGCTTTCTACTAGCTTTGCTAATCTGCAATAGTTATTGCAGATTAGCAACTTGGCTAGGGGTACAGATGTAAAGCAAAGATGCACTTGACGATGGAGCACGCTTGCCTAAAAGTAACCTTCACTCTTGACTTAAAGATTCCCGGGTTGTAGACATCAGGAAACACAGACTCCGGTAGGGGGTTCCACTCCTTAGCTGTACGCGCAATGAATGTGTTCCCAAAACGTTTTGTGCGTATAGGTGGGATGTCCACCATGTAATGGCGGCGTATCGCTGTATGCCTGGTGGTCTGATGATGGAACAGGCTATGCGGATTTAGGCTTTGCGATTCCGACGCACACTCCCCGAAATGCAACCGGTAGAAAAATTAAAAACTTAACTCCATATTTATTTAATCAGACGGTAGCCTTTTTGGTATATTTTTTATACTAATATTGTCCAGAATCTTACTATTCACTCGTTCAGTATTGAATACGTACCCTCGACAATTTGTGGAAAGCTTCATCCAACAAGTTAAACTGATATCGAAACTTCTACAATGTTTCTACTGGAAGTTTTTGTGAACGCTTGTCTGAAGTTAGTCGCTAATTATGTTAGTTGCTGCTGATGTGTTTTCTGTTACAAAATACAAAGAGCTTTCATTTTACCTGGACTTTAGCACTTTGTTAAGACTATTTTGAGGTAATACGTAAGCATAGAAGGTTGGTAGGTAAAGCAAAGTTCGGAAAACCACCGTACTAAGAACATTAAGCAACAGCAGCAGTAGTCTAGTTAGGTTACTGTAATATTGAAATATTGTAACGACAACCACTTTTTTTAAAAGAGTAACCATGGAGTTTCTTGCCGGTTCTTCTACATAGGAAACGTCCAATTTGGAACCGTGCACTAGCTTCTGACGTTTTATAAGTGCTCATGTAGGCATATGTGTAATAAAATATTTTGAATTTTGTTTTAGTGCATCGGGGACGTTTGCGGTAGCGTGCCTGAATTTTATGCTGTCTTACGGGCATGAATATCATTCCTGATGCGGCAAGTGTAATTTTCTTAGATAGCAATATAGGACGTTTTAGCCAGGAAGTATTTTCCCTTGCGATAATTTTCTAATTTCAAATACAAATAAAAAAATAATTCTACAGACTTGAAGAATTTGATTCTTCATTTCTTTGTTATTTTTTAACCCACTTCAAATATTATAGCCGAAATGCATTCTTATTGCTCCTTTAATTTAAACCTGATGAGAGTGATGTATTATTATTATTATTATAAATGCCTGATCACTAAAAAAAATTTCGCTTGAATCCTGCGGCGCGACGCCAAACCAAATCCTTTGAAGTTTTCGTTTCGAGAGCATGCAAAAATGTACTTAGCGATGGTCAGGCGGAACTGTCTTTAATGGTATGTAGTTCTAGGTAAATCCTTACTAATATTATAAAAGCGAAAGTGAGTTTGTTGGTTTGTTACGTCTTCACGCCTAAATGGCAAAACCGATTTTGATAAATTTTGGTAGAGATAGTTGGGACCCTGGAGACGGTCATAGGCTATTTTTTTTTAAAGTGAGAAATGGGGGAGAAAGAGGCAGGCGAAGCCGCGGGTAAAAGCTAGTATACCTCTAAATTACAAAACTAGTTTTTCAGTACATTATAAATCAGTTAGTACATGACTGTACTCTCCCGTACTAACTTAACCTTTCAATCGAGGAAATTACAGACACAATAGAAAGACAATAGGTGCGCGAACGCCGACGTCCGCTTGGGGTTTAATGAATTAATGCTATCCTGGTGATATTCTGCTCAATCAGATTCATTTATTGTCAGCGGAAACCAGGGAACGAATGAAAATGCCATTTTCATAGAAACACGTTGTTCCTAATTCAATTATGTAGAAATTTTACCCGTCCGACGTTTTTGCTGATGTCATTTTGTACTTTATAATGCCGAGTTTGAGCTCAAAATTGTTCGTCAGAAATCTGAGTGAGCGGAAAAAAGATAATGGCTTAATTAGCTGTCAGGAGATTGGAGATGCTTTGGCTTTTATCATTTTAATGGAGGATGGCAGTGTTCGGTTTAATTACGTTTTTAAAAATATCATGTTTTGGTGGAATAACAGGCGTAATTAAGTATGATTGTGGCTACGGAACGCTTATTTCGGACATTTAGTGGGGTTCGTTTTGGTGAATGATTCATCTTGGTATGGTCATATGAAGAGCAGTGATGAAACCTAAGTTACTAAAAGAAGTATGACCATACATGTAAATGGATGGAGTGGAAGAGGGGCTCTCTCTCCATCCATTAAGATAACATAATGAAACCTAAGAAAATATATGAATATATTTTTGAAGAAAATATTTTTAAAGAAAAGATATAAGTAGTTATATTTATGTTTTTCATGGAGCGACTGCACGGATCTTGAGCGCTGGTTTCAAGCTGCGCAGTAGTCAAATATTCGGTCTCTTTAGCGGTGCGAAGTGAGACGCGGGTGCGGGGAGTGTCAGTGATTGGCTCGCCGCGCCATCGTGTCATAGACGTCACTCATGATTCGTTGCCTGCGTTGCTGCATGTATCTAACAAAGACGACGATTGGCTCGCCAATGTATGGAATGCGCAAAGCAATCCCCACTCTGACGCCGAGCGCTCAAGGTCCGTTTCGGCAATTGTACCCAGTTAACCCGGTTACTGGGCTACTGAAGATGCCTACTTCTTGGACTGACTAATGGTCAGACTTTCTGGCGTTTGACTACCTGTAAAGACTGTCTAAGCTCTATGAATGACAACCGAAACTAACGACTTTTCGTGCTTTTTTTTTCGGTCAGTAATATCCTGGATAAACTTAGAAAAGTAGATGTGAATTAACGACTTTTCGTGCTTTCCGAAGCATGGGGGTTAGTAATGTCCTATATAAACTAAGAAAAGTAGATATGTATTGAGAAAATCACATTGGTAAGTGCTTGTTTGGTTTGAAACATGCAATCTCATGCATGCTTATCATAATCAGTCTTATAATGTTCCCACTGCTGGGACTCCGGCCTCCTCTCTAGGATAGGGAAAGGGCCGTGATTCACGCGGGCCCAGTTTTAATAAGTGGATGTAACATGTCTTCTTTTCGTTTCTGAGACATGCTGGTTTCCTCAAAATGTTGAGAACTATGATAATGGAATAAATTACAAAAAGTAATGTGCTTGTTTGGATTGAACTCGCGACCTATAACTCGTAAGTCGAAATCGTTACAACGGTGGCCACTGCTCTGCCTCATGCATAAGTGGCTCTAAAACTCGCTCAGTATAAAACAAATGATAATGTAAAGAAGCCAATTATTCTTGATTGATAGACATTAAGTATGATCTCCGAGATTTTGCGGATTTTCTCAAGTCATTTATTTATATTGAAGTGCCGTCGAGACAGAAAAAGTTTCCTAATCTTGACAAGATGAGATTCACATTTCTTATAAACCTTTCCCGCTAACCTTTTTTTTTGGGGCGAAATTAAAGAGCTTACTTCGTGGTGACATAGTTATTTATCACTACAAATTTATTCTAATGTTGCTACATACTCGTAAATCATAAAACGAGTTTAAGCCAGCGAAAATAAAGTAATTACTTTATTCACTCTTAACTTAATATAATCGGCATGTCCTAGAACCAAAAATTCGAAGACATGTGGCATTCATGAATTGATTACGGCCCATTCCCTCTCCTAGAGACGAGGCCTGAGTTCCAGCAGTGAGAAGATTATATGGCCGACTATGCAGTGTTCAAACGCGATTCAATAAAAAAAACCGGCCAAGAGCGTGTCGGGCTACGCTCAGTGTAGGGTTCCGTAATTTCCGTAATTTTCCGTCACAATAAGTGTACCCACTTATGAGTTTAAAAAAATGCTTGCATATACGATTATACTACAAACTTAGTCCAAAAAATATTTTGTAGAACCCTTTTGTCTTTTTTGTACAAAAACTGTTCTTTCCATCAAGTTCAAAATGATTTTCCTAGAAAGTCCTTATAAAGTTCTACTTTTCAGATTTTTTTCATATTTTCTAAACTTATGGTTCAAAAGTTATAAGGGGGGGACACATTGTTTTTTACTTTTGGAGCGATTATTTCCGAAATTATTGCCATTATCAAAAAATGATTGTGAAAAATGTTTTATTAGGGGGGCTACCCTAATAAACATTTTTTTCCAATTTTTATTTTACCACTTTGTCGGCGTGATTGATATACATATTGGCACCAAATTTCATCTTTCTAGTGCTAACGGTCACAGAGATTAAGCGAGGACGGACAGACGGACAGACAGACATGGTGAAACTATAAGGGTTCCTAGTTGACTACGGAACCCTAAAAACGAGTTTAGGCCAGCGTGAATAAAGCAATTATGACAGAATATAACCGGCATGTCCTACAACCAAAAATTCGAAGACATGTGACATTCACCAACCCACACTGGGCCCGCGTAGTGGATTACAGCCCATTCCCTCTCCTAGAGAGGAGGCCTGAGTTCCAGCAGTGAGAACGTTATAAAGCTGACAATGTAGTGGTCAAACGCGATCCAATAAAAAAAAGAAACCTGTAATATCCAAGCTCGGTACAGTTTCTCTAACCATCTCATAGCCAATTCCCAAGAGACAGAGCTGACATATTTATACTGTGAGGTCTCCCGACATTGCTTAGACAAACATTCTACCCCTAACAAAAGACTTGCATGCCTCGGGCGGTCCAGTTACGTCAGGCTCTAAGGAATTTCATTATAACTACGACGAGTGTTTTGTTTTCAAATATTCTGTTCTATTACCGTTTTTTTATAAATGGCTTAATTAAATGAATTAAATGTCTTCGCAGAATTAATGTGCAGTGTTTTTAATTTTTCCCAATTCATATTAGGCAGGCCTGTTGGTCTAGTGGTTAGTGACCCTGACTGCTATGCCGGAGGTCGTGGGTTCGATTCCCACCCAGGACAAATGTTTGTGTGATGAGCACGATCATTTGTTCTGTGTCTGGGTGTAATTTATCCATAATATGTATGTATTTAGAAATATATAAGTATGTTTATCAGTTGTCTAGTACCTATAACACAAGGTCTGCTTAGCTTGGGACTAGACGGCGTTGTGTGATAGTTGTGGAATATTATTATTATTATCTTGGTTTCAATTGAATGCGAAGCCAGCTTATACTGGCCGAAATACCGCTGATATCGTTGTTTAATGTAACTACTAAGTGAACAGCGAGCCACGTTTCGAAGGCATTTTATTTATGGAGCATACATACAACGCCTTCTTCATTGTAAAACATTTATTTATGGAGGACACTTACTCCCAAAAACTGGAGTTTTTTAACCAGATTTTTTCGATTTTTAGAACTTGAAATCGACAGTTGAATTCACGAAGTATCTGTGTATGAAAGGCAAAGCCCTAACTTATCAACGCCCAGCCCAAGGCCCTAGGTCCAAATCCCTGGACCTAGAACGCTGAAATTTTGCATAGAGGTTACTTTCATGATGTAAACAAAAGATTTTCTAAAATAGATATTAATAGGTTATTCTAGTTTTTTTATCTGTTATAAACGAGTGCTTGACTGCGATCCCACCTGATGGTAAGCAGTGATGCAATCGTTGATGGTGAGGCGCACTAGTTTATTAAGAGCCTATTCACTCTAGCCTTGAAGACACATAAATTATAATCGGACGGGAAAACCCCAGCAGGCAAATTGTTCCAGTCCTTCGATGTACACGGTATAAATGACGAGGCGAAACGCTTAGTCCGGACCGTAGAGGTTTCAACAACGTAAAAAGCTAAAAGCTTGTCAAAAGGAAGCCGTTGACAGAAGCTAGGTTTTTTATAAAATTAACTGTGCTAGAGTTTTTCAAATACATACCTTTACTTTGTTTTAAAAATCTTGAAAACAACTTTATGCGGAACATTTAAATAGTTAGCTGCTTAGGCTGTTCTATGACATGCTCTGCCCAGAGTTTCTGAAAACAAAACTTTAATTTGAAAATTGTAATTTTTTTAATTCATTTGCTATTCACTTGATATCAGAGTGCGAGTTTGTATTACGTTAGGTACAGTACAATTCACAAATGATGGCGGCCGTGAAGTTGGCCTTTGCGAACGTTCGCGCATACTACACTCTTCTCGCACACGCACGTCGCCATTTGGTTCCTAAAACACTTCTGCGCAAACTTCACGGCCGCCATAATTCGTGAATTGTACTGTAGGTACATTGATACGACATCTATCGACTAACATGCGAGTTTTTTTTTACAGCGAATTCGTAGGCGTATTCCTAATTAAAAATTGTTTATCTTATAATGAATAAAATTGTTATTCCAATCGACCCCAATGACATTTTTAATTAATAAGTAATTAATTCGCTTTTTTACCAAAGCCCATATTTATATTATTCTGAAGTTTTCCGTAATAATACAGTGAAACCTGGTTAAGTGAGACATCAAGGGACCTGCAATGTCGTTTCACTTATAGAGGTATTCCACTTACCCAGTGTCTCAGATATACAGGCATAAATAAATATCTGTCTCATTTACAGAGGGTTCCGTACTTGGAATTACGTGTGGGATTTGTGGGTAGAATAAGAATGAGTAAACAAACAATGTTATCTCAGTTACAGAGGTTTATGCATATAAAATTTACTCGCTGTCTCAGTTATAGAGGTAACTATGATGATAAATCGAAAGAACAAATCCCAGATATAGAGGCTTACCTCGTCCCACTAACAGAGGTAATTCAGTGCCAAAGTGTTGGGACCTCAGCATGAGTTATGGAGGTTTCTCACTTATCCAGGTCCCACTTAACCAAGTTTCACTGTATAAAATGAACAAAAAGGTATTTGCGGAGGTCAAACAGCAGTTGCCCTTTAGAACTTGCTTATCTTCAATTGAATTCTTAGGTTAGGTTGCAGCCCGACCCCGACATACTTGGCAGAAACTTCTAGGAAAATGCCAATAGATTAGTTATTTATGATCAAAAATCCTGGTGCTTTTGTTCTACTTTACGGTTAAAATCTTTTGTGAAATCCACCTTCATTGTGCATAAATTTTTATCCAGTCGTTTCTCTTTTTCTCCTTTTTTAGTAACCTTGTGTAAAATGTTATATTCCTTCCCAGTAGTTATGGTTGTGTGTTCATACATTCAGTCCAAAAAGTATCGGGAATGGATGATTTGTTTATAGTTCCAAATTCAAATTTTAGATTTTTTTGTTGTTGCTAGATTGGCACAACTGTTTTCCATTTTGGCGCGGAGTTTGAGTTGCATTTGTTATTGGTATATACAGTGCTGTTTTTAGTTATTTCATATCTAGTGTGTATTGCAAATTTCATAATGGACAAAAACATCGAACAAAGAGTTTGTCTTAATTTTGCATCGCCAATGGAATTTCGTGTTCGGAGTCACTGAAAATAATACAGACGGCTTACGGTGAATCGACTTTATCAAAAACACGTGTTTATGAGTGATACAAAGCATTCAAAAGCTGTCGAGATGTGATGGAAGATTTGCCTCGCTCTGGTAGGCCATCAACCTCTGCAACTGAAGTTAACATCGCAAAAGTGAAGGAAATAGTGACTGAAAATCCTCATTCAAGTTTGAGAGAGATAGCCGCTGAACTTTTTGTATCTCACGAGTAGATCCGTACCATTTTAATCATTTGGGTACGAAACATGTTGCCGCTCGGCTAGTTCCAAAAGATCTGAATTTTCTCCAAAAACTCAATCGCATGAGAGTCGCTGAGGACATGCTAGAACGAGTCAATTCCGACCCAAAATTCATGAAACGCATTGTTACTGGCGACGAGACGTGGGTTTATGAGTTTGTCATGCAAACAAGTCAACAAGCTTCGAAATGGCGCCTTCCAACTGAACCAAAACCGAAAAAACCACGCCAAATTCGATCAAAAGTCAAAGTCGACGTAACGGTTTTCTTTGACCATCGCGGTGTTGTGCACTCGGAATTCTTACCAGAAGGTCAAACGATAAATAAAGAATATTATTTGAGCGTTATCCGGCATTTAAGAGGGCAAATTTGACGAAAAAGGCCAGATTTCTGGAAAGAACATTCTTGGACTTTGCATTACGATAATGTGCCTTCGCACAAGGCCATCACTATCAACGAATTTTTGACCAGACACTCAACAAACACCATCGAGCAGCCATTATATTCACCAGATATGGCTCCAGCCGACTTCTATCTTTTTCCTAAACTCAAATTACCACTTCGTGGCACCCGTTTTCAATCTGTAGAAGACATAAAGGAGAATTCACGGCGAAAACTGAACTCAATTTCGGAAACAGCGTTTAAAAAATGTTTTGATGATTGGATTATTCGTTGGCGTAAGTGTATCGTTTTTGAAAGGGCATACTTTGAAGGTGATAAAATAAATTGGGATGAATAAGAAAAAAAATGTGTATTATTGATCTTTTCCCGGAACTTTCTTGACAGAGTGGTATCTTAGTAAGGTAGTTTCTTCTTTTATGTAGGTACTCGTATATAAAGAAGATTAAATATATAATATAACTACCTATGCATATTTAGTTTTAACTGTACTTATATTTTTTTATCCTTGTTTTTTAAATAACATTTTTATTTTATTTGTACCTGCGATGTCTCTCCACCACCCTTGGTTGACTTGAATAGAATGCCTAAGGCATTAAGTCCACCTTTTGTAACATTAGTGTTACAAGAAGATTAATTAAATAAGTAAATCCCCATCATCAGTCATTTTTTCAGCCGCACGACATCCCCTGCTGGACATAGGCCTCCCTCAACGAAAAAAAAAAATCGGCCTCGCCATACAAATTGTCCAATCAAGTTTATCATTTTGTATGGTGAGACTGATTTTTTTTTTCGTTTCCGGAAAAACAAAAATGTGGAAGGTTGTTCAGTTTCGTTTACTGAACAAGCCCTTAAAGTTTGTGGAGGGCTTTCCCATACACCTTGTATACGCCGCTAAATTTTAATCGTTTTAATCCCGTGGAGAAAACGTCAGCTGAGCGGGTTCAATGACCTGTAGTTAGTAGTCGGCGTTGCGTACAAACTATCTACAGTTCATTGGAACTCGTTCAGCTGACGTTTTCTTAAAGAAATTAATTTCGTACATGCGTACATTAATACGAGTTTTGAAAAAAAGGTACTTTATTTTTAATTTCATCTTTATAAATCGATAGTGTTTCATGTACCGGATCGACCCTCCACGGGCTTAAAACGATTAAAATTTAACGGTGTATACTGTACATTCACCAAAATAACATTTTTTTTTCAATTTTTGTCTGTCTGTCTGTTTGTCCGGGCTAATCTCTGAAATGGCTGGACCGATTTTGACGGGACTTTTTTGGCAGGTAGCTGATGTAATAAGGAGTAACATAGGCTACTTTTATTTTAGAAAAAATTAATTCAAAATCCTATAGTACACGCGAAAGAAGTCGCGGGCACAGCTAGTACATACATATAGATAAATTACACCCAGTCCCAGAACAAATACTCGTGCTCATCACACAAACATTTGTCTTTGGTGAGAATCGAACCCACGACGTCTGGCATAGCAGTCAAAGCCACTAACCACTAGAGCAGTATCCCAGTCAGCCACATAAATACCTACATAGTTTATAGTATATATTTGTATGTATGTATAGCTATATATTTTATTAAATATGCTTTTTTATATGTATGTTTGGTTTTAGCTTTATATATAATTCTATAATTGTTTTAAATAATATTTTCTTTTTTTATACACCTGCCATTTTGTCTCTGCACTACCCTAGGTTGACTGGTAGAGAATGCCTAAGGCATTAAGTCCGCCTTTGTATCTTTTGTTGCATAAAGGTTAAATAAATAAATATGTAGTTTAATATGAATTATACTGAAGTATTTGCCACTTTCAGCCATTTTTCACACAACATTAGATGCTCTGGCAACCTGCCAATAATGAGATGCCGTCCTAATTACATTGTGATTGAATCATGATGAGCCCACGCTATGGTTACATTCGGTTAATTAACTCACGCTGATATTAAATAGGGTTAGGTTCGGGTGAATCTTAATTACAATGTATTAAGTTAGCTGTGATTTTTTTAAATCCGTGGGTTCGATACCTGGTTTGGGTAGATTTGTTTTATATCTAGACTTTGACTGAATTGTATTTGTTGATGTAGCTAGAATCACCCCTATCATCGTCCCTATAGCATCGCCTAACAGCGAGTAGGGTTAGGTCATTGCGGACAGTGAGCAATGGGTAGCTCGCTGTCCGGCCGTCCGGTAACTGTCCGGACCAAGCCTTTTTTTTCGATGGGAAAAATCATCTTATGACAACCCCCGCTCTTGGGCGGGGCGGGAGATAGTGTTAGACTCTTACTGACTAAAAAACCCATCCCGTTCCTTCAAGCCTTCATACCGGGGCTCGAACGCCCTTTCGGATAACCCTGGCCCAAGTAGGCTTCGACCCGACTAGGCCCCTGCTACATGATAGGGGTAATGATGGTTCATTCATACCACATCATTACCCCTATCATGACATCAGAGTGGGAAAATGTCAATGTCAAATAAGACAAAAAAGAAAATTACAACCTTTTTTTATTATTATTAAGGATAGGCTCACGTTTGTCCGATGATGACGTGGCCGACGATGGAACACGCTTGCCTAAAAGCAATCTATTCACTCTTGAATTAAAGACCCCTACGTATCCCCTACCCTTTATTATCTTACATCTCAGCATAATAAATTTCTTCTTGCATCTCATTGCAAAGTTATTTTTACACAGCTGCATTTTCTTTGTCCGTTGCCTTTATATAAACACTATGTACCGGGCACCTGCGACTGAAGAATTTTAATAAAATAAATAAAAAGCCAGTTGTTCTGTACAGAAGTTCATTCTTATTTTTACTTTTACTGCAACAATTTGGTTTAACTCTCTGAAGACGGATTAAAAACTTCAGAATAACTTAAATGTTGTTTAGATTTGTGATTTAAGAAACAAAAGTGATAGAATAAGAACTTAATTGAATCGTCGTTGATGGTTTTGGAAGAGAAAATTTCCAAGTTGCTAGCAAATAGGTTTTCTACCGCTTGCATTTTGGAAAGTGTGCGTCGGAATTGTATAACCTGATTTTTCTAAGCCCGTTCCATCAGTTTCATCATCGAGCCATTACACGTACGGCGATGCGTACGTGTATATTTATTTATTTCTTTGCCACAACTTAAAAATTCGTACTCTTTTGGCTGCAGGTGTCACTACTATTTGTGTGATTATTATGTCGACACTATAAATATTTTACATCTTTATAACAATATTGCTGTTGGATTGGTGCCCGGACATAGCAATGCGGGGCCGAGGCAGACCACGAAGGAGATGGCGGGATGATCTGGGTGGCTTTCTTAAGAACTGGAATGAGAAAGCGAGGAACCGTGATCGTTGGGAGGAGTGGAGGGAGGCCTTTGCCCAGCAGTGGGACAGTGTGGGCTAAGTAATAATAATAATAACAATATTTCACAGTAGGTGCATATAGTGATTCAAAACTGGAGAAGATTCTGCAAGTACTTGTCAACAGTGTTTTTAGCGACAAATAAATAAAAAAATACAAAAATAAATTAATTAGTGATAAGAAACATTGGTATTTGCTGTAAGACTATTATACCAACCAATTTAAATATAAACGTAGCCATGCACGAAAATACAGTTTTGCCTGTACAGTTGAGTATTACAGGTAAACCGGAGCGTGTATGACTAGCCTGTTGGTCTAGTGGTTAGTGGCCCTGATTGCTATGCCGGTGGTCGTGGGTTCGATTCCCACCCAGGACAAATGTTTATGTGATGAGCATGATCATTTGTTCTGTATCTGGGTGTAATTTATCTATAATGTGTATGTATTTAGAAATATATAAGTATGTTTATCAGTTGTTTAGTACCCATAACACTAGACGGCGTTTGTGTGGTAGTTGTGGAATATTATTATTATTATATTATTCCCATTTATTCATAAATATTACATATAAATTATATTTTTAAATATTTCAAAAAAAAAAAAAAAAAATATAAAAAATAGTTGCCCACCGGTATCGGGAACAGGGTCCAAGCTACCGGCGGTCAGGGCTCCAGAGAAAGGAACCTCCTGACTATACGAGCCGTGTCCAGCAATGCTGCTTTCTGAATCAAGCCCTTGATCCAGTCGCCTAACGAGAGCCTCCTAAGATGTTGGTCGAGGCTCTTGGCTATTAAGCCATTGGCTGAAACAACTATCGGTACAATGACCGCTGAATCCACTTTCCACATGTCGACAACCTCGCGGGCCAAGTTATACTTAATTTGTTTATCTTTCTCGGCTTTCACGAGGATCATATATATTATTATTATTATAACTGTACAGGCAAACCTGTCAGATAGACCCTAGCTAGATACAATTGTGTAATGTTAGTTATTACCGCTGAGGTGGTATTTAGGCCATAGGCTCAATTTTCTACAAGTCATGGCAATATTCCTTTCAGCTGGCGGCCTCACCGTTCTGTCAGTATTTTACATCCACGAATAGAATAAATCTATCCATCATAATTATCTTACGGGAGTTTATTTTAAGGCAATTGTTCGACAGACAAAAGATTCAACACAAAAACTCATTTTCGCGTGAAACTCAACTGTATATTCTCCATTAGAAGAATATAGAAAATCAATTCTTCGTGTACCTTCCTTGTTACGCCACAGATATTGTGTTTCTCAGTAATGGCATCAGAGAGATCTATTTCCTTTTCTATATTGCAATATGTCACGACAGTGTGTTTCAACTGTGCTTTCTATAAATATGTCTTTTGTTTTATTTATTTTTAAGCGGATGGTTTTGCGGAAGAATCAAAACCGGTTTATGTTATGTCACGAACGCTGGCGTTCGCTCTCTCATTGTCTTTTTATTGTGTCTCTAATTACGGTATTCGAAAGGTTAATGCTGTAGTAATTGAATTAGGGGTCTTTAAGTCAAGAGTGAATAGATTGCTTCTAGGCAAGCGTGTTCCATCGTCGGCCACATCATCGCTTACCATCAGGTGAGATTATGGTTAAACGCGAGCCTATCCATTATAAAAAAAAATGCTTTCTGCACTTCTAGACAAGTCTACTCTAATATTATAATCTACACAAATATTATAAGAGGTGTAGTCTGTCTAAAAAGTCAAACGACTTGAGAATTTTGTTTAATATTTAATCATATTAAATACTTATATTTGATCATTTTAATATAATGAATCTATAATGTAATTAATGTTTATTGAAATGAATGCCAAATATAATTTAAATAATGTTTAATTTAATGCAATTTATGTTTAATGAAATGAATGCCAAATATAATTTAATTAATGTTTTAATTTAATGTAATTAATGATATAGCGTAATTAATGTTTAATGAAATTAGATATATTTATATTGTATAATATTTGTTAGTCTATAATGTCTTTTGCTCTGCCCAACAGGGTCCACAATAGTGTCCATTAAATCTTCACTTACCACCTAAGCATGTACATTGTGGAATGCAATAAACAATTGAGTATTGAGTATTTATATAAGGTTTTTCTAATACTTAGTAAACAATGATCAAGATCTCTTAATCAACCTTGATTTATTGAACCAGTGTTGACGACATCAGATTTCATTTTGCCCTAATAATTACCCGAGTCGTTTGAGTCGTTTTTTAGACAAACTCTAAAGTTTTTTTTTTTTTTTTTAGGAAGTAATCTTTGAAAGTACGGGTCCGATTGCTAATTTTTTTTCAGCGATAGAAAGCTGCTTTATTATAGGCTATAATTTATATATTATAGGCTATATATATTTACTCGGCCGAAGCTGCGGGCAAAAGCTAATTATTTATATTTAATTCATTACATTATTTAGAGCATTGGTGGCCGAGTGATAAAGGCCCCGACTTACGAGTAAGTAGGTGGCGGGTAAACCCAGGAAAGTGCATTACTTTGTGTAATTTTATTCATCACTACTGGTCTCAAAACGGTGAAGGAAAACATCGTGAGAAAACCAGCATGTGTTTGCCATGTGACATCTACTAGCGCGCACTCTCCTAGAAAGAAGTCTTGAGTCCCAGCAGTGGGAACATTGTGGTTATGCTTGTTACAAACAAAAATAGAAAACTTTCCTTTTTATAATATTAAGTAGATATATGCGATATAGTGCAAAAACTGCATTACACTAGACAATACTTCATTCAGACACAGTCAAGTTACTAGAAGAAGTAAAACCACCTGTATTTTAATTTGAAACTCACAAAGAAACAGAAATATAAAGAACAAAGCTTTGAGGTAGAACGTAGAAAAAACCATTTTAATTAGGATTCCTGTATATTCTCTCCGGAGCATGCTTTAGCTATTGAGCAAGAAAAACAGAAATTAATTTTGTGTGGGACTGTAAAAAAAAAATGTTTTGTAGCTAGAATGCATTTTTGAAATTAATTAACCGAACGCCTAAGGCGATTATCGCACTACCACGCATCACGCTGCATGTTGCGTGTCAACGCACTTACGTGCGTACTTGCATCGTGCGGGTTTTTTTACGCACGGCGCTATGACACTCAGTGTGCCATACCTTGCGTCTCGCCCCGCAACCACGCGCGTGAGCGCATGTTTCTCCGCTTGTATGCGCGTGTTCTGCATCCGCCATATTTGAAAGAGAATCTGAATTATTCACCTACTCGATGTGCTTAAGAGATAACGCAAGCTATCTTTGAATTTTCGCTTTTAATATTTAATAATGTATTAAGGCTCTAACAGTGTGTTGAATCTTACAAAATTAACTCATCTTTTGCACAGTTTTGACAGAAAGATGTAGATATGGTTGCTAGATTAGGGTGTCGACTGTACTGTGTGCCACGATTGGGACATTCAATTAATCAGTCAATCAACGAAATTATTAATTTTAATTAAACCATTTACAGTTCAGTTAGTCAAAAAAGTGGATTTAAATTGCTTATTCCAAAACGTTCCGTTTTTTTTTTAATGTGGGAAATCATCCTATTACTTTTCCCACTCTAAGGCGGGGTGGGAGGGCGTGTCAGACTTTTACTGACTAAAGGCATATCTATGTTTCTTCTTTGCCTTGCGTTCCAGAACCTTGGTTTTCCATTTTGGATACCAACCCATGACTCCAATAGGCTTCGATCCTGGAGTGTTCCAGTGGCGTCATCGACGACTTGAGCTCGGTCCGGAAGATCACCAGATGGCTGGACGGCGAGCCTAAGTCATGGGTGTCCAAAAGTGTGTTGGATCGATGATATCGAATACGTCGTCGTGGGAAACATAGCTTTGAGTCACGGAAGGGAGAAAAGAAAAGAGGGTTGCAGTGCTACCATGAGCTCCTAACGCGATTCATTTGACGACCTAAACTGATCTGTTAAAGGAGCTGAACTTTACTGAGAGTGAACGCATTTAATAATGGCATGTCGCTAATGTTGTAGGTATAAACTATAATAATTTTGAGGAGAGTCACGATACATTCAGCCATAAAAGTAATTTACCATGCCTTAAGGCAAAAGGTTTCATTTGTAGTATCCTCAAAACAATATTGTATTTTCTACTCACATTATTGGCAAATCAATCATTTTTATTTCCATTTCTTACAGAAAAAAAAAAATACAAAGAAAGTGGATAAGTAGTTCCATAGAATAACTCATTCATTAGTTTAATTATTTGTGTAGATCATTTAGGGTGAGTTGCACCATTTAACTATAACGATAACCAAACCTTAACCAGCCGTGAAACGGCCGCCTATTGGTCAATTCGACGATTTGACAACTGTTAACGGCTTTGTTATCGATATAGTTAAATGGTGCAACTCACCCTTATAAGAAGTATAATAAGGTAGGTTGGGGGAAGATTGGCACTGGGGTAAGAACGTATAAATCAATATACCACTTACTTAGCTTTATTTTTAATGCCAACCACATTGCTGGGCGAGGTGGAACATAATGACGCGGCACGCAATATGACTAGAATTAAAAATAAAGCTAAATAAGTGGTTTAATTTATATTTATACGTTCTTACCCCAATGCCGATCTTACCCCAACGCACTATATACACCGTTATAAAATTACATTTTTTAATTTTATCTTTACAAATCGATAGTGTTTCATGTCAGATCGTCCCTCCACGGGATTAAAACGATCAAAATTGAACGGTGTATATATAGGTATTTCTTATTATGTGGACAACATGCTATACCTCATGGAAAACAACAACACAGACCAGAATTTTGTCTCGTTTTTAATTTTTACAATTTAATTTTGCAATTTATACGAGCAAGTTCACCGTATTTTTCTTTCAGTTTAAATTAGCATGAAAAAAGCTAAATGAATTGGCTTAATCAGACCGAGACATTTTCTTTTTTCATGTAGTTTTCAGTTACAGAGTGGTTCATGAGGAAGGTTATACATCCATATTACAGTAATTTCAAAGATTATTAACATCCATGCAAAGCTGCTTTTTTTTGGTAGGTAAAAATCATCTAAATGGCATCCCCTGCCCTTGGGCGGAGCGGGAGATAATGTCAGACTCTCACTGACTAAAAAACCAACCCCGTTCCTTCTTGCCTTTCATACCGGAGTCGAGCTATCCTTCGGAGTTAAACCCTGGCCTCAGTAGGCATCGACCCAGCTGGGCCTCTGCTGTTGCTGATAACTCCTTGAGGTGCGTGAGAACAGTGCGCTCCGTTGACGACTCGGGCTCGGTCCGGACAGTTACCGGACGATCGGACAGCGAGCTACCCATTGCTCGCCATCCGCGAGCCCGCAAGGTGGGTCATTATTTTGGCTTCACAAAATGCAAGTAACTTTTCATATGTTTATTATTGAACACGCATCCTCAACAATTTGTGGAGAGCTTCATCCATTAAGTTAAACTGGTATCGAAACTTCTACTTTGTTCAGCAAGTTTTTGTGAACACTAGTGTGAAGTTAGTCGCTAATTAGGTTAGTTGTTGCTGATGTGTTCTCTGTTACAACAAACAGAGGGTTCTTAACGCCTGTTTTAGTACCTTCTTGAAGTTATTTTGTTTAGAAAAGGTTTTGTTAACACATTCAGTGTGAAACGAGGTCTAATAAGCCTCGTATTTATTAATAAGATTACAGACAATGGTTAGGGCGTTATAAAATAGAAACTTAGAAACTAAAAAAATATTTCATAAAAAACCAAACGTATGTGTCGACCATATGGTACGGTTAAAAAAAACATAGTCGTCTCTGCCGTGTGGAGGACGAAACTTCAATTTGGTGTAGAATAGAAAAGAGATAAATGTATATCTAAAATGCCTCTCAACAAGGGGTCAATTTGACCTCGTACCGCACTAAAGAATAAAAATGTTTTGTTTTTAGTTTCGCCAAAAAAAGCTTAGTCCTGAAACGTTACGGGGTCTTTAATCTTTTGAATGTCTTAAGTTACACAGTTCGACATGAGCAATTGTCTTTCTATTGTGTCCCTAATTACGGCATTCGATGAGTTAATAAACCCCGTATTGCCATAATTTTATTATAGTGTTCAAACAAGATCTTAAAAGATTAGAAAAATTAGTGCCGCTGTCAACGTGTTAAAAAAATATGCTTTGGAAAACTAAAAGGACAATCAGCTGGCCCATTAGCTCGTCGCTATTTCTTACGAACGCTCGTAAACACATAAGAAAATACGACGAACTATTGCTGTACACTCACAGCCATATTCGGTCTTGTCGGTCACCATTAGTCGCTAGTTTTTAAGGTTCCATACTACAAAAGTAAAAACGAAACCCTTAGGGTCTAAACAGACGGACTGCACTTCAACTGCAAATTGCATTTTAAGTGCCGTTTGAATGCAGTTGACACGACTGCAATAGAACTGCAAACCAAACGTGCGGTCCGATTGCAGTCGTGTGAACTGCACACCGACTGCAACCGAACTGCATCATACCCACCCGCCCGCACGCTCCGCCCTCCCGCGCATGTTGCAGTTCGGATGCAGTCGGTGTGCAGTTCACACGACTGCAATCGGACCACACGTTTGGTTTGCAGTTCTATTGCAGTCGTGTTTGCATAAGCTTATGATTATGATCCTTTATGATATGAGACTAATTCATCACTTTGCTTAATCACATTCATTTAGTGTTAGCGGCAACATGCAAACGAATGAAAATGTGATTTTCATAGAAACACGTTGTTCCTAATTAAATTAAGTGGAAATTTTACCCGTCCGACGTTTTTGCTGATGTCATTTTGTACTTTACACTGCCGAGTTTGAGCTCAAAATTCTTTGTCAGGAATCTGAGTGAGCGGAAAAAAGATAATGGCTTAATTAGCTGTCAGGAGATTGAAGATGCTTTAGCTTTTATCATTTTAATGGAGGATGCCAGTGTCGAGTTTAATTACGTTTTTTAAAATGTTATGTTTAGGTTGAATAACAGGCGTGGGTAATTTGGTATGAATGAGGTTGAGTGTTGCTTTATTTCGACACATTTTTCCCAAGGAGTGGAATTCTCTGCTGGAGTCTATTTCCTGATAGCCACAACTTAGGGGTCTTTAAGTCTAGAGTGAATAGGTCACTTCTAGGCAAGCATTCTCCATCGTCGACCACATTATCGCTTACCATCAGGTGAGATGGTGATCAAACGCAAGCCTATCAATAAAGATTAAAAAAAAATAAGAGCACGATAATTTTGTTCTGGGTCTAGGTGTAATTTTTCCTTGTTAATTGATCCTGGGGGGGTGAATGGGGGATGAGCTGCTCGCGTCCGTAGGATTTACTTGATTTCTGACCACCCTACACGTGTCCCCTGGGTAGTGCTAAACGAGCAGTAAACGCGGTGGTAGGCCATAGCATCGGCTGCCGGCTTTAAAGTTACCACCCACCAGACAAAGCCATGCCGCCAAGCGATCCGTCGTGTTCCGGCGTGATGTCTGGTGAAGCCGTACGGTGGAATTTGGGTCTGAGCAGTTGTGTTGCGATGTATACCGGTTATGATGCACCAGTTGTTGTTGCGTCGGAGGTTTGATCGTGGAGGGTAGCGGGATCCGAAGCACGGTGCTCCGCTGGCCGACCGTAGGTAGTTGGGGGCCCAAGTAGTGTGCCAGCCACACACGAAAGGCTGCCCCGCCAACTGCGAAAAATCCCAGGGTGGCCCCATCGTGCCGGTTGGCGACCGGGTGAGAGGACCCGATGGCGATCCCTGGGGGGGTTCGGGCGTCCCCGCAGTCTCCAGATCAACCCTCCACTGGCGCAGCAACTCTGGTTTGTGTTGTCGAGGTTAACATCGCATCACCTCGCTCATCTGCCATATTCCACCATTCCTATTCACTCCAAATTAAAAAATCAATGAAAGGTAAAAAGAGAAGCAAGTGTCAACAGCGGATGCACGTCCTCTCATTCAAAGTGCACCTCTCAAACATTAGAGGACTGCACTCCAATCTCGATGCGGTCCACCACCATCTAGAGACTGACAAGCCACACTTGCTTTTCTTGACGGAGACGCAGATTAGATGTCCGGCAGATGCGGCGTACCTCAACTACCCGGGATACTCATTGGAGCATCATTTCCTGCAGCGTGCCGGGGTCTGTGTGTACGTCCGTAATGACATCTGCTGTCAGCGTCTCCGTCACCTTGAGGACACAACTCTTTCCACGCTATGGCTGTTGGTGGACACTGGCATGGACAAAATTGTCTATGCCTGTGTCTATCGATCGCACAGCGGTGATCAGGAGACAACTCGAATGTTTGACCACCTTAGTGAGGCCGCCGATAAGGCTCTGCATCGGCACCCTGATGCGCAGCTCGTCGCTCTGGGGGACTTTAATGCCTGTCACCAAGACTGGCTTTTCCCGTACCAGAGGACCGACCATACTGGGAGAGAAGCGCGAAACTTTGCGGTATCGATGGGCCTGTCCCAGCTGGTGAAGCAAGCGACTAGGGTGCCTGATGTAGCTGGTCATACTGCCAACTGTCTGGACCTTCTGCTGACCACCGATCCAGACAGATGTATCGTAACAGTTTCTTCACCACTTGGAACTTCAGATCACTGTCTGGTGAAGTCTGTATCGTCCTTCTCCCCACTTGACTGCGACTCTCGTGGTGAACGGCGAATGTGGCGATACAAGTCAGCAGATTGGGATGAGATGCGTCACTTTTTTGCGTCTTACCCTTGGCAGCGGGTCTGCTTCTCTTCTAAGGATCCGTCGAGGTGTGCGGATGCTGTGTCCGATGTGGTGCGTCAAGCTATGGAATATTTCATTCCTTATAGTGACGTACCCATCGGAAGCTCAGCTCACCCATGGTTCAACGCTGATTGCGTTCAAGCTGAAGAGCGGAAGCATTCGGCGTTTCTAGCCTGGGTTGACGCTCGTGACCGCAAATCTCCGGATCTGAGCTCAGCAAAGAGAGCCTTTAACCGTGCTGCCAAGTCCTACAAAAAGGCACTAAAGAAGGCTCGCTTTGACCGCATTGCCCATATTGGCACAAAGCTTTCTGCACAGCCATCCGGTAGCAGAGCTTTCTGGTCCCTTGCCAAATCGGTCGAAGCGAACTTCTGTCGGCCCACATTGCCTCCGCTGGTTAAACCTGACGGAACACTGGCTCATACGGCGAGAGAGAAAGCAGGTCTCTTTGCATCTCTCTTCGCCCATAATTCTCGTCTTGATACTGGCAGTGCTACTCCACCGACTCTACCTCACTGCGACACTTCGATGCCCGAAGTTCGCATAAGGAACAAAGAAGTTCTGAGAGCACTGTGTCGTCTAGACGTGAATAAAGCTAGTGGACCAGATGGTATACCAGCGATTGTTCTCAAGGCTTGTGCGCCCGAGTTGTCTCCTATATTGACACGCTTGTATCGCTTCTCGTTTAGGACTGGAATAGTGCCCAAGTCCTGGAAGCTTGCCAACGTGCAACCCGTGCCCAAAAAGGGCAGTCGTGCCGATCCTACCAACTATCGGCCGATTTCGGTAACCTCCATACTCTGCAAGATTATGGAGCGTGTATTGAACTCGCGCCTCATGGCATACCTAGAAGGTAACGATCTCCTCAGTGATCGACAGTACGGGTTTCGCCGCAATCGATCCACTGGGGACCTACTAGTGTATGCCACCCACTTGTGGGGCGAGGCCCTCGAGAAGAATGGGGAAGCAATTGCTGTCTCCTTAGATGTCTCGAAGGCCTTCGACAGGGTATGGCATGCTAGCCTCTTGAGTAAGCTTCCAGCATACGGCATTTCTCCTGGTCTGATTAACTGGGTAAAAGACTTCCTGGGAGAACGGTCTCTTCGAGTTGTTGTCGATGGATGCTCATCAGAGCCCATGACGACTAATGCCGGAGTTCCTCAGGGGTCAGTGCTCTCTGCAACTCTTTTCCTGCTGCATATTAATGATCTGCTGATGCCCGGTATATATGGGTATGCAGATGATAGCACAGTTGTAGAGAGATACCTGCCAGGTGCTCGGGCTAGTAAAGAGCAAATCCGGTCCGAACGAGAGGCTATGGTAGAGCGTACGAATACCTCGCTTCAGGCAGTCTCCAAGTGGGGCGAAACCAATCTGGTGGGATTCAACGCCGCCAAAACACAGGCGTGTCTGTTCACCGCCAAAAGGAGCCCGTTCACCTCGGCTCCTACTTTTCAGAATGTATCTTTGGATTGTACCGACCGCCTTCAGCTCTTGGGTGTCGAAATTTCCTCCGACCTCAATTTTGGGCGGTTCATTGAGTCCAAAGCCAAAGTAGCTGCTAGGAAACTAGGCGTTCTCGCAAAAGTCCGGCGGTACTTCACACCGAGACAGCTTTTAATTTTATACAAAGCACAGGTCCGATCGTGTGTGGAGTACTGCAGCCACATATGGGCTGGTGCTGCAAAGTGCCACCTGGCAGCTTTGGACTCGGTGGAAAGGCGTGCGAAGAGGCTGATTGGTGATCCAGATTTGGTTAAGTCCAATCTTCAAAGCCTTGAGCACAGGCGTAGGGTAGCCAGCCTTTCGGTGTTTTACAGATTGCATTTTGGAGAGTGTGCGCAGGAACTGCATGACTTGATTCCGCCATCACATTTCTATCATCGGACAAACCGACGTACGGCGAGTATCCACCCTTACGTTGTTGAAACATCTACGGTCCGGACTAAGCGTTTCGCCTCGTCATTTATACCGCGTACTTCGAAGGACTGGAACAGTCTGCCTGCTGCGGTCTTCCCGTCCGATTATAATTTGGGTGTCTTCAAGGCTAGAGTGAATAGGCTCTTAATAAACTAGTGCGCCTCACCATCAACGATTGCATCACTGCTTACCATCAGGCGGGATCGCAGTCAAGTACTAGTTTATAACAGATAAAAAAAAAAAAAAAAAAAATCCTTTTTTATCCGACTGTTAGAAGGGTTACTGATATTCAGTTTGGAAACTATCCTTCCAAAATTTTCTTGAGAGAGGCCTATTTGCAACAGTGGAAGTCAATAAATATTGTAGAAACAATTCTTTTTTTTAAGTTGTTCGAGCTTGGCTTCGAGTCATCAAACGCCTACTCTTTTTTACTGAGCAGATCAACGGCGCTCCACCGCCGAGATTCTGATCCCGATTCCCGGCTACCGAAGGCGTGGGCTTGCGGACAGTGAGCAATGGTTAGCTCGCTGTTCGGCCGTCCGGTAACTGTCGTCGGTCAAGTCGTCGAGAGCGCAATGTAAGTGAATTAGTGCAGTGGAAGTGCTACTAACTTAGTCATAAGTCTCATTTACTAACAATACACTTTATTTACTTTATATTTATGTTAGTCTGTAAGGTATGTGTCTATGGGCCAAGATGCCTGAAAATAAATGGTTTATTATTATTATTATTTAATGTTCCCGCGCGCCTCATGGAGTTGTCAACAACAGCAGGAACCCAGCTGGGTCGAAGCCTACTGGAGCCAGGGTTAGTTTCGAAAGACAGCTCGAGCCCCGGTATGAAGGCTAGAAGGAACGGAGTGGATCTTTTAGTCAGCAAGAGTCTAACACTATCTCCCGCTCCGCCCAAGAGCGGGGGATTTTATAGGATGATTTTTGCCAACCATAAAAAGAAAGATCAACGGCACAATGTCTCATGACGTTAATTACTTGTAGGAATATGTACGTCATCGAACTCCATCTTGTACAATCATTCTGAACAATACATTTGACTAGCGAGCAGCAATTTTGTTTTCTTGAAGAATCCCTAAAATTCCCCAACATAAGTAACCATGGAGTTCTTTCCGGTTCTTCTTCATAGACCAATTAGAACCGTGCTTTAGCTTCTGGCGTTTTATAAGTATGCCTATGTGAAATAAATAATCCCACTGAAAACATACCTGTTAAAAAGGGGGCCAAGTTCCTATCGGCTAATTGTTCGCCTAAAAAAGGGTTGAAATCCAATCCAATGCCAAGTTTAGATGCACTTTAAAATCGATCATAATCATCTTCATCAACAGCCTGATCATCGTTTTTGAACTTGGCAGGTTTTCATGCTACACTTAACACTTAACATTAATTATATAATTTAAATAAAAACGTCAAATGTCAATAAACAACCCGCCCCTGATCGTTCCCGGTGCAAAGGTGCCCATAACACTCGCCGCATTACCTCGCTGAATAGCGATGGCCATTCTTTGCACCAAGAACGACCTGGACCGGGAGTCACCCGTTGCCTCACCGAGCCTTCGGCCCAAATCTCGCACAAAAGACTTTGCCTCCATACTCCAACTGCCCAGAGTCTCCACAGCAACCGGCACAAAATGGTAAAGCTGCTCCAAGGCAGCGTACTTCAGCCTTTTTTTAGAGCAGGCGTCTTCAGCGGCGGCAGAAGCAGTGTGCATGGTGCGACTCAGGTGACTGGCGGCGACAGTGCTGACGCAAGTTGCGTCCCAGATCAGGCACTTCCCGTTCTTCCATGGTACCAGAGTCAGCCCATCCGGCCTCTTACCATCAGACCTGCTAAGACCTGCAGGCTCAAGCACGCAGGGGATGTTTGCCGATATAAGGGCTCTACGGACTATGTCGTTCAGGGCATGGTGACGTGGGAACCTCCCTGTGCAGCGCCGACAGTTCAGTGCGTGATAGCCATCGGCCTCCACCATGGAACCGCAGGTGCATATATGTGGTTCGCACACCTTACAGCCCAGGCGGAGAGCCACCGCCACACGCAAAGAGTCATCGTCGAGCAAAGTGCCCAGATGAGGCGAAGGAATTGCCTGTAACCACGCCCCGGACTCGGGTTGCGACACAGCTCGTAGTCTGGCCCTATCGACTCCCAGCGCACCCTCTAACAATTGCTCCTGGAGCAGCATCACCCCTCTGTCCTGTGTTATTTAAATTGTATCTTTGACAGTTTGTATTTACAATACATTTTAATTATATAATTAAATTTATTTTTTAAATAATTAAATTAACCTACCAAGTTCAAACGAAGTAACGGAGGTTCTTCTCAAATATTAATAGTATCTGAGGAACAAAAGGACGTAATAAAATATTTAAATTCTGCCTTAGTGAGGCTGAATGCTGGAGTGAAACAGTTGGCGGCCAGCCACACATAAGATAGTGTAACTGTATGGAAGAACATCGGAAATTCTCCCAATGTACTGGCGTGTAAATTATTAAGTTTCTTTTTCGTCATAACAAAACAGCTTCTAAAATTGAAGGTTTCCTTGTTTTGAATAAAAAAAAACGGACTCACCCATGAAGGGTTCCGTAGCAGCAAGTAACATAATATAAAAGTTCTTGTAGTTCGTTGTAACTTTGATCGATGTTTTAATAATAGTGTATTTTCAGATTTATGACGTATTTCAAAAAAACCTACTTACTAGATCTCGTCCAAACCAATTTTCGTTAGCAGTTTGTATGGTAATGTACATCATATATTTTTTTTTAGTTTTATCGTTCTCTTACTTTAGAAGTTAGGACGAACACATTTTACTACTTTGGAAGTCTCTCGCGCAAACTATTCAGTTTAGAAAAAAATGATGGTAGAAACTTCAATATCATTTTTGAAGACCTATCCATAGATAAGTACACGTATGGGTTTGATGAAAAAAAAAAAATTGTGTTTCAGTTCTAAGTATCCCCCAAAATTCATTGCTTTTTTCTATTTTTGTGTGAAAATCTTAATGCGGTTCACAGAATACATCTACTTACAAAGTTTCAACAGTATAGCTCTTACAGTTTCGAAAAAAAGTGGATGGACAGACAGGCACACAGACAGACAGACGGACAGACAGACAGACAGACAGACGGACAGACAGACAGACATGACGAATCTATAAGGGTTCCGTTTTTTGTCATTTGGCTACGGAACCCTAAAAATAAATTTACAACTCGTTACTAGCTTTTTATAATTTTAGAAATTATAAAGAGTTTCTTTTTTAACGATGTCGCACACTAAACATGAATGTGTACAAAATCACTGTAGACCATAGTTATTGATATTTTTTCAGTGTGGAAATTGAATTGGTGACACTTAGCGCAGCAGCATATCGCTAAACCATAACCGTGTTGACGTAATAAAAACAGGACAAGTGCGAGCGGACTCGCGTACTAAGGGTTCCGTACAAACTAACCTATGAAAACAGTTCAATTCCCGAATTGAGTTACGAAGATTTTTCCAAACCGCTAAGAAGTTTTTTTTTTTGACGTAACTACAGATAGCTATATATTTTATACGTATAGCCCAAGTATATGAAAAAATCTGAATTGAATTACAGTAAGTATTCAGATTTTTACCTATACTTGGGCTATGAGACCTTGCATTATGCCAAATTTCAAGATTGAAGGTCAACGAGAAGTACCCTATGAATTTTGATTCCCTTGAGAGTGTCGAAATTTACCATTTTTGCGATATAAACAGCCGTATCTTTTTTTTTTCTTACTTTTAGATGTTTGATTTTTTCGCAGCTTCAAGGGACCGCAGACCTGAGTATGGCTTTAATTTCAACTCGATACCTTTTCGCATTCCCAAGATAAAGAGTCTTGACAGCCAGACAGACGGACAACCGCTTTTTTCTTTTGAGGTACCTACCTACTGAACCCTAAAAAAATAATTATTTATAAAAAAAAAACACAATTTACACGATGAAACGTGTGAAGAAAAGTTGCATGAAAAGTTTAAAAATCATTGAAACAAAACCTAATTGAAATAGAATAACAGTCCTGTTATCATGTCTCCCAAAGAATGTCACTAAAATGAATTTTCCAAGACACACCCGCAGGAAGCTAACCGCTTTAAATCTACAAAGAGGCGTTTTCATTTCATTTCAAAGAGTTCTATTTTGTCTGTCTTCTTGTGACCGGTTTGAGGAACCGTTTTACTTTCAAAATGCAATTTTAAATGTTTGAACTCCTTTAGACATTTCAAATAAGGCGAAAAAAAAAATAGACGCTCGTCATCATTATATATTTATGTTTAATTTTGTTGTTATTTAAAAAAAAAAACACAATACGAATAAAATCAGTACGATTGATCATTTAGTCGTTAGTTTTAAACAACACGATTGATCAATTACGTTAAGAAAGACCCCATAATAAAATAAAAAAACAATATTTAATGTCTTTACCAAAAAATAATGACAAAAAAAACAATATTTAATGTCTTTACCATAAAATAATGCCAAAAAAAAACAGGCACTCCGCTAGTGGTAGCGATAATTTTGAATTTTGAAAAATAAAACATTAAAAACCTAAGTTTTGGGATATGGTACGTTGTTTAGATTAGATGAGGTAGTACGTAACCGGCCGTCCGGTAACTGTCCGGACCAAGCCCAAGTCGTCGATGGCGCGCACTGTTCCCGCGCGACTCAAGGAGTTGTCAGCAACAGCAGAGACCCAGCCGGGTCGAAGCCTACTGGGGCCAGGGTTATCCGAAAGGGCGCTCGAGCCCCGGTATGAAGGCTAGAAGGAACGGGGTGGATCTTTTAGCCAGTAAGAGTCTGACACTATCTTCCGCTCCGCCCAAGAGCGGGGGATGTCAATGCATGATTTTTTCCCACCATAAAAAAAAGGTAGTACGTAATATTCAGTCAGTGTTCTTTCTACATTCAGTCTATTTCTCTTAAGGATGCACTCTCCAGGGAAATCAGAATGGCAACCGAAGGGTTAACCTTCAAAGTTTAAGTTCGAGAGCTCATTTGTAAGAAGTTGGCAGTAGTACCGTCACGGCGCTAATTTGTTTTCTTTTTATCTGTTTGTACCAATTATTTCATGTCTCACTATCGTCGCGTGTATGATATTTTTTTTACTTGAGTTAATCATCCAATGACGTCTCCGGCTCTCGGGCGGAGTGAGAGGGTGTGTCAGACTTTTACTGACAAAAACCCCACTCCTGTTCCTTCGTTGCTTTTCATACCAGGGCCGAGTTTTTCTTTCGGATACAAACCCTTAGCCGCAGTAGGCTTCGACCCTGCTGGGCTCCTACGGTGTATGATCATTTGGTTACCTTCAATATGGTTGAACTGTGTGGAGCTGATAATTACACGCGTTATGTTCGTGAACGGATGCTGTTACTTAGACTGTGGCTTATTTTGATTTATATAGTTATTTGTTTTTTATTTAATTCATTTAAATTGTTCTCACGTGATAGAATCTATAAGAAATACGAATATATTACCAGGATATTTATAATTCGATTTCAAGTTTCTTGCACTTTCTTCTCCATAGAGTTTTAGGCTTTTGAATATGTAATTACCATCATTTATCTGATTTACTTAACTTTTTAACAATTCAACATTGTAAAGTGGTTTGTTTGCTTTGATTTGTACTGATATTTTTGTATTTATAATTTATACATCTATGTCGTAAATAGTTTGTTTAATTCAATATTTCACCTACCACAGTTTATTTCAGCATCGTCCAAAGGATGACAGGTAGAAAATGTTTAAGGCAATAAGTCCGCCTCTGCACTTTCATGTACATATATAAAGAATCAAATAAATAAATAATACGTTAAGTCTAGACAAATATAATATTAAACCACGCCCCCTTCTCTTTTTGGTTCGTAAACTATGCGACAGTGTGATTCACTACGACTTTAATAGTCACTTAAATGGGATCTCTTTTGTGAAGACTTAAAAGATAGCCAAACGATAAAATCATGTGTCACTATTAATACGTAGAACAATTTCAGACGACTTCAAGATTATTTCTTACTAGCTTTTGTTCAGCTTCATCCGCGTACATGAAATATAGCTTATGTCACTCAAGAACAAAGCCATTTTCTATCAGTGAAAACATTTTTGCAATCGGACTAGTACTTTCAGAGATTACCTCTTACAATAAAAAAAACAAACTTTAAGTACTTCTTATAATATTACCATAGATTAATAGACAGGTATTTATTTTTAGTTTAATCTGTACACACTATTATAAATTAATTAATTATTAACACTTATAAACAACTTAATAACTATAATTACAGTAAGGCTGGCTTTTACCTCGTACAGAGGATAAGCATTGCCATACAGCGTGGCAATGCCGCCAGTCTTTTGGGCACATTGGGTTTTTTGTATATCAATGGGCACATTACTAGTCGACAGCGATGTGGAAGAGTTTTCGCCATATTTTGGTTAGTTAATTTTAGCGTAGAGTTTTATTATTATTATTTTTTAATTTATTATAGATTAGGTTTTTAATGACAGCTAAACATCTATGGCGAATTTCGGGTAGAAAAGCAGTAATATACACAAAGTTTCATCCAAATCGGTCGAGCCGTTTAAGAGAAGATAAGTGACAAACACACGTACAGAAGAATTATTATACAATTATGCCATATTATTTTATTTATATTAAAAAAAAAAAAACAAATAAAACTGATGATAAATAAAGCCGCGCAAGAAATGCGCCCCGAAACTGAAAAACAGTTTTGAAAACGATAAGGTCGGATGTTTTGATGCTTAAAGTTATTTATGTATGGTTAAAGCTGTTATAAAATGGGAAATCTATATTCATTTAGGTACCAGAACCCATTTGTACCGACAATCCAATTTGTGCACCGGCTGAGCGATTGGATTCTGTGCTTGAAAAATTAGATTTTTTTCTTGACTGTGGCGGAGACCAGAACATGGCTAATATTTTTTCCACATTGCACAGAAGACCCGAAAGTATTATTGTGTCTTTGTTTTGTGTACTTTTAATTTCGCTAAAAAATTGCAGTTATAATATGTAGTTATTTTTGGTATGCCCGTGTTTAACCACTACTTTACCTGGTGGTACACACATTCGGATACTCTCCGATAGTGCCACAGTCCTACAATCCCTAGACAAAGATTTTACCACCTCGAGAATTATAAAAAACTTTTAAGATTGATTAGAGGGGACTATCACCGGACACTGCACACCGAATAAGTACCTCCACACAATAGGCATCACAGACAGTCCCCTGTGCAGAGCATACTTAGAGGGAGAGGAAACATTGCGCATGTGCTCCTAGACTGCACAGGTGTCACTGAAATACGCACACGAACCATAGGATCCCCGAATTCCCTTATAGATGGCCTGAAAAACCTGAGAGGCCTAATCTGCTTTTGGAGAGAGGTGGGCTGGTTGGAATAAGCCCACCCAAGGTTATGGCCGCTATGGCCCACGTACAATGGTCCGCATAGGACTAAGTGAGGAAGCCATACTCAGACATAGACATAGACATACCTGGTGGTAAGCGATGACGTGGTCGACGATGGAACAGGGTTGTCTAGAAGTAACCTATTCATTCTTGACTTGAAGACTCTAAGATTGTAGCTATCAGGAAACACAGATTCCGTCAGGGAATTCCACTCCTTAGCTGTGTGCACGATGAATATGTTCCCAAAACGTTTGATTATCGGACGGTCGGCAAGCTATCAATTGCTCGCCGTCCGCATGCCCGTGCCTACGGTCGCCGGAAGTCGGGATCGGAATGGCTGCGGCTGAGGCGCGAGGACCATTGTCTCACGCGTGCAGCCGCCTAGACTTGACTTTGTTTATAGTTTATTATTTGAAGTATTTAAAAAGGTTTTCAAAAATGCTGTGTTGAACCCTATTAGGATACCTTTGCTAATGCTAACCTAATTACCATGTCGCGTGGTTGATTTATTTTCAAAGAACGCGAGTAATTTAATCATGGGTTTGTTTTCCCTATAGCACCATTAAAAAGTTTTAAAGTTTACTTACATAAATCATTCTAGTAGCTAGTTTATAAAGCACACTAGCAATTTGGGTCATATTTTTTATGTGTGGGAAAAATATCCAATCACTTCCCCCGCACTTGGGCAGAGCGAGAGGGTGTATCAGACTTTTACTGCCTAAAAAATGTTCCTTCTTTGCTATTGAGAGAGAATATTGTAAAGTAGTTGTTTTACCAATGCTTTTACCCGACCAAGCTCAAGTCATCGACGAAGTGTTTCAAGCGCTCCTCAAAGAGATGTTCCTTCTGGATCACGGGCATTTTCTGTAAACACACAGGACAAGGCAGGTGTAGTTTTAGCACAAAATAGATAGGTACAGAAGACAATCTCATGTATGTACCAACTTCACTTTTTATACCTACGCTCGGTGGACGCACACTAATGAGCGTTTGAGTCGGAACGGAAGTGGTCCGAGACGCGACCGAGATATCGTGTCTGTAAGCGGTGTCTATGTGTGCGTTGCTCAAGCGCGCTTTATATGTAGATTGACTTCTGTACCTATCTATTTTGTGGTTTTAGTCAGTAAAAATCAAACAGGCTCTTCCATTCCACTAAGAACGTGAGAAATCATTGGATGGTTAAAGAAGACCACTTAAAAAAGGGTCTGGACAGACAGACAGACAGACGGAAGGACAACAAAGTAATCCTATAAGGGTTCCGTTTTTTTCTTTTGAGGTACGGAACCCTAAAAATGGATATGGAATTTGAACAATTATAATAAGATAACCTGTTTTTGTAAAATGTTTGGCTTTTCACTAAGTATATCAAAATTAATATTTTGCATTTCCTGAAATCGATTTCCCAATCGGCAGAAAAATGTGGCAATCAAAAACATCTATACACCTATACATATAAATAAAATTGGAGTGTCTGTTTGATATTGAAATTACTGCTTTTTACTATATGCATATGAATATATACGGTACAAACACCAAAATATTTTTTTTTTACAAATTTTGTCTGTCTGTCTCTTTGTCCGTTAATCTCTGAAATGGACCGATTTCGACGGGACTTTTTTTGGCAGATAGCTGATGTAATACGGAGTAACATAGGCTACTTTTATTTAAAAAAAAAAAATTCAAAATCCTATAGTCCACGCGAACGATGTCGCGACCACAGCTAGTGTACATTAATTCTCCCAATGTCACCTTGTTTTTTTGGGTGGGAGATCTTCAAATAACTTCTCCCCTTGTGGGTGGAGCGAGTGTTAGTGTCAGACTTTTACTGGTAACCGTAGCCATTAGCCGCCGCGCGCCTCTCGCGACAGTACGGCAACCCTAGCGCGGCCGTTGAGCGTAGTATGAAAAGTGAAGTAAATACAATTGCTGGAATGGATCTTGAGCGCTCGGCGTCAGAGTGGGGATCGATTTGCGCTTTCTATACATTGGCGTGGCAATCGTCTTCGTTGTTAGATACATGCAGCAATGCAGGGAACGAATCAGGAGTGACTTATATGACACGATGGCGCGGCGAGCCAATCACTGACACTCCCCGCCCCCGCGTCTCACTTCACACCACCAAACAGACCGAATATTTGACTTCTGCGCAACTTGAAGCGTCCAAGAAGCATTAAAAATAATAAATGATAAGAAATATGCTGTTGGGTTACTGCTGGATATGAGTAAAGCCTATGATCGAGTATCATATAAAGTACTTCTAAGTAAACTGTACCAAATAGGTGTGAGAGGTATCGCGTATGAGTGGTTTTGCTCGTACCTAAAAAATCGCATTCAGTACGTTGAAGTGGAATATTTTCACCCGGACACTGGCATGAAGACCCACGTGAGATCACAAATGGAGCATGTAACTATGTCTATACCACAAGGCAGTGTCTTAGGGTGCATTTTATTCCTAATCTATATCAACGATTTGCCGAGAGAAATAAATGTCCAGAGTGTACTTTTTGCTGACGACATTTCAATAGTGTTTCCATGTGATGACAGTAGCAAATTAAATTCAATACTTGACGATATACTGACAAAAATAGTAAACTGGCTAAAGGTTCACAATTTGGAAATAAATTTCTCTAAAACAAAACTTATGCAATACAGACCTTATCAAAAACGTCCATTATATATTAGTTACTCTTTCAATGACATACCGCTCCAGTGTGTCGATGAATTTAAACTCTCTGACAGTTGACACTAATGTGAATTGGAAGGCACATATCAATGTTGTGTCAAACAAACTTGCAAGTTTTACGTATGCTTTAAATGAGTTAAAAAGATCAACCGACTTCAAAACAGCAATGACTGCATACTACGCCTACGCCTACTCATGGATAACTTATGGCATTATAGTGTGGGGAAATTGCGTTAACGTAGAAAAACTCTTTATTTTGCAAAAACGATGTGTGAGAATTCTTGCGAACATAGATCAAATGCAGAGCTGTAAACCCTTTTTTATTAAATATAAAATGCTCACCCTAACAGGCATTTACATTTTGGAAGTAAGCAAGTTTGTTAGAAAACATGCGTCGTTATTCCCTATAGCTAAGAATCAAAGACCGCAACGCTCATTAAGAGTAAAAAATGAGTTAGCATTGCCGAGTTCGAAACTAGCTATGTATCAATCAGGACCTCTTGTAATGTGCATAAAGTTTTACAACAAATTACCCAGTGAGATTAAAGACTTAGAATTTGACAATAAATTTGTAAACGCGCTTAAAAAGCACTTAATACAGAAGTGTTATTACAGCCTTAACGAGTTCTTTATGTAGCACTACAATAATATGACAAATTAATCAATGTTGCAAATTATTTGAAAATTGACGCAATGATATAATGTAATAAAGACATCCAATAATAAATTAATTAAAAATTGACATGATAATGATAATAGTATATTGACAATGTAATAATATCTTAAAATAATTTTATATACCAAGTATTGCATGCAATTAAAATAAATAATAAATACATATGTTGCGGTGCCCTAGCAGGGTTCATGTACGAAACTTATATTATGTTAATAACACCTTGTAAATGACATGAATGCAATGAATAAATAAAAAATAAAAATAGAAGCCAGCGCTCAAGATCTGTGCTGGTACATGAGATTGACTTCTGTACCTATCTATTTTGTGTCCCAGGACTACAGTGACTCTTTCAATTAACCCCGCAGCCCTGGTAGTTATCGGCCTGGATGCGCCAGTCATTCCCATTATCACCTTAAAAGCATTTCCATGTAAACTATGGTCACGCCATCGATCTTAATGACAGTTTATTATATCTGGTGTTAAAACTCTCTGGCTCGCTGCCCGGACCGTATCAGGTTACGCGTGAATTTTCACAAAAAAATGTTCGAGGAAAATGTGTCCTGTCATTTGAGGCTGACAATAAGGTCGAGAGTTGTTGGAGATTTGATAAATGGCTGGTTCAAAAAAGATTTTCAGTTCGCAATCCCAGAAGAAAACTTTCAATATAGAAAGCTTTAATTTTGGTACATAAACTGTTGACAATAATTACATAATAGCTGCAAAAACAACGTCTCAGATATAACAATAGGTATGTGGTGTGTATGTTACGTATGTGTGGTACGATGGCGTGTGTGTGCAATTGTTCCTCAGAGTAGGTCCTGAGTTGAGCTATATGTACGAATACTGATAAATGCTGGCCCTGACTGGACAGGCCTACTCAAATCTGTGTGGTTCTATCCTCAAAAGACCGTCTCAGACACTAATCTCCATTTTTCTCATATGATTTGACCATTACACGTTTGCTGTATAGGTTTCGACCCTTGATTTGGTTTCTTGATCAGGGGCGAGAGAAAATGGGAAGCAGTCAGCTGCCAGCGAAGGAGGAGAGTGAAACCGTGAGGGAGAGGAAATCCCAGCCACCACCAAAACCATGTCCTGGGGGTCGGCAATCGCGGAGATATTCCTGCCGTGGGCAGGCGCGACCTTGCAGACGAGGGCAGCTCGCTGTCCGGCCATCCGATTAACACCTAGCCCGAATTTAGGGAGCCTTCTAAATGCGCTACAAAAACATGTCGGCAAAACAGACGGGGCCCATTAAAGCCGATGGGTCTTGGAAGGTAAAAAGCAACTGAAGGAATACAGGTGGGGTTTAGTTAGTAAAAGGCATTCTAAATTAATATAAAATGTCTTTTTGTTCTTCTATCATTCTCACACCCATTCTAACCATACCTACAATTTGTAACATAGTACATATTTTCATTGGCCTTTATAAAATAAGTTCGATACGAAAGGATAAATTAATGTCTGCTAAAGATTTACTCTCATGGAATTCACATAAATCATAGTTACATAATAAATACTACCACTGGTACTGTAGGTCTGCCTTCAATGATTTAAGACCACATCCCCGAAGTACGAAGTACACTTGCGTACGTACAGTCAACGACAGACACCAATAATAATACCTAAATCATTTAAATTCAGACTCATGCAACTAGATCTAAATGTATGCAATTGTGAGCTGACAAACTAGAAAGAAAGAAAGAAAAAAAGAAAGTAAAATATTTATTTTGGCGCACAAAACATTGTAGACAGCAAAAACATGTTCAAACTTAAACACAGAACAAAAAAAAGTGTTAGTTATAAATTGAATGATCACACAAACTTGTGGCAGGTCCGGGTAAACTTCCCGATGATGGTGGCATCATTGTACGACTGCGTATAGCCGTATCCAGCGAGCCAGCTTATGAAAGTCCCACCGGTCCGACAGCGCGCGTAGGATGGTGTTGGAACCACGTGATGGCCTCGAAATCGTCTGTGACAGCCGCTGCAAACATTGCGGAGGCACTGCAGTGTTGCCTACAAATACGGCATAAATAAAAAAATACGTAAAAAAAAGAAAAGTATCACAGAAAATCTTATTACATATTTTGATATTAAATCGCTAACGTGCGTCTACTAGGACGTTTGTTAGTATATGTCTCAGAAAAAAACTCATTTATGTAGATGCTTAAAAAAATAACAAATATTTTTTTAAATATACGGGTACGAGTTAATTTACAATATCAGAAACTGAATACATGCGAAAATTAGTTTTTTGAAAATAACTTTCTTAATTTTTCATTATTAATGTTTTGTTTGTTCTGTGTTAGGATAAGGTGTACAATAAAGTATACATAAAATAATAATAATTATGGAAAAAGAAATTCAGATATGGTTGATGGTTTACTGTTCTATACTTTTTTTTCAGATAACCCCAGAGGATACAATCCAGAGGTGTGAGGTCTGATTCTGTGACAGAAATGTCAAAGATGGCAAAACCATAGGGTACCAGCAGGGCCGAAGCCTTCTGGGGTCATGGGTTAACTTCCGAAAAACAAACCCTGGGTCCTGGAATGCTAAGCAAGAAAGAAACATAGGCGTGGTTTTAATCAGTAAAAGCGCCAAATGGATAATTCCAAATGATATTAGCTAAAAAAGTGGCAGGCAATGCAAAAGCAATATGAAATTCTATGTAGGTAGGCTCCTATATTGCCAATGTAGTAATACACACTAAAAATGTACTTCCTAGCTGAATTTCATGGCTGAACGATGGACCACCATAATACGGGCCCTCGGCCTAGTTTGGTGGTTATCATCAGATGTACTGTGAAACATTGTACTTCTTAAATGTGACTCTTTAACCACAATATGTACATAAATTGTGTCAAATAAATGTTTTTACTATAATGTATAGCTAATTTTGGTGTTGACTGTACAGCGGGTGAAGATTACGCATTCATTCTACGTACTTGGTGCTATAGACGATTTCGGCTATCTGATTTAACGCCACCGCTGGGACTAGGTGTGATATATTCCGCTCTTTGTGTTCAGAAATCTTCAAATTTTACTTTTCTTTTCTTTATTTTATCGTAGAACTGAAGTTTGAATGGTTTATGTGAGAATTTGTATTATAAATTAATCATACATATTCATGATTGTACTCATATATATAAGTATAAGAGTTAGTTACAATATTTACAATGTAAGTAGCTATGAAAATCCATTGTTATTACGATCCAAAATTCCAATCACATTAATGTAAAATTAAATCAAACGAGTAAAAAAAAAAGTTAAATAAAATAAAAACACATAAACATACCATAATCAAGTTAAGTATCAACAAGGCGTTTGGGTAATTTGGACAATATTTTAATTAAGAGTTTATTGCCTTTAGTGTAAATATAGTTTTAATAAGTGTTTCTATTTTTCTTGTATACGTTTTTCATTACTTAGTTAAAAAAAAAAGTTAATGATTTCTTTTAGAACCTAATTTTTAGGGTTCCTTACCTCAAAAGGAAAAAACGGAACCCTTATAGGATCACTTTGTTGTCCTTCCGTCTGTCTGTCAAGACCCTTTATCTCGAAAACACGTGGAGGTATCGAGTTAAAATTAGGGGATCAGGTCTCTTCATGCTGTGAAAAAATCAAACTTCTAAGTTAACGAATACAAAAAGATACGGCCGTTTATAAATTTTTTAGTTTCTTACATCTATGGATAGTGAACAATCATAATTTCCGACGAAAGCCATCTATAGCTAGGCCTTTACAGTTGGCATCACGGATCTTGAACACTTGCGCAGAAGTCAAATATTCGGTCTCTTTAACGGTGCGAAGTGCGACGCGGGGGTGGGGAGTGTCAGTGATTGGCTGGCGGCGCCATCGCGTCATAGACGTCACTCCTGATTCGTTCACTGCGTTACAGCTTGTATCTAACAACGGCGACGATTGGCTCGCCAATGTATGGAATGCGCAAAGCGATCCCCACTCTGACGCCGAGCGCTCAAGGTCCGCGATGGGATCCTGGTACAGCCTGGCGTCTCAGCACGTCAACTAGTCATTTTCTTCTTGCATCTGGTGGCCTCTTCTATTCAGGACCTTTCAGACTCATCAACTATACATCATTATTTTTAGTTTAAGCGAAAACTGAGAATAGTTTTCAGGATTCCAATAGTTTTACACCATGTTATATTTTTTCCCTAAAATATTTAAAAAGGCCACAAGTTGGACACCAACACTAAGTTCAACACAGGTTACGGCAGGTCATAGTGGGCATTAGGTACAGCTGGGTGCAAGTGCAAAACAATTCTTCGGTCGCCTGGATTGCCCGATGACCTTGTATTTCTGCTGACCTTATGACTTTGTGATTTTTCATGATACAGTTATGAAATTTTGTATATGGCTTCTTTACATGAAAATACTAGACAAGTGTTCACATACTAAAACTGATGTTGTATATTCTACGAGCAATGTACCCTGCTGTTCAACGCCACTTAAGCTTGCCAATTCATCGGGTTACAAATTGCATCAATCACATTTTGTTCAATTTCGCTCACCACTTTCCTTTAAACGCTTGTTTTTCTGCAGAAAAGAACCGATTCTGTCTTTTTTCATATTAAAAAAACTTTTTAACCTTATAATTAGTTTACCTGATCAAAAACTAGCAGATTCTCAATTCTAGATCATTAAGGGTGAATTGCACCATTTAACTATAACGATAACAAAACCATAACCAGCCAGTGATACGGCCGCCTAATGGTCAATTCGACGATTTGACAACTGTTAACGGTTTTGTTATCGTTATAGTTAAGTGGTGCAGCTCATCCTAAAAATCTGCTCATCAGTATTATAAGAAATAAACGTTATTGTTAAAGATTTTGTTTTAAATTTATTAATAAGACACTAACTACTTGTTCACAAAAAAACTACAATAAATATTTAGAAGATGGTACCTTGTAAACAAATCAATTAAAAGCATGCACATTATTTACAGAATGGTTGTAAAAAATTATAATTCATCATCATCTTCCTGCTCTTATCCCGTTTTATTTGAGGTCGGCGCAACACCTTTTTTTCCTCCATTCTGTCCTGTCATTCCTCACGCTATCACAATCTTTCCATCTTTTCTTTAGCCTCCTCCTCTCTCTCCATCCGTCCACATTTAAATTCATAATTCTTTTAGCAACATGCGTTTCTTCCCTTCTATTTACGTGACCATACCAAGACAAACGATTTCCTTTAACTTTTCAGTCACTGGTGCCACTTTCAAACTTATCCATCCTAATATACTCATTTCTCACTTTATCCATTCTCGTCACACCATCGGTCCATCTTAACATTCTCATCTCCGCTATATGCAATCTTTTGTCATCCGTCTTTTTCACAGCCCAGCATTCTGATTCATACAGTAAGGCAGGCCTTAATTTAAACAATTAAAAAAAAAAATAGTTTTCAACAAATTAAATGTAAAGAAATAAATTAAAACAATTAAACTACCAAATCAACAATTAAAATAAATAACAAATTAAAATAATTAAATTACAAATAAAAAAATATAAAAGCACTTTTTTAGTACCTATAATATTTTACTGAATAACTCTGTTGTAATTAGGCATCTTTGCAATTTTGTCGACCGTTTGTTTTCACAGTTGTTTCAATAAATCTCACATGACTTCATATGAGTATTTATGAGTTTACTTTAAGATGAATTGTTGGGTCTTAGCCAGAGTTTACATTGAGAATATTATGTAATATTTTAGAATGTGATTTAGTATCTACACAATTTTGGCCCGTATATAATCGACGTTGGAATTTGGACTCATGCTTAAATTATATTCAGATCTATATTCAAGGTTTCAACGTTTAAGGAAGTCGATTTGTTGATGGGTGACAATCCATCACATATCGAGCCTTAAAAATCCCCAGATTGTAGCTTCCAGCAAACACAGACTCCGACAGGGAATTCCACTCCTTAGCTGTACGTGCAACGAATGTCCCTAAAACGTTTTGTGAAAAAAATCATTGAACTGTGGTTTCAACAAAATATAAAAAATAAAACTTCAACGATCAATACCCAAAATAAATTCTATCGTACCAGAAATAACACATAATCAATCGACTGATAAGTCAGTCAAATGTCACCATGGTTAAAAAAGTCTTATGAACTTTAGCATTATAAATATGTGGGCACAAACGTAGAGTTTGGAAAGCCGGCATTCTGGACGAATGGAGACGTCATCTGTATAATAATCGTATATAAAAGTTTTGACTCACTCATTGACTTATAATGACATTTGAAATTTAGGGTGAGTTGCACCATTTAACTATAAGGATAACCAAACCATAACCAGCCGTGAAACGGCTGCCTATTGGTCAACTCGACGATTTGACAACTGTTAACGGCTTTGTTATCGTTATAGTTAAATGGTGCAACTCACCCTTAGTATTTCTAAAACTCTTTTTTGGCCCGAAAAGCTGTCAAAATTTGATATTTAAGTTAAGTTTGAGACGTCCTTAACTCGAAATACTCAATTTAGAAACCCGACAAATGCGCAAAATTTCAGCTTTCAGGTCCAACCTGAAAGCTGAAATTTTGTGCAAAGGCAGGTAAAAGTAGGATGCTAAATCACAACTATAAACATTTTTTTTAAATCCGTTCAAAATTAAGTAAGTTAGAAACCTTCTAAATCTAGTAGAAGGGCTAACTGCTAGGTAACACAATAAGACTGAACCCTTTGAAATGTGACGTCACCGACATTATTTTACGCGTACTAAAATGTGGTTCTCACCTAGAGATGTGCCGTTGCAGCCCGAAGTGGGAATATTGCCACCAATATTCATACATCGGGCAATATTGCCACCAATATTCCCACTTTACGGCAATATTGCCAGCAACGTCACATCTCTGTTCTCACCACGCCCCCAATTTTCCTCTTGCAATGCTACTTGCTGCGTAGTTTAATAACCAATTTTAATACTGTTTTTTTTTTTTTTTAAATAAAAAAGGATCCTTTACCATTAGAATTACATTAACTTACTACAAAGTAAATAAATTGTCGAAGAAGTCTCTGATCGGAGCTCTTGCTCTGAGTTCCGTTGCTCGTTGGAAAAGAAGTTCTTTTGACACCGATTGATGAGTTGTCTTTGCACGTTCTGTTGGCCATTTTCAGCCATTTTCATCTTTCCTGCAAATAGCAATTAATATTGTGCGAACAACGAGGCATATTTTGATTTGACTTCTATTTATTTGTAATACTTTTCTTAGTTTGATATCTTGTATTTTATTATTGCAAGCTTTTATTTAGTTTCACATGTCCCGATGTTTGTCTGTAATCAAATCTTCCAAATTAAATTTGATCCACTTCCCGGTCTCCGATTGACCTGAAATTTTGCATGTAGGTATGAATAAATCAGACAATGGAAATTGATTATGACATGGAGCTGATCTGTTAATGGATCCAGAAGGTGGCCATAGGAACTCAGATAAGCCTATCGTATTTGATCTATATGGAATAGTCTTGATGAGTAGATACTAATTATATAGCCATATACCACGCTATAAAAGCTTGCTATGAAAAAATTATTTTCATTTACAAAAAGGTTTTATCGATTTGATATTGTTTAATGATGTAATGTCACTGACCTCTACTAGTAATGTATTGTTAAGTATTTTTTGACTTATGTTTGTTGATTTGTAAGAATATCTTATCGATAATGACTATGAAACTTTTGACAATACCGACATTCAGGCAGATTGAAACTCTGTGGGTAAAAAAGCTATTTCAGGTAATACGTAAGCAGTCGTAGGTAGGTTTTGTGCGTCGTCATGGGGCTTACAAATTATGAATGAAAGTTGTGGGAAGTTGTGGGTCGTTTCCTAGTACCACGTATGGTACTAGGAAATCTAAAAGGTCGTGACAGAAAGTACGGCACGCTTCGTCTTTTTAAGAATCTATTCATAGCTACATATCTATAAATAAAGCTGAAGTGTCGGTTTGTAATATCAATATATTTTTCTTAAGAAATGCTTCTGATAAATACGATCATCATCATCACAATCGCAGTGTGCCCTGCTTGGGCGGAGCATCGCCGTGTCCTCGTGGGGGTGATCGGTAGTGGAGACCTCTCGCGCCGGGCCTTGGTCGAGGCCATGGTCCAGAGCGAGGAGGAGTGGCAGGCAGTCACCGACTTCTGCGAAGCAGTAATGATCGCTAAGGAGGAGGCCGACCGCATCAGGCAACGGCGCTCTTGCCGTCGTTCCGATCCCGATTTCCAGCCACCGTAGGCGCGGGCTTGCGGACATTGAGAAATGGGTAGCTCGCTGTTCGGCCGTCCGGTAACTGTCCGGACAAAGCCCAAGTCGTCGACGGCGCGCGGTGTTCCCGCGCGCCTCAAGGCGTTGTCAGCAACAGCAGGGGCTAAGCCGGGTCGAAGCCTACTGGGGCCAGGGTTATCCGAAAGGGCGCTCGAGCCCCGGTATGGGTATAGGCTTGAAAGAACGGGATGGGTTTTTAAGTCAGTAAGAGTCTGACACTATCTCCCGCTCAGGCCAAGAGCGGGGGTTGTCATAGGATGATTTTTCCCATCGAAAAATAAAAATCATCATTATCGTCATTATCAGCCTTATTAATGTGCCGTAATCCATCATGTAGGCCCTGTGCGGATTGATGAATGTCACATGATGTGACATTCACCAACACCTATGATATTATTACCGAGTCAACACGCACTGGGCCCGCGTGGTGGATTACGGCCCATTCCCTCTCCTAGAGAAGAGGCTTGAGTCCCAATCGTGGGAACATTAAAAAGGCTGGCGATGATGATGATTGAATTAAAAAATCTGCAGATATCATACTTGCGAATATTTTTCCTTGAATTATTTTTTATTCATACGTATAGAGATCGTTAAAAGACTATAGTCACATTCCTCAATTGATTTATTTAAAAAGTTCCCTACCAGCACTTATCTCTGGCGTCTTTTTAGCGTGTTGAAGACAAAACTACCTATTTAAATTCCTTGCCTGACCCGGTATTCGGACACGGTAATGCCGTCTGCCGATGCTGTCATTAGATCACTACGTGACCAGGTAACAGGGCATGTGATGCAGGATGGAAGGTGGGACATGGTCTGCGGAGAGACGCCGCACAAACACTGAGGGACGGAACCGTCCAGGAACCCCCATTTGTTTGTCTGGCCTATTGGTCTAGTGGTTAGTGGCCCTGACTGCTACGCCGGAGATCGTGGGTTTGTTTCCCACCCAGGGCAAAAGTTTGGGTGATGAGCATGACCATTTGTTCTGTGTCTGGGTGTAAATTATTATGTATGTATTTAGAATTATATAAGTAGGTATGTTTATCAGTTGTCTAGTACTCATAACACAAGCTCTGCTTAGCTTGAGACTAGACGACGTTGTGTGATAGTTGTGGAATATTATTATTATCTATTATTATCTGTGGAGATTGTCTTTGCTGCGCCCAACCTGGGTGCGGACTTATCTCTGTTAAAAACCAAAAGGAATTTTAAACTTAACAATCATTGAATACATAAAAAACCAATTGTTTAATTTATTTTAAGGGGAGTCTTGAGTTAAAGAAGATGAATTTGTTAATAAACGATCCTTAAAACAAAGCTGATAAAAACAAATGGAAGGACTTAATTTGTTTTCGATTCTGTTTCGTTAACATTTATTTTGTCTGAACTGAAAGTATTGAGCTTGTAACTCTGACTCGAGTTCAATAGCCTTAATTTAGGGCTTTGATCGAATTCTGTTTATTTATTAATAAACTACAGATACTCATATATACTTATTTATTCATGTAATGGTATGAACTTAGAGTAACTAATAAAGTTAGAAGCCATGCGTTGAAGGATTCAGGCGGAAGAAATGGCCGGATGCCACTATTGCGTTGACCGCCGGAGGACATGGTGGAGCATGGTCCCCGCTTAGGCGGAGCACTGCCATATTCTAGTGTAGGCGATTGGCAGCGGTCGATGGTCCGGAGCGAGGACATGGTATATCCTCACGCCCCAACCGCCGCGACAGATAACTCCCCAGGCATCGAGAATCGCAGAACGATCTTCAGCTACCGTAGACCGTAGGCATGGGCTTGTGAACGACGAGCAATGGGTAGCTTGCCATCCATCATCATTATCATTTTCTTTTAAGCCGAAAGACGTCCACTGTTGGACTTTATTTATTTATTTATTTAACACTTTATGCACATGGGTACAGAGGCGGACTTAATGCCTTAGGCATTCTCTTCCAGTCAACCTTTGGGTGATGCGGAGAAAAAGTAGTGGTAGGTGCAATAAAAGAGTTACTAAAGGTTAAGTTAGTTGTTTATTAAAGAGTTACTTTGCCTCCCCCAAACTAATCACTTTCATTATACTTTTTATTATCATATAAATCCTACATCAATGATATGGCCAAACGAGGATTGATATATCATCAAATGTTAACGTTTAAATTATCTGGCCAGTTTTAGCTGGTCATATTATGAAGTGATCAATTCCAAGATTTAACTACGACCTCGAAATAAATAAAAAATCCAATTGTTTTTCCTATCAATGTTAAAGGCACCCTTTATATTAGTTTATAAGGAAAATACTTTTGCAATCAGCTTTTTGTTGTGAATAGAGGGATCCACTTGGGTAAGTCATCCAACAATTCAGCAATTAATTGTAATAGCAAAGGATAATTTTCCATAAACTGGGGAAAACTGCTGAAAGTCTCCCGAACATAGTCCGATTACGGAACAAAATCGAATAGGTAAAGGCCTGGAGGTAATGGTTTGGGAGCAAAGGGATGAAATATAATGTTTATACGGTAATACGTAGGATAAGGCTAGGTAAATAATTAATAAACAGGATTTTGGGAAGATATTAATGAGGCTTTTAAGCTTATGGGCAATTGTGCTTAGCAGGTTACGTTGTTTCAAAAGACAGCTCGAGCCCCGGTATGACGGCTAGAAGGAACGGGGTGGGTCTTTTAGTCAGTAAGAGTCTGACACTATCGCTCGCTCCACCCAAGCGCGGGGGTTGTCATTGGATGATTTTTTACCACCATAAAAAAAAAGTTAGGTTGCACGGTCCCCTCTATATTATCCTAAGGTGAAACTAAAGATGATCGATGATCAAGTCGTCGACGGCGCGCACTGTTCCCGCGCGCCTCAAGGAGTTGTCAGCAACAGCAGGGACCCAGCTGGGTCGAAGCCCATTGGGGCCAGGTTTCGTTTCGAAAGACAGCTCGAGCCCCGCTATGAAGGCTAGAAGGAACGGGGTGGGTCTTTTAGTCAGTAAGAGTCTGACACTATCTCCCACTCCGCACAAGAGCGGGGGATGTCATTGGATGATTTTTTCCCACCATAAAAAAAATCGTATTTGACAAATATTGTTCAATTTACTCAAAAAAAAAAAAAATGTTGTATATTTCAAACCTGAAACACCTGTTTAGTAATAAAAAAACATGATCACCGATCCACCCGGGTGACTGAGGGGTTGTTTCGATCCGCACCCAGCTGTGCGCGGCTCCTAATGCCCGTTATGACTTGCTGGGACATGTGTTCCACTTAGTATCGGCGGTGTCGAACTTGTGACCTTTTTTAAATATTTTTGAGAAAAAAAAAATAATGTGGTGTAAAAGTTATTGGAATCGATTCAGTTACTGATTCTGAACAAACTATATTCAGGTCTCGAATATACTAAAAATAATGTTGTATAAACTTTTATGAATACAGCCAAAATTAATTTGCCCGTTTTTCGGTTGAGATATTATCAAATAACGTATTCCACTCTGGGTGAGGCGAGAACGAGTAACAGGCTATTAGATACTAAGTAAACCCACTCCTGTTCTTCCTTTTTTTTCAGGGGCCGCGATATAGGGTAGTTTCCAGTGTTAAAATAATTACATTTTATTAAGTCTGTATTTTAGATTATATAAAAATATTGGACACGTATTTTTTCAATTAAACATAAAACAACAAAGAAAAAATGCAAAACGGCATGACGTTACGCGTAACTTTAATGGGCTATATCTTTGTCATTTTTGGTTTAATTTACAAATGAAAAAAACGTGTCCATTATTTTTGAATTATAATAATAATAATAATAAGCCTTAGGCATTAACAATGCTGACATGAAGGCCTTAGGCATTAACAATGCTGACATGAAGCAATCGCTGAAGGAACGCTTTTTTGGCCGCCTGAAGAAGGTATTAAATAGCCTTCTGTCGGGCGGAAATAAGGTGCGCGCCTTCAACGGTTGGGTCATGCCGGTTTTAATGTACTCTTTTGGCATACTCAAATGGACTCAGACCGAACTTGACGCCCTGGATAGACGAGTTCATACATTGCTGACGGCAAATCGGATGCATCACCCACGATCCTCGGTGATGAGACTGTACATCCCGCGGAAGTGTGGAGGTCGAGGCTTTTTAAACGCAAAGACCCTGCACAACCGCGAGGTGTGCAGTCTCAGAGAATATTTTCTTAAAACCGATGTGGGTATGCACCGAGATGTGGTCGCAGTGGACAAGGGACTCACCCCATTATCCATGGCTAAAGAGGACTGGCATAAACCTGTAATAATGACTACTGATAACCGCAAGGAAATATGGAAAGGCAAGGAGCTCCACGGGCGCTTTTTCCGGGCTCTTCACGAGCCTGATGTAGATTTCTTGGCGTCCGTGGCCTGGTTACGTTTCAGTGACCTCTTCGGGGAAACTGAAGGTTTTGTCTGTGCGATTATGGACGAAGTTATCCTAACGAACAACTACCGGAGATATATAATGAAGGACGGGACGGTTGACGTGTGTCGGGCATGCCACCGTCCGGGTGAGTCTATCAGACATATTATCTCTGGTTGTTCTCGTTTGGCTAACGGCGAATATTTGCACAGACATAACCAAGTAGCCAGGATTATCCACCAGCAACTTGCTTTGAAGTACAACCTAGTGGATTTAGAGGTACCGTATTACAAGTATGTGCCCGACCCAGTTCTCGAAAATGACCATGTCACTTTGTACTGGGATCGGTCTATCATTACTGACCGGACTATTGTAGCCAATAAGCCGGATATAGTGGTGATAGACCGATCAGCGCGCCGTGCAATGATAGTCGATATCACCATCCCGCATGACGAGAATCTCGTGAAAGCTGAGAAAGAGAAACAAATGAAATATTCATTTACCAGAACTCTCTCATCAGCCCATTCCAATCTGGATTCAGGCCCGGGCACAGTACTGTCACAGCTCTCCTAAAAGTGACTGACGATATAAGGCGGGGAATGGAAGACACCAAAGTTACAACTTTGGTGTTAATTGACTTCTCCAATGCCTTTAATACCGTCAGTCACGAAGTCCTCTTGTCTATCCTTTCTTGTCTTATGGTCTCTCACGAGGTACTGGAATGGTTTTCTTCTTATCTTCGGGGGCGCCAGCAGTCAGTTCGTGCTGGAGACTCTGCTTCAGGGTGGTGCGACCTTGTAGCTGGCGTCCCTCAAGGCGATATTTTATCCCCTCTTTTGTTTTCTGTTTTTATAAACTTTATAACTGCTAAGCTTCAGTGTGCGTATCATCTTTATGCTGATGATTTGCAATTGTACTGTCGGTCAAGTGTGGACAACATATCGGATGCGATCGAAGAGCTAAACCGGGATTTACGGGTAATTAAAAACTGGTCTGATAGATTCGGTGTGGCGGTTAATCCTACAAAGTGTCAGGCTATTATAGTTGGGAGCCCCCATAGTCTAAGAAAGCTAGTTGGACTAACTGTACCCCCCGTAATCTTCAACAATACGGTGATCCCGTTTGGCTCTGAGGTCAAGGATCTTGGTCTGTATATTGATGCTTGTCTGGATTGGCGGAAGCAGATTGCAAAGGTCAGTCAAAAAGTCACTGGAACGTTACGGTCTCTCTATCGTCTGAAGAATCTTCTCCCAGCTCACATAAAGGCAATGCTTGTACAATCCCTAATCTTTCCCATAATCGACTATGCTGATGTGTGCTACTATGACCTGAATGTAGATCTTCTCAATAAACTTGACCGGCTTCTGAATAACTGCATTCGATTTGTCTTCAACCTCCGCAAGTACGATCATGTATCCGAGCATCGTTTGCTTTTAAAATGGTTACCCATTCGTCAGCGCAGAGCGCTAAGGGCCTTGACTACTCTGTTCTCTTTTCTGGATAATCCTTCTTCCCCTTCTTATCTGATTTCAGAACTTCAATTTCTTTGCTCTGGGCACAATAGAAATCTTCGGTCTGCTAATAATCGTCTTCTACGATGTCCCTCACACCGCTCTGGGCTTATCCACTCTTCCTTTTTCGTCCAGGCGATATCTCTTTGGAATGCGCTCCCTCTGAATATCAGGATGGCAACAAGCCGGTTTTCTTTCAAGGTGAAGGCACGTGAGCATATTCGCAAAATGTTGGTGAATCATCACCGAGCTAATTGGTTGTATTTATTTTTTCACAACAGCATTGTTTTTGTTATATGTATGTATCTAAGTATGTATTTACTATTGTATATATTTGTTTCTCTTCTGTTTTGTCTATTTATTAAGTTGCACCTGCCATGTTTTGTTTCTGCACCACCCTAAGGTCGACTGGCAGATAATGCCTAAGGCATTAAGTCCGCCTTTGTACAGTTTTTGTGCATAAAGCTTTAAATAAATAAATAAATAAATATCTCGACTTAGCACACGAGGTTGTCGACATGTGGAGTGTGGACTCGGCTGTCATTGTGCCGATTGTCGTGAGCGTCAATGGCCTTATAGCCAAAAGCTTCGACGACCATCTGTCGAAGCTGTCGTTGCGCGGTTGGATCAAGGGCCAGATACAAAAGGCAGTACTCCTCGATACGGCTCGCATTGTGAGGAAGTTCCTGTCTCTGGAGCCCTAACCACCGGTAGCTTGGACTCTGCTCCCGACATCGGTGGACTACTGTTTTTATATTTTTAAATGTTTTTTTTTTTATACATATATATTAAAAATATTTAAAAATATCAAAAATATGTAATTTATGAGAAATAAAGGAAATAATAATAATAATATTCCACAACTATCACACAACGCCGTCTAGTCCCAAGCTAAGCAGAGCTTGTGTTATGGGTACTAGACAACTGATAAACATACTTATATATTTCTAAATACATACATATTATAGATAAATTACACCCAGACACAGAACAAATGATCGTACTCATCACACAAACATTTGTCCTGGGTGGGAATCGAACCCACGACCTCCGGCATAGCAGTCAGGGTCACTAACCACTAGACCAACAGGCCTGTCGAATTCTGTTCTTTTGCCCTATTTAAAATGCTTTAAAATATTCTCATACTAAATTCAACGCTATTCCCAGATAACCTACAGTGATCAGCACTTTGCTCTATAAACTAAAACTAAATGTTTTAGTTTATACACATTTTATTCAACCGCATTAAAACCTCCAAACTAAACCAAGACTCCTAATCTTTTAAGTACTCTTAAAACCAACGTTTCGAGTGTTCTGCCCCCTACTATGTGACTTGAAGATGTCATAATGAATCGGTAGTGAGAAAGAGATAGTGTTATTTGTCATTCTTTTTTAATTGATATAAACTAGCGCTTGACTGCAATACCACCTGATAATAAGTAGTGATGCAATCGTTGATGCTGAGAGGCACTAGTTTATTAATAGAATATTCACTCTAGCCTTGAACACACCTAAATTATAATCAGACGTTAAAAACGCAAAAGGCAAATTGTTCCAATCCCTCGATGTTCGCAGTATAAACGACGGGGCAAATCGCTTGGTAGAGGTTTCAACAACCTAAGGGTGGATATTCGCCGTTCATTGGAGTGTCCGATGATAGAAATGTGATAATAGAATCAAGTCATGTAATTCCTGTGCACATTCTCCAAAATGCATCCTGTAAAACACTGAAAGACTGGCTATTCTACGCCTGTGATCAAGGCTTTGAAGATTGTACTTAACCTGATCTGGATCATCAACTAGCCTATAGAGTCTATAGCTGCCAGGTGCCATTTTGCAGCACCAGACCGTCTTTTTCATAAACCATGTCGATTTGACTCAAACTTTACTTGTCCGACCAACCACCTGGCACTTGGTGCTGGTAGCCACCAAGACAGCGCTGTCGTTGGCCTCGTTACAAGTCATGGATGGTGCTGGTGGTTGTACATGCTGAGGAGGAATGTAGGTGATGCATATCCTGTGAAGGAGCTCCACATTGGCACTGTCTTTGCGGTTTGCGTCAAGGGTATACCATTTGGATAGATACTTTTACAGTGGCTAATCTGAGCTCGTAACAAGTTCAGATTGGCCAAATGGCAAATGGTATCCTTGACCCATAGCAAATACAGTGCCAATGGGAAGCCTGGAATTCGTATCCAGGTAGCAGATGTTCAACAGAGAGATGAAGTTAAGATGAGTGGGATTTGTGTCCCTTCTCTTCTTCTTATTTCTTCCTTTGTCCCATATTACTTGAAGTCAGTGCAACACGTTTTTTTCTTCCATCCTGTCCTGTCACCCGTCACACTATCACTAACTTTTTTTTTGCCCGTTCCTTCAAGCCTTCATACCGGGGCTCGAGTTCCCTTTCGGATAACCCTGGCCCCAGGCACTATCACTAACTCCTTATTCTTTCATAATATCATCCTCACACTATTCATACATTTTTCTTTTTCTTCCCTCTTCCTCTTCTTCCATCTACATGTATACTCCGAACTCTTTTAGTAAGAAATCTGTCCCTTTGTAGATTGCATTATTTTTGGTTTTGTACACTTGTACAGCTCAGTTTTTCTCTTTTTTGGGTTGGAAAAGCACCATTTAACTAGTCTCACTCTGAGTGGACCGAGTATCAGATTTGTTCAGACCAAAACTCACCCGTGTTTCTTCAGTTACTCTCTGTGTTCCAGGGCCTTAGTGATTCTTCTGAACTATCCCGTAAACCAAACTCGGTTTCTTTTCTACAACTGGATCCTGAACTGGACCTATTTGGTGCAGCCGTGGGACATACAATGTAGATATATTTTAAGTTTAAGATCCCATACTATAATACATGTTTATATCATTGTGTGTACCTGTGTGCCAAATAAACGTATTTTCTTTCTTTCTTTCTTTCTAAATACATAGCCACATCATGTTGGTAGAATCATCACCGCGCTAATGTGTTGGATTTGTTTTTTCACTACAGTATTGTTTATTTATATGTATGTAACTAAGTATGTATTTAATATTGTATATATTTGTATCTCTTCTGTTTTGCCTATATATTCAGTTGCACCTGCCATGTTATGTGTCTGCACCACCCTAAGGTCGACTGGCAGATAATGCCTAAGGCATTAAGTCCGCCTTAGAACATTTATTTTTTGTGCATAAAGCTTTAAATAAATAAATAAACATCATAGTAGGGGACGGGAATCGAAATGACAACCACTTTGATTCTTTTGAGTATCAATAAGATCAATTCAAGTGAAAATGGTCCGTTAATCCTTTCAAGACGATTCAAGATCTTGTACTCAACGACACGGCGAATTGGAAAAGGTATCAATCTTAATCCTTTTATCTATTTTATTTTATTTTATTTCTCTGTTTTTTTTTGTTGGGTAAAAATCATCCAAATTACATCCCCCGCCCTTGGGCGGAGCGGGAGATATTGTCAGACTCTTACTAACTAAAAAACCCACCCCGGTCCTTCGTGCTTTTCATACCGGGACTGAGTTAACCCTGGTCCCAGTAGGCTTCGACTCAGCTGTTGCTGACAACTCCTTAAGGCACGCGGGAACAGTGCGCCGTCGATGACTTGGGCTCGGTCCGGACAGTTACCGGACGGTCGGACCGCAAGCTAACCATTGCTCGCCGTCCGCAAGCCTGCGCCTGTGGTAGCCGGAAATCGCGATCGGAATCCCGGCGGCGGCTGGGGCGTTGTGAGCTCCGTTGTGTGTTGCTTGTGGTTCAGTTTGCGTAATCAACATCATTATCGTTTCAGTCGAAAGACGTCCACTGCCTAAATGTCTTCCGTCCTTGACGTCCTTGTCGGCCTGCCCTAAATGTCGGTATAATAACTAATGCTGTGTGTCTAGCATCCATCGGATTTCTGCGACACTCATCAAAATCGAAGTTACACTGCTCGTAGAAAACCGGTCGAAGTTTATGGAGTGGTGACTACGCACCAGAAGGCGCAGCGTCAAAAATCCTCCCGCAATGTGGACCGATGACCTGGTGGAGCTGGTGGAAGTTCACATAACAGAAGGAATTTATATCCTCGGATTTGAACTGTGAAGTAATACAATATTTTCTTAAATTTATTTTTTACTAGCTGTCCCCGCGACTTCGTTCGCGTTGACTACAGGATTTTTTATTTTTTCTAAAATAAAAGTAGCCTATGTTACTCCTTATTGCATCAGCTACCTGCCAAAAAAAGTCCCGTCAAAATCGGTCCAGCCATTTCAAACAGACAGACAAAAATTGTAAAAAATGTTATTTGGGAGTATGTATCGTACATGTACATATATGCATGTAGTAAAAAGCAGTTATTTCAATATTACAAACAGTCACTCCAATTTTATTTATATGTATAGATGTACATATAGTTAAAAATTCTTTGTTCAGTAACTTAGGTACAACATGATATTAACGTTATTTTATCAATTAATTTTCTGTTGTTTTAATACATAAAGCTCTACTTTATACAAACAGATAGATAATTTAAAACGTGGTCTATCCTAAACAAACAAAAAGTATTTTTAAAAGCTTTTAGGGCCGAATGTATTTGCAAGTTAAATGTCCCACAAAATTTATAAACTGTTCTTTTTTTAAACTTTTTTCGTTGACGATTCGTAAATAAATTAAATAAAAAAAAAAACTTTTTTTTTTCACCTTACTGTCTACGGGGACACGGGCCAAAAAAAAACGCAGCTTCAAGCTTCTCCGAACACAAGGTGTCGCGTGCTTCAGCTGTTATTTGCGGCCACTTGACGTGACGTCACAACATGCCAATCGATCCTATTCTTATTTTGAACGCATTGTACCTAATGTACGTGAGTGTGCTCGTTCATAATAAGAATAAGTACAAGCAAAAGAAAGGGTAACCAAGGCTCTTTTATCTGCCCATATTTTATTGTAATTACAATAAAATATGAGCAGATTACTATGACATGTTTTTTTTTTCATTTGGAAAATCATCTATTGACATCCTCCGCTCTTGGGCGGAGCGGGTGATTGTATCAGACTTTTACTGACTAAAAACTCACTCCAGTTCCTTCGTTGCCTTTCATACCGGGGGCTGAGCTACCTTTCGGATCTAACCCTGGCCCCAGTAGGCTTCGACCCAGCTGGGCCCCTGCCATTGCTGACAACTCCTTGAGGCGCGCGGAAAGAGTGCGCGCCGTCGACGACTTGGGCTCGGTCCGGACAGTTACCGGACGATCGGACAGCAAGCTATTCATTGCTCGCCGTCCGTAAGCCCAAACTATGACATGTTCGGTTTTGTTTATGGTGCTAAATAGGTTCTTTGAAAAATTGTTTATTAAATTCATTTCTGGGGTAGGTTTTAAAGTGGTGACCTAGTGGTAATGGCCAAACATTGTAGGTTAAAACTCAGGCAGGCACTTCATCTTCATCATCATCATCATATCAGCCGAAAGACGTCCTCTGTTGGACATAGGCCTCCCCCAAGCATCGCCACAACGACCCGTCCTGTGTGTCACGCATCCATCGGATTTCCACTACCCTGGCCAGGTCATCGGTCCACCTTGTTGGAGGCCTTCCAATGCTATCACTTACTATATGTAATTAATTTCATCCTCAATGTTCTCTTAACGGTGAAAAAAAAACACATCTTCTGGAAACCCAAAATTTGAAGACTTGGGACATCCATCAACCCACATCGGACTTGCATGGTGGATTACGGCCCCATTCCTTCTTATAGACAGAGTGCACGAGTCATTATAAGGCTGATTATACTTAACATAATCATAGCATAATCAGCCTTTTCTAATGTTTCCACTGCTGGGACTTAGGCCTCCTCTCTAGGAGAGGGAATGGGCTGTAATCCACCACGCGCGTCCGGTGCGGGTTGGTGAAAGTCACATATCTTCGAATTTTTGGTTCTAGGACATGCCGGTTTCCTCACGATGTTTTCCTTCACCGTTTTGAGAGCAGTGGTGATGAATTACACAAAGTATTGCGCCTGGTTGGGTTTGAACCCGCGACCTACAACTCAAGTCAGGGCCTTTACCACTCGGCCACCATTGCTCACAACATTGATCATGCTTATATATTATTTTTAGTAACAAATATAGAAGCATAAAAAAAAACTTCATTATTCCCTTATAATATAACTTGTTTTCCAAACATGATTAGGGAACGCACGACAAATTATGTCATAACTGAATATGTTGCTGATGGATGGTACAGCTCCATGTTAATGTTATAGATATTGTGGAACAAAGTTGGCTTTATTATGAAGTATTCAGTCTTCAGTGTTCGTACAGTCACGAGTAATAAGATGTACGAGTAGTGTACATTGTCTATGTATTCTAACCTCTGATATTCAAAAAATAAGTTTTAAAAGTCATCATTATCATTTCAGCTGAAAGACGTTTTTTTTTTTTCGATGGGAAAAATCATCTTATGACAACCCCCGCTCTTGGGCGGAGCGGGAGATAGTGTCAGACTCTTACTGACTAAAAAACCCATCCCGTTCCTTCTAGCCTTCATACCGGGGCTCGAGCACCCTTTCGGATAACCCTGGCCCCAGTAGGCTTCGACCCGGCTGGGCCCCTGCTGTCGACGACTTGGGCTTGGTCCGGACGGTTACCGGACGGCCGGACAGCAAGCTACCCATTGCTCACTGTCCGCAAGCCCGCGCCTACGGTGGCTGGAAATCGGGATCGGAATCCCGAGCCGAAAGACGTCCACTGTTGGACATAGGCCATGATGAAGTCTATCTCATTTCTAGTCGCACCATCAGGGCTTTGCCAGATTCACTTCCTACGCTCACGTTTATTGAAGAGGGAGTTAATCATGGCCTTCCTTCTCCATAAAACTAGTCAGTAGAACTTGTCTGTCTCTGTTGTGTGTGTCTTCGGCAGTTCCGATGTCCAAATCCAAATTGCCCCACTCGTGGCTCATCACCGTCTCGTTAGCACAAGTTTCGAGTTAACCCCTCGAGCGCCAGGGGTTCATTGACCCGGAACTGCACTGTTTACGTAAATCACCAAAAAAATAAACAAAAAATAAAAATAAAACTTTTTTTTGGATTTTTCTAGGAAAAACAAATATTATATTAGATATAGAAAAATATGTATGGAAACCAAAATTTTCGGCTAAATAACTTTCGTACAAACTTGGGGAAAACACGAAAATTAAGCATTTTTCAAGTACCTACATCCAAGTTTTACAGACGAGACGTATGTACAATTGGCGCTAGTCCTCCATGAGCACGGTGAAGTGAGTCTTAGAATCATGCATGGCATTATTATTATTAATATGATATTTGCGTTAGGTTCTTCGAGATTCATCTTCAATTAGGCCTTTAGTGATTCAGTTATTTGGCACACAAGCCCATTGTGCTGGATGCCCACTCACCCAGTCATGGGCAACAGCTAAGTCACTCATAAAAATGAAGTACCTACGCATTACTCCTTTACTCCACTTAGACCTAAAATACTAAATAGACTGTCAGTCATCCTGTAAACACTTCATAAACCTATGTTACGGTACATCAATTAATTTGGAACCTGACAGGGGTCCCTCTTACCGTGTGTCGTGTTATTACCCTGCATGTTCCGGAATACATCCGTAATTACGAAGCCCTTCACGTAATGGGGGTACGTTTTGTTATGACAATAAAATAATTGTTAGACGCAAGCGTTTGGTATTTTTATCTGAGAAAAGCTCATTTCAATAATTTGTTATTATCAAGTCCTTGAAATTAGGTTTTCTTTGGTAATTGAGGTTCATAATGAGAAGTATTTGGAAAGATTTTGTAAAATATACATATGTATATATATTTTTTTTTAATAATAATATATCTTTATTTCATAAAAATACAGATTTGACATGTTTTACATAAAAAAAAAACAACCTGTGTGAGCTTTTGGTAGAAACACAATACAATACAATATATGGACTGTAATCTGTACACAATAATGGAAAACCCTGCCTCTCAAACTAGGGTGAAACCTGTATCTTGAGAGACAGTGATTCAGCTTAGAATGAGATGCCATAGGTATACAATAGTGGACTGTGCCTTTACCCGAATGATTAATGATAATAAAGACCATATAAAATATAAATAATTAATATTAAAAATTCCATGGCGGTTAGTTTACTTCCTTTTTTATTGAGGGGGAAAAAAAGGTACACACATCAAGGTAGAACTACACTGTGCACACGCTTTGTAGTTCTACCTAGATGTACGCCGATCTGGGCGCGTCGGTCTCCATACATTTTTTATGGAAACTAGGCTTGTAGAGCTACACTAGATCCACGCCACGCGACGTCACGCGACGTCGTTCTACATACAAATTAGGCGTGGTCCACGTGTGCGTCGGTTTTTCTCCCATTCTAGGGTAGAAGGAGAGAATTACTGACTAAAACCCACCTGTGTAGTAGTTGCCAAAGGAAAACTTGTAAGAGGGGCAAGTTTTGACTTCATTGAGTTACCTGATAAACTGTTTTAAGCCTAAGCTATGTAAGCGGTGTTTTACAACTCGTCATAATGAAGATAACGGAGTGTCCAAATTGTTTAATCTGTGGTTCAGTAGAAGACATTTACCACTTTCTGTACAGAGTTCAAGAAAGCACAAATTAATTAGAAGTGACATTGGAGTATTTTAAAGTATCGAATCCTACTTCAGAAGTAGCTAATGAACTTTATAAATTTTGAACGCTCATGGATCTATTATCCATAAGAGCTTTAGTTTAGTATCTAGTCTTCTTCTTCTTCTTCCTGCCCTTGTCCCGTTTTATTTGGGGTCGGCGCAACACGTTTTTTTCTTCCATTCTGTCCTGTCACTCGTCACGCTATCACTAACTCCCTTTTTAGTATCCCTAGTTTAGTATCTAGTGTTAGACATAAATGTAGGTTAAAAATGAAGCTTTCCGATTTCCAAGGATGTCTTCCTTGGGAATTGGAAAGCAGTGGCAAAACTGGGAACATTGGAAGGAGTGGAGGGAGGCCTTTGCCCAGCAGGGGGATAATATTGGCTAGATATAATAATAATGAAGCTGTCATAGTCGATTTACGAATAAAGCTTTCTATAAACAAATACACCAAAAAACATTTCGTGTATATGTAACGAGACTGTTTATCCTATTAGAATTAAGTCAGAAAACCAGTTGAAAATCAAGTCCAAGCTTAGGTTTGTAATAGGAGGTATAAATTACTTTTAAAAATTCTCTAAGGGCTTAGTATGAGAGGAGAAAAATGCCCGTTCGAGGTTTTCCGACAGATTTTGCATTGCAAAGTGGTAATGCTGCCAGGCTGCATAGCGTGTAAAGAAAATGAATTGTCACACTTTATGTACTGTTTTACTCATGAAAATATTTTTTTTAGCAAATTCCCAAAACAAATTGGCATATTATCCTTAGCTCAAAATTGTTATCATCATTATTTCAGCCGAAATACACAGGCCAGGTGTTGGACATAGGCCTCAACCGAGATTTGTCACAACGAGCGGTCCTGTGCGTCTCGCATACAAAGGATTCCCCGACTTTCATCAGGTCTTCGGTCCTCCTCATGAGAGGTTTTTCTAATGCTGCGTCTTCTGGCCTATAGTCGCCACTCCGCACAAGGTTGCCAACATGGTAAAATAGCCCGAAGTATCATCAAACTTAATTTAAGTCTAGGCAGTAGGTAGGCTCATTACTCGCAGAACATATGGTCGATAGGGCCAAAAGGTTTTGGAGTGGCGACCGCATACCAGAAAATTAGTATGAGAGGTCAAAACCATGGGCAGAATTGGTTTCTAAAATATGACCACCTATTTCTGTTTGACCTTAAAGATAAAAATCAGTTAAATTGGTTCCCTTTCAAATAGAAAATCAACAGAGAAAAAAACACTTTCCAATCGTTGCCCTTTTTGTTCGAATAAACACAACATTGAAAATGAACACTCAAAAGCTGTCCTTGATTTGTCGCAACCCATTGCGGGAAAAGCAAAAAACCTTTTTATTAAAAGGGACCTAAACGAAGCCAATCACAGTGCTTTAGGGTTTATGTGCAATAAAAGCAATCCGGCCCGAAGGACAATGTGTCGCGATCGCCCGAACCCTTGCACTCAATGGGCTTTTTTTCTTTCCTTTTTTTTATTTACGCACTATTGCGTCTGGGTTTTGCTGTTGGGCTTTTATTCTTTTGAACAATTTTGATTTTGTTTACAGTACGTACGGTCAATGTCGCTAGTTGGTAAAGGATTTTTTATTTAATCTAAAATGCCTGATTGACTTAGGGCTATATTTCACTGAGACACCAGGTCGGCGCGACCAGTAGCCGCCACCAATAAAATGTATACAGCTCTATAGAAAGTTACTCACCTTTTTTTTATGGTGGGAAAAAATCATCCAATGACATCCCCTGCTCTTGGGCGGAGCGGAAGATACTGTCAGGCTCTTACTGACTAAAAGACCCACCCCGTTCTTTCTAGCCTTCATACCGGGGCCCTTTCGGATAACCCTGGCCCCAGTAGGCTTCGACCCGGCTGGGTCCCTGCTGTTGCTGACAACTTCTTGAGGCACGCGGGAACATTGCGCGCCGTCAACGACTTGGGCTTGGTCCAGACAGTCACCGGACGGCCGGACAGCGAGCTACCCATTGCTCACTGTCCGCAAGCTCGCGCCTACGGTGGTCGGAAATTGGGATCAGAATCCCGGCGGCGACGGCGGCGGCGATAACGCCGTTGCCTGATACGTTCGGCCTCCTCCTTTGCTAGCATTAGGTACTGCTTCGCAGAAGTCGACGACCTTCTGCCGCTCCTCCTCGCTCCGGAGCATGGCCTCAACCTAGGCCCGGAGCGAGAGGCCTCCGCCACCGTTCGCCCCCACGAGGGCACGGCGATGCTCTGCCCAAGCAGGGCACACCTCGACTGTGTGCTCCACCTTATCCTCCGGGCATTCCGCTCAGTTGTGACACCCGGGCGTCACTTCCGCACGAATCCGGTGCAGGAACGTCCCGAACGAACCATGTCCCGTGAGTACCTGCGTCATACGGAAGGTAAGAACGCCGTGAGGTCGTTCCAGCCACGCCTCAAAGAGGGGACTTACCGCCATGATTGTGGCGTGCCCAGAAAGTTACTCACTTGGTGTCCGTTAGGTTGCGCAACCAATTTAGTGGCGCGATCAGTTCGGATGTGTGGCGACTCTAATGTCTGCATTGTGTCACGGTAAAATATTGCACTTATCTATTAATAATATATTTAAGTATAGGTATTTAAAACAAGTTAAGTATAGGAATTACGTCAAAAGTTTTTATTTATTTGCTGGCTTAAAACGCCATTTAAACCATTAACTTACAATAGAAGAACTTGGCTAGCTAATGACTTTATAAAGATCCTATAAGCCTTTATAACTTTCGTATCACAATAAATATATTCTAAGAAACAGACGTTAACTATTTCAATTACAGAATCTGCAACATCAGGCTTAATAAATACTTAATTTTGAAAGAGCAAAGTAAATGGGAAAATAAAGATTTTTTCGTTCGTTCTATTAAAAGCTATTGTCGAAGAAAATAGTATCAAATCTACTAATCAATTAAGGTTTATATTATAGACTAGCTGCTGCCCGCGACGTCGTCTGCGTGAAGGCTCTACAGTAGCAAAAATACCTAAGATGTCAGTGCCGCTATAGTATTTATAAGTAAACAACTTTTAAAATTACATTAAAATATAAGTTTTTTTTGCAAGCGAAGCAAGTGAAGAGAGTTATATGGGAATCCCGCTGAGTTCAGTCATAAGATGTGACTGAAGGAAATAGAGAAAATAATGCAGGAATACATTCCAGGATACAAAAGAGTAAAAATACGTACAAAGGTATCATACCTTACAACACTTCCCTATAAACTACGTTGGTAGTTATGCTGCCAGGAGCCAAAATGTAAAGAGAGTCAGGACTGGTGACGCGGGAGCAAGCGACGTACAGTTGCCCGTGTGAGAAGCAACTCGTCCTGAGATCGACAACCGCTGCCCTCAGTATCTGCCCCTGTGACTTATTGATGGTCATCGTGAAGCAATCACTCTCGGGGAACTGTACGCGCTTGGACTGGAACGGGAAGTTGTGAGGTACGAAGGGAATGCGTGGTATAAATACTGCCTCGCCTACGCCACAACCCGTAAGAATTTCCGTATCAATGGTGTGTCTATGGAGAGAGATGACTTTAAAGCGGGTCCCGTTACACAATTTCGGAGAAAAAAGGTTCCGAAGAAGCATAATCGGGACACCGACCTTCAACTTGATGGTATGCGCTGTAAGTCCACTTGCTGACAGAGAGTTCAGAATTCCACGGGCTAATGTGTGGCGTCATCTTGCTCGGCAACAGTGTTTATCGAGGTGTAGACCACTTCATTCTCCTCAATTTCCGAGAGAATGCATTCGTTATTTGCTGCAGCCTGATCATTTTTGGGCGTCGGCGATGTCACTCACACACCCAAGAAGCTGGTGCGGTATACGACTGATGTCCCCGTACACACAGCGAATGAGTTCTTCTAAGCTGGATACCGCTCTACCGAGAGACCCTGGAAGCACCACCTGTCAGAGTGCCTTCGCCAAGACTTAGAAGGATATCGGAGAATTCTTGCAATGCACGTGCATTGCCGCCGAGTCGACCTCTCATATTAATGGTCAAGCGCAGCTAACAAACTCGTGACCACAACGAAGATCGTTTTAACGAAGCATTTACCTCGTCAGCCCTCGATACCCGGAAGTGTTTGCCGGAAATCGCCACTGAACAGAACTGTGACACCACCCATCAAATGTTCGTTCCTGCGGATGTTCTGCAGGGTTCTGTCCACGGCCTCAACTGCCTTCCTATTGGCCATCGTACACTCATCCCATACGATCAGAGAGCAATCCTTGAGCACGTGTGCCTTATCGCTGTTACGTGACACACCACAAACGGGCGTTTCGGCGCTCTCTCTAAATCGATAGGAATTTTAAACATGGCATGTGCTGTCTTGCCACCCGGAAGCAGTATGGCAGCAATTCTCGACGACGCTACAGCAATAGCAATTTTGCCTTGCCTCCTGACCTCTGCAAATATGTCAGTGGTAACAAATGTTTTTCCTGTTCTACCAGGAGCATCCAAGAAAAACATGTTACCCTGGTTTTACTCAACGCTTTCAAGGACGGTGTCATAAATTTGTTTTTGCTCTGAAGAGAACAAAGTGACAGGGTCATTTTGTATGGTGGTCATTTCGCCCGGATCGTAATTTATCCCAGCGTTATACTCCCGATTTCCACGGCCTTGATGCGGTTATGATTGGGGAGCTGGTAACCCATATTCGATCAGCGGTTTGCAGCCGATAGAAATGACCACATCTGGAAGTGAACTGAGACAGGTATTCAGCACGCGTTCATCAGTTACTTCGTCTTCGTCTCCTGTGGCACGCCTCAAAGCTCGTAGACAATCTTCAGACAGATGATGGCGATACTTCTCCCACAAAGCTACCGGGTTCGCGACTCCACAAAACACCAACCGATCCCAATTATTGTCACCGTCGAGAAGTTGACGTGCTACGCAGGCTGCGCGGTAAGTGGGATACTCCACGCCATCAAATGTCCTCTGGAAGGCGAAAGACGTCGGGCCTCGGACAGTGGGAAGTAACAACCGCAGAAAATAGCATTCGCTATTATTCGGATGCACGGTAGGTATCCAATGCGGTGTCCTTGAAAGTTCCCGGAAAACCTTCCACAGCACCTCCTTGTCGAAGTCGGTTAAATACACCCCTTTGTTTGTCGTACGTGTAATATGAAGGCACCTCGTCATACGTAAGGGATCTCACAAACTGGTCGACTTCACAGAGCTGGAAAAATGTCACCATGTTAACACCGCATTTTTTTTTAAATTGTCTTCCTCAACTCTGCTCAAGATTTTGAGGGTTTTGTTGGAACTTGAATTTGTCAAAACGAACTATACGATACAACTTTTATGAAGAAAATGCACATCACATCACATCACCATCTATGAATTTTAAGAATAACTAACTACTAACCTCGCCAACATGATCAAATTTAAATTATTAATTTCCAAAAAGTGTTAACATGTAACTTGATTTGATTCTTATGAAATCTCATGAGATGGCGCTGCTTAAAAATTATCTTTATGCTACTAAAATTCATTAAACTATGTTTCTCTACCCAAGTTACTGAAATGGCGTAGTTTTTATAGTGTAAAGCTAGATAATAGCATGGCTTACTCAAATTAACATTTAAATATGCATCGTTAGATTACACGCTGTCACAGAATGCGTGAGAAAAATAAAGATTCACAGCTCCTCCTCCGTAGGTAATAGCGTGATAATATGTAGCCTATATGTTGACCCGACCTCTTTAATATTCATGCAAAATTTGAAGTAAATCCTGCAGTACTTTTTGAGTTTAGCTCGGACATACATACAGACAAATAGACAAAAATTCTAAAAACTATATTTTTGGTTTCGATATCAATTGTAGATCACGCCCAAAGTATTATTTAAAAAAAATATTCAATATACAGTTTTGACTTTCGTACGATTTTATAATATGTATAGATTCAATACACTTTGAAGAAATGCCTAACGATTAAACACGTTATTGTGGCTAATTTATAAAAGATAGATATAAACTATCCAGGACTTTTTTGTAGATCTATTGGAGACTATCATCTTTGTAATACATACTTTTGGTGTATGATCAACGTATGCGAGGATAGGAGCTCGAAAGCGCATTTTCATCCGACTTGCTTCAAATTTATCGTCATTTCTCAGTTCCTATGTATCTTATCGTTATGTTATATAGCCCCATAACCTGCCCAGGAGTATGGACCATAATCGTACCAAGTTTGGTTAAAATCCCTTCAGTAGTTTTTGACCCATGCGTGCACATACAGACAGACAGACGGACAGACAGACAGACAGACAAAAAATTTCCTGATTGCATTTTTGGCATCAGTATCGATCACCAATCATCCTCTAATATTAATTTTTAATATATATTCAATGTACAGAATTGACCTCTCTACAGTTTTATTATTATTAGTATAGTATAGATTGTTGAGTAGTTTGAATGTAATAAGGAAAATTTTAAAATTTTCCTATAGGAAGAACCTTCCGTACCTAACCTAACCTTCCGTAGGAACCTAGATAAATATTGTCTATAACCGAATATCATCATAATATGTTGGAAATATGCTCCAACTGCAAATGAGCGTGGTATTACGTTTTGTATGGAAATCCATCCTTCGCCGGCCCCTTAAGGAAGATATCTATATTGTCTCACCAATTTCTTCCCATAAGTAAGTACGTAGGTACGAAAAAAAAGGTCTTCAGCGCGTACCTCCGTATCCATCACTTACCTCGTAATCCCGGGAAACCGGGATTGCTCGGGATCCCGTTAATTTCTACCGTGTTGTTCGGGATAATTTTATTTATTGCAATAGGGATGCCCGAATAGGGTGTTGGATTAAACGCCTTCCCGTTTTTATGATCGCTAGCGATTGCCATGACGCTTGAACGTTCACAGATGTTGGTAATAAAAGAATTTATTTTATTTATGGGCCGTTTCGTTCCGTTCCTTACTTAGGTACCGTGTGTTTTTTTTTTGTTGCTTTTACCCTTTCGCCAATGATTGAATTTTTTCCCAGTTGTACTGAATGTACTTTTCATTGAAGTTTGAAATACAAATATTGATTGAAACAAAAAAAAAAAAAAAAAGATTACAAATGTTTGTGTTTGTTACAAGCCACATTTTTATGGAACGCTAAGCCGTAGCCATCAGCTCTCACCTCCATAAGTGGAGAAATCAGAAACGTAATTTCGAATAGACCATTTACAGGCTTATGAATTGGCAAAATGTCGGTCATTCAAGTATTGCACTTGTTACAGCGTAGATCTCTTTGGAGAAGAACGTGCAAGAAATTCCATGGACACTCTTTTTTAGTTTTTAGTTCAACTTGGTATAATGGTGGTACTTGACTCATCTGGACTAAAGTTTAACAGAATAGGAGATTGACGATTAACACGCGCTGTTGTTGTGGTAATATTCTCGTAAACAATCTGCTATCCTATCCTAGTGATAGTCATCTCCCTAGCTTATTCACAACTAGTTTTGGGTCGACTTCTAGTCTTACTGGATGCGGCTGGATGAGGATTAGCTGTCTATCAGAGCTCCACAACCCGATATCCAGGGAAGTAGACTGATGCACTGACAGATGTGTCTGATGACTACCTGTAACAACTGTCTGAGTGTGTACCTGAATGGTTTGAAAATTAAAGTTACAATTAAACCCGGTTGGTGGCGCTGCAATCGGATTCTCACCAGTTTTTAGAGAAGACAACGTCGGTCCTAACAGCTAGTAATGTTTATAAAATTAAAACCTGAATAAATCAACGTTAAGTCTCCTTATAACTATTGCCATTTTTATCCTCCGTTCTGCAACAAAAACTGAAGTGCCATCGTTAAACAAAAAGATGGCCCTCAAAAAGGCATATGATATGGACGACGATAAAACTCAGGTTTATAGCGACGTAATATCGATATAACATTGACATTATATCCATAGAGTGTCGATAGAACACATCGTTGAGGGAACGACCCTATAAATCCCCAAACTTCTTACATCGACGTCTGTTATGGGTAGTGTAAGAAGTGGGGCTTAGGATTGTAAGGCTAAAGTTGTAGTAGCATTTTTAGGCGACCCGGAATATATTATCCATTGTAGCTCCTACAAAAGCCTGTTTGGGAAAATGCTCTCTGGATAATTTAACATTATTTTGTAAGATAATTTCGAAAAATTATTTACCTGAGAAACTTATACGCTTTAATACATATGTAGGTACATAAAAAAAACTTAAATACTAACTAAACTATTCGTATTTATACTAAAATTTAACTATGTACTTATATGAATATAATACAAAATGACAAAGTACGCTCAGGCGTCAAAGTATTCCCCCACATCGCTGTCATCTGGAAATGTGCCCAGAAACTGGCAGCATTGCCACGTTGAATGGCGATGCTAATTCTTTGGGCGAAGAATGAGCCAGCCCTCTGATCACGTAAAGTGTCGATCAGTCGGCGTGAAATTTTCTTGAAAAGGAGACACGCTTCGGACCCCATGAACCAAGCGTTTCGACCTTGAAAAATATAATTGTTGTGTTAAGCAAAGTTGGTGAAACAGTGCGACGGGGTCGCGATAGACCGCGAAGGAGATGGCGCGACGAACTACACAGATTCCACCAGAACTGGCAAGAGGAAGCCCGGACGTGCAACAGATGGAAGAAGTAGAGGGCGGCCTTTGCCCAGGAGTAGGACAGAACAGGCTAACAAATATTGTATATATTTATTTAAACTTTATGCATTAATGAAACGTTGTACAAAGGCGGACTTAATGCTTTAGGCATTAAGTCCGTCTACTGTCGACTTTAGAGTAATGCCACAGATTACTGAATAGTTACTACGTAACAGATACTTCACTCAGTAGAAAATTTCCAATACCTATTACGATAACTGCCTATTCCCTCGCGTCAACAACCACTGTATGCTAAAATGCGCCTAAATGCTCAAGCGTACAGCAGTGATTGCTTCGCATCGCGCGATTCCACAGTAATCGCAGGGCTGCCTCTTCGATAAAATTAAATGAACATAACTTTTTATCTATGTAATTGAGAACTGTGAATATGTTCTGACTTTTATGTGGCAGTTAAAAATTTTATCATTTATAAAATATTTAACCAACTTAAAAAAAGGAGGTGATCAGACATACAGGCCAAACTGAGAAGTTTGACTTGTATGGTTTGTAGGTATATATGTTTGTGCGCGATAATCTCGCGTTTGGCTAAACCGATATCGATGCGATTTTCAGAAAAGGCTTTGTTACATTTAGGAGCATATGTCATAATGCGTAATGCAGAGACAACATGGCAGGTGCAACTTAATAGAAGACAAATTTTGTTATTATGTCACAAAAAACCTTTTTGTGCACTTCGGAAAAATATTTGAGACTCGATTCGGGAATTGAACTCTAATTTAATTGAACATAAGTAGATAAGTTTGTACGGAACTCTCGGTGTGTGAATCCGACTTGCAATTGCCCAGTTTTTTTTAGAGTAGTAGTACACTAGCGAAGTAAGTATCCGCTAGTGAAGTACAATATAACAGAAACGAAAAATACGCAAGTAAGTCACATAAACCTGTGTATTTATACCAGTATAAAGTGAAAAGTATACAATAGCACGGTTGCGTTGGAAGCGGACGAGTTATAGCTCCCTGGTGAACGATTTACTTGAGCTCGGGCCTCGAGTAAGATTCAGCTGAAGGACTGACGCATACGCATACGTGACTTGAAAATATTGACGTGACTTTGCTTTCTTACCAATTGGGAGTCAAGTACCCAACTGATAAGAAAACAATTTTATTTTATAATAGTACATTATGTTACTGTACACTGCTGTGGCAGTATTTAGATCCGAGGACGATAATCGCTAATATTCACGTGTTTCATACGACGTTTTTCGAAACACTTGAGAACAAAAAATTTACAAACCAATTAATTATTGCTCTATCAGCAAAACTGTTTTTTTTTTTTGTAGTATGGCGGCAAAAAATTGTTCTTTCTTCTTATGCGCGCGCAGTGTGTTTGTTTGTATCTTTAGAGCCGTTGTTCCAAATTATACTTATCATCTAACCTTTTTCTGTTACAATCTGACTATGACGCGTATGAACAGATCACGTTTCATTTGAGAAGATGTTCCAAATTATACATATCGTTGTTCCGGAACATTTCAGTGACTCAGTTAAAAATGTTCCAATCGATGACATACTTAGCCCTCGGCTACTTTATAATATTTTTAATATTTCTGGCTGTTTCTGGCTGACATGCTTTTCGATTGGTGTGCGTCAGTCTCTAAGCCGCGAAAACGTCTTACACCGTTTGAAGGCTGAAACACAAAATAGATAGGTACAGAAGTCAATGTACATACAAAGCGCGCTCGAGCAACGCACACATAGACACCGCTCACGGACACGATATCTCGGTCGTGTCTCGGACCACTCGTCGAACAGTTCCGGCACAAGCGCTCATTAGTGTGCGTCCACCGAGTGTAGGTACAAAAGGTGAAGTACATACTGAGGGGCACGCCACAATCATGGCGGTAAGTCCCCTCTTTGAGGCGTGGCTGGAAAGACCTCACCTTCCGCATGACGCAGGTACTCACCGGACATGGTTCGTTCGGGAGATTCCTGCACTCGATTCATGCGGAAGTGACGCCCGGGTGTCGCCACTGTGCGGAACGCCTGGAGGACACGGTGGAGCACACAGTCAAGGTGTGCCCTGCTTGGGCGGAGCATCGCCGTGCCCTCGCCGAGACCTCTCGCGCCGGGCCTTGGTTGAGGCCATGGTCCGGAGCGAGGAGGAGGCAACGGCGTTATCGCCGCCGCCGTCGCCGGGATTCTGATCCCGATTTCCGGCCAACGTAGACGCGGGCTTGCGGACAGTGAGCAATGGGTAGCTCGCTGTCCGGCCGTTCGGTAACTGTCCGGACCTAGCCCAAGTCGTCGACGGCGCGCACTGTTCCCGCGCGCCTCAAGGAGTTGTCAGCAACAGCAGGGACCCAGCCGGGTCGAAGCCTACTGGGGCCAGGGTTATCCGAAAGGGCGCTCGAGCCCCGGTATGAAGGCTAGAAGGAACGGGGTGGGTCTTTTAGTCAGTAAGAGTCTGACACTATCTCCCGCTCCGCCCAAGAGTGGGGGATGTCAATGCATGATTTTTCCCACAATAAAAAAAACGTACATACATGAGATTGTCTTCTGTAAATATCTATTTTGTGGCTGAAGCTACAATGTAGATGCTATCTTATTCATGACTATATAAAGTATAGGTAGGTAGCCGATAGCTGTATTAATTCCATTGAAATATTGTGCTCGAAAACTATGAAATAGAAGTGAAGATAAAAATGCTGTTGTTGCTGTTATTGCCTTTATACAGTTTTTTTTTTTTTGCATAAAGCTTTAATAAATAAATAAATAGATATTTTATTTAACAACGATTATATATGCTTTTTTTGAGTTGGGATATTACCCAATTACTTCCCATCCTATGGTGGGACGCCCTATCTTCAGACTTTTACTGTTAAAAAACCCACCTATATGCCCTATGCGAGGGCTACAGCAACTTTTTCGAATACTCCGCAGCCCTAGCAGGCCTTTACTGGATCCCTTCAACTAACCAAATTGTCTATTTGATAAAAGTAACGTTTAAGAATATATTTATGATGATTTTTGGTAAGTAGCTTCTTGCTTATAACCTGTGAGGTTGTCTTCTGCTTAACCAGACTCGTGCGTGGCGTCCTCACGCCTATAGTAGCCGGTAGTCGTTCTACAACGAGCCGACACCGGGGGCACAAAATAGATAGGTACAAAAGTCAATCTCATGTATGTACTTCACTTTTCATACCTACGCTAGGCGATCGCACACACGTCAGCGCGTCTCACCGAACTGTATGAGTGCGGCCGGGCGATTGAGCTGAGATATCGTGTCCGTGAGCGGTGTCTATATGTGCGTTGCTCGAGCGCGCTTTGTATGAAGATTGTCTTCTGTACCTATCTATTTTGTGCCGGAGGCGTCTGTAGCGGAGGATACTAAACATACCTAGGCATGAGAGAGAAACTTGATATTCTGTTTTCAGCCTCTGACTGCCCATTTCAACTGTCAGTAGAATACATATTTCAGCTGGACCAACGACCCTTTGTTCTAATGTAATAACAGTGTGAATTTAATATCCAAGACGGAGCTATCTTATAAATTCGAACACATTTTCATGATAGGGGGCGTGTGACACATACTTCATTCGAATCGCTCATTTTGAGAACTTTACGGAGGCACTTATTAGTAGAACCTTTGGGGTAGGTAACATGTTGAAAAGATGTGACGTGTAAACTAATAAGACCTAATACTATTAGCTTGTTGAAGGTATAGTCTGGAAGTAATTCTATTATGAATATAAACCGAATCATAAGCAACACTACCAGTAAGTAGTATGACTTACGTCAAGTAAGTATGACTTACGTCAAGTAAGTCATACCTATGTCCCCTAGATGGGGCAGAGGACGTCCACAGTAATCCTCCATCGCAAACGGTCCTTCGCTCCACGTCATTCCGATGCTCGCTGCTTCCGCAAACACGGTGCGACGCCAGGTCTGATGAGGACGGCCACGCTTTCTTTTTCCTTGCGAATGTAAGGGGGCTGTAGTATTTCCACTTGAACGCGATCGGCCCTTATTAAGGCCACATCCGGGATCAGAGGGAATGTTCGGATTGTTGGAAGGAGTTATTGAAGCCCTCGCAAAGAAAGGCAACTGAAGGAAGACTAGATTTTAGTACCAAGCCGCCTAACAGTCAATTAATGTTTTGATCGAATGAAGTATCCTATTCATTCAAGACTCAAAGACTCTAGAGTTTCTAGTTATCTGGAAACAGACTCGGGAACACAGGGAATTTCCATCCCTTTGCTGTACGCACAACAAATAATGTTCCCAAAACCTTTTGTCCGTAAAGGTTTTTTTTTATTTAGGTAGCATATTATCTAAATCCCACCCTTGGGCGCAATGGGAAGAGTAGCGTAACGTATCAGACATTTACTGACTAAAAAAATCACTCCTGTTTCTTCTTTGCCATTGTTTCAGGGCCCCAAGATCTCTTTCACATCACCCATGACTCCAGTAGGCTTCGACCCTGGGCCCCTACGGTTGCTGACAACTCCTTGAGGCTCGGTCTGGACGGTTACCGGACGGTCGGACGGCGAGCTACGCAAGCACGCGCCTACGATGCCCGGAAATCGGGATCGGAATCCCGGCAACTGGGGCGCTAGGGCCACTGCCTCGTGCGTACGGCCACCTCCTTTGCTAGCATTACTGCTTCGCAGAAGGAGGCGACCGCCTGCCACTCCTCGCTTCGGACCATGGCCTGTACCAAGGCCCAGCGCGAGATATCACTGTCACAGAGCGCCCCCACGAGGACACGGCGGTGCTCTGCCCAGGCAGAGCACACCTCAACCGTATGCTCCACCGTGTCCTCCGAACGGTCTACACAATGATTACACCCGCGCGTTTCTTGCACACGGTGCGTATAGGTTTGATGTCCAAATAATAAGGAGTTTCCTATAGAAGTCTTGGTTTTCACGACTTCTGTAAGAAACTCCTTTATTTTGTAACGGTTTGTGTGAACTCTACGGTTCCTTTTCTTCTCATTTTTACGTAAACCAGCACCGAAAGTATAAGGTAGCCCTAATACCTCATCCTCATATGAATCATTCATAGTAAGGCTAGTCTTTTGTGAATATAAATTATCATAATTTAATTTACGTATGTATGGAAAGGTCTATTTTTATGGAAACAATATTCTGATAAATTAGATTTCAAAGACGTGAGACACAGATGTTTGAAGGTCTACTTGCGTGTTTTCGGAAGTTAGATTTTTTTTTCTATTAATCTATTTGTGTCCCATTGTTTAGACAAAAACCTCCTCTATTTCCTTCCAAACTTGGGTGATTTCAGGCCAAGTTTTCCCCGCAAATATTATGTTCAGTCACACCACCTTAGTCGCGGTCGACACCGACGGCGCGACATCGCCCTTCAATAGGCGTCAGTTGAGTGATAATTTATCGGTGCATTCTTCACTCTAAAGTAAGAGTAGAACTGGTAAGTCCTGGCTGTATTTCTGATAGGTTATGAATATGAGTCGATTTTTTTTACATGTGAGTATACATGTGGATGGATGGAGAGGGAGGCCAGAGAAAAGATAAATGGATTGTGTAAAGAGTGATATGAAAGAAAAGGGTGTAGATCATGGTAGATTGACGGCAGACAGGACAGAATGGAAGAAAAAGTCCTGTTGCGCCAACTCCAAGTAACAAAAGACAAGGGCAGGAAGAAGAAAGAAGAAGAAGATTGATGGAATGTATTTATGTCTTTTTTTATGAATGAAATAACTAACAAGAGTTGTTAAATTCAGATAAACTTTTTACCTATGGATGTTTTTCGGAACAGCCTACAGCTCGGTTGAGACAGTGGTTTTGTAGAACGTTGGCCATACTAGGAATTACTTCTATATAGTGAGTAAGTTCACAATACTATTAACTCACAGACCCAAGACACCCACTTACAAACCACTTTCTGTAGACTCAGATAAAATAATTTGTTCCGTGTGGGAATAGAATACAAAGCACAGCACAAACGGTGAACATTATTACAATGCAAGGCTAACCAGTTCATTTTCTTCCAGTTTTTATTTTCCTTGAAAACTTAATCATATTTCATACTCTTCGTTTTTCCATTACAGAATTCTTTTATTCTTCATCCAAAGAATTTGATCGGTACCCTTTATTATTCTTCAAATCAAGGAAATTGCCCATCTATCCCCAAAAGTAAGATTGGTGGAAGGAAAATAAAGCAATGATGAGAAATGCCCAGTTATCCTTCCCCGCTTACCGAAATATTTCGCTATTCTTTCTTGAGTTTTCGATGAAATAACTGAGTTCCTACGAATGCGGGTATTCTTTGAATGTAGGAGGGTTTTAATAAAAGATGTCTAAACAAACCTTTATTTATTTTTATAAGCTCTCGATTTCCAATGGCTTTATATTTGTTCTGGTCAAATTTTGATGTCAAATGTAGTTACAACATCCATTTATACACTACCTGTATGTACGTTCATCATTGCAGCCGAAAGACGTTCACTGTTGGATATAGGCCTCCCCCAAGTGTCGCCAGAATGAACGGTAATGTGCGTCTCGCATCCATCGGATTCCCGTAACCCTTACCAGGTCATGGGTCCACCTTGTCGGAAGCCTGCCAACGCTACGTCTTCCGGTACGTGGTCGCCATTTCAGAACCAGTTCTGCAATATTGCTTGCAGAACTGGTTCTGAAAATATAATCTGAAATCTAAAATCTGTATCTTCAAAGTCCCGTTTTCCTCTTAAAACTTCAAACTATATTTATCTAGTAGGCAATATAAAATAACGGCAGCTTTACACTAAACTTACATCGTGCTACATTATATTTGTAGTTAGAAATAATCGAGTTTTTCATCTTGTCGCTCGTTTTTCTACGTGGGAAATCTTCAAATATCTTCTCCCGTTCTGGGTGGAGCGAGAGAGTGTCAGACTTTTACTGACCAAAACCCACAGTATTCCTTCACATACACTTTATCGCGAAGTCTGAATTAACTCTGTCTGGGCACACGATGCGTCGCGGCGGCGGTGCGGCGACGGAGCAGTGTCGCTGCGTCGTTTTACATAGAAATCTCTGTGGCATGACACTCGATGCACTGCGGCGCCGCACCGCACTTGCAACCACCGAGACGAGGCGGGAAGGGGTGAATGCGTTGCCACGTCGCGGCGCTGCACGACGACGACGACGAACTACATACATAACAACGTTGCGGCGCCGCACTGCTCGTGTGCACGCCGATACGGTGAAACCTTTGCGATGCGGCGCCGCAACGCATCATGTGCACCCGTCTTAAACTGTCCGCAGCCCTTGCAGGCGTCGCCCTTAGCTGGCCCCTACAATTTTTTTTTCTTTTTGCTGTCTTTGAGGCGCGTAAGGAACACAACTATTTGGGTTTGGTTGGCACAAAAACTCGTATCTTTGGTAGACGCAAGTCGTTCTGCGAATCCCGACGGCGCCGAGGTCTTCTCTGGTGGGGGGCAGGGCATGCAACTTATAAAGATTTCTACATCATAAAACCAAGACTTCCATCGTAGAAATACTGGCACGGATCTTGAATGAGAAGTGAAGTATTGGGTCTCTTTAGTGGTATGAAGTGAGACGCGGGAGCTGGGAGTACATCTTTGTAGTTACAGTGATTGGCTCGACGATGTGTACGAAGCGCAAATTGGTCCTGACTCTTTCGACGAGCGCTCAAGATTCGTGCTGGTATTTGTATCTGTCTCTTTGTAATAAACTCAAACACCACTGATCAAATTTTCATCCGTTTCTCATTAATAGACAGAGTGATCCATGGACATTTATAATATAATAAAAATTCTATTCACACACTGACTAACTCGTAAAAGGTATCACTATCTCCCTAGCCTTTTCGCAACTACCATGGAATCGGCTTCCAGTCTAACCAAATAATAATAATTTATTACACCAGAAAAATACATGTTAACACAGTTTGTCTATACATGAGACAGTCAAAATTATGCTTAATTACGCAGTAGATCTGCCGAACTAGGCGAGGTCCCTGTATTTCGGCACGCAGTCCTTCTTGCCCCAATGGGGCTAAATAATCGAGTTATACATGGAGCTACCTATCAAACCTCCACAACTGAATAATTTGTATAAGGTTTCCATAACATAAATATCAACCGTATATACTATTATCGTCGTGCAGTCGGTCAAAATATTTTTCGCCGTGTAAAGTTAGCCTTACGGGGAAGCGATATCTTGGCACTGTGGCCGCCCTTGACACGCCACAGTCCATCGTCGCTATTAGGAGTAGGTCAAATGGAAGATACGACGTCGGCACCAGATACTCGTATCGCACTGACTTCAAGGAAATGGGTTCGTTTGAGGATTTTGACGTTATTGTTATGATGGGCGTTGAGTTGATAGTTATGGATTTATAAATGTCCTGTTGCGCTCTGCCTAAGACGTCTCGTTTATTTGAATATATTTTTTTCTTTTTTATTAAAATCCTAAAAAAGATAAAGTCATTGTGACAAGGGCATAGAATTGGGTTGCCAGCTATTTTTTGAAGTAATAAAACTAAGGTACTTTTAAAATACATATCCATATTGTTTTATCTTTTATTTTTTTTATTTTCTTTAATTATTTTTCCATAATTATTGTATAGTAAGTACAAAAATATGAATACTCTTTTTCTCTGTGTAAATATATTCTGTATACGATACCATATAATATAATGGAAGTAGCAACCCTGATACAGAACAAACCCATCTCTCATCTAGTATTTTTGAATATTTGTCTTTTATTAATTTAGAAATTAATTAGTTATTACGAGATTATTGTGTCTCGCTGAAAGGAGAGTGGAAGATGGGGAGGGCCCTTTCGTCCATTTTTTACTGTGTTTGGTTTATTTTCGTGGTGGGAAAATCATCTAATGACATCCCCCGCTCTTGGGCGGAGCGGGAGATAGTGTCAGACTCTTAATGATTGAAAACCTACTCCTGTTCCTTCGTTGCCTCCGTACCGGGGCTTGAGCTATCTTTCGGATTAACCCTGGCCAAGTAGGCATCGACCCAGCTAGCCCTGCTGTTGCTGACAGCTCCTTGAGGCGCGCGGGAACAGTGCGCGCCGTCGACGACTTGGGCAAATCAGGATCGGAATCCCGGCGGCAGCTGGGATGCTGTGAGTGCCGCTGTTGCCTGATGCGGTCGGCCTCCTCCTTCGCTAGCATTACTGCTTCGCAGAAGTCGGCGATCGCCTGCCACTCCTCCTCGCTCCGGATCATGGCCTGTACCATGGCTCGGCGCGAGAGATCGCCGCCACCAATCGCCCTCACGAGGGTACTGCGATGCTACGCCGGGCTTTAATTTTACTGATTGGACTGTACTACGTCTCTGTCTTTAATTATAATATGTTGTTTTCTTTAAGTAGGAATTTAATTTGTCTCACAATTTCTATCTCAACCAACATATTACTGATTCCAGTTGTTCGGTACCAATATAATTCTACTAATTAGAATCCAATTCTTAAATTGGGTTTTCTTATTCACCGATTAACTTGTTATTCCAACATTTAGGATCCTTACCGGCGCAAAGAAGACCTTTGGCAATTACGTGGAACTTCGGGTGTTTAAGAATTCATGCCAAATTTCATTAGCGCACATGTAGGTAATCTAAAGATATGTCCCTTTCGAGGCCTATCGCTTTGAGTAATGCATCATCCTTAGGGTTTTAAAGCTTCTACCACTTAGTCCTCAATTTTCTATTCACAACAGTTTTAATGAGTTTGGGTAGACCGTATGTATCCACAAGTATCTTTACAGTGTTAATTAATGTACAACTTGAAACTTTTAATTTCCGGGCTACCTTTTTTTAGGTGGGAAAAAGGGCAAGTTACTCGAGTCACTTTTACTGACTAAAGGCACACCAGTATCCTAAAGTTGCCCTTGGCATTCTAAGACTACGGGTTTCCTTTTCGGAAAATCCCTGTGACTCTAGCGGGCATCGCTGCCACCGATTGCCTCAACGAGGACACGGCTGTGCTACGCTAAAGCGGGATACACCGCAGCCGTGTGCTTCACTTCACTTACACAACAATCTTGTGCTTCGGGCCGTTCACCCAATGGTGACACCCGTGCATTTCTTCCATCTGAATCCGATGTGGGAACCTCCCAAACTTATTATGTCTGGTGAGGGCCTGCATCATGCGGAAGGTGAGGACTCCGTGACGCTTTTCTAGCTAGACATGATATCTCAGCCCGATTGGAAACAGTGCGAGCGCGAGTGCCATCCGCTACTCCAAGACTTACAGCCATAGCATGCCCATTCGGTCTACCCTGGCTTTTACCGTCTTATTGCAGTCTATCTAATCGTCGGTCACGTTTCTGCTATAACCAGTACAGTTGGATCAAGAATACTTTTACAAGCCCGTCTGCAGTTCCAACAGTGAAGTCAACTAGCATCGTAAATATTGAATGGCTGCATTGAACTACATTCGTAGAGGCTAAGCCGAAAGTCTTATAAATAAGTAAGTGGGTAAGGTTTGTTTACCCATTACTGACGAATAACATTGAAACCACAAAATAGATAGGTACAGAAATCAATCTCATATATAAACTTCACTTTTCATGCCTACGCTCGACGGTCGTGCTAGGGTTGGCGCCGCTTTATCCGAGCGTGCTCGGGTGCGATGATAATATAAAGTGTAAAAAATACTACATGAAAAAGTATTGTTCGCTTTCTTTCTCGGCTTGGAGCTGGTAGCCACTAAGGTACTTATCTACCTAACTGTTCTGCGTTACGTAAAAACAAATCATTAAAATACAAACAATTATCTACTTACCTGTGTGAAACAACTAGTAGCTCCACTAAACCCCAAGCGAACGCCGGCGTCCGCGTATCTGTTGTCTTATTATAGTGTCTCAAATTGACGGTATCGAAAGGTTAAAAAACGATAATTTACCTATTAATGTTGAATTTAAACAACCGTCCATTGAACGGTTATAACTTTTTCTTTATTGCTCCATTATTGCATAAAAAAGTTCATTGACGTGTGTCTCAAACGGATGGCACTCGCGCTCGCACTGTTTCCAACCGGGCTGAGATATCGTGACCGTGAGCGCTGACTGTGTGTGCGTTGCTCGAGCGCGTTTTGAATGTAGATTGACTTCTGTACTTATCTATTTTGTGTTGAAACTGTGTGTGGGGAGCATTGCTGCAGGGTATTTGTAAAAGGGAAATTAGGGCGAGGATCATTGTACTCAGAACCGCTCTTTGGGAACGGATATTTGTCTTATTTCCAAGAAAAAGTAGACGTTTTTTTTCATTTCATGAGGAAGGTTTGATTCTTTGGCTAACCGGAATCACAAAATATTAATAAAAAGCAACGTTTTGACATGTCTTTCTTGATTGATTTATCAGTTTTAACATACTAGCTTATGCCCGCGGCTTAGCTCGTATCTCTTGCTCGCTTTCGTTAAATTTCGAAAAACCCTTTCACAGGGCTTCTATCTATCTTGCGCAGCTCTCGTTCGTCTCAGAAGTTTTGGCTGTGCATTTATCAAGCCATATTTTATAGCTCACCTGCTACGTTTTAATTTAAATGTGTGACTAAACAACAAATCATTTAGCTAGAAAATGGGGTTAGCATGGTCTTCATCATCATCGTTTCAGCCGACATACGTCCACTGTTGGACATAGGCCTCCCCCAAGTGTCGCCACAATGAACGGTCCTATGCGTCTCGCAGCCATCGGATTCCTACAACCCTTACCAGGTCATCGATCTACCTTGTAGGAGGCCTTCCAATGCTACGTCTTTCTGTACGTGGAAGCCATTACAGAACCTTTCGGCTCCAACGGCCATCTGTTCTGCGAGCAATGTGCCCTGCTCATTATTCACTAAGTTCGGCGTATCTTCATGCTATGTCGGTAACCTTGGTTCTTCTGTGGATATCCTCATGCCTGATTCACGATCACGCGAGGAAACTCTGAGCATAGCCCTTATTTAGCTATTATTTTCGATAATTTATTTCAATTCAACTATACCTGAAACCACAACAATCATTTTAGACTTGTCAAAAAGTGGACCGTAAGAAAGATTAAGTTGATTGCACGTTCTAATGCGTAGATCATAATAGAGAAGAACGGGTAAACTCCATGGCTACTATCATGCACACTGTTGCGACGGAATTTGAACTAATGTCAAGCACGTCATTTTTTTTTTGTAATTGGTAAAAACTAATGCTTGACTGCGATCTCACATGATGGTAAGGAGTGATGCAATCTTTCATGGTGAGGCGCACTAGTTTACTAAGAACTTATTCACTCTAGTCTTGTAGACACCTAGAGTATAATCGGCCAGGAAGATCGCAGCAGGCAAATTGTTCCAGTCCTTCGAAGTACGCAGTATAAACGACGATGCGAAACGCTTAGTCTGGATTGTAGAGGTCATTCAGTTTATTGTTCCAAAACTTGATAATTACCTCGAATTCATTATTCGAATTAAACAAAGGCCACATGAGATTACTTGTCATTATTACCTTGAGATTGATATTTTCTGATAATATCTCCAGCCATTATGTTGGGGCAAAGTCATTGCCACTTTTAAAAGGTCTATGGGTATCTAGTTCTTAGTAAAAAAATCTATTTTGTTCTTTTAAGTTTCCCACCTACTTCTAAACCCTTGATAGAGACTTAATTTCACCGTCATAGCACAGCATTATCAGTTTATAATGTTCCTACAACTGAAACACAGGTATCATCTCTCAGGAAGTGGATTGAAGATTAAGAGTTGGTAGATGTCACATGTCTTGTTTAACTTCTAAAACACGCTGGTTTTCCAGATTTTACCATTTTCGAGATTGCAGCGTCAGTCGTACTGAAATACGCCTTTGAACCGAGACAATAAATAATCTCATGACCCAATCACACAGAAATAGAATTGTAGGCGTAACCTAAATTAGAGACCCATTACCCGGTTCCCGCGTATCTCGTAAACTCTTAAACGACTATATTAAATTCCTGTAAACGAAAAGCATTGATCCTGAAAAGGTTCCCAAGAATAAAACGAAGCGGTATTTGAAGAGGTTTTTAATAAAATCCTTTTATTTCGTGTCACTGCTTTATATTCTAGTACAAGTCTTAAATAGTAGTTAAAACTTAATATTAATTTAATAGATGGTTGGAAAGGCGTAAACTTATCTAGAGACTTTGTGTAGTAATGGTACAAAAAAAAACATTCAGTCACATTGAGAACCTCCTCCTTCTTTTAAAGTTGGTTAAAAATAAGAACATAAAAGCAATTTCGACTGAAAGAACTTCATCATCAGAAGAGTCTTCATCAGTGTGAAGTTAAACGCATTATTAAACGTGAAACTATACATACAAGGTGTAAGGGACAGCCCTCCACAAACTTTAAGGGTTTCCTCAGTAGACGAAACTGAACAACCTTCCACAATTTTTTTTTTCAGGAAACGAAAAAAAAAACGGCCTCGCTATACAAATACATACAAAGTTTATAATTTTGTATGGCGAGGCTGATTTTTTTTTCGTTTCCTGAAAAAAAAATTTGTGGAAGGTTGTTCAGTTTCGTCTACTGAGGAAACCCTTAAAGTTTGTGGAGGGCTGTCCCTTACACCTTTTATAAATATTGTTTTGAATGTATGGACATATTTATTATTGCTGTTGTGTTCTCCAAAGTAATTCAACATTTATAAGGAACATTACGAATATCAGTCCGATACTAATTTCATTTGAAAAAAATAGTTCAAAGGTTTATAAACGGTGATACAGAATGTAAATACAAAGACAGACAATAAACGAAGAATCGCTATCAAAAACACGATTCCTTAATGCATTGTTTACAAAAACACATTCCAAACAAACATCATTACATATTCATTGGTTAGAACGAAAGCAAATGAACATTTGGACAAATGAAAAATTGCAATGACCTTAATATAAACGCTAGGTTGCGCATTCAGTTCTTACAAAAGAATTGATGTCCCTTTCGAAGTCAAAGTTAGTTCAAATTGAGCAGTTACTGAACTAAGTATTAGCTTGATATTTGACTCAACAATGCTTGCACAAAGTTTAGACTAGTTTCAGACTTTATGTGAGTTACGAAACTAGTACGATTTTTAGTTCGCTTGATAACGATGAATAGGAAGCAAGATCAGCATAGGTACAGAATGAGGAAGTAATAGAAAAGAGAGCATGTATTGAAGCTGGAAACCTTTGGAAAATGAAAGGTTGAATCAATATAGAGAAACTCTTTTTGATAAATGATGCATGAAAGCTGGCGAAAACGTAAATCATTTTCAATAGACGACTTCGTGCATCATTCTGATTAGTTTTTGGTTCTGGTTAGATTGGTTTCTTCAATATCGTGTTTTGAGAATTTTTAAAAATTAATAAAGCCCAATCACTTTCAGGGCTTGATGTTAATAGCAAAAGTTCTGAGAACCGAGTAATTAAAAAAAGCATAATAGCCACGACTGGTGCTCTGGAACAAAAACTTCCGAACCAATTGTCGATGAAAGCAAAAAATATAAAATAATTAGAAACTAGAAGATTTTCAATTTACTTCGCAAACGGTTATTATTGTTATGAAGCCATAACTTTGTTGGACTAATACTAACTATATCGTTAGAAGTATCAACCTTTTTAGCGGCGAAAGAATTTTACTGTCCCCGCACACGGGCCTCAAAAAAACGCCGCCACAAAAAAACGCTAGAAGCAAGCCACAAAAAAAGCTGAAGCGGCCGCAATTCCTCTTGTGTCCGGTGAAGCTTGAAGCCACTTCAAGCGTTTTTTTTTTCTTTGTAGTGGCACCGTCACACACGAGCCACAAAAAAGGACGCCTCAAAAGCTTGAAGCGGTGTTTTTTTGAAGCCCGTGTGCGGGGACAGTTACAGTGCAATGGAATTCTCAAAGGGATTTAAATACCTACTTTGAAGGTCAAATTCCATGTTTGAAAAAGTAACTTTGTGAAAGGTATGCGACGAACGCAAACGATTTGGACGTGCTTGAGTTAGAAGCAATTAATTTAAGTCTACATTTAAAATAAATAAATGTTTCAATTAAAACTCCTAATGGCTGACTAGAATAAGCGAAACTAATTGATAAAGCAGTCATTACTTTAATAAACGTCCCGTGTATAACTGAGATAAAAAATTCTACAGAAGTAGGTAATCATAATGATAAAAGAAATCTTATTTAGAATTTTCCTTTTTAAGAACTTTTTGTTTGATCCAATTATTCAAAACACAATCAACGCGACTTGCTTTGCAACAAAATGGAAAATTGTTGGGTCATAGAATCATAGTTGAAAAAATTTTAAAGGTCAGTTTTATTTTAGTAGCTCGTACTGCCACAGCTCCGAATTTAGAATATTTGCTAGGTCAAGCGACGACGGTTACTTCGGACTTCGTTTTTAGAAAAAAAGTCGAATCAGGTGGATTAAAAACTTTCCAAGGAAGAGCTGGTATTAAAACCTAGAGTTTCGTAACGACGCTAGTTGAATTTCCAAAGGTTATAGAATGCAACTGTAAATCTTTAATAGTGTTGAACAATAGTGATATAACTATAGATTTTGATATTCTGATTTCCGAAATTACTCTTTCAGTACATTTTACTAGTGTCAAATTACAATTATGGTTTAGAGAAAAGGCAAACTATTAAAATTATGACTTTCATCAATCAACTGTAAAATTTCAAATATTTCCGAATAACACCAGTAAGATTAGAAAGATTCAATGAAAAATACTGAAGTCTGTCGAAGATATTCGTCAGTTCTGACAGACTGCACTGGGACTGACTGAAACGGTGTAGCCTCTGGAGACGAAAATCCATTGTTTAATTCGAGCATAGAAGATGAAATCAAATTATCCAGCAATTTGACGGCTGTTATCTTGGTTATAGAGTGAAATCAGACAGTGAAGAGAAGAGAGATAAGAAAATAGTTAGGTAAATACCAGACAAGTTAGAATTAAGACAGGCAAAATAAAGATGAAACTAAATAAAAGGAAAAAAAAACCTACGAAACAATGTTAAAATCGGACGGAATGTGAAGACCTAACACAATATTGATAATAATGAAGGTATAGTCAGGTTGTTTTTTTTTTTTATCAAACTGCTTGCCATCTTAAAGTATCCATGAACATTCTAATCACAATTGTCATTCTATGACAATTTTCTGAAATGGATATACATAAAACGATATATTGGAGTGGTATGTCAATTTGATAAAAAAAATATCTTACCTGACCGTATTAGAATAATCTTAGCTTAAATCTAAACCTGCCTCTGATTGTCGAATGGCACAAAAATATTTCTCTATACACGCGAGAACATCGCAGGCACGATTGATTTGTGAGTTTTCTACATATTTACATAGGATTGTAATTGATTTTGTCGTTACAAGGTTAGGTATAGTATCATAAAATATATTTTTACCTTAATCAGCTATGTACATGTTAATTTAAACAGTATTTCGGTTTGAATGACAAGCGTCTCGATATCTAAAGATAGGTTGTGATATTGATTCGGGCAGGTGCTACCATGGTCTTCTTTGTATAGGCGATAATAATATCAGATGTGATCGGGATTTGAAGCAATTCTTGTGTTAAGCTATTATTGAAAATGCTTTAAGTGAAGCTGGCTATAATTGTATTATTAGATTTATTCGATAATATAATTATTATTGAACTGAATTATTATAATATATAAATATTTTTAAATGATAAATATTTAGTTAGTAACTAAGTCAAAAACCGTATTTTCTTTCGAGTTTTAAAACAGTTGTTACATTTGTATGTACACCCATGGTAGGACTCTTGTTAAGCGGCATTTTGTATTCAAATTGATGTACAATGTGGTTGTTTGCTATTGTGAAGGTTCTTTCTATGGTATCATTATTAAATTTAATAGTCCTTACGTAAGTGAGGTTTCCTACGTCACTTTCGGGCAACCTCATTAGAACGACTAAAGTGTTTGAGGAATGTTAAAGGTTTTTATTGTGATCGATAACAATGAACCTAAAAGACTCAAGTGATTTAGGTTTAATGTTTTCTATGCCCTTTGATATTTTACTCCGTGTAAACTTGACAAAGTAAGCTACAAATGTAATAATTAATTTTGATAGTTAATAACTAGAATAGTTTTTGTATATCAATTTGAATGGTAAATCTAACTTAAATATTACACCCGAAAGTGTAGCAATAGATTATGAAACCATTTACATTTTAAAGCTAATATGTACAAAGATATTTGGCCATTAAAATACATAACTACATTATTTAGAATACTCGAGCAAGAGTTGTAGGTATCTAATATTGATATAGAAAGGATTGATATTAATAAAAGTAGTACGCATTTATTAAAATAGCAATTTTTATAAAAAAAAGTCGTAAAATAAGAAATAGTAAAATCTATAATGTGGCAGGTAGCTTAACTTTTAATAAAAACAAATTGTTTTGCCAACTAAGATGAAAATAATATTATACAATAATTTGAGCAAAATTTATTAATATCAACCTTATCTAAAATTTATAAGTTTGCTTAGGATATTAGCGTAGACACAAAGGACGTACTCGACAGGGCAAAAATATTCGTCGTAGATAAATATTAAATGAAATGTGAATTTCATAAGTGACAAATTATTTTTCAAATAATGTACACAAAGGAAAGGTATATTGGTTCCATAATGAGGTAAGCAATTTGATTGAAAAAATCAATGGAAAAGATATAAAGACAATATTTAGCAAGTCATTTAATTTTAGTCAAAAGAAACAGAAATGTCAATAACAAAATTAATTTTAATAGTATAAATAATGAAATTGTTAACGAAATCAATTGTTTTGATACTTATAATAGCACCACACGTCTAAGATTTGCGCTTTACGCACTATATAGCTACTAGTATGTATACAATAGATATGATGAAGAGAAGAGAAGAAGACTAAGCTACTGGAAATATAGAAAGTTATCATTAATCTTATCTCTAAATTCAATAATTAATTGGTACCTTTCGAATTTCACACCACAAAAATTCAATGACAGAATATCAAAGTATTTAAAAATTTGTTAAATTAATTATTTATTCTTTGTTTTCAAAATCCATTTAAAGCTACTTTTCAATGAGTTTAAAAAAATGAACATTAAAATATATAGGTATATATATAGACGGGAATTCAAGTAAGTCAATTCATATATAATATATATCAAGAATGACAAACAGATTAATAAATGAAACAAAAATCTTTCAAGCGTTGTCGTAAAATATATAGCTTGAAATTCACGTAAGAAAGTTTCAATAATATGATAATACATAACCTTGATGGTTATATGTAGATTATACACATATTGGTCCTTGAAACCGTAGACATTTAGAATCCCATTATCCACTTAAATTACACATTAGTTATAGTCAGCCGTCTTGGACTTCTTGGTCTATTTAAGTTCGACCCCGACCCTCTAACATGAACTTGGACAGACCCTGGAGGCATGTCCACAGCTGAATGTAGACTTGCAGCTCTGGAAGTTCTTGGAGATGGAGCTACTCTGATATCCACTGCGCTATGTAGACTAGCTGCTCTCGAAGACCTGGCTGTGTGGTGGGACATTTCTGAGGGTGTGACGAGGGCTGGTATATCGGTTGCTGACCGAGAACGCCTTGGAGGACTCTCAGGGATGAGCGCCATACCACCCATACCCATACTACTTACGAAGACCGAGTTCTGGAAGATGGAAAGTGTAAATTATGCTGTATTAGTGTTTTGCCGAATAAAGGTGTAAGGTGCGTTTAGTTTTCCATTGACTAAAAATTACTAGGTCTACGTGTGGTACATTAAAATATTTTCGAAATTTGTGTTACTGTCTATCCATTCAAGCTTGTGTTGTATGTTACAATATTATTTTGACGAGTTTTTATTTGTAGCATCTAAACATTTAAAGCTATTTTATTTTTCAAATGGGATCATATTATGATGACATTTTTTTCTTTAACAACATAAATTTGTAGTAAAAATCTGATAATTTAGTTAATCCTTACCTGCCGCGGTCTATGGGACAGGTACCCGCATGGTTGATAAGCTGAGAATGATGCCCCGCAGTCGTATGACACACAGCCGCGTGACAGTGATGCTCGGTGCTGTACAAAGCAGTGTTTCATTAACATAGGTCGGATAGGTAGTGCAATATGCGTAACAACTGACAAAATGATATTAAGTTATGGATATTTAAATATAATTTATCCTGGGTTCTAGCTCGACAAAGTGACATTTTATTGGGGATATCTAGGTAAGTATTCATGTCAAGTAACACAATAGGGTGACATAAATTTTTTGTTTCATACTTTTATATAGCTTCATTAGATTTTTGCGTAGTTTTATTAGTCACTGTCTATGCGTATGTCAATATATAGATTTTGTCGTAGAATTGCACTGCCTACTCCGATCCATGTTCATTACTAGAAAAGTTCTTACCAAGCCGATCTTAAGGTGGTCAGGGATAGTGCTTGTGAAAAACTTAAACATCATGAATTAATGTCAAAGTTTCTTATTAAGTTTTGTTTGCTTGGTGGACTTATTTTTTTGTTTCTATATGACTGATATCTTTAGTTTTATTTTTAACATCGTCAACAAGAGAGTAAATACCACCGAATCTTGGTTTTCTGGTAGTTTCCAGCAAATTTTCACATATAAAGACGAAGGTAAGTCATAGCAGTAAATAAAGGTTGTTTTAATATGCTTATGCCTAGAGTTAGAAAACATAGTCCACCAAGCAATGATAACGATTGTCTCTTGACAATCAAAATTTAGTGTTTATTAGAAATGATTCTGAATTGCGTGGTCACTAATTAGGAGCGAGAAATACCTTACAATATCATTATAATTTAAGCATTCACTTTCTGCAGTTTGCTGTAATAGAAAAGGTTTGCGTTGTACTGCCTGCAAAATAATTTCCATTGTTGCTTATATACATTTTTTCACACGCTATATTTATGTGATTTCAGTGTTAATTACAAATATCATTATCAGTTTTAAGTTCTTAGAAATATGTTTTCATCATATATCTAGTTTCTGGAACGATAAATCATCAACCCGAAATAAGCTTGTCAAATGGAGGTCTATATGCCCATCCATTACCATTGCTGTAATTTTTATGTTTGTTTTAATTTCATTTTGGGAGGTTAATAATTCTTGTTCCAGTAACCTGTTATGAGTGTTGAATTCTCCTCTTAATGCCAGTGCAAGCACACACAAAAGATAAATGTAACTCACATGAGGAGGCACCGATACAGAGTTTTCAGCTAAAGCGCAACTTTGTCGATGCTGTTGCTGGAACTTCGGCTGATAAGGCTCCAGCATTCTAAAGAAAATAACATTTATTAATAGTAGGTATAAAGTTTTAAAAAATAATCTGAGTATGCTCATGAGAGTATTAATGCTTAAAATTCGTTGAAATTATTAGAGAGAGAGAGAGAGTAGAAATAAAAGGATTTTTGGAGCATGGGTTGAAATTGGCATATGGGATATCAAGAACACTATGCCTTTTATCGTCAACAAAGGAGACGGTACATTCTGGTGGCGAGTTATAATATGTAACCCAAAGGCATTTTTGTTTGTGGGACATCATCAAATAACTGCTGTCGCTCTGGTTGGAGCAAGAGAGAGAGTTTAAGTAAGTAAATGTAAACTGTAACAATAGGTTAGTTTTATGACAGTTGCTGAAGAAGAGCCAATATACGTTCAGGCCATTACTATAGGGTCACCACTACTCCCTCAATACTACCTCCTTTCTCTACAAGTTAAGCCCACATCTAATTCTAGCGATTTGTATAAAGCTGTTATTAACTAAATCAGATTTTGTGAGCCCTATTGTCGCTTTACTGACAAAAAATAACTTTTTCAGTAATATTTTGGCCAAACTTATTTACTATAAAACTCTGTAAGTGAATTAGGCTTTTGTGCTCATCTTATAAAAGGTCTGAATTTTATAAAACTGGGAAGAAAGTATTTGTGACTTTTTATGGGCACTTTCAAAACAAATTAAGTTAATTTCTGAAATTTTTAGTTTTTTACCTTAAGGAGTATTATTATTTTAACATATTACAGGTTTGCCTTTTTTAAAATTTAATTACTTAGACGGTTTTCTTATTTTGCTTTTACTGTCTTGAGGTAATATTTGCTTAAATATGATTTTTCATTTTTTTTCCAGACTATGTTATATAGAGGCCAAGTTTATTTGTATGTTTATTTTTTGTTTGTAGGAGGTAAGTACTAGTCCGATTGTTAATTTTATTTCACTGATAGAATAGCTTTATTCTGTACTAGCTCTTGTCCGCGGCTTTACCCGCTTACATAAAATATAGCCTATATAAATCACTTAAGAATAAAGCAGCTATCATTGAACAAAATTTCGCAATCTGACCTATATTTTCAGAGATTACCTCTTACAAACAAAAACAAGAAATCAAACTTTACCTCTTTATAATATTAGTGTTATCCTGACTGATATGGGCTATATTCAAAAGCTAGTAGTAATCTAGAATAAATAAAGGCAAGATTACATTTTTTGTTTGTTTCATCATCTTTTTGCCCTAGTCCTGTTTTATTTGGGGTCGGCGCAACACGTTTTTTTTCTTCCATTCTATCCTGTCACTCGTCACGCTATCACTAACTCCTCTCTCACACAATCCATCCATCTTTTCTTTGGCCTCCCTCTTCCCCTCCATTCATCCACATGTAAACTCATAACTTTTTTAGCAACTTTGTTTGCCTTTAATAACTTCACACTAGAAAATGGTAAATGTTCCTGTATAGTATGTGCGTTCACAAACATGTAAACTCACATATACAATATACCTAAAGCTGGGACAAATATCTGTAGTTCTGTTTGTCTCTGTCCATAATTGTACTATGTATATTTGATCCATGTGGTAATCGCACCCGCGACATGCAAAGCCGTAGTCAATCGTTCAACCACTGCCCCAACCGTTTCGTCCAAATGATTTTTTTCATCATTAATAATAATTTTTAGAATTCATTCTCGACCGTTATGTTTTAAAGTTTGATTTTTTTTTCAATTTAACGGATATTTAAGTGTCACACATTGTGCTTGCTTTTAAACTTTTTCTTCTTCCTGGTTTGCGCAACACCTTTCTTTCCTCCATTCCGTCCAGTCACCCGTCACACTATCACTGACAACTTTTTCTTTAATATTACTCCTGTTATTGCGCTTGCTTTTATACGTTGATCTAAATTTAATTTAGGCACTAATTAATTGTTTTATAGTACCTAAATGTAACCGCGAAGGTTCTGTTTTTGAGATTTCATTTACCTAAAGTAATTGTTTTTCAAAGTTAAGACTTTTTAACTTTGTCAAAAAAACTCACTGCTGTCAGATACAGTTAACTTTCAATCTACTTGAAGAGAAACTTCTCAAGTGCAACTATTATAGAGAGACTGAGCTCAGATTAGCGTAAAAAACTTTACAGGTTTATAGACTGACAAAAAAATTGTAAAATTAATATTTGAATTACTTAATGACTTATATTGACTTTGTAGAAATTAAGCTGTTCGACAATTTGGGTTCTTGCAAAACTAAGTCGTGCTATATGCTAAAGCTTGTAGTCTTGTCTTCATCTCTCTTTGTTCTCTATTCATCGGTAAACCTCTATAACTACTTGAATTCACAATTGTGAAATAATTGCAATTCATTGCCAATCCAACAAATATCGACTTTATCGATATGTCACAGCAATATTGTATTGGATTGTTGGCGCATTGGATTGTAAAACCTCGATAAACTGTAATGAGATTACCTCATGTTCAGTCAGATTTCAATTCAGCTGAAATAAAGTACGCCGCATTGTATGTGCACTTCGCATTCGTCAAAGAGACTGCGATAGCTAAATATTTTGGATAATTTGATTTTTAAGTATCCTTTTGTAATTGAGATTTGTTTTTTGTACAATCATGGATTGTCGTTTTTTAAAAAGTTGATAATGATTTCTAATTTATCACAGTTTACTAGCAGTCGTTAAATTTGTGCTAAATTCTGAGCTTAGCCATTTTCCTATATAGTGCAATAAAAATAAAACAATAATACTACGTACAGTTTATAGACGCACCTGATCTTGCCCCAACGATTGAAGAACAGTGCTATGGCGGCCACCCAGAGGAGAAGGACGAAGGCCACTATGAGGGCTTCTTCTGCTCTCACTACGACACCGCTGCCATCTGTTGGAGAAATTATATAAATTAATCATTATATTAGTTTTTATTTATCACTGTTTTCAGGCAATTGATGCGTGTGTTTTCACACGTCTCATACAACTTTGTAAAATATACGAATGATTGTAGCACTGTAGATAACTGCAATTAACATTGTGAATAACAGAGGACCCAAAATAGAGCCCTGAGGCACACCTGACGGGACAGATTTCTAACCAGGGGCATATCTTTAAAGCATGACAGTCTCCATTCGTTCTAGAAGGAGAAGTACCATCGGTATAATTACCCGTGTATTCAGGCGAAAAACAGCAGCATGCCAAACGAAACAGTCAATTGGAAACTCTGGGACCGTGCAATAGTATCTGAGGTTTATAAGTGCCTATGTGAAAGAAATTGGCCAAAAATTTGTTTTAGTATATTTTAAATATTCTTTATGACCATATGGATAATTCATACGGAAAAGGAAGACCCTGCAACACCGTCTTCAGGTAGCGCACAATACGAATTTAGAGATATGCAGAACAAGGGGCAAAGTTCCACAAACCTCTGTTAGAAAAGAAGGATGCTCCGACCAGATTGGTGTTGTTTTGTCCGAGAAAATGCCCCGTAGTTGATTATATAATAGCGCATAGAACTCCGAGAGAATAAAAAGATTTTAATACCGCTTATATACCGCTTATTTATTTATTTATTTAAAGCTTTATGCACAAAAACCTGTACAAAGGCCGACTTAATGCCTCAGGCATTATCTGCCTGTCTTAGGGTGGTGCAGAAACATAACATGGCGGGTGCAACTTAATAAATAGACAAAACAGAAGAGTAACAAATACAATAGTAAATACATACTTAGATACATACATATAAATAAACAATGCTGTAGTGAAAAAACAAATCCGACCAATTAGCGCTGTGATGATTCTACCAACATCTTGCGAGTATGCCCACGTCGATTTTCTATTACGAGTAAAGTTAAAAAAAGTTTTTTTTTTACTTCTATTGTAAGGGCAGAAGCCTTTACATATAATGTTGAATGTTATAAAATGAAAAGATGTTAATCCTAACTCTTCTTCTTCCTGCCCTTATCCCATATTACTTGGGGTCGGCGCAACACGTTTTCTTCTTCCATGTTAATCCTAACTAATATTATAAATGTGAAAGTGTGGATGTTTGGATGTTTGGATGTTTGTTACTTAATCACGCAAAAACGGCTGAACGAATTTGGATGAAATTTGGCATGCATATAGCCTTTGACATGGGAAAGAATATAGGCTACCTTTTATCCCGATTCCTTAAGTACCTAATGTCACGCTGGCGAAGCCGCGGGCAAAAGCTAGTGTTAAATAAATGTTACATAAAAGGACTAATAAATGTTAAATGTGACCAGAGTTCGGTACCAAAAGTACTACTGACGCTTTTGTCTATGTGACGATATTGCACATTACTTTTATCCGATTTGCAATATTTACTAACTAACCGTACACCTATGATGGAGTAATGGTAATGATTTCTTATACATAAAGATTGGTTAATGACGGTACAGAATGTATGGCATACCATACGAGGAAGTCAGTCACGCTAAATGGACCGAATGGCGGATTCTAATTACAGGAAATTGAGTCCTTTATCTACCTACAAGAGAGTTCTGCTATCATGGGCTGTGATATATAAAATATATTCAGAAAGGGTATAATTTTTATCCAACTTTATGGTTTTTGTTGAGGACATAATAAATACTAACAATTCACAAATGAACTGGATTTTAAAATCCCTAAGAATACATACATACACTGTACAGACTTATAGAGAAAATATACAAATATAATAATATAATTATTATATAAAGCTGAAGCGTTTGTTTGTTTGAACAATCTTATCTCAAGAACTACTGGTTCGAATTGGAAAAAATGCTATCAATGTTGAATAGCCCATTTATCGAGAAAGGCTAAGGTTATAAAACAGCTAAGTTAATCATCGTCATTTTCATGCCCCTGTTCCATTTTACGTGAAGTTGGTGCAACACGTCTTTTTTCTTACATTCTGTCCTGTCACCCGTCACGCTATCACTAACTTCCTTTTCTTTCATAACACTCCTCACACAATTCATTTTACGCTAGTTAGCTTATATAATCGTCTAAAAACTCTCGAGCTTGCAAATAAACGCAACATGAAGTGCCCTTCTAAAATGAACGGTAAACAATAGATAGTTTTACGCTAACTAGCTTAATATAATCATCTAAAAACTCTCGATCTTAAAGACAAACGCAACATGCAAGTGCCCTTCTAAAATGAACGGTAAACAATAGATAGTTTTACGCTAACTAGCTTAACATAATCGTCTAAAAACTCTCGATCTTAAAGACAAACGCAACATGCAAGTGCCCTTCTAAAATGAATGGTAAACAATAGATAGTTTAACGTTAACTAGCTTAATATATTCGTCTAAAAACTCTCGAGCTTGCAAATAAACGCAACATGAAGTGCCCTTCTAAAATGAACGGTAAACAATCGTCAAATAACAAGACAAGGACCGGAGTTGGTAAGTTGATGCAAAGCCTCTCTGACAGCCATTGTGTACCAATCAATTCCATCAGTCTTCCTTTGTGTGTGAATTGGCACTCTATAGAGGGGCCCTCCTACCCCGCCTCTAGTATCGATATTTAATTTATTTTGGTTGGACAAAAATGGGGCGCTGTGTTTGAGGATCAATTATATTACCCACTAGATTTTGGCAGCTTCGTCCGTGTGATTAAAATATAGCTTAAGTCACACAAGTCAGTATAAAAACAAAAAAAACAAAAAAAGGTAACTCTTTATAATATTAATGTAGCTGTGTAAATCAATCTACCTAGTCTTTCCTTTTATCTTTGGGTTGACTTCCAGTCAGACAAACATGCAGATTATATGTGTATATATAATAATATATTACTATATATTGGGTGTAACGTTTTGAGTTTTATCTATACTTATAATAAAACTGTAGAGAGGTCAATTCTGTACATTGAATATATATTAAAAAATAATATTAGAGGATGATTGGTGATCGATACTGATGCCAAAAATGCAATCAGGAAATTTTTTGTCTGTCTGTCTGTCTGTCCGTCTGTCTGTCTGTATGTGCACGCATGGGTCAAAAACTACTGAAGGGATTTTAACCAAACTTGGTACGATTATGGTCCATACTCCTGGGCAGGTTATGGGCTATATAACATAACGATAAGATACATAGGAACTGAGAAATGACTATAAATTTGAAGCAAGTCGGATAAAAATGCGCTTTTGAGCTCTTATCCTCGCATACGTTGATCATACACCAAAAGTATGTATTACAGAGATGATAGTCTCCAATAGATCTACAAAAAAGTCCTGGATAGTTTATATTTATCTTTTATAAATTAGCCACAATAACGTGTTTAATCGTTAGGCATTTCTTCAAAGTTTATTGAATCTATACATATTATAAAATCGTACGAAAGTCAATACTGTATATGGAATATTTTTTTAAAATAATACTTGGGGCGTGATCTACAATTGATATCGAAGCCAAAAATATAGTTTTTAGAATTTTTGTCTGTTTGTCTGTATGTATGTTCGGGCTAAACTCAAAAAGTACTGCATGGATTTACTTTAAATTTTGCATGAATATTACTAAGAGGTCGGGTCAACATATAGGCTACATATTATCACGCTATCACCTACGGAGGAGGAGCTGTGAATCTTTATTTTTCTCACGCATTCTGTGACAGCGTGTAATCTAACGATGCATATTTAAATGTTGTTTTTGAGTAAGCCATGCTATTATCTAGCTTTACACTATAAAAACTACGCTATTTCAGTAACTTGGATAGGAAACATAGTTTAACGAATTTTAGTAGCATAAAGATAATTTTTAAGCAGCGCCATCTCATGAGATTTCATAAAAATCAAATCAAGTTACATATTAACACTTTTTGGAAATTAATAATTTAAATTTGATCATGTTGGTGAGGTTAGTAGTTAGTTATTCTTAAAATTCATAGATGGTGATGTGATGTGCATTTTCTTCATAAAAGTTGTATCGTATAGTGAGTTCGTCTTGAGCAGAGTTGAGGAAGACAATTAAAAAAAAATGCGGTGTTAACATGGTGATATTTTTCCAGCTCTGTGAAGTCGACCAGTTTGTGAGATCCCTTACGTATGACGAGGTGCTTTCATATTACACGTACCACAAACAAAGGGGTGTATTTAACCGACTTCGACAAGGAGGTGCTGTGGAAGGTTTTCCGGGAACTTTCAAGGACACCGCATTGGATACCTACCGTGCATCCAAATAATAGCGAATGCTATTTTCTGCGGTTGTTACTTCCCACTGTCCGAGGCCCGACGTCTTTCGCCTTCCAGAGGACATTTGATGGCGTGGAGTATCCCACTTACCGCGCAGCCTGCGTAGCACGTCATCTTCTCGACGGTGACAATAATTGGGATCGGTTGGTGTTTTGTGGAGTCGCGAACCCGGTAGCTTTGTGGGAGAAGTATCGCCATCATCTGTCTGAAGATTTTCTACGAGCTTTGAGGCGTGCTACAGGAGACGAAGACGAAGTAACTGATGAACGCGTGCTGAACACCTGTCTCAGTTCACTTCCAGATGTGGTCATTTCTATCGGCTGCAAACCGCTGATCGAATATGGGTTACCAGCTCCCCAATCATCACCGCATCAAGGCCGTGGAAATCGGGAGTATAACGCTGGGATAAATTACGATCCGGGCGAAATGACCACCATACGAAATGACCCTGTCACTTTGTTCTCTTCAGAGCAAAAACAAATTTATGCCACCGTCCTTGAAAGCGTTGAGTAAAACCAGGGTAACATGTTTTTCTTGGATGCTCCTGGTAGAACAGGAAAAACATTTGTTACCACTGACATATTTGCAGAGGTCAGAATGCAAGGCAAAATTGCTATTGCTGTAGCGTCGTCGAGAATTGCTGCCATACTGCTTCCGGGTGGCAAGACAGCACATGCCATGTTTAAAATTCCCATCGATTTAGAGAGAGCGCCGAAACGCCTGTTTGTGGTGTGTCACGTAACAGCGATAAGGGACACGTGCTCAAGGATTGCTCTCTGATCGTATGGGATGAATGTACGATGGCCAATAGGAAGGCAGTTGAAGCCGTGGACAGAACCCTGCAGGACATCCGCAGGAACTAACATTTGATGGGTGGTGTCACAGTTCTGTTCAGTGGCGATTTCCGGCAAACACTTCCGGGTATCGAGGGCTGACGAGGTAAATGCTTCGTTAAAACGATCTTCGTTGTGGTCACGAGTTTGTTAGCTGCGCTTGACCATTAATATGAGAGCTCGACTCGGCGGCAATGCACGTGCATTGCAAGAATTCTCCGATATCCTTCTAAGTCTTGGCGAAGGCACTCTGACAGGTGGTGCTTCCAGAGTCTCTCGGTAGAGCGGTATCCAGCTTAGAAGAACTCATTCGCTGTGTGTACGGGACATCAGTCGTATACCGCACCAGCTTCTTGGGTGTGTGAGTGACATCGCCGACGCCCAAAAATGATCAGGCTGCAGCAAATAACGAATGCATTCTCTCGGAAATTGAGGGGAATGAAGTGGTCTACACCTCGATAAACACTATTGCCGAGCAAGATGACGCCACACATTAGCCTGTGGAATTCTGAACTCTCTGTCAGCAAGTGGACTTCCAGCGCATACCATCAAGTTGAAGGTCGGTGTCCCGATTATGCTTCTTCAGAACCTTTCTCCTCCGAAATTGTGTAACGGGACCCGCCTTAAAGTCATCTCTTTCCATAGACACACCATTGATACGGAAATTCTTACGGGTTGTGGCGTAGGCGAGGCAGTATTTATACCACGCATTCCCTTCATACCTCACAACTTCCCGTTCCAGTCCAAGCGCGTATAGTTTCCCGAGAGTGATTGCTTCGCGATGACCATCAATAAGTCACAGGGGCAGATACTGAGGGCAGCGGGTGATCTCAGGACGAGTTGCTTCTCACACAGGCAACTGTACGTCGCTTGCTCCCGCGTCACCAGTCCTCTCTTTACATTTTGGCTCCTGGCAGCATAACTACCAACGTAGTTTATAGGGAAGTGTTGTAAGGTATGATACCTTTGTACGTATTTTTACTCTTTTGTATCCTGGAATGTATTCCTGCATTATTTTCTCTATTTCCTTCAGTCACATCTTATGATTGAACTCAGCAGGATTCCCATATAACTCTCTTCACTTGCTTCGCTTGCAAAAAAAACTTATATTTTAATGTTATTTTAAAAGTTGTTTACTTATAAATACTATAGCGGCACTGACATCTTAGGTATTTTTGGTACTGTAGAGCCTTCACGCAGACGACGTCGCGGGCAGCAGCTAGTCCAAACTAATATTATAAATGCGAAAGTAACTCTGTCACTCTGTCTGTCTGTCTGTCTGTCTTGGCTTCATGCCTAAACTACTGAACCGATTTGTGTGAAATTTGGTACAGACATAGTTTGGAACTTGAGAAAGGACCTAGGATAGTTTTTATTACAAAAAATAAAATAAAAAATAAAATTTATTCCGGACATACAGCGCCATATATTGGTCAAGAGTCGGCATCAATTCAGTACTGAAAATTCATCGGAAAAATGTAAATAAAAAGTAATAAGGTATGAAAATATAATATAAAATATGTTGATTTTTGAAGAATTCCCTTGAATATCTTCCACAGTTCATTTTTGAAGAGATCCCGTGAGATCGGGAACTATGTAGGAAAACCAAAAATCTGCCGGAAGTCACTATTCCACGCGAACGAAGTCGCGGGCAAAAGCTAGTTTTATATATATTTAGGCTCTTGACAATTAATCGAATCAGAATTGAGGTCATGTAGCTTATAATGCTAATTTTGTACTAATTTCCATTCTATATTTTAATTTAAATTGTAAATACACGAGCCTTTTATGAAATAACTATGTAAACGAGCGTTTGCTATTTTCTTTTCCTAAATAAACAGTAATTTTGACAATGTATTAATAGGTACTTTTATTTTAGAAAGAATACTTTTAATTATAAAAAAATGCAAACTGTTACAATACAAATTGGAAATTGAATGTTTACAAAATATATACCCAAGTACTAACTTGCTATTGATTCGATTTATATCTACAAACCGCGCACTGACAACCCGACGTCTACTAAGTAAACCAAGAAAATATTATTTTAGCCACAGTTAACCTCAAATAACCAGTACTGAAAATTCTAATGTCATATTTAGACATTCTGTGGCCACAGGTCGACAGCGAAACAAGATTTTCATAATTTTAACATATTTTTCTGGAAATATTCTAAAGTGGCTACATTAATCTTTTTAGTAACTTCCTAAAAGGCCATTTAAGCTCTCTTTTGGACCTAAAATTTGGGATGTAAAAGGCTTACGCGCTCCGGCCTAGCTTTTCATTACCCTTTACATAAAGCTGGGAAGGTTTCAAGCCGATATAAAAATACAGTTTCAGAAATAGCACCGCGTTCCGATGTAAAGCAGGTCAAACTGCAGCAGACTTGAAACTCAAAATAGACGTTACATTGAAACCAAAAGATTTTCTGCAATTGCAGTGCAGCACAAGGTATTGATTACTTCGTAACTTAACGCATTTGTGGTAGCGGCGGCCAGATGGGGTTTTGCAAGATATTCGAGCGCGTCATAAAATCTTATGGGGAGAAATCTTGCACCCTGTAATGTAGGGTACATTGGAATCCTTATTATGGTTGGATTCATTGAGGACAGCCCGTCAGATTAGTAAAAAAAATTATCCTCGGAAAAACTCAAGCGCGTCATATTAAGACAAAATTAATATAAGTACATACGGTTTCTGTTAATCATTCCTACCACAGTTTGCAATGATAATTTTATTATGAACGTTGAAAATTTCCATTTTTGCGATGGATACATCGCCCCATGGAAACCGCCAGATTATAGGTTTTTCGTAATCCTGACAGGATTATCTCGAATGTATCAAGTCGGCTTTCTCGGGAAGCTTCTGTAAGTTAGTCAATACTACAGTAAAAATTTCAGCTTAATTTTACTGAGATGCAATTGAACTACAATTTATAATTACACATTTTACATCACAATAAATTCATTAAACCCCAAGCGAACGCCGGCGTTCGTGCACCCATTGTCTTTCTATTGTGTCTCTAATTACCTATTTTGATTTGAAAGATTTCTTAATTGATTTTTAGAAGAATCAATTAAGAAATATATTAATACAGCCACTGAACTTCACTTGACAAAATCCCGCCAGAAAATGAGGTTGGCATGGTCTTCATCATCATCATCATCGTTTCAACCGAAAGACGTCCACTGTTGGGCATAGGCCCACCCCAAGCGTCGCCACAATGAGCGGTCCTGTGCGTCTCGCATCCATCGGATTCCCGCAACCCTTACCAGGTCATCGGTTAATCTTGTAGAAAGCCTTCCAACGTTACGTCTTCCGGTACGTGCATAGTCTTACTGTGACCAAAAGTCTCTTTTATAAAAGATTTAAAAAAAAGACGTGTGGCACTCGGGGACTGCCGCGGTAAAGCTATTGCATAGCATTTTTATCAACTTATGCAATTATAATTATTTATTTATTTTATTTATGCAGTTTTTTTTTGCTTTGATATTAATTGAAGTTACACTTTCACACATTGAGTTGAATTTTGATTGATTGTTCACTCATTTGTTTTCTTATCGGTCACCACGCTTAAAAAAACAAATGAGTGGGGGGTGTTAGGTTATTTTCGTTACGGAATTTCATATGCTATGCAATAGTTTAAAAAACTCTCAGGCTTTAGTTTTAGCCATCGACCGAATTTTTAGCCATATCATATGGCTAAAAATTCGGTCGATTGCGAGTCGGAATCACGTACTAAAGATTCCGAACAAACTTATCTACATAAAGAGGGTTTCGGATTACATCTTTGTCTTGTGCTACATGGTATAGTTTCTTGCCAGATCTTATGATTCTAGGTCAAGGGAAAATCCACCACATTTTTCGATTCACTTGCGAACGCCAAAATATATGCTATAAATGGAGCATAAACGGCTCAATTGATTTTTTTACTGCTCCAAAGGCTAACAGACCTGTACCCCTAGCCAAGTTGCTAATCTGCAATAGTTAACGCTTGTAGAAAGCTTCAAATATACGGGAATGACGTCGTCTTATCGCTCAGTCACGTGGTCAGAACAAAAGAATTGGCGGCAAGGTCAACTGGAAGCGTTCGGCGCAAGCGAAACGGTTGTAACTTGGCTAGGGGGGCTGATTCGAGTAGCTTGATACCTCTTCGCGTTCCTGAAAAAGACTCTTGGCAAACACACCAGATGGACAACAAAGGTATACATGTACAAATACAAAATGTTTATGACTACTTTAGCTAGAAATCAATTGATAAAAAGATTAACTTGGAAAAGTTAGTTTTACATATTTTACGGAACCATTTTTGCAGCATCAGTTCAATCGAAAGACGCCACTGTTGAACATAATCTTCCCCAATTGTTGCCATAGTGACCGGTGTGAAATGAAATAAAATGATTTACTTGTTATGAATGTAGGTATAATAATATGGTGTAAGAAAGAGAAGGATCCAATACATTCTACCATGAGGCATGCAAAATTTTGATAGTAGAATTAATTATTAAATGGTATAATGATTAGAACTATCAATATCACCAGGCCTTAGTTCAGGCTATGGTCCTGAGCGAGACGCAATGGTATAAGGTCACCTCCTAGCAATGCTTGCGAAGAAGATGGCCGCAAACATGAGGGATAAGCATCCTCACGCTGCAGCTTGCTATCATAAGAAATGTTCGGGGCGTCGGAAGTCGAAGGGCGATCCCCAGCCACAGTAGACTCGGGCTTACGGACAACAAGTAAAGGTTAGCTTTTTTTTTGTAGATGGGAAAATAATCTATTGACATCTCTCGTTCTTGGGCCAAACGAGATGGTGTGTCAGACTTTTACTGACTAAAAACCAACTCCAGTTCCTTCGTTGCCTTTTATATCAGGCCTGAGTCTTCCTTTCAGAAGTAGACCCTTCGACCTAGTGGGCTTTGACCCTGCTGGACCCCTACGGTTTGCTGACATCCCCTTTCGGATAACCCTGGCCCCAGTAGGCTTTGACCCGGCTGGGTCCCTGCTGTTGCTGACAACTCCTTGAGGCGCGCGGGAACAGTACGCGCCGTCGACGACTTGGGCTCGGTCCGGACGTTTACTAGACGATCAGACGGCGAGTTAACCATTGCTTGCCGTCTGCAAGCTCGCGCCTACGGTGACAGGTAATCGGGATTGCAATCTCGGCAAGCAAAGGGTAGCTTGCCGTCTGCTCGTCTGATTAGGAAAGATCGCGAGTAATCAACAGCGCGTAGCCACGCGTGCTTCAAAGAGATGGCAGCAAAACCGTGGGGGCTCAGCAGAGCCGATGTCTGCTTAGGACACTGGGAATTTCTTGAAAGAAAACCTGTGGTCTGTTGGAATAATAATCTTATTAAATATTTATTTATTTATTTATTAGGATCTCCAACAAAGGTTACACAGACACAGTATAAATGATTAGGCCTGGGTCTTTCAAAATGGAAAATTTTATTGTATGAAATTCATTTTAATATAAAACCGAAATGATAAAAATCAAGATGACAACAATAAAGCAAAGAGTACAAAAAAAAATGTTTTTTTGTAAGTAGGTAAGTAAGTGTGTAGATCTATTAAGTATGATAACATACAACATTGTCCTAGAATGCAAAAGTTAAGGATACAAGTGTGGCTTTAATCTGTAAAAGAATGACAAGCCCTTTCGTTTCATTCATTGGACGACTTCCAACATAAAAAAAAAGCTCGAGTATAAGAAAATGCGCAGTATGATACTGCATTATTTTATTGTGCGTATTTTTAATAACGTGAGATCTCACACTTGTGTTATCAACGATATGTAGGACGCGAAGCAACATGTGCGATTCCTTGTCACTCATGGATATTGCGTATTCAATATTGTAGTGTAATACCTCTACGTTTTAGGGTCGCAGCACACGGACCACACGCGACAGAAGGAAGAAAGAAAGAAAAACATTTTAACATGAATATAAGATTGCAAACCTTTTCCATGAGAAAAGAATATATGCACCTTGTTCACGCAATACGACCGAGCGTTTAGCATAAAGTCGATGTCTTTGTGCACACGCACAGGGCCCGATCTAAGGGGGGCAAGCCAGGTATTTGCCCAGAGCAGCAAAAAATGAGGGGCGGCAAAATTGACTTATTCCTATCGTCAAACAAAAGTCAAAGTCAAAATCATTTGCGGGTGCCAGCTGAAAATCAGCGCTGGGTGTTTGACGCCCAGCAATTGCTGAGTTGGTGACCCTTTCGGTTCAGGCACAGTCACTGCAACTGTATTGTATATCTGTACCATCTATATCTATACTTATAATAAAACTGTAGAGAGGTCAATTCTGTACATTGAATATATATTAAAAATTAATATTAGAGGATGATTGGTGATCGATACTGATGCCAAATATGCAATCAGGAAATTTTTTGTCTGTCTGTCTGTCTGTCTGTCTGTATGTGCACGCATGGGTCAAAAACTACTGACGGGATTTTAACCAAACTTGGTACGATTGTGGTCCATACTCCTGGGCAGGTTATAGACTATATAACATAACGCTAAGATACATAGGAACTGAGAAATGACTATAAATTTGAAGCAAGTCGGATGAAAATGCGCTTTCGAGCTCCTATCCTCGCAAACGTTGATCATACACCAAAAGTATGTATTACAAAGATGATGGTCTCCAATAGATCTACAAAAAAGTCCTGAATAGTATATATCTATCTTTTATAAATTAGCCACAATAACTTGTTTAATTGTTAGGCATTTCTTCAAAGTGTATTACATAATAATTATAATAAAATCGTACGAAAGTCAAAACTGTATATTGAATATTTTTTTTAAAGAATACTTGGGGCGTGATCTACAATTGATATCGAAGCCAAAAATATAGTTTTCAGAATTTTTGTCTGTTTGTACGTATGTATGTCCGGGCTAAACTCAAAAAGCACTGCATGGATTTACTTCAAATTTTGCATGAATATTACTAAGAGGTTGGGTCAACATATAGGCTACATATTATCACGCTATCACCTACGGAGGAGGAGCTGTGAACCCTTATTTTTCTCACGCATTCTGTGACAGCGTGTAATCTAACGATGCATATTTAAATGTTGTTTTTGAGAAGGCCATGCTATTATCTAGCTTTACACTATACGCCTTTATAAAACTACGCTATTTCAGTAACTTGGGCAGAGAAACATGGTTTAATGAATGTTAGTAGTATAAAGACAATTTTGAAGCAGCGCCATCTATGAGATTTCATAAAAATCAAATCAAGTTGCATGTTAACACTTTTTGGAAACTAATAATTTAAATTTGATCATGTTGGCGAGGTTAGTAGTTAGTTATTCTTAAAATTCATAGATGGTGATGTGATGTGATGTGCATTTTCTTCATAAAAGTTGTATCGTATAGTTCGTTTTGACCAATTCAAGTTCCAACAAAACCCTTAAAATTTTGAGCAGAGTTGCGGTGAAAAAAAAGCGGTGTTAACATGGTAACATTTTTCCAGCTCTGTGAAGTCGACCAGTTTGCGAGATCCCTTACGTATGACGAGGTGCCTTCATATCACACGTACGAGAAGCAAAGGGGTGTATTTAACCGACGTCGACGAGGAGGTGCTGTGGAAGGTTTTCCGGGAACTTTCAAGGACACCGCATTGGATACCGTGCATCCGAATAGTGGCGAATGCTATTTTCTGCGGTTGTTACTTCCCACTGCCCGAGGCCCGACGTCTTTCGCCTTCCAGAGGACATTTGATGGCGAGGAGTATCCCACGTACCGCGCAGCCTGCGTAGCACGTCACCTTCTCGACGGTGACAATAATTGGGATCGGTTGGTGTTTTGTGGAGTCACGAACCCGGTAGCTTTGTGGGAGAAGTATTGCCATCATCTGTCTAAAGATTTTCTACGAGCTTTGAGGCGTGCTACTGGAGACGAAGACGAAGTAACTGAGAAACGCGTGCTGATCACATGTCTCAGTTCACTTCAAGATGTGGTCATTTCTATCGGCGGCAAACCGCTGATCGAATATGGGTTACCAACTCCCCAATCATCACCGCATCAAGGCCGTGGAAATCGGGAGTATAACGCTGGGATAAATTACGATCTGGGCGAAATGACCACCATACGAAATGACCCTGTCACTTTGTTCTCTTCAGAGCAAAAACAAATTTATGACACCGTCCTTGAAAGCGTTGCGTAAAACCAGGGTAACATGTTTTTCTTGGATGCTATACCACTGACATATTTGCAGAGTTCAGGATGCAAGGCAAAATTGCTATTGCTGTAGAGTCGTCGAGAATCGCTGCCATATGTGTGAATGCTTCCGGGTGGCAAGACAGCACATGCCATGTTTAAAATTTCCATCGATTTAGAGAGCGCCGAAACGCCTGTTTGTGGTGTGTCACGTAACAGCGATAAGGGACACGTGCTCAAGGATTGCTCTCTGATCGTATGGGATGAGTGTATGATGGCCAATAGGAAGGCAGTTGAGGCCGTGGACAGAATCCTGCAGGACATCCGCAAGAACGAAAATTTGATGGGTGGTGTCACAGTTCTGTTCAGTGGCAATTTCCGGCAAACACTTCCCGTGATGACGCGGGTATCGAGGGCTGACGAGGTGAATGCTTCGTTGAAACGATCTTCGTTGTGGTCACGAGTTTGTTAGCTGCACTTGACCATTAATATGAGAGCTCAGCTCGGCGGCAATGCACGTGCATTGCAAGAATTCTCCTATGTCCTTTTAAGTCTTGGCAAAGGCACTCTGACAGGTGGTGCTTCCAGAGTCTCTCGGTAGAGTGGTATCCAGCTTAGGAGAACTCATTCGCTGTGTGAACGGGGACATCAGTCGTATACCGCACCAGCTTCTTGGGTGTGTGAGGGACATCGCCGACGCGACGCCCAAAAATGATCAGGCTGCAGCAAATAACAAATGCATTCTCTCGGAAATTGAGGGGAATGAAGTGGTCTACAACTCGATAAACACTGTTGTCGAGCAAGATGACGCCACACATTATCCCGTAGAATTCTGAACTCCCTGTCAGCAAGTGGACTTCCAGCGCATACCATCATGTTGAAGGTTCGTGTCCCGATTATGCTTCTTCGGAACCTTTGTCCTCCGAAATTGTGTAACGGGACCCGCCTTAAAGTCATCTCTCTCCACAGACACACCATTAAGGCGGAAATACTTACGGGTTGTGGCGTAGGCGAGGCAGTATTTATACCACGCATTCCCTTCATACCTCACCACTTCCTGTTCCAGTCCAAGCGCGTACAGTTCCCCGTGAGTGTTTGCTTTGCGATGACTATCAATAAGTTGCAAGGGCAGACACTGAGGGCAGCGAGTGTCGATCTCAGAACGAGTTGCTTCTCACACGGGCAACTGCACGTCGCTTGCTCCAGCGTCACCAGTCCTGACTCTCTTTACATTTTGGCTCCTGGCAGCATAACTACCAACGTAGTTTATAGGGAAGTATTGTAAGGTATGATACCTTTGTACGTATTTTTATTTTTTTGTGTCCTGGGATGTATTCCTGCATTATTTTCTTTATTTCCTTCAGTCGCATCTTATGACTGAACTCAGCAGGATTCCCATATAACTCTCTTCCCATATAAAGTTGTTTACTTATAATACGACGTACGACGTAGCGACACTGACAACTTAGGTATTTTTGGTACTGTAGAGCCTTCACGCAGACGACGTCGCGCGCAGCAGCTAGTTTTTTAATATTATTATTTTATGTTGTGGTTTATTATATTGCTTGCGCCGAATAAATGCTTTTCTATTCTATTCTATTAATTTCAAATAGACCATTTGCAGGCACTTTTGAATAGTCAAATGTCGGTCAGTCCAAGAAAGGTGAAGCTAAATTGTAAACCTAGCCATTAGCCATCCACACCCAAGTTGGCAGGTTGAGAATTTTATGTGCCACCTTCCAACCTTCAGGTTGGATAGTAGAAATATTTAAGACCTAAGACACATGACTTTTATGGCTTTGTGTATGTAAAGGGCGGCGAAAGTTGTCTTTTTTTTATTGAGATAATCCAGTGCTTGACTGCGATCCCACCTGATGGTAAGTAGCTTAGCTTCATCTTTATATAGTTGCATCAGGCCCTGCACACGCAAAATGCGATGAGTCTACAGCGCTGGTTTTCACCACAAACGGTGCCACGAGAATCTAGAAGCGGCCACAAAGAAAGCTGAAGCGCGCGACAGCCACTTTGTGACTGGTGGCTGCTACTTTTTTAACCCATACGGGCAGTATCATAATGAACTCTGATGAAGAAGGTTTTTATGAATGAGTGGAGTGTGATGGCGTTTTTTTTTTTGGAGTTTAGTGACTAGTACGGGCCACAAAAAGTGAGCAGTTGCGATTTGTAGTATATGGCGGCTACCGGCGTTAACCGTGTGTGGCAAATCCGTATAAAATGTATGAGAACTGTAAGAAATATGCCGGTGGTGGCGTTTTAAGGCCCAAGTGCCCGAAAGGTGCCATAAAACAGTGACTTTCTAAAGCCTACTCCTCGGTAGCAGTATAGGTTTGAAATGTTTATTAAAGATTCATGAACAACGTTACATTTGATTTTTTCAAACAAAATTTTTTTTTTAAATTTTTTTTCGTTATTAATACTAAGTATTAATAGAACGAAAAAATCAAATGTTGTAATGTTGTTCATGAATCTATAAGTCTTATGTCTAAAAAAATATTAAGCAATTTCGCAACTTTTTTCCTACTCCTTCGAAACGGCTTGGATCTTTAGAAACATTTTTACACATAAAAATTGGTGGTTAAATATTCTTCAAAGTGAACTAAACATAATTATGTAAATCAATCAATATTTCGCAAAGAAAATGGATTTAAAGGTCAGCCGCGCGCTTTCGGGCGTTGCCGGCCGCAAATAAATGCACAGATATGCGTATTGCCGCCTAGGCAGGTGCGAGAGTTGCGTACATTTAATTACGGCCAGATGGTTCAAGGGACTATAAGCCTTAAGGTTGTGACAGGTGGCCTGTGTGCGGCGGCCCTTAAAACACACCTATGTAGTATTAGGCGTAATTCAAGGCGCTATCAAACAGCTGTGTTCAATAGTGGTATTCATCACAGTGCGTGAGATATTCAGATACTTATTATGATAAATGTAAAACCTGAGTGAGGAGTCTCCGCTATTCGTCCGTCAGTCGGTCTGTCTGGTTATCAGAGGGCTGTATCTCATAAACCGTAAGGTTAAAGAGTTGACATTTTCACAGGATGTTTATTTCTATTGCCGCTTCAACAACAAATAATATTTAAAATAATAAGGTTATACCATAGTGATAGCGTGACGAGTGATAGGACAGAATGTAAGAAAAAAAAGTGTTGCGCTGACCCCAAATAAAATGGGTCAAGGGCAGGAAGAAGAAGAAGAAAAAGATAAGGTTATAGGTACCATATAGGAAAAGATATTTTGTCGGCATTTTTGTTAAATTTTAATATTGTAGTATAGAAGTTTCTGTGTGAGTCCGACTCGCACTTAGCCAGTTTTTTATTCCTCCATAAATCAACTTCTCTTTGTATTTTCATCTCATTCTTAATCGTTTCAATACTGTTATCTCTCTGAATTATTTTAGACTGGAAGCAAATTCAAACATAATTGGTAAGTCACTGAGCAGATTGATCTCTTATAAATGTCTATCAACCGATTTAAAATGTTTTAAAAAAAATGTTGCCGTTTTAAACCTCAAATAAATCGTTTAAAACGGTTGAAAACTCACCTACAAAATGTGCATATGTGTCAGTCGAGCTGATGAAGAGATAAATGATTTATTTCGGTTTTAAACTTCTTTTTTCGTTTTAAACAAATAAGTATGTTACGTTGTTTTTTTTTTATTATTGTTGATAGATTCGCGCTGGACCGCTATCTCACCTGATGGAAAGCGATGATACGGTCGACGATGGAACGCGCTTACCTAGAAGAAACCTATTCACTGTCGACTTAAAGATCTTGGGTTGGATCTTAGGTTGTAACCATCAGGAAACACAGACTCCGGCAAGGAATTCTACTCCCTAGCTGTACGCATAATGAATGTGTTTTCAAAACGTTTTAAACCGGCCTTACATCGATAATCTCATTGTTTATCATTACTACGAGATCTTGCAAAAGTCTAGCAACTCACCGATGTCAGCTAGCGAGGCATTGACGCGTGACGTGGACGATGGAGGATGCAGCCGCAGCACCACCTCCGCGGGGGGACCGCCCGTCGCGCCGCTCCATTCTGTAAAACATTGTCAGGTTAGACAACTGAAGTAATAATAAATAATAATATTTTGTTATGTTGCCAACGCTAGACAATTTCTAGTGTCGCAGTAACCTAGAGAGATCCACAAATCGTCGTTAATAATCGGCGTTGCGTACAAACTACCTACAAGTCATTGAATTTGCTCAGCTGATGTTTTCTTAAAGAAATTAATTTCGTACATGCGTAAATTAATACGAGTTTTGAAAAAAGGTACTTTATTTTTTAATTTTATCTTTATAAATCAATAGTGTTTCATGTACCGGATCGACCCTCCACGGGATTAAAACATTAAAATTTAGCGGTTTGTAATACTGAAACTAATATTGTATATTTTTAAAACAATTTATATTCCAAGTTCCAAACCACTCTCTAATCCTACATCTAGAACTTACCTATGTAGCATGCATCGGCCATAAACATGGCATGCAGTGGGCATAAATTTATCGTTATTTACGACCACGAAGGCCTGTAGAAACAGAACAATAAAAGGCTGTTCAGATATTTCAACTGATATATTTTGTCACCTACTGTCTACACTGGAACATTCTCTCTCCACGATAAATGTTTTGTTCATGAAATATTTATAGTGGTTTGAGTTTAACCACGCACTTTTAAACTATTCGATAGTTAGGTACTTTTATTATGCGTTGTTGTCAGAATACCTGTACTGTTTTTTTTCATTTTAGCGTATGCTGTGTTAGAATCCTTTTTGACCTGTCACAAGTTTTTTTTTTTTTTGAATATTGTTTTTTTCTTCTTCTAATAGTTGAGCGATTGGTTGCACCGTTGCGTGATGCAGGTTCAATTTCCTCAGAAAAAAAATTTGATCTACAGATAGTTGTTCGGGATCTGGGTGTGTCCTATGCCCACACCTTGCACCTTGTATATGTACTACGCACATAGGTGCGTAGTACATATACAAGGTGTAAGGGACAGCCCTCCGCAAACTTTAAGGGCTTGCTCAGTAGACGAAACTGAACAAACATCCATTTTTTTTTTTTTCAGGAAAGGAAAAAAAAATTCAGGTAATGAAAAAAAAATCGGCCTCGCCATACAAATTGTCCAATCAAGTTTATCATTTTGTATGGTGAGGCAATTTTTTTTACGTCTCCTGAATTTTTTTTTTTTAAGGAATGATCATACTTTCGAAGTAGTCCCATAGAAGTATTGTTATGATCTGATGATGAACTTCAAATATATGGAACGGAACTCCTCATAGGATCACAGCAGAATTGTCGTCACAAGTAAAATTGCTTTGTTTATACGTCGTCTAGTCGATGACTGACTAATGGAAGAAGGGGGAGGTAATCACCGTAGAGGAAAACCAATAAAGTCAAAAGACAACTAAATAAATGCGTTTGAAGTGTCAATGTCTAGGAGTGCCGTGAAACTGCGAAATACCAAACTGTGCCGTATTCAGAGTGGAACGAACGTAGTCGTAAAATGAGGCGAGTTATTAGATAGGTATTTAGGCCGCAAAATATGCCTTTGTAGTGGTGTACTGAATAGGCAATTATTTACTGTATCATGTCAGTGTTTTGGCTGATAAATCCGGTGTATGCTGGTTTGTTCAGGTTTTAATTACTTAATTCAAAATAAAATTAAACTTTGAATAAAGTAATCATTTGTACCTAATAGATTTTTTTTGTTTAGGTGTGAAAATCATCCAATGACATCCCCGCTCTTGGGCGGAGCGGGAGATAGTGTCAGACTTTACTGACTTTTTAGTCAGTAAACTCACATTCAAACAATACTGATATAATGTTGCAGCAGTCTTATAAATCGTTGTATGCCAAAAGGCGGGCCATTAGATGTATGTACTTCACTGTATTTTATACTATTACATCATATCTTTACTGTATACCACAATAAACAATTTGAATTTGAATCCTAATGGCCGATGCATTCAGAATGTTTTGTGTTAAAATAAGTATTAAACTTAAATTACATCTTTTTTCTTTTTTGATTTAAGAACTTTTAAACATTTCTTCATGTCAGTTTCTAATAACGAAACTGACATGAACAAATGTTTAAAAGAAAAGAACAAATATTTATTAAACCCCAAGCGAACCGCCGGCGTTCGCGCACCTATTGTCTTTCTATTGTGTCTGTAATTTCCACGATTGAAAGGTTAAATAGTTAAATTATAAATTATCTTGGCTTTATCTGACTTCGCTAGTACCTTCCTACCTTTACCTAATTTGTTTAGTTAAGTTTATCTATAATTTTACTTCTCTCGGTTTGATTCCTAACAAATTTAGTTAAAATATGTTGCATATGTTCTACCTTGTCACAAACATTACACTTAGGGTAATTACCCTTCTTCATGGGGTTTAAATGATGGGAGAGCAGTGGTGGCTGAGTGTTAATGGCTCCGACTTACGACTCTTACGGCCGCGGGTTCAAACCAGCCAGGCGCATTACTTTGCGTAATTTATTTCATCACCACTGCTCTCAAAACAGTGAAGGCAAACATCGTGAGGAAACCGGCATGTCCTAGAACCAAAAATTCGAAGACATGTGACATTCACCAACCCGTACAGGACGCGCGTGATGGATTACGGCCCATTCCTTCTCCAAGAGAGGAGGCCTGAGTCCCAGCAGTGGGAACGTTAAAAGGCTGATTATATGAGGTTTAAATTACTTGTTCATAATTCAGTTGTAAGTATGAAAAGTAATAACTACCTATACTATCCATTCTTCTGTATAAATATTGTATTCCATTATGCTGTGATCGTCTTTATGATAATGTCTATTGCAGGGCATGTTACCCGTCACAGTTACTGACAGTTCCGGATTTAGAAAAACAATCGGCTTTCGTATTTAATGGACAGCCGTTTGGTTTCTTTATAGTAAGGAGTTTCGTCACAGTATACCGTGATGAAACACCTTGCTATAAAGAAACCATATACAAATACATGCATGTACATATACAAAGAAAAGATACAGAGATTTTTTTTTTTTGAGGAAAATTAACAAATGCACTCAAGAGAGTGAACGTGTTAATTTTTTACTGATGTAAACCCACTTGTGTTCCTTAATTATGTCCTTGACGTTCTAGGGTTATTCACGGTATTGTCTGTGCGATAAAAGAACCGTCGTGGCGTAAAGTGAAAACAACATTAAAGATTTTAAGTAGCAACACAACCCAGCCATCCGTCAAATGGCAAACGTCATATCAGGTTTGTTTATTGTGTTATTTTATTGTGATTTTTAATTGAAATCTTCAGAAATGTGATAAAAAATTTCACTGAGCTGTAAGGGAAATAATATTTAATATATTACAGTTTTGCCAAAGATAACAAATGGCAAATGACACCATAATACTACTTTGACGCCTGAGCGTACTTTGTCATTTTGTATTATATTTATGTACATAGTTAGGTTTTAGTATAAATAGTTTATTTAGTATTTAAGTTTTTTATGTACATATGTATATTATAATAACTAAATAAATAAAAACACATTTAGATTAAAACACCATAATTGATCAAAACAAAGTCACGAACTTGGGAAACATTGGTATGCTGTGTTTTTGGTACGTAACACTTTTATTTTAATGTTTTTAGACTTCCTAGGTGAACTCCTGTCCCTGTTATCCCCAAATATATATAAATTAAACGGAAGTTCATGAAAACATGACGATATTTGATTATTTTATTTTTGTCAATATTTTCGATGGCTAGTATAAGAGTATTGATACTTTAAATTTATAATGCATTTCGACTAACTTAAAATATTTCTTTTCAGGCTTGAGTGAGGATACAGTAACTAAAATAAAAAAGGGCAAGTGCGAGTCGGACTCGCGCACTGAAGAGTCTGTACAAATTTACAGAAATCAATTCCCGAATTGAGTTACAAAAAATTTTCCGAATTGCAAACAATTTTTTTTTTTTGTACTGATCTGATCTACAAATTTACAGTTTTCTGATTTTTCCCTGTACTTGTTCTATGAGACCTTGTTTTATGCCAAATTTCAGGTTTCTAGGTCAACGAGATTCACCCTATGAACTTTGATTCCCTTGAGTATCGAAATATAGGTTTTTTGCGACATAAACGGCCGTATCTTTTTTTTTTCGTTAACTCAGAAGTTTGATTTTTTCACAACTTCAAAAGACCGCAGACTTGTGTGTATGGTTTTAATTTTAACTCGATACCTCCAAGCGTTCTCGAGTTAAAGGGTCTTAACAGATAAACAGACGGACAACCAAGTGATCCCAAGGTTCTTATATGCGAGATGGTCCCTTACAGGCTAAATAGATTTTTTACGAAGCAACATTACAAATTGTGAAGTGTACTTTATTTTTATAGTCATTAAGTTCATATTTTTCATTGATTAGCTAAAGGCAAAAGTGTACTAAGAAAGATAACGAGTAAGTGGTACTGTGTCCCATTTTTACCTTTATATTTAACAAACATAAACTTGCTGCTAGCTACAATATTCCAGTCAGTGATAATAGACCAATCCCAGTCAAAGTGATGGAACCATTTTCGTTGGAACTTGGTAAGTGGTCGTTGGTGGAACCTACCTCGATAGTCGATAGGCAGTACAGCATTTCCTTCACGCTATTTTCCTTTACCGGTTCGTGTTTGCATTTAAATGTTCATCATCGTTGCAATCGAAAGATGTCCACTGTTCGACATAGGCTTCCCCCAGGTGTCGCCACAACGGCATTACGCAAAAACTTATAAACGGATGAATTTAATGATAAACGTTGCAATAATGTAGCTTATAACCTATATTTTTGCTAAGTTTCATCACGTGAGCAAGTTCAATAAATGGGCTACTAATATTATAAATGCGAAAGTTTGTGAAGGTAGATCTATGTACTCGTATGTATGGATGTGTCGCGCAAAAACTACTAGACAAATGAACTTAATTATAAACATTTCAATAATATAGCACATAAGCTATAACTTTGCAGTTTCATTAGGAGAGCAAATTCAGAATAGGATAATTTTTATTATAGAGTGAAGCCGCTGGAAGAAGCTAGTCTAACATAGTTTAAAAATATCAAGATTTAACAGTCGCTCTATAATGACGTCACAATGTTGCTTACATAACGAAAACGATATTTATCTACAGCAGCGCCCTCAAATCCCACGACGGTTTACTTTCCGCACAGACTCTAACTCTTTCGAACCTAGTTGTAAACTGTATTTTTTTTTTGGTATTGTTAATAAAAAAAAAAATGTGCCTATAATAGGGTAGCCTATTCTACCATACTCTACCCTTCTCTACCCTACACTACCCTATTCTACTCTATCCTACACTACCTTAATTTTCAATTTTTTTTTTTCATAAGAACCTTTTCCTCACTATAACGAACACAACAAAAAAAGGATTAGCGAAATCAGTCCAGCCGTTCACGCGTGATAGCGTCACCAAGGAAATAGGGATAAATTATATATATACAAGGTGTAAAGGACAGTCCTCCACAAACTTTAAGGGCTTGCTCAGTAGATGAAACTGAACAACCTTCCACAAAACTTTTTTTCAGGAAACGAAAAAAAAATCCGCCTCACTATACAAAATTATAAACTTGATTGGACAGTTTGTATGGAGAGGCCGATTTTATTTTTTTCGTTTCTTGAAAAAAAAATTATGGAAGGTTGTTCAGTTTCATCTACTGAGCAAGCCCTTAAAGTTTGTGGAGGACTGTCCCTTACACCCTTTAGATAGACGGGATAAGAAGTAAAAAGTTATAATAGGTAAATGTCTAATGTGTTATCTAATCTATATTCAACTAGTGAAAGCTTTACCGCTCTCACCGGCGGAGATGCGCGAAGAGTGTGGCTGACTTCTCCGCGTCGAGGACTTGTCTGCCAAGTCCGGGTCCTCAGTTATGGACGTTATCGTATCTGGAACAAAGATAATAATGGGTTAAAAATTAGGAGGTTTTTTTTTACGGTGTGTAAAAATCATCCCGATGTTATCCCCCGTCCTTGGGCGAAGAAAGAAGACAGAAAAAAAGAAAAACATTTTATTTTTTCGAAAGAGGCGCACACTAAAGACTAACATAATACATTTTATATTATAAAAAGAAATAAAATAATAAAACAAAAAAAAATATAACAGAAAATAATAGTAATAAGAAAATATGCGCCACGTCCGAGCAAAACGGCCGTACGCTCAGCATAATGCTGTGTCCACACGCAAAAATGCAATGAGTCCACAGCGCTGGTTTTTAGCGGAGCGTGAGATAGTGTCAGACTCTTACTGACTAAAAAATCTACCCCGTTGCTTCGTTGCCTGTCATACCGGGGCCCAAGCCTCCTTTTCGGAAGGTCATAATTGCATTTTTATTCTTTGATGATCTTGCTTGCCAATACCAAACAGTGGTCTAATGCAAAATTTACGATCACATCATCGCTTACCATTTGGAGAGAATTTCATGTAATGGTAAGGTTGATGTGATCATAATTAATTACAAGACCCCAGGTTGGTGTCATCAGAAGACATATTCCAGCAGTGTATTTCACCTTGGGCGGAGCATCGCCGTGCCCTCGTGGGGGCGATCGGCGGCGGAGACCTCTTGCGCCGGGCCTTGGTTGAGGCCATTGTCCGGAGCGAGGAGGAGTGGCAGGCGGCCGCCGACTTCTGCGAAGCAGTAATGCTCGCGAAGGAGGAGGCCGACCGCATCAGGCAACGGCGTTCTCGCCGCCGCCGCCGGGATTCTGATCCCGATTTCCGGCCACCGTAGACGCGGGCTTGCGGACAGTGAGCAATGGGTAGCTCGCTGTTCGGCCGTCCGGTAACTGTCCGGACCAAGCCGTCGACGGCGCGCACTGTTCCCGCGCGCCTCAAGGAGTTGTTAAAGCCTACTGAGGCCAGGATTACCCGAAAGGGAGCTCGAGCCACGGTATGAAGGCTAGAAGGAACAGGGTGGGGCGTTTATTCAGTAGGACTCTGACACTATCTTCCGCTCCGCCCAAGAGAGGGGGTTTTCATTGGATGATTTTTACCGCCTTAAAAAAAAAGCAGTGTATTTCACTTCTTTGCCTATATGAGCAATGAACAACCGTGGAGATCGTGACCTTTTATTGATGACTCCGCAAATTGTGAAAATGTTTAGAGGTATGTCGAACAAGATATCCTTTATCGTTATCCATCCCATAAACCTCCGTTAAAAAGAGAAGATCCTTCGATCAGGGGTGCTATTCTCTAAGAAAGCGCAGCGCTGGCACAGCGACGAGTCGTCAGCGCAGTACATTGAATTAACAACCCAATGCCCCTTTACATTGGATTGTTAATTCAATGTATTGCGCTCACGACTCGTCGCTGTGCCAGCGCTGCGTTTTCTTAGAGAATAGCACCCCAGACAGTATCGTGTCTGGTTCGGACAACTACCTACTGATTGATTTCAAGCTGTTATAAATGTTCTGATTGCGCAGAAAACTCTGATACTGCGACGCAGGATAATTTATATACGGCAACATAGATGTCGCTACAAATGGATGGGTCTCATACAAACGGATCGATGGGATATCATCAAGACTATGATGCCTGTTCATAATTGCTTTGAAGGCAAGTTATGGGTGGTAGAAAAGAGAGAAGTTTTTTTTATTGTTGATACGTTCGCGCTTGACCGCTATCTCACCTGATGGAGAGCGACAATGCGGTCGACGATGGAACGCGCTCACCTAGAAGAAACCTATTCACTCTCGACTTAAAGCTAGCAAATAGTTTGGTAGTTTGGCTGTGCTCATAACGTAAGAAAGAAACATTTTTTTTATAATAAAAACTAGTGCTTGCCTGCGATTCCACCTGATGTTTAGCAGTGAAGCAACCGTTCATGATGAAGAGTACTAGTTTATTAAGAGCTTATAATTCATTCTACTTTAAATTGTAATCAGCCCCCCCTAGCCATGTTACAACCGTTTCGCTTTCGCCGAACGTTTCGAGTTGAACTTGCCGCTAATTCTTTTGTTCTGACCACGTGACTGAGCGATAAGACAACGTCATTCCCGTACATTTGAAGCTTTCTACAAGCGTTAATTATTGCAGATTAGCAACTTGGCTAGGGGTACTGGTTAGACTGCAGCAAGCAAATTGTTCCAGTCCTTCGAAGTACGTGGTATAAACGAAGAAGCGAAACGCTAGTCTTAATATGATTTTCGGTATTTATCAACCAAATGCGAATTGTACCCCGGAGTACGAAAAAAAAAAATGAACTGTTGTTCATGGAGGATGGCATATAATATACGTGAATAAAAAACGCGCTAAAGTCAATGACTTTGAAGGATTGTAACTCCTGACTTTGAAGGACAGTAACTGAATGAATTCCAATAGTTTTTAAACCATGTTATATTTTCCCCACCTTGTAAGAGGGCTTCCAACGCTGCGTTTTCCGGTACGCGGTCGCCACTCCAGAACCTTTCGGCCCCAACGGCCATCTGTTCTGCGAGCAATGTGCCCTGCCCATTGCCACTTAAGTTTGGCGATTCTTTGTGCTATGTCGGCAACCTTGGTTCTCCTGCGGATATCTTCATTTCTGATTCGATCATACAAGGAAACTCCGAGCATAGCCCTTTCCATTGCTCTTTGGGTGACTTTAAGCCTGCTGATGAGGCCCATTGTGAGCGATCACGTTTCGGATCCATATGTCATCACTGGCAACACACACTGGTCACAGACTTTCGTCTTGAGACACTGTGGTATGTTGGATGAGAAGATACCGCGTAGCTTCCCGAACGTTGCCTAGCCGAGTCGGATTCGACGGCTGACCTCTTTCTCGAAATAGACTATTACGAGTATTAGATTTATGAATTAATAAATACAGTAGCCATCACGGATTTTGAGCGGTTGCGCAGAAGTCAAATATTCGGTCTCTTTAGTGGTGCGAAGTGAGACGCGGGGGCGAGGAATGTCAGTGGTTGGCTCGCCGCGCCATCGCGTCATAGACGTTACTCTTAATTCGTTCCCTGCGTTGCTGCATGTATTTAACAACGAAGGCGATTGGTTCGGTAATGTATGGAATGCGCAAAGTGATCCCCACTCTGACGCCGAGCGCTCAAGATCCGTTTTAACAACTGTATTATATTATAAACCTACTAGTATAGAACCTATAGCCTTTCGGTGTTTTACAGGATGCACTTTGGAAAGTGTGCGCAGGAATTACATGACTTGATTCCACCATCTCACTTCTACCATCGGACTAGCCGACCAACAGCGAGTATCCACCCTTATGTTATTAAAACCTCTACTGTCCGGACCAAGCTTTCTGCCTCGTCGTTTATACCACGTACATCGAGGGACTGGAACAATTTGCTTGCTGCGGTCTTCCCGTCTGATTATATTTTAGGTGTCTTTAAGGCAAGAGTGAATAGGCTCTTAATAAACTAGTGCACCTCACCATCAACGATTGCATCACTGCTTACCATCAGGCGGGATCGCAGTCAAGCACTAATATTTATCAATTAAAAAAAAATAGTGTAAATCAAGTAATTCTGTCGGTCTGTTACGCTTTCACGGTTAAACTACTGAACCAATATCGTTGAAACTTGGTACCTACGGAGTAAGTTCGAACCCACGATACGCAGCACAGGAGCTAATCCCTCAACCACTATGCCAACCAACACTTGGTTCTTGTGTAGTTACTGAGCAAAGTAAGTAAGGACTTATAAACGCAAACGCATAAATAGTTTCACGACTTGCTATCAATTATATAAACTTGGCGAAACTCGTGAGTTTCGTAAGACTTAGGTATCACGCAACCTTCTGAATTATATTATGCCTATACTACTATTTATAATAATAATATTATTCGACAACTATCACACAACGCCGTCTAGTCCCAAGCTAAGCAGAGCTTGTGTTATGGGTACTAGACAACTGATAAACATACTTATATAATTCTAAATACATACATATCATAGATAAATTACACCCAAACACAGAACAAATGATTATGCTCATCACACAAACATTTGTCCTGGGTGGGAATCGAACCCACGACCTCCGGCATAGCAGTCAGGGTCACTAACCACTAGACCAACAGGCCCGTCAAAGGACGTACGACTTGTGTATTAGTATGTGTAGTTAGTTTTCTACAATAACAACCGCATTGATCGAACTTTGATCACCGTCATCACCAACATCATCTGATTAAGAAGAGTGTCCATGGAGTTTCTTGCACGTTCTTGTCCATAGAGATCTACGCTTTGTAATGTGCAATTTAGCTTCACTTTTTTTGACTGCCCGATATTTTGGCAATTCAAAAGCGCCTTTTTTATTTTATTTTTTATGGTAGCAAAAAAGCATGCATTGACATCCCCTGCCCTTGGGCGGAGCGGGAGATAGTGTCAGACTCTTACTGACTAAAACACCCACCCCGTTCCTTCTAGCCTTCATACCGGGGCTCGAGCGCCCTTTCGGATAACCCTGGCCCCAGTAGGCTTCGACCCGGCTGGGTCCCTGCTGTTGCTGACAACTCCTTGAGGCGCGCGGGAACAGTGCGCGCCGTCGACTACTTGGGCTTGGTCCGGACAGTTAGTGGACGGCCGGACAGCGAGCTAACTATTTGAAGTTAATTTTCTATAATAACAATCGCACTGATCGAACTTTGATCATCGTCATCATCATCTGACTTAAAAGAGTGTCCATGGAGTTTCTTGCACGTTCTTGTCCATAGAGACTACGCTTTGGAACTGTCTGTATCTTCTTATGTTATGTTATTCTTTGTATACAATAAAGAATTAAGAATTTGGAATGTGCAATTTTGCTTCACTTTTTTTGACTGACCGATATTTTGTGCATTTCAAAAGTTCCTGTAAATAGTCTATTTGAAATAAATGTTTCTGATTTCATCATTTCAGCTGAAAGATATCCACTAAGCTGGACACAGGCCTCCTCCAAGTGTCACCACAACCACCGGTCGAGTGCATCTCGCGACCCTCACCAAGTGCTCGGTTCACCTTATGGGATCTTTTCACTTTTTTTAATGACCCCCAAAGTAATTGGACACTTTTGTTTATTCTTTTATATCGTTGGATTTCCAAAATTTCACCGGAATTGCATGACTTGATTCCGCCTTTTTACCATCGGACACCCGGACGTATGGCGAGTATCTACCCTTACATTATTGAGACCTCTAAGGTCCGGACGTTTTGCCTCGTCATTTATTCCAGCTAACTGGAACAATTTCCCTGCTGCGGTTTTCCTGTCCGATTATAATTTGCGTGTCTTCAAGGCTAGAGTGAATAGGCTCTTAAAAATTAATGCGCCTCACCATCAACGATTGCATCACTGTTAACCATCAGGGGGATCGCAGTCAAGCACTAGTTAATATTATTAAAAAAAAAATGTTTCTCCCCAACTTCCGCTATGAGCACAGTCAAATTAACGAACTCTTTGCCAACATCTTTCTATTCTACAACCTATAACTTGTCAACTTTCAAAGATTGATTGATTTATTCTTGAACAATTACAATTGTATACGAATATTAAAATTAAAAGCTAGGATCGCAAACGCACTTAAAACAAAACTAGGACAGTAATGACTAATAATAATTAAATGTCAAAAAAAAGTCACAAAAAAAATTACAATAAATAATTTAGTAATAAAATAATGCCAATGAATAATTTAGTAATAATAATGTCAATGAATAATTTAATAATAAAAATATCAATAAATTATTGTAGTAATAAAAATAAAAAATAAAAATGATAACAATGTCCATTCAAAGTAATTATGAACAGGCATCATAGGCCCCATCCATTTGTAGCGACATCTATGTCACCGCATAGAACGTTGTGTTATTTAGTTTTGTGGGATATTTTATTTTATTTTAGTAGTAATGCATAATTGTTTTCATTTTTTTTTTTCTTCTTCTTTTATTTCTTTGTTTCTGTACAACGCATTAGTTTATGCTGTAATGTTGTACTAGTAAATTGTAAATAAATAAATAGAAACTATGCTTACCATCAGATGGGTCGCAGTCAAGCGCTAGTTTACTTTTGTTTCATAGACCAAACCATAAAGATTTTATCGACCGACAATACCTGACCCTACGTCCATAGACATTGATTGCCGAGGCATATTCATAAAATGGATAAGTAATTACTTACATAAACCAATATGAAAGGATTGGACAACATATAGAACTAATTTGATATAGTGCGTGATAAGATAAGTTATAATTTTGGTGAATGTTGTGTGATTTTTGACAAAAGTGACACTGATCAGGGTGAGATTACGTAGTTATTTATACCTTTGTAGGTGAAATACCATCGAAACTGAAAGAAAAAAGGAAGAGTAAGGAAAAAAATAACAAACAAAAAAGAAATGAAAAAAGAATGGAGAAAGGAGGTAAAAAGAAAAAAAGAAAACGGAAAAAAGGAATGGAAGGAAGTAAAAGATTTGCCTGCATTTATTTATTTGTGTAGGTACAATACGTGGTACAATATACATCTACACTAATATAATAAAGAGGTAAAGTTTGTTTTTTTTTGTTTGTATGAGGTAATCTCTGAAGTAAGTACTGGCCCGTCTGCTAAAATTTTTTCATCAATAGAAAGCTGCTTTATACCTGAGTGACATAGGCTATATTTTATGTACGCAGGGGAAGCAGCGGACAAAAGCTAGTATATTATAATAACAGCTGCAGCCAACGACTTCAACCGCCTTCCTAGGAAATATTTTCGTGATTGGTATTAAACAATAAAAAAAAAAACCTGCTAACTATCTTATCCTGACATCAGACGGACTGCATCGCAGCGACCGCTCGCGGTCGATATATTTAGCTTTTCCTTTTTATAAGGGTCTTACAAACTATAACTAAACAATTCTCTGCCATACCCTTCGGAGATACGAACGTGATGTTATAATATTAATATGTTTGAGTCGAGTCGTGCGGCAGCACGGATGACGCAGTAGTTAAGCGATGGGCTGCTACACTGCGTGTCACGAGTTCGATTCTCGAACGTAACAAATGTATTTTTATGTCCAACAAATAGTTATTACGGGGCCCATCTATTACAAAAAATCTTGTTACATATCCTTTGTCGCTTATCGCTATCATGTGAGAAAAATGCAATTAATAAAATAAATTATGTAATTCAAAATATAAAAGAGTAAATGAGCTACTGGCAGGAATAATTCCTAGAGAGCGGTGCAACATTTTTTTTAGAGTTCCTTATCTAAAAGGGAAAAACGAGACCCTATTACCTATTACTAAGACCTTGCTGTCTGTCCGTCTGTCTATCACCAGGCTGTACCTCAAGAACCTCGATGGCTAGACAGTTGAAATTATCACAATGTATTTCTGTTGCCGCTCTAACAAGGAATACTAAAAACAAAATAAAATAAATATTTAAGGGCCCCCCTTAAATATTTATTTTATTTTGTTGTGTTCCCATACAACAAACGCGATTTTTTTTTTGCCGAGTTTTCCTAAGAACGGTACGAAACCAACTTCGTGCGAGAGTCCAACTCGCACTTGGCCAGTTTTTTGATTAAAGTTTTTTCACTGTCAAAACAATAGCTTCTTCCTTTGCACGATAAAACAAATCCTGCACCAAAATCTTCACCATCCCCTGTACCTTTTCCATGTTCCCCGTACTTAGCTCAGTAAAGCTTGCATACACATTCATATGATAGAGATAAAATGCCTGCCTTACGTTAAATCACTTCGCTACGTGACGTATTATCTCGCTATGTGACACAGGGGGGACAGGGCCACAGAGGGGGGACAGGCCACAGGGGGAAGCTTTTACTGCGGGGGGAGGGGGGGATAAAAACTCTGAGTAATGGATGCTTTGGCGCGAATTAGAAAAAAAAGTTAGGCCTTGGGATGCTTCTAGTGATGTGATGCGTTATAAATACTCTCTTCATACTTAAAAAAAATATATTTACCTGTATTATATTTATACTGATACTAGTTTTTGCCCATGGCTTCGCCTGCATTCATAAAATGTAGCATAAGTCACTCGGGAGCAAAGCAGCTTTTCTATCTAAAAAATAATGTATTCTAGCAGTGTTGGGTTAATTGGAATTGTCATGAGAAATGAGCACTTTGGTTATGAGCATTGCAACTAAAAAGTGAGTAATAAGAAAAAAAACGAAAAAAAAAATTTAATTTAATTTCGAAAGTCGGTGTTAAATAAAAAACCAACTATACTCAGAAACAGTGACTTCTGAAATTAAAGTTATTAAGATCCTTTTAGTGATTTTTTTTTTCGTGAGGTCGATTATTTTTATTACTTTTTTTTTGTAAAACGATTTTGATTTTGATTTTGGTATATAATTTTATTTTTAAATTGACATTCCATGTTTTAATTATTCTGACATTATCGATTTTGACATTTTAATATTATTGATGGATATCGCAATCTTAGTATAGATAGGTAATATCTGACATTTTTAATTAACCTTTCAATTGTGATAATTACAGACACAATTGAAAGACAATAGGTGCGCGAACGCCGGCGTTCGCTTGGGGTTTAATGAATTAAATTAATAAATGTTTATTTAATCTGACATTTTTAACAATTAAAGTGATTAAATAACTAAAGAGGTATTATGACAATTATTATTAAATTGTATGTACTTAATCTGAAATTAAATATTTGCACACCACATGTAATGGTAGAATGTAAAGGGGCCTAATATTAATGTTATGATCATACGACTTTGTATACCTACATTCTGGCAAATAAATTATTATTATTTATGTTGTAGGTACAAGTACTCAGGTTCAATTTTTGTTTGTGGGGTTTAAAGTAAGGCTCCTATTTCCGGATGGTTAAAAATATAAAAAAATATATCCGTGAAGTTTCACTCTATCTAGCAGCGAGAACTCTGCCCCCGGCTAACCTAATCCATCGTTGTCGGAGTGCAGTAAAATTACGTTTAATTTCACCTTTCCACACATTACCAGCTGCGCATTCCGTATTGTATGGAATACCTAGGCAAATATGAAATAAAATAAAAATATATAACCGACTTCAATGTTAAAAAACACTGAAAATTACAAGATTACTTTAATTTCGGAAGTCGGTGTTTCTATAATAGTTTTGTCTCTTCGTTATTTAACGCCGACTTCCGAAATTAAGTTTATTTAACATTGAAGTTGGTTATATTTTTTTTTTTTTTGTAAAAAGTTTTTTATTTCACACTTTTTAGTAATGGTGCCACCACTAAAAAGTACTTCTCAGCCAAACTTGCTGTCTGGGTATAAGGCATATAATATATACCTTATAGCCAGAGAGCATAACGATTCTAATAATCCCAAACACGGTTAGATTACATTAATTTACCTTCTGGCTTCATCATCAGTTCAGTCCGATACATCCCCTCCCCCTTTTCCTTCAGCCAGTCATCGACTACACGTATAAACAAAGCAATTGTACTTGTTACGACAGTTCCGCTGTGAGGAGTTCTGTGCCATATCTTCGAAGTTCATGATCAGATCATAACAACATTTCAATGGGACCAACTTGGAAGCATAACCTTTCAAACAAAAAAAAATTTTTCAAAATCGGTCTACAATTAACCGAGATATCGGTGAACATACTTAAAAAAAAAAACATACATTCAGCCGAACATAGAACCTCCTCCTTTTCGAAGTCAGTTAATAATATTACCTACACGGTATTCTGTACATTACCCGGGTCATCATCATCTTTTTTTTTTTTTTTTTTTTTTTTTTTAATTTAGATAAACTAGTGCTTGACTGCGATCCCACCTGATGGTAAGTAGCGATGCAATCTTTGATGGTGAGGCGCACTAGTTTATTAAGAGCCTATTCACTCTAGCCTTGAAGACACCCAAATTATAATCGGACGGGAAGACCGCAGAAGGCAGACTGTTCCAATCCTTCGACGTACGCGGTATAAACGACGAGGCGAAACGCTTAGTCCGGACCGTAGAGGTTTCAACAACGTAAGGGTGAATATTCGCCGTACGTCGGGTTGTCCGATGGTAGAATTGCGATGGCGGAATCAAGTCATGCAATTCCTGCGCACACTCTCCAAAATGCATCCTGTAAAACACCGAAAGGCTGGCTACCCTACGCCTATGCTCAAGGCTTTGAAGGTTGGACTTAACCAAATCTGGATCACCAATTAGCCTCTTTGCACGCCTTTCCACCGAGTCCAAAGCTGCCAGGTGGCATTTTGCAGCACCAGCCCATATGTGACTGCAGTACTCCACACACGAACGGACCTGTGCTTTGTATAACATTAAAAGCTGTCCCGGTGTGAAGTACCGCCGGACCTTTGCAAGAACGCCCAGCTTCCTAGCAGCTACCTTGGCTTTGGACTCAATGAACCGCCCAAAGTTAAGGTCTGAGGGAATTTCAACCCCCAAGAGCTGAAGGCGGTCGGTGTACTCCAGGGATAAATTCTGAAAAGTAGGAACCAAGGTGCACGGGCTCCTTTTGGCAGTGAAAAGACACGCTTGTGTTTTGGCGGCGTTGAATCCTACTAGATTGGCTTCGCCCCACTTGGAGACTGCCTGAAGTGAGATATTTGTTCGCTCTACCAAAGCCTCTCTTTCAGACCGGATTAGTTCCTTACTAGCCCGAGCAGTGGGCAGGTATCTCTCTACAACTGTGCTATCATCTGCATACCCATAGATACCGGGCACCAGCAGATCGTTGATATGCAACAGGAAGAGAGTTGCAGAGAGAACAGACCCCTGAGGAACTCCGGCATTAATCGTCATGGGCTCTGATGAGCATCCGTCGACAACAACTCGGAGAGACCGTTCACTCAGGAAGTCTTTTACCCAGTTAATCAGACCAGGGGAAATGCCGTACGCTGGAAGCTTACTCAATAGGCTAGCGTGCCATACCCTGTCGAAGGCCTTCGAGACGTCTAAGGAAACGGCAATCGCTTCCCCATTCCTCTCGAGGGCCTCGCCCCACAAGTGGGTGGCATAAACCAGTAGGTCCCCAGTAGACCGCTTGCGGCGAAACCCGTACTGTCGGTCACTGAGGAGATCGTTACCTTCCAGGTATGCCATGAGGCGCGAGTTCAATACACGCTCCATAATCTTGCAGAGTATGGAGGTTACCGAAATCGGCCGATAGTTGGCAGGATCAGCACGACTGCCCTTTTTGGGCACGGGTTGCACGTTGGCAAGCTTCCAGGACTTGGGCACTATACCAGTCCTAAATGAGAGGCGATACAAGCGCGTCAATACAGGAGACAACTCGGGCGCACAAGCCTTTAGAACAATCGCTGGTATGCCATCTGGTCCACTGGCTTTATTCACGTCTAGACGACGCAGCTCTCTCAGAACTTCTCTGTTCCTCATGTAAACCTCCTGCATTGAAGAGTTACAATGAGGCAGAGTCGGTGGAGCAGCATTGCTAGTGTCAAGACGAGAATTATGGGCAAAGAGAGATGCAAAGACTCCTGCTTTCTCTCTTGCCGTATGAGCCAATGTTCCATCAGGCTTTACCAGCGGAGGCAAAGTGGGCCGACAGAAGTTCGCCTCGACCGACTTGGCGAGAGACCAGAATGCTCTGCTACCGGACGGCTGTGCAGAGAGTTTTTTGCCAAAATGGGTTATGCGGTCGAAGCGTGCCTTCTTTAGTGCTTTTTTGTAGGACTTGGCAGCATGGTTGAAGGCTCTCTTCTTAGAATTTAGATCCGGAGCTTTGCGGTCACGAGCGTCAACCCAGGCGAGAAATGCCGAATGCTTACGCTCTTCAGCCTGAACGCAATCGGCGTTGAACCACGGGTGAGCTGAGCCACCGATGCGTACATCGCTATAAGGGATAAAATACTCCATAGCTTGGCGTATCACATCGGTTACAGCATCCGCACAGCTCGACGGATTTTCAGAAGAGAAGCAGACCTGCTGCCAAGGATAAGACGCAAAGAAATGCCGCATCTCATCCCAGTCTGCCGACCTGTATCGCCACATTCGTCGTTCGCCACGTGAGTCGCGGTCAGGTGGGGAGAAGGACGATACAGACTTCACCAGACAGTGATCTGAAGTTCCAAGTGGTGAGGAAACTGTTACGACACATCTGTCCGGATCGGTGGTCAGCAGTAGGTCCAGACAATTGGCAGTATGACCAACTACATCAGGCACCTACTAGGCATCTACCTGCCCTTGTCCCGTTTTATTTGAGGTCGGCGCAACACGTTTTTTTCTTCCATTCTGTCCTGTCACTCGTCACGCTACCTTTAACTCCCTAAATACATTGCCCAGGCTATCCCGGATTATACAGATAGGTAGCCTGTAACATTAACATTTCAAACAGTGACTACACCTTCTAATTTATTTAAGTTAATTAATCAATTGTCACGCCGCACAGCGAGCTCAAACGCCTTTCGGAAACTTTAGGGATTTGAATGAAAAGGAACCCAATTAAATATTTAAAACTTTGTAACCCAAACTATTCACACCTACGTTACATTGGGTCAGAACAGACATAAAAAGAAACATATATATGTTGATTTAGCTTCATAATATAACACTTTTGATGGTGGTATATTAAATAGACCGGCCTGTTAGTCTAGTAATCAAATCAAAATCAAATCACTTTTATTTGTTAACACAGGTGTAGAGATAAACAGATCTTATATTTTATTAACATTGCACCATGTTACGCCAGGAGGCGTACAAATATATGTTCATCTAGCGCATGATTACAAATTAAAGTTAAAAAATATTTGAGAACCATGCATAGTTATAATTTTAAATTGTTAGTTATAAATGTCAAAAATCTAAGTGCATAGGTCCAAATAATTGAAATGTCAAAAAAAGTAAGTGTTTATGTCCAAATAATTTAAATGTCAAAGTATATTAGATGTCAATATTAATTATCAAATTAATAATTAATATTGACATCTAATATTCTATTAATTATCAAATTAGTAATTAGTGACTGTTAAGCCGGAGGCCGTGGGTTCGATTACCACCTAGGACTAATGTTTGTGTGATGAGCACAATCATTTCTTTTGTGTGCGAGCGTAATTTGAATATGATATGTACGTATTTAGAAATATATAAGTATGTTTATCAATTGTCTAGTACTCAAAGCAGAAACACTACTTAGAGATTAGATGGTGTTGTGTAATAATTGTAAAAAAAGTAACTTCTCCTGGTCTGGGTGAACTTACTTAGTCTTTAACTCAGAAACTTTCAATTCAGAATTTTACTGACTAAAACCCAGCCATTTTTATTCAGCTGGCCCAAGTATTCCAGGGCCTCGGAGACACTTTCAAACGATACGAAAAATCTTCTCAAAAGATTCAATTGTTGGAGACTTTTTCACATGATACTAGCTTTTTCCCGGAGCTTCTCCAGCGTACATAAAATTTAGCTTATATCACTCAAGAATAAAGTAGTTTTCAATCGGTGAAAAAATTTTAGCAATCGGGCCAGTACTTTCAGAGATTTCTTCCTACAAACAAACATTACCTCTTTGTAAAATAAGTATACATAAACTAGTTCTTGACTGTGATCCCACCTGATGGTAAGCAGTGATGTGATCGTTCACGGACAGACACCAGATAAATTATAATCGAACGGGAAGACCTCTGCAGGCAAATTGTTGTTTTGGCTATTTTTTGTCACGGGTATTCAGATAAGTTTTTATAGTCTAGTATACCATACAAGTAGTATATAGTTTTGAATAATGTTTTTCCTGTATCTTTTTTGTTCATGCGGTGTACAATAAAGAATATAATAAATAATAATATACATATACAGTTTAAACAACACGTAAATATTTTAAAATTAATAGTAGTATTTAGTTTTTTTAAATTACATTTTCAAAGCAGAATTTTTTGTGAAATGAAAACTTAGCTGACGTTTATAAATACAACCCAGTAACTGACTCATTTAGTTAGTACCCCTTTGTATTTAAAAGGATAGTAGGCGCCTTGGTAATCAAAACATTAGTAGCCTTAGTAACTCAAACATTAGTATCCCTTAGTAACTACACATAAAGAAGTATCTACCTAAGTTAAATGTTGAGCACCTAATGATTATGTCTTTAACTTAGTGTAAGTGGCTGTCGGCTGTTTCTTAAATACCTTAGTGAAAAAGAAAACTCCAGTAAGTATTATTGGTAAGTTAGTGATGTCCTTTAGAAAGGACAGATGCGCAGTTTACTGCGCTTTGCGCTAGCTGCTTTAGCTACACGCAAGCGACGCAAAGAAATTTTATAAAGCTAAATAAGTATAATTTAAGTATCCGTTTACTTGACTCCTTTATGCCTAACTCCTTGGGGTAAAGTGACGTGAATTTTGATAGGAAGTTTTTTGGACAGATTTTAATATTTGCTAGTTGGATAGCACAGTCATAGTAGGCCTTATAATGTCCCACCGTTGAGACTCAGGCCTCCTCTCTAGTAGAGGGAATGGGCCTTAATCTACCACGCGGGCCCAGTGCGGGTTGATGGATGTCACATGTCTTCGAATTTTTTGGTTCTAGGACATGCGGTTTCCTCACGGTATTTTTCTTCGCCGTTTTGAGAGCATTGGTGATGAAATACATTACACAAAGTAATGCGCCTGGCTGGGTTTGAACTAGTGACCTATAACTCGTAAGTCGGAGACATTACCACTCAGCCACCACTGCTAGTTGGATAAACTCGTAAAAAAAGGCCCATTCTGACATTTGAGAAAGACCCAAATTGGAACGAAACTAAAAGAAACAATAAAATTATAATTAATTACCTACATAAAATGTTTTAACGTAATTACAATTACACAATGGTTACATAATGTAATATAGACGGTTACATAACGTTATTAATAAAAACTTTAGCTTTTTTATAATTAGTTACATAAACCATGATTATTTTTTGTATTAGTAACATTAAAATATTTTTAGTATTTTTTGCACTGACAACTAAAATAGACTACGACTGGTCAAAGTGCGACAACACTGATGATTAGGTACCTATGCTTTAAAATCACGAGCACCGCACAGTTCTTACAGCGGCAAGGACAACGAGCCGTTAGTATAAATGTAAACTTTGTCCTGAACTAGTTAGAATATTCAGAACGAGAGGCGGTTTGGGAGGCACGTGACCGACCCTCATCATTTGGGTTTTGTAATCTCTCGCCGATGTCAGTGACCTTTGTTTAACCGTGACGGAATTCTTATCAAAACATTCGTGACGTTTTTAATCCTATGACCGAAACTTCCGTTATTGTATTATTTATTATCTATAAGGGGTTATTTTTAAAACATGATTCTAACATCAGAAACAACAACTTTTGTTCTATGACTTTTTACAAAACATAATTCATTTACTGAAAACAATCCTTCAAGATTTCGTTGGTCTATGTAGCAAATTTTAACTCTATATTTTGCTATACCTACCTACGTCTGTGTATGACGCGACGCAAGCGCATCAAGCATCCCCGCTGCCCAATCCCGCTCACCTCCGCTATTGTATTATCGCTTCATATCAGCCGAAAGACGTCATTTTCGCTTGCTTCGCATAAACTTCGTATTATTTAGAACGTTCAATTTAATTTTTTTTTTTTGTATGAAAATCTGATGAACTAAAATATGATAAATTTTAAAAGTCATAAACATTTGTATCGAAACAAAATAATATGAATTCTAAACCAGATTAAAATAGGGTTAAAATAACTTGATCAAAAATAAGGAAGAGAAATAAGAGCACCAAGGTTACCGACATGGCATGAAGAATCGTCAAACTTAAGTGACAATGGGCACGGCACATTGCAAACAGAACTGGTGGCCGTTGGGGCCGAAAGCTTCTGGAATGGCGGTCGCGTCCCGCTAGACGCAGTGTTGGAAGGCCTCTCACAAGGTAAACCGATGACCAAGTCAGGGTCGCTGGAATCTGATGGATGCGAGACGCACAGGATCGGTTGTCGTGGCGACGCTGGAGTAAGGCCTATGTCCAACAGTGGACTTCTTTTGGCTGAAATGATGATGATGATCAAAAATAAAATCTTTTACCGTGCTGTACCGTGCCGCGACGTCACTCAGAGCCGGTCTTCAATCAGTCTCAGTACCCAAGTTAAGTTTCAATACGAGTTTGTTGTTAGAAGTTTACTTCGACCTGTATTACAAATTGCTAAGTTAGAAGAAATACAAAAGTTTTATTCTGATTTACATTGTCAAAGTAGTCTGTAGGTATACAGTTTAGTTGTGCAGACTTCTAAGTTTGTGTGCGGAACTCATTAGTCTGTTGTCATTAGTGTGTTGTGTTGTGTGTTGTGGTGTCGTGTTGTTGTGGTTTTGTGTGGTTTATGTTAAGTGTGTACATGAATTGTTAAATAAATAAATAAATAATATTGTACGGTAGTTTCTCAACTGCTTAGAGGTAGTTTAAATACCTAATTAGGAGGTATATATAAAAAGCGCTTTAAGTGATAAGACTACCCATTATTACACTCTATTAATTTTAAGCTCGATCGAAGATTGAATTTGGGTATAGGCAGGTTTTCTCAACAGTTGCTTACAGGGTCGAGCAGTTAGAGAAACAGGCGAGTCCTCCAATAAAGAACGCGTATCGTTCCCTCAGTTAACACCTTCATGCAATCGCTACCGCAGGACATAACATGTCATAGGTGCGGGTTTGCGGGCGGCTAGCAGTGGGTAGCTCGCCGTCCGTTTGTCCGGTGAGCACTGAGCCCGAATCGACGGCGACGGCTCGTTGTTTTCAAGGCGCAACATCAGCAAAATAGACTGAACCTACTAGGGCCTATGCCTGCTAGATCTGCGGGATTTTTCGAAAGAGTTTGTGTAGCTAAGCTAAATAGTTGGAAAAAGGATAGGAAGATTAGGTTTTATTTGGAAGTACTACCCATTTCTGGGCAGAATTTCACTATCGATATTACATGTTTTTTTTTTGTTGGTAGTATTGGGAAATCCTCATGGACGACGAAGACGGCCTTACTTGCTGCCTCAAGTAAGGCCGTATAGGCAGAGCCGGACTCTTACCGACTACTGACTTTATCAGAGCCCTTAGTATTTTCTGTCGTTATTTGGGGGTCCTTGGATCGTTTTAGATTATTTTCAACGTAGAGAGAATTTATTAGATACGATAGTTTTGGCGATATTCCATTTGACAATTACCGCAGTGCAGGTACTTCAAAACCCTTTACTTTTGCCCTTCTAGAACTATCAAGAACACCTATAAAAACAAGGCTAATCCAGATAATTTATAGGTAACTTGAATATGTCGATAACGTACCCCTCGACGTCGATGATACTACTTGATTTATACTCTACCACGATTTATGGGGCATTGTTTATTTTTTGTGCCAATTTATTTATACCTTCTCGGCCCTTAGGCTGCTTTTCCACTAGAGAGATGCTATGCAGCTTTACTGCGAGAATTTATCTCGCAGTAAAGCTGTAATGATGATGGCCATCTGATCATCATCTTTTCAGCTAAACGACTGTTGGACACAGACTTCTCCAAGGTGTCATCACAATGAACGGTCCAGTGCGTCTCACATCCATCGCATACATCGATTTATAATACTATATTTCTACTATGAGCTATGCGATTTATTAACAGCAAGAAAGGCTCGTGGAGCGTGTGCCTATTGTGGGTAAGTAGATACTCTGCTTTGCACATAGCTACACCTCTCACGACAATCCAAACCACGTATCAATCCATATTAACCTTTCAGATACCGTCAATTTGAGACACAATAGTAAGACAATAGATGTGCGTTCGCTTGGGGTTTAATAAATTAAAACATAGCTTAGTTGAACCCGTTTACATTAGACTGAGGTAAGCTCAGATATGAACCAATGCATATGATGGATATATCGTGGCCAGATCTTAGAATTGATGACATCATGTTGTGGCCAACTGAAATTGGCCACATCGTTTAAACGCTAACATTATATGATATGTCAATCTTCCTTTGGCCATATAATTGATCTAAGATTTCAATGATAATGGGGATATGGGGTGACCGCATCAGGCAACGGCGCTCTCGCCGCCGCCGGGATTCCGATCCCGATTTCCAGCCACCGTAATTCAATTCAATTCAATTCTTTATTGCTACATATATCACATGTGTTACATAGGATGACAAAATATTTATATAAGTGCACATGGACCCTGTCGGGCACAGCAATGTCATACATGAAGTAGGTAGAAATACAATTAAAAAAAAATCGGATATAAAAATCAAATCAAATAAAAAGTACAATAATAAGTAATAAGATAAAAATAAAAATAATAATAAAATGTCAAAAAAAAAAAAAAAGTAGGCGCGGGCTTGCGGACAGTGAGCAATGGGTAGCTCGCTGTCCGGCCGTCCGGTAACTGTCCGGACCAAGCCCAAGTCGTCGACGGCGCGCGCTGTTCCCGCGCGCCTCAAGGAGTTGTCAGCAACAGCAGGGGCCCAGCCGGGTCGAAGCCTACTGGGGCCAGGGTTATCCGAAAGGGCGCTCGAGCCCCGGTGTGAAGGCTTGAAGGAACGGGGTGGGTTTTTTAGTCAGTAAGAGTCTGACATTTCTCCCGCTCCGCCCAAGAGCGGGGGATGTCAATGCATGATTTGCTGCATGATGATTTTCCCCACCGAAAAAAAAGCCCACTTCTACGGTAGCTGGTAAGGTCGAGGTTCCGGCGACTAAGGCGTGAAGCTTTCGCTAGCATTACTACTTCGCAGAAGGAGGCGACCACCTGACTAAAATCCTAAAATAAAGGCTTGAAGGAACGGGATGGGTTTTTTAGTCAGTAAGAGTCTGACACTATCTCCCGCTCCGCCCAAGAGCGGGGGTTGTCATAAGATGATTTTTCCCAACGAAAAAAAAAAAAAAAGTGTGTTAGATAGAACAACGAAATCTTAAAGGTTATGTTTTGTAAAAAGTCATGGAACAAAAGTTGTTTTTTATGATATTAGTAATACAGTCCTACCAGGTTGTTATTGTTTTACAAATAACCCAGTAGAAGTTAGTTAGTTGCCCATTTATGCCCCACTGCTGGGCGAAGGCCTCCCTCTCCCTGTTCCACACACGCCTGTGCTCAGCCATTGCAGGCCAGTCCCTCCAGTAGTAGTCCAGCTCATCTCTCCACCTTTGCCTTGGTCTGCTGCGATGTCGCTTAGCGTTTAATGGCTTCTTTAAATTACAGAATAATAATAATAATATTTCACAACTATCACCACACAAACGCCGTCTAGTCCCAAGCCAGAAAGCAAAAAAAAAAAAATATTCAAAATAGTAATTTTAAATATACTGTAATAGAATAAAATTAACTTTATTGTAGAACATAACTTAAACATAAACTTAAATCTATGAGTATAGTTCACAATCTATACTTATAATAAAACTGTAGAGAGGTCAATTCTGTACATTGAATATATATTAAAAATTAATATTAGAGGATGATTGGTGATCGATTCTGATGCCAAAAATGTAATCAGTAGATTTTTTGTCTGTCTGTCTGTCTGTCTGTCTGTCTGTCTGTCTGTCTGTATGTGCACGCATGGGTCAAAAACTACTGAAGGGATTTTAACCAAACTTGGTACGATTATGGTCCATACTCCTGGGCAGGTTATAGGCTATATAACATAACGCTAAGATACATAAGAGCTGAGAAGGGACGATAAATTTGAAACAAGTCGGATGAAAATGCGCGTTCGAGCTCTTATCCTCGCATACGTTGATAATACACCAAAAGTATGTATTACAAAAATGATGGTGTCTAATAGATCTACAAAAAAATCCTCAATAGTATATATCTATCTTTTATAAATTAGTCACAATAACGTGTTTAATCGTTAGGCATTTCTTCAAAGTGTACTTCACTGTGTACACTGCAGTCCGTAGTACTGCACGGATTTACTTCAAATTTTGCATGAATATTACTAAGAGGTCGGGTCAACATATAGGCTACATATTATCACGCTATCACCTACGGAGGAGGAGCTGTGAATCTTTATTTTTCTCACGCATTCTGTTACAGCGTGTAATCTAACGATGCATATTTAAATGTTGTTTTTGAGTAAGCCATGCTATTATCTAGCTTTAAACTATAAAAACTACGCCATTTCAGTAACTTGGGCAGAGAAAAATAGTTTAATGAATGTTAGTAGTATAAAGACAATTTAGAGCAGCGCCATCTATGAGATTTCATAAAAATTAAATCAAGTAACATGTTAACACTTTTTAGAAATTAATAATTTAAATTTTATTCATGTTGGCGAGGTTAGTAGTTAGTTATTCTTAAAATTCATAGATGGTGATGTGATTTGATGTGCATTTTCTTCATAAAAGTTGTATCGTATAGTTCGTTTTGACAAATTCAAGTTCCAACAAAACCCTCAAAATCTTGAGCAGAGTTGAGAAAGACAATTTAAAAAAAATGCGGTGTTAACATGGTGACATTTTTCCAGCTCTGTGAAGTCGACCAGTTTGCGAGATCCCTTACGTATGACGAGCTGCCTTCATATTACACGTACGACAAGTAAAGGGGTGTATTTAACCGACGTCGACGAGGAGGTGCTGTGGAAGGTGTTCCGGGAACTTTCAAGGACACCGCATTGGGTAATAATGGCGAATGCTATTTTCTGCGGTTGTTACTTCCCACTGTCTGAGGCCCGACGTCTTTCGACTTGCAGAGGACATTTGATGGCGTGGAGTATCCCACTTACCGCGCAGCCTACGTAGCACGTCACCTTCTCGACGGTGACAAAAATTGGGATCATCTGTCTGAAGATTTTCTACGAGCTTTGAGGTGTGCTACTGGAGACGAAGACGAAGTAACTGATGAACGCATGCTAAACACCTGTCTCAGTTCACTTCAAGATGTGGTCATTTCTATCGGCGGCAAACCGCTTATCGAATATGGGTTACCAGCTCCCCAATCATCACCGCATCACGACCGTGGAAATCGGGAGTATAACGCTGTGATAAATTACGATGCGGGCGAAATAACCACCATACGAAAATATGACCATGTCACTTTGTTCTCTTCAGAGCAAAAACAAATTTATGACACCGTCCTTGAAAGCGTTGGGTAAAATCAGGGTAACATGTTTTTCTTGGATGCTCCTGGTAGAACAGGAAAAACATTTGTTACCACTGACATATTTGCAGAGATCAGGAGTCAAGGCAAAATTGCTATTGCTGTAGCGTCGTAGAGAATCGCTGCCATACTGCTTCCAGGTGGCAAGACAGCACATGCCAAGTTTAAAATTCCCATCGATTTAGAGAGCGCCGAAACGCCTGTTTGTGGTGTGTCACGTAACAGCGATAAGGGACATGTGCTCAAGGATTGCTCTCTGATCGTATGGGATGGGTGTACAATGGCCAATAGGAAGGCAGTTGAGGCCGTGGACAGAACCCTGCAGGACATCCGCAGGAACGAACATTTGATGGGTGGTGTCACAGTTCTGTTCAGTCAGTGGCGATTTCCGGCAAACACTTCCCGTGGTGACGCGGGTATCCAGGGCTGACGAGGTGAATGCTTCGTTGAAACGATCTTCGTTGTGGTCACGAGTTTGTTAGCTGCGAGCCGAGCTCTTATATTAATGGTCAACCATTAATATGAGAGCGGCAATGCACGTGCATTGCAAGAATTCTCCGATGTCCTTCTAAGTCTTGACACCTCGATAAACACTGTTGTCAAGCAAGATGACGCCACACATTATCCCGTGGAATTCGGAACTCCCTGTCAGCAAGTGGACTTCCAGTGCATACCATCAAGTTGAAGGTCGGTGTCCCGATTATGCTTCTTCGGAACCTTTCTCCTCCGAAATTGTGTAACGGGGCCCGCCTTAAAGTCATCTCTCTCCATAGGCACACCATTCTTACGAGTTGTGGCATAGGCGAGGCAGTATTTATACCACGCATTTCCTTCATACCTCACAACTTCCCATTCCAGTCCAAGCGCGTACAGTTCTCCGTGAGTGTTTGCTTTGCGATGACCATCAATGAGTCGCAGGGGCAGACTCTGAGGGCAGCGGGTGTCGATCTCAAGACGAGTTGCTTCTCACACGGGCAACTGTACGTCGCTTGCTCCCGCGTCACCAGTCCTGACTCTCTTTACATTTTGGCTCCTAGCAGCATAACTACCAACGTAGTTTATAGGGAAGTGTTGTAAGGTATGATGATACCTTTGTACGTATTTTTACTCTTTTGTGTCCTGGAATGTATTCCTGCATTATTTTCTCTATTTCCTTCAGTCACATCTTATGACTGAACTCAGCAGGATTCCCATATAACTCTCTTCACTTGCAAAAAAACTTATATTTTAATGCTATTTTAAAAGTTGTTTACTTATAATTCTATAGCGACACTGACATCTTAGGTATTTTTGGTGCTGTAGAGCCTTCACGCAGACGACGTCGCGGGCAGCAGCTAGTTATAACTAAAATTAAAATAAATCTTTCGATCCGTTCTGAAACTATGATTTTGATTTGATAAAAAAAGATGTGGTAGCTTCCAAGGAGTTTTATAGTGTAATGCCTTGATCACGCGTACCCAGTAAAAAGGGCGAGACAGTAAAATGTTGCTCGGCCGAGACAGTGATGTAAGCGAGTTGTAGAGATAAGCGGTCGGTCAAACACTCGGAGCTGTGTTTACACGTACCGAGTACTCGGCCGAGAGCACTGTCTCGACCGTTTACTCGGTACGTGTGATCAAGGCATTAAGCATTTTGATACTTTATTTTTATTCAACCGTAAAAAGTATAATATAGTGAAAAACAGTACAGTTGGCTACCCTAAACCCAACTCAAGGTTATTTTATTGTACAAGAACATTATCCATTATTACTTCTAATGCATAATTAAACATCTTTGGTAAAACGTTATAGATACGTTTAGTTATTAATATTGTGTAGCTATGTCCATTAAACGGTTGCTAGCTGTGTATCGATTGACCCTAGGTCACCCTCAGGATCCAATTAATAGCCTTGAGCATGGAAGATGCGTGTTTAAACGTTTGATAGACTGTTTTGTTAGTGGTGATAGCTAAATTATCACAGACACATCGATTTTTTTTTGGTTGGGAAAATCATCTAATGACATCCCCCGCTCTTGGGCGGAGCGGGAGATAATGTCAGACTTTTACTGACTACAACTCCAGTTCCTTCGTTGCTTTTCGTACCGGGGGCTGAGCTACCTTTCGAAGCTAACCCTGGCTCCAGTAGACTTCAATCCAGCTGGGCCCCTGCCTTTGCTGGCATCTCCTTGAGGCGCTCGGGAAAATTGCGCGCCGTTGACGACTTGGGCTCGGTCCGGACAGTTACCTGACGATCGGATCACGAGCTACCCATTGCTCGCCGTCCGCAAGCCCACACCTATGGTGGCCGGAAATCGGAATCGGAATCCTGGCGGCAACAGACACATGGATCGATTTCAGATGTGGAAAAAACTTAAAGTCCTAAATAGCATAAGCATAGCATAATCAACCTTTCTAATTTTCCCACTGCTGGGATTTAGTAAAGTTTGTTGTTTTGTTTATAGGAGGTAATCTCTGTAAGTACTGGTCCGATTGCTAAATTTTTTTCACCGACAGAAAGCTGCTTTATTCTAAGAGACACTTACACTAACATTATAAAGAGGTAAAGTTTGCTTTTTTGTTTGTAGGAGGTAATCTCAGAAAGTATTAGTCTGATTGCTAAAATGTTTTTACCGATAGAAAGCTGCTTTATTCCTAAGTGACATCTACACTAATATTATAAAGAAGTTTTTTTACACCACCTGCTCGATAATGTCGTTTTATACATCATACAAACCTCACTTAAAGCAAGTCATTCTATCCCTAGGGAGATAATGCAGTATGGCCGATCCCTAGGGAATAATGAGATTTGAATTTGGAACTTTAAAAATCGTCAACATTGTGAATTAAAATGTAGGCGCATCGAACAAGTTGACTTGAAATTCAAACCAAAGAGTATGCAATCACTATGATTAAAACTGGCCACTAACAAAAAAAAAAGAAAATAGAATAAAACGTGCGTACTGACGGGAGCGTTATCAGCGTTATAAAAAATTGAAACTATAGAATCTTGGAGTAGTGAATTTTGTTTGTTTGATGAACTTGAAAATACTCGTATAAAGTCTGTCTAATAAGTCAACCGACTTGGTAATTTTGTATAATATTTAATCATTTAAAAAATACTTATATTCGATACTTTTCATAAGGTTCTTCTGTTAGTAAACAATGATCTCTATCTCTTAATTAACCTTGATTATTGAACCCGTGTTGACAACATCAGTTTTAATTAAATCCTGATAATTACCCAAGTCGTTTAACTTATTAGACAGACTTTAATACTTATATTTCTCTAATATATGATTTGGTCGACCAAATTGTCTTTTAATTATCTCACAGATGGTGTAAAAAGTAGAGTATGCAACACGGGAATAAAGCTGTCTTTGTCTTGGGCGGTTTGAATTCCTCACTTCACTCAGGTTTCTTTATTAACTCCCTCGCGATGCTCGGGAGTTAATTTTATAAATCCCTCACTATCGTTCAGGATTAATATCAGCAACCTTCGTTTCGTTCGGAATTCAACATGCCACCCGCGACTTAAAGACACTGCTTTATCCCCTAGTCACATAAACTACTATTTTTTTTTGTCTCTGAAAGTACTGGTCTGGTCGCTAAAATTTTTTCACCGATTGAAAGCTGCTTTATTCCCGAGTGACATAATAGACTATAATTAATATTTTATGTACGCAGGCGAAGCCGCTGTCAAAAGCTAGTTTCCAATAAAGAACTTTAAGTATGTGGAGCACGAAAATGTGATATTGTATTAGTTCGGAAAGGTCGCGCTTAATGTATTGCGACTAATTAACATAATTTACGAATTATTAGTGGTTCGATGGCCTTCCCCTGTGATGTATTGTATTGACTTTAGGCAAGTGTTTTTTAGAAGTGAAAATTTCATTTTGCTACAGTAATTGATGATCAAAATTAATCGATGACCTGGGGGTCTTAAAGAGCGTCCTTTTCGAGATCCTTTTTCATACAACCGCGTGATTATGATGTAATTACAATTCTTTTTCTAGACATTTTGGATACACACCTTTTTTTTTAGTTAGGATAATCATCCTATGACATCCCCAGCTCTTGGATGGAGCGGGAGGGTATGTCGGGTTTTTAATGACTAAAATCCGCTTCTTTTCTTTCTATGCCTTCGTTCCAAGGCCTCAGGGTTCACTTTAGCACAACGCATTATTCTTACAATTTATACACACCAGTATGATTTCTGTGTTCTGTGATTCACGCTGTGAATTTGGCATTTTTACTTTTATAAAAACTTATATATCTTGAAAGTTAACGTCTATTAAAATTTTTATTTTCTATATTCCATGAGGTATCAAAATGTTTTATAAATATTTTTAAAACACAAAATCTTTTTTTAGGTGTGTGATGTTATCAAAGTTTACAGTCGGCTCGATAGATGGCGTTGACTCATTTTCTGAATTGCGCTATGGTTTCGTTACATGAGTTTAGTTGGGTCCCTGCAATTTGATCGATTGTTGATGCGTTCACGACCAACGGGTCAATATCTAAGATTTTTGTGTACCTCAAGGTGTAGGCTGCACCTTAATGTAATTATCATTTATAATTGTTAAGTGTAATTATTATTAATTAATTAGCTTTATCTTCTCAAAGATAATCTCTTTTTTGAGTTGGGACACAGATGGGTTTTTGGAGAATTCTCAAACTGAAAATATACATATACATATATATATATATATATATATATATATATATATATATATATATATATATATATATAAACATAACAAATATTTATGTACTAGCTTTTACCCGCGGCTTCGTCCGCCTCTTTCTCCCCCTTTTCTCATTTTTTTAAAATAAAATATCCTCTGTTCGTCTCCAGGGTCCCAACTATCTCTGTACCAAAATTCATCATAATCGGTTTTGCCATTTAGGCGTGAAGACGTAACAAACTAACAAACAAACTTACGTTGCATATAAAGAAATCAATTGAGGTGTGCTCTTTGAATGACTAGTTTTCAAAGTGGCTGTATTATCGGTTTCTTCGTCATCATCATCATTTCAGCCGAAAGACGGCCTCGGTTGGACATAGGCATCGCCTAATCGTCACCACAACGAACGGTCCTGTGCGTTTTGCATCCATCGCATTCTCGCGACTCTCACCAGGGGCCCAAGTCTGCTATTTTTATAAATTCGTCATTCCAACACGATCCCATTGTCATTTTGCTAAAAGTTCCTAATCTGCTAATTCATAATGATCGGTCATTGATCAGCCAATGGTCTCGTAATAGAATTGTGGTAAAATGAAAATATCGAACTTATTAAAAGCACTGACTGCACTGGTCTGCACAATGACGTTCTAATGGTAGGACACTGATCAAAGGAACTGTCAAAATTTTTGCAGACTACCGCATACGTCAGACATTCATTTATCATTGTGTACAAGATTACCATTCTATGCCATTTCTTTGTCAGTGGTTGACCATCGGAAAGTCATAATGTGGTAATCTACTAATTACCAAAACTTGTCTAAATAAGCAATGATGAAATCAATGATAGACCATTCTGACACTATTGTAATAGCAGACTTGAGGCCCAGGACATCCGCCAGCCTTGTGGGAGGCCTTCCAACGCGTTTTCTTCCGGCGCGCGGTCGCCAGTCCAGAACCTTTCGGTCTCATCGACTATATGTTCTACGAGCAACGTACCTTGCCCACTGCCACGTGATTAACATGGACAAAACACATGGACATTATAAAGAGGTAAAGTTTTTTTTTATTATTAGTATTAGTTTGTAGGAGGTAATCTCTGAAAGTACTAGTCCGATTGCAAAAAAAATCCACTGATAGAAAGCTGCTGGATCCCTGACTGACATAGGCTATATTTTATGTACGCGGGCTAAGCGGGCAAAACCTAGTAGCAAATAACCGTGAAGCACTCCCACTCCGATCAAGAAAATTGTTTAAATAGAAAATAAACGCTTTGAGTTTAACTTAGAATAACTTAAAAAGCTGTATAATTCCACCAGAACCGCATATCGCCCTAATTGCCACACATTACACCGATATTGTTCGCCGCACGTAAGCATACAAGACTTCTAATTGCGTTACTTTCAAAGTTCAAAATGCTTTGCATAATTTGATGTCTTGCATGTGGAAATTAAGGGTAGGTTCACATTATTTTGCGATATTCAGTTCGGAAAGTCACCACGGTGTGCGCAGCACGATGAGCAGGTCCTCACAGGACATGGAAAGTTCAGGAGGTTCCTATTGAAAACGTATCCTAAATACAACGTAAGCAAATAAACATTTTTACATCTATACATTTATTTATACATATAAATAAAATGGAGTGTCTGCTTGTAATATTGAAATAACTGCTTTTTACTACATGCATATTGAATATATATAAAGGGTGTAAGGGACAGCTCTCCACAAACTTTAAGGGCTTGCTCAGTAGACGAAACTGTCCAATCAAGTTTATAATTATGTATGGTGAGACATACCGGGGCTCGAGTTCGATTTTGGATAATCCTGGCCCCAGTAGGCTTAAACCCGGCTGGGCCCCTACTGTTGCTGACAACTACTTGATGCGCGCGGGAACAGTGCGCGCCGTCGAAGACTTATTATATAATTATAATGATATAGGTAATTGTCGTCTTTTAAATCAGCCACTACCCCCAGTATAAACTTAACTAACTACAGCCACCCTAGTCAAACTACGACCGTTTCGTTGCGATTCTCTTGCGTCGAACGCCTTCAGTAGGCGACGCCTCCATTTCCTTTGTTCTGACGTCATCTCAACGCTCAGTCACGTGTCCAAAATAAAGGAATCGAAGGCGTGGCTGATTTGAGACGTTCTGGAATCGAAACGAAACGGTAATTTTTCTGCGAGCACTGTGCCTTGCCCACTGCCATAACGTAAATATGATGATAAAGGTAATAGTCCAAGGTAGGTGCCAGGTTGCCTGGTTGCCGCCAATTGTATGTTCTAAATATAAGGCTCAAATGTGTAATTTATTATCTTGGTGTACAATAAAGGATACATAAATAAATAAATAGTCGTCTTTTAAATCGGCCACCACCCCTAAGCATAAATATACTTAACGAACACCAGTAATTGCTTAGAGATATCTACCTACGTACCTACCTAAGTAAACGCTTACATGGTATACTGACGTCACGACTTGCCCCAGTGTAAATCATCCCTTATGCGCCCGCCCAGTATATAAAGAACTGTATTTTGACACATGCTTCCGCCTGAGAATTATGGCCAATTTAGTTTTTAAGCACGAACCTCGCGTTGTTATGTAAGTCGGAATTATTTATATAATTTTAGTTTTTTAAATGGAAAAATGTATTTTTTATTTTCTTTTAAATGCTTCCTGACTTTTAATATATGACGTGCTTTCAGCACCGTGGAAATAAAATGTAGTTTGTACAGGAAATAAAATATACTTTTTCAGAAGCCAGGTAGTTTTTAATTCATATACTGCTCGGGCAAGGATTATCTAAATAGCATGTAAACAAAGAAGACTTTTCTCGCTTTGTGTAAGGCGAGAAGGAGTGTCAACTTTTTACTGACTAGCTATCGTAGGCGTGAGCTTGCGGACGGCGAGCAATAGGTAGCTCGCCATCTAACCGTCCGGTAACCGTCCGGAGCGAGCCCAAATCGTCGACAGCGCGTAGTAACCGTAGAAGCCCAGAAGGGTGGAAGCCAACTGGGGCCATAAGTGATGCAAAAGAGAACCCTGGGGCCCTAGAATGAAAGCAAAGAAGGAACAGGAGTGGGTTTTAGTCAGTAAAAGTCTGATACGAAAGGGCGGGAGAAGTCATAGGATGATTTGATTTTCCATCTTAAAAAAAAAGGCTTTTAAGTAATAACTAAAACTCACGTGTGTTCCACCGAGAATTTCAAAGATTTCTTACACCAAGAAGGGGTGGGTCGCTAGTTCTAAATAAAAGTAGGTACTTAATTCATATCCTGTTCCAGGATAAGGTCTACCCGTGTGCGAAATTTCATCCAAACCCGTTCATCCGTTTGAACGTGAAGGAGTTACAAACACACACACAAACTTTCGCCTTTTAATAAGCGTGATAATGATACAACATTAATTTTAGTATATACGAAACCTGAAACACGTGTCTAGAATTAAATAAAGACTTTACTGCCATTTCTTAATTATCTACACTTTTAAACAACTTAATAGCTATAATTACAGCAATTAAAATATAAATAAATAATAAAACCCTACGCTAAAATACACTAATTAAAATATGGCGTCAAAAAGCTCTTCCACATCGCTGTCGACTGGTAATGTGCCCAAAAGACTGGCGGCATTGCCATGCTGTATGGCAATGCGTATCCTCTGTCCAAGTTAATAGCCGTTTCTAGTATTTATACCTATATCAAGATCTATATAAAAAATTTCATAGCTGTATCATGAAAAATCACAAAGTTATAAGCTTGTTACGTCAACAAAAATACATGGTCACCGCGGTCATAGGACCGCGGGTTGGTCAATGTCACATTTCTTCGAATTTTTGGTTCTATAACATGCCAGTTTCCTCACGATGTTTTACTTCACCGTTTTGAGAGCAATGGGGATGAAATAAATTACACAAAGTAATGCGCCTGGCTGGGTTTGAACTCGCGTCCTAATCCTCATAAGTCGGGGCCATCTGAACAAACTATTTTCAGGTTTCACACAAACTATAACTTATGATACATATGCATAATACAGATTTATAAGTTGCACCTTAACTAAAATACCTCTGTTACCACAGCAGATTCAAAAGTTCAATTTAAACAAAAATGTAAAAAAACCAGCCAACCAGAATTGGCTATACCTTTCCATCGTTCAAATCATTTGGGAATTACTTTTACAGGAAAAGTTTTATTGGACAAAGTTAATTAAAAATAATGACTTTCATGACGTAATAAATTCCCTCACGATGACGGTACGGTAAATGTATTGATTTTTGGTGCAATACAGAGGCTTTTATTTATTAAACCTTGTATATCTACACATCTATTTTTATTATCCTATACTGTAGGTATATTGTCTGTGCGATAAAAGAACCGTCGTGGCGTAAAGTGAAAACAACATTAAAGATTTTAAGTAGCAACACAACCCAGCCATCCGTCAAATGCAAAACGTCATAAAATGTTGACACCGGTTTGTTGATTATGTTATTTTGTTATAATTTTCAATTGAAATCTTCAGAAATGTGATAAAAAATTTCACCGAGCTGCAAGGAAAATAATATTTAATATATTACAGTTTTGCCAAAGATAACAAATGGCAAATCACACCATAATTGATCAAAACAAAGTCACGAACTTGGGAAACATTGGTATGCTGTTTTTTTGGTACGTAACACTTTTGTTTTAATCTTTTTAGACTTCCTAGGTAAACTCCTGACCCAGTTATCTCCAAATATATATAAATTAAGAGGAAATTCATTTAAACATGACGATATTTCTTTATTTTGTTTTGGTCAATATTTTCGATGGCCAGTATAAAGAGTATTGATACTTTAAATTTATAATGCGTTTCGACTAACTAAGAATATATTTTTTCAGGCTTGAGTAAGGAAGGAAGTAACTAAAATAAAAAGGGCAAGTGCGAGTCGGACTCGCACACAGAGGATTCTGTACAAATTTACCTATGAAATCAATTCCCGAATTGTGTTACGAAGATTTTTCCGAATTGCAAATTAAATTTTTAAGATTTTTCCCAGTACTTGTTCTATGAGACCTTGATTTATGCCTTTCAGGATTCTAGGTCAACGGGATTCGGGTTTCTTTGATTCTCTTGAGTATCGAAATACACGTATTTTTTCCGACATAAACGGCCGTATTTTTTTTCGTTAACTCAGAAGTCTGATTTTTTCACAACTTCAAAAGACCGCAGACTTGAGTGTATGGTTTTAATTTTAAATCGATACCTCCAAGCGTTCTCGAGTTAAAGGGTTAACAGATAAACAGACGGACAACCAAGTGATCCCAAGGATCTTATATACGAGATGATCCCTTATAGGCTAAATAGATTTTTTACGAAGCAACATTACAAATTCTGAAGTGTATTTTATTTTCATAGTCATTAAGTTCATATTTTTCATTGATTAGCAAAAGGGAAAAAGGTACTGAGGAAGACAACGAGAAAGTGGTAGTGTGTCCCGTTTTTATCTTAATATTTAACTAGGGAGTACATAAACATGCTGTTAGCTACAATATTCTAGTCAGTGATAATAGACCGATCCCAGTCAAAGTGATAGAACCATTTTCGTTGGAACTGGGTAAGTGGTCGTTGGTAGAACCTACCTAGATAAGCAGTACAGCAGTTTCTTCACGCTATTTTCCTTTACCGATTCCGTCAGCAAATTCAGCCAATAGGATAATTTTTATTATAGGGTGAAGCCGTTGGAAAAAGCTAGTCTAACTGAGTTTCAAAATATCAAGACTTAACAGTCGCACTATAATGACGTCACAATGTTGCTTACACAACAAAAACGATATTTATCTACAGCAGCGCCCTCAAATCCCACGATGGTTTACTTTCCGCACAGACTCTACTACTCTTTATTATGTTACACAGCTTTTGTTCGCAGCTTCGCACGCATACATAAAATATAGCCTGTCACTCAGGAACAAAGCAGCTTTCTATCGGTGAAATAATTTTAGCAGTCGGCTCAGGTCTTGCAGAGATCAAATCAATCTCCTACAAACAAAAACCAAAAAAAAACTTTACCTTAGATTGTAAATGAACAAACTAAAAAAAATATTAAAAGGTCAAAGTCCCCGTCATCCCTTCGTGATACTTAAAAATAATATTAGGATTGATTTGAATCTTTTCCACAGGTTTTAATAAATTTTATCAAATCATCAAAAAATAATATTAGGATTGGTTTGAATTTTTTCCACAGGTTTTAATTAACTTTACCAAATCAACAAATATTTACAAACTAATTAATGTTTTAATATGCTATTAACCTTTCAATTGTGATAATTGCAGACACAATTGAAAGACAATAGGTGCGCGAACGCCGGCGTTCGCTTGGGGTTTAATGAATTAATAACATAGTTTATCTAATTTGCAGTTTAACCATCCTGCAAAACAGATGTGTTTCAGGTCTGCTTTATGGCAGCAGAACACAAATATCTGCAACGCCGATGCCATCTCCATGTTAATAGTGCTGCAAAATTATGCGTGGCACGGAGAGGCCCAAAATTACAACGTGCATTGAGAGAATGCCAGACTCTTTAGCCACAAAATAGATAGGCACAGAAGTCAATCTCATGTATGTACCTTACTTTTCATCCCACGCCCAGTAATCGCGCTTGGGTCGGCGCCGCTCTGTCCGAGCGCGATCAGGCGCGGCGATGAATACCTAATATTAATTGTAAAAATAATACATAGCCACATAGTCATGTACTTATCTACCTACTTAAATGTTCTGCATTACGTAAAAACAAACTATCACAGTATAAGCAAATGTCCAGCTAATTACGTTTTAAAACTAGCACGAAGCTTAAAAACGACCATTCAGCAATTTATGTTGAATTTAAAAAACTATCCACTAAACAGTTATGACTTTATTTTTGCTCCTTTATTTCACAAAAAAGTCTTCTTGGTATGGTCATGTAAAGAGGAGGGATGAAATGCATGGTAACCAAAAGAGTTATAAGTTTATATGTGGATGGGTGGAGAGGGAGAGGGAGGCCAAAGAAAAGATGGATGGTTTGCGTGAAGAATTACCTATATGAAAGAAAAGGAAGTTAGTGATAGCATAGCAAATAAGATGGGACAAGGGCTGGAAGATGATTTCACAAAAAAAGTTCACAGACGCGCGTCTCAAGCGGATGCATACGCGCTTGCAACGAGCTGAATTGTACCGAGATATCGTGTCCGTGAGCGCTGTCTATGTGTGGGTTGGTCGAGCGTGCTTTGTAAGTAGATTGACTTCTGTACCTACCTATTTGTTTGTGATTTAGCATTACCTTAGCGTACAAATGCAGCAGCGGATACTGCCACGTTGATTTAGGTATATCATACGAGTACAATGCACAAAGGAAAATTTGGCAATGTTGTAGGTAGAGGGGACAGTGATGAGAAGTTATGATGCTTTTAGCAACAATGTTGCAAATTCAAGAGGAGCTCGGGTATAATATATATACATATATATTTCTGAAAACAGCATAGTGAAATGCGAGCCTATCAATAATAATAAAAAAAGTATCAAAATTGGTTAATGAAAGCGCAATCAGTACTTTTAAATATTGATATGAAAAAGAGTGGAGGCATAGTAGAGACATCTCGCTATCTCTTTTGTACACATGTAACCTAATGGCGGTGACGTCACATTTCAATGTTTGCATTCTTATCTATTCTGCTACTTGACAGTTTTCCATCAGATTTCAAAGACAAAATTATTTATTTAGATTTTATATTAAATAAAATCTTTCTGTTTGCTATTTTTTGGATAAAATTTCATTTTGATTAAAACAATGAAGAAAAATTGAGGCAACTAACCACTTTTTATTAGTACTATAGTATCTAGTCTTAGGAGAACCTTAGTTCCATATTGCAAATGAATTGTTTCCCGTAATCAAAGCCATTATAAAGTGTGAACGTTGGCACATTTACGGATGGTTTTGTGCCAAAGTTTCTGGCAAAAAAGGCACAACCTTAGGCGCCAGTCTGTTTGGCTCTTGACAACAATGCATGTACTGCGCCAAATGTCAGGAAGCAAGCCAATTGCAATGCGTTCAGACTAATTGAACTACATTTTAGTTTTATTAATATGCTTTTTTGTTTTGATTTGTTTCATCACTACTGACTTTAAAAGGAGAATATCGCGAGGAAACCGGCATGTCTTAGAACCAAAATTTCGAAGACGTGACACCCACCAGTCCACACTGGGCCTGCTTAGTGGATTAATGCCCTGGCCTCTCCTGGTGAGGACGGTTTAGTCCCAGCAGAAGAAGCATTATAAGGCTGATCACGCTTGTATGCTTTTATGTTAGTAAATGCTAAAGTAAATAAGACATTTGCATCCACCACGAGGGCCCAATGCGGATTGGTGGATGTCACAAGATTAGAATTTATTGTTTTAAGATTTTTTTTTTATTATTTTTTTTTTTGACAATGATAATTTTTATTGACTATGATATATATATTAATAGTATTTTTCATCCTTTCTTTCTCTGTTTTAAGAGCAGTGGTGATGAAATAAATTACATAAAGTAATTCGCCTGGCTAAGTTTGAACCCGCGACTAACAATTGGTAAGTCGGGATCGTTACTTCTGCATTTTGTTAACTGACAGACAAGAAAAGAAATTTAATTTTACTTTCATCCTGAAAAACTGAATGCGGCGAAAACCGTTTACGTTTTAATGTCGGCTTTCTATTACAGAATTTTGGTAATGTTTTTGATTGAATGTCACATTTATTTTGAATTCCAATTTTATGCTAAAGCAATTAAGGTCGATTTTGAAATATTTCCAGATGAAGGTACCTACTTAGAAAGTTGGTGTGAAAACGCGTGACTAAGTTGTTATTGATTTTTAATTAAGCCTACATTTCACGAGGCAAGCATTTTTATTGACTATTTCTTGATGTGCTGTACGAAATCGACAGTTTTGAAGAAACAGTCTGGTATTTTTTCTTTGGAGAGATTTTTTCTTATTATTATTTTTTTTTGGAGAATGTGCGCAATAAGTTGCGTGACTTGATTCCGCCATCTCATTTCTACCATCGGACAAACCGACGCACAGCGAGTGTCCACCCTTACGTTGTTGAAACATTTACGGTCCGGACTAAGCGATTCGCCTCGTCATTTATATCGCGTACATCGAAGAACTGGAACAGTTTGACAGCTGCGGTCTTCGAGTCCGATTATAATTTGGCTGTCTTAAAAGCTAGATTGTATAGGCTCTTAATAAACTAGTGCGCCTCACCATCAAAGATTGCATCGCTACTTATCATCTGGTGGGATCGCAGTCAAGCACTAGTTTAAATCAATAAAAAAAAAATGCGAGACAAACCATTCGTGTCGCACGCCTCGCAATGTCAGTACGCGGCTTAAGACCGAAGTCGTGCACAGGCCGTTAAGCACTTTCACACAGGCGAAACCACTGGCAACAACTAGTAAATAACAAGTAGTAGGACAAATGTTTATGTGATGAGCATGATCATTTGTTCTGTGTCTGGGTGTAATTTATCTATAATATGTATGTATTTAGAAATATATAAGTATGTTTATCAGTTGTCTAGTAGCCATAACACAAGCTCTGCTTAGCTTGGGACTAGACGGCGTTGTGTGGTAGTTGTGGAATATTATTATTATTAATAAATAAATTAGGCTGCCTAGTAACAAACACAGACCATTTATGTAGCCTGTAACTTCGTTCACACATTTCCAATCAAACAAACCACACGACAGCTTTACTTACACAACAAAGTAAATAGCACAGGAGTAAATACGCTACCAATTAATATATTTCCCTCTGGTATCTTGGCACTAAATAATCCAGTTAATGCCACAATCTGAGCTTCAGCTTCATAAACAGTTGTTTAATCTCTATTCAGATAATTAAGTCGGGCAGAGTCAGGCTGCAATGTTTAGTGTAAAGCGCCGTTAGATATGGTAATTTGTATATGTTATTAATGTATAATGAAGTGCAGGTAAAATAATGTATGTATGTCATAATTATGTATGTTAGTCTATAAGGTATTTATGATATGGGAACATGTTGCCTGAAATAAATTGATTATTATTGTTTCCTTAATTTTTCTTATATACATATTTTTTATATTTTTAAATATTTCTTATAATAAATATATAATAAAAAAAACCTTTCAAAATATACAAAACAGTACCGGTGGTTAGGGCTCCAGAGACAGGAACTTCCTTGCAATCTGAGCCGTATCGAGGAGTACTGCCTTTTGTATCAGGCCCTTGACCCAACCGCGTAACGACAGCTTCGACAGATGGTCGTTGAAGCTTTTGGCAATAAGACCATTGGTGGTAACAACAATCGGTACAATGACAGCAATTATTATTATTAATTCCGAGAGCTGAGGGTTTGTTCAAAACTGTTACTATTGTCCTAGAATGCAATAGGAAAATGAAGGAATACAGGTGAGTTAATTAATAACTATAAAAACTGGCCAAGAGCATGTCGGGCCACGCTCAGTGTAGTGTTCCGTAGTTTCCCGTCCATCACAATAAGTGTACCCACTTATGAGGTTAAAAAAATGCTTGCATATACACTTATATAAACTTAGTCCAGAAATTATTTTCTAGAACCCTTTTGTCTTTTTTGTACAAAAACTGTTCTTTCCATCAAGTTCAAAATAAGTTTCCTAGAAAGTCCTTATAAAGTTCTACTTTTCATATTTTCTAAACTTATGGTTCAAAAGTTAGAGGGGGGGACACATTGTTTTTTACTTTTGGAGCGTTTATTTCCGAAATTATTGACATTATCAAAAAATGATTTGACTAAACCCCTATTCATTTTTAAATACCTATCCAACGATATATCAAACGTTAGGGTTGAAATTAAAAAAAAAATCACCTCCCACTTTACATATAGGGGGGCTACCCTAATAAAACATTTTTTTCCAATTTTTATTTTACCACTTTGTCGGGGTGATTGATATACATATCGGTACCAAATTTTAGCTTTCTAGTGCTAATGGTCACAGAGATTAAGCGAGGACAGACAGACATGGCGAAACTATAAGGGTTCCTAGTTGACTACGGAACCCTAAAAAATCGGACACTCCGTCTCGCTCTCCCTTCGAAAGCGAAGATGTCTCTTCAGGCAGACTTTGACCACCCTGACGGGACCCTTCAACACGCTGATATCTCTTTGAAGAGTGCATGGAACACAACATGCTGTCCTAGTCGGATGTTAAGCCACCCATCGTTCGTCACTCACAAAACCGCGCCGACGCGACGGTGACCGGGAATTTTCCTTTATGACTTCATCTTCACGTGGGCACAGAGGTGATTGCACCACAACAACAGGTTCAGTTGAAAACTAGCGTCAGGCACTAGTTCTGGACCTATTTGACTGGCCTGTTGGTCTAGTAGTTAGTGACCGTGAGTGCTATGCCGGAGATCGTGGGTTCGATTCCCACCCAGGATAAATGTTTGTGTGATGAGCATAATCATTTTTTCTGTGTCTGGGTGTAACTTATCTATAATATGTATGTATTTAGAAATATATAAGTATGTTTATCAGTTGTCTAGTAACCATAACACAAGCTTAGGACTAGACGGCGTTGTGTGGTAGTTGTGGAATATTATTATTATTATTTTAGTGCAGCCATGAGGCACACAAAAATAATTTTTTTTGCTTCTTTTATTTTTTATTTGTGTTTTCCAGTTTTTCGTATTATGTTTGTGCCTTGTGCTGTACCAAATAAATTACTTCTTCTTTCTTTCTTCTTTTTGATTTGCCCTAGTGTAGGTTTTTTTACAGTGGGTAAAATTCACCCACATGACATCCCCCGCCCTTGAGCGGAGCGGGAAATAGTGTCAGACTCTTACTGACAATAAAACTGCTGTTACGGGGGCCGCGAAATCGACGTATACCCGTGCGAAGTTCGTACAAAATACTTAGTGAATAGAACCGGCTCTTAACTTGAATTTTGTTATAAGTATTAGTAGTGTCAGTCAACTCTGGATTACAAAGGAGCTCAACGACTCAATGAATAATACCAAAGAAAGGACATTTAGGTAGGCCTATACATTACTTAAACTGACAGACAAACTTAGGAAGAATAGAACTGTTAAGTCTCTTTCACCAGTACCTCTTTAGAAGTATTGATGAAAAAAAGAAATAAATAAATACTTAAAGAAGTGTCGTGCTTGATTTCATTGAAAACCAAAACTACATCATCTATCTAATTAAGTTACTTTGTTTGTTTGTTTGTGTTAAGAATTAGTTAGTTAATTCCATTGCGTGGGCTTGCGGACGGTGAGTAACGGGTTAAACCCAAGGTAGGGACTAAACCCAGGTCGACGGCGCGTTGTAAAGCTTTACACATTAGACTGAACCACACGTGAACCACACCTGATTTGTACGTAGAACGACGTCGAGTGGCGTCGCGTGGCGAGGATCTAGTGTGGCTCTACAAGTCTAGTTACCATATAAAATGTATGGAGACCGACGCGCCTTTATTGGCGTACGTGTCACACGTGTGCGCAGTGTAGTTTTACCTTAATCCACGCGGGCCTTAGGCGCGGGCCAGACATAAGAGACATAAGACGCAGACGGGGCGCGGATATTTGTCTCTACCGCGTCCCTTTCATACAAAATGTATAGAAGCGTCGCGACACAAAACATACAGAAGAGACGGGGCGCGGGCGCAGCGTTAAACTGTTGAATGCTGACTGCGTCGCGTCTCCACCCCGTCTCTTCTATAATATAATTTAAAAATTCGCGTCCGCGTCTCGTCTCCGCCCCGTCCGCGACGCGTCCTAGTCTTACGTCTCTTCTGTGTGGCCCACGCCTTAGATTGACGGGTCTAGTTAAGATCAATGCCTAGATCACCATAGTCTTCGCATATGGCACTATAAGATACACTGTGGGTTAATTTTTCACATAAGGAAAAAAATCCTACAGTTAAAAGCGCAAAAAATAATGATTTTATATAATTTAAAAAATAAGGAATATCCTTTCAATATTTATGTCGAAAAAAAAAATACAAATATAAGCTCATTATTATCAGTGACTTCATTATCTCGTATCCCCCGGGAGTCACTTGAGCGCATCGGTCTGTGTAATGCGATTAGTTGGCTAACTGTAAATATACCAATAATATCGTTATTTTTCCATCACATTTTATGAGAAAAAATATTGGCCAAGGTCTGAAAACTTGTTAATCTTGTTTAGGGTTAGTCTTTCGAAAAAAAATATTTGAAATAAATAGAAAAGGTCGATTTAGCTGTTTTTGAGAAATTTGAACATTTTTTTTTTTTCGATATTATGAATAGTTTTGCAAATATCTTGCGGTGAAACTGTTGGCTTTATTGTTTTTATTTTTTTAATATTTTCATCGAAATCAAACCCGACCTATAAGTATTCTCCGCTATTCATTTTATTTTCATACAAGTAGTTTTTATGTAGTATATTGTATCTAGTTATATTCGTTGTTAATGAGTTCTTACATTTGTACTTGTGTTATGAAGGGGTAAAGTATTATTATATATATATTTTTTTATGTTTTTCGATCCGATTGCGAAAAAAATACCACCGATAGAAAGCTACTTTATTTTTGCCTTAGCGACATATTCTATGTTTTATATATGAGGGTGAAGCCGCGGGCAAAAGCTAGTAAAACATATCTTTAAAATGTTTGCTACATAAGTCATTTCTCTGAAATACATGAAACGACTATATTGACTTCTAATAATAATATAATATTCCACAACTATCACACAACGTCATCTAGTCTCAAGCTAAGCAGAGTTTGTTTTATGAGTACTAGACAACTGATATACATACTTATATATTTCTAAATACATATATATGCTCTCGCATTATTAGAAGTCAATATTGAGAAGTTCTATTGAGAAGTCTCATACGTTTCGATCATAATAACATATATTGTAAACAAAAACTGTAACTACAACAAATACAGATATTACACTGCGATTGTATTGTAAATACATAATTATTATGGATACAACTTTAATGTGTTTAAAAGTAACAGTTTATGTATCGCTTATCGGACAGCCGTATCGTTAAAATAATCTTTACAAATAAATGTAATTGGTGTATTATACAGGTCAAATAATAGGCTGTATATGTAAGTTAATGACCCAACCAAGTTTAGAGTTCTGATTCTTTATAATTCTATCCTGCAAGGTAAATTAAATGATATTAATGATACATCATTTTGCAAATAGGTTTTAAAAAACACTTTTACACGTCAATTTTTTCTGTATAAACTAAATGAGTTTCTAAGTTGACTACCCAGAGAAGAAACACCGAAGCAAACTCAGGGTTCAAAGTCTCTTTTACAGTCCATACAGCAAACATGTAATGGTCTAAATCATATAAGAACCATTTACATTGGTTTCTGAGATGGTCTTTTAAGGAAAGTCAACACGGATTTACGTGTCCAGTCAGTGCAAGCATTTGTCAGTATTCGTGTAGCTAAACTCAGGACTAAGGAGCTCAATGACTATTTAAAAATTGTAAAAATACCTATGTAGAAATTCAGTTTTTTTTTTGTTTATTACTAGCTGGTGCCCAGCGACTTTATCTGCGTCAAGCTCGAAAAACAGCACTGTGCCATTAGGTCCCTAATTTTTTAAACCCCCGTTTCGCCCTTTAAGGCGCTGCGCAAACGCAGACACTTTTTATTCCACTTCATCTTCATCATCATATCAGCCGAAAGACATCCACTGTTGGACATAGGCCTCCCCCAAGCGTCGCCACAACGACCGGTCCTGTGCATCACGCATCCATCGAATTCCCGCGACCCTGACCAGGTCATCGGTTCACTTACCAACACCTAACACTTTTTGATCGTCATGAGTATGTGCCAAGTGGAAGCAACTGGATACGAAAAATGTTTACGTGTGCACAGGGAGTGGACGATTTCATACTGATTCCATAGAAATCAAATATTCATCGGTAGCTTGTATCTGACAAAAGGTCTGGTGAATTTTGAAAAATTTCAGCAGTCTAGGTCCAAGAGTTTGGACTAAACGTTTATGAGTTAGTGACTGAGTCAGGGCTTTGCCTTTATTTTACACTACGTTTTGCCCGCATCTTCAACCGCGTACATAAAATATAGCCTATGCCACTCAAGAATAAAGCAGTTTTTCTATCGGGGAAAAAAATTTAGTATCTAACAAACAAAAAAATAATAAAACAAACTTTATCTCTTTATATTATTGTGTAGATAATGGAGTGGCATTTCAGTACCGCTTGCCAGTTCGACATAATTCAGTTTTTTCTGCCTAGAGTGATGTAGGTATATTATTTTGACAAGGCGTCTACTCAAACGCTTCTGTGTTTATTCGAGTGTGGGCGCCATCATTGTTTTCAAACAACGGTACCTAGTCCGTCTAATAGACAGTCTGGACTCAGAACAAAAACAAAAACTAAATCAAACACCTTATTCAAATTGTTTAGATTCCTATACCCATGGTGCCAAAACATAGACCGGTGGGCAAACACAAAATAATTTAGTAGGTACTACACCCGCCATACTATGTACTAGATCAATAACACAATGGTCGCCACGTCACAAATCGATACGACATTTTATGTGTGTAGGAAACAAGTGTGTTATGGTCATATCCATGGAGACGGGTTGGGTGTAGAGACGTGAAGGTCAATATTTGGCTGTAAATAAAGACTGATCTTTTTATTTAAAGTGGGGAATCATTCAATGCTTTTGCAATTATTTTTTTTCATATTATTTGACCCCAACCACCTTAAATTCGTTAGTATTTTATTTACTTTTTTGGTCAACGTCTCATTTATTGTCAGTTGTAATTATTATTTCTTTTCTAGCTTTTTTTATATACTTAACCTCTTTTTTATAATGTAAATAGAAGAACACTGTAGACTCCACGAATTTTTAGATTAATTCCTATTTTGACTTTTTTCAATGGTTATTTTTATTGTGCTTTTAATTACAATATAGACCGGTCTACACTGTTCTTACATAATATTGATTAAAACTGTAATGCGCCATAGTGCGCCTCACTATCAAAGGTTGCATCGCTACTTACCATCAGGTGGGATCGCAGTCAAACACTAGTTTATCTCAATTAAAAAAAAAAAAATATGGAAATATTGTAATAACAACCACTTTTTAAAAAGAGTAACCATGGAGTTTCTTGCCAGTTCTTCTCCATAGGAAACGACCAATTTAGAATCGTGCACTAGCTACTGACGTTTTATAGGTGCCCGTGTAGGCCTATGTGACATAAAAACTTTTTAATTTTTTGAATGACAACTTACGCTCTAGGTTGGAGTGGTAAGGCGTGTAAGACTTTTATTGACTAAAACTACACCTGTGTTCTTTCTTTGACTTGCGTTTCAGGACCCTGGGTTTCTGTTTCGGAAGTCAACCCATGGCCCCAATACGCTTCGACCCTGCTAAGCCCCTATGGCTTTACTAACAACTCTTTGAGGAGTACATGGATCACTACGCGTTGTTCACATTTGGGCTCAGTCCGGTTAGTTACCGGACGGCCGGACGGCGAGCTATCAATTGCTCAACGTCTTCGTAAATGTATTTGTCACTGCAGCACTCGGCTCCATAACACCCTCACCTACAGCTCGGGTGAACTCCACCTCGGTCGCAATGACAAAATTTCTCCATTTGTATCAAAATGTACTAATATGACTACCTCAGAAAGTGTTATATGATAGTAATAAGCTAGGCTCAATATAGGAAGTGACCTACTATAATAAACAGTATTATCAAGTACATAGTAGGCTACTCATCAAGTAAGTAGAAGGCCGCACACGTCCCGGGGGCTGCGGCTATCAATTAGTTTAGTTGAGCCTCTAATACGTAGGGTGGACGCTATATGGGTGGTTACGTTACTGTATAATTACCTTATAATGTGTTAGTGGGATTTTTATTTTCTGTTTTTAGGGTTCTGTATCGCAGTTGACATAAACGGACCAATTTGTTGTCTATGTATCAAGTTACTTTTTCTCAGGAACGCCTGGAGGTTGTTATTAAGCAAAAATCTCAGGTCAATCAAATACTCAGGTTTGCTATCGTTAAATTACTGGAAAAACATACTTCTAAGTCTATGCAATCTAAAAGGCGTTGGTATTCAAAGTCAAAGTCAAAGTCTAAAGTTTTTTATTTCACATAGGCCTACATTGGCACTTATAAAACGTCAGAAGCTAGTGCACGGTTCGAAATTGGTCGTTTCCTATGGAGAAGAACCGGCAAGAAACTCCATGGTTACTCTTTTAAAAAGTGGTTGTAGTTACAATATTTCCATATTACAGTATTAATAGGTATTATTTAAGAACAGTGTAAACCGGTCTATATTGTACTCAAAAGAACAATAAAATTATCAAAATAATCATTTAAAAAAAGTGAATCAAAATATGAAGTAATCTAAGAATTCGTGGAGTCTACAGTGTTCTTCCATTTACATTATAAAAAGAGGCTATATAAAAAAAAAGCTGTCAATAAATGAGACGTAAACAACCAAAAAAGAAAAACTAACGAATTTAATGTGGTTGGAGTCAGATAATATAAAAAAAAAATTTGCAAACGCAATGTGTTAGAAAAAAAAAATGTTACAACAAAGATGGAGCAGTTAATAGATACATTCACACAATATTATGAGTTACCAGGGGGCCACAAGTGCAGAGGTAGTCATTATTCATATTCGCAAGTATATCAAAACCTATTCTTTCCTGAAATTTAGAATCCTGAAATTTGGGATCTCATAAAACTGTTAAAATAATTAAATCAGAAAATAATTACTTTTTTGCGATATGGAAAAACATTAGGAGACTCGATTCGGAAATTGGAATTTTTACATGAGTAAGTTAGAACGAAGCCCTTGGTACGCGAGAGCGATTCGCACTCAACCGGTATATTTTTTAAACGTTGCCACACACAAAATATTATTTCCATGGGTGCTATTCTCTAAGAAAACAGCCTTGAGCTCAGCGCTGGCACAGCGACGAGTCGTGAGCGCAGTACATTGAATTAACAACCCAATGCCCCTTTACATTGGATTGTTAATTCAATGATGAGATGATTGAGAATAGCCCCCTGGTCTTCTGTGCTTTTACAAACCTGTAAACTCACATAGGAGTCGCTCAGATCTGGAGAAATTTATCATTATAAAAACGTTTGTTCTGTGTGGGAATCTAACCCGAAATACGCAACACAGCATACGATCGCCCAACCACTGTACCAACAGTGCCTTTAATGCTTTTATTACGTGTAGCTAAAGTAATTCATAATGGGAAGAGTTTTGTTTTTTCTTAACAACATATATAAAAAAAAAAAACAAAAGATTCAAATAAAATGGAAAGTTTACGTTCGATAGAACGTTTTGCGATGAACTGAAAACTCATAGGCATAGACAAAATAATGTACAGATATAGATAAAAGATATAAATTCTTTTTATCACAAATTCACAACTGAGTGAAAGCTTCACGATGGGAAAGCAAAAACTTCTAATCGTTATTTAACGAGATTTCCTCCAAATCCGGACATTCGAATAAAGACATGAATTTTCATTGATAAATGGGTATCTTTAGTTGTCAAAGAGTGATTTTTTTATATAGCTGCGAGGATTCTATTCACATTATAAGATATATTGTTATGATTGTCATCGAGATTTAAAATGAAATAAGCGTTTCGCCTCGTTGTTTAGACCGCGGACTTCAAAGGCCTGAAACAATTTGCTTCCCATACGATTTTAATTTAGGTATCTTCAAAGTTAGACAGAAAAGTTCTGTTACAGTCTGTCTAATAAGTCAACCGACTTGGGAATTTTGTATAATATTTAATCATTTAAAAATACTTATATTCGAAACTTTTCATTATGGTTCTTCTGTTAGTAAACAATAATCTCTATCTCTTAATCAACCTTGATTATTGAACCCGTGTTGACTACACCAGATTTCATTAAATCCTAATAATTACCCAAGTCATTTAACTTATTAGACAGACTCTACATTTTTATTTCATCATCAGCCGTTTTAATGTTCCCACTGCTGGGACTCAGGCCTACTCTCTAGGAGAGGGAATGGGCCGGAATCCACCACGCGGGCCCAGTGCGGCTTGGTGAACGTCAGACGTCTTCGAATTTTTGGTACTACTACTTTCTAACGTACGGTAACAGGATTAGAAACTTATTTGAGGTTTAATATACTCAACTCAATTATTATATTATAAATTAATATAGTTTTCAGTTATATTAGTTTAGTTATTATATAAAACTCATTGAATCGTAAACTCATGAACAAATTCTCATTTTAATCCGACGGGTAAATCCCAATACTAAAGTACCCGAAACTTTATTAAAATCACTGTTGTTAAATTAACTTATGCTTTAGGGTTGAGTGCTTTTTATTAATATGTATCTATAATAATGTAAACTATAACAAAGTCAGTAAGCAGTTGTGGCAGAGTGGTAATGGCTCCGATTTACGAGTTGTAGGTCGCGGCCTCCCCGGCGCATTACTTTGTATAATTTATTGCATTACCACTGCTCTCAAAACGGTGAAGGAAAACATCGTGAGGTAACCGGCATGTCCTAGAACAAAAAATTCGAAGACATGTGACATTCACCAACCCGCACAGGGCCTGCGTGGTGGATTACGGCCCATTCCCTCTCCTAGAGAGTAGGCCTGAGTCCCAGCAGTGGGGACATTAAAAGGAGGCTGATGATGATGATGATAACAATGTCATTATTTAGACAAAACCGTGTAGATTATTCTTAAAAGCATCACACACACGAATACTTTCCAAACCTTTTTTTTTATGTCCAAGATAAAAACAGTATACATTTCATACCAGAAATTAAAATGTGACGCAAGCGGCGCGGTGAACAGGCGCAGCATCGGAAAAAATGCGCGGACGCAAGACGCGCGGCGTTCTTACCGCTCGCCGCCCCACACTTAGGTACCGCTCACAGCGGCGAGGTCGTGAACCGGCCGTTTCGTCTTTTTAATACTTGTTTAGAAGTGTTACTGTATAAACCCTAATAAAACATCGAAACTAGCCGTAACATCTAAAATAATCACTTTGTACCTACTAACCATAAACCTACTCACGGAGGCGATAAAGCTTAGTGTAGACTCCCTGGAGACCATGTCAGATGGAAGCTGCCAACAAACGCGTTACCAGCCAATTTGTGAACTCATGTGTTCACTGCTTTATTAAGTTAATTGAACCGTGTATAAACGGGATTAGGATAAAGCAAGATAGGCCTATATCTATACGTTTTAGCTTTTTAATTTGACATGCCTACCGGATGCTGATCAAGTGATGAGAGGATGAGTGAGTGATGGGCCCATGGGCGGTACATGGTGGACATCTCACCATACAAAGCGTTTTGGAACACAGTCAAATTCAATATGCGTACAGCTAAGAAGTGGAATCCCCTGCCGTAGTCTGTGTTTCCTGATAGCTATAACCTAGGGGTCTTTAAGTCAAGAGTAAATAGATTGCTTCTAGGCAAGCGTGTTCCATCATCGGCCACTGGCATCAACCATGTGCTACGCTACGCCGCGACGGTTAAACAGTAGCAACTTCGTAGAGGTGCTACGAATTTCGTAGTACGTCTACGAAATCGTTTAATCAAGCTACGTTTCAATAAAGAACATCAACAGCGGGATTCCTATTCATGAGATATCGGTACTTAGGTATACTTACTAAAAGTAGGTATGTAAGGCCTTTGACGTTCAATCTTGATTACGTCTTTGAAAGCTGATATTCGGCTTTGACTGCGTGTCGAAGTATAGTTTAAAATATGGCAGGTATGCTTTGATTACAAATCCTGTCTTCTTGCGTTTATTAAAAACTATCTTTCGCCAGCGGCTTCGCCCGCGTACATAAAATATAAGCCTATGTCATTCAGGAATAAAGCAGCTTTCTATCGGTGAAAAAATGTTAGCTATTGGACCAGTACTTTCAGAGATTACAAAAAAAAGCAAACTTCACCTTTTTAATTATAAGTGTAGTCTAGTTATTATTCCCTGCAGCACTTTTTTTTATGGTGGGATAAAATCATCCAATGACATCCCCCGCTCTTGGGCGGAGCGGGAGATAGTGTCAGACTCTTACTGACTAAAAGACCCACCCCGTTCCTTCTAGCCTTCATACCGGGGCTCGAGCGCCCTTTCGGATAACCCTGGCCCCAGTAGGCTTCGACCCAGCTGGGTCCCTGCTGTTGCTTACAAATCCTTGAGGCGCGCAGGGACAGTGCGCCTTCTTCACTTGTGTAAATTAATAAATATTCCCTGCATCACTTCTGTATAGCCTATTTGTTAGAGGCTACTAATTTGATTCGACCCACGATCCAATTTCGAACCGTGCACTAGCTTCTGACGTTTTATAAGTGCCCATGTAGGCCTATGTGAAATAAAAAACTTTTGACTTTGACTTTGACTTTGATCTTCTGTTTACTAAGTAGACTTTGTGAGATCTACCAATTACAAAATTAATTAACAATATGCCACCTTATTTTTAGTATATTGCGAAATCTGAAATACGCGTCTAGTATTTTTATGTAAAGAATCACAGAGTTCTAAACTTGTTATGTCAGCAAAAATACATAGTCACCGGACCTTCCAGGCGATGGCGGGGTTGTTTTGCACTTGCACCCAGTTGTGTGCTGGCTTTTAATGCCCGTTATGACCTGCCGTGACCTGTGTTGTACTTAGTGTCGGTGGTGTCCAACTTGTGACCTTTTTAAATATTTTTGGAAAAAAAATATAGCATGATGTAAAAACTATGGGAACCGATTCAGTTATTGATTCTGAACAAATTATATTCAGGTTTCGCATATACAAAAATAATGTTGTATAAGTGAGTTTAAAAAGGATCAATATGATAAACTTCCATATATAGTGAATAGGACTTTTTTTTCCGAAACATGCTGAAAAATTGGATAATCCAAGATGAAAGAACGACCGGAACAAGCTCTTTTGTGCAATTCAATTTTCTTTTGACAAACAAGAATTTATTGTTTACCATAGTCATCTTAGTCTAATTTTAACATTTGTCTGTATTTTTATGAATAGAATCTATGTACAAAATTTCATAAGAGCATCATGAAACATTACAAAGTTATAAGTTTGTTAAGTCATCAAAAATAGATAGATAGATAGATGGATAGATTTATTCTTTATTGTACACCAAAATAAAAATTACATGAGAAACTTAAAATTTATAGGGTGTCACAAAGGGCGGTCTTATCGCTAAAAGCGATCTTTTACAGACAACCTTTGGATGGATTTGACAGAGAAGGAGAAAAAGATACTCAGGTAGTTGATGGTGTACTATCTACATATATACACAATACATAGACTAATAAATTACATAAATTACAAAACAATATATATATATATATATACATACTTATACAATTAAATGAAAGCAGAGAAATTACTGTACATAATGACAACGTTCAGGAGGAAAGGTAGTGAGCAGTAACCTCATTCAACATCAACATCAACAGAAATACAAGGTCTTCGGGCTACCCAGGTGATTGAAGGGTTGTTTTGCACTTGCATCCAGCTGTTTGCTGGCGCCTTATACCTGCTATGACCTTCCGTGACTTGTACTTAGTGTAAGTGGTATTTTAGTGGTTACTTGTGTCCTTTTTAAATATTTTTGGGAAAAAATACAACGTGATGTACAAACTATTGGAATCCATTTAGTTACTGATTCTGAAAAAAACTATACTTAGATTTCGTAAAAAATAATGTGTGTGTATTTAACCTTTTGAATGTCTTATGTTATACAGTTCGACATAAGCAATTGTCTTTCTATTGTGTCTCTAATTAAGACATTCAAAAGGATAACAACGACGTAGTTTCAACTCTTAAACAAAAATCCTGATAGTAAAAAAATCTCACTGACCGATTTATCAAAAATCGGTCAGTGGGTCCCTTTCGATGCGCATACTAAGCGATTTACGAATTCTGCGCAGGCAAAACTATTCCATGACATGGACTGGTAGTGGCAGGTTCATTTGCGGCATGAGTAACGTTATGCATTAAAAACAAACATACACAACATACAACTATAGCAGATATGCTACAGTCATATTTTGACAAAAAAATAACCATAAAAAATTAGTTTTTATACAGTTTTATCTAAAAATTACAATGGGTTTGTTTTTAATCCAAAAGTGAAAAGGATTTGTGAAAATGATCCATGTGAACTTATCTGCCTTTTAAGTGGGAACTCATAAAATAACTCTTCCTGCTCTGTTTGGAGCAAGAGGGAGTGTCACATCATTACTGACTAAAGCCCACACATCACAGTTTCACTAGTTTATTTTCGTCACTTTTTTTTTTATCTGATATAAACTAGTGCTTGACTGCGATCACAAAATAGATAGGTACAGAAGACAATATCATGTATGTTCTTCACTTTTTATACCTACGCTCGGTGGACACACATTAATGAGCGTTTGAGCCGAATCTATTCGACGAGTAGGCCGAGGTTCTTCGAGATATCGTGTCTGTGAGCATTGTCTATGTGTGCGTTGCTCGAGCGCGCTTTGTATGTAGATTGAATTCTGTTCCTATCTATTTTGTGCCCCGATCCCTCCTGATGGTAAGCAGTGATGCTTAAGTTCTTCGTCTATTCAATCTAGCCTTGAAGACACCCCAATAACTTACACTTTAGATCTCTCAAATTTTTAAAGGTACGCTGAATAGAATGTTTAGTCCTGCAAACTTACGTTAAAAAGGGATCTTTCGACCATACGAGAGTTGTGTCTAGTCCCGGTGACTGGCCAATAATTTATTTCGAACTGTTGTATATGTTCTAATTGCGTGGACAACTCTTATTTTCGGTTCTAGGTCATACCGGTTTCCTCACCGTTTTGAGAGCAGTGGTGATGATAAATTAGAATTAAAAAAATTACAAAAAGTAATGCGCCTGGCAGGGTGTGAACCCGCGATCTACAATTCGTAAGTCGGAGCCATTACCACTCGGCCACCACTGCTCTCTGCGCTTTTGGATGGGTGATAGTAAGTTTGTCACACTAAAATTAGAAATAAAGTTCGTGTATGTGTTTGTATGTTTGTTTATTGTTCACACTCAATGATCAGAATGTACGGCATAAGCCGAGTACACACGCACGAACACAAACATAATAAACACGAACATCAAACTTGAACATTTGGTTTGTTCGTATTGACGGATTATTCGAACTTGAGCGCGAATACAGTTCGAATCGAGTTTGCGAACAACAGTCGTGAAGTCTCTTAATAACCATAGCGGCGTTGTTGAAAATAGCCAATAGGCTAGTGGCCGTAAAAAATATAATTAGCCCGTCTTTTAGATTATTCAAAAATAAGGGACACGTATTTTTTTATTTGTAAATTTAACCAAAAATGACAAAGATACCCATTAAAGTTACGTGTAACGTCACGCCGTGCTACAGTTTTTCGCACGGGGTGACGTCACACGTAACTTTAATGGGCTATATCTTTGTTATTTTTTGTTTAATCGAAAAAAGAAAAAATACGAGTCCAATATTTTCTTATAATCTAAAATGCGAACTAAATAAAATGTAATTATTTTGACCCTGGAAACTACCCTATTGTGAAGCAGGGAAAAGTTCTTGGCGTTCGCATTGATTGATGACGAACACTGTCCATACAGAACATACTAACTGAATCGTCGCAAACATCTTAGACGAACAGATTATTCGATGTTCGTTACTGGTACACACGTCCGAACCAAGTTGTTGCGTATCATACAAAGTAAATAATTTGTTCGTATATGCGTACAAAGCTTTAGAAAAAAGATTTTTCTGTTAGCGCCTCAGTTCTGTACTTAGCGTCGCCAAACTTTAAGTACAAAATGTAGTAATTTAATGACTTCCAACCAAAATGTACTTTTTATCTCAGGGAAATTTTCCTTGAGATAATTTTTCACTGTCACGCCAGTGTAGTTACTGGCAAAAGCTAATTACCATAATCTCTGAAACTACAGACGTAGTTTATTATAGACATAGATTTAGTTAGTCTTATATTTTCAAGAGATTTGAGCCAAAGAACATAAAAGCACGTACAATTCTTTCAGACATTTTTGACGCTACATATGAACTAAAATTTAACATTCTATGTTGCCGTATTAGATTTTACGTGCGGTTTTTAAGCTATTGCATAGCTTCTATCGCGGGCCTTGAGCGTGGAGACTGAATCCAGAAATTCCGTAACGAAAATAACCTAACACGGGGGGTAACTTCAATTAATATCAAAGAAAAAAAAAAACAAAGGAAAAAAATACTGCATAAACAAAATAAATTAATACTTATAATTGCATAAGTTGATAAAAATGCTATGCAATAGCTTTACCGCGGCAGTCTCCGAGTGCCACACGTCTTTTTTTTCACTATATTTTTTAGCAGGGATTTAGGGAGCTCCATAACCGTAACCGAAACTATCGGATATCCGATATAAAATAATATTCATAACCGTAACCGAATCCGAAATAAAAGTATCGGATAAGTGTGAATATCGGATAGGGGCGGAGCTTAATTGCGACAAGTTATGACAGGTTGTATTGTTAATCGGCCGGGCAGCGGCCGACACGCGCGCGAATTGATTGTTTTCTTCTGTAGTCATCCTCGCCCTATCATGCTCGTTATTAATCGTTATTTATATTTTACTTCTGAAAATCCTTAAAAATCTAATATCCGTAACCGAAATTATCTGAAGATAACAGAGAATCCGAAATAATTTCATATCCGTATCCGGTATAGTAATTAGTTCTATATCCGTATCCAATCCGTATCCGAAATTAACTTAATAATTAACCCAATATAACATATTTTATAGTACAACAGCCCGAAATCTACTATTAGGCAAATAATAATTATAATTTCATTTATTTCAGCTACAAAACCCATAATAAAATTACAGTTTTAAAAAGTTAAAGTTATTTTTTTTTTACTGCCCGGACCATACATAGCATATGACTGTTGGGAGGATCCTCCCTTTTTACAAGCTTTTTTACTTTCACCTGTCTCCGAAGTTGATTTTTCTGTAATCAAATCTAACTAATAAAATGTAATCCACTTCCCGGTTACTCAATGAGCTGATATTTTGCATGCATGTGTAAATCAGATGACAATGCAAAATTTTTAGGAAATGGAGCTAATCTGATGATGGAATTGGAAGGTAGCTATAGGAACTCAGATAACCCTATCTTCTTTCAGCTTTTGGAATGGTCTTGATGAGTATTAATTATATAGGTATGCTAGCTTTTGCCCGCGCTTCGCTCGGGTTAAATTCGGGGTAACACGATTCCCCTTTCAGTGAGGGGTTAGAAAGAGACAAAAAGTAGCCTATGTCAGTCGCCATCCCTTCAACTGTCTGCACTTAAAAAATCATGTCAATTCGCAGATCCGTTTTGCCGTGAAAGTCGGACAAACAGACACACATACTCACTTTCCCATTTATAATAAGAGTATTAAGTATGGAGATTACGTTTTAGAAGCTTGTTATGAAAAATGATCTTTATTGAAAACTGGTTTAATGGACGCTTGCGGCACTTTACGCCTTAATCCTCATACCTCTAAATATGTAACCCAAGACCTAACATCCCGAAAGTCTGTAAGTTGATCTAATAATAAAGAATTTCAATGTAATTTTTTATATACTAAATTAAATAATTTTCACCTCTAGTAATTTTTTTTTAATATCTTAATTAACAAATATAAGTTATAAAGCTTTAAAGTTGTTAATAAAAAAGAGAAGTCCGATTTGGAATTTGACGTTAAATTAGAAAACGTGGTTTTGACAAGAGACACAGTTATAAAAAAAAATTGTTAAAAAATTGTTTTATTGATTTTGATTTTGTTGTCACAGTTAGTATTCTATTGTAGTACATTTAAGGCTAATATTATAAAGAGGAAAAGTTTGTTTATTATTTTTTTTTTGTTTGTAGGTATTCTCTGAAAATTCTGGTCTGATTGCTAAAATTCACCGATAGAAAGCTGCTTTATTCCTGAGTGACATAAGCTATATTTTATGTACGTGGGCAAAACTGCGGGCAAAAGCTAGTAACATATAGTAGTTTTTATGCATTTTCCCTGTTGAGTAAAGGCTAGGCAGATTGATTGGTGTACCATAACGTAAAGGTAAGCATTCACACGATCCATTGATCCATGACGAGTCATAAATCGCACGTATCTATCGGACGTTTGTCTCATGCATATCGCACGGTCGCACCACGTGACACGCAGACACGACACTGATCAGTTAAACGTGATTAATGACCGGACCCGTTGGCGATGGCGTGGCTAGTTTACATTATAGTGGTTGGATTTATAGGAATCTTTGGAATAGATTTTCAATATAAGTAACATATACCTACATATGGTTCTGAAATGTGGTCGCTTACAATGAGTCTCATCAGATTCAAACAATCAAAATTAAAAATATTTGAAGCTATTGCATAGCTTCTATCGCGGGCCTTGAGCGTGGAGACCGAATCCAGAAATTCCGTAACGAAAATAACCTAACAACCCCCGCTCATTTGTTTTTTGAGCGTGGTGACCGATAAGAAAACAAATGAGTGAACCTCAAAATTCAATTCAATGTGTGAAAGTGTAACTTCAATTAATATCGAAGAAAAAAAAACAAAGGAAAAAAAAAACTGCAGAAATAAAATAAATAAGTAATTATAATTGCATAAGTTGATTAAAATGCTATGCAATAGCTTTACCGCGGCAGTCCCCGAGTGCCACACGTCTTTTTTTTATTTCACATAGGCTTACATGGGCACTAATAAAACGCCAGAATCTAGTGCACGGTTCCAAAATCGTAGTTTTCTATGGTGAAGAACCGGCAACAAAATTCATGGTTACTCTTTTAAAAAAAGTGGTTGTCGTTACAATATTTCCGTATTATAAGTACTAATGGATATTATGTAAGAACAGTGTAGACAGTCAATATTATACCCGAAAGCACAAAAAAAAAACATAATAAAAAAAGTGAGTTTGAAAGGAAGTAATCTAAAAATTCGTGTCTACAGTGTTCTCACATTCACATTATAAAAAGAGGCTTTATAAAAAAAGGCCAGAAAAATATAAATAAATACAATTATTAATAATATGTTAACAAAATAAATTACCAATGAATTTAAGATCGTTGAAGTCTAAATAATTTAAAAAATATTGCAAAAGCAATGTACTTATTAGAAAAATAAATTGGAGTAGTTAATAGACAAAATATTAATGAGTTACAAGGGGGCCACATTTGCAGAGGTAGTCATTGCCACGCTTGATATGAGTTTTGAATTTTCCCTCACTAAATTCAGTTACCGCCTTTGGCAGCTTGTTTAATAAGAGCAGAAAAAAGTTAGTCATTCAAAGGTCAATAAGGTTATGCTCGGAGTTTAATTAAGTGATAGCATCAGAAATAAAGATATCCGCAGGAGAACTAAGATTACCGAAATAGCTTAAACAGTCACCTAAGTGTCATCAGTAGCGTAAAATAGATGGTCGATAAGAACGAAAGGTTCTGGAGTGGTGACCAAGTACCGGAAAATGCAACGTTGGAAGGTACAAGACCGGTTGAGATGCACAAGACTGGTTGTCGTGGCCGTCTGCAATTCTTTACCTACGATGGTCTGTATTACCCGACGCCTGAAACGTCACTTGATGGAAACCAGGCCGAAAGTAGGAAAATTTCTAAATCCTTGAATAAAAAGTATGTGTACATTACCGCAGCTGGAAAGTTGCACGTAGAGCGATATGAGTGGAACGTATAATTAGTGCGTCATCTGGTGTAGATGTGCGCGACATATAAAATTAGTGCGTCTTGTCGTTTTGGAAAAAAATGGAAAAAACGATTCCAGCTGGGGTAACGTTACCGCAGCAAGAAAATTTTTAAAAACTGATCGGATAGAAAAAAATTGTATATGAGCAGGTAGCTTATGCTTGTGCAAAGATGTGCCCCGAAAATATAATTGGTGCGTCTTCAGGTTTTCGAGATATTGCATTTCCTGCTGGAGTAACGTTTTGCAGAATCGTGTATCTCTAAAACTATTATATGTGCGGTTGTACTATAAACATACACGGGTAGTTCTTCATATGTGCGCATATGTGACAGAATTCGATTTATAGAAATATGTATAATTCTCGAGTAATAGCACTTTTTTGAAAAATCGAAAATATGTCACAGCGCTTTAACGAGAAAACTAATGAGCTCTCTGAAATCGGTTTTCAGTCCCGCTAGACGTTTATTATAAGCACATATCAGTTCCAAAAACGCACATGCACGCGTTATTGAATAATCCTGCTAAAAGTAGAGACGACGTTGCCCTAAGTTTGACGTCAACGTACAAGAAACTGGCTTAATACAATATGTGAAGGTATTTACCAATAATTAGTGGGTATAATCAAGTGATATATAGTGAAAATACAGCTTCGAATATCTCGTACATAAGAAAATATAATAAGAAAAGCAAACATGTAGATAACGGCTGGCTACCCGACCAAATTCGAATGGTCACAAAAAAGCGACGGATTAGTACATACACATGACCTTCTTTATTGAACGTGTTAAGCCTTAGTTTTTGTCTGTACAGTCGCGTTCAAATGTGTGTTAGAAATAATAATATGATCTAATTTTAATAATAATAGGTATAATAAGTGTCTGTTTGTAAAATACATACGCTTTGAAAACTAGATATAACTAACTAATACAACAACACGAACCACTAATAGATAAATTTCATACTTAAGTAGGTGTATTTGAAACTAACGGTGTTTCTAAAATGTTTAAAAATACTTGTAAGGCAGCTAAGGCCTTATACATTAGCAACAAAGTTAAAACAGCAGATAATAAAATAAAAACAGTTTGGAATATTATAAATAATGAAACCAACAGAAACAAAAGAAATAATAATGATTACACATTGGAGACTCATCATGGTCTCATTAGCGATAACAAACTAGTTGCAGAAGAATTTGTAAATTTCTTTACCAGTATACCAATTAAAACTACTGAAGCCCTAAATTCGTCGCCATCGCATGCTTTTGATTTATTACAGGCGAACGTTGCAGCCTGTTCAACTGAATTTAACTTTAAACATATAAACCCCATAACAGTAATAAAAGCTTTTAAAGAAATCAAGATTAAATTGACAGAAGATCTGTGGGGTATGTCTATAAAAGTTTGTACCTCAATTATTGAGACTATAGCGCCGTACTTGGCTTTAATATTTAATTTGTGTATAGATCAAGGAGTCTTTCCAGATCTAATGAAATATAGTAAAGTGATACCGCTCTTTAAATCCGGGAATAGTAAAGACACTAATAATTATAGGCCGGTGTCCGTTTTGCCGGTTCTTAGCAAGATATTTGAAAAGGTAATGTTAAATCAAATGCTTAGTCATTTTAACTCCAATAACATCCTACATGATAAACAGTATGGCTTCACCAAAGGACGTTGTACAACTGACGCGGGTGTTTCCTTACTAAAACACATTTTTAATGCGTGGGAAGAGGCACAAGATGCTATAGGCATCTTCTGCGACCTATCTAAGGCGTTTGATTGTGTAGTTCATGAAACATTGCTTCGGAAACTCAAGCATTACGGACTAGGCAATGCAGCGTTAAGCTTATTAAAATCTTATTTGAATAATAGACAGCAATTAGTGCAAATAAACGGTGTCAATTCGTCTGGATTGAATGTTGAAATGGGGGTGCCCCAAGGTTCAATTTTAGGTCCTTTTTTGTTTTTAGTTTATATTAATGATTTACCCAATTTGTTGCAAAATAAACTTAATATGGTGTTGTTTGCTGACGACACTTCTTTGATTTTTAAGATAAATAGAAAAACTAACAATCTTGACAACGAAAATAGCGCCCTATTGCAGGTTCAAAACTGGTTCACTGCTAATAATCTGGTTCTAAATGGGAAAAAAACTAAATGCATAAGATTTTCCTTACCGAATGTCAAAAGTAGTGATTGTGACATTGTATTGAATAATGAAAAACTAGAATTTGTTGATAAAACGATTTTCCTGGGGATTACGCTTGATTCAAGGCTACAATGGGGTCCTCACTTAACTTCTCTTGCAGGTCGGCTTAGCTCAGCTGCATATGCTGTTAGAAAAATCCGCCAATTTACGGATGTTGATACCGCTAGACTAGTCTATTTTAGTTATTTTCATAGTGTCATGTCGTACGGTATCTTACTATGGGGACGGGCTGCTGACATCGAGTCAATCTTTATATTACAGAAAAGAGCCATCAGAGCGATTTACAATCTCCGCCGGTGCGATTCTTTAAGGGAACTGTTTAAAGATATTAACATAATGACAGTACCTTGTCAATATATCTATGAAAACATAATGTATGTTAGAAAAAATCTTCATCTTTTTAGCAAAAGAGGCGATAGACATAATTATGTTACAAGAAATAGGGATCAATTAGTTCAACCAGGTTTCAGACTGGCTAAAGTGGCCTCTTCTTTCATGGGGTACTGTTTGAAATGTTATAATAAAATACCTCCCCACATATTAGAACTCAATGAAACGAAATTTAAATCTTGTATTAAACGCACACTATGCAGACAAGCATATTATAAGTTGGAGGATTATATTCAAGATAAAAATGCTTGGCTCAATGCTGGTCCAGCTCCACTACCACTAGGGCGTACTAATTAGTTGATTAGTTGGAAACTAATATTATTATTTTTTAATTTGAAAGACACAATAGCATTGTATAATGTAGAAGCACTTTTTCCAAGTTTGTGAATGTGAAGCACCATGGAGCATTTTTATTAGGTTACAACTTTTTTTTTTGACATTACGAGCATGGCAGTTGAGAGTTTGTCATGCTCACTCAAATGTCTCGCTGTTGGTGGCACGTGTTATTGGGTCGTTCAGTTCCCTTCAAAATGGTTGAGCTGAGTGGGGCTGATGCACGCGTCATGCTCGTGAACGGGTGCCGTCAGATGGGACTGGTCATCTCTTAGCTGCCAGTGGCTTAATTCAGTTTCTATCTTTTAATAATTTTACATTTTTATTTCACTATCGACATTGTGCTCACATGATAGAAGCAACAAGTAATATGTAACCAAGCATTATATGTAACACATATATGATTTAAAAGAGTGTCCATGGAGTTTCTTGCACGTTCTTCTCCATAGAGACCTACTCTTTGGAACGTGCAATTTAGCTTCACTTTTCTTGGACTGACCGACATTTGACTATTCAAAAGTGCCTGTAAATGGTCTATTTGAAATAAATGTTTTGAATTGAATTGAATTGAATTGAATTGAATTGAATTGAATTGACTAGCTTCTAGCGGCTTCAAAACAAAAAGGAGGCCGTATTAAAAAAAAATGAAGCTGTTCATCCTAGCTGTACGCCACTTAAACGGAGTTGATACGTTTGATTATTCATGAAAATAATAAGTATGCGATATATTATGATGCATGTTTATTTAACAATTAAACGTGTGCCGCTTATTTAGCCACGATATTCAATACCGCCAAAGCTCAAGCATGTCCGTTCACTGCTAAATCTGTCTGATCACCTTTGCTCTTGCTTTTTAGAATGTATCCTTGGAATGTATTGCCTTCAGCTCTTGGGAGTTGAAATTTCCTTAAACTTTGGGCAGTTCATTGAGTACAAAGCTACGGTAGCTGCTAGGAAACTCGACATTCATGATAAGATTAGATGGCACTCAGTGGCGGATTAGCCATGTAGCAAGAGTAGCAAATGCTACAGACCCCCCATTTGGGGGCCCTGCGTGTTCAGGGATCCCGCATTTTTGAACTTAAAAAAAACTTGTCAAAATATGTGTACTGTATGAAACCTAAATACACCTGATTTCTTTGGATGTGATGAGATAGTCACTTTGCTTCAAACTTTCCTGCAAGCAAACTACAGAATAGAAGATCTCTTAGAATTTGCCCCATCATCGTACTTTTTACGCAACTGACCATGGAGTTATTGGTGTATAAAAGCCTTGTTTTCAAGCTTATATTTAGAAAAGGTAGCTTTAGCTAGCAGCTTCCTGCGCGCGAAGCCGCCAGCTAAAACTACTTAATTTTAACATGTTTAGCCTCGGTTAAGCTTAATTTTAATAACCCTACCTACTAAGAATAAGCATAAACAAGGCTTTTAGGGAATTGCATATTTTGTGTGACTATGTGAATATTACATTGCCTGTGCGTAGTGACATTTAGCTCTGAAACGTAGTCGTTCACAATGCGCCTCATCAGATAGTTTTAAGTTACAGAAAGAGCAATGAAGAGGAAGATAAGCTTAAGTGGCAGTAAGCTGGGGACATTGCTCTCAGAACAGATGATCGATGGTGCCGAGAGGTTCTGGTATGGCGATCGGATACCTCAAGACGCAGCGTTGAAAAGGCCTAGCAATAAGGGTACCAATAACCTTTTTTTTTGTAAGGCTTACGTGAAGTCGATGGAGGCGTGATAAACATGACCGGCCGTTGTGGTGATACTTGGGAGAATCCTTTGTCTAGATGAACGCCTTTCAGCTGAAATGATGATGACGATCGATGTTGGCATGTTGAATATGTTGATGAGATCAATCTCTCAGAAAGATTATTCCAATTAAAGATTGGCTTAATCTGACCTTTCCAAAGAAAGATAAAAAATATTGCATCCTATTAGAAGGAGGCCCCTTGGTCGAATTTGCTACAGACCCCGCGCCGGTTCAATCCGGCACTCACGGCGCTTCACACCAGGACAGCATCGAATGTTATACAAAGCATAGGTCCATTCATTTGTAGAGCCACATGTGGGCGGTGGGTCTTTCAATTAGTACTTCCCTAGAATTGAATAAAACAAATTGTGTGTTATCGATTTTTTTTTATTAATTTGGATGATATATAATATCGTTCAAATGTTCAAGAACACAATTTTGACAATTCTTATTTTTTTTTATACTCTGCCACACACAACGTTTGATAAATAATTCGTTATCATCTTTCGATTCGGTCAAACTCTATTCCAGGGCATGGTCTACCCCAGTGGCGTGCCCGCCATACAAGCCAAAAAGCCCGGCTTGCCCTACCAAAACCTCACTTAATTCATAGAACACGACCAATCAATTAATTATCACAAAAATCTAAACTTCAAACTTCGCGCGCTTACGCGGTTACGCTAAGTTGCCACTGTGTTGTGCGGAATTCAAAAATCATTCATAAGACGAAATCAGGGTGAAGCGAGGATGCCATTCTGAGCGAAATCTCTCCGATCTCACTCTAACACTTAATAAAAGAAAGAGATGAACACTAATGTGTTGTTGTCTTTTTCTGCCTCAAAGGCTTTTATGAGGCTTTATCTTCTATCTCTACTTTTGATATAAAAACGTCAAATTTTGAGTGTGTGTGGGTGTAATTTGTTATTGTGTGCAAATGCTCGTCGAACATTTTGTTCTAAAAAAAAGCCGGGCTTTGGTAAATTTATGAATGGTTTTTGTTGACATAAATTTTTACGCATATTATAATACGAGGCGCCCTCTATGACGCGTAAAGTTGTACGAACTAAAAAGTACTCAGTTCAAATTTAATTTGCTTTGATCGGTTATCGTGTTGTACGTAATTATTGTTTTGATAGTTTTTTTTTTTGTTTTCCGTCATTTAACAGTTTATGAATTCGGAAACTATACTTGTGATTGTGTGTGGATATTATTATGTGTGGAATTGATATTGGCCAGGTAGGGTTTGAGTTTTAAAGATAAATATAATCTTGTAACTTTACTATTTTGAATATTTCTCAGAAAAGTTAATAACAATGCTTGAAATACATCAGGTATGACTCAAATAACTTCGCTAGTGCCATGAAAATTCTCAAAAGTACTTGAACGCTGTTATTTATTCTTTATTTTTGGTAAACCGCCTATAGAAAGTTGGTTCTCTTTCTCGACAGTTAAGTGATAGGTGTGTTTTAAAAAAGCGAACAACGAAAAGCTGCCGCTGTTTCAATTGTGAGTATTTGCCAATAATATTACATATTATTATAAAGAACAAGTGTTTGAAACACCAAGATTTCAAAAAAAAATTATGTGTTAGTTACACATTCATAACTAGATGGCGTTGGCGTCAAAAAAGTAACATTAGATCAGTATCTAGAACTCGTTTGTTTTATTTCACACTCAACTCAACCTTACATTAGATATTCATTAAGTTCAAATTAATCGTTTTAATAGTATTGGCTGACCATCCCGGCCGGCCGGCACTCGACAGCAAGAGCGGCTTTCCGAATTATCTTTGATTGCAATTGAAAACCAGCTGTTGGTAGAATTAAAACGTTCACAAACTTTTTACGCTGGTGGAAGTAATAAAATAATTTTTAAATAAAGATAATTTGAATTAGAATACATTTTTTTTTCTATTCTTGTATTCAAACTTCACGATTATTGGTATGATGATAAAGTTGTTGTGGTGAAGCTTTTGTTATCATTATTTATTACTTACTATTAACATTATATTAGTTAATAGTAGTGTAGCAATTCAGAAAAATCAGCATTACTGCACTGATGACACGTGGTAGCACGAGATTTTTTTTAATAGGTAAGTAGTAGTTAGGTCAAGATTCCTTGGCTTGCCCCCTGTAAAGGCATCAGGCACGCCACTGGTCTACCCGTGTGACAATAATTCACTCAAATGCGTTCATGCATGAAGAAGTAACAAACATACAATGAATGTTTCTTATCAAGTATATTATTCTGTTTATTCATGTAATGTGTTATTATTGTGTTTATTACATGTAAATTACATTTTGAAATATTTCAATGTAAATTATGTAATACATTTAAAAACATAAAAATAATAGTCCACCGGTATCGGGAACAGGATCCGATCGCCTAACGAGAGCCTCCTAAGGTGTTGGTCGAGACTCTTGGCTATTAAGCCATTGGCCGTCACGACTATCAGCACAATGATTGCTCTATCCACTTCCCTTATTATTATTATCCAATAAAAAGTTTATTTTTTATTTCTTTTCTACTTCAGTGTACTGATGTACAACACGTGTCAATTGAGTCATGAGTAAAGTTAAGAAGGTCATGTGTATGTACTAATCCGTCGCTTTTTTGTGACCATTCGAATTTGGTCGGGTAGCCAGCCGTTATCTACATGTTTGCTTTTCTTATTATATTTTCTTATGTACGAGATATTCGAAGCTGTTTTTTTACTATATATCACTTGATTATACCCACTAATTATTGGTAAATACCTTCACATATTGTATTAAGCCAGTTTCTTGTACGTTGACGTCAAACTTAGGGCAACGTCGTCTCTACTTTTAGCAGGATTATTCAATAACGCGTGCATGTGCGTTTTTGGAACTGATATGTGCTTATAATAAACGTCTAGCGGGACTGAAAACCGATTTCAGAGAGCTCATTAGTTTTCTCGTTAAAGCGCTGTGACATATTTTCGATTTTTCAAAAAAGTGCTATTACTCGAGAATTATACATATTTCTATAAATCGAATTCTGTCACATATGCGCACATATGAAGAACTACCCGTGTATGTTTATAGTACAACCGCACATATAATAGTTTTAGAGATACACGATTATGCAAAACGTTACTCCAGCAGGAAATGCAATATCTCGAAAACCTGAAGACGCACCGATTATATTTTCGGGGCACATCTTTGCACAAGCATAAGCTACCTGCTCATATACAATTTTTTTCTCTCCGATCAGTTTTTTAAAATTTTTTTGCTGCGGTAACGTTACCCCAGCTGGAATCGTTTTTTCCATTTTTTTCCAAAACGACAAGACGCACTAATTTTATATGTCGCGCACATCTACACCAGATGACGCACTAATTATACGTTCCACTCATATCGCTTTACGTGCAACTTTCCAGCTGCGGTAATGTACACAAAAAGTATTTCATTTTTAAAGTGATCATTATTCCAACAATTACTTCTGCGTAATTGGTGAGAGTTAGCACAGATGTGTGCCCGAAATTTATTTCCTTTCACGTATTATTGAACGGCTGTGCAATTTATGTTAGGTCTAAACGAGGTACTCGATTATACGAGTGTACTTTGAATTGTGAATTGTTTGCGCAGTTAAATACTTCTCTCAATTTATTTTTTTTCCTTTGCAAAGAGTTTGTTATTCGATTGTGAGTACCATAATGTCATAATAACTCAACTGTAGAGCCATACCCGCTCCGGGCCCGTCGACAAATGTCTGTCAGTGGGAGGACCGCCGCGGTTCCTTGAGTCTTACTTGAAAATATAAGAGAGAGAGAAAGACAGAGAAAGAGAGAGAAAGACAGAGAAAGAGAGAGAGAGAGAGAGAATGAGAGAAAGGGTCCTCTCACATACAGAGATTAGTCAATGGACGCAGAGCGGGTACGACTTCACAGTTGAGTTAGTAAATCAACATCTTCTCAGCCGGAAAACATCCATTGTTGGATATTAACCTCCTCTGAGTGTAGCCACAATTACCGGTCCTGTACGTCTCGCATCCACAAGATTGCCTTAATTCTTTCAGGTCATCGGTTCAACTTTCATTTTTTCTTTATTGTTCAGTTGCAGAACAGAAAGTAAAGTCCCACACACCTCCGTTGAAAATGGAGGATCCTCCGACCAGGCAAGTGTAATGTCTGGTGGGCAATTGCCCAAAAGATGATTTTCGGGCTGTTGTATATAATCAAATTGCACGAAGATTAGATTGAGCGATGCAGGATTAGTTCTTATGTGCGCCATACATCATATAAATAACTTTTACACCCATAAACTGAAATATATAGAAAACATCATCGCCCATCCTTCAGCTACACATTTCCTATGTATACAAAAGTAGGTCCTGTATGACTATAATTTCATCACTTTCATTTCAACCAAAAGACGTCTACAACTGTTGAACATAGGCTTCCCCCTAGTGTCGCCATAACGATCAGTCCTGTACGTCTCGCTTCCATCTGATTTCCGCGACCTTCACCAGGCCTCCTTGTGGGAGTCCTATCAACACTACGCCTTCCGGTGCGTGGTCACCACTCTAGAATATTTCATCCCCATTGACCATCTAGTTCTACGAGCCAATGTGTCCAGCTCACCTGTCACTTAAGTTTGGCAATTTATCGGACTATTTTGGTAACCTCAGTTCTCCTGCGGATATCTTCAATTCTGATGCTAACACGCAAGGAAACTCCGAGGATATTATAGCCCTTTCCATCATCATCATCTTCCTGCCCTAGTCCCGTTTTATTTGGAGTCGGCGCAACACGTTTTTTTCTTCCATTCTATCCTGTCACCCGTCGCGCTGTCACTAACTCCCTTTTATTTCATATCGCTTCTCACACAATCCATCCACCTTTTTTTGTTTGGCCTCCATATAGCCCTTTCCATTGCCCTTTAAATGACCTTAAGCCTTCTGATGAGGCCCATTGTGAGCGACTACGTTTTAGAGTCATATGTCACCCACAATATGCACTGGACTTTCGTCTTGGGGCACTGGGATATGTTAGACGAGAAGATACCATGAAGCATCCCAAACGCTGCCAAGCCGAGTCGGATTAGACCATTGATCTCTTTCTCAAAGTTGGACTTAGCTAACTGGACCGTCTGTCATAGGTAAAAGTGACAATGGTTTAATAAAAAAAAAGACGTGTGGCACTCGGGGACTGCCGCGGTAAAGCTATTGCGTAGCATTTTTTATCAACTTATGTAATAGACCTCGCCAACAGCTGCTTAACCCCACTCATCCAAAACCAGACCTCGCCAACAGCTGCTTAACCCCACCCATCCAAAACTAGACCTCGCCAACAGCTACTATTAATTGTTCACTCATTTGTTTTCTTATCAGTCACCACGCTCAAAAAACAAATGAGTGGGGGGTGTTAGGTTATTTTCGTTACGGAATTTCTGGATTCGGTCTCCACGCTCAAGGCCCGCGATAGAAGCTATGCAATAGCTTAATAATTATTTTATTAAAATCTCTAAATGAATTTACTACATTGTTAGAACAACAACAGTCCTTATAGTAATAAAACTACACTCTTCATCTCAAGCTGAGATACAAGACGTTCTACTAAGTACTTAGTACCTCGTAAACTATACAAAGTTGTGCGTATAAAATATTGCAAACAGACATTGAGAATGCACTGAGCAAAACACTCACAAAAAAAAGACGTGTGGCACTCGGGGACTGCCGCGGTAAAGCTATTGCATAGCATTTTTATCAAGTTATGCAATTATAATTATTTATTTATTATATTTATGCAGTATTTTTTTCGTTTGTTTTTTTTTCTTTGATATTAATTGAAGTTACAGTTTCACACATTGAATTGAATTATGATTGATTGTTCACTCATTTGTTTTCTTATCGGTCACCACGCTCAAAAAACAAATGAGTAGGGGGTGTAAGGTTATTTTCGTTACGGAATTTCTGGATTCGGTTACCACACTCAAGGCCCGCGACAGAAGCTATGCAATAGCTTAAAAGAAAAAGACAAAGCATGCAACCAATATGTCTGTCTCTTTACACATTGTCCATGTGAAAAACTTGTGACTTAGTCACAGTCAAGTGGAAACAACGCTTAGTGAGGTTGGTCAGTGGATAAGTGACCATTCATTACATACTACGAGTAAGACATTTTCGTGTTTTGGAAAGAATAGAATAGAATAGAATAGAATAGAATAGAATAGAATAGAATAGAAAAACTTTTATTCGGTACAGACACAGCACAACGTTACATTTATACACAAACTAAATGAAAGTACAAAGCACGCCGAGCGTGCCCGCACCGAAAGGGTGACCACCTCAGCATTTGCTGGACGTAAGACACCCAGCGCTGGTTTTCAGTTGGCACCCCGCAGTGACGCACGGACTAGGACAAAAAAAAAGAAAAAGAAAAAAAAAAAAAAAAAAAAGAGTGACAAGCATTAGGATTAAACATTTTCTGGATTCTCTCTACTGTAACAACTGCATCATATTATTCAGAAAATGTCACCATTTCTACAAAGGTGGATCGTGTTACCCAGTTTCTAGAAATTCGATTCACTTCATGTAAAGTTAAGTTTTCAGCTGCATTTGGTTACACTGAAAGCTGATCCCAACATTATTTGGAAAAAACTAGGTAGAGTGATTTCCACTTAATATTTTTTCATTGCGTATACAGAATTCTTTTGAGTCATGAGACGTAAGTAGTCGAATTTAAATCATTTTATCTTTATTACACTTCTCTGTTCGTAGATTTTCTAACTCTTGAACTAGTTTAATTATTTCTTTTTAGAGTATGTAGCAAGAAAACACTGGCGACATCTAGTTTAAACTGACGAAAAAATTACGTGTTTAAGTGTTTTTAAAATCTATTTGTAAAATAAACATAATTTATATTGGTTTACTGTAAGAAAACTTAATACTGGGCTAACCACACATTTGAACATAGCATGTGTTCTATTATAACGATTATATTTGAAGTTATACGTTCCGTCTATTCGCTCAATCCATTCTCTATGTCATGTCTGTAAGTGCAAGACAGACATTTTAATATTTATAACATAGTAAACGCCACGTCATGAACATCGGCTATGAAGCTTGCTAGCTCTCTTTATAGAGGTAAATCTGCATATTATGTTGCAGGGAAGAATAAGAAAGTACGAAGCTGTTATGAAAATGTAGCAATGAAATAATCTAAATAAATTTCCTCTATGCATGTTCTAGAACCAAAAATTTTAAGACTTATGACTTTCACCAGTCTGTATTGGGTCTGCGTGGTGGTGTTGTTTTATTAGCTTCCTAGAGAGGAGGCCTGAGTCACAGCAGTGTAAACATTATTATAAGGCTGATTTTATACTATATGCTATGCTCTGGGTGAAGCGAGGAGTGGTGAAATCCCACTTATACTCCTCTCATTGCGTTGGAGTCTTCAGAAATATTATGCTAGAAAATAATTTAAAAACAGCCATGTCATAGTGATCAATGCGTAACATTAAAAACACAGGCACCTATGTCTGTCTAAAAAGTCAAACGACTTAGGAATTTGGTATAATATTTAATCATTTTTCTTGACTGGCCTGTTGGTCTAGTGGTTAGTGACCCTGACTGCTATGTCTGAGGTCGTGGGTTCGATTCCCACCCAGAACAAAATTAAATGTTTGTGTGATGAGCATAATCATTTGTTCTGTGTCTGGGTGTAATTTATCTATAATATGTATGTATTTAGAAATATATAAGTATGTTTAACAGTTGTCTGGTACCCATAACACAAGCTCTGCTTAGCTTGAGACTAGACGGCGTTGTGTGATAGTTGTGAAAATAAAAAAAATACTTATTTTCGATACTTTTTATAAGGTTCTTCTATTAGTAAACAATGATCAAGATTTCTTAATCAACCTTGATTGAGAAACCGGGGTTGACTACATCAGATTTCATTTTGCCCTAATAATAGGCTAGTAAAAAATCTAATTAGTCCGTCTTTTAGATTATTCAAAAATAAGGGACACATTTTTTTTATATGTAAACTAAACCAAAAATGATGAATAGCCCATTAAAGTTACGTGTAACGTCACGCCGTGCTAGATTTTTTCGCAAGGGGTGACGTCACACGTAACTTTAATGGGCTATATCTTTGTTATTTTCTGTTTAATCAAAAAAAGAAAAAAAATCGTGTCCAATATTTTCTTATAATCTAAATACGGACTAAATAAAATGTAATTATTTTGACCCTAGAAACTAACTTAATACCCTAGTCGTTTGACTATTTAGACAGACTCTAACTATCTTATTTTTCCTCATTATAGCCTAAAAAGTAGTAAAACTAAAATGTCAGCAACACTTAGGACATTATATAAAGTACCTTCATAGTTCAATGTCACGCAGTGATATACGGGATGGTACCCATTTGCATGACAGACTAGTTTGCATATACAGTGTACATTTACAAAAGTAACTTAGAGTAAGAATTTATATATGGACCGTAGATTGTAAACCTTGTATCTATTTCAAGAAAATGGCTTTTGGTAGAATGCTTATTGAGAATCAAATTGTGACCCCGGAGATAGCTCGGAGACTGAGTTCACTTGGAATGGATCTTTGTTTGTGATTCAGGCTTTTGTTGGTGACGCATTATGTCTCAGGGAAACTGCATGAAACTATTATAATGCTAGCAATGGAGGTGGCCGCATGCGCAAAGGAACGCAGGCTCTCACGCCCTAGCCACCGGGATTCCGATCCCGATTTCCGCCTGCCATAGGCGCGGGCTTGCGGACGGCGAGCAACGGGTAGCTCGCCGTCCAACCGTCTGGTAACCGTTCAGACCGATTCCAAGTCGTCGACGGCGCGAAGTGTTCTTCACGTGCCTCAAGATGATTATCAGCAAATTGTAGATGCCCATCAGGGTCGACGCCTAAAACCGGCCTCATTTAGTATAAACTGACGAAAAAAAAATTGACGTGTAAAAGTGTTTTTTAAACCTATTTACAAAATAAATATCATTTATCATTTAAAAAGTGAATCCGGAGCCTTGGCAAAAGCAAAGAAGGAACAGGAGTGGGTTTTTAGTCAGTAAAAACTGACACGCCCTCTCGCTCAGAACAAAATCGAACGTGTTGCATCGATCCCAAGTAATATGGGAAAAGAGCAAGAAGTTGACGAGTATCACAACATTCGGTGTTTACTCATGACTTACATATTATGGCGGGGGCCATCATTTTTCCTAATGAAAAACTAAACTAAATACATTTATCTTGATATTAGATAATTAACGCATGCAGTATAATTAGTAGGTGTATCATCTGTAAACTAGGAAAGGCAATTTGTTTCGGAAAATATTGCATTTATTTTATGTCGCCATTTCTAAGCGTAGGCCTCTATAGTTTGATAGATTATGTAGTACGTACCATCAAAGACACTTCCGCCTGACCACCGCTATGTAAATTTTTGCATGCATTCGAAACGAAAACTTCAAATGGATTCAAGTGATTTTTTTTTAAGTGATCAGACAGTAATAACAGCGATGGTACACTTGTATAAAAACAAATTCTTAGACTGACAGTTTTGTTTCACATTGAACTGAATGCGACTTTGTATGTACAGGTAAAAAATATAAACAGATAAAAAATAATAAAGTTACTTTTTGGCCGACATATTCTAGCAATCGGATTTGTCGCCATAAAAGTAACTTTACAAAATATATTTTCATTCGAAAGACTTTTCAAGTTGCAAACCATTGTATCGGCGATATTTTACACTTCATTGCACATCAAAGCACCCATCGGGGACGACGCGTCGAACCGTCTGAGAAAGTATTTTATATACCTACTGTGCTGCGAACATTTGATATTGATAGGCATTTTAAAGGTGTACATCATTTGGTTTTTATACTAGATTCTAATCTTTTTATAACACAAAATAATTAAGACAGCGATTAAATATTAAAAAAAAAACATTATTTCTGGTATTTGCCTGAAACAATGTATTTATTTAGATTTCGACACGTTCACTATTAGTTATTTTACTGTGTTGGGTATTAGATACATAATATATTACTGTGACATAGGCACTTCGCGACAAAAAAATGCGACCATCTTCCAGAAAATAAATTCCTAACGAATCCAAACTACAAATTAAATTATGGAAATCCCAGTTTATTAGCTTAAGTAACACAAGCATCTTTCTTCAAATAGAAAACTAAACTTACCTATAACTTAAACTTAACTTACTTATAACTTGAAACAAACAAAAAAATATGGCGTGGAAAAACTCTTTATCGCCATCAACTGGTAATGTGCACAATAGATTGACGGTATTACCACGCTGTATGGTAATGCTTAAACTCTCTTCAAGGTCAAAGCCAGCCCTTTAGTCACGCACTGTGGCAACTAGATGCTTAGGGAGGTCTTTGTACAATATGTGCGCACTCATACCCCACGATTCGAGACTTTCAACCCCAAGTGGCTCACAAATGTAACAACCGATCTAGTCTAACAACACAGCAAGATGAGTTAGGAAGATAGGTTGAAGAAAGAGTATCAATATTATATCTTATTTTTATTTTCATACAAAAATAAAAATATTTAAATTGAACGTTCTAAATATTACGAAATCTAAGCAAAGCAAGCAATAGTACAACAGCGGAAGGAACCAGGGAACAGGCGGCAGGGGTGCTTGATGTGCTTGCGTCGCGTCATACAGACGTATTTAGGTATATAATGTGTTAGATGGAACAATGAAATCTTGATGATTAATTGTTTTTGGTAAATGAATTATGTTTTGTAAAAAGTCATAGAACAAAAGTTGTTGTTTATGATGTAAGTAACATAGCCTTGAGAAGTTGCCAGTATTTTTACAAATAACCCTATATAGTTTTATCGTGTAAATAATAAATACAACTTACCTATCTGTCGTCTTGATCTAACTTTGTGTGGGGCACGTCGGCCTCTCTTCGCCCGCAGAGCTTCTTTCCGTCTCAGCCAATGGCCGCCAGCAGCTGTCAACCAAATATTTCTTATTAGCATCGAAATTATATTAAAAAAAAATTTTCAATCATCAGCCAGAGCAAGCCTTGAAGAACGAATATTTTCGCCATTCATGGCATTTATTATGCGTACAGCTAAGGAGTGGAATTCCCTGTCGGAGTCTGTTTCCTGATAGCTACAACCTAAGGGTCTTTAAGTTAAGAGGGAATAGGTTACATCTAGACAAGCGTGTTCCATCATCAGCCACATCATCGCTTACCTGATGGTAAGCGATGATGTGGCTGATGATGGAACACGCTTGTCTCGCGTTTGATCACTATATCATCTGATGATGATATAGTGATCAAACGCGAGCCTATCAATAATAAAAAAAAAACGGTAAAAAAATAATTAAATGTCTTTGCAATTTATAAAGTTCACCAAATAATATTATAGAAAAAAAGGATATATTATTTTTTTAATTATAAAGAGGTCAGCTTTGAAGTTCTCATTATTTTTATAATATTATGCTTGTACTAAAATTTGGATAGTAGCTACGTTAAGAAGCCATTTATTCTATATTATAAAGAGAGACACTGACTGACTGACATAAACGCACAGCCGAAACTACTACGCTAGTCCTAGGTTAGTAGTTTGAAAAATATTATGCTTTAAGGGCCAAGCGCCCGAAAAGTGCCATAAAACAGTGAGTTTCTGAGGCCTACTCCTCCGTTACGGCTAGGTCAATTGGTTTAAAAAAAAAAAAAAGTTTATTATAGATTCATGAACAATAATATCAACATTTGATTTTTTCGTGCAATTAATACTTTTGTCAAAAAAAAATATTTAGCAATTTCTCAACTTTTCTCTACTCCTTCGAAACGGCTTGGACCTTTTGAAACATTTTTAAACATAAAAATTGGTGGTTAAATATCCTTCAAAGTGAACATTGCATATGTAAATCAATCAATATCTCGCAGAAAAAATGGATTTAAAGTCCTTTCCGGGGCGGCCAGCACCGCAAATAAAGGCACAGATTTGCGTACTGCCGCCTAGGCGAGTGCGAGAGTTGCGTTCACATAATTTCGGTCAGATGGTTCAAGGGACTATACGCCTTAAGAGGGTCCGTTTTCCACTCCCCATCGTCAAAATCGAGCATGGTTTAAAAGCTTGTTGCTATAGCGTTGGATTGCCCAACGCACTATTTGACAAAGAGACAACGCCAAAATATGACCACCTCTTCGTTAAGAATGAAAGATCTGGAACAATTTGCCGACCGCAGCAGGGCTTTTTCCCACTGTAATATCGCATAACACATCCCCGTAACTTTTCTAATAGGAAACACTTAACAACGATATTGTATTTTTGTATTGTATTTATATTTGTAACGAATCCTTGCTACCACAAAAAACCAGACACCGTAGTTTGTGTAATTTATTTTATCACCACTGCCCTCAAAATTGTGAAGGAAAACAAAGTGACGAAACGGGTATGTCCTAAAACCAAAAAATTTGAAGACGTGACATCAACCAACCCACACTGGGCCCGCGTGGTGGATTGCGGCCCATTCCCTCTTCTAGTGGGGAGGCCTGAGTCCCAACAATGGGAAAATTATAAGGCCGAGTATGTTAAAAAATTTTTAGTAATTTAAAGTACTTTATTCTGCTAGAAGTTGAAAATTTAAACTGGCAGTTACAAGTTTAACTTTAAGCTTCCTAAGTTGAAACTACAAAGACGCTGAAATGCTAATATAATCTAAAATTTAAACCGCAGACAGGCTAAGAACTCAGGACATCTTGTTCAGTGTTAGTTGAAAACTTAGGACTTACTGCTGCTATCTTTAGTACCAACTTTAAGTTCACAAGTTTTTAGTGCATACTTTGCATCTTATTATCACCTCGATGCAGGGTTTGATAGATTTAAATAAGCTGTTTATGAATTTAATTAGCATATAGAATTATCAATCTCGTAATGTTCCCGCTGTGGTGGCTTAGTGGAAACGGCCCGACAGTGGCGGATTAGCCAAGTTGCAAGAGGAGCAAATGCTACAGGGCCGCAAGAAAAAAAAGCCAAGTAAGGTACAGCATATTGCTTTTAATCTTTCGAATACCGTAATTGGAGATACAATAAGAAGACAATGAGAGAGCGAACGCCGGCGTTCGTTTGAGGTTTAATGAATTACTGTGATAGTCAATTTATTTCAGCCGTTCTTCCAAGTAAAAGTCTACAAAATAGGAGATCTCTTAGAATTCCTGCATTATCGTACTTTTCACGTGACCAATTTATAAATCCATAGGGTTATTGATATTAAGGAGAGAGTGTTACGTGTTAAATTACAAAAAAAAGTGTTTGCTTTGCATTTTCTACAATATATTTCATTTTATCCAACCACATAGGGGCCCCTTGGTAAAATTTGCTACAGGCCCCGCGTTAGCTTACGCCACTTGTCCTTGACTTTTGTGTTAAGACTCAAAAGTCAGGACGGTAAATAAATTACACTACGTAAAGCAACGTAAGCCTCGCTTTACTTTGTATAATTTATTTCATCACTTCTTCTCTTAAAACGGTGAAGGAAAACATCGTGAAGAAACCGGTATATCATTAAACCAAAAATTTTAACACAGTGAGCCCGCGTTGTGGGTTCCGGTCTCTCACAGAGCCCTGAATCCCAGTAGTGGGAAAATTATACAGCTGAATATTATACGCTAAGCAAGCATAGAAGAAACCAAGAAGGAATTATTTTAAATAACTATGAAACCTGTTTCCGAAACCTTCATGGGTCCTTAAAATTTGATAAACAAAAATATCCCACCTAAAGAAAGAAACTAATGTCAAAAGTGCCATCAAAAACATATCTTAAAAAAAAACAAAGTCTCGTAACTCGGTTTTTCTGCCGTAAAAAGTTGTGAGATCCATGTAATACTAAGTCAGTTAATTAATTTAGTCCGTACTTACTACTTACTACTCAATATAGGTCATCAAGGTCCCCCTTGATGACCTATATTGAGTTGACAATTGCATAAAACCAAAATGTTATCACAAGTAATACGTATTATATTAAAATAGATTGTTTAGTATATACACAGAATATATAATTTACTACAAACAAAAAGTATAGCTACAATTGCTGTCACGGATCTTGAGCGCTGGTTTCAAGTTGCGCAGAAGTCGGTCTCTTTAGTGGTACGAAGTGAGACGCCGGGGCGGGGAGTGTCAGTGATTGGCTCGCCGCGCCATCGCATCAGACTCATGATTCGTTCCATGCCTTGCTGCATGTATGTAACAACGAAGACGATTTGCTAGCCAATGTATGGAATGCATAAAGCGATACCCGCTCTGACGCCGAGCGCTCAAGATCCATGACGGTAATTGTACAGAACAAAACAGAAAAACAAAAAAATATGCGTAATAAAAGTTAGATGGTTATAAAACTGTTACTCAGAACCACATATCGATGGTCATACGTTGACAACTCGTAACCCACATTTTTTCGCAAAATGAGTTAAGCACATCAAAAATTTTTAAATTAAGCGCCGAATCTTCCTATTGATAACTCGTAATAAACAAAAAATGTCCTAACCTACTAATTATTACTCTTATTTACGATAATTAGTCGCAAATTTAATTGTTTCAATTTAATAAAATAGTGTTTATTTAAATTGACACCTCGCAAGTGTACGTTGACTGCTCGTAACTCGTCAGAAGTGAGGATTTTTTAATATTGTTTCCTCGCAACTGTTTGTATATTGAATAATTAATAAAAAATCTATGTGGGTATTTCATTTTTTTTTTAATTATATCAATAGATAACTTGATTTTCTACCAACTGCTTTTTTATTTCATTTTTTTTTAAATTTAATTTCTAAATTATACAGTTTTTTCCCTCTCCTGTAAAATTCTATACATTACAGTTACGTGCTGTCAACCTATGACCATCGATATGTGTCACATATGTCACACGTGAATAGTGAAACATTGAAACAATGCCACAAAACTAGCGAGACTTTTAACGCGTAGAAGAGTGATTAATTGGCTGTGCTTAGGGTTTCATACCTAAAGGGTAAAATGAGAACCCTGTTGCTGATTCCGCTATCCATCTGTCTGTCACCAGGCTGTATCTCATGAACTGTGATAGCTAGACAGTTGTAATATTCACAGATGATGTATTTATGTTGCCACTATAACAAAAAATAATAAATCTATACATATAAATAAAATTGGCGTGTCTGTTTTTAATATTGAAATAATTGCTTTTTACTACATGCATATGAATATACACCGAATAAGTGTCTGTTTGTAATATTGAAATAATTGCTTTTTACTACATGTTTCGTATGAATATACACCGTTATAATCGTTTTAATCCCGTGGAGGGTCGACCGAAACGTCAGCTGAACGAGTTCAATGACTTGCAGTTAATAGGTGGCGTTGCGTACAAACTACCTACAGGTCATTGAACTCGCTCAGCTGACGTTTTCTTAAAGAAATTAATTTCGTACATGCGTAAATTAATACGAGTTTTGAAAAAACTGGTACTTTATTTTTTAATTTTATCTTTACAAATCGATAGTGTTTCATGTACCGGATCGACCCTCCACGGGATTAAAATTTAGCGGTGTATATACGGTACATATACCAAAATAACAAATTTTTGTCTGTCTATTTGTCCGGGCTAATCTCTGAAATGGCTGGACCGATTTTGATGGGACTTCTTTTGGCAGTTAGCTGATGTAATAAGGAGTAACATAGGCTAATTTTATTTTAGAAAAAATAAATTCAAAATCCTGTAGTCCACGCGAACGAAGTCGCGGGCACAGCTAGTTATACCATAAACACTAACCAACCTATACCATAAACAGAACCACACTTTCGACCTTAATTTACAACAGCACACGTTCCAAGTCATAAACTGCCCAATTCTAGTGTGAGCCATCTTCAAATCATCATTAGTGAGCCTGAACAGTATCATGTAGCCAAGTCACGCCAACATTGAACTGCGAACTACCCACATGGATTGCTTTTGTTTTGGAATAGGTCTTTTTAATTAGAAACTATGGATACTTGGACTGAGCATAGTATTGTTGGTCTTTGACCTGTGACGTTTAACCTCGTGGGATTAACCTATTGAGACGTAAGAGGGTAATAATACATTTCTTTGGCAGTGGGAAATTCTCAAATAATTTAATTTAAATTAAACTTACCTAATATACGAGTAACTAGCACATAAGTATGCAAGTATCTTATAATGTATTGACTGATAAAATGTAATTTAAGTTTTATTTAAGTTTAAGTGCATATTTTTTTTATTTAAATCACAAAGCAAATGAAATGCAAATGTTATGTTATTGTTTGTACGCAGTTATTGTTACATACATCAAACCACTATGATTGAATTGTTTTTTTTTTAATGTTGAATGTATTGCAATGTGGCAGTACTCAATAAGTAAATAAAAAACATATAATTTGAATTTAATAATAATACACATATTTTTTTCATCGTATATATATGTATAATGTACCCTTGTATAGGTATATATGAGTGCAGAGGTGGCTGAGTGGTAATAGCTCCGACTTACGAGTTGTAGATCGCGGGTTCAAACCCTGCATTACTTTGTGTATTTTATTTCATTACCACTACTCTCAAACGGGTGAAGGAAAACATCGTGAGGAAATCGGCATGTCCTAGAAGCAACCCGCACTGGGCCCGCGTGGTGGATTACGGCCTATTCCCTCTCCTATAGAGGAGGCCTGAGTCTCAGCAGTGGGAAAATTATAAAGGCTGATGATGATAATGATAAGTATATATCTATACATATAATAAAATCGTAGGAAAGTCAAAACTGTACATTGAATATTTTTTTAAAAGAATACTTGGGGCGTGATCTACAATCGATACCGAAGCCAAAAATATAGTTTTTAGAATTTTTGTCTGTTTGTCTGTTTGTCTGTTTGTCTGTATGTATGTCCGGGATAAACTCAAAAAGTACTGCATGGATTTACTTCAAATTTTGCATGAATATTACTAAGAGGTCGGGTCAACATATAGGCTACATATTATCACGCTATCACCTACGGGGGAGGAGCTGTGAATCTTTATTTTTCTTACGCATTCTGTGACAGCGTGTAATGTAAGGACGCGTATTTAAATGTTGTTTTTGAGTAAGTCATGCTATTATCTAGCTTTACACTATAAAAACTACGCCATTAAAGTAACTTGGGCAGAGAAACATTAGTTTAATGAATGTTAGTAGTATAAACACAATTTTAAAGCAACGCCATCTATGAGATTTCATCAAAATCAAATCAAGTTTATGTTAACAGTTTTTGGAAATTAATCATTTAAATTTGATCATGTTGGCGAGGTTAGTAGTTGTTATTCTTAAAATTCATAGATGGCATGTGCATTTTCTTCATAATATTATAGTTCGTTTTGACAAATTCAAGTTCCAACAAAACCTTCAAAATCTTGAGCAGAGTTGAGGAAGACAATTTAAAAAAAATGCGGTGTTAGGTATTACATGGTGGCATTTCTCAGACTCTGTGAAGTCGACCAGTTTGCGAAATCCCTTACGTATGACGAGGTGCCTTCATATTACACGTACGACAAGCAAAGGGGTGTATTCAACCGACATCGACGAGGAGGTGCTGTGAAAGGTTTCACCGCATTGGGTAGGGTTTATACCGTGCACCCGAATAGTGGCGAATGCTATTTTCTGCGGTTGTTACATCACACTATCCCAGACTCAACGTCTTTCGCTTTTCTGAGGACATTTGATGGCGTGGAGTATCCCACTTACCGCGCAGCCTTTTGCCTAATTGGGATGACACCCTCGTGGTGGCAAGCGTCAGTGACAGTCCCAGCCACATGTGTCATTTGCTTGCCGTCATCTTTGTGTTTTGTGGAGTCGCGAACCCGGTAGCTTTGTGAGAGAAGTAACGCCATCATCTGTCTGAAGATTTTTTACGAGCTTTGAGGCGTGCTACTAGAGACGAAGTCGAAGTAACTGATGAACGCGTGCTGAACACCTGTCTCAGTTCACTTCAAGATGTGGTCATTACTATCGGCGGCAATCCACTGATCGAATATGGGTTACCAGCTCTCCAATCATCACCACATCAAGACCGTGGAAATCGGGAGTATAACGCTGAAACAAATTACGATCCGGGTGAAATATCCACCATACGAAATTACCATGTCGCTTTGTTCTCTTAAGAGCAAAAACAAATTTATGACACCGTCCTTGAAAGCGTTGGGCAAAACCAGGGTAAAATGTTTTTCTTGGATGCTCCTGGTGGAACAGGAAAAACATTTGTTACCACTGGCATACTTGCAGAGGTCAGGAGCCAAGACAAAATTGCTATTGCTGTAGCGTCGTCAGGGATCGCTGCCACACTGCTTCCGGAAGGCAAGATAGCACATGCCATGTTAAAAATTCCCATCGATAAAGAGAGTGCTGAAACGCCTGTTTGTGGTGGGTCACGTAACAGCGATAAGGGACACGTGATCAAGGATTACTCTCTGATGATGAGTGTACGATGGCCAATAGGAAGGCAATTGAGGTCGTGGACAGACTCCTGCAGGACATCCGCAGGAACTAACATTTGATGGATGGTGTCACACTTCTGTTCAGTGGCGATTTCCGGCAAACACTTTCCGAGGTGACGCGGGGATCGAGGGCTGACGAGGTGAATGCTTCGTTGAAACGATCTTCGTTGTGGTCACGAGTTCGTACACTGCGCTTGACCATTAATATGAGAGCTCGGCTCGGCGGCAATGCACGTGCTCAAGAATTCTCCGATGTCCTTCTAAGTCTTGACAAAGGCATTCTACCAGAAGAGAGAGGTGGACAGGTGGTACTTCCAGAGTCTCTCGGTAGAGTGGTATCCAGCTTAGAAAAACTCATTCCCTGTGTGTACGGGGACGTCAGTCGTATACCGCACCATCAGAATTCTTGGGTGTGTGAGCGGGCCATTTTGACGCCCAAAAATGATCAGGCTGCAGCAATTAACGAATGCATTCTCCCGGAAATTGAGAAGAATGAAGTGGTCTACACCTTGATAAACACTTGAAGTTGTCGAGCAAGAAGATGCCATACGTTATTCCGTGGAATTTCTGAACTCCCTGTCAGCAAGAGGACTTCCGGCGCATACCATCAAGCTGAAGGTCGGTGTCCCGATTATGCTTCGAAGTTGTGACGGGACCCGCCTCAAAGTCATCTCGCTCCACACAGACACACCATTGAGGCGGAAATTCTTACGGGTTGTGGCGTCAGCGAGGCAGTATTTATACCACGCATTCCCCTCATACCCCAAAACTTCCCGTTCCAGTTCAAGCGCGTACAGTTCCCCGTGTGTGTTTGCTTCGCGATGACCATCAATAAGTCGCAGGGGCAGACACTGAGGGCAGCGGGCGTCAACCTCAGGACGAGTTGCTTCTCACACGGGTAACTGTACGTCACTTGCTCCCGCGCCACCAGTCCTGACTCTCTTTACATTTTGGCTCCTGGCAGTATAACTACCAACGTAGTTTATAGGGAAGTCTTGTAAGGTATGATACCTTTATACGTATTTTTACTCTTTTGTGTCCTGGAATGTATTCCTGCATTATTTTCTCTATTTCCTTCAGCCACATCTTATGACTGAACTCAGCAGGATTCCCATATAACTCTCTTCACTAGCTTCGTTTGCGAAAAAAACTTATATTATAATGATATTTTAAAAGTTGTTTATTTATAATGCTATAGCGACACTGGCACCTTAGGTATTTTTAGTGCTGTAGAGGCTTCACGCAGACGACGTCGCGGGCAGCAGCTAGTATTTTAATAAATATATATGTATTATTATTTTTCGTATTTTTTTGCTAATAATATTTTCTTGCGCTTGCCATATTGTCTCTCCACCACCTTAGGTCGACTGGTAAAGTATGCTTAAGGCACTAAGTTCGCCTTTGTACCTTTGATCGCATGAAGATTGAATTAATAAAATAAAAGATACACCAATAAAAACTATAGCACATTGATATTTAAAGTGGGGGGCGCGCCCCACTAGGGAGACGCGAAGACCTGAAGAGGGTGGCGCGGGCGCGGGCGGCGGTCTCACTCCGGACGCCCGCGCATTCCCGAGCCGTACGCGCATTGCGAGAACACGTAGCATTAAAAACAAAGTACAATTAGATATTGCTAGTGATCTACGTTGTGCACTTTCTTCTATTGAATCCAGTATTGGAAATCTTGTCAAAAACATGGACGCTCATCCGCCATATTGATTCTTCTTATAAGTGTGTGAAAGCAATATTTTTTTAACAAAACATCAGAAATGTATTTTTGGACTCTATTACCCTTATTATTTTATTTTACAATTGCTTTGCGAGCCCACTTGCTACTACTTGATGGGCCCTGGGCCAAGGGGAGGCGTAGGCACGTTCATTTGAAACAGTAGGGAGGCGTGATACTTGTAAGTTTGGGAACCCCTGCTGTAGCATATTGGTTTGCCTACTAATTGCAAACTTTAGTGCTAGCTACAAGCGAGTATATCGCCGCCTTAACGTGACAGTAGTGGGCGTGAGGCGTGCGTTACCTACTGAACAGCGCAACACTTCACATACGCCATTAAGTTTGAAGCCTACCTACTATAATTGTAATACCCTCTGGGATTACCATTTGTTATAGCTAGAGAGCTATAATAAATTCTGATTGGTAGACGTCACTATGGCATGATAAAGAAGGCGCCAGATAGTCGAGGATAACATTAACTGCCAAATAACATTGACCTTGTCGTAATACCTGATAGCTACAACTTAAGAGTCTTTAAGTCGAGAGTGAATAGGTTTCTTCTAGGCAAGCGTGCTTCATCGTCGACCACATCATCGCTTACCATCAGGTGAGATAGTGGTCAAACGCAAGCCTATCATTAATAAAAAAAAAAAAAAAAAAATCTCTGCGTAGGTACTCAAAAAACAAGCGATGAACTGCTTTTCATTTCTAGATCCTGTAAAAGATCACGATATATCTCGATTCAAGACAGCTTTATGTCTTTATTTCCGTTTTTAGGGTTCCTTAGCCAAATGCCAAAAAACGGAACCCTTATAGATTCGTCATGTCTGTCTGTCTTTCTGTCTGTCTGTCTGTCCGTCCGTATGTCACAGCCACTTTTTTCCGAAACTATAAGAGCTTGTTGAAACTTTGTAAGTAGATTTATTCAGTGAACTGCATTAAGATTTTCACACAAAAATAGAAAAAAAAGCTATACATTTTGGGAGTCCCCATACTTAGAACTGAAATTTAAAAAACAATAAATTCTTCTTTAAAAATGATATTGAGGTTTCTCATGCTTCATCACTATTATTAAAACATCGATCAATGTTACAACGAATCTTATGTTACTTTCCGCTACGGAACCCTTCATGGGCGAGTCCGACTCGCACTTGGCCGATTTTTTTATTTAAGAATCACAAAAAATGTAGGAGGGTCAATGATCGTTATTCCACGGTTATCTGGCTCCTTCCTTAGCTACTTGCATACTTTAGTTACAGGTATGTATATGTTTAGGTCTTATTAGATCATATTTAAAACCAGCTTCTAGTATATGCGGTCAACTTCCTATGCATACAATAACTGGCATTCCATTATCTGACCAACAGTAAATATTGTTTCTATATCAATTAAATTGCCTTTGGTAACTAATTAGTACATGCAGTATATTATTCTTTTCTTGGAAGTATGTAACAGAGTGTAAAGTCCCGTAAACTTCCGTTGAAAAAAAAAGAAAAAGAGTTTGTTTACGTCAAACGGGGCGCATACCTTAAAAAATTAAACAAATAACAACTTATAAATGTTGTGATATGCGTCATATCCGCTCAAAACGGCCAGCGTTCAGCAAAATGCTGGGGCTCGTGTAAGACAGAGTTACAGTGCTGATTTTCAGCACTAGCCATCTTCGACGGTGAGCAAGTATTACATTTATATCTATTATGTGCTTAAAATCACAAAAAGGGAGGATCCTCCGACCAGACATGTGTAATGTCTGGTTTAGGTTAGGTTCAAATCGCACTGAAAACTCTAATTGCGCGATGCAAGATTTCGTAGTTTAGTTCATATGTGGCGCCATAGATGTCGCTAAACGTTGTATGTAGATTAGGGTAGTGTCCAGGGTCAAAATAATTACATTTCATTTATTCCGTACTTATTTTAGATTATAATTTTTTTTTATTAAATACGTATTTTTTTCTTTTTTCGATTAAACAAAAAAGAACAAAGATATAACCCATTAAAGTTACGTGTGTCGTCACCCCGAGCGAAAAAATGCAGCACGGCGTGACGTCACACGTAATTTTAATGGGCTATATCTTTGTAATTTTTGGTTTAATTTACAAATAAAAAATACGTGTCCCTTATTTTTGAATAATCTAAAAGACGGACTAATTACATTTTTTACGTCCACTAGCCTATTGTAGACATCGATTTCACAATTTGATTCTCAGTCCTACAATGTCAAAACTACTGGTGTCACTACATATAACCAACAAAGGTCACTAATCTACAAAACATTATCGAAACGAAACCTACTATCATCTAATGACAATCGAAATAAATACAATTGATCAACTTTGTTCGATCGACACTGCACCTTAATTTGTGTTGCCATAAGATTGAAATTAGAGTGAGAGTGGATTTTGGACTGTATTTTATGTTGGTTCGCATTTAGGGTCATAAAGTATTTATGGGTACTTAAAAATATAGTTAGCCTATTTATGATTGATGAGGGTAATGAAGTATTGTTAAAATGCGTGACAAGGTTTATGCTGATTTGCAAGAGGTCAGAGACATCATTGATATGATGAGGAGAGGGTGTTTTTAGACGGCGGAATAGTTCGAAAGATTCACCACGGCCTTGGAATGTTGTTGGTTGTTGTTGGTTTGTTGTTGTTGTTGTTGTTGTTGTTGGCTCGTTCACAACCTTACCACTGTGAGCGGGAGCTCAGCGCCGAGCGGCGAGCGGTAAGATAAAAAATATGAAAATAATTGAAGAATGCCACGAGATGCCGCTAGAGTCTGTCTAAAAAGTCAAACGTCTTGGGTAATTATTACTGCAAAATGAATTCTGACGTAGTCAACACTGGTTCAATAATCAAGGTTGATTAAGAGATCTTGATCATTGTTTACTAATTGAAGAACCTTATAAAAAGTATCCAATATAAGTATTTTTTAAATAATTAAATATTATACAAAATTCCCAAGTCGTTTAACTTTTTAGACAGACTATAAGACCGACGTTGTGGCCAGACCGTAAGAGCAACTGAAGAAACACTGGTGGGCTTTAGTCAGTAAAAACTGACACTCCATTTTGCTCCACCCAGAGCGAGAAAAGTTATTAGATGATTTCAAAACCTAAAAAACAAGAGTAGAGTTATTTTGTATGCACATGACTTAAAACCACTCGACCAATTTTTGTGTGGTACGTGAAATTAAAATTTTTCAATGATCGCAGACGACTGTTCGCCTTGAAATGTTGGCCTTTAGGATGGCAATCGTCTTACTCTTAGTTACTTAAAGAAATTGGTTAAATTTATATAAGCGAAGACGTTATCCAAAATTGTTCTACTTAGATAAGCAATTATATCGGGAGGATGTGTTTTTTTTTTCCCGAAATTATATTTCATACATAATAACATCAACTGAATACCTGTTAAAATAAGTAAGTGTGGTCATAATCATCACCGTTTCAGTCGAAATTAAGTCCACTGTTGGACATAGGCTTCCCCGTGCCACGGCCGGTACTATAGGACGGATACGGATCCCTGTAGCCCACTTTGTAAGAGGCCTTCTAACGCAGCGTATTCCAGAAATTGTGGACACTTAAAATTTTTGTTTTAAAATCTTTGTGTTATTTTGTCACTGATTTAATATTATAGTCAGTAAATAATTACGCTAAAAATAATTAGGACGCTACATTTCGAAAATGAATGTATCACAAAAAACATTTTTTTTTCTCTTGACTCCTGGGTCGATTTTGGAGCACTTCAGTTTATTGATTGGTGTTGGCTTGAGGAACAAAATGGACTATGTGTGCATTCTAGGCAGCACTTGGTCCAACTCCCATACAAAGATTAGCAATGTCCTTACAAGCGCCCTTAATGAATATGCCTAAATATTCTTTCAATAGTATACAGCCATGTTTAAACTATTTAAATACCAAAATATCTGACTATGAAAGCTCTTTGGCAGGCTCACAGCCCTCTCTTTGATGTCCGTAAAACACTGAAACTTTCATACACAGATTTTACTATAACATGCGATAATTTTGCATAAATTCGTACTTTTATTTAAGTTTTTACTCATAACTAATAAGAGAGAGTCAAGAAGAAAAAAAAATTCTTCCTGTAGACCTACGACAGGGGAGTAGAAGAGTCGAAGAGTTACTTTAACCTTAGAACTCTTAACGTTCTAGAGCTAGGGTAACTCTTCGACCAATTCTGCAGCCCATTGCCAATGCTATCAAGTATGAAATAATATGAAACGCGTATAAATCTTAAATATATTTCTATCTCTTTAAATCTTTTTCTGTGTTCATTTTTATTAGGGTTCCGTAGTCAACTAGGAACCCTTATAGTTTCGCCATGTCTGGCTGTCCGTCTGTCTGTCTGTCTGTCCGTCTTCGCTTAATCTCTGTGACCGTTAGCACTAGAAAGCTGAAATTTGGTACCAATATGTATACCAATCACGCCGACAAAGTGGTAAAATAAAAATTGGTAAAAAATGTTTTATTAGGGTAGCCCCCCTATATGTAAAGTGGGAATTGATTTTTTTTTAAATTTCAACCCTAACGTGTGATATATTGTTGAATAGGTATTTAAAAATGAATAGGGGTTTAATTTCGGAAATAATCGCTTCAAGCCTTCATACCGGGGCTCGAGCGCCCTTTCGGATAACCCTGGCCCCAGTAGGCTTCGACCCGGCTGGGCCCCTGCTGTTGCTGACAACTCCTTGAGGCGCGCGGGAACAGCGCGCGCCGTCGACGACTTGGGCTTGGTCCGGACTGTTACCGGACGGCCGGACAGCGAGCTACCCATTGCTAACTGTCCGCAAGCCAGCGCCTACGGTGGCTGGAAATCGGGATCGGAATCCCGGCGGCGGCGGCGAGAGCGCCGTTGCCTGATGCGGTCGGCCTCCTCCTTAGCAAGCATTACTGCTTCGCAGAAGTCGGCGACCGCCTGCCACTCCTCCTCGCTCCGGACCATGGCCTCGACCAAGGTCCGGCGCGAGAGGTCTCCGCCGCCGATCACCCCCACGAGGGCACGGCGATGCTCCGTCCAAGCAGGGCACACCGTGATTGTGTGCTCCACCGTGTCCTCCGGGCGTTCCGCACAGTGGCGACACCCGGGCGTCACTTCCGCTTTAATTCGGAACAGGAACCTCCCGAACTTGCCATTTCCGGTGAGGACCTGTGTCATGCGGAAGGTAAGGACGCCGTGAGGTCTTTCCAGCATGCCCCCCCCCCTCTAACTTTTGAACCATAAGTTTAGAAAATATGAAAAAAATCTGAAAAGTAGAACTTTACAAGGACTTTCTAGGAAAATTATTTTGAACTTGATGGAAAGAACAGTTTTGTACAAAAAAGACAAAAGGGTTCTACAAAATAATTTCTGGACTAAGTTTGTAGTATAATCGTATATGCAAGGATTTTTTTAAACTCATAAGTGGGTACACTTAAAGTGACGGACGGGAAACTACGGAACCCTACACTGAGCGTGGCCCGACACGCTCTTGGCTGATTTTTTTGCTTAATTTTAGGGTATTTATATTTTTTATAATGAAAATGTTGCAATCTCCTTTCTGTTTCTTTCTTTTGTTTTAATTTTCATTCAATTTTTTTTTTGCTTTCATATACTTATTGTCTCGGTATTCTCGTGTACACGCAGCCTTCGAACTATCAGACAGCTCACCGTGACAGCTTTCATGTTAATATCTAATCTACTTGGTGACTGTGGCGTTACAGCTCAATTTGAGCTCGCCACCGCAAGCCGCGTCTGTCTGAAAGTGTCCATTATGTTCACGTTATGCATAAAAACGAGATAGCGTAGTTAAAATCGGAAATAGTTTTAATGACGGTATAGTTTTATTATTAATCATTAAAAAAATGGCGCATGTGCAATGAACATTTATGTACTCGTGCCGGCTGGGTAAGTAACATGGCCGAACATATACATGAATATGAGACTGCAAAAGAACGACGTGAGAAGACACACGTACGTAAAATATGAAACTTTAAATAATGCATCCTTATTTAAATATTAATAATAATATTCCACAACTATCACACAACGCCGTTTAGTCCCAAGCTAAACAGAGCTTGTGTTATGGGTACTAGACAACTAATAAACTTACTCATATATTTCTAAATACATACATATTATAGATAAATTACACCCAAACACAGAACAAATGATTATGCTCAACACACAAACATTTGTCCTGGGTGGGAATGGAACCCACGACCTCTGGCATAGCAGTCAGGGTCACTAACCACTAGCCCAACAGGCCAGTCATATTGTGAGGCACTGTCCAAGATATCAATCGGTTATATTATTTAATAAACTGCCTTTAGATTTAAAGAGTGCTATACTTCTGGCTCTTTTAAAATAAATTTTAAAGATTCTATTGAACAAGTGTCTATATAGAATTGGTGATATTTAGGATAGATACAATGTTATATTAATTAAGTGTTTTTGTATTATTGTAATGTTTAACGTGTTTATAATTTCAGATACAATTTATTGTTAACTAGCTTTTGCCAGCGGCTTCGCCCGCGAACATAAAATATTACCTATGTCACTCTGGAATAAAGCAGCTTTCATCCATTAAAAAAAATTTGCACTCGAACCAGTAGGTGGTACTTTCAGAGATTACCTTATATAAACAAAAAAACAAACTTTATCTCTTTATTATATTGGTGTAGATGAATAAACGACTATGACTATGCGCAAGGAGATCAAGACGGCGTGATTGACACAGTGGATGATGACATCATCCCGCCTTTCCGCCCACGTCACATTGTAACGTGGGCGGAAGGGGCGGTCGTCTCCTTCAGCGAAGCAGTGATGCTAGCGAAGGAGGCGGCCGAACGCGTGAGGGAACGGACGTCCTTTTTCTTTAGGTGGAAAATCATCTAAAACTTCTCCCGATCAAGGATGAAGCGAGAGGGCTTGTCAGACTTTAACTAACTAAAATTCACCTGTATTCCTTTTATTTAACCTTTGTTTTGTGAATTCTTACAATCATTTCTGTAAGCCATAATATGAAGGGTCAGCAGTCTAGCCAAGTTACAACCCTTTTTCTTGCGTCGAACGCCCCGAGTTGGCCACGCCACCGATTCTTTTGTTCTGACCACATGAATGAGCGTTGAGTCGACGTCATTCCCGTATATTTGAAGTGTTCTACTAGCGAATTAACTTAGCTAGGGGTACAGCTCTCAATTTTGTCGACTGTACCAGTAGACTGTTTCTGTGACACATTAAAATATGTATGTTCGTGTTCCAAAGTTCCAACTAAAGTGTAATCCGGTCGTCGGGCTGCGAACAGATATTACTTATTCAGGTAGCTGGTAAGGCTAATAACCCTCCACACTACGAACTTCCTCCAAAAAGTAACTAAGTTAATCCAAGTTATAATTTATGGAAAACTTAGTTACTGATTTCATTTTACTCCTGTGAAAATGGTGACTTGAAAAAATAATAATAAGGTTGTAGTTGTTGAGGTTGTCGACATGTGGGAAGTGGATTCAGCGATCATTGTACCGATAGTGGTTTCAGCCAATGGCGTAATAGCCAAGAGCCTCGACCAACACCTTAGGAGGCTCTCGTTAGGCGACTGGATCAAGGGCTTGATTCAGAAAGCGGTACTCCTGGACACGGCTCGTATAGTTAGGAGATTCCTTTCTCTGGAGCCCTGACCGCCGGTAGCTTGAACCTTGTTCCCGATACCGGTGGGACACTATTTTTTATATTTTTAAATGTTTTTTTTTTTATTTTTTATTTAATAATATAATTTATATGTTAAGTTAAATGAATAAACGAATAATAATAATATTCCACAACTATCACACAATGTCGTCTAGTCCCAAGCTAAGCAGAGCTCGTGTTATGAGTACTAGACAACTGATAAACATACTTATATATTTCTAAATACATACATATTATGGATAAATTACACCCAGACACAGAACAAATGATCGTGCTCATCACACAAACATTTGTCCTGGGTGGGAATCGAACCCACGACCTCCGGCATAGCAGTCAGGGTCACTAACCACTAGACCAACAGGTCTGTTAAATCATCATATGTGTCTATATCAATCATAATATGTGTCTATAATGTTCTCTGGTGAGTGTTGCGGGAATGTGGTGGATGCGAGACGCAAAGGATCGGTCGTTGTGGCGACACTTGGGGAGGCCAATGTCCAACAGTGAACGTATTTCAGCTGAAATGATGATAAATATCTGTGTCTAAAAAATACTCGATAGACATTAATAAAAAAAAAAGACGTGTGGCACTTGGCGACTGCCGCGGTAAAGCTATTGCATAGCATTTTTAATTATAATTATTTATTTATTTTATTTATGCAGTATTTTTTTTCTTTGATATTAATTGAAGTTACACTTTTTGAGCGCGGTGACCGATAAAACAAATGAGTGGGGGGTGTTAGGTTATTTTCGTTACGGAATTTCTGGATTCGGTCTCCACGCTCAAGGCCCGCGATAGAAGCTATGCAATAGCTTCAGCTGAAAGATGTCCACTGATGATAGACCTACCCAAAGCGTCACCACAACAACAAGTCCTGTACGTATCGCATTCATTAGGTTCCCGCGACCCTCACCAGAACATCGGTCCACCTTATGGGAGGCCTTTCAACGCTGCGTCTTCAGAACCTTACAGCCCATTGACGATCTGCCACTTTTAAGTTTGGCAATTCTTTGAGCTATGTTGACAATCGAAGTTCTCTTGTGATTATCCTTATTCCTGGTTGGATCACGTAAGGAAACTCAGAGCACAGCCTTCTCTGTTACCTTTTGTGGTGACTTTAACTTGACTTCTTTTTGATGAAGCTCATTTTGAGCGAACATGTTACACCCAAAATTAAGTTCAAACAAAGAATTTATTAACATCCAAGTAACAAATAAACCAGTAAAAAAAATCTTAAAACCTTTCATGTCCCATCTGTTTTGAAAATACCATAAACCTCCAAACGTTTTGTATTATTCTTTATAGAAAGTCATAACCGTTTATTTCGTAGACTTGGCGATAAAAGAAACGTTGCCGCTGTAAGCAATAAAGCTCTATAAAGATGTCGAGTGCCTTTGTATTTAAATTTTTACTTATTTTGTGGCTTAAGACAGAGGGTTGGGGGGTCTCCCTTCTCTTCCCACCCAGACCTGGATAAGGTCGAAGAAGATCTGGATGCGAGACACACAGGATCCGTCGATGTGGTGACACTTGGGGAAGCCTGTGACCGTCGTCGTCTTCCAGTTCAATAGGCTAGTGGCCGTAAAAATGGTAATTAGTTCGTCTTTTAGATTATTCAAAAATAAGGGACACGTATTTTTTTATTTGTAAAAGAAAGTTACGTGTGACGTCACGCCATGCTGCATTTTTTCGCACAGGGTGACGTTATACGTAACTTTAATGGGCTATATCTTTGTTAGTTTTTGTTTAATCGAAAAAAGAAAATAAGTGTCCAATATTTTTTTATAATCTAAAATACGGACTAAATAAAATGTAATTATTTTGACTCTGGACACTACCCTATTGTTGATTAAGAAGGTTAGTGTGTGTGTATGTTTGTAACCTCTTCATGCTCAAAAGGCTGCAGCTACACAAGTAGACCATGTACTGGCATATAGGATACCTGGTCTTCTTTTTTCCCGGGAGTATGTTATCTCAAAAATAAAATTCTACTTTTACTCAAGCGAAGCTGCTGGTAGTTGGTAAGTAATTTAATAGGTCAAGGTAAGCAGATTTTCAAAACAGTTACTGCGGTCTTGGAGCGATAAAGGAAATGCATAATTTTGGTCAATAAGTCTGTTAGTTGGTAATTCAGCCAAAGAGTGGAAATATACTGCCGGAGTCTGTGTTTCCTCATAGCTACAACTTAGGGGTCTTTAAGTCAAGAGTGAATGGTTACTTATGAGCAAGCGTGATCCATCGTCGACCACATTATCGCTTACCATCAGGTAAGATCGTGGTCAAACGCAAGCCTGTTAATAATAATAATAAAAAAAGACGTGTGGCACTCGGGGACTGCTGCGGTAAAGCTATTGCATAGCATTTTTATCACCTTATGCAATTATAATTATTTATTTATTTCATTTATGCAGTATTTTTTTTCCTTTGTTGTTTTTTTTCTTTGATATTAATTGAAGTTACACTTTCACACATTGAATTGAATTTTGATTGATTGTTCACTCATTTGTTTTCTTATCGATCACCACGCTCAAAAAACAAATGAGTGGGGGGTGTTAGGTTATTTTCGTTACGGAATTTCTGGATTCGGTCTCCACGCTCAAGGCCCGCGATAGAAGCTATGCAATAGCTTAAAAAGTTGTTATAAAATTTAAATAATTATAAAGCTTAACCTTTCTGAAGGAACGTATATCTTCACGCCTCAGCCTCCATCACAAGGGAGGCCCCGACGCCCGTGTCAAGAGACTCAGAACAATCGAACAATGAGTATCACGCCATCCGGCCATCCGGTAAGACGATTAACACACGGCACTGCGCACCGCCGCGGAGGGCGGTGGCGGTAAAGCGGATTTCTTAGCGGTGCTCCGCGCGGTTAGACGGTTTACGCGGCCAACCGCGCGGATGGATTTAACGCGGTTTTGACCAGTTTTATCACAGACACTGGTGAAAATGGACGCTGAAGTGGTGGCAGCAATCTGGCTTTTATGGCGTAGAAAGAAAAAATTAAGATGATATTGGGTTCATCCATTTTAAATTACAAGACGTCCTGCACCCACAATAATCCCTTTAGTATAAGTTTAGTTTAGTAAGGCGTGCTCAAACGCTACCAACATTTAAAAAGATGGTGAAGGAGCATTACCTTTTTTTATATATTTTTCTTCTCCTGGTTCAACTATATATTTGATATAGATATATCTGATGTTTGTACACTGACAACCCTTAATCTATCTCCTTTCTCTCAGTCCATCCAAAGGTTGTCTGTAAGAGATCGCCCTGTGCGATAAGACCGCCCATTGTGCACTTATTCTTTTAAATGTTTGTCCTGTATTTTTGTTTATTTGGTGTACAATAAAGATTATAATAAATAAATAAATAATCCGCGCGGTTATGCGGAGCCCCGTGTGTAAGGCGCCGCACCACTGCGCGGAAATCAGCGCGGAGGGGCGGTGGCGGCGTGATCAACGGATTTCTAAGTGACCAATGTAACATGAGATCCGCTTCGCCGCCAACCGCGGCGGTGCGCGGTGCCGTGTGTTAATCGCCTAAGGACCGAGCGAGGGTCGTCGACGGCGTGTAGTGTACATGCACCTCATACAAATGTCAGCAATACCAAGCTGTGCTGATGCCCGCAAATTCACTGGAAATTTCTGGAATGAAAAGCCAGGTCATAGAATGCCAAGTGGCACTGAAAGACACAGTTGCGGTTTTAATCAGCAAAAGTCTGACTCGCCTTCCCACTTCACAAAAGCGGATAACGGTATTGAATGATTATCCAACTCAAAAAAGTATTTTTTCATTTCAATGGCATTGCTGAGTACCGATAAAAAAACATGACTAGTTAGAATAAAAACCCAGGAATCTAAATAATTGCCTTCTTGTATGACTATCATATTAATACCTAACTCAAGAGTACCCCCACTAGGATCCTATTATAGTACTTCATATAACTTTAACGATACGTGCTTTAGGTAACTAACCGTACTCACTAGAATAATTATCGCTAGATAACCTACTTGATAGGTAGGTATTAAACTACCTGAAACTCGGAAATTCTCTGTCATAACAGAGATGTTATCACTTGATAAGTATGTGTTAACCGCAGCGTTGGAAGGCCTCCTCCAAGGTGGACCGATGACCTGGTGAAAGTTGCGAGAATCCGATGGATGTGGGACGCACAGGATCGTTCATTGTGGCGACGTAGGTGATGTGGTGGATGATAAAGTATGTGGCAACTATCGTGAAGAAACCGGAATGTCCTAAAACCGAAAATTCGAAGACATGTGACATTCACCAACACGCACTGGGCTCGCGTGGTGGATTACGGCCCATTCCCTCTCCTAGAGAGGAGGCTTAAGTCTCAACAGTGGGAACATTAAAAAGGCTGGTGATGATGATGACGATGTGGTAACTATTGGGTATATATTGTGTATTATAGTAGTAATACGCTGCGCACACGTGTACCACGTAAGCCGATCTGGGCGCTTTAGTCTCCATACATTTTAGGAAACTAGACTTGTAGAGCTACACTAGATCCACGCCACGCGACGTGGTTCTATGCACAAATCAATCGCGTTACACGTGTGCGTCGGTCTAATGTAGTTCAGACTAGCTTTATCGTACGGTTATTTTAGAGTATACTCCATTCGCGTTAAGATTAGTCATTTAAACAAACTTTTTTTGCTGTCCGTTCAATCGATTTTGAATTCTATTCCGTAAGCATAAGGATGGCATTAAAAACAAAAACGTACCTACAATACCAACTATTACTGCAACTGCCATTTATCATGCCACCAATGCAATAAAAGTCAAAATCGGTTGAGCAAACAATAAAAAATATTTGTAGTAACTAAAAACGCGGGAAGGCTTAAAGTCACCTAAAGAGCAATGGAAAAGACTATACTCGGAGTTTCCTTGTGTGATCGAATCAGAATTGAAGATATCAATAGCAAGAGAACCAGGGTTGCCGACATAGCATGAAGAATCGCCAAACTTACGGCACACACACACGGACACGAAAGACCATTCATTATGGTGACACTTGGGGGAGGCCAATGACCAGCAGTGGACATCTATCGGGTGATATATGATGATAATGATGAAAAACGCTAGTAAAACTGCAGAGAAACAGCATAGAATACTATACAGTAATATGTTCAAGTTAAAATCAATGTTAATAATAAGTATTTTCTATACATCAACAATATAAATAGATACCTCAAAAATTAAACGCCAGTTTTGAGGAAGTTAATAAAAGATTTGTTTGATAAAGGTTACATTATAAAACCAAAATGTGTTTGTGTTATAAGCTTTTTGGAAAACTTTCGTGGAACTTCTGTAGGCTTAATTAAATATGCACACAATTTTATGTTTGTGTATATTTTCCATAGCTGTTTGAGTTTTCATATCGTGAACCCTTACGCCGTTCGCAAGGGGTAAGATATAATTACAGAACATGACCAGCAAAGAAACCTTTTTTTAGGTGGGAAACATCAAAGAATCACTCTAGGTGGAGCAAGAGGGAGTGTCAGACTTAACTGAATAAAGCCCACCCGTATTCGTTCATTTGCCCTTTTGCGTTCCAAGATCGCGGTAACTCTTTCGAAAAATCCAGCAGAATCTGCTGTGAACCCTCAAATGGCTTCTCTTGAAGAGAGCATGTCAGACTTTCATTGACTTAAACTCACCTGTGTACTTTTGTTGCCCTTTCGCATTGATCAGGTCAGAGGAAAAGTTCCATGAAAGTGATAATTGACTCTAAAACACTAGGAATTACCGTAACACCTAATTGCTCCCATATTTGCAACTCAATCATCGGAATGCATCGAGTGGCATCCATTATCTGAATGAGATCATAACGAGTCCGCTCTGTTCCGCTGCATTTGTTTGATCACTTAATACTGGACGGATCAATTGGAAGCGAATGATAATCCAGTACAGAGCACGGTAGTATTCTTTCATTTGGCAAAAAGCATCAATATGTAATAAAGAGAAATTATAAGTCCATCCACACATTTCTTCGATTCGCATATCTATTTTTTCCAAAACCTAACAACTTTTGTGAAATACATATGAATTACCGAATGCCAACCGAGTGTTTAGGTAGTATCTCTCTTTTTTCACGTTTCCTCTTCATCAAACTTTGCAATGGAAGAAACAACAAGCTTTAAAACCATGATCACGTTGACGATAGACGAGTAGGGATCTGGCCCTTTTAAGTAAAACATACATAACCATTTGCTCTAAATATTTGTTATATCTAGTGTTAGACATAACAATAACACCATTCAAGTAAAAGAAATCAACATCACCGTCGATTACTTTAAAATGTACATCGTCTAGAAAATTACGTACTTGGGTACAGTCACCAACATAAATAAACTATACTAGCTTTTGCCCGCGCGGCTTCGCTCCCTCTCTTCCCTACTCCATCCTACTTTACCCTACTCTACCGTACTCTACCCTACCCTATCCTACTCTACCCTACCCTACCCTACCCTACTCTACCCTACTCTACCCTACTCTATCCTACTCTACCCTACTCTACCCTACCCTATCCAACTCTACCCTACTCTACCTACACTAATCTACTCTACCCTACCAAACTTCACATAAACCATCTACTAAGTAGTCCGAATAAAGCCCAAACATTTGGTTTGAATAGGTGAGTCCGTTCTTGAGTTATAAAATTACAACGAGAAATGGCAATGATTTTCATTTATATAGATACTCATGCTAACATGAGACAAATGGATTATTGACTCAATCTTTTTAGGGTTACGTATTATTACTAAGACTCCGGTGTCCGTCTGTCTGTCCGTTTGTCACCAGGCTGTATCTCACGAGCCGTGATAGCTAGACAGATGATATTTTCACTGATAATGTATTTCGCTCTAAAAAAAATATATTTAAGTTTAATAAAATAAATATTTAAGTGACCTGACTCTCATACAGCTAACGTGATTTTTTGCTGTTTTTTGCAACGAACAGTACTTTTTGTGCGCGATTGTACCCGTACTTGGCCGGTTTTTTTTTATTATCAATTTATATCAAAAAGTAACTTTATCCAAAATCGCAAATAGAATACATTTTCTATTTCTAGAATAAAAGTAAATAAAAGTTTGAAAAATAAAGTTTTTTTTTGTAGAATTTTGTAGTAACACAATATTTTCAAAATCTTAAAAGTAGATCTTTTCTCAAAATTGTAATCGTATCGCCCTTGAATATTGTGAAAGTATAAAGTATTTATGTTGGCAACTGTACCGCTTTTAATTTGGTTAGAAACATTTCCAGGCTTTTTATATATTTTTCAACTGTAATGCAAATAAAGAGGATTGAAGGAAATAAAGACAAAACCGATTGACACAATTTTATCATAGAAATAACAGTGGCATGAAAATGAAAACAAAACACAACTACATTTTATAAAGAACGAGAATATTTATAATGAAAACTATTTTATTCAATTTATAGTCACATTCTACACTTTTCCCATTCTAGATTTTTTCTATTATAGTTATATGTAGAAACAATTAGGTCTATATTGTACTTTCCAGTAGAACAGCCAAATGGTAAAGGCCCGAACTAAACAACAAACCGTAACCGTAACCGTAGCCAAATGGCAAAAAACGGAACCCTTATAGATTCGTCTAGTCTGTTTGTCTGTATGTCTGTCTGTCTGTCTGTCCGTCCGTATGTCACAGCCACTTTTTTCCGAAACTATAAGAGCTATACTGTTGAAACTTTGTAAGTAGATGTATTCTGTGAACCGCATTAAGATTTTCACACAAAAATAGAAAAAAAGCAATAAATTTTGGGGTTCCCATACTTAGAACTGAAACTCAAAAAGTTTTTTTACATCAAACCCATACGTGTGGGGTATCTATGATAGGTCTTCAAAAATAATATTGAGGTTTCTAAAATCTTTTTTTTTTTTTCTAAACTGAATAGTTTGTGCGAGACACTTCCAAAGTGGTAAAATGTGTGTCCCCCCCTCTAACTTCTAAAATAAAAGAATAATAAAACAAAAAATTATGTAATGTACACTACCATACAAACAGCCAACGAAAATTGGTTTGAACGAGATCTAGTAAGTAGTTTTTTTATACGTCATAAATCTAAAAAATACACTACCTATTATTAAAACATCGATCAAAGTTACAACGAACTACAAGAACTTTTATATTATGTTACTTGCTGCTACGGAACCCTTCATGGGCGAGTCTGACTCAAGCTTGGCTGGTTTTTTACCAGACTACGGCAATGAGGGCAATGATTTGGTGACAGGCTATGCATGTGTGTATTATCATCTGTTACCTCATAGCGCCTAAACTTCTTATCAGAACTCGACAAATGAGGTATCGTTAGAACCGTCTTAACCGTCCGCTGAACATAGACGTGACGTGTGACAAAACTCAACATGGCGCACTCTAGCGGACAAAAAGTAATGTGTTAAAAAAATAATGAGATAAACATGGCGTATTTATTGGTATCATTTGAAAGGGCCTTACTTGTATCTACATTTACAAAATATTGCTCAATTTTTTTCATTTTTTACACGTTTTTAGGATAATGTACCATCGGTGAAAACGGAACCCGGACCAAGTTCCGAAAGGAAGGCTCGGCCCCGGTATGAAGGGCAAGTAGGAATGGGGCGGGTTTTTTAATCAGGAAGAGTCTGACACTATCTTCCACTCCATCCAAGGGCGGGGGGTATAATTTGGATGATTGTTACCCACCAATAAAAAACCTTTACAGGATCATTTTACTGGTTATCTCGTGGATAAGCTGAAATTAATAATAAATATTGAAGTCTGCTTCGGAGCAGATAAGAAATCAAACATTAAGGTCAATGTAATCTGAAGATAAGACCATTAATAATTATGCTTATGCTTGGAATAGCTTCCATGACTTCCTTCCTAGACCTAGAATTATTATTATAATAGGCAAGAAGAAACACCATGTAGCATTAGTGAAGGAAAAAATTTAAAACGATAATTTTTAGTTACATCGTAAAATAATTATTTTTTTGCACCAACCGAGTGGGTGCGCGAGTCTGCCAAATACCTTTTTATTTTTTATTTCTCTCATAACCAAAAAGTTTTCAGATATGAACAGACCCGGTGCCTATAACCAAGGAAAAAAAAAAACAAAAAGTCTTTACACCTGTTGTGTACCTTTCAACCCGCCGTTACTTATCTTAAGTTAGAGTTAAACTAAGTAATGAAATAGTTTTAGGACCGATTCACATCGGAATGGCACCTGGCCGCAATACGAAAATGCCGCGGGTGGACGCTATAAGAACCGTTGACAAGACGCGCGTGGACGCGCGCCGGTTTCGTACGTTTTAAGCGATACTGTACCCCTAGCCAAGTTGCTAATCTGCAATAGTTAACTTGTAAAAAACTTTAAAAGTACGGGAATGACGTCGCCTCAACGCTCAGTCACGTAGTCAGAACAAAAGAATGGGCGGCAAGGTCAACTCGAAGCGTTCGACGCAAGCGAAACGTTTGTAACTTGGCTAGGGGGGCTGGTCCTTTAATTCATGAAACCCCAAGTGAACGCGCGAATCGGCGTTCGCGCACCTATTGTCTTTCTATTGTGTCTGTAATTTCCACGATTGAAAGGTTAAGGATGTAAATAAAGTTTAAAATGTAGAGAGTCAGAATGCGGGTGTACCTCAGCAAAATAAATTATGGTAATTACCGTTAAAATGTAGCTAGAAGGTGTAATTATATTTTATGAGTAATGGTTAAATAATAAAATATTACATAACAGCCGTCATCTTGACGTCATTAAGGCAGGAGTACCTTTATTTTGAAATTATTTCATTCTGAAGAAGGTACAGATATTTTAGAGCTAGGTACTCAATACTAAGAAAGAAAAACAATTTATTTGGTACAGGGCAAGGCCCAAACACAATAATATACAATAACATGTATCAAAAATAAAAGAAGCAAAAAATAAAAATAAAATTGTGTCTGTAAAATTGGCATGACAACTAGTGCCTGATGCTGGTTTTCAACTGAATCTGTGATTGTGACGCAACGGACGTAAAATCGGTTTTGGAGTGCAATATATATCAGTGATGGGTACTTAAATAATATATATGTATATATATATACAAGTATATGGTTTACATATAATACGTCATCATAGAAATACGTACGCGTTTAAGCAAATTGTGTAAGATAGTGTTTGTTTAAAGTGTGAAAATAAATAGTAGTACTTAGGTACATTTTAGGTATATTTCGAAGGTATTTACTATAATTTATTTCACTGAAGTAAACCCGCCATTCTGACTCTCACGGCCGCTGTCATCTCTGTATAAATCAGCCCTTACTAAAGAAAAAATAAACTACACATTCAGACGACATATCCATTTACGCAGAGAGACCACAGTTCCTTATAAGCCTCATATATTTTTCTTAATGTTCTTCGTTTATTAGCTGAATACCGACATATATTTCCATTTAGGACACAAGTAATGCCGTGTGCTATGCCTTTAATGAAATTCACTAGACCAAAGGGAAACTGTTGAATGTGCGAAGTATGTGCCGTCGAGCCTAATATTTGTGGAATGTAAGTCTACATTGGTAATTTTTTTAAGTTATTATGATATCAATTGCTTATCTGTTCGAGCGAAGAGTGATTATTCAAAAAAACAAGAAATGAATTTAATTTACACGTACTTAAATACAATGAAAACGAAAGATTTGTTGGATTAAGTCACGATTAAATCATTGGAAAGTTACGGAGTCCATCTACTACACTGTATCATATTCTGATCATACCATGGAAATGGTAGGATCACAAACCATCTCCAATAACATATTTTACCAGTGAGCCCGTTGAAGGACGTTATTATAAAAGTCCAAACAACATATTTACCCTTTGTATCGTATATAAAAAAAGAGCTACAAAAATTTTCACTCACTCTTCCTAACGCTGATGAGTCTGCTTCTCGCATAAACACAGGTGCATTACTAGGTACAACCAAGAGAACGAGAACAGATACGACACGTGGGTGGAACGGGGACGATACCCGAATGATATGCAGATACTACGGCCGCTAAATTCAACCTCACCGTTAGTTTTTTATTTATGGATAGGATTGCGTTTGACCACTATCTCACCTAGTGGTAAGTGATGCATGAATGTCAGTAAATTGTAAATAAATAAACATGGTTTTGTTTAGTATTAATTTGATAAGACAGTCCACAATAATTAACTAGTTAATAGTTACTGCATCTAAAATTCCATGTAAAATCCACATCAAGCCAGATTCACCGCCTCTCGCCCAATTTGCACAAATTGTATTCGAAAAGCAGATAATTGGTTGCAATACATTCGCAGCCGCTGCTGCAATTAGGGCTGGAACAAATGGAGCATTAAATGCATGGGTAAGCGGCGGCCATATTAGACTTGCTAAGCTGTTCAGGACTTTGGTGGTGTTAGTGTTTTGTCTTTGTTTAGGGTGGAGTGTAGTTAGATGGACTTTGGAACGGTTTATTTACTAAAGTTTTGGGTTTCCGTCTTATTTTCATATTCATTTATTCATCTCAGGTAAATAGAACCATCTCCGGAGCGAGGAGGAGTAGCAGGCGCACGCCGACTTTTGCGAAGCAGTAATGCTCCCAAAGGAAGAAGCCGAACGCAGCAGACAACGGCGTTTTCGCCGCCGCCGCCGTTGCCGCCGGGATTCTGATCCCAATTTCTTGCGGACAGTGAGCAATGGGTAGCTCGCTGTCTGGCCTTCCGGTAACTGTCCGGACCGAGCCCAAGGCGTCGACGGCGCGCACTGTTCCTGCGCGCCTCAAGTAGTTGTCAGCAACAGCAGGGGCCCAGCCGGGTCGAAACCTACTGGGGCCCGGGTTATCCGAAATGGAAATCGAACCCCGGTATGAAAGCTAGAAGGAAGGGGGTGGGCTTTTAGTTAGTAGGAGTCTGACACTATCACCCGCTCCGCCCAAGAGCGGGGTTTGACATTGGATGATTTTTCCCACCATAAAAAAAGCAGCCTATCACTCAACTACTGTCGTCTATCCAGTTCATAATCTACCAATAACCTACTTTAGATATTCACAAACTAAATTCACTCAATTGAATAAACCGACGCGACGGTAACCTTGAAATCAATCGTGGACAGATTAATTTCGGAATAATGCAACGCTTTAGGCTCCCACCGATACATCAGGTGAGCTTCAATAATATACAAACACGGGAATAGGCAATAGAAACGTTAATAAGCATTTAATTGGTTCATATTTGTTGTTCGAAATTTCAATCATACTAATAATATAAAGTACAATATGTTTCAATCTGGAACAACTACGAGGATCTGTTAGGCTATACCTACATTTGCATTGACCATACCATGAGGTGTTAAAAGTTTATACTGTGAGAGAGAAAGAGGCATGGAGCTTATACAACCTATACACCGCTAAATTTTGATCGTTTTAATCCCGTGAAGGGTCGATCCGGTACATGAAACACTATCGATTTGTAAACATAAAATTAAAAAATACAGTTTTTTTAAAACTCGTATTAATTTACGCTTGTACGAAATTAGTTTCTTTAAGAAAACGTCAGCTGAGCGAGTCCAATGATCTGCTGGTGGTTTGTACGGATCGACTCTCCAAGGGATTAAAACGATCAAAATTTAACGGTGTATATATGTGAGTTTATATGTCTGTGAATTAACCTACCATACATATTACTATGGCCATGGGGTTGACTGCTGGAAAGATTACCTAAGGTCCTAGATACAAAGGAATCTGAAAGAACCTATTTTGATTTTAATCAGTATAAGTCTAAACTGCCATCTTACGATCAGCGATAGTGTTAAAAGCAGGGAATAATAAAATACAATTAACTGTGTCTTATTATAAACTGTCTCACTTAATGATACACAGTGCCATAATTACCCAGTTTTCAGTTAGGCGGATATCACACTGCCACGCACCTCGCAGCGTAGTGCGTGAATGCGTGTCCTAACGTTGCTTGTAAGTATTTTCGTTTGTATAGAAAACACGCACAGTCCAACACACTGAAAATGCATCCCATCTGATTATAATTTAGGTGTCTTTAAGGCAAGAGTGAATAGGCTCTTAATAAACTAGTGCGCCTCACCATCAACGATTGCATCACTGCTTACCATCAGGTGGAATCGCAGTCAAGCACTAGCTTATATTAATAAAAAAAAATCCACGCGCGTTCATGCAAATCACACATTTACATGCGGAGAAACATGCACTCATGCGCGTGACTGCGCGGCGTCACACAACGTATGGCACACTGAGTCTCGTAGTACCGTGCGTGATTTTGTATGAAATGAGTGCGTGCCTGCGTAAATTTACAAAAAGCAGCTACGCGCGTGAGTGCGTAAAAAACCGTTACGATGATGCAGATTTTCACTCCCGCAAGTACAATTACCGGCACGGATCTTGAGCGCTGGCTTCAAGTAGCGCAGAAGATTCGGTCTCTTTAGTGGTGCGAAGTGAGACGCGAGGGCGAGGAGTGTCAGTGGTTGGCTCGCCGTTCCTTGCTCTTGCTGCATGTATCTAACAACGACGACGATTAGCTCGCCAATGTATGGAATGCGCAAAGCGATCCCCACTCTGACGCCGAGCGCTCAAGATCCGTGCCGGTATATGTACGTGCGTAGATGCGTTTTCACGCGTGGACCATGGCAGTGTGATAACCGCCTTAGACAAGATTTTGATTGTAGTACCCATAAAAAAAAACAATAATTGCTATAAAATCCACCTATAGCTCCCTTTCCTTAATAAATTATTTGGAGTGGAAGCGGAAGTAATTAGTTTCGTCCACTTTTTTCAGGTACCTCATTAACTTGGATATCGATCGTATCATTACTATTGACGACACTTACTTTATTAGTAAACTAGCTATTGCCGTTGGCTTCACCCGTATGATGGACTAGATATTTACTACTACCAGCATATAAGCATTACAATATAATCTACACTAATATTATAAAGAGGTAAAGTTTGTTTTTATGTTTCATCATCATCATCGCCATTTCAGCCTAAATACTTCCACTGTTGGACATAGGCCTCCCCCAAGTGTCGTCACAATGTTTTTTTGTTTGTAGGAGGTAATTTCTGGAAGTACTGGTCCGATTGCTAAAATTTTTTTCATCGATAGAAAGCTGCTTTATTTCTGAGTGACTGGCTATATTTTTTATATTTCCGTGCGAAGCCGCAGGCAAAACCTAGTCAGTCCTAAAATGTTTCTGTGACTAGGACTCAGGTCTCCAGGATCCCAGGGGAGGGAATGGGAACGAACTGTTTTAAGATACGCAATTGACTGGTTTCCGCACTAGTGCAGAAAAGTGCGCGTGCTTTCCCCGCCACAATTTAATTGAATTAAACGCTTTCGATTTGATTTGATTTCAAATGAACAACGAGACAAAAACAGCAAAAAGAAATATCTCTCTACATTTTAATAATACGGTAGGTGCTCACAAGAGGCTATCAAATTAACACAAAAGATGAAAGCAGTGTCAATATTAGCACAGTGTCATTATGGCAAAGAAACCTAATATTTTCGGGTCTGGCCTATGTCTACATAATTTAACTACACTCATCTCTAATTAGCAAGAATGTAAATGACGAAGCAAGTGATAATAGCGTAGGTTTTCACTCGAAGCAATGTTGGGACAGCGGCTATCCCTTTTCACACTGAACCTTTTTAAGAAGGTTGGAAGAGGGGCAGGAGGGAACCGAGACAGGAGACCGCGACCGCAGACCGCGACCGTTACTTGATGTTAGGCAATGTATGAGCGACAGTTCTCCTGTCTCTGACTCGCTTACGAATTGCCTAACGTTAAGTAAAGGTGGCGGTTCGCGCCGCGACAGAGACAAGCGACCGAGACAGGAGACCGCGACCGTTAAGGGGGCTGTTCTCGCCGCGACGGAGACAAGCGACCGAGACAGGAGATCGCGACCGTAGACCGCGACCTTAAACCGCGACCTTAGACCGCGACCTTTACTTGACGTTAGGCAATGTATGAGCGACAGTTCTGCTGTCTCTGTCTCGCTCGCGAACTGTCGTTTATACATTGCCTAACGTCAAGTAACTGTTGCGGTCTTCGGTCGCGGTCTCCTGTCTCGGTCGCTTGTCTCCGTCACGGCGCGAACCGCCACCTTCCAAACTAGGCGCCATACAGACACCAAAGTCGCACACGTCCGAGCTGGACGCGCCACCAAATTGCGCAAGCGGACATCAGGTGAGTAACTCTCTATAGAGCCGTATACATTTTGTTGGTAGCGGTGGCTGGTCGCACCGCTATGGTGTCTCGATAAAATACAGAAATACAGTCCTTAGACTTATAGGAGATCCACTCTTCGAAGGAGGAAGTCAAAATGCATCCGCAACCCCCGACACATGGGTGCGAGGGAACATCGGAGTGGTTTTAGTTACTAAGAACCCGAGGGACCCTTCACAAACCTCAGGGCGAAAGAATATGAGAAAAAAACCAAGTATTTATTAGGGAATATGCACCCTTTTTTGTGAATGGATTGGGCTATGCCAGGAGTTTCTAACTTGCAGTGGGTAGGACACATTACGTGCAGAACAGATGGATGATGAGCCTGGCTGGATCTAAAGTGATGCTCACGTATGTCTAGATATCTGGAAAGATACAGCGTTCGAATTCCTCCTACAAGGTAGATCGACGACCCGGTGATGGTTGTGGGAATTTGATAGGTGCGGGACACACTGGACCAATGATTGTGTTGACATTTGGGGGAGGCCTATATTCGGCAGTGGACATCTTTCGGCTAAATTGATGATGGTGGTGTCGTAGTTAAAATACATTCCTTTAAGCTAGCAAAATAATATAAAAGAATTTTTAAAACATCTTCATTAATGAAGAAGTTATTAAGCTTCAAAGCTTAGAGGTCTTTGACATTGACGTCAAAGTTAATCACGCCAGTTTAGCCACCAAAAAATAGACTTTTTTTTTGTAAAAAATTCTGCCCTTATTTTATTTTCAATCGGTTTTGTTTTTTTGTAGTTGTTGGTGGGACTGGCTATAAATCACACTAATATAAAGGCGATTTATTAGTGTGTACACACACACTCACAGCCTTTCTAAACAAGTTCACAAACAAGTGATTATTTGTTACTTCCCCACACTAAAACGGCTGAACAGATATTACTACACACAACACAAATTCATAAATTGATTTTAATAGAAGCCTAGATAATATCCACAAGATAGTGTGTTTCCAAATATTTAACGGAAAATTTGTGATAACGTCATAATTGCGTAAGAGCTGTTGTATGAAAAACAGTGAAAATGTATGTCGAATTGATAGTTTTCGAAGACTACGTCTACATTTAATTATTTGTAAATTACATCTTTATCAGCGTCTAAAAATACCCAACGATTGGACTTTGAATCAGATTAATGTCTACAACATCAGTTTTCGAATTCCGCCAATCTAGGTAAAGCCAGGTAACGCCGGAAGCCGACATTGTGAATGATTAGTTCCCTAATTTGGTTTTAAATAGATGCTAAATTCAGAACATTGTGAATGTCGAATTTGGCTTTTCTGATTGATGGTTAATTTCGATGTTATTTCTCTTGCTGGGAGATAAAACTGATTGAGAACTAATTTAAATTGAAATTCGAAACCACTGTTAATTGTAGCTTTTTTTGATATTTTAGTTTTAGTATATTTTTAAGCACTGTAAATGTATCATTATAAGAAACCTTGTTACTGTTGTCTAATGTTTATATTTTTGTAAACGTAGTAGAATAAAAATTATTATTATTATATTATATATTTAAATATTATTATATTATTATAAAAAAATATTATTATATTATTATAAAAAATATTATTATATTATTATTATAAATTATAGATGGAAACTGAATATTTTGTCTATACAGGGTTATTTGTAAATGGTTCAGGCCATGGTCCGGAGCGAGGAGGAGTGGTAGGCGGTCGCCGTCTTCTGCGAAGCAGTAATGCTCGCAAAGGAGGAGGCCGAACGCATCAGGCAACGGCGTTATCGCCGCCGCCGCCGCCGCCGGGATTCTGATCCCGATTTCCGGCCACCGTAGGCGCAGGCTTGCGGACAGTGAGCAATGGGTAGCTCGCTGTCCGGCCGTCCGGTAACTGACCGGACCAAGCCCAAGTCGTCGACGGCGCGCACTGTTCCCGCGCGCCTCAAGGAGTTGTCAGCAACAGCAGGGACCCAGCCGGGTCGAAGCCTACTGGGGCCAGGGTTATCCGAAAGGGCGCTCGAGCCCCGGTATGAAGGCTAGAAGGAACGGGGTGGGTCTTTTAGTCAGTAAGAGTCTGACACTATCTTCCGCTCCGCCCAAGAGCGGGGGATGTCAATGCATGATTTTTTCCCACCATAAAAAAAGGGTTATTTGTAAAACACTGGCAGCCTCAAGACTAGATAATCCTGAGGCTGCCAGTGTTTACTAACATCATAAACAACAACTTTTGTTCTATGACTTTTAGATAGTTCATCAGATTTTTCACACAAAAATAAAAATATTTAAATTGAACATTCTAAATATTACGAAGTCTATTTGAAGAAAGCGATGGTACAATAGAGGAGGGGAGCGAGGATCGGGTGTTGGGGTGCTTGATGCGCTTGCGTCACGTCATCATTTGTTGTTACTTTTGTAACGTAGCACGGCATTGCTAGCAACTTAATTAAGTTTTCAATTAATGATTTTCCTAATCTACACTATCTAACTAATAAAGGTAAAGTTTTTTCTTTTTGTTTGTAGAAGGTAACCTCTGAAAGCTCTGGTCCGATTGCTAAATTTTTTCACCGGTAGAAAGCTGCATTATTCCTGAGTGACACAGGCAATATTTTTTATAGATATGTGGGCGAAGCCGAGGGCAAATGCTAGTTACTAATATTTAAGGTAAATGATACTTACTACTAACAACTGAACTTTAAATTAAAAGAGAGAAAACAATACAATAGCAACTGAACAAATTTACTCTTTCATACTTTCCTCGCTATTTCAAAATTCTTCTGTCCTGATATAGACATTTCTATTACGCTTGTTTGAACTGCACGAGCAATATTGAGCCACTCTGTAAACTCGAGACAGAATAGTTCAGTCAGCTTCGTAATTGTCTGAGAAGCAATTAAGTCTCAAGTAATCGACGGCGCTGTAGCGACATCTATATTGCTACATAAGAACTAAAAACTAAGAAACTCTACATTGCGCTATTAGAGAAAGAAAGAAAAAACATTTTACTGGCGGAAATGACGCACATTATCATCAACAGCCTTTTTTTAAATATTCCCACTGCTGGGACTCAGGCCTCCTCTCTCTATGTGGCTAATCCCCATAGGCTTTTTATATACTATCAGCTTCCGATCTTACAGGATACGGGCTCGACCGTAAAGGGGTGGCTAGTGGAAAATTAGCTATCTCTTCCCTCTGTGTTCCGTGTATAATCTAGATGTGCTGAAGATAGCTTTAAATCTAATTTCAAGCTGAGATTACGATTTTATGCATTGGCTGCTAAATGATGTTTATTTTGCAAATAGGTTTTAAAAAATCACTTTTACACGTCAATTTTTTTTTCGTCTATTTTCACTAGATGAGACCGGTGTTTTCAAGCTGACTACCCTGAGAAGAAACACCGAAACAAATTCAGCTGCTGCGCTAAGTTTACTAAAAGAGTTATGAATATACATGCGGATAGAAGGACCGACAGAGCACGAAGAATAGAATAAAATAGAATAGAATAGCATTTATTCGGCGCAAGCAACACAATATACAATAACATAAAATAATAATAAAAAAAGAGTACAGACATACAATACAAGTTGCAGTGACTGTGCCTGAACCGAAAGGGTCGCCAACTCAGCAATTGCTGGGCGTTAAACACCCAACGCTGATTTTCAGCTGGCACAATCGCCAAACTTAAGTGGCAATGGGCAAGGCACATTGCTCGCAGAACAAATGATCATTAGAGCCGAAAGGTTCTGGAATGGTGACCACGTACCGGAAGACGTAGCGTTGGAAGGCCTCCTACAAGGTGGACTCATGACCTGGTAACGGTTGCGGGAATCCGATGGATGCGAGACGAACAGGATCGTTCATTGTGGCGACACTTGGGGGAGGCCTATGTCCAACAGTGGACGTGTTTCGGTGGATTAATGTGGATTGATAGAAAAGGAGAGGGAGGTCAAAAGAATATGTAGTGTAGTAATGTAAACACTGTAAAATCAATATTTTTTAAGAGTATCCATGGTGTTACTTGCCGGTTCTTTTTGCCAATGTCCGATCCTGTCGCCTTTTGACTAAAATGAAGATTTGATGAGCGTCTTTTGAGTTAGACATGTATTACTTGATCATTTGACTGACCTGTTGGTCTAGTGGTTAGTGGCCCAGACTGCTATGCCGAAGGTCGTTCGATTCCTACCCAGGACAAATGTTTGTGTGATGAGCATGATCATTTGTTCTGTGTCTGGGTGTAATTTATCGATAATATGTATGTAAGTATTTATAAATATCTATGTATGTTTATCAGTTGTCTAGTACTCATAACACAAGCTCTGCTTAGCTTGGAACTAGATGGCGTTGTGTGATAGTTGTGGAATATTATATCATTATCATAAAACAGGTAAATACAGAATTAATTTGAAACACCAAACCCTCGAGAACTTCTTAATATATTTATTATTTTTACCGAACAAATTGCAACTAGAACTAGTTTCAACAAATTAATTTTTTCCCTAACGCGGATGCAACTGCTTATCACATAATACGTGTTACCTAGCTCAAGTCACGTGTGGAATTTTGCAAACAAGAATACGTGACTCGAGTTCATAGGGGCGATATTTCTAAAATAGCTTTTTCAGCAGAAAATTGTGCCTTTATTTTTAGCATTCTTAGTAAGTGTAAGTTATTCAACATTACCGATCGTAGACAATGCAATTGTTCTTGGAATCAAGTTCCTGTAGGTAATTTGAAGTGTACTTTTCCGGTTATTTTAAAAATACTTTTTATGTTTACCTTACCTGAAAGCTGACTAGCTTCCACGAGCAGTTTCAACCTCGTAAAAGTAAAAAAAATAAGCCCAATAGGACATGGACCCGGAATAAATAAATATAAATAATATAATATATATATATATATATATTTATAGTATATATTTGTATGTATGTATAGCTATATATTTTATTAAAAATGCGTTTTTATATGTATGTTTGGTTTTAGCTTTATATATAATTCTATAATTGTTTTAAATAATATTTTCTTTATTTTTTATGCACCTGCTATTTTGTCTCTGCACTACCCTAGGTTGACTGGTAGAGAATGCCTAAGGCATTAAGTCCGCCTTTGTATCTTTTATTGCATAAAGTTTAAATAAATAAATAAATAAATAAAAACTGTTCATGTCCTACTCCGGGTTATAGTCTACCCATGTGTCAAGTTTCATTCAAACCCTTTCAACTCTTTGAGAGTAGGTAAAGGTGTGAAAACATACTTACACAAAATAACAACATATTAACCAACTTTCACATAAAAAACATTCGTGTGATTTTAACATCAATACATCAAATTCTTATCATTACAATTCAGTTGCTAAAAACCCATTTTACTTTAGTTAAGAAAAGACAAGTCAATGTATTCATTTGTGTAAATTATTTATTATTTACCATTCTTTATTATGTAGTTATTTATTTCTTCATTATTCCATTATGTATTTCTTGCACGTCTTACAATAGTCCACTCATTCTCATTTTTTTTTCAAGTTCGCGCTTGCCCGCTATCTCTCCTGAATGTCTAGGAAAATTGTAACTCTAACGTCTATTACGATAACACTCCGATCACCAATCAACCCGCCTAAATTCCCTGACGGCCGTTCATTGTACCAAAGTATCGGCGGCCATGTACCGATCTATATTCTCTTGCTCAGAATAGATAGGTAGTTAATACCAGAGATCACGGAATCGCCACGCTGGCAACGATGAGTGTTGCTATGCCTAATAGTATTTGACCCAGAAAAAAGTGCGGGCAGTTTGGGCAATCATTGCTATAAGTTTAAAGACTTGGGTAATTATTAGGATATGAAATCTGATGTAGTCAACACGGGTTCAATAATCAAGGTTGATTAAGAGATAGAGTTCATTGTTTACTAACAGAAGAAACTTATGAAAAGTATCGAATATAAGTATTTTTTGAATGATTAAATATTATACAAAATTTCCAAGTCGGTTGACTTATTAGACAGACTATAATTGAAATCATAGACACCGGGAAGATGGAACATGGCGGTGCCTTTGCTGCCTCCTCCCGGCGTCTGTTGCAGTTGCACTTCTCTTTCTTCTTCGGTGGGAAAGAATGAAAAAAAAAAGGTAACATGTTTATTTTGCCCAAATACACGCACAATAAAATACAGCCATCTATCGGGCCATGTGTGAACGGCGTAACTGTGTTGTACCATAGACACTAGACAGAACACAGAGATCTATAAGTAGGAAAGCATCAAATGAACCCTCTTGTTCTGGAGTGACAGACTTTTACTGACTAAAACTCACGTTTTTTCTCTCAACTACTCTGCATTCTAGAGCTGTATTGACTCCTTCTTGCTTCAAAATAAGATTTTACAATATTTTTTTTTTTCGATGGGAAAAATCATCTTATGACTACCCCCGCTCTTGGGCGGAGCGGGGGATAACCCTGGCCCCAGTAGGCTTCGACCCAGCTGGGCCCCTGTTGTTGCTGACAACTCCTTGAGGTCGATGCGGCCGAAAGGTTCTAGTGTGGCGACCGCATACAGGTAGTTAGGACCCCTCCCACAACGTGAACCGATGACCTGGTAAGGGTCACAGGACTACGATGGATGCGAAACGCAGAAGACCATTCGTTGTAACGACACTTGAAAGAGGCTTATATCCAATAGTGGTCATCATTCGGCTAAAATGATCCTGATGATCCAAACTGATCGCTCGATGCTCGCGCATGCTGCCTTAATGCTCCGTGTTCTATATCAAGCATTGTTTCCAAGCCATTTTGGTGTTACAAGGCCTTATTCTGGGCATGCATTGGGTATTCATAGGTCTAAAGGGTAAATAGGTTTTAAGTTATTTTAAAATGTCCCGATAACCTTTAAACTGTGAGTGAGCTAGAGCTTCCTGATGGTTGGCTTTCATCGGACGAATATGAGGCTAAGCATAGATACATTGAGTTGCATTGACCAATTTATTGAAAACTAACTTTTGCCAACGGTTTCTCTTGCTTGAAAATATTGATATGCCTATGTCACTTAGCGATTTAATAGCATTCTAATGGTGAAATGGTGAGTTTTATCTCAGATTCTGTAATCTGAGATGTTTTATCCACAGTAACTGTTTACTGTGTATAAAATTTAGAAATAAATTGTAATTCATTTAGCAAATATTATAAGTACTGTCTGCCCGCGACTTCGACCGCGTGTACTTCGGTTATCGCACTCTAAATGTGTTTTCCCGTAGGAATAAGACGTTTTTCCGTGATAAAAAGTAGCCTATATTCTTTTCCATGTAAAAGGCTATATGCATGCAAAATTTCATCCAAATCTGTTCAGCCGTTTTTGCGTGATTAAGTCAGTATGCATTTAAGCGAAACTTGCGGCATTACTTTCAGAACAAATAGCGGAGTCGTTTCAAAACCCCCCTTCTGCTACTTTATATAAATATATATGTAGGTATATATTATATTAAATATATATGTATGTCTATTTTAGTTATATATATACATTTGCATCCTTATTTTTCTTAATAATCCATTTTTTTGTTGTTTTTTTTTTTTGTGCACCTGCCATGTTTTTCTTTTCACCACCCTAGGTTGACTGGTAGAGAATGCCTAAGGCATTAAGTCCGCCTTTGTACCTGTGCGTTGCATAAAGATGTAATAAATAAATAAATAAATAAATAAAACATCCATACTTTCACATTTATAATATTAAGTTAGTATAAAAAGTTTAGCTATTATAAAATGTTTCTTTTGATTTTGAAGAAAAAAAAAATGTTTACAATAGTTAAACTATCATCTCAGAAAATACTACTAGTCCGAATTGAAACATTGTTACAGTGTTAGATAGCCCATTTATTGAGGAAGGCTATAAGGAGTAGTAACCAAAGATGCGGGTATATCTAATAATATCTAAAGTTAAACAAATAAACAAGATTTCAATGAAAATATTTTTTTTTTGTAGCAAGATTTACGTTAGCTGAGCGAGTTCAATGACCTTTAGGTAATAGTCGGCGTTGCGTACAAACTACCTACAGGTCATTGAACTCGCTCAGCTGACGTTTTCTATAAGAAATTAATTTCGTACATGCGTAAATTAATACGAGTTTTGAAATAAAGGTACTTTATTTATTATTAATTTTATCTTTACAAATCGATAGTGTTTTATGTACCGGATCGACCCTCCAAGGGATTAAAACGATTAAAATTTAGCGGTGTATAATTAATACTCATCAAGGTCATTCCAAAAAAACTCAAACACGATAAACTACCTTCCAGGTCCATCATCAGGTCAGCCCTATGACATAATCATTTTGTATTGTCATCTGATTTACACATGTATGCAAAATTTCATCTCTATCGGTAACCAGAAAGTGGATCAATTTTAATTTGCTCTTGCAAATTAAAATTTAATTACAGAAAAACATCGAGAAAGGTAAAACTAAATAAAAGCATGTAAAAAAAAAATTTAGAACAATAAAGAAGACGTAAAGTTTCAGTCGTTACACGTGTCACAATATTACACGAGTCGAAATAATTGTATTAACATTTAAATGAAAGACAAATACATCTTGAGAAACTCGTGTGTTGAATCTGTATACATAATATACAACCTTGTGCAAATCATCAATTCCGTAATAGCCTTGAGTAGAGACATGCAGAGCCATTTATCATTTTATGCAGAACTAGCTTCTGCCTGCGTGCTTCACCCGCGTGATGGCATAAAATTATTTCTTTTGGAATAAACACTCTCAAGTTAAAAATATTATTTGTGCTAAACCAGGACATAGTCTACCCGTGTACCTACCAAGTTTCTTCCAAACTTCTAGTTTGAGCACAAAATAGATAGGTACAGAAGACAATCTCATGTATGTACTTCACTTTTTAGGGTTCCGTAGTCAACTAGGAACCCTTATAGTTTCGCCATGTCTGTCTGTCTGTCCATCCTCGTTTAATCTCTGTGACCGTTAGCACTAGAAAGCTGAAATTTGGTACCTGGTGGACAAAGTGGTAAAATAAAAATTGGAAAAAAATGTTTTATTAGGGTAGCCCCCCTATATGTAAAGTGGGAGGTGATTTTTTTTTTTCATTTCAACCCTATATGTTCGGAGCAATACAACCGAACAGCTAAGCACTTTTGCTTTCGTACATTTTTATATAACGAGCGAACGTAATTATTAAAGTCAGTACGTATTCGGTCGTCGATCGCGTAACTCAAACCATACCAAAACCATTCAAACCATCTTTTAAGATAAACCAACTTATCTTTCTTACTTATAACTACTCTTATCTGCATATTTAGTTGTCTAAACCATAAAACCATAATCAAACTAAAGTCGTATCATTTAAACCGAACCAAAATCAAACCATAACCATCTAATAAACGAAAACCATTAAAATATCAACCAATCAAGGAAGTTGGTATTGCGCAGACAGATACCAAAGTAGTATAGTCGTATATGCAAGCATTTTTTTAAACTCATAAGTGGGTACACTTATTGTGACGGACGGGAAACTACGGAACCCTACACTGAGCGTGGCCCGACACGCTCTTGGCCGGTTTTTATACCTACGCTTGGTGGACGCACACTAGTGAGCGTTTGAGCCGGAACTGTTCGACGAGCGGGCCGAGGCGCTCCAAGATATAATGTCCGTGAACGGTGTCTATGTGTGCGTTGCTCGAGCGTGCTTTGTATGTAGATTGATTTCTGTACCTATCTATTTTGTGGTTTGTGCGTGAAGAAATAACATACACACATCATTTTACACAACTTTGGCCTTTATAAAATTGTATTACCTAATATTATAATACCTTTTTCAATACACTTGCTCAGAAAGTGACTCTTATCGCACTACACTTAGGTACGTAATGGGCCTTGTTACCTAACTGTGACATTTTGATTATCATTACGCACTAGTGCTATAATGTAGTTCAAACCTTATTGTTTAACCTCTCCCCCGCCATAATTTTATTAGATTTATCGTATCAGGATGGGCGCAGGTCGTCCCCCACGAGTCGCCGGTCAACCCCCGTTTATTCATTTCAGTAAGTGTATTGATAAAAAAAAAAAATGATGATATGAATAAAAAAAAATATGGGTGTGCTTATAAAAACAGCTCTCTTAAGACCCTCGACACGGCTCGGCCGACGGTAGATAATCACTAACATTACACACTTATGTCATAATGTACTATTAGGTATGATTAGATTTTGAAAAATTGTGATATACTTTTGCAAAAGAAGATTTATAAAATCTTTGCTTTTGTATTGTAATTTAAAAAATAAATCGAAATAAACATCAAATTTTGGAATGCCAACGAACTTTATTGCAACCAGTATTTTTTAAAACAAATAAATGGTCATTTAAAAATCAACTTTAAATGCACGACTGTAAAGTCGATACTTGAGTCAATAGTCATGGACATAGGCTTGAAATTATCTCGAATATTCAAGTATAGGTACTTATTGAGGTAAAAATAAAAAAGAAACTTCAAGATGAATCTCTTAATATCCTACCGAAGATAAACGATTCGATCCCTTTCAACGAATCTCTAGATTTGCAATCGTTTAATTTTCCATTCGGTTGTCAGCCATTTTTATTTGTGTTTGGTCACATCAGGCGAATAGATTTATCATGTCTGTGACAGTTCCATTTTGGTAATAGTTTTGGTTTGTGATATTTCCCGTAAAACCTAGTAGTCATACGTTACTGTCTATTTAATTGATTAATGATCCATTTTAAATTGAGGATTTTAGATCGTAGCATTCCTTTGTCCTGTTTTATTTTTAGTTAGCTACGAGTATACTAATATTATAAAATTAACGAGTTCAAGTCAGAAAAAACTCACAGTGTTCATGATTGCTAGGGCTGCGGTAACTTCGTACAATCTGCAGCCGAAAAAACGTGTGTTTATTGTCCTAGTAGTCCACAATTCTTAATCCCGATGACTCAAACTAAGAAGTAAAAAAAAAACTTTGGAAACTCAATTTTTTATTATTCACGCTTCAACAGCTTTAAAAGATATATGAAACATGGGTTGACCATGGCACGTACGAACATATACACATTATACACCTACTTTTTTAACAAATTAAATTGTACTTACATCTTCATGTGATAATTTACAAAACTCACGTGGATGAAATTCAATGTACAGAATTGACCTCTCTACAGTTTTATTATAAGTATATAGATATATAGATATAGATATAGATAGATGTCCGCCGTAAATAAAAAAAGCATTCAGTCGAATTGACAGCCTCCTCCTTTCTTTGAAGTCGAGTAAAAAAATATAGTTACCTGCCTACATTTATGGTTAATTACAAGTCATGCAATAATACCAAAAGCTTGACTGGTAGAGAATGCCTTGCTGCATTTAGTTCGCTTACGTACCACAACTAACTGTACATGAAGTTCCAATAAATAAAAAGATATCATCGCGGCAGTAGAGAACAATCCCTAGACTCAGCAAACCGTGTTATCTAGGAGCTACAGCAATTTCCTTATCAACTGCTCATCGTAGAACTAATTTCACAGCCCATAATAGAAACTTCACAAATTGACATTTAAGATAGAACTACATTAGACCAACGCACACATGTAACACGCCTTATTTGTATGTAGAAAGACGTCGCGTAGCGTTGGTCAAATGTAGCTCTACAAGTCTAGTTTCCATATAAAATGTATGGAGATCAACGCACCCAAATCGGCGTGTGTGTCAGACGTGGGCACAGTGTAGTTCTACCTATAAGGCTCTACTAGCGCTCTCCAAAAACTATTGGATAATTACTAAAAGGAACATGAAAGATAAATAGTTAAAACTAATAAAAATATATTACATTTCCACAAGAAGCTAGGTTATCGATACAGCACGAAGAATCACTTAACTTTAAGTGGCAGTGGGCTGCTTAGCATACTCCTTACAGAACAGATGGTCGATTGGGCCGAAAGGTTCTGGAGTACCCGTCGACTTAGACTGCGTTAGCGGAAGACGTAGCGTGTCAAGGTCTTCCATAAGGAGGCGCAATTGATCTGCTGAGAGTTGTGGGAATCCGATGGATGAGAGACGCACAGGATGTACAGTTGCCATAACGGATCTTGAGCGGTTGCGCAGAAGTAAAATATTCGGTCTCTTTATTGGTGCGAAGTGAGACGCGGGGGCGGCGAGTGTCAGTGATTGGCTCGCCGCGCCATCGCGTAATAGACGTCAATCCTCATTCGTTCCCTGCGTTGCTGCATGTATCTAACAACGAAGACGATTGGCTCGCCAATGTATGGAATGCGCAAAGCGATCCCCACTCTGACGCCGAGCGCTCAAGATCCGTTGTGCCTACTGTATATTAGATTCATGTTTATGTGCCGCAAAATGTGATTATGTATAAAAGGGTGTAAGCCTGGAGATCTGCCATACATCTCTCGAACCTGGTTCTGGCTCCAGCTCTCACAAAGTTCAAATTCAAATTCAAATTCAAAGCATTTATTTCAAATAGACCATTTACAGGCACTTTTGAATAGTCAAATGTCGGTCAGTCCAAGAAAAGTGAAGCTAAATTGCACGTTCCAAAGAGTAGGTCTCTATGGAGAAGAACGTGCAAGAAACTCCATGGACACTCTTTTAAATCATATATGTGTTACATATAATGCTTGGTTACATATTACTTGTTGCTTCTATCATGTGAGCACAATGTCGATAGTGAAATAAAAATGTAAAATAATTAAAAGAAAGAAAAGGTTTTTGTCTTAGACAAATTTATAAATAATCTTTATGATGATTCTTGGAGGAGGCCTACATCAAGTAATGAACTTGGCCATGTTTCGGTTGAGATATGTTGATGATAATGATTACAGTCATGATGGTAATCATTATAGTCATATAAGGTTTCGGTTACGCAGTGACTGAGCGTTTGACTGCTACGCTACGTGTTGAGGTGTCAATTCCTGAACAAAACAAATATCTTTATGGCTTGATCATAGATTTTTCTGGTCTGGATGTCTTGTGTGTTTACAATATTTGTGACCGCATCCACGATACAGGAGCTATTCCTAATGTGGGGTAATGGTTTAAAAAAGGCATGAAAAATATTGCTAAGTATTGCAGCAATTCAGTTAGCATATAATCATATTATATACAGGGATATTTGTAAAATACTAACAACTTTGCAGATCTATATTACTAAAATCATAAACAACAACTATGACTATTTACACAATATAACTTATTTACCAAAAACAAACCTTCAAGATTTCGTTGTTCTATCTAACACATTTCAACTCTGTATTTTTCTATACCTACTTACGTCTGTATGACGTGACGCAAGCGAATCGAGTACCCCCGCAGCGCGATCCCTCCGCTATTGTACTATCGCTTCCTTCGCATAGACTTCACAATATTATCTAAAACATTCAATTTAAATAATAAAGTTTTAGAACAAAAGTTGTTTATTATGTTAGTAACAGTCCTGAGAGGTGAGACACTTAAATAAATAATTGGACAATCAATGATTTCTGTAGAAAGGTAGTCGTCTGTCTGTCAGGCAGACTAACTATATAATTTCCTCTTTGACTGTTCCATGCAGAAATCATTCCAAAGCTTTCATTAAATAAATTGGCATTCATAACTGGTTATTTGTCTATTTATTTACTGGCGTTGTTTTGAGTGAAGCCCAGTGGCTCCTATAATATAACCATTTTTATGTCCTCCTCCTCGCGTCGTATTCCTCAATACTTAGGGTCGTGACCTCCCTGCTTCATCACTTTAACCTTTATGATATTCCTCTATCTGTTCCTGTCTCTGGCGGTGTGAAGGGCATTGTACATCGTAGAGTCAAGAGCGGTGCGGATCTGGTCGGACCAACGTATTGGGCTGCGCCCGAGAGGCCTTTTCCCATCCACTTTACCGGTCACAATGAGCCTTTCGAGGTTGCCACAGTCTTTTCTTGCAATGTGACCGAATTATTGCAGAACCTTGCGAAGACACTCAGACGACAGCCGTGAGGCGATTTTAAGTTCTTGCAAAATGGATACGTTGGTCCGAAATGCTGTCCAATTTTATATATCAAGGGTATAAACAACTAGACTACTGAAATAGGCGCGGTCTTGGTAAAATGGAGTTTTTTTTGGTGGAATACTCATCTAATGACATCTCCTGCTTTTGGGCGGAGCGAGAGGGTATGTCAGACTATTACTGACTAAAAACCCACTCCTGTTCCTTCGTCGCTTTTTATACCAGGGCCGAGTGTTCCTTTCAGAAACAAACCCTTGGCCCCAGTAGGCTTCGACCCTGATGTTCCGACGATGGTATAATCGAGCTGACAATGTTATTGTAGTTATTGACTACTTCAGCGAAGCTTGTCGAGAAGGCTGACTTGATATATTAACACCCATACGTACAAAACGTTTTGGGAACACATTCATTGTGCGCACAGCTAAGGACTGGAACTCCTTAATTACAGTATTTGTTTCGTGATAGCTAAGAGCATTTTTAAGCAAGAGCAAAGAGATTACTTCTAGGCAAGCGAGCTCCATCGTTGATTACGTCATCGCTTACCATCAAGTGAGGCAGTAGCGTAGTGACAGTCTATCAAGAAAAAAGAAACTGTCCTACTACTGGTCTACGTTCAACTATGCCCTTTTCCTGATTACAGTTACATTTTTTACAATATATTAGTTTCAAATACGGATAAATATAGATCTACACTAATATTATGAAGTGGTAAAGTTTGTTTTTTTGTTTGTAGGAGGTAATCTTTGAAAGTACTGCCCTCCTAGCCAAGTTACAACCGTTTCGCTTGCGCCGAACGCTTTGAGTTGACCTTGCCGCCAATTCTTTCGTTCTGACCATGTGACTGGGCGTTAAGACGACGTCATTCCCGTATATTTGAAGCTTTCTATAAGCGTTAACTATTTTAGATTAGCAACTTGGCTAGAGGTACTGGTCCGAATGCGAAAAAAATGTTCACCAATGTTCACCAAAAAAAAAATGCGAAAAAGCTGTTTTATTCCTGAATGACATAGACTTTTTGTACGCAGGAGAAGCTGCAGGCAGATCATTAATAACTCTCTTATTTCTTTAGCCACAGTAGCAGTTTTATTTTTAAAGCTGTATGTTTAGGAACAAGTCTACCCAACACAATGCTAGTTGACCTCAAACGAGAATAGGCCGAGATAGTTACACCATTTCTCCTAACAAAGTTTCTGAGAGATATGACCTAGTAAATAGACATTTGTCTGAAAACCAATAAAACTGCAGTAAATGGATTTTCCGTGAAAATAATAGAATTGTTGACAGATGGAAATTATTCTTTAGTTTTCCAACGATTGAAAGAAAGAAAGAGAAAGAAAAGTATTTATTGTAGATAACAAAAATTTAAGACAAAAAAAAAGTGACATTGGTTCGAAAAAAAAACTGGGCAAGTGCGAGTCAAACTCGCGCACTGAGGATTCCGTGCAAACGACAATTCCCAAATGGAGCCTCGAAGATTTTTTCCGAATTGATTTTTTTTTGTGACGTAGATAACAACAAATTTACTGTTTTCAGATTTATTCCTATACTTGTGCTATAAGATCTTGTTTTTCGTAAAATTTCAGGATTATGGGTCAACGGAAAGTACCCTATGAATTTCGATCTTTGAGAGTATCAAAATATACGTTTTTTTGTGACATAATAGTTTTAAGTATGATAGCCAGTAGAGTGGACTGTCTGTACATGAATCGTTGTATTAATGCTCACATGAGTATTGATACCTCGGTTCATGGGTCAGGCAGGGGGCGAGTGGCTTAACCTTTCGAATGTCTTAAGTTATACAGTTCGACATAAGCAATTGTCTTTCTATTGTGTCTTTAATTACGGCATTCAATGAGTTAAGCAATTAATAAATAAATAAATTAATACTAACACTAGTTTTAAGTTTTTTATACTACTAACATATTGGATCCTGGTTATCTTAAATAAACGTATTATTATTATTATTATTATTATAAACGGCCGTATCTTTTTTATTCGTTAACTTAGAAGTTTGACTTTTTCACAGCTTGAAAGACCCGCAGACCTTAGTATATGGTTTAATTCGATACCTTAACACGTTCTCGAGATAAAGGTCTTGACAGACAGACAGACAGACGGACGGACAACAAAGTGATCCTATAAGGGTTCCGTTTTTTCCTCCTACCTATATTACGTTCCTATATTATTCCTTCACATTTAAATGGCTGTATGGATAAAATTTGACACACAGTTCGACCATATCCTAGACTGGCATATAGAATACTTTTGGTCCCAGAATATGTTTCCTTGAGATAATTTTCTTCTGTCACGCTGGCGGAACCACAGCAGTTTGCTAGTCATACAAATAAACCATGCACAAATACCTACGTCAGTTAGTTTCTTCAAAATCTAGTTTCAATAATATGAATCAAAATCAGCATGACGTGAATAACTAGAAGCCTACCTCAACAAGCAAATCAATGATTCAAACGGTAAAAACACAAATAAGCAGCCTTCAAGCTTGAGTAAATACTAGGAAATCTTGATACTTGATGTCATGTTTAGTTTGCTTAAAGCCTGAGAATATACTGTCAAGCTTCAGCTGTATATTGATTCAAGTGAATGTTGATACATTATAGACATATCGAATTCAGTCAAAGTGCCACCCACGAATGCCTCTCGACATACAATCGCTCATATGTGATTATGACGTTATTACTCATTTTTCTCTAGATATCTTGAAAACACAGATATTTTGTAGATATTATCTAAATTTCGTACATTAGGACTTTAACCCTTCCTTACTAAATTGATTTTTAAAACACTTTTACAGTTTAAAAATAAACACATATTTCCTGAAATAAGTTTGTAAAATATTAGAGTGAATGATGAAAATAAAGACGGATGAAAAAATGCATGTAGCGAAGAACAGAATGTTGAGATGGGTGTGTGGAGTGACAAGAATGGATAAAGCGAAAAATTTGTTTTTTTTTTCTATTATCACAATGGCAGCAGCTAGTTAATATTATAAAGGTGAAATTCTGTATGTTGTATCAGTGTATGTCGTATGTTTATCATTTCTTCACGCCGAAGCTTCCTAAAGGACCTATTACGCTGCGCTGAATGTGTCGTGCGATCGTACTATTTTTCATTCATAGAAAGACAGTCTGTTCCCCTAGCCATTTTGCTTGCGTCGAACGCTTCGAGTTGGCCGCGTCGCCGAATCTTTTGTTCTGACCACGTGACTGAACGTTGAGATGACGTCATTCCCGTACATTTGAAGCTTTCTACTTGCGTTAACTATTGTAGATTTGCAACTTGGATAGGGGTACTGGTCTATGGTTCGACGTATCGCGTAGTGTTATAAGGGTTAGACTGTCTTTCTATGAATGAAAAATAGTACGGGTCGGAATATCGCACGCGATATTCAGCGCAGTGTAATATACAGTGTAAATGTGGCATACGGATCTTGGAATATCATATCAGAGTAGATTAAATGACTAGGGCATTAAGCAGTGTCTTAAAGTCGCGGGCGGTGCGTTTTCAATTCCGAACGAAACGAAGGTTGCTATGTCTTAATCCCGAACGCCAGTGAGTTATTTATGTAATTAACTCCCAAGCACTGCGAGAGAGTTCATATAGAAACCTTAGTAAAGTCAGGAATTCAAGTCGCCCAAGATAAAGGCAGCTTTGTCTCCGTATTGGATACTCTACTTTTATACTTTCTGTGGGGTAATTAAAAGACAATATACAACAATTTATACATTAGAGAAATATAAGTATTATTTAAAGTTAATATTAACCTATTACTCGACTCGATTAGTTGTATCATTCTCTTATTTTAGAAGTTACAGGGGGGGGGGGACACATTTTACCACTTTGGAAGTGTCTCTCGCGTTAACTATTCAATTTAGAAAAAAATGATACTAGAAACCATTTTTGAAGACCTATTCATAGATACCCCACTCGTATAGGTTTGATGAAAAAAAAAATTTTTGAGTTACAGTTCTAAGTATGGGGACCCCCAAAATTTATTACTTTTTTTCTATATTTGTGTGAAAAATCTTAAAGCGGTTCACAGAATACATCTACTTACTAAGTTTCAACAGTATAGCTCTTGTAGTAGTTGTAGACACTACATTAAATACTAAGAAAGAAAAGATGTAGGGTATTATCGAGCAGGTGCTGTAAAAAAATACTAAATATAATTCAGCCGAACATAGAACCTCAGAATCCTCCTTTTCGATGTCGGTTAAATAATTGCTTCGTACCCTAAGAGTTTGTTCTTTAGACGTAAACATAACAGAGATTTAACGTCCCGTAAACCTACATTGAAAAGCGAGGTTCTTCTGACCAGACGGATATTATGTCTGGTGGGTCTGTCTGTCTGCCCGATAGATGACTGTCGTATATATTCAAATCGCGCGGAGAACTTTGATTGCGCGATGCAGGATTAATTCTTATGTGACGATATAGATGTCGCTGCAAAGGTTTATCAATCAAATTCAAATTCAAATTCCTTTATTTGATAAAAATCAGGCTTCTTATCCTGAGAGTTTGTTCTCTTGGAAAAAGTTTCTACTTTCACACAGACAAAACCGCTAGCAGAAAACTAGTGAAGAAATAAATTACAAAACTATCAATATTCTGTATTCGAATAACTTATAAGCTTTCAGCTTATTCCCTCAACAATAAATGCCAAATGAAGTACAAACCCTGCCAACTTCATAAAGTTAGGAAGTAGCAAAAAGTGGAATCAACAGAGGCGTGGTTGTTTGTCGTTACTTCGGGCACATAAGGCTGATGTGACTATATGTGGGTCTGTTCGAACATTGTATTAATTTTTTTCAGGGTTCTGTAGTTACATAAGGGAATATTTAGTTGCGCTGTGTTTACTAAAGTTTGTATTAGTCAACTTTATACGCAACATTGGGAATGCCAGGCTATCTGTGGGTCTGTTAGAACATTGTATTAGATTTTTTGGGGTTCCGTAGTTACGTAAGGGACTGTTTAGTTTGGTTTCGCAATATGTACTTATGTTTAATTAACGTTATAAGTAATAGTGAGAACAGAAAGCGGGTATGTTTTTTATCATCAGTCCTGAATGTCTTGTCTCGTATTATTTGAAGTTGGAGCAACACGTTTTTTTTTCTTTTATTCTATCTAGTTGAACGTCACGCTATTACTAATTCTCATCTCTTTAATATCACTCCGTACATAATTCATCCATCTTTTTTTTTACCTCCCTTTCCCTCTTCTCCTCTGTTTCATATAAACATAATTTTAGATAAAATAGGAACAAAATAATTGTTGATAAGTGATTCCAATACCACTATAAATAATTAAGCAATAATAATTAAAAAACAAATTCTGAATAGTTATTCTTTTAAAAAAGATTTTAATCTTTTTTAAAAGAATAACTATTCAGAAAATCTTCAGATATATTTTGACATAGCCATTAATTTACCGTATTTCTTTTCTGTGGAACCCTTTTTTACGTAGGAAATCTTCAAGTAATTTCCTCCTCCCTCCCCTGCTCTTTCTTTGGATGGAACCAGAGAGAGTATAATACGTTTACTGTATACAACCTACAGATTTATTTCAGTTGCACTATATGTGGACCACAGTAACACGTTTCAACAAATCCCAGCAATGTCTACGGAACCTAGGTTCAATATTAGCTCCTGCTTCACACGTTTTTCGCAGATTTGTTCTATTAAACTTTGCGAAACTTTCAAAGCATTTGGGAATATGACTTGGGAACAAATATTCTGGTCACATGGTTTCAGGGAAATCTAGAGACAGAAAATTCTTGAAACACGTTACAATATAAAAGTTTAGAAGTCGCAAAAAAAATAATGCTGATACGTATACAAACTAAAGTTGTCAAAAAATAAAAGACCCAATAGTTTTATACCGCGTTATATTTTTTCCCAAAAATATTTAAAAAGCTCACAAGTTACTAACGAAACTAACTACACACAGCAACACAGGTCACGGCAGGTCATAGCGGGTATTGGGCGCCAGCAAATAACTGTGTGTTGTGTAAAACTTTCTCTCAGTCACTTGGAAGGCCCGGTGACTATACTGACATAACAAACTTATTAACTTATTCATGATATCTAGGTACACTTATAGTCTTTTTTTTATTAAAAATACTACGCGTGTTTTGGGTTTCGCATATACTAAAAACTAATGTTGTATATAATTTACACTGTATATTAGTGTGATGTGGGACAAAAGATAAATTAAAAAATATTTTAATTATAAATATAATAAATACCAATTAGTTTAATAACCAAGCTCAAATTAACAAATCATGTATAAAAAAAATAAGTACAATAAAAAATATGAAATTGCTATCGACTTGCCTTTAAGAAACGATACGTAATGAGTTCACTAATACAACAAATATGTACCTACTTTTTTTCTTGTTACTTGCAAGATATTGTAGAATTTATGTGTATACATAATACTTACTAGTTTATTTGAGTACTACATTTCTCATGTTAACGTTTGTAGTATTTAAGAATGACGTGTATTTCTCATATTAAGTGAATTGTATTCTTTTTGAGAAATAAATGTCTTATGCCGTAATATTCTCATAGACAGTTCTTATTTCTACCAACTTTTTTTAGTTATACATTAGACGTTCGTATTCAAATGCCACTCAAGTAATAGAATAACTTGCTTTTAAAATGAGCCTTCTCGAAGAATTAGAGAGTTGGTTTATTATACTTAAATAAAATTAGGGTCTAAATTACATTCAGGCTGGGTGTGTGTTTATTTAAAAATGTTAATGATATAAATGAGTAGGAATTATTTATTGCAATTACTCAAGTAACATTCTAGTTTTAAATAAATGAAAAGTGCTAAATTCTTCATTAATTTGCAATATATCGCAGATTACCCCTTTTTTATTTTAATTTCTTACAATCCATCCGAAGATTGTCTAGTATAGTAGATATCGCTGTTAGCGATAAATCCGCTATTGCACCCATAGGTGTAAGTTATTTTAAAAGTTTTATTTTTATTCTTTATTGTACACTAAAACAATAGTTTTGGTGTACAATAAAGTTTATTCTATTCTATATATACACCGTTAAATTTTGATCGTTTTAATCCCGTGGAGGGTTGATCCGGTACATGAAACACTATCGATTTGTGAAGATAAAATTAAAAAATAAAGTGTCGTTTTTTTATAAAAGTCGTATTAATTTATGCATGTACGAAATTAATTCATTTAAGATAACGTCAGCTGAGCGAGTTCAATTATCTGTAGGTAGTAGTCGGCGTTGCGTAATAATTACCTATAGGTCATTGAACTCACTCAGCTGACGTTTTCTTAAAGAAATTAATTGCTGTTTATCATAAATCTTAAGAGGTTGAGAGTTGAAATTTTCACATAATGTGATTACAAATATCAACAAAATTAAAAGAATATAATTAAAAGGATAACGTTATTTTGTCGGTATCTTTGCTCGACTTTAATATTATGATATGAAACCCTTCGTGTTATTCATCTTTGCCTGGAACTCAATTAGGATAAAACAAATAAATATTTATCAATTCAGTCATTTTCAAATGATACTCTTGCCACATGTAATTTTTACATTTATAGGTAAATTTTTATTTATGGAGTAAGCAAACTTACTTGGCCAAACTGGCCAACTTCCAAGCTTACCTTCGACAACAGTGAATCGTATTTCTTACAATTTATAGGTAACTCCGGAAAATTGTATAATCCGTTAGTTTATAATAAATCTCGTAAAATTATAAACTCGAACGAAGTACCAAAGAGGCCTCTATGGTGTTTCAGGCCAAAGACGGACATCAAATATTATAGTGGCGCACTTATTGTTTATTATAGTGGCGCTCATTTGGAACTAAGGGAATACATATTTTTTTATGGCAAAATATTAATGAACAAAGTATTTTTTCTCTAGTCAATTGTCCGCTCATGGCCTCAAATGGGCAATCCCCTTTTGATTGGTTTCACCGAAAACTTATTCAAATATTACGGAGTTTAAAATAATCCGGTGACATTGAATAATACTAAACCAACAAGCATAATTAAAATAAAGCTTGACCCATAAAATATCTAAATTATTCACGCATTTTATTTATTAATAACAAAGTCTTGTCCGTCTCCAACTCTCTTTGAAACAATTTTAATATTAATTCCTTTGACCTTGTAGCTCTGCGTACAAGGGATGGAATGCCGTTCTATGTCAGTTATTTCGCTTATTACACTGTTGGTCGGTTATTAGGTACTATCGCCGCCTCTTCAGAGAAGGCTTGGTGTGTACTGCTGACTTATAATCGAACACACTGAACTATCTATAACTATATATATAAAAAAAAAACTATCGCCTGTTGGTCTCGTAGTCATGAGCTCGATTCCTAAAAAAAAGTGAAGTTTCTTTAAGAAAATTGAAACATCTACGGTCCGGACTAAGCGTTTCGCCTTGTCATTTATACCGCATACATCGAAGTACTGGAACAGTTTGCCTGCTGCGGTCTTCACGTCTGGTTATAATTTAGATGTCTTCAAGGCTAGAGTGAATAGGCTCTTAATAAACTAGTGCGCCTCACCATCAACGATTGCATCACTGCTTACCATCAGGCGGGATCGCAGTCAAGTGTTAGTTTATAACAATTAAAAAAGTAAAAAATTTAAGAATACTCGATGCCCAATTGATGTTGCCAATCAAGACTTAATTTTCCAGACACATTTTGAGGCTAATAGCGTGGCGTGGGGCGAATTGGGCCACAAGGGTTTTATTTTATAATAGGCTAGTTGCCATAAAAAATGTAATTAGTCCGTCTTTTAGATTACTCAAAAATAAGGGACACGAATTTTTTTATTTATTATTTATATATTTAACAATTCATGTACACACTTAACTTATATAAGTAAAGAAGACAGAAACAGAAAAAATAGGTACATAGGTAATGCTTATTTCTAACGAAATCTCTTCCAGCATACCCGCGAAAGGAGAATTGGAAAAAAGAGAAGTAGCCACCGTGTGTAAAAGTGAAAGGATAAGAAACAAACAAAACAATTATTATAAGAATATACCTACCATATAAATATATATGTACTATCATAAATATAAACATACATATAATAGAATAAATATCGCAAAAAATACATACTGACCATATATACATTATATAATTATAAATACATACTAATAAGCAACTATGACGAAATAGAAAGATAGTGCTCTTTCACCCTTTTTTTGAAAACTGCAAGAGTATTTGTAAATTAAACCAAAAGCTTTTCACGGAAACGCCAACAGTAAAGTCATTAGACATACCCCAGCGAACGGCGAGTAATGGGTAGCTCGCTGTCTGACCGTCCGGTAACCGTCCAGACCGAGCCCAAGTCGTCGACGGTGCGCACTAATACCGCGCGCCTCAAAGAATTATCAGCAACCGTAGGGGCCTAGCAGGGCCGAAGCCTACTGGGGCCTATTTCTGAAAGGGAGGCTCGACCCCGGTATGAAAGGCAACGAAAGAACAGGCTGAGTATTTTAGTCAGTAAATGTCTAACACTATCTCCCGCTCCACCCAAGTGTGGGGAATGTGATCTGGATGATTTTTAGCCACCCAAAAAAAAAAACTTTGTCATACCTGATTTCTGGTTTAAGTATTTGAAGTTGAGCATTTGAGATGCTCTTAACTGAAAATACTCAATTCATAAACCCGCAGTAAGCCTAATACTGACCTATTTGAATTGAATCATTAAATTTTTAAAAGAAATAAAGCGTTGAATTCGGTCGCCATAACTTATATTATACAAACGAAGGGTATAGTGATTACAAGTACCACAATAAGGATATAGATCTGGCCTGACCATGGCCTGTTTATTGAGGCTTACAGCAGAAGGACAGAGAGCGCATGCCAACCGTATGATGTAATATGGGGAACTTCATAAAGGGGCCGTTCTCAAAAAAAAAGTATCAATTCATCTGGCATAAACATTTTGTTTGTTTATAAATATAGGTACAACAATGTTTTGCATAGATATTTATTTATATTACATTATATTTTACACAAATATTGTAAAGAGGTAAAGATTGTTTTTTTCAGTAATGTTTTTTGTTTGTAGGAGATAATCTCTTGAAATATTGGTAATTCTGAAAGCTGCTTCATTCCTGAGTGACATAGGGTTTTTTATCTTACACGGGCGAAACCATGAGCAATAGCTAGTTAATTATATTAAGCCAATTCTTTATTGTAGTCCTATTCTATAAGTTTTAGTAGTACAGTAAGGCCCCAAAAGTCCCTAGGAACGCTAAAGATTACATTGCTACGAACCGAGCGAGCGCGATACTTCCGTGCGTATGTGTGCGCATGTATGAGTATCCACATTCTACAGATAACACACACTATGGAACTGTCGTCGCACTGAGCTTAAAAACATTATTATTTTTCTGTTCTTACCATAGCATTGATAAAATTCGCGCAAATACGTCATGTGCTGGTAGCCGTGTAAACTAAGTGTTGGATTTGCAAATCACGTAACCCGAGTTCAAATCATGGTCGGTCCGTTGCAGTTATTTCTTACTTTGAAAATTCCCAATGTATATTGATATAGTTGTTTTTTTATATTTCTATGAAAAATACTATTGCATTTTTTGCACTAAATATTTGCAAATTACGAATGTGATCTATTAACCACAAGAAGAATCACATTCGTAATTTGCAATTATTTAGTTGTTACATCTTTTCGATGTTATAAGGTGGAAATAAAAAGACGTGTTTAATAAAAAAATTTATTCTTTATATTTACAAATTAAACATTTATGAGAATTGTGACGTCGAATTGTTACCTAGACAAAAAGTTATCTTGTAACCGTTATCTATGTTACGCGTAAGATTGTTTGTTGGAAGTATACCCACTTAGACCATTCATAATATGAATAACGTAACAATGAACGGATATTCAAATTTTAATAAAATAAAATATAGGTAATTGTTTATATCCAGTTATTTATTGAAAAGTGATATATGATTTGGACTTTGTAAACATTTTATTTTTGTGTAACGTCACAATGAATGTATTGAGGTCATAGCTTAATTGTTCATTTTCTTGACGAAAAGAAGATTGAAACTAAACCTCAATTTCTGTTAAAAGAACTTTAGTTCTCACAAGATCAATCAGATGAGATCAATTAGATGGGCCAATTAGATGAGAGAAATAAATTGATCTATAGTATTATGTTAAAACAGTGCGGGTAGAAGAATATAAAACGAAATAGACTCATGATTATTGTCAACAAAATTGATAGCGAGTTCACTGCATTCTTAAGATGAGGCGATAGCACAAGTTAAAAGATATAGCTGTTTTAAACGAAAGTAAACACAATATAATACAGTGTTTGTTAACAAATAATCACAGATATTAGTAGTAGTAGCATTTAGTTTAGTTAACATTAAACATTTAGTGCGAAAGGTAATCGTTCTTGTTTGTGCCTCTCTGTCAAGTACGGCTTTTTAGCAGGTTTTCTGTGATGCACGCCTTCAGCCTAAAGTGCACGGCGAACAGTATCCATAGAGGTGTCATATGATTCCGCAAAATGTCTCGTTGGTGCGAAACCATTCGTTTCGTATACGTCCACCATATGTCGTCGCTGCGCCTCGCTAATGAGCTTCGGTCTCCCACTTCTCTTTCGACTAGCAAGGCTACCTTCTTCCTCATATCTTTTTAGCCAAAGATTTACAGTCTTCTTCTTCTTCTTCCTTGCCTTATCCCTTTATTTGGGGTCGGCTCTCCTCGTCTTTAGGCGCCAGGATAGTCTATCCTGGGTTGTCTGTGCGTCCAGCTGAGCCCGTTCCAGATCTTCAGATACAAGATTTACAATATTTTTCTAAAATAAAAAAATATAAATATTAGGCAGCTATACCTACTTCACTTCATTTTCATTATATAAAATGTTAATAATCATAATTATTGAATATAATTTTAAAATAAAACTGCATTTATTAATCCAATAACCAATCCAATAAACCCAACGATTTACGTATTTCTCTTTTAAACCTCATAAAGATACGATGAATGGACTCATAAATGGCATACGTTTTAATTAGAAGATTAATTTGTAATAATGTTACAATTCATTAATAGCTATTATACTCACATTCAGTCCGGTTTCTTCAGATATTTGTGTTTTATTAAGACCACTATTATGCAGCCCAATGATAGTCGCCCTCACTTCAATACTAATATTAGCCTGCATTTTGCGAATATTACAATACTGTCAACCACACGTCACTAACCAACAACTACAACCAAAAGACAGTTCATTTCGGTCAAATTAAAACTCATGTCTACCTCGCAGAAATCTAATTCTTTATTTAGTTTTTTTGTGATCTACCTTTCTAACTCTAAGAAATGTGTGAACAAGTTAAAGAATAATTTAATAAATGTAATGCAAATACATAACTTCCAATCGGGTAAGAACTTACAAAAAGTCAATAATTGCGTGGGATTTGAACTTGCGGCACACTGATTTGCGCTTCAATCTGTGTGCCTATACCACTGGGCCATCTTGACTTATGCTAAGTTGATGAAATTGTGGATTTCAATCATTTTTTGGCGAAACTTGAAAATAAAAGGTCGTAAGTCAAACTAAACGTCAAACGAATACGTTTTAAGAATTCTTATCGACTTTTGGAAGTGATAGTACATATCTCATAAAATAAATCGATGATCCACTAATATTTTTGTTTGTCCTACTTTGCTGTAAAGCTATATAAAGACTGAAGTTCTGAATTTGCTACCCTTCTTGCGAGAGCTAAAGAAGATTTAGTCTATCTCTTGACTTGCCTAGTAACGATAAGCCTTTAATTTCGATTGGCTATTAACAAAAACAAGACGAGAGACAGTGGAATACAATGGCAACTAAATGAGAAAGCATTAAACTATTCTCTGCTCTTATTGTTAGGAGGCTAGTCATTGACTGGCCTGTTGGTCTAATGGTTAGTGGCCCTGACTATAGCAGTCAGGGCCGCAGGTCGTGGGTTCGATTCTCACCCAGGACAAATGTTTAGTTGATGAGCATGATCATGTATTTAGAAATATATAAGTATATTTATCAGTTGTCTAGTACTCATAACACAAGCTCTGCTTAGCTTGGGACTAGACGGCGTTGTGTGGTAGTTGTGGAATATTATTATTATTATTCTGAAGACATTACTACAGTAAAGTAGTAGCAGTAGTATAGTAAGTACTGATTTTAGTGTTCCTTACTTCAAAAGGAAAAATCGGAACCCCCATAGGATCACTTTGTTGTCGGTCTGTCTGTCAGTCTATCAAGACCTTTCATATATTCAGGTCTACGGTCCCTTCAAACCGTGAAAAAATCAACCTTCTAAATTAACAACAAAAAAAATGGTTGCCTGTAAAGTCGGTTTTACGGGCGAAGATTTTACGTGACAACGTCTTTTTCTCGGTAGAATATTTATTGATATGAATATAATTAAATTGCACAATAGGAACAAGGAATTGAATGAAAATAAGAATCCGATCATAGTTGAGTGGGAGAGAGACGCAAGGCATTCGGCGGGCCTCTCTCTCGTTCGGTGACTCATCGTAACGTTACCGAGCGTTACACTTTTTCATAAGTGACTCCCAGCCGCAACCTAATTTAAGACGTTGTCACGTCAAAACGATACCGACACTCTCAAGGGAATCAAAATTTATAGGCTACTTCACGTTAACCCAGAGTCCTGAAAGGAGACTGAAACGATTTCATACAATCTTGGGCCCAGGTGTAAGAAGATTTAAGTGGTGTCAATTAATAGCTTATATATTATCAAACTTTCACTGAAAATTCTGCGGATTTTGTCAATCTGAGAACAGAGATATAAGAGATTAAGTAAAAGTGAGGTTATGTTACAATCTTTAACTAACAGCTGATTCCTGAAGTGCAAAATGTGTTCTTTTGCAATAATAGATATTATATTTACTAGAAACTGTTTGAAAAATCATATGAATGAACGGGTTGTGTTGGTATGAAGTACGTGATGGGTTCGCGATGCAAGAGAGCGTCCGCAGCGGAGGCAAACATTACGGTGGCCTAGTAGTCTTCTTTGGTCATCAACTTATGGGCTTTGAGCCAAGTCCCAGCACGCTTGACAAACACAGTCACTACTGCTTACCTAAAAATGGAACATTTTTATCAATGTTTAGCTACATAAACAATACCTAATTAACTATTGTGTATTAGGGTATTATAATATTGTTTGATAAATTAATAATTCTTTGCCAGAACTGTAAACAATCTCCATAGCCCTTCTAATTAAATGTATTTTAAACCTGCCAGGATGGTAGCTGGTTAGATGAAGTTATATTTAGTTACAGATTGAGGTGTATTCCATTGCCGAATCACTGACAGAATTGTTTCATCGTGTAAGGGTCGTCAGCCCAGTGTATTGCAGTGAACAGTGGATATACCACAATTCACACAGCGATCCATAGTTTGAATAATATCCAATCCAGAAGCCGGCGGTAAAATCCAAAATAACAATTCCAAGTCAAACGTGTGAGCGATCTTCGGTGTCCAAGGTGAAAGCAAGGGTCGTACAAGGTAGGCAGGGTTAGAATCCGTAAAATCCAAAGCAGTGGTCGTGAAAAATGACGAATAATCGGAAAAGCACGCAAAACGCATCGGAAAACACGAAAAAAGTGAACAAACAAGAACAGTCGGCAACTGTCTAGTGTCAATGTCAGTCAGCTGTCATGTCAGTGACATAGACTAAAAATATAAGAGAGATTTGAATCGATATGAAATCGATGATCATTAATATTGGTGTTTCAGTAATTAATTGATATTTGATTTATTAATATGACTGTAGTTATATGCAATATGTTGCATATAAGTATATATAGTGCATTTAATTACTTTGAGTTAATTGTTTAGTGCAAAAGTTTTATTTTCATAACTGTCTAATCGATTACTCAATCGATAATCTTACGAAAACTGTCTTTTTCATATTTCTCCGCTTCCAGAATGAGAATTGAAGTGATTTTTCATATTCTTAGATAAAAAATATGACTAATTTTTTAGATCATATCTCAACTTGTTACATTTGGGCCCACCATTTTCCATCTCCTTTGGTATAAAGCAAAGTTTTATAGCATAAATTTTTTGTTACGTCACAAAAAAAAAATATCGGAAAATTTTTCGAAACTCCGTTCGGGAATTTAACTGTTTACATAAATGAGTTTGTACGGAATCTTTAGTGCGTGAGTCCGACTCACACTTGCCCAGTTTTTTGAAATTTTGTTCCCTTGCCACTTAGGTAGAATTTCCTCATTAAGCTAGACACATCTTCTTAAACTTAGCCCTTTTTTCGTTAGCTTTACCAACTCATTTTTCTAGTATAAGTATTTCAAAAATGTATTACAATATCTAAAATGTAAATAAACCATTATATTCTCCTTTAATAAATCCAATCCTATAATAAATATGCGTCCACTGTTGGACATAGGCCTTCCCCAAGTGTTCCTGCGCGTCTCGCATCCATCGGTTTCCCGCAACCTTCACCAGGTCATCGGACCACCATGTAGGAGGCCTTCCAAAAGCGTTTTTGAGAAAAAACCCAAAAAAAAAATTGTGGATTTATTCATTTATGTTACAGGGGTAATTCGCATTGAATAGCTGGATGAGTTTAATTGAAAAATAAGTGAGGCACATTGAATACCTAACTTAGTATATTTATCCACTGGCTTGCGGTAAAGACAGTATCAACGCGCCTTGTCTACCGGCTGGAGTTTTTGAGGATATCGTATGTATAATTAACACAACAATAACATTCACACAGACCAATTCCCAAGGTTACGCAAGCTTCAAGTCTACCATTATTTTATATGGAACGACAGTTCCAGTCTAACTAAATGCGGCTAAATACCCGTGTTTTAAGTGGAGTTACTGAGTACTCCAACAACTCCAGTTACTGGGCAATATCGTACTCCTCGGATAGACTGATGCTCAGTGTATCAGGTGTAGTACCCGTAACGACTGTCAAAAATTTACGAATTACAATCAGGATCTAACGACTTTACAAGCTTTTCAGGGTACAGGTGTCAGGTCAGTAATATCTTACATAAAGTTAAAAAAGTACATATGAATTGTAATCGCAACCTCGTGCATACGTTTGAAGTTTTCTACTTTGTAGATTATCAACTTGGCTTAGTCCACTTTTTTTTACGGTGGGAATATCATCCTATGACAACCCCTGCTCTTGGGCAGAGCGGGAGATAGTATCAGACTCTTACTGACTAAACGACCCACCCTGTTCGTTCTAGCCTTCATACCGGGGCTCGAATTCACTTTCGGATATGCCTGGCCCCAATAGGCTTCGACCCGGCTGGGTCCCTACTGTTGCTAACTCCTTGAGGCGCGCGGGAACAGTGCGCGCCGTCGACGACTTGGGCTTGGTCTGAACAGTTACCGGACGGCCGGACAGCGAGCTACCCATTGCTGACTGTCCGCAAGCCTGCGCCTACGGTGGCCGGAAATCGGGATAAGAATCCCGGCGGCGGCGGCGAGAACGCCGTTGCCTGATGCGGTCGGCCTCCTCGTTTTGCGAGCATCATGCTTCGCAAAAGTCGGCGACCGCATGCCACTCCTCCTCGCTCCGGACCATGGCCATAACCAAGGCCCGGGGCTTAGTCCTCTGGAGAGTGACCACGTACTGGAATACGCAGCATTGGAAAGCCTCCACCTGATGAGGGTTGTGGTAATCCGATAGATGCGAAAATCACAGGACTGGTCGTAATGGCGACTTTTGGAGAACACAAATCCAACGATAAAGAGGTCTCACCTAAATCTTATCTATATAATTACGTATATACAATATCCCTAACCTATTCATCATTTCAATCTGAAATGATGAATAGTTATTTCTAAACAAGCAAATTGTCGAACACATCGTTACTTTCCATCAGGTGAGATAGTGGTCAAGCGCGAGCCTATAAATAATTAAAAAAGAAAATGAAAAAGCAAATTATTTAAAAAAATACTAAGAAAACATTATTTTGATGCCTTTAATTACAATTACGTAATAACGTTCTCTTTAAATACTATCTACACCATTTATACTAAATAACGACACGATTATTTAGTATAAATGGTGATGTTGAACCTTTTATTTAGGTCTACGTCCTAATTATGATAAAACGTCGGCGAGACGTAGTGAGATAATGATATAATTAACACAGAACCTTATCTTGTAATTACTTAACTCATCTATTAAGTAACGACTATGTTTGTGGGTATATTGTACTGTACGGACATGTACACCCGTATAATCAAATTACTGTTTAGGTGTTAATAAACCTGAGCATTCACTTGTAACAGAACATTGAGCATTTGTCGTTTTTATATTTGTCGACCCGCCGAGCCAAGCATAGAGCTAAATATTGCTGCGAATATTTTCATGAGCATTCTAGCGACCGCTAAAATTCGAAGCAAATTTACTGTCCTTCGCTAGAATGCTCGCCAGAACGCTTGATAGAATGCTCGCTAAAACACTCTCGTTATTTTTCTGTAATGTGGTGTTCACTTAAATCACTAGTTAGGATTTAGGTTTATAGTAACAACAACAACAACAACAGGCCAGTGTGCTGATCATGATAGCTGACAGGCTCGACTGTCCTTATATAAGGCGCTGCAGTGACTTGCATGTTACCTATAGTCGTGAGTGATGTATAAATTAATTTGATTGTATGTTGGTGTCACGTTTTGTGTTATGTTTGTGTGTTTTGTAATTATGAGTCTTAGTTACTTGCTCAAATAAATGATGATGATAGTAAATGAAACAACCAAATTGTCAGTAAGCAGGCAAACCATAGGAGTGACGTCTAGTCGAGGGCCCGGTGGGATTGCAACTAAAGTGACGTCCTACTTGACTTGTCCCACTTTTAATGTTTTATACGTGTTTTAGATATAAGTTTTTCTTTGTTATGTTTTGTATGTACAATAAAGTATATAATAAATAAATAATGTGTTTACCACATGTAAAATTTGCAAGAATGCTCATTATATTACAAGTGAATGCTCAAGTTTATCTGCAGCTTATGTTTTTACTTCTACACGCTTAAATTGGCTGAAAAGATGTCAATAAAACTTGGTACACGAGTAGACCATGTACTTAAATGACAGTTTATAATTAACTAGCTGTCCGCCCGCGACTTCGTCCGCGTGTACTTCGGTTATCGCACTCTAAACGTGTTTTCCCGTAGGAATAAGATGTTTTTCCAGGATAAAAAGTAGCCTATGGTCTTTTCCATGTTAAAGGCTATATGCATGCCAAATTACACCAAAATCCGTTCAGCTGTTTTTGCATGATTAAGTAACAAACATCCAAATATCCAAACATCGACACTCGCATTTATAATATTAGTTAGGATTTAATAACTAGTTTTTGCCCCAGGCGTCGCCCGCGAAAGCTAGTTATGAAATAAATACCAGTCTACTCAAGAAGTATCGCGTTGATCAGTGACTGGGTTTTTGGAGTTTGATAGGCAATCACTCCATATAAAATACGAGTTTTCAACAGCATTCGATGCATTGAATTAAAATTCGAAACTGGTTAGTCAGAAAGACTTTACATAAAACTACTGCCCGCGGCTTCGCCTGAATACATAAAATTCAGCCAATGTCACTCAGGAATAAAGCAGCTTTCTATCGGTGAAAACATTTTAGCAATCAGGCCAGTGCTTTCAAGGCCAAAAAAAAAAACAATATTTACCTCTTTATACGAGTAATACTAATATGGATACTGTAATAGATTATTTTCTGCCCCTGAAAAACTCTTGAATTTTATTAAATCTTTCATCAAGTTTTTTTTTTGTTTTTATTTTTTTTCGTTTGTATGTGTTAATCTCTGGAAGTACTGATCAGATTGCTAAAATTTTCTCACTGTTAGAAAGCTGCTTTATTCTTGAGAGGCTTAAGCTATATTTCATGTAGGCGAACGAAGTCGTGATCAAAAGCTATATAAAAAATAAATGTTTTGAAAGTAAAATTATAATTATGTTCGTACTTTAGTAATTTGTATAAGTAAGTGGCACTCATCCTTTTATTGAATATAAAAGGACTTGAGAGAGAAATATTTAGACAAATAACATTTCATCTTTGAGTCTCAAAATCTTAAGATTTATATTTAGTTTAAATGTATAACTTTCAAAGGAAAACGAGCGTCTATTTACCACGGGTAAATCTTGTGATCAGAAGACATACACAGTCGTTCAAAAGTAACTATAGCAACACGACCGCCCCTTTCAATGTATACTTACAAAGAAATCAACGTTTCATAGAACCTAAAATTAAGTTTAAAAGGCCGTATATATGACAAACTCATCGTTATCATCATCATTTCAGCTTATGGATGTCCTCTGTTTTTTTAAGCTATTGCATAGCTTCTATCGCGGGCCTTGAGCGTGGAGACCGAATCCAGAAATTCCGTAACGAAAATAACCTAACACCCTTGTTTTTTGAGCGTGGTGACCGATAAGAAAACAAATGAGTGAACAATCAATCAAAATTAAATTCAATGTGTGAAAGTGTAACTTCAATTAATATCAAAGAAAAAAAAACAAAGGAAAAAAAATACTGCATAAATAAAATAAATAAATAATTATAATTGCATAAGTTGATAAAAATGCTATGCAATAGCTTTACCGCGGCAGTCCCCGAGCGCCACACGTCTTTTTTTTACATAAACCAGTGCTTGACCTCTATCCTACCTGATGGTAAGCAATCGTCGATAAAGAGGCGCACTAGTTTGTTAAGAGCATATTCACTCTAGCCGCAGCTAACCGCAGCAGGCAAATTGCTCTAGTCCTTCGATGTACGAGAAGCGAAACGCTTAGTCCGAACCGTTGAAGTTTCAACAACATAAGGGTGACTCGCCGTACGTCGGGTTGTCCGATGGTAGAAAGGAGATGGCGGAATCAAGTCTTGCAATTCCCGCGTACTCTCACCGAAATTAACAAGCTTTTAATGAAAATATGTTTTTATAGCAAGCTTTTATAGCGGTATAATACCTATGTAATTAATACTTTCTCGTCAAGACAAATCATACGAGCCCAAACTCGATGGGGTTGTGTCGTTTAACTATCAAGTTCCTATAGCCACCTTCCGGTTCCATCATCAGATCAGCTCCATTTTAAAATAATTTTGCATTGTCAGCTGATTTACACTTGCATGCAAAATTTCAGCACAAGGCACCAAAGTAACCGGGAAGTGGATCAAATTTAATTTGCAAGATTTGAATACAGACAAAAATCGGGTCAGGTGAAACTAATTAAAAGCTTGTAAAATAGCAAAAGGCTGCCTACCGTACGCTTGTGCTCGAGGCTTTGTAGATTGGATTTAACCAAATCTCTATTGGACATAAACCTTCCCCGAGTGTCGCCACAAAGAACATACCTACGCATTTTACATTAGTCAGATTCCCACCGCCCTCATCAAGTCAATCGCTCTAACTTGTGGGAGGCTTTCCAAACATTTGGCTCCAACGGCCATCTGTTCTGTGAAAAATGTGACCTGTTTACAGCCACTTAAATTTACCTTGAGAAAAAAAAAACACGGAATAGCTTTTTGGAACCTTCAATTTTGTAAACATGTATAGAATTTTTCAAATTGTCAAAAGTTTTTTTTTATAATTCCCTTTAACAGACATCTGTAATAAAAAATAAATTGTACGGTTATTTGGACGAGTCCATTTTATCCCATTTCGTCCAACCAGTCATACGTAGTCAGTAACGGGGTATGTTACTGACTACGTATGACTGGTACTTACAAAATTAAAACATTCATTTTAAGCAATTTACAGCGATGTGAACAAAGCAACAAGAGCAGTAGTGGCCGAGTGATAACGGCCTGTCTTACGAGTTGTAGGTCGCGAGTTTAAACCCAACCAGGCGCATTACTTTGTGTAATTTATTTCATCACCACTGCTCTCAAAACGGTGAAAGAAAACCTCGTGAGGAAACCGGCATGTCCTAGAACCAAAAATTCGAAGAGTGACATATTTATATCAACCCGCACTGAGCCCGCGTGGTGGATACGGCCCATTCCCTCTCCTAAAGAGGAGGCCTGAGTCCCAGCAGTGGGAACATTATAAGGCCGACTCTGATAAGCTATAAACAATACAACACAAGTTTAATTTGCGTCATACTTGTAAACTAACCAGATCGACTCAAACAAGCACCAAATTTTAAAAACGTGTCCTAGTTTTGCAAATGGGACACATTACAGACTGGGGAATGTAAACCTTAGTATAATTTGGTAAACCAAGCAAGGTTTACCAAATTATAATAAGGTTGCTTTAATAAAATTATTTATTTATTTAACCTTTCAATCGTGGAAATTACAGACACAATAGAAAGACAATAGGTACGCGAACGCCAGCATTCGCTTGGGGTTTAATGAATTAATTCGTTTATGGGGGCGGCCATATGAGGTATTTTCGGGATACTCGAGCGCGTCAGAAAATCATATGGGGAGAAATCTTGCTCCATGTAATATTTTTTTTTTTTTTTCATTTTGTGTAACACGTAATGTAAATAAATTTGTGTGTGCAGCAGTAAGCAATAGCCACGTTACACATGTCCGTGACTTACAAATCAATGTAATTAAAGCATTAATGGTCCAACACAATGCCAATTGATTTCTGTGACATACTGTAAACATGTCAATAGGTAGGGTTGCCTTTAAATCGATTCATAAGCTTGTAGGTAATATTATCGACCAGTTCTGAATAAAACATACATACTAAGGCTATTGGGCCTCTCCGTTCGATTTCAGACGCTTTTGTTCAGGACTAACATAGATATGATTTCTGGGTTTTATTGATTGATTTTGGGGTTTTCTATTTAAGTTTTTATGTGTACAAGTTTATATGGTGTTATTTAACATCGATTTCTGTTCTGACGACACAATGGGAATACGAAAAATAAACTGGCTGGTCCAGAATGGACAAGAATATCAAAAAACCGAATAGAATGGAAAGTCTTAGAGGAGGCCTTTGTCAAAGAAGAAGCTAAACCCGTTGCCGATAAATAAATAAAAAAGACTTGTGGCACTCGGGGACTGCCGCGGTAAAGCTATTGCATAGTATTTTTATCAACTTATGCAATTATAATTATTTATTTATTTTATTTATGCAGTATTTTTTTTCCTTTGTTTTTTTATCTTTGATATTAATTGAAGTTACACTTTCACACACTGAATTGAATTTGCTTGATTGTTCACTCATTTGTTTTCTTATCGGTCACCACGCTCAAAAAACAAATGAGCTGGGGGTGTTAGGTTATTTTCGTTACGGAATTTCTGGATTCGGTCTCCACGCTCAAGGCCCGCGATAGAAGCTATGCAATAGCTTAAAAAATGTGTAAAAAATTAATACAGGCTGTTTTTTTTTTTGTTTTACCTGTTTTCTGTATTTACCAGATTTTTGCAGTACTCAAAACTGACCAAGAAGTATGACTAGATGTAAGAACGTAAACGAACACCCATCACATCATAATTTTTTTTACACATCAGCCCATTTACATAAAATTAACAATAATTGTAACATTCTGTAGAAATCAGTATGATACGATTTCAAAACTTTATGAAACGTTAACTAACCAAAACCTAGCTCAACGAGAGATGGATGACATCTCTCGTTGAACTAGGTTTTGGTTAGTTAAACTAATTACCGAAGAAACTTTAAATAATGTTACCAATTTTGTTTATGTACAAAAGAATACCACATACCTATTGGTAGAAACTAGCATACATTACCAATGATTACATTATTTATTGTCACTGCTTTCTTCATGAAAAAAAAGCATCAGCTGATATAAACTTATGCAGGTATATGTATCCTGCAGTTTTATTAGTAAGCATTTTAGGATCTTGAGGTTTTAACATTCTTTGTAGTGAATAAAAAGTCGTAAAGTGTATGTATAACACGATGTTTTAACCAGATTTGTCCTCAAAAATAGGTAAATACATTAAAGCAAAGAGATGTCTATAGGATATTAATGTCACATAATAGAAAAAAAAAATGTAAGGTATTTGTCTTAGATACTTTGCCACCGAGGCCGACCTAAGTAGACAAGACAACCTAGACGCCTACCACAAGGGTTGGTTTGAAGTGGCTCGAGAAAGGAATACCTGGAAACAATTTGGGGGAGACCTTGGTCCGGTAGTGAAAAAATATAGGCAATACTATCTAGAATAGCAAACTATCCTAACACTGAATTTGAAAGTGTCAAATAATTCTGATACGTTTCGATTATAAATCTTAGTTCCTTGTTATGAGTAGTATCTAATAACGTCAACATCTAACAAATTATGAGAAAAACAGGAACAAAACTGTTTAATACGGTGTTTATATGATTTTCGGCAACAATTAATATTAAGACATTTAATGAGATAATTTTTCATTCTTCACAATGTGTATAAACTATGATTACTTTTTATCTTTGAGTATGGATTAGGTTTGGGTAACTCCAGACACATCTATATCTTCGGATATATATCCATAAGCGGACACATATCAACTCCTCCCCTTTTTTAGAATTCTATATATCCTATATCCAAGTAATTCCGACCCACTCAGAGTTCCAACCGAAACCGAACTGAATGAATGCAAGTCTATCCGAACCGAACGCAGCGATGAACGACACTAACACTTGGGTGTGTTTGTGACTTTAAAAGTTAAATAAAAAAGCGCTGAAGAAAATAAACCTATTAGACGCACCCAATAAATATCGGAGTTTGCATCTGATAGAGGATAGCATTAAGGATAAAAATGATAAAATGTTGCTGATTTTTAAATATGCCTATGAAATGTTTTAATTTTATAGTCAATCCTAAGCCTGTTATGTATGCGCATTTCGCGGATATATCAATCTTGAGCTACATTTGGAATTATTTAGAATGCCTCATTCTGTGGATCTATTTATTAGTCGGAATTATCTATAAAGCGCTCCCTAAAGTTACTTCACTCCCGGATATATTAAGCGGATATGGATATATTAATCGGATATATATCTTTACTTGGAGTGTTATACTACATATCCAATCTTTTAACGGATATAGTTCGCCCATGCCTAGTATAGATTAACCGCAACAATTAAAAACATCAGTTCACCAGTAGTTACTATTTTTATATACTTGTATAGGTATATTGGAGCAGTCGACCAATGATATTAGTAACAACAGTAAATCATCAAAAAGACAGTTTAGCCATGGTATCATTTATTGTACATAGGATTAAGAAGTGTAATTCCCTGCCGTGGTCTGCTTTTCCTGATAGCTACAATCTTAGAGTGTTTAAGTCAAGAGTGAAGAGGTTACTTCTTACATTGACCACATCATCGTTTATCATCAGTGGTCAAACGCGAGCCTATCAATACGCGAATGTTTTTAGTTTCAAATGTTCTTTTTTCACTGACATACACATTTGGAACGGTATGATGAAATAATTTTATTCCAATGTAATAAGAATCACCACAGTATATTTTGTAGTCTATAAACCTATTCTAGACTTGGTAGAGAGAGAGAGGGAGGCAAAGAAAAGATGCATGGATTGCGTGAAGAGCGATATGAAAGAAAAGGAACTGATAGCATAATGAGTGACAGGGTAGAGTGGAAGAAAAAAACGTGCTGCGCTGACCCCAAATAAGATGCGACAAGGGCAGGACGAAGAAGAAACCTATTCTAGACATAATCACAAAGTTTACTTCTATTCTATCCAGATTATCTTAACGGCTTATCTTTGGTATAAATTTTAAAGCATTTGCTTTGACGTAAGTCTCCTTGCACTTAATATTCCTAAATGTAAAAGTTATAAAGTCAAGGGGGGGTATAGAAATAACTTGAACTATAAAAGTTTTATATACCCCAATAATGAATAGAAATTAATGATAAAATTGCGTGCTTTTATATATTATTCGTAAATTGTGCGTGTTAGATTACGTGAGGTTTCGACAAGAATCTCCAACCGTAATTGTTGAGCTTGATATAAGTCAAGTTAATTAAACTGTTGGGTATATTGTTGCTAGGCTGTTAGTCCGTGGGTGTAAAAATCCAAAAATCTTTTTTTTTTATTCACTTATAAATTTTCAACACATTAAGTAAAGCAAATCTATTTTGAAGTTTCATTAAATAATAAATGTCCACTTACATTTACTGTCCGTTTCAATCTTCGCTTCATATCTCAGTAAATTCAAAAATTCCACACTCATTTTATTTGAACCATTTAAGTTACCAACAACTAAAAAGTTTTATTTTTCAACTTATTGCAACAAAACTTCACTTAACTATAGTTAAAATATTTAACTTGTTTTCAAATTTAAATTTTTAAACTATTTTTTTTTTATCACAAACATACTACACAGAATTTTGTCGTATTAAATCTCGTAGCGCGCGGCTACGGAGCGTAGCGTGTGGCTACGCCGGCCTACGACGTAGCACTGGCATAGCGAAGCAGATCGCGCGACTGGTTGGATGAAATAAAATGTTGTATTATTTTATTTAAATTTAGAATAACCGGAGCTGTCACTTTTGTCATCGCTATCTGACAGAGATGAGATTTTTTTTATAACTTTAAATAGAGAATTTTGCCTGTTTTTTTTAGGATTTGTTGTTTTGTTAAAAAGGTCTCAAAAGACACTTGCTCTTAAATCTTTCAACACATAATTTCACCTTATCTTATCTTATTTAATCTTTCGAATTGGAATTAAATTACAAGGCTTAAGGAAGAAGGTAGGGTGGATATTAGAAACGAAAGCCGGATACTAAGAGTAGACAGAGAAATATTACGGGGTCGGCCTAACTAGGAGTATCGTATGTCGCTGATTCAAATTACTAATGGACTTGCCCTGTTCGACTTTGATAAGGTTACATAAAGCTTTGTAGTTCTCGGCACAGATAATGGAATGTAAGACCTTGTTCCGTTTCGATGGATGTCATATAATAATATCCCGTTTTTAGGGTTCCGTACCTCAAAAAAAAACGGAACCCTTAGAGGATCACTTTGTTGTCCATCCGTCTGACTGTCTGTCCGTCTATCTGTCTGTCTGTCTGCCTGTCTGTCTGTTTGTCTGTCTGTCGGTCAAGACACTTTATCTCGAGAACGCGTAGAGGTATCGAGATGAAATTAAAACCATATACTCAAGTTTACAATCTCTTCGAGCTGTGAAAAAATCAAACTTCTATGTTAACAAATAAAAAAGATGCGGCCGTTTATGTCGCAAAAAAATGAATATTTTGATCCCCTCAAAGATCGAAATGGATGGATGCGGGACGCACAGAAATGTTCGGTGTGGTGACGCTTGGGGGAGGCTAATGTCCAACAGTGGACGTGCATCGGCTGAAATGATGATGATGAAGATCAAAATTCAGAAGTTACTTTCCATTGACCCAGAATCCTGAAATTTGGTACAAAGCAAGGTGCTTATAGCACAGGTATAGGAAAAATTTGTTGTTACCTACGTCACAATTTTTTTTTTGCAATTCCATTCGGGAATTGTAGTTTGCACGGAATCCTCAGTGTGCAAGTCCGACTCGCACAGGCCCTTTTTTTTTTTAATAGTTTTCTGCTTTGACCTGGTGTGGTAAAGGGATTGCTAGAAAAACTCGGCTCTTGTCCATTAGTGGGAATACTGTCCCAAAAAAAGCTGTATCTGACTGTGAAGTATGAGTATATTTTGTTTATCAAGTTTCGACCGACAAACCGCCATATTACTCACCCCCCACCACGTGATAATTTATAGCTGTCCTTTCTCCAAATCTATATATGTACCAAATTTCATTAAAATCGGTTCAGCGGTTTGAAAGCGTATTAGACAGAGTTACTTTCGCATTTAAAATATTAGTATGGATTACGAATAATGGTAGATATTATATATTTTATTAGTGTCAACAAAATGTAGGCGGTCTCCATCAATATTTAAATAAGTCATTACACCTAATTGTCGCCTGACATTCAAAATGTCATTGGCACTGATAGAAAGGCTTGAAGTAATCAATTTTAATTTTGACTATTAATGGGCGTACTAATGATAATTTATATTTTTTTTAAACAATTGCTTTAGAACTATTTGTTTATAGCATCTATATGTATTTTATAAAACCGCATCTCAACAGTCTATCAATAACAGTCATAATCGAAACATCCAAAATTGTTATTACATAAATCGAAACAAATACGACGAATTAAAATAATAATGTATTATATTTAGCCTATACTGTCCGGATATGGTAAGTTCGGGAGGTTCCTGCACCGGATTCGTGCGGAAGTTACGCCTGGATGTCGCCACTGTACGGAACGCCAGCGGCGGCGATCTCTCGCGCCGAGCCTTGGTACAGGCCATGGTTCGGAGCGAGGAGGAGTGGCAGGTAGCCACCTTCTTTTGCGAAGCAGCAGTACTAGTAAAGTAGGAGGCCGACCGCATCAGGCAATGGTGCTCGCAGCGCCCCAGCCGCCGCCGGGATTCCTATACCGATTTCCGTCCACCGTAGGCGCGGGCTTGCGGACAGCGAGCAATGGGTAGCTCGCTGTCCGACCGTCCGTTAACTGTCCGGAACAAGCCCAAGTCGTCGACGGCGCGCACTGTTCCCGTGCACCTCAAGGAGTTATTAGCGACAGCAGGGGCCCAGCTAGGTCGAAGCCTACTGTGGCCAGGGTTAGTTCCGAACGGTAGCTCGGCCCCGGTATGAAAGGCAAGAAGGAACGGGGTGGGTTTTTTAGTCAGTAAGAGTTTGACAATATCTCCCGTTTTAGCAATAAAAAAAGAAAAAACAGCCTGTACTGTCCCACAGTTGAGAAAAGGCCTCCTTTATTTCTGACAAAATTGGTAAGAAGTGGCTCAGAGCTGAGAATAAGGGATGGAATGGAGATTTATTGCAAGGAAGAATGACTAATAAAACTTCGATACTCATGAATCCTTACATAATTATTATAAAATAAACTGCTCACCACATCTGTCTGTCTGTATATCTGACGGTTCACCATAAACTCAAAAGCTCATCATCTTCATAATTACTGCATAAAGAAGTACATTGTCGGACATAGGCCTCCCCAAGTGTCACCATAACGAACAGTCCTGAAGGTCGCGCTCCTTCTTTTTTATCTCATAAACTACTGAACGAAATTTCATGCGGATTCCACCAATACACAGTTATTCAGGAGAACGGTTTAGGTGTAATGAATATTATTAGTAAAAAGCCGAGAATTTTAACTAAGATTTCTAATACCCGTGCAAAACTGGGGCAATTTGCTAGTGAAATATAATAAAAAAAAAAATTGTGTGAAAAAAGCAACATTATCAGCACATAATATTGATAAGATTGAGCCGTTAGCAATTATCAGCAATGACATTCACAAAATTCGAAGCCAGTGCAAAAAAAAAACTACAAAAAAAATCAATTGACATTTATCGATGAACAGTCCGTTATATTTTCCTTCGACAAGCTTATAAATGATGCAAGCAGTAACAGCCGGTTGCACCACGCTAATAACGTAGATTAATGACCAGGTTAATATTTTATAAAGAGTTTGCCGTTTTGACGTGTTTGAGCAATGGGTCACTGCGCTTCTTAATGTTCGTATGAACGGTAAAGAAAGGTCATTTCATAATATTTACACGAAGGCTTTAAAGTGAAGAGTGAATAAGTTACTTCTAGGCAAGCGTGCTTCATTGTTGACTGCGTCATTGCTTAGCCATCAGGGGAGGTAACGGTCAAGTGAGAACAACAATTAAAAAGAAATTATGATAAACTTACCATATACATTTTTTTTTTAAACACAAAGTTTGACTCTTATGATTTAAGCATTTATAATAACATGAAATACTTGTTTTTTGTTTTACTAACATTAAACTTTAAAGCAGACTCACCACTACTTCCAATAATGTATCGTAGTAAAACTTTTTACTACCCTGTATCCGCAGGGAAAAAGATGAGTGATCTAATCTGAGTCTAGTAATCCCAGATTAATAAAAATAGCAATATAACTTTAACCGCCGGCTATAAAGAAGTTATGGTGCCAACGATCGCCAAACTTCTGATTAATTAAACTTCTATAGTATGAGACAACTTAAGTGTTTAGCTGAAATGAGTTCACTATGCGTGAAGATTTTTAAGGTTCTGTAAATATTATGAATTTTCACTAATATTTAGGTGCTCTGGTTAGTGTTTTGTTCAAGTAAAAATATTCATATTTTTTTTTTTTTATTAATCTTAAGGCTTGCGTTTGACCACTATCTCACCTGATGGTAAGCGATGATGTGGTCGACGATGAAGCACGCTTGCCTAGAAGAAACCTATTCACTCTCGACTTAAAGACTCCTAACATTTGTTATAGTATATGCAAATTCCAAAACACCTGTCTAGTATTTTCATTGTCTAGAATTTATGTTTAAAATTTCAAAACTGTATTATGTTAAATCACAAAGGTTGGGTTAGGCTTGTTATGTCAACAAAAACATAATCACCGAGCCATCTAGGTGACTAAGGGGTGGTTTTGCTTCCGCACCCAGCTTTGCGCTGGCGTTTAATGCCCGCTATGACCTACTGTGACCTGTTTTTTACTTAGTCTCAGTGGTGTCAAACTTGTGACCTTTTTAAAATATTTTTGAGAATAATAATATAACGGGTGCCGTCAGATGGGACTGGTCATCTCTTAGCTGCCAGTAGCTTAATTCAGTTTCTATCTTTTAATTATTTTACATTTCTATTTCATTATCGACATTGTGTTCACATGATAGAAGCAACAAGTAATATGTAACCAAGCATTATATGTAACACATAATATGATTTAAAAGAGTGTCCATGGAGTTTCTTGCACGTTCTTCTCCATAGAGACCTACTCTTTGGAACGTGCAATTTAGCTTCACTTTTCTTGGACTGACCGACATTTGACTATTCAAAAGTGCCTGTAAATGGTCTATTTGAAATAAATGCTTTGATTTGATTTGATTTGATTAACATGGTGTTAAAAGTTATTGGAATCCATTCAATTAATTATTGATTCTGAAAAAACTATCCGTATAAACTAAAAGTAGTGTTATATTTTTTTAAAGGAATAGTTATAGTATACGTGCTTTTACACTCTGTGTGCCATAAGAAAATATTTTTCTTTGGCCTACTATCCGTGTATACATGTATTCGTACTCTATAACGGCTTTACCTTCCTTCGTCAGATAGAACAACCATAATCAATAGACAATACCCTTTTTTTAGGGCAAGATACCATCAATTTGACAGGCCTGTTGGTCTAGTGGTTAGTGACCCTGACTGCAATGCCGGAGGTCATGGGTTCGATTCCCACCCAGGACAAATGTTTGTGTGATGAGCACGTTCATTTGTTCTTTGTCTGGGTGTAATATATCTCTATTATGTAAATGTATGTATTTAGAAATACATAAGTATTTTTATCAAATGTCTAGTACCCATAACACAAGCTCTGCTTAGCTTGGGACTAGACGGCGCTGTGTGATAGTTGTGGAATATTATTATTATTATTCATTTCTCCCGCTCTGGATTACAAAAAATTTACTAACTAAAATTCGTCCGTGTAACCGAGTTTCTTTCATGGTTATAATTAACTACTCCATCATTGTGTGTGCCAAATAAACGTATTTTTTTTCTTTCTTTCATTATTTTAATGTCATTATTTATACTAAAACTTTCTTATGACGTTGTTTTTGCAATATTTTAATTTTAATTAAACCACAGTCACCTTAATTTCGCTAGTATGTTTTATTGTATAACTTTCATTTATTGATATGTTTATTTTAATTTCTGTAAAGCTTCTTTTTAAAACGTGACTGTGAGAACATAGTAGGTTCAGGGGTAAGTAAGTAAGGTAAGGTAAAAAAAAAAAAAGTTAGGGTACAAAGCTGACCAATCCACACTGTCCTCTCATATCTATTTTATTATAATGTAGAAATATTGTATAAAAAATATATTTTTTAAAGAGTACCCATGGAGTTTCTGGCCGCTTCTTCTCCATAAGAAATGACCAATTGGAACCGTGCGCTAGCTTTTGACGTTCTAAGTGCCCATACAGGCCTACGTGAAATAAATAATTTTGATCCTTTGAGAGATACTCTTTCGGAAAATCCCGAAGCTCTGGGATCAATACCAATACAATAATTAACGGCGAAACTTACTAGGTTAGTTTATGAAATTGTCCTCGAGCAATTCATACCCTACAAAGTTCCTTCGATCTAGTTAGTAATAACTTTGACAAGACAGCCATCAGCAGACATGCCAGAAGACTCCTGGAACTATGTATAAAGTTTCTACCAGAACCAGGAAGCTTGTCAGGTGTCCCCTAACTTTAGAAGGTCTCAGAATTGTGTTCAAAGGTGTAAGTTTGAAGGATAGTTTATTGTGTTAGTTAACTGATTATAAGGTTGATATTTCGCGTGACCCGAAAGCTGGCTATTACCTCGGACAGAGGATAAGTTTTGCCATACAGCGTGGCAATGCCACCAGTATTTTGGGCACAGTCGACAACGATGTGGAAGAGTTTAATGGCGCCACTTTTAAGTTTTTTAATTAGTTGTAATTAGATTTATATTATATTATTCATATATTATATAAATTATTTAGATTTAGAGAGAACTTTAAATCCATTTTCTTTGCGAAATATTGATGACATGTGCAATGTTCACTTTGAAGAATATTTAACCACCACTTTTATGTGTAAAAATGTTTCTAAAGATCCAAGTCGTTTCGAAGGAGTAGGAAAAAGTTGTGAATGTGATTTTGTGTATGTAATATTTTTTTAGACAAAAGTGTTAATCGCACGAAAAAATCAAGTGTTGATCATGAATTTATAATAAACATATATTTTTTTCGAACCTATTAACCTGACCGTTATCTAGTAGTAGGCTTCAGAAAGTCACTGTTTTATGGCACTTTTCGGGCGCTTGGGCCTTAACATAAGACCAGGGTGGCGATTCTTTTATTTATTTCCCTATTCATTGTGTCCTCTGGGAATATTATACATCATTTTATTTTTTAATTGGGTTGATTATTGTAAAATTAAAGACATCATTTTGTTTTAATTTATTTTCGTAGATCGAGATACAAATTCCTATAGTGTAATACGCATGCAAAAGCGTAGTACTACGCACATTTTCACAGACACATGATCAAACCCAGAGAAGAAATGTTATTCCAACATAATTGTAGGAGGATTCCGTTTACTGTTCAATATGGCCACTATTGAATAAAAAGACAGCAAATCATCGGCACCCAATAATTGATTTCCAGAGAATTGGCGCGCTCGACGAATAAACAGAAATAAAATCTAATATACTTGGTACTCATCTTGTTATTTTACGGCGAAGTGGAAATAAAACTTGGTCTGTATTTCGAGGTGTCAGTTTGTGGGTGTATTTTGTTCGTTAATGTATGGAAGTATGTTCTTTTATTTACAACAAAATTAAACAACAATACAAGGTGTAAGGAATAGCACCCATAGCCAAGTTGATAAATCTGCAATAGTTATATGCGACTAGCGTTATAGTCAAAAAGTAATCAAATGTATGGGGATGACATCATCTCAACGTTAATTCACATGGTCAGAACAAACTTGTCAGAACAAAATTTTCTAATTCGTAGCCAAGTTCACATCGTTCAAAATGATAGAATGAATTCCTACAACGTTTAACGCTACATCCTTTGATAAACAAACGCTACAAAATTGTAGAACGAGCGGCCGACTCAGGCGCGTCAACATGGCTACCCACTTATCGCTTTCTACAATTGTTGACACCGAAGCGTTACCGATTGGAGAACGGAATTCGACACGATTCGGTTGTAACTTGGCTAGGGGGGCAGGTCTTCGCAAACTTTAAGGACTTGCTCAGTAGACCAAACCGAACAACCTTCCACAAGATTTGTTTTCCGAAATCGAAAAAAAAATTGACCTCTTCATAAAAATTAAGAACTTGATTGGACAATTTGTATGGATAGACTGATTTTTGTTCAGTTTTGTCTTCTGTTTCGTTTTCTGCTTTCTAATGGCGTGCATGGAACACTACGTGCCATTGACAGATAGTTTTCTATCATTGGACAAAAAAATTAAAACTATCACAATGCCGATTCCCAAATCCAAATTATTTTTACAAAAATAATTCCTTATAGCCAGACTTTGAAGTTATGATTCACCACAGATTCAATATAGGTCCATAGTGTATGTTGAGATCTGTGACTATGATACAGACATAACTTCATACGCGGCAATTAACAGCTAACTTAAAATATCAAAGAAAATTCCATTTTTCTTTACATGTATATTACAGTGTTGATATTATTACTATATTAGATTTTACAATTATAACTAACCGGTACTGATCTACTGTTAGGCTAACGCTTCCCTCCAATCCTTCCAACGATTACCATTGCTCGCTTTTTCTTCTCTATACCCAAGAAAGACATCCTAGCTCTCTCATCTGTAGTCTCGCCATCTCCTTGCGCTTGGAACGTTATCTGTTAATTTAACACATAGTATGCTGCGCTCTATATCACGTTGCCAAGCCTTGAGTTTGGAGTTTTGGATGTTCGAATATATTTAACAAAATTTCAATAAATCCGACACCCATTTCCGATCAAACCAATTTATTACGATCATAACTCTTTAAAATCGGAGAAATATTATTTTAATAATTTATAGTCAATTCACACTTCACCGCAGATGTTTTACGCCACACATTTTCTCTTTTCTTTTTCTCATCATATAAAAAGGTTATCAACATTAAATTTTATAGAAGCAAAATGCAATCACAGTTCATAGCTTTTTCTACGGTATAAAACTCGTATGAAATGTAGAATGGAATGTAAGAATATAGAATTAATGGAAAAACAGGTCTTCAATTTTAATGAATTCAACGATATTCACCTACACTAATGTTATAAAGAGGTAAAGTTTATTTTTGGTTGTAGAAGTTAATCTCTGAAAGTACTGGTCCGGTTGTAAACATTTTTCACCAACAAAAAGCTGCTTTATTTATTTCTGAGTGACATCTACACTAGTATTATAAAGAGGAAAAGTTTTTTTGACGTGACAACGTCTTATAAATTGGTTTGCCGGGTGACACTTCAAGAAACTGCGTTACGCTCCGCTCACGTTATGCGCTCACAATGAGAGCGAGTGAGAGGCACGCGTCCCTTCCACTCGGGCATGGTTAGCCCGCCTAAGAGCGAGAGAGGCAGACATAAAAGTCGTTGTCACGTAAAACTTTCGCCCGTATACCGACTTTACAGGCAACCAATTTTTTTTTTTTGTTTAATGTTTTTTTGTTTGTAGGTGATAAATCTCTGGAAGTACTGGTCCGATTGTTAAATTTTTTTCACTGATAGAAAGCTGCTTTATTCTTAAGTGACATAGGCATTTTACGTACGCGGGCGAAGCTGCGGGCAAAAGCTAGTAGGCTATATTGTATGTATGCAGATGAAGCCACGGGCAATTCGAATATCACCTCAAAAGGTTTTAGCAAAACCGTTTGAGCCCAGCAGGGCCAAAGCCTACTGGGGCCATCGGTTGGCTTCTGAAAGGAAAACCCAGAGTCTTGGATCGTTTGGCAAAGAACAAATATAGAAGTGGGTTTTAGTCAGTAAAAGTCTGATAAGCCCTTCGATCCGTCCTAGACTGGGAGATGGTATTGAAAGATTTCTAGGAAAAAAAATACAACTGCCCGAAGTCATCTATCGGACAATGGCCCAAACTAGACGTAATAATAATCTGGCTGGAAGATTCTTCCTTTTCAATGGAGGTGTGCTCTGTTCCTCTTTCACCTCCTACCTCAAAAATGTTGCGATTTATACATTTTATTTTTTATAAAATATAGATGATCTATTTTTATTTTTTTGAGATACAGAAACAGATGGAGAAATATCGTTCATATAATAGTGATGAAGCAAGGAGGTCACGACCCTCAGTATTGAGGAGTACGACGCAAGTAAAATATTTTTTTTTTAAATAAGTTATGTAACAATTAAAGACTCTGCACGGTGTACAGAGTAATTGTAATAAAATAATAAAAAGAATCATAAGAAAGTGTTCGATAACGACGCGATTACAGCAGAGCCCGGATCCGAAACATTAAAACCGTCCAAGATTTATAACTTGGCACGACGTTTTTCCAAACTCCTGTGCGTGTTGTACTTTATAGGTATGAGTACGAGGCCAAGGTTGAGTACTTCAAACACGAGTGGGTACGACCTAGAATAGGTATAGTATTCGAAATACGTTACCTTGAATGAAATCGTAAAGTTTTTTTTGGATTCGCCAGTTAGCAATATCGTTTAAGGGGATGCAACTCGACATACATTTTCACTGTTTTTCATACAATTGCCCTTAAGCGTTTATGACGTTATTACACATTATTCATTCGATATTTTGGAAATACAGTATCTTGTAGATTTTGTCTAGGCTTCTATTAAAATCAATTTATAAATTTGTTTAAAGCTAATCCAGTACAAACCTCTGAAAATCTGCTATTTTGCATGAAGTTTGACACTTCATAGTGACGAACGATAAACAAAATTCAAAATCTATTTACTAACTTACTATGCGCTAACTTTTCGCTTGTCAATCAACGTTGTCATGCTTAAACCCCACCGCAGCAAAACCTCCAAAAAAGCCACGGTGCTGCACCCTTGCCATAACTGACATCTACTCAGAAGGAGTCTAACATAAAGTAAACTACAACTCTTAAGGTTATGACTTTAACCTCATCGGACGCTCATCGTGTCAGAGAAGAAAAAGACAGAACTGTGCAAGTTCCTATCATCGCTAAAAAATTGAAAATGTGCCAGTATCAAAACTCTTACAAAAAAATCATGGAATATTTATGTAATCAGTCCATTTTGACTGAACTGTGGTTTTTTTTTTATATCAGCTAAACCAATGGTGTCAACTACACACCCTTTGCGAAGGCTATGCCTTATCTGCAAAGTCAATATCAGCCTTAATTGATATTTGTCCTCATTAATAGGACCACAGTTTCCAAAAATAATTAAATTACTGCAAGTTCACTGGCTCAAATTCACCAATTTGAATAATAATAATAAAAAATATTAACGAAGAGAAAACACTATTTAACGCACAGTTGCTTCTTTCTTCTTTTTTCGATGGCGGCGTCCCTCATTGAAAATGAATATGAAACAAAAACAAATGATTAATACTATTCATGCCCTGCTGATCTCACAAAAATAATACAGTGACATGATAACAAAAACAAAAGCCAAAATATTTACACAATTCTTAAAATTAATCGTTTTCTAATTTTATAATTCCTAACAACAAAATTTAATTTCTTCCAAAATTTATATCTAAATAGAAAAGACTTATTGTTAAATTTAATATAAGAATGTTTAGTTTTTATTTTTGAATTTATTTTACAATGAAAGTGATGGGAGGACTTTCTTCCTACCATGCCCTTTCGTGCCATGCACTTTTTAGTTCTGAATGGGGCACGATGAAAATATTTGTTACATAAATTAATAAAATCAAACCCATTAACTTTATCTAATATTTCTGGAGAATGAACATCATCCTTTATAACAATAAACTGGGCCATCTCCTTTGTTTCACCCTGGAAAAAACTTTGTCCACTTTTGTAATTTTTATTTTCAAAAATGTGATCATCGTCGTTTTAGTTTTGATTGAATTCGACATCCGGATCACATTGAGATTCTATTGAAAACATCTCTAGGTTCTCTGAAATAAAATTGGATGAAATAATAATTGGATTGGACACAACCAGGTTATCTTCATCCGTACACTCCAATCCCGTCTGGTCATCGACTCCACTGCTTACATCGTCATAATCCGGCTCATTATTCTCATCAGTCTACTCAACAATTGTTTGTGGACCGTCCATCATCCTGCTAGAACATAAACCTGTATTATCATCTTCATACAAAACATTTAACGGTCCGCCTTCTTCAAGTAAATCTGCAGTTTCCTCCTCTACAACACATGGTTCCAGTGGCTGCACTGCTGTAACGTGCTGACGCTGCTTACAACTAAAACATCTACACGGGAATTCGTTTCTTAATTCCTGGCATATCGTTTCGAAATCCATGTCGTAATGATAAGTGTATCTATAAAAGTGTTGGGCTGCTCCATGAAGATATGCTCTCAAAATAAGTGCGTAATCACTCTCCCGCCATTCGTTAGACCTGGCAGTCAACTTAAAATCCGCGATAAATTCCTGGAGGCAGACCTTGTCTATGCCTGAGAAGAACATCATCTCTTCTTCTACAAAATATTAAATAATATACAAATCACTCAGCTTTTAAGTTTTCAGGCGTTGTCCTCGCCTGCTGTAGCTGCTGTTCTCACTTATTATGCTTTGCGAGAGGTTTATGGGACCTTACGGGTCGCAACAGTTGCTTCCTCAACTATCGGGGTCTCGTAAACCTGAAAAAACAGTCAAGGCCTTACGGACCTTACCCGGCGGGCGCCTCCACCATATGTGACGTGGGGAGACGCCAATGAAAGGCTTTGAATTGAACTTTACTAATTATATTCGTTCAAGCCTTAAACTATATTATTATATAAAATTAAATTCAATATTTTTTCATGTTGACAACTTCAGTCATATTCAAATCTATATTCTTAATTCCATAAGCCTTAAAAGGTCCATTACAATAAAGTTTCTACTTCCATTAATATGTGACCTTCATGGTCGTCACAGTACTTAAACGCCTTCCAAATTCATTCATTTGAATAATTTCATCATGCACTTATTTAAATGTTAACATTGTTTGAGGACACGATGGATACGGTAGAGGTGTGCCCTGCTTGGGCGGAGAACCGCCGTGTCCGCGTGGGAGCGATCGGCGATACCGACCTGTAGCTAGGGTTGCCAACTATACTGTACTAAACAGTATTAAGTATACTGTTTTTCACTACATAATACTTTTTAGTAACCCTTTTTTATGGTGGGAAAAATCATCCTATGATAATCCCCGCTCTTGGGCGGAGCGGGAGTTAATGTCAGACTCAGACTGACTAAAAGCCCATCCCGTTCCTTCTAGCCTTCATACCGGGGCTCGAGTACCATTTCGGATAACCCTGGCCCCAGTATGCTAACCCTGGCCCCAGTTGGCTTGGCAACCCTACCTGTCGCGTCAGGCCCTGGTTTAATGGCGAATTATGGTTACTGCCTATCTGACCAATATGCGAAATAAACTTTGCACATCAACCTTATCTTTCAATATTAGGCAGAAACTCCGACTCAATAGAGCCATTGTGATAAAGGTATGAAGAAACAAAGCAATCTGTAACTCAGTGAGCTCACAGATCCCTTAAACTATAGAAAGTCAAGCGAAGTACGTTATCGCTGTCCAGTTCGATGCTCCTATTGAGAAGGTCACTTCATACTGGCCCAGGAGTTCCCAATATTTCTTACACTGCGCCTCCGTTTACATGTTATATTTCTTTTACGAGACGCCCTTGTAAAAAAAAGATATTATACTCGTGTGAATATATAGGGTGATTGGCAATTAGTGTGATATATGATAACAAACAATTTTTATTATGGGAGCAAAGCCGAAATCGCGATAAAAATATCAGCTGTTCAGTACATTAGGCAAACATAAATGTACTGAACGACTATATTTTATTATTCCAAAATCAGTACTAGTATGATGATATTGTCGGGATACATTTTGTACGGTTCACTCGTACAATTCGAATATGTTATATTGAGCTTAATAAGCATTTTGTACCGCGTGCGCAATTTACTTCAGTTCGCGCTCGGGCTTCGCCGCGTGTACTCACTAATAAAGGCATTAATACAACTATCATTACTATATCATTTCAAGTTATCCCGTACACATTTAATCCAAAATTGAATCACAATGTGTGTACGTCTTAATTATAGCGGTAAGTCCGCTCTTTGAGGAGTGGCTGGAAAGACTTCACACTTGCCCACCTTCCGTATGACGCAGGTTCTCGACATAAGGTCGGGAGATTCCGTCATCGGAATTGTGCGGAACAGATAGTACACCACGAACTACCAGCGTATCTTTTTCTCCTTTTCTGTCAAATCCATCCAAAGGTTGTTTATAAAAAATTGCTTTTAGCGATAAGACCGCCCATTATGGCACCCTATTAATTTTAAGTTTCGTATGTTTCGTGTGTATATCTATGTATGTATCAATCAGATATTTTCGCTTTCAAGGGCCACGGTTACTGTTACAAACAGACGGCTTTTATGTCACGGAAGAGTTTTGTGATCTATTGGTTGGTCACCCATCCATTGACCGACCTTAGAAAGCGTCGCTTAACTTCGAAAACGATAAATGTCTTGAAGTACTGTCTACGATTATTAACCAACACTTGGCTATTTCATAACACCTCAAAAGACATACATCGCCAAACTTTTCTAGTACGTGACAAAAGTTTGACGTGACGTATAAAGTTTTGTTTATCGTAACGCAAAAGTTTGAGAACAAATATGTATCTAAAATTAGTTTCTTTTTCCGCTTTCGCTTTATTGAGGAAAGTTCTAAATGTGGTGGCTAAGTGTATTGAATTTGATAAACTATCCCAAAAAATCGCGCAAAAAGTGAAAATTATGACCACTTTTTTATATTTGTCCTAATTGCTGTAATATTTCGAAAAAAAGGTCTGCACAAGATATTTTGTTTTGTGACCTTTCATATACTTAGCTGTTTCAAGATATGTATATATTCTTTTTTAATAAAAAATCGTTTATTCGTACCTCACACATACTGTAAAAATAATAAAATAGGTAGGTATGGAAATATATCATTAAAATCTGTGCAAGACCAAAAAGGCGCCTAATTCAACATATGTTATGATATTTAAAACGATAAATACCAGTAAATTAATAAAAGGAGAACTTTTCAAGTACGAGTAACACCTGTGTGCCGAGGGTTTCGCATAAACTTATATATGTAAATAGTTTGAATCCCAAATCTCAAAGAAAAATATCCGAATTGCAAAAAGGCAATTATTTTGTGACATAACTTTCTACTAATTTACTGTTTTGAGATTGGTTTTACTTGTATTTTACCTACGGTCTAAACAGATGGACCGCATTTCAACTGCAATCCAACCGCAAATTATAGTTTAAATGCAGTTTGAATGCAGATGACACGACTACAATAGAACTGCAAACCAAACGTGCGGTCCGATTGCAGTCGTGTGAGTTGCATACCGACTGCATCCGAATTGCACCATACGCGGGAGGGCGGAGCATGCGGGCGGGTGGGTATGATGCAGTTCGGATGCAGTCGGTGTTCAGTTCACACGACTGAATTAATAAAGTACGGATGTGAGTACTTTATAGGTATTGATTTCCTTATGAGTTTTAAAATTTATACAGTAATCCTCATCTGTAGATTGTGTTGACGCGGAAGTTTATTTGAAAAGTGTTTTTTTTCACTGCTAGCAGACCTGTTGATAATAATTCCACCTTGATGCCTTTAAGCGTTCTTGAAAAAAATGACCTTGACAAACGACCAGACGGATAACAAAGTTATCCTAGCGACTGTGGTACGGAACCCTGTAAACTCACATTTATCAGAAACTTAAATAAAAGTTATGAAATATTTCTTTTCCAGGATTAAAGTCACCAAAAACTCAGCTAGTTTCCTCTTACTAAATTTGTGTTCGTTGCTTTTGATTCGCAAAGTTTTGATTCCATTTAAAAGTTCTGGCACCTAATTTTTTGCAATGTTACGTTACTTACAGAAACTTCAGCCTTTTTTGTTTTGTTTTTTTTTTATTCTTCTTAAACGAAAAATAACTAAGAATTCTCAAGTTATTCATGTATATACCCGTATATAATAAATATTTTCATGATATCAGCCAAATGCTGACCACTGTTTGAAACAGGGCTCCCCAAGTGCAAACACAACAACTGATCCAGTGCTTCTTGCATTCACTCCACAATTATAAATGTAAAATGTAAATCTTCTTCTATCTTTATCTTCATTTTTTTTTATAACCAGCCAGAAAGCTGCTTACGTATAAGATAACGATTGGCTTCGGGCGCTTTCAATTTATGCGTTTTTTTAATGCAAATTGCGGTGCGGATGCGGTGCGCTAGTCCTACTGCGTACGGACGACCGTATTTTTTATAAAAAACGCGCGGTGCGGCAACCGTGCGGTGGACGGTCGACAACAGGACGGCAATGTCACAAGCAACCACGTGTTTTTGGTGTTGAATAGTGCAGTGTTGAATAGCGTATCACTGGCATACAAACACACGGCAGTCAGATACGTTTTCAGTGTAAGTAGTTGTTATCTGACTGCTAACATACTGCAACCGGCCGGATGCGGCACAGTAAACATGCGGCAGCCAGCCGGTTGCAGTACGCATAAATTGAAAACGCCCTTACATTGTATATTTCAGTTAATAGTGTAAATGAAAAGAAGTCTGTTTAATTACCACCATAGTTGCTTTCCGCCTCTGTCTGTTTATGTGCTGACACGTCCTAAACCACACAACAGATTTTGAGAAATATATAAAATAATAAACACAAAATTTGCACCCGAGCATAGCCTGGGCGGGACACTAGTATTCTCTAATTTCGTTTTGCTATATTACGCGCAGTAAGTAAGTTTTTTGTAGAATTTTATAAACAAAGAATTTATGCCCAAATTGAAAAAAAATTGAATTAAGCCTAACAAGTCTAGACTTGTATTCATTATTCGTGTCTTGAATGTAGCTTTATCCCTAAGAAACCAGACAATTTAATAATCCCATAGATACACCTGGCCTACATTTTTTTATTTTAACAGATTCTAAATCTGTGTCTTTTTTATTTCGAAACACGTAATCATCCAAGAAATTGAGTACGGTCTTAAAGTATGGGAGCTAACCATAAAAATACTTACCTCATAAGTTACTTTTGCCAACGGATTCGCCCGCTTAACAGTTGAAAATATGTAACCTATTTTAATCAGTAAGAAAGTAGCATTCTGCTTGTGAAAGATATTTTGAAATAGGTCCAGTAATTTCTATGTTGGTCCATTACAAACAATATTATAACAAAGAAAGATTTGTACTTTACAAATCTTTCTTTGTTATAATATTAGCCCATAATTATACTTTTGTCGTCTTGGCTAATATTTTCATTATTTTTAACCGACATGAAAGAAAGAAGCTAGTGAGAATAAGAAAAATTCTTATCCTTACTAGCTTCTAGCTTAGCCCCAGTGATACTATAATATTATCTCAAGGTTAGAGATAAAAGTATCCTATATGTTAATCCAGGGTATAAAACAGCTGTTCAGTAAATTTTTGTTCGCATAACAAAAATGTAATATTCAAATAAAACAAGTAAAAACTAACATTTGCTTAAGAAAATCTTCGTAAGGATAGAATAATCCGAAAGAGTATCGTAATCGTTGAGCAATCCTCAACTAAATCAAAACAGTTCACAAATACGGAAAGTGGATTTGAGAGTTGAATATGTAAAATACAGAAATAGGTCGGATATTTTAAACCTCTCGCCGCCACTCGATATGCAGAAATAGTATCTGTTAATATAGCCAGAAACTGTACTTTAAATGAGTCCATTCCTGCATAATATCATTAGATAAAATAATTTCTATGTAGACAAATGATGTGACTAATGCATCAACTGATGATGTAACTGATGCGTAATGTGGCTGGTGCGTAAACTGATGTGACTGATGCGTAGTCAGACATCATCACATAATTACGCATCAGCCACATTATCAGAATGTGACTGATGCGTATTTATGTGATGATGTATACGCACCAATTGCGTAAAATGAAGGTATGAGTGATGCGTAATCTTATGCCTAGATAAATAATGTTACTGACGCGTACTCCAATAATGTTGCTGATGTGCAGGCCAGTGATGTGACTGACACGTAGTCTGATGATATTTATTTATTTATTTTTAAAATTGACACACCAACGACTCATTCACCGATTAAAGTTACAAATAAAAGAGTATTACAAATACATATTATGGTGGATTTGTCACTTATAGGCGTGCACAGCACTTATACAATAATATAATTAAGACAAAAATAATTAAAAATTGCATTGGAATAAATTAAATTAAAAATTACATCGAAATGTCAGTGGGATAAATTATAAAAAAGATTAAATTGAGATCAGTTACATTATAAATATAAAAAAAGAATATTATACAATTACATAAACAGATAAAAATTAGATCAAATCAGAATACATTAATATTAAATTTAAAAAATTTCTTCTAATTGTATTGGGAGAAATGGGATTTTTGATAGTAAAACATTAATTATATGAAATAGGGTCATTGTATGAAAACAATAGAAATACATATTTGTCGTCGAAGCGAGAAGTACTGTATTTGAAATGTGGTAATTTATAATAAAAGTAATTAAAATAATCAAGAACTGTTGCTGCTGGCTTGGATATGACTGAAATGTAGACTGATGATATAAATGATATTATGATTATTATTATCGCTTTTGAGGTTAACCCCTCGCCAGGGGGTATTGTTGCGCGTTTTTAGTAGAATCATTAAAAAAATAATTTTTAGGTTTTATCCAGTAAAAAAGAAAATATACAGACTTTTGAAGGTCATTCAAGTTGTACAACCGTATACACAATCGGCGCTCGAGGGGATTATACTAACCTAACTCACATTCTTTGAGAAACTTTAGAATTCTCACAACAAAATCAATCAACACCAGATTATTACAAAATCGCGTCGAGACAGTCTTCAATTTCATTCTTCAAACATTAACTTTTCAATCAACAAACGTTCCTCAGTTTGTATTTCGATCGACAAAAGGAAATTAATGTTTATTGTAAAGAACTTTTGAATCAGCTAAGAAAAACATTGTTTTTATTTATATCATGTTGTTGTAATATGGATTGGGTATTGTAATTTGAGCAGCTGAAGATGGGTCCAAAAAATAGAGGCGTGTTTTGTTTGTCTTTTGTTTTGATGTAATACAACTTGCAGACGAAAAAACCGGCTGTTTGATGATAAAGAATATTGAGTTTCATGGACACGTGGAAATCAAGGCCTTTGGAAAAGTTTCATCAATGTGTCTGTTATTAAGGTATTTTGAAAATGTGAAACAAATGTTGCCTTTTTTGTTGTTAGTTTCAGAACGTGTAATATATGAATTTAAGATGGGTGTTAATTTGAGAGGCAGCTCGAAACCCTGCACAGCCGCAGCCATCCCTACTACAGTGGTATACACGCAGCGCGTCGCTACGGGAGCATGCAGCGCATCGCTTCGGGGACATGCAGCGCTTCGCTTCAAATACACATAAAAACCTACTCATTAGTATTAAAACTCACCTTTCTCTGTTTACTTTTAATAAAAATGAGCAAAATGCTCACATTAGTAAAAATAAAAAAGAGATGACCTTCTTTTAATGTTATAAATTAGTGCTTGACTGTGTTTAGAAACCAATCTTCACGCTTACCATAATGAAGTTATTACAAATTGTGATCTACATTTGGTCAGGCGCTCGCTATGCAGGTCGATTAATTTTTAATGTACCTTCGAAAATGTTTGCATTCTATCTTATTTTGGAATTGAACCTTACTGCTCCAGTCTAGATTTTTAATTTTCCTGCCTAAAAGTAAACCCAATCTGCATCTCAATCAGACTGCGATCCCACCTGATGGTAAGCAGTGATGCTGTCGTAAATGATAAAGCATACTTTTCACTGTACCCTTGAAAACACTTATAACTTAACCTTTCTGAAAGAGAGAGAGACTGGTGATGTGTAAAAAGCAATTTTGTTAATGTATTAGAAGACTAAGAGATAGTACCTACCTACACAGAATACTGTAGGTTTATCAGTCTCAATAATTATGGAACAGTCAATAGGGTTATAAGTTTATGTATGTATAATTGGACGGGAAGATCGATGCAAGCAAATTCTTCCAGTCCTTCGATGTATCGGTATACACGGCAAAACGAAACGCTTAGTCCGGGCCGTAGTAGATGAGTCAACAAAGTAAGGATAGATATTTGCCGTACGTCAGGTTATCTGATGGTAGAAAGGCGACGGCGGAATCAAGTCGTGTAATTCTTGCTCACACTTTTCAAAATGCTTTCTGTAAAATATCGCATGATGATGAAGCAAATGATTTGTTTGGAAAAATCAGTAAATGTTCAAATATAACAACTTCTTCCAACATATGTATAAAATACGCTTCATGCCCTCGTTGTAGCTATAAAACCTAAAGCTAATCTTCGATGGAAGTATCTCTGAATCTTTTATAAACAGCCTTCGTTCAGTACGGCTGAAACATAAAAATTATATTATCGCTCTAGGCCGTCAAATCGAGCTGAGGCCGTTTGATCAAAGGGTTTTACGAGAGTCGATATTTGACGGTCTTTAGTACGTGTCATGTTTTTTTATTATATTTCAGCGATGTGTGTCGCTAGCACAGATTAATGTAGGAACATACTAGAATTAAGCTAGAACTACATTAGACCGACGCACACGTGTAACACGCCTGATTTGTACGGAGAACGACGTCGCGTGGCGTGGATCTAGTGTAGCTCTACAAGTTTAGTTTCCATATAAAATGTATGGAGACCGACGCGCCCAGATCGACGTGTGTGGCACACGTGTGCGCAGTGTAGTTCTAGCATTATACTCTTATTACATTAATTCATTAAACCCCAAGCGAACGCCGGCGTTCGCGCATCTATTGTCTTTCTATTGTGTCTGTAATTACCACGATTGAAATGTAAAGTAGCTTCTTTCAAGGATTTGGCCTGCGTGAAAGTAAAGAATTACCCCAAGAGAACATATCTACTAACGCGACACATTTGCCTAAAATCTAGTTTTAATTAAATATTAACAAGGGTGGGTAATATAACATACGTCAGCCCCATTGTACCTTATACTCAATTTACACACATTAATATATTTATACTTTTATACCATGGATTGGGAATGGAAATCACTGCCTATAACTTCTATGAACAAATTATGTGTAAAGATATTGCTCCATAAAATACTTAAGTAATACAATTAAGTAGGTGTGGTGATATCGAAACAGCACACATGAGATATAGTCATTATCAACTTACGAACTAGTAAGCTGTACGTAATATACTTTTAAAGGATTATGCGAATAGGTTTCAGATTCGATTGAAAAAAAAAAGAAAAGATTTATTTTAAAGTCAGATAAAATTAGTATGACTGTCTAGCCTATAAGTCTTTTATACGTAAATCAATACAATATGGTAGTATTCTAAAAATAAGCTCTATAATCTATCGAAAAACGCCTCTCATGAATAGTCCAATCACGACAGTATTTGTATAACCATATGTATACCTTACCATTAATTCAATATGAAAAGTATTGTTAAATGTATTAGTCTAGGGTTTTTAAATAGAAAGCTTAATGCACAGCAGTATCTTTAAAGTAACTTGGCACCGATCAAGTTGCGCCATTCTGCGCAATGTGAAACGTTTATTTTACAGAAGAAATCTGTTAACCATTATTACCTAACCATTATAACTTTCGATTTAAGGCTTATAGTCCCTTGAACCATCTGGCCAAAATTATGTGGACGCACCTCTCGCACCCGCCTAGTCAGCAGTACGCAAATCTGTGCATTTTTTTGGGGCCATCAGCGTCCGGAAAGCGCGCGTCTGACTTTTAAATCCATTTTCTTTGCGAAATATTGATTGATTTACATATGCAATGTTCACTTTGACGAATATTTAACCACCAATTTTTATGTGTAAAAATGTTGGCCAAGCCGTTTTTAAGGAGTAGGGATAAGTTGCAAAATTGCTAAATATTTTTTAGACAAAAGTATTAATAGCACGAAAAAATCAAATGTTGATAATGTTGTTCATGAATCAGTAGGCTTCAGAAAGTCACTGTTTTTTGGCACTAGTAGCAAACTAGTTTAGGTTATAGTGTTGTATCTCTAAAACATAATATATAAGTAATACTATATCTGGAAAAGTCGTAGTCACCTTATGGGTACCAACCGACACTTTAATAACGTGTGACTGCGGCTTTTCTTTGTGTTCTGTTCTTGTTTTTACAGTTACCTTGTTTATTTCAGCATCCTGAAAATCTTGTTTCATGCTTTTCCAGCGTCTTTTTTTTGTCTCTTTCCATTATTTGTTTATTCTTTTTCCATTATTTATTTATACGATGACCTGGTCAGGGTCGCGGGAATCCGATGGATGCGTGATGCACAGGACCGGTCGTTGTGGCGACGCTTGGGGGAGGCCTATGTCCAACAGTGGACGTCTTTCGGCTGATTTTGATGATGATGATTTATACTGTGCTCACTTAGTAGAACTGACAAAAAATATGTAACCAAGATTTTTATAACTAATAACATGATTTAAAAAAGTGTCCATAGGATTTCTTGCACGTTCTTCTCCATTGAAATCTACGCTTTTGAACGTGCTATTTAGTTTGTAAATGGTTTATTTGAAGTAAATGTTACTGATTTCTTATAGATTCTTTTTTTAATTTTATGAATTAGAGCTTGACTTTGATACCACCTGATAGTAAGTAATGATGCAATCGTTGATAGTGAGGCGCTCTAATTTTCACTTTAGCCTTGAAAACACTGAAATTATAATCGGACGATATATAGGACAATATACTCGTATGTACCTTTATAATCACGTTAATATAACTTATAGATATCAATAGCAGTAGGTACATATATTGATATCAGTACCATTGAAGTTTATTTAAAGATTGTTAAGTAAAAAGATTGTAACGAAGCTACTAATTCGCCATTAATGTTATCGGCTCGTTAGCTCAGTGGTCAGAGCGCCCAGTTGATAATACAATTTCACCGGAGGTGGTCGGGGGTTCAAATCCCTCACGAGCTGTCGAACTATTTTTTGTATGTGCCTAAATTTTTAATCGCTTTATTTTACTTTTTTTGTTAGTGGGCAAATTATCCAATGACATCTCCGCGCCCTTGTGTGGAGTGACAGATACTTTCAGACTTTTACGAACTAAAAACTCACTCCTGTTCCTTTGTGGCCTTTCGTACCGGGCCGAACCTTCCTTTCAGAAGCAGACCCATGGCCCCAGTAGGCTTCGACCTTGCTGGGCCCCTACGGTTTGCTAACATTTCCTTGAGGCGCGCATGGAATAGTTCTAATAGACTTGAGCTCGGTCCGGGCAGTTACCGGACGGTAGGACGGCAAGCTACCCGTTACTCGCCGTCAGCAAGCCCGCGAGTCGGTGGTAGGAAATCGGGTTCGGAATCCTGGGCTGGGGCGTAAACGCCGCTCCCTCGCGCGTGCACGTGCGGCCTCCTCCTTTGCCAGTATTACTGCTTCGCAGAAAGAGGCAACCGCCTGCCACTCCTCCTCCTCGCGAGAGATAGTTGCCGTAGAAAAAGAAGGAACGAATCCGAACCTTCCGTTTTTTAAAGTCAAAAATAACCCAATAACAATAGATTATTTCAATGCTGATACATAAACATAATCTTAATACGATTGTAATCTTAAAGATAAAAACAGATTTAAATAAAGACTTTATTTAACTTATCTGTATCTACTGAGCAGACTTATTGATCGAATTATAATCGGGATTCTAATTTCAAATTATTTATTTGTTAATGAGCCGTAACGCTGGGAATCCTTAGCGTTACAGCTCATTAACTCTTTGAATGTCGTAATTAGAAACACAATAGAAAGACAATTACCTTATGTCGGACAGTGTAACTTAAGACATTCGAAAGGACAGGACATTCATTACAATAAAATTATTAAATGCTTAATGCACACAAAAGTACAGAGCTTCATGCCTTAGGCATTTTCTAGCAATCAACCCTTGGATAACGTTGAGAAATGTAGTGGTAGATACAAAAGAAAAATAATACAAATAAGCGCCTTATGTTTTTTTTGTAATATCTATATTTAGTTTTTATTTTTACTTTATTTACATTGTTCTCACATGATCATAGTGACAAGAAACATGTAACAGAGATATTTGTAACATATTATAACATGATTGAAATGAGTGTCCATGGAATTTCTTGCACATTATTCTCCATAGAGAACTTTTTTTTTTATGGTGGGAAAAAATCATGCATTGACATCCCCCGTCCATGGGCGGAGCGGGAGATAGTGTCAGACTCTTACTGACTAAAAGACCCACCCCGTTCCTTCTAGCCTTCATACCGGGGCTCGAGCGCCCTTTCGGATAACCCTGGCCCCAGTAGGCTTCGACCCGGCTAGGTCCCTGCTGTTGCTGACAACTCCTTGAGGCGCGCGGGAACAGTGCGCGCCGTCGACGACTTGGTCTTAGTCCGGACAGTTACCGGACGGCCGGACAGTGAACTGAGAACCCATTGCTCACTGTCGGCAAGCCCGCGCCTACGTTGGGCGGAAACCGGGATCAGAATCCCGGCGGCTCCATAGAGATCTGCGCTTTGGAATGTACTGTTAGCATCATTTTTTTCTGACTGACTAACTTGACATTTCAAAAGTGCCCGTTAACGGTTTATTAGAAATAAAATGCTTTAAATCTTGAATCTTTTAACCTACAGTCTAGGTTATGTAATCAACGTTCGATAAAAACTTTGAAAACTAAATGCCCATTTAATGACATAAAAAATAAAAAGCAAGAATCAAAATTGTGTGTCAAGTCGAAGGACGCACATCGCTACTCGTAGAAACAATTAAAACTTTTTCAATTTTGTATTCTACGCTTTTTCTGTAGATATAAGCGGTCGTACATACCGCAGGCTAAGTTATTTTATTAGAGGTGGGAAATCACCCTGCTCTGGGTGGAGAGTGACTTTTACTGACTAAAACCCGCCAGTGTTCCTTCAGTTGCTCTTTGTGTTCTAGGGTTACGGTAATTCTTTCGAATAATCCCGAAGTTTTGAACAATCATGCAATTTAGAATAATACCGACGTCTCGAATAATTCTGCAGTATCGAATAATGTCTCAGTTTCGAACAATACTGCAAGGTCTAATAATACCTCAGTTTCGAACAATATCGCAATTTCAAATAATCCTGCAGTTTAGAAAAATACCGCAGTTTAGAACAATATTGCAGTTTCGAACCATCCTGCAGTTTAGAACAATACCGCAGTTTTGAACAATACCGAAGTTTCAAACTATCCTACAGTTTTGAACAATACTGCACTTTCGAAAAATGCTGCAATTTCAAATAATCTTGCAGTTTTGCATAGCCCGCAGAGCACCGTGGTTTCGCCTAAATTCTAGATTTGACAGCCTCATTGGCAAAAATCCAGTTTTCTCTTTCTGTACATCTAGTTTAGGTGACACCATGTGGATGCAGATACCTATCAAATAGATATTAAATGATGCAGAAAAGTTTATTACTGTAGTGCACTGATTTTTGTAAAACATTTTAAAGCTGCATTTACGGTTTTAAACATTATTTCTTAGGAACACGCAGAAGTTTTGATAACAAATATTTTGTCCTAGTATCTAGGTAGCAAGACGGTGTGTCAGATTTGTTCCAATTAAAACTCACCCGGTTTGCTTCAGTTACATCCTGTTCGTACAATCCCGGATCCCAAATATTCTGTCCCTAGGATCCGACTACTAGGTAAAAAGACGGTGTGTCAGATTTGTACTGATTAAAACTCACCCGGTTTGCTTCAGTTACATCCCGTTCGTACAATCCCGGATCCCAAATATTCTGTCCCTAGGATCCGACTACTAGGTAAAAAGACGGTGTGTCAGATTTGTACTAATTAATAAAACTCACCCGGTTTGCTTCAGTTACATCCCGTTCGTACAATCCCGGATCCCAAATATTCTGTCCCTAGGATCCGACTACTAGGTAAAAAGACGGTGTGTCAGATTTGTAGTAATTAAAACTCACCCGGTTTGCTTCAGTTACATCCCGTTCGTACAATCCCGGATCCCAAATATTCTGTCCCTAGGATCCGACTACTACATACATACAAATTCCGATAATCTTTCAGCAACAGTCGCTTTTCTTTAAGGGCAGGTATACACGGTAGGGTATACCTGACAGATTTGCCTGCACCGTTATACCTGTCAGGTAAGCTTGTATGGAAACCTGCACAGTTTTGCAACATACACGCTCCGGTTTACCTGTATTACTCACCTGTACAGGCAAACCTGTCAGGTATAGGTACCCTAGTGTGTATAGTAGGCAATAGATTGGTCATCAACCTCAATTTTAACACATTTAAGTGTAAGTAGAGGTTTCGAACATGGCAATTTTCTCGCTAGATGGCGCTGAAGTCTAAATTTAATGCTTAGTTTAATTGGAGCATTATTAATTTCAAGTAAGGTATCCGCGGAAAATGGACATTCCACTTTATTGTATTCATCTTAATCACCAAAAAAGTCAAAACAAACTTTCAAGTATACTCAGGCACTAAAGTAAATCGCGTGTTAAATTGGTTCTTATTTATTGATATGCACTCATGTTATGAATAGTTGTTACATAATTATACTGTCTCAAACATGAACCCCAAAAGGGCACAGCAACATTTAAATTGCATGCATTATACGAAATAATTAATTAATACTACAAACACTACAAACAAATTATTACAATAATTATATAAACTGTTACCGGTTTTTTGGTTTTAATGCTAGATAAAACCATAGAAAAAAAGAATAAAGAGTGTGTGTAGACCACGCTTTATCGAGTTCACGTGCAAATCAAATATTTCATCAATCTTGTCAGTTTGAATTGTACGACTCCATTATGTGATAACTGAATTATTTAACTTTGGATCGGAAAGCAATTAATGTTTTTAATAGTTTTTCCTCGTGTTTGAACCAATAACAAGATGTTTTTTTTTTTTTACGTGGGAAATAATTATCTATTGACTTCATTCGCTCTGAAGTGGAACGTGAGAGTGTATCAGACTCAATGACTAAAATTACTGCAAGTAAATTTTCTTTTAGTTGCCTTTTCCAGGATCACGAGTATAATATTCAGAGGTTTTCCCATTACCCTACCAGACCTGCTGGGTCCTGTTTAACTTCATCATCATCAGGCTTTCTAATGTTCCCACTGGTAGGACTAAGGCCTCCTCTCTAGGAGAGAAAATGGGCCGTAATCCAGCACGCGGGCCCAGTGCGGGTTAGTGAATGTCACATGTCTTCGAATTTTTCACCGTTTTGAGAGCAGTGGTAATGAAGTAAAGTACTGAAAGTAATGCACCTGGCAGGGTCTGAACCCACGACTTACAACTCGTAAGTCTGAGCTATTACCACTCCGCCACCACTGTTTAACTTAGGTACATCTTTTTTTGGCGCTCGTGGATCACTATGCACCGTTCACGACACGGGATCGGCTTATAGAACAAGCGGACAGCGAGCAACCCATTGCTCGTCGTCTACAATACGTCTACGGTGGCCGGAGCTCTACGATTCCCGATATAAGGGGCGTCTCCTGTCACAGCGGCTGGAGCGTGAGGTTGTAAGTTCCATCACTCTTGCAACTACATTTTATTTCCTCTCATTCTGGACCATGGCCTGAACCAGGGCCCGATGTGAGAAAAAGTAAATAATGAAACAGACGAGCATTAGTCAGTAAAAGATACTCCCTCACGCTCCACCCAAAGAAGTTATTCGATGACTTCCCACCTGAAAAAGGGATAGGGACATAAATACACATGTAATACATTATTATCATTTATTTAATAAATTATAACATCCTTTCAGACACGTTTAAGGCGATGTTATAACTAACAATTAATATGAGTACATAGTTATGATATTCTTAATATGATTATTAATTATGTAATACATTTTAACCGTTCTTAATAATTATTTGAGCTGCTTCTACGAATTTCGGCAGGTTTAGGCCAAATATATCCTCCGATAGCACGACTAATAATGCGTAGGACTCGTGACAAAAGGGGTAAACTTTATATACACTATGTAAACCTGTTAATAAAATGAGAATTGCTCAATTTCACTGAATTTTTCTTCCATAAAATCTCGTCCGACCACTACGATTTCAGCAATCTGAAATCGATATTGAGAAATAGTGGTACAGACTGCATCGGGCGCAATGAAATCAATCGTAAAACATTTTTATATTGTTCGAAATAAAACTTTATAGATATCCACTTCCCAGACTATCTGTACTTAGGTCGACCGACGAGTAGAAAAATTTCTTGAAAAAATTTAAGCGGAAAACTGGATTTATCATCATAAACCGGCCAAGAGCGTGTCGGGCCACGCTCAGTGTAGGGTTCCGTAGTTTCCCGTCCGTCACAATAAGTGTACCCACTAATGAGTTTTAAAAAAATGCTTGCATATACGATTACACTACAAACTTGGTCCAGAAATTATTTTGTACAACATTTTTGTCTTTTTTGTACAAAAACTGTTCTTTCCATCAAGTTCAAAATAATTTTCCTAGAAAGTCCTTATAATGTTCTACTTTTCAGATTTTTTTCATATTTTCTAAATATTTTGTTCATAAGTTAGAGGGGGGGGGAGGACATATTGTTTTTTACTTTTGGAGCGATTATTTCCGAAATTATTGACATTATCAAAAAATGATTTTAGTAAACCCGTATTCATTTTTAAATACCTATCCAACAATATATCACACGTTAGGGTTGAAATTAAAAAAAAATCACTTCCCACTTTACATACAGGATACCGGGCTACCCTAATAAAATAATTTTTCCAATTTTTATTTTACCACTTTATCGGCGTGATTGATATACATATTGGTACCAAATTTCAGCTTTCTAATGCTAACGGTCACAGAGATTAAGCGAGGACGGACAGACAGACAGACGGACAGACAGATATGGCGAAACTATAAGGGTTCCTAGTTGACTACGGAACCCTAAAAAGGCCATCTAAACCAACGTCCCAACCAAGATGACCTTGCTAGTTTCAATCCGTGTAGACAGCAGTTGTAAGCCATGACCTTCAACGCCTTTGGTTGGGACTTGGGAGGCGCGTTTTCCCAACCATCGAACATGTTGGCGCGTGGTTTACATCAATTTAGCCGCAACACAAACCAAGGTCACCATCGTCGCTGCAAAAGCGACCGGCGCGGCGGCCATTCTGAACGCCTGCCAGAGGGTCATGGCAATTCGGATGGTGCCCATACAGCACGATTTCCCGCGAAGCGGCGAGCCTTCTGGCTGGCCTACCATCCTGGGATCTCTCAAGGAGTTGTCAGCAACAGCAGGGATCCAGCTGGGTCGAAGCGTACTGAGGCCAGGGTTATCCGAAAGGGAGCTCGAGCCCCGGTATGAAGGCTAGAAGGAACGGGGTGGGTCTTTTAGTCAGTAAGAGTCTGATACTACCTCCCGCTCCGTCCAAGAGCGGGGGTTGTTACTGGATGATTTTTTCCCACCATAAAAAAAAAACCGTGGAATCTGGACGCAACAGTCCTTACACACATGCACGTGTTAGAAATGAACAGAATGAAAAACTATATATATTGATATATATTTATAACTACCTTTAAATTATAAATAAAAAAATGTCAAGATGGATAACGGTTATTTACTGTGTATCAAAGTTCCTATGACTGGTGTGTAAGGAAAGGGTTTTATGAAGAAAAGCACAGAAAGAAAAGACTAAGTATTTATTTCAAATAGGCTTGTCAATTATTCGAATAAACTACTGGCTCGTTCGGAAACTAGGTCTTCGAGGTGAAGAACGGCCAAGAAACACCTCGGAAGCTCAGATATAGTATTTTTTAGGCACATTAAAATAATAGTTAACAATAACATAATTAGAAACATAAGTCACAGTATAACAAATACACAGAATCAAAAAAAAACATTAGCAATAATATTAAGCTATTAAATTAAATAACTTACACTTAGGCAGTCCGTAAAGGTCTGGAGTTGAACAGCAAGTAAGAGGACTTTAATAGAAACCAATCTTATTTATAGGAAAGTCATGACGTTCAAGTGTCAAACCTGTGGGTTGACACTTAAACATCAAATATCCTTCCACCTTCTACAAATCTCAGGTTGTCGCACAACACACAACTTCTTATATTTTAATAGACAAAGTCTTAGTAGTTATATATTACAAAGATTATTAATAATTACATTACAATTTACAACATTATCATCAATAAGGCTTTTTATAAGTTTGGCGTTTTACGTTTGTAAACACAACATTATTATCTTTGGCAGGTACTTCAACATTAGATTCAAGCTTTATAAATGTTACCAACGTATAAAATACTACTAACAATATTCGTGAAAAATGAAAATTCACAATATAATTACGTCACAAATAATGATGAATCCAACACACGCATGCGCAGGGGATCAGAATGTTGGGCTGTGAAAAAAGACAGATGAAAAAAATTGCATGTAGCGGAGATAAGTGCTGTGACGAGAATGGATAGAGGAAGTTTGAAAGTGGCGCCAGTGACTAAAAAGTTGATAGGAAGGATAAAACACATGTTAACAAAAGGGTTATGAGTATACATGTGGATGGATGGAGAGGGAGAAAGAGGCCAAAGAAAAGATGCATAGATTGTGTGAGAAGTGAAAGAAAAAGCAGTTAGTAATAGCGTGACGGGAGACAAGACAGAATGGAAGAAAAAAAACGTGTTGCGCTGACCTCAAATAAAACGGGATAAGGCCAGGAAGGTGATGATTAAATATGTAGGTTCTACTTTGATTCCGAATGTCTTAGTGTACCTGTATATGTACTACATTTTATAAGTTCTTAGTTCAACTGTAACGTTTAGGAGTCTGAGCTTCGTAAAAGCACTTTGCTTTGATTATACGATATTTGCGGATAGATCGTAAATGTGATACGCGTTGGGGCTGGCGTTCTTGTGTGGATATTAAATCATTTATTTTAAAGTGGATTCTGGTTTTTACTTTATGGTAAAGCGTTTATTGAAGCTTTACTAGCTCGTATTTAATTAAAACCTTTCGTCTTTGTTTTGTATTTTTGGTATTTTTTACGGTCCCGTACCTTAAAAGAAAAAAAAACGGAGCCCTTATAAGGATTACTTTGTTTTCCGTCTGTCTGTCTGTCAGGAACGCGTGAAGATACATTGAAATTAAAACCATATAAAACTCCCTTAAAGCTGTGAAAAAAATAGACTTCTAATTTAATTCATTAAACCCCAAGCGAATGCCGGCGTTCGCGCACCTATTGTCTTTCTATTGTGTCTGTAATTTCCACGATTGAAATGTTAACGAAAAAAGAAGATACGGCCATTTATGACGTAAAAAACGTATAGTTCGACACTTTCAAGGGAATCAAAATTCATAGGGTACTTCTCCTTGACTTAGAATCCTGAAATTTGGCATGAAGCAAGGCCTCTTAACACAAGTATAGGGAAAAATCTGAAAACTGTAAATTGTAGTTAATAAGTACTTATTGTAGTTCATTGTAATTTGTAGTATATATGTAAAAAAATAAAACATATTTTGTGATTCCGAAAAATCTGTAATTGAGTTATAACTCGGGGATTGAACTGTTTTCATAGGTAAGTTTGTACGGAATCCTCAGTACGCGAGTTCACCTCGCACTTGCCCAGGTCTTTTACAAATACCAATGCTAGGTGGACCTTGAAAATTTCATCTGCCTAGCTAACTCAGTTTATGAGATGCAGCCTGGTGACAGACAGATGCTTCACCAGTAGAAAACGAAAAGGTTAGGCAATTCCGTGCTTAAAACCCAAACGCCCGAGCAGTGCCATAATACTTTTGCCAAAAAAAAAAATAACAACATATTATTTTTCCACTTGTTTTCCGTACTCCTTTCAAACGGCTTTGATGTTTTGTAATATGTTAACACAAAAAAAATTGCTGGTTAAGTGTTCTTCAGTATGTAAATCAACCAATATTTCGCAAAGAAAATGGATTTAAAGGTCACAGATACTCGTGCTGCCATCAGTGTAAATTTAATTCCGGCCAAATTTTCAAGGGACTATAAGCCTTAATATAATAATAAATATATATATAATAATAATAAAAATAAGCCTTAATATATGTATAATGTCTCTAGAATCCTATCAGCAATTGTCTTCAACGGACTTTGAAGCTTCGACCTGACGAGTGCATCATTACCAATGATCCTCAGTTCGTTTCTCAAAGCTTGAGAGCAAGCAGATGTTAGGCAGATTTTGTTTCTACAAAGCTAAAAGTAGATTGGAATAACACATGACCTTTTCTTGAGTACTTATTTCGTTCGAGTAATCCTTAAGCTGTCGTGAAGAGGTTCTAAGATCTACTTAATTGTTTGTATCTTCATAATGTAATTAGACAAATTTTCACCCGTTTGTTTGTTTGTGTTAGAAAAAAATAAAAAAGGAACAGCAAACTGCTACAATATAAAGCTTAAGTACTACGAGTATACAAAAAATATAAACAATATTGTAGCCCACAGCGCTGCTCACAGATTACCTGTGGGATATTTAAATAAAATCACTAGGATGACAAAATGTTGATTAATTGACGCATGATTAAAAACAACTACAAAGAGAAGTAGTAAAACAAACTCAAATTAGTGTAGAGAGAGAGAAAAAAAAACACGTGTGGCACTCGGGGACTGCCGCGGTAAAGCAATAGCTTTTTTTATCAACTTATGCAATTATAATTATATATATTTTTTTTATGCAGTATTTTTTTTTCCTTTGTTTTTTTTTTTCTTTGATATTAATTGAAGTTACACTTTCACACATTGAATTGAATTTTGATTGATTGTTCACTCATTTGTTTTCTTATCGGTCACCACGCTCAAAAAACAAATGATTGGGAGGTGTGGGGTTATTTTCGTTACGGAATTTCTGGATTCGGTCTCCACGCTCAAGGCCCGCGATAGAAGCTATGCAATAGCTTAAAAAATATCAGAATAAAACACTTATGAAAGCTCCTTAAGCATGAGACTATCCCACTTACACGGCGAACATGCAAAAATATCTATGTGTTTAAAAGTCTCATTGTAGGTATCAACCATTTTGCAAACAGGCGAACCCAAAAAGGTTGTTAATGTTTTACAAATAACCCTATAAACGATTTTCTCAATAGTATGTAATTTCAAAATTTCTACAATTTCCAATAATAAGATGTTATTGACTCCCAATAAAAAACTTTGCTAAAAAAAAATTGGCTTGCTTTTCAATTTTCATACACTACAATAGGCAGGTAGCGTCAACAAACAAAATATTATCATTGCTCGACTTGTAAAAAATGACCGCCGCCTCTATACTTTTGTGTGCATAAAGAATTAAATAAATAAATTATCATTAAGTCCTCGATTCTTTAATTGGATGGAAAATTAAGCAGTGTAATTCAGATAGAACTTTATTCTTTTGGACAATTTGTAAATAAACTAGTATAATTATTTTTTTTCAACAATTATTTAAACAGTTATGACTTGCAAATATGAAAGAACTAGCTGCTGCCTACGGTTTGGCTCACGTGATAGTAGAAAATTATTCATAGGGAACACACTGATTCTCAGGACAGAAAGTATTCAGGACATGGTCTAACCGTGTACCATTATCATCAGCCTTTTTAATGTTCCGTAGATTCATTCCGAGAGGGAATGGGCCGTAATCCACCACGCGGGCCCAGTGCGTGTTGGTGGATGTCTTCGAATTTTTGGTTCTAGGACATGCCGGTTTCCTCACGATGTTTTCCTTCACCGTTTTGAGAGCAATGGTAATGAACAAATTACACAAAGTAATGCGCCTGACAGGGTTTGAACCCACAGCCTACAACTCATAAGTCGAAGCTATTACCACTCGGCCACCACTGCTTTCTTGCGTGTACCAAGTTTACCTACCATTTGAGCGTGAGGAAGTAATACATACACTCACACACAAACTTTCACCTTTTAAAATAATAATATGATTCAAATAAAAAAGGCCCGAATCCATCTGCCATTTTTGCCAACCGTATCACGTAAAGTGACATATGTCATACGCTTTGTACAAAATAAATTAACGATGCGACGCTCTCTTATTGAAATAGATCGAAATGCCTGGGTAATGGATCTATCCTGCGACCTGTCATTCTATTCTGAATAAACTCCCTTATTTCTTTTGAAGACTGTTCTAATGGTTTTCGGAGAAAGCGGCGAACGCTTTGAAAGCACCAACCGCTTTGGGTTGTTTATCATCTGTATTTTTTCCCAAAATGTTAGGTCCGATTCCAGTTTATATGGATGTTTGGGGGTTTGAGGAACAGAGAGTAAAGTCCCGCAAACTTCCGTTGAAAACAAAGACATTAAGGGTGAGTTGCACCCTTTAACAGGCGTAGGGTAGCCAGCCTTTCGGTGTTTTACAGATTGCATTTTGGAGAGTGTACGCAGGAATTGCATGACTTGATTCCGCCATCTCATTTTACCAACGGACAAACCGACGCACGGCGAGTATCCACCCTTACGTTGTTGAAACATCTACGGTCCAGACTAAGCGTTTCGCCTCGTCATTTATACCGCGTACGTCGAAGGACTGGAACATTTTGCCTGCTGCGGTCTTTCCGTCTGATTATAATTTGGGTGTCTTCAAGGCTAGAGTGAATAGGCTCTTAATAAACTAGTGCGCCTCACCATCAACGATTGCATCGCTGCTTACCATCAGGCGGGATCGCAGTCAAGTTCTAGTTTATAGCAGATAAAAAAAAACTATAACGATAACCAAACCATAACCATCCGTCAAACGGCTGCCTATTGGTTTTTTTTTTTTTTTTTTTTTTTATGGTGGGAAAAATCATGCATTGACATCCCCCGCCCTTGGGCGGAGCGGGAGATAGTGTGTGTGCTGCCTATTGGTCAATTCGACGATTTGACAACTGCTTACGGCTTTGTTATTGTTAAATGGTGCAACTCACCCTAAATATATATCTACTACTAACTCTTTGTTGAAAAGATAGGATCCTGCGACCAGACGGATGCCAATTACAATACCAATGTTGCTTCTTCCTATACGTGTTTGGGGCCGAGATTTCCTTTCAGAAACAGACCCTTGACCCCAGTAGGCTTCGACCCTGCTGGGCCCCTACGGCTGCTGACAACTTCTTGAGGCGCGCGGGAAAAGTGCGCACCGTTGACGACTTGAGACGTTTGTTACCAGACGTTCGGACAACGAACCACCCATTCCTCACCGTCCGCAAGCCGGCGCCTATGGTGGCCGGAAACCGGGATCGGAATCCCGGTGGCGGCTGGGACGTAAGCGCCCTTGCCTCATGCGGTCGGCCTCCTCCTTTACTAGCATTACTACTTCGCAGAAAGAGGCGACCGCCTGCTACTCCTCCTTGCTCCGGACCGTACCCTGTACCAAGGCCCAGCGCGAAAGATCGCCGCCACTGCACAAGGACACGGCGACGCTCTGGCCAAGCGGGGCACACTACCTATAGGGTCCCGTTTTTACCCATTGGATACGGAACCCTAAAAAAGAATCAAGCTACTAAAATTATAATCACATCTGTCTATTGGTTCTCAAGTTATACATAAGTGTACTAATGTACAGACAGTGAGATATGTTATTGTATGACTTCAACAAAAATAAACAGCATGCTCTTTCCAGCATAATGCAGAATGTTTACTTTTTATTCACATGAGTAAGTATAAACCTACTAAGTAAATATTGTTAGCTATCAAAAGAAATAATATAATAGATGGGAGTAACGAAACCGATTCACTCATCATAAAAGTGTTTTGAGAAAAAAAATATGGCGCATCAATCTTCAACGTGTTAAGTGAGATGGTGGATCTATTTTCTTTTTTTATTGTCGGCACTAAAACAGTAATAGATTCTGAAATAGACACAACACAATTGTGTTATTATATTACTAAGAAATAATTTATGATTGTACGTCTTTATCACAACTATACACTTCACAGAGCTGCTTATCAACACTAATATTATAAAGAGGGAAAATTTGTATTTTTGTGTGTATTTTTTTAATGAATAAACTCAAAAACTACTTTGCCGATTTCAAAAATTCTTTCACCATTGGAAAGCTACATTCACCCTGAGTAACATAGGCTATATTTATTGTCGTTGTTTATGTTTGTATAAATGTTTTTAATTTTATTTTATTTGTTACCAAGTCTCAATATTAAGTTTGGCGATTCTTCGTGTTATGTCGGCAACCTTAGTTCTGCTGCAAATATCCCTAGTCCTCCTGCTTCATTTCTGATTCGATCACACAAGGAAATCTCGAGCATAGCCCTTTCCATTGCCCTTTGGGTGACATTAAGCCTTTTTGTTTATTTGGTCTCAAACTAATTGATACTTAACGAAGAATCGTCAAACTTAAGTACGCCGTTGGGACCGAAAGGTTCTGAACCGCGTACCAGAAGACGCAGTGCTAGAAGGCATCCTACAAGGTCGACGGATGATTTATTGAAGGTTGCGGCAATCCGATGGATGTGAGACACACAGAACCGGTCGTTGTGGCGACGCTTGGGGGAGGCCTATGTCCAACAATGGACGTCTTTCGGCTGAAATGATGATGATGAAAGCCAAAAATAAACTCCAACTGAAAATGTGGTGATGTTATGACGGCAAGCGGTAATGATACGACTTCTAAAACTCTGACTGGTATACTTTCATACAAACTTACTTTAGTTATGATTAACTTCAACCAAAAATTTCAGCAGCTTTCTGTTCTCAGAAGTGTAGTTTGATTGTTAGTAATTAACGTAAGTGTGTTACCACAGGTGACCGTCTAGACGTATGAACGGGGCCACAATTTTGATTAGTTTTAGGAGTTTTATTGAATTTGTAATGAATGACACTGAAACCTGTTTTCTACTATGTATTACAACTAGGAATACGGGGGAAGTTTTGCACTGAAATGCAAAGGGTGACTGAACGCCAACTGGTTTTATTCAGTACTAGGTTTTCCCCGCAGCTTTAACTATGTACATAAAATATAGCCTATGTCAGTCAGAAATAAAGCAGCTTTCTATCGGTGAAAAAAAATTCACAATCGGACCAGTACTTCCAGAGATTATCTCTTACAAAAAAAAAACCGGCCAAGTGCGAGTCGGACTCGCCCATGGAGGGTTCCGTAGCAGCAAGTAACATAATATAAAAGTTCTTGTAGTTCGTTGTAACTTTGATCGATGTTTTAATAATAGTGTATTTTTTTTAGATTAATGACGTATTAAAAAAAACTACTTACTAGATCTTGTTCAAACCAATTTTCGTTGGTAGTTTGCATGGTAATGTACATCATGTATTTTTTTTTAGTTTTATAATTCTCTTATTTTAGAAGTTACAGGGGGGACATACACATTTTACCACTTTGGAAGTCTCTCACGTAAACTATTCAAGTTAGAAAAAAATTATATTAAAAACCACAATATCATTTTTGAAGACCTATCCATAGATGGGGTATCTTATATATATCGAGTGGAGTACTCGTATGGGTTTGACGAAAATATTTTTTTAAAGTTTTAGTTCTAAGTATGGGGACCCCCAAAATAAATGGCTTTTTTTCCATTTTTGTGTGAAAATCTTGATGCGGTTCACAAAATACATCTATTTACTAAGTTTCAACAGTATAGCTCTTATAGTTTTGGAAAAAAGTGGCTGTGACATACGGACAGACAGACTGACGGATCTATAAGGGTTCCGTTTTTTGCCATTTGGCTACGGAACCCTAAAAATAAACTTTGCCTCTTCATAACAGTGAAAAGTTGCCTCTCGATTCGATAGATGGCGTGAATCTCTTTCTTTTCTTTAACGTATTTTTTTTAAGTGGAAAATCATCTAATAACTTCTCTCGCTCTAGGATGGAATGCGAGTGTGTGGCAGACTTTTACAGAATAATATCACACCTACGTTCCTTCAGTTGCTCTTTGCTCTCCAGGACCACGGGTTTCTGTTTCAGAAGTCAAAAAAGTACCCGGTAAGCTTCGGCCCTGCTGGGCCCTTACGGTTTTACTGGCGTACCTTTAAAAGGCGCGCGTAATTTATCTTATCCTTCCTATTTTAATAATTCCTTCAAAAGTAATTTTTTTTTTGCTTGTCGCTTACCTGGGACGTTCTTCTTTTTTATCGACAATTGATCAGTACAAAAAGTGTGACGGAGGTGTATTAAGTCCACTCTGTTACACGAAAGTAAAAAAAGGAAAATATATCCAATAAAAAAAAAATATGAAAGGAATACCTACAGTAAAAGAAAAAAAAACCTTGGAAAATTAATAACCTGAAACAAATTCACACATTCATACTACATCACATGAGGAAAATAAGAAACATGAATTACTGGCATTATACCTACTCTTCAAACGTTTTCTTTTGAGAAAATGAACGGGTTCTGTTTCAATATTATATATTGGTATGAACAAAATAAAATCAAAGGGACTTCTCCTCAGGAATTGCTACTGGAGATAATTGAAAGTACTTCCCTGGGGGACTTGGTAAACGGGAGACTTGGGACTACCTACTTACTCCGGTTTTTATAAATTATAATTCGGTATTAGAATCTTTTGAACCTGTTTTTTTGGGAAAGCACTTATTTTTTTTATAAATACCGTTGTTCATCATGTGGAAGGTGAGGATGCCGTGTTGCCGCTAAAGCCACACCTTAATAAGGGTACTTACCGCCATAATTATGGCGTCCCCATCCCCCAGACCGCTAAAGAATCTTTTAATTGTTTTAATTTAGCTAAACTATCAAAGTGAACGACATATTTAAATTTAGTTATATCCAAAAATAATCACTTCATGAACAATATTCAAAAAACGACCCTAAACAATTTAAACAAACTAAAGAATATTCAACCTTCTTTATATAAGTAATTGTATACAATAAAATCTTTTGCTCTAGGTAGAGTGATGTCAGACTTTTACTGCCTAAAACTTACTGTGTTCCTTCAGTTAGGTACTCATCATCATTTCAGTTGAAAGACGTCCACTGTTTTTATTTTTCTTTCGTGGTGGGAAAATCATATGATATCCCCCGCTCTTGGTCGGAGTGGGGGATGGTGTCAGATTTTACTGACTAAAAACCCACTCCTGTTCGTTCGTTGCCTTTCGTATCGGGGCTTCAGCTATCTTTCCAATTAACCCTGGCCCCAGTAGGCTTCGACCCAGCTGGGTCCCTGCTGTTGCTGACAGCTCCATGAGGCGCGCGGGAACAGTGCGCGCCGTCGACGACTTGGGCTCGATCCGGACAGTTACCGGACGGTCGGGCAGCGAGCTACCCATTGCTCGCCGTCCGCAAGCTGGCGCCTACGGTGGCCGGAAATCGGAATCGGAATCCCGGCAGCGGGCGGCTGAGGCCCTGTGACCGCCGCCGTTGCCTGATGCGGTTGGCCTCCTCCTTCGCTAGCATTACTGCTTCGCAGAGGTCGGCAACCGCTTGCTACTCCTCCTCGTTCCGGACCATGGCCTATGCCAAGGCCCGACTCGAGAAAGACGTCCACTGTTGGACCAAATGTCCAAATTATTGTCCTATCCAACACGTCGAACAAGTTGTGGCATGACGGACAGAGTTCCGGCGGGATCTCATGGTGGAGTTGCGACAGCGACAGTCGCAACCCAATGTTGGGCACTCCATAACTATGGCGGTAAGTCCCCTCTTTCAGAAGTAACTGGAAAGACCGAAGGCGAAAAGCGAATTAAGCTAGCTGGTTGCGACGATCATCTTCATCATTGTAGCCCTAGGCACTGGGGCCTAGGTTCCGATGGTAGTTATTAAGACGCTTATATTAGCTTCACCTGTATGTTTGTTATCAACGCCTTTGAGCTCGATTTTGACCAACTTTGGGCGATCAGATTTTCTTTAAACTTTGCACACCCATCAAAGAGCGGTGACAATACAATCCAAAATGAAAAAAGCGTGGGGTGCTAGATTTACAAAAAATATGGCACAAAGCGCCTCACGTTTTTTTCACAATGATATTAATAATTTTCGTTCATTTATTTTACATTTTTTTAGTTTGATATGCTATGAAAGCGTGTTTTTTTAGTATTTTTAAACTATATTCTTTTTTAAAACTTAAAGTTTAACTACTACCATAAAGGCTCATTTGAAGTTACAAAACAAACAGTGGTCTAGTTTCATTTAAGCTCGCACTCGCTTGTAATATGAATTGCCTTCCCTCGTAACAAGGTCTCGAAATTTTACTAGGGTTTTGTAGTTTTAGTATCACTAAAGTACAACTTCAAGCCCATAACTAAATGAAACATCTGTTTAGTTCTTTTGCAGAATAGCCTTTTTTAAGGAGGGAATTCATCTGCGCGTTGAGGTAGTGCACTGAAGGTTCCGTCGAAATTTATCTATTAAAACAGTTCAATTCCCGATTTGAGTTTCGAAAATTCCGAAATGCAAAAAAAGGCTTTTTGTGACGTAACGAATACTTTACAGTTTTCGGAATTTTTCCTATACTTGTGCTATAAGACTGCAATGTCTTATAGAACAAGTATAGGCCATTAATGCCAAATTTCAGGATTCTAGGTCAACGGGGAGTGTCCTATTAATTTTGATTTCACAGCATTCCTCCTTCGCAGAAGGAGGCGACCGCCTGCACTTCTTTCTCACTCCGAATCATGGCCTATAGCTGAGCCCGAAACAAAAGGTCGCCGCAGCCAATTGCCCCAGAAGGATACATATCCTTGCACTAACCTCTATCGTGTCCTGCGGGTGGTAAACACACTGATGACATGGGCATTTTTTCCACCTGAATCTGATGCAGAAAGCTCCTGAACCTTTTTTTTTATCTACACTAATATATTAAAAAGGTAAAGTTTGTTTTTTTCTTTGTAGGAGGCAATCTCTGAGTACTACTCCGATTGCTTAATTTTTTTCATCGATAGAAAGCTGCTTTATTCCTGAGTGACATAGGCTATATTTTATGTACGCGGGCGAAGACGCTGGCAAAAGCTAGTCTGTTATAAACAAGTGCTTATCTGCTATCCCGCCTGATGGTAAGGCGTGACGTCCAGTAAAGACTTGCGTCATGTGGAAGGTGAGGATGCCGTGTTGCTTCTCCAGCCACACGTCAAAAAGGGGACTTACCGCAGTAATTATGGCGGGCCCATCCCCCAGACCACTAAAGAATCTTTTAACTGTCTTATTATAGCTAAACAATTATATATTTTTTAGAAACAACAACCCTAGATAATTTGAATTAGTTCACGCATGTGTGCATCTAGAGTGCGTCTACTGAAAGCGTAACCTGGAGTTTTTTTTTTAAATTAAATTGGCAACATTGTTTTGCCAAAAAAAATCACGTCAAAGTCTATGGTTGCAATTGTCAGTTTTTGGAAACTGATATTTATTTTTCAAGAATAATTGCTTAATTGTGAGAAAAACACTAAACAGTAACGTGCAAAAACTGCTACACACTATGGTTAATAAGTTCAAACAAAAACAAGAAAAGAAATAAGGTGTTTTCAATGAAAACCAACATTGTTTACATACGATTTTTGATTTTTAAGTTAGTATGACCTTATAATCTTGATCCTTGTCGACTAATATTATTAGAGTTATATTATGGATGAAATGATATTTTTTTTTTCTTATATTTTTAGATAATCTGACATATTGCGAATTTCATAATGGACAAAAACATCGAACAACGAAGGCTTTTGGTAAATCGACTTAATCAAAAACACATGCTAGTGAATGGTAGAATGCGTTCAAAGCAGTTGAGATGTAATAAAAGATTTGCCTCACTCTGTCTAGTAGTGCATGAAAGTCTGCAACTGAAGTTAAAATCGCGAAAATCCTAGTTCAAGTTTGAGAGAGATGCTGCTGCAGCAGCTGCTGAACTTTTTGTGTCTCACGAGTCGATCCGTATCATTTGAAACAATCACTGGAGTATAAAACATGTTCCCACTTGACTAATCCCAAACGATCTGAATTTTCTCTATGCTAAAACGAATCGATTCCAACCCAACAATCTTGAAACACATTATTAGTGTTGGCAAGACGTGATGAAGTTGAAATCATGTTGACTATTTTATTGACTATCACGGTGTTGTGCGCTTGGTATTCTTGCCAGAACGCCAAATGGAAAATAAAGAATATTATTTAAATATTATAAAGCGACTTTTGAGAGATCAGATAAAATAAAATAATTTGGAATACTTACTATCTAACATTTTGTGTGTTATTGACGTTTACCATACACCCACCAAATAATTAAGTCTACACACTTGTTTTTGACTAGGATTTAAGTTCCTGTACAACTATTTTAAAATTGTCTTAAATACAAAAAAATACTCTAGTATCAAAACTTTTTTCTTCTACTATTTCAATAATACCACATTCCAAATTTTTGGTTGTAACCTCCTTTTCTCAGGTCACGCTTTCATTAGACGGACTTTAGTTGATTAATTCACGCATGATTAAAAACAACTACAAAGAAAAGTAGTAAAACAAACTCAAATTAATGTAGAGAGAGAAAAAGAGAGTGAAGAAAGAAAAAAAAAACGTGTGGCACTCGGGGACTGCCACGGTAAAGCAATAGCTTTTTTATCAACTTATGCAATTATAATTATTTATTTATTTTATTTATGCAGTATTTTTTTTCCTTTGTTTTTTTTTTCTTTGATATTAATTGAAGTTACACTTTCACACATTGAATTGAATTTTGATTGATTGTTCACTCATTTGTTTTCTTATCGATCACCACGCTCAAAAAACAAATGAGTGGGAGGTGTTAGGTTATTTTCGTTACAGAATTTCTGGATTCAGTCTCCACGCTCAAGGCCCGCGATAGAAGCTATGCAATAGCTTAAAAAATATTATAATAAAACACTTATGAAAGCTCATTAAGCATGAGACTATTCAACTTACACGGCGAACATGCAAAAATATCTATGTGTTTAAAAGTCTCATTGTAGGTATCAACCATTTTGCGAACAGGCGAACGCAAAAAGGTTGTTAACGTTTTACAAATAACCCTATAAACGATTTTCTCAATAGTATGTAATTTCAAAATTTCTACAATTTCCAATAATAAGATGTTATTGACTCCCAATAAAAAACTTTGCTAAAAAAAAATTTGCTTGCTTTTCAATTTTCATACAGTAGGTACAATAGGCAGGTAGCGTCAACAAACAAAATATTATCATTGCTCGACTTATACAAAATGCCAGCCACCTCTATACTTTTGTGTGCATAATTAAATAAATAAATTATCATTAAGTCCTCGATTCTTAAATTGGATGTAAAATTAAGCAGTGTTATTCAGATAGAACTTTATTCTTTTGGCCAATTTGTAAATAAACTAGTATAATTTTTTTTTTCAACAATTATTTAAACAGTTATGACTTGCAAATATGAAAGAACTAGCTGCTGCTTGCGGTTTGGCTCACGTGATAGTAGCAAATTATTCATAGGGAACATTCTGATGCTCAGGACAGAAAGTATTCAGGACATGGTCTAACCGTGCACCATCATCCTCCGGCTTTTATAATGTTCCCACTGCTGGGACTCAGGCCTCATCTCTAGGAGAGGGAATGGGCCGTAATCCACCACGCGGGCCCACTGCGTGTTGATGGATGTCACATGTCTTCGAATTTTTGGTTCTAAGACATGCCGGTTTCCTCACGATGTTTTCCTTCACCGTTTTGAGAGCTGTGGTAATGAAATAAATTACACAAAGTAATGCGCCTGACAGGGTTTGAACCCACCGCCTACAACTCGTAAGTCGAAGCCATTACCACTCGGCCTGCTCTCTTGCGTGTACCAAGTTTCACCGAAATCCGATCCACCATTCGAGCGAGAGGAAGTAATACATACACTCACACACAAACTTTTACCTTTTATAATAATAATATGATTTAAATAAAAAAGGCCCGAATCCATCAGCCATTTTTGCTAACCGTATCACGTAAAGTGACATATGTCATACGCTTTGTACAAAATAAATTAACGATGCGACGCGCTCTTATTGAAATAGATCGAAATGCCTGGGTAATGGATCTATCCTGCGACCTGTCATTCTATTCTGAATAAACTCCCTTATTTCTTTTGAAGGCTGTTCTAATGGTTTTCTTGAGAAAGCGGCGAACGCTTTGAAAGCCCCAACCGCTTCGGGTTGTTTATCATCTGTATTTTTCCCAAAACGTTAGGTCCGATTCCAGTCAAAATGGAAGGGGGTTTGAGGAACAGAGAGTAAAGTCCCACAAACTTCCGTTGAAAACAAAGACATTAAGGGTGAGTTGCACCATTTAACAGGCGTAGGGTAGCCAGCCTTTCGGTGTTTTACAGATTGCATTTTGGAGACTGTGCGCAGGAATTGCATGACTTGATTCCGCCATCTCATTTCACCATCGGACAAACCGACGCACAGCGAGTATCCACCCTTACGTTGTTGAAACATCTACGGTCCGGACTAAGCGTTTCGCCTCGTCATTTATACCGCGTACTTCGAAGGACTGGAACATTTTGCCTGCTGCGGTCTTTCCGTCTGATTATAATTTATGTGTCTTCAAGGCTAGAGTGAATAGGCTCTTTATAAACTAGTGCGCCTCACCTTCAACGATTGCATCGCTGCTTACCATCAGGCGGGATCGCAGTCAAGTTCTAGTTTATAGCAGATAAAAAAAAAACTATAACGATAACCAAACCATAACCATCCGTCAAACGGCTGCCTATTGGTCAATTCGACGATTTGACAACTGCTTACGGCTTTGTTATTGTTAAATGGTGCAACTCACCCTAAATATATATCTACTACCAACTCTTTGTTGAAAAGATAGGATCCTGCGACCAGATGGATGCCAATTGCAATACCAATGTTGCGTCTTCCTATACGTGTTTGGGGCCGAGATTTCCTTTCAAAAGGGTCGAAGCCTACTGGGGTCAAGGGTCTGTCCCTTGACCCCAGTAGGCTTCGACCCTGCTGGGCCCCTACGGCTGCTGACAACTTCTTGAGGCGCGCTGGAAAAGTGCGCGCCGTTGACGACTTGAGACGTTAGTTACCAGGCGTTCGGACAACAAACCACACATTGCTCGCCGTGCGCAAGCCCATGCCTATGGTGGCCGGAAATCGGCGGCTGGGACGTAAGCGCCGTTGCCTCATGCGGTCGGCCTCCTCCTTTACTGGCATTACTACTTCGCAGAAAGAGGCGACCGCCTGCCACTCCTCCTTGCTCCGGACTGTGCTCTGTACCAAGGCCCGACGCGAGAGATCGCCGCCACTGCACAAGGACACGGCGATGCTCTGCCCAAGCGGGGCACACTACCTATAGGGTCCCGTTTTTACCCATTGGATACGGAACCTTAAAAAAGAATCAAGCTACTAAAATAATAATCACATCTGTCTATTGGTTCTCAAGTTATACATAAGTGCACTAATGTACAAACCGTGAGACATGCTATTGTACGACTTCAACAAAAATAAACAGCATGCTCTTTCCAGCATAATGCAGAATGTTTACTTTCTATTCACATGAGTAAGTATAAACCCTTCTAAGTAAATATTGTCAGCTATCAAAAGAAATAATATAATAGATGGGAGTAACGAAACCGATTCACTCATCATAAAAGTGTTTTGAGAAAAAAATATGGCGCATCAATCTTCAACGTGTTAAGTGAGATGGTGGATCTATTTTCTTTTTTATTGTCGGCACTAAAACAGTAATAGATTCTGAAATAGATACAACACAATTGTGTTATTATATTTCTAAGAAATAATTTATGATTGTACGTCTATATCACAACTATACACTTCTCAGAGCTGCTTATCAACACTAATATTAAAAAGAGGGAAAATTTGTATTTTTGTAATGAATAAACTCAAAAACTACTTTGCCGATTTCAAAAATTCTTTCACCATTAGAAAGCTACATTCACCCTGAGTAACATAGGCTATATTTATTGCCCGAGCAAAGCCGGGACGGGGTTGTTGTTTCTGTTTGTATAAATTTTGTTTTTAATTTTATTTTATTTGTTACCAAGTCTCAATATTAAGTTTGGCGATTCTTCGTGTTATGTCGGCAACCTTAGTTCTGCTGCAAATATCCTTAGTCCTCCTGCTTCATTTCTGATTCGCTCACGCAAGGAAATCTCGAGCATAGCCCTTACCATTGCCCTTTAGGTGACATTAATCCTTCTTGTTTATTTGGTCTCAAACTAATTGATACTTAACGAAGAATAGTCAAACTTAAGTGGCAATACAGATGCCACCGCGGAACAGATGGCCGTTGGGACTGAAAGGTTCTGGACCGCGTACCGGAATACGCAGTGCTGGAAGGCCTCCTACAAGGTGGACGGATGATTTAGTGAAGGTTGCGGCAATCCGATGGATGCGAGACGCACAGGACCTGTCGTTGTGGCGACACAGGACCTGGCGCTTGGGGAAGACTTATGTCCAACAATGGACGTCTTTCGGCTGAAATGATGATGATGAAAGCCAAAAATAAACTTTACCTGAAAATGTTACACAATTGAGAGAGTTACACAATTTAATACCGCCAAGTCCGTTCCACCATCGGACCACAAGACTTACGGCGTTGCGCAACCGGTACATGGTGGTACATCCCAACCATACGTACAAAGCGTTTTGGGAACACATTCATTATACGTACAGCTAAGCAGTGGAACTCCCTGCCGGAGCCTCTGTTTCCTGATAAATATAACCTAGGGGTCTTTAAGTCAAGAGTGAATAGATTGCTTTTAGGCAAGCATGTTCCATCGTCGGCCACATCATCGCTTACCATCAGGTGAGATAGTGGTCAAACGCGAGCCTATCCATTATAAAAAATGAGGTGATGTTATGACGGCAAGCGGTAATGATACGATTTCTAAAACTCTGACTGGTAGGTATAGTTTCATGCAAACGCAAACTTACTTTAGTTATGATTAACTTCAACCAAATATTTCAGCAGCTTTCTGTTCTCAGAAGTGTAGTTTGATTGTTAGTAATTAACGTAAGTGTGTTACCACAGGTGACCGTCTAGACGTATGAACGGGGCCACAATTTTGATTAGTTTTAGGAGTTCTATTGAATTTGTAATGAATGAAACTAAAACCTGTTTTCTACTATGTATTACAACTTGCAAAGGGTGACTGAACGTCAACTGGTTTTATTCAGTACTAGCTTTTCCCCGCAGCTTCAACTTCGTACATAAAATATAGCCTATGTCAGTCAGAAATAAAGCAAATTTCTATCGGTGAAAAAATGTTCGCAATCGGACCAGTATTTCCAGAGATTATCTCCTACAAAAAAAAAAAAACTTTGCTTCTTCATAATATTGAACGGTTGCCTCTTGGCAAGATAGATGGCGTGCATTTCTTTCTTTTGAACGACGTGCATCTCTTTCTTTTCTATCCAGTAAATATTTTTTTTAAGTGAGAAATCATCTAATAACTTCTCTCGCTCTAGGATGGACTGCGAGTGTGTGTCAGACTTTTACAGACTAATATCACACCTACGTTCCTTTAGTTGCTCTTTGCGCTCCAGGACCACGGGTTTCTGTTTCAGAAGTCAAAAAAGTCCCCAGTAGGCTTCGGCCCTGCTGGGCCCCTACGGTTTTACTGGCATACCTTTAATAAGGCGCGCGTAATTTATCTTATCCTTCCTATTTTAATAATTTCTTCAAAAGTAATTTGTTTCTGCTAGGGGCTTACCTGTGACGTTCAACTTTTTTATCGACAATTGATCAGTACAAAAAGTGTGACGGAGGTGTATTAAGTCCACTCTGTTACACGAAAGTAAAAAAAGGAAAATATATCCAATAAAAAAAAAATATGAAAGGAATACCTACAGTAAAAGAAAAAAAAACCTTGGAAAATTAATAACCTGAAACAAATTCACACATTCATACTACATCACATGAGGAAAATAAGAAACATGAATTACTGGCATTATACCTACTCTTCAAACGTTTTCTTTTGAGAAAATGAACGGGTTCTGTTTCAATATTATATATTGGTATGAACAAAATAAAATCAAAGGGACTTCTCCTCAGGAATTGCTACTGGAGATAATTGAAAGTACTTCCCTGGGGGACTTGGTAAACGGGAGACTTGGGACTACCTACTTACTCCGGTTTTTATAAATTATAATTCGGTATTAGAATCTTTTGAACCTGTTTTTTTGGGAAAGCACTTATTTTTTTTATAAATACCGTTGTTCATCATGTGGAAGGTGAGGATGCCGTGTTGCCGCTAAAGCCACACCTTAATAAGGGTACTTACCGCCATAATTATGGCGTCCCCATCCCCCAGACCGCTAAAGAATCTTTTAATTGTTTTAATTTAGCTAAACTATCAAAGTGAACGACATATTTAAATTTAGTTATATCCAAAAATAATCACTTCATGAACAATATTCAAAAAACGACCCTAAACAATTTAAACAAACTAAAGAATATTCAACCTTCTTTATATAAGTAATTGTATACAATAAAATCTTTTGCTCTAGGTAGAGTGATGTCAGACTTTTACTGCCTAAAACTTACTGTGTTCCTTCAGTTAGGTACTCATCATCATTTCAGTTGAAAGACGTCCACTGTTTTTATTTTTCTTTCGTGGTGGGAAAATCATATGATATCCCCCGCTCTTGGTCGGAGTGGGGGATGGTGTCAGATTTTACTGACTAAAAACCCACTCCTGTTCGTTCGTTGCCTTTCGTATCGGGGCTTCAGCTATCTTTCCAATTAACCCTGGCCCCAGTAGGCTTCGACCCAGCTGGGTCCCTGCTGTTGCTGACAGCTCCATGAGGCGCGCGGGAACAGTGCGCGCCGTCGACGACTTGGGCTCGATCCGGACAGTTACCGGACGGTCGGGCAGCGAGCTACCCATTGCTCGCCGTCCGCAAGCTGGCGCCTACGGTGGCCGGAAATCGGAATCGGAATCCCGGCAGCGGGCGGCTGAGGCCCTGTGACCGCCGCCGTTGCCTGATGCGGTTGGCCTCCTCCTTCGCTAGCATTACTGCTTCGCAGAGGTCGGCAACCGCTTGCTACTCCTCCTCGTTCCGGACCATGGCCTATGCCAAGGCCCGACTCGAGAAAGACGTCCACTGTTGGACCAAATGTCCAAATTATTGTCCTATCCAACACGTCGAACAAGTTGTGGCATGACGGACAGAGTTCCGGCGGGATCTCATGGTGGAGTTGCGACAGCGACAGTCGCAACCCAATGTTGGGCACTCCATAACTATGGCGGTAAGTCCCCTCTTTCAGAAGTAACTGGAAAGACCGAAGGCGAAAAGCGAATTAAGCTAGCTGGTTGCGACGATCATCTTCATCATTGTAGCCCTAGGCACTGGGGCCTAGGTTCCGATGGTAGTTATTAAGACGCTTATATTAGCTTCACCTGTATGTTTGTTATCAACGCCTTTGAGCTCGATTTTGACCAACTTTGGGCGATCAGATTTTCTTTAAACTTTGCACACCCATCAAAGAGCGGTGACAATACAATCCAAAATGAAAAAAGCGTGGGGTGCTAGATTTACAAAAAATATGGCACAAAGCGCCCCACGTTTTTTTCACAATGATATTAACAATTTTCGTTCATTTATTTTACACTTTTTAGTTTGATATGCTATGAAAGCGTGTTTTTTTTAGTATTTTTAAACTATATTCTTTTTTAAAACTAAAAGTTTAACTACTACCATAAAGGCTCATTTGAAGTTACAAAACAAACAGTGGTCTAGTTTCATTTAAGCTCGCGCTCGCTTGTAATATGAATTGCCTTCCCTCGTAACAAGGTCTCGAAATTTTACTAGGGTTTTGTAGTTTTAGTATCACTAAAGTACAACTTCAAGCCCGTAACTAAATGAAACATCTGTTTTGTTCTACTACAGAATAGCCTTTTTTAAGGTCGGAATTCATCTAGTGCTCTCGCTCCAAGGCGGGCAAATGCGAGTTGAAGTAGTGCACTGAAAGTTCCGTTGAAATTTATCTATTAAAACAGTTCAATTCCCGATTTGAGTTTAAAAAATTCCGAAATGTAAAAAAAGGCTTTTTGTGACGTAACGAATACATTACAGTTTTCGGAATTTTTCCTATACTTGTGCTATAAGACTGCAAAGTCTTATAGAACAAGTATAGGCCATTCATGCCAAATTTCAGGATTCTAGGTCAACGGGGAGTGTCCTATTAATTTTGATTTCACAGCATTCCTCCTTCGCAGTTGGAGGCGACCGCCTGCACTTCTTCCTCACTCCGAATCATGGCCTATAGCTGAGCCCGAAGCAAAAGGTCGCCGCAGCCAATTGCCCCAGAAGGATACATATCCTTGCACTAACCTCCATCGTGTCCTGCGGGTGGTAAACACACTGATGACATGGGCATTTCTTCCACCTGAATCCAATGCAGAAACCTCCTGAACCTTTTCTTTTTTATCTACACTAATATAATAAAAAGGTAAAGTTTGTTTTTTTTTGTTTGTAGGAGGCAATCTCTGAAAGTACTACTCCGAATGCTTAATTTTTTTCAGCGATAAAAAGCTGCTTTATTCCTGAGTGACATAGGCTATATTTTATCTATGCGGGCAAAGACGCTGGCAAAAGCTAGGCTGTTATAAACTACTGCTTGACTGCGATCCCGCCTGATGGTAAGGCGTGATATCCGGTTGCCTTGCGTCATATGGAAGGTGAGGATGCCGTGTTGCTTCTCCAGCCACACGTCAAAAAGGGGACTTACCGCAGTAATTATGGCGGGCCCGTCCCCCAGACCACTAAAGAATCTTTTAACGGTCTTATTATAAGAAAAACAATTAAAGTTACCGACATATTTTTTAGAAAGAAACAACCCTAGATAATTTGAATAGACTAAAAGAATATTCAACCTTCTTTACATAATTGTATCTTATCTCCAATATCAGTTTAACGAAAGAATTCAAACTCAAATATCAGAAATTAAATTAAAAATTTATAATCAAGTACCTACCGATGTCAACCAAATTACAACCTATTTTTTAAAGTAAACCGTATGTACAGTCAACTACATTCAGAAGTAATACTTCGCTTTGATAAATCAAGATTTTTCTACGAAACGAAAGCGCGGTTTCCGTGTAATTGCTATGTTCGACGTGTGGTTGACTGTTCTTGGGTTGAACGTTTGCCAGTTCATGGAATTGACGTAAATAGCGGGTGAAAACGCGACATTGCTTACAGAATCAATATTCATATTTTAATCATGAAACGTTTGCCGTCTTGGATGTATTTGTGTGTGGGGTATGTGATAAGCGACAGCGGTAAGAGGTAGCGATTTTAAGACGTGAAATTTTGACTACGCGTTTGGCCGAAACGTGAACTCTCACGACAATGGGCCTCATCAGAAAGCTTAAAGCCACCCAAAGGGCACTGGAAAAGGCTACTCTAGGAGTATCTTTGCGTGATCACATCAGAAAATGAAGATATCCCCAAGAGAACCAAGGTTACCGGTATACCCCGAAGAATTGCCAAACAAGTGGTAGTAGACATATTGCTCGAAGAACAGATGGTCGATGGGGACTAAAGTTTCTATAGTGGCGACCTCGTACCGGAAGAAGCAACGTTTGAAGGCCTGCCACAAGGTGAATCGATGACCAGAGCCTCAAGTCTGCTATTACAATAGTGTCAGAGTGATCTATCATTGATTTCATAATTTGGATTGTTGATTTTGACAAGTTTTGGTAATCTACTAATATAATGGCGTCATTATGACTTTTCCGATGGTCAACCACTGACACTCCATTGAAAGAAATGGCATAGAATGGTATTCTCGTACATAATGACAAATGAACGTACGCAGTAAATTGCAAAAATTTTGACAGTTCCTTTGATCAGTGACCTACCATTACGACGTCAATGCGCAATTAATGCTTTTAATAACCTCGATATTGTCATTCTACCACAATTCTATATATTACAAGTCCACTGACCGATCAATGATCGATCATTATGAATTAGCAGATTACAAACGGATCGTGTTGGAATGACGAATTTATAAAAATAGCAGACTTAGGCCCCTGATGAGGAGGCCGCGGCCGCGCCGCAAAGGAACGATCATTGTGGCGACGCTTGGGGGAGGCCTATGTCCAACAGTGGACGTCTTTGGGTTGAAATGATGATAATGATAAATTTTACATAGTACAGACTACAGTTGCTATCACGGATCTTAAGCGGTTGCGCAGAAGTCAAATATTGGGTCTCTTTAGTGGTGCGAAGTGAAACGCGGGGCGGGGAGAATCAGTGATTGGCTCGCTACGCCATCGCGTCATAGACGTCACTCCTAATTCGTTCCCTGCGTTGCTGCATGTATCTAACAACGAAAACGATTGGCTCGCCAATGTATGGAATGCACAAAGCGATCTCCACTCTGACGCCGAGCGCTCAAGATCCGTGATAGCAACTGTACTTCTATGTAGTTATTGGAAAGACCATAACATCCGTGTACCTATAAATGTTTAATCACTTTTCGGAGAACACTATCAAGTTAATGCAAGGTTGTTTTGTTTTGATTAGCATTCGTTGTTTATGTTACCGTAACAGAAATTATTGCATACATAAGGTTTGTGATGAGAACGTTTGAAACACCAACCAAACATTTGATTCTTGGGAAATTCATGACTTCTCTTTCTCTGGCTCTCACTCCACGCGTGCGTCAGACTTTCAGTGACTAAAACTTACCTGTGTTCTTTCTGTTGCCCTTTCCTTTCTAGAGCTTCAGTAAGTGTTTCAAATTACCGAACTTACTTATATAGTCGGACCAAATTCGCTTATCCTTGTATAAAAAACTCCACGAAGAACTTTACAATGCCAAAGATACCTAGACACTGATGGTGAAGAATCATAACGAGAATTACTTCAAATAGGAAGAATCGCTTCCCTCGACGAAGACGCTAGGAGAAGGATGAGGAAATTTGTGGCTATAGATCTCTTCTCCGAGGACACTTCTAGCTATGCTGAGGTTTTCTCTTAGTATTCAAATGTGCAGAAAAACCAATGTTCATGACCGTCGAAATTATAGTACCTTGAACCATCTGGCCAAAATTATGTGGACGCAACTCTCGCACCCGCCTAAGCGGCGCAAATCTCTGAATTTATTTGCGGCCAACAGCGCCCGGAAAGCACGCACACGCACACTTTAAATCGATTTTCTTTGCGAAATATTGATTGATTTACATATGCAATGTTCACTTTGAAGAATATTTAACCACCCCTTTTTATGTGTAAAAATGTTTCTAAAAATCCAAGCCGTTTCGAAGGAGTAGGGAAAAGTTACGAAAAGTTGCGAAATTGCAAATGTTGAAAATGTTGTTCATGAATCTATAATAAACATATATTTTTTTTCAAACCTATTAACCTGGCCGTTACCGAGGAGTAGGCTTCAGAAAGTCGCTGTTTTATGGCACTTTTCGGGCGCTTGTTCCTTAAGTTGCAGTGGGCAGGGCGTATTTCACGCAGAACGGTCGACGGGAACGAAAGCTGGAGTGACAAGTGACAAGTTAGAACGATGACCTGATGGGGACTGCGGGAATACGATGAATAGATATGCACAGGACCAGTCGGTGTGGCGACGCTTGAGGGAGGCCTATGTTCAACAGTGGACTTCTTTCAGCTGTAATGATGATAATGGTAAAGTGCATACAATACCTATACCCAGCTTTAAAACTATTTATGAAGAAAAGTATTGTACCATTTGAAATAAGCAGTACCTTTGTACAAAGTTTTCTAATAATGTTATCCTCCTCAGTATATTTGTGTGTACATAAATTGTAAAATAAATACATAAATAAATAAATGCGTCTGTCTATGGATTTTTTTTTTCACAACATAAAAATATTCACCGGCAAAGAATAACAACTCACTAATTATCTCCCCCACTGTAGGTGGAGCGAGAAGGAGTGTCATACTATTCATCATCATCATCAGCCTTTTTAATATTCCCACTGCTGGGACTCAGGCCTCCTCTCTAGGAGAGGGAATGGGCCGTAATCCACCACGCAGGCCCAGTATGGGTTGGTGAATGTAACATGTCTTCGAATTTTTGGTTCTAGGACATTCTGATTTCCAGACGATGTTTTCCTTCACCGCTTTGAGAGCAGTGGTAATGAAATAAATTACACAAAAGTAATGCGCCTGGCAGGGTTTGAACCCGCGACCAACAACTCGTGAATCGGAGCCATTACCACTCGGCCTGTTTGATCTGATTACGCGCACTGACTACCTTAGTAGTACACGTAACCACCGTGAGTTATTTTGTAACTGACCTATTCGATACGTACCGCGGAGGGTCATGAAAGCACTGAAAATCTTAACAGCGAATTATAAAGATGTGACGTATTTACGCAACGCCATCTATCAAATAAAATATGAACTAATTCAATATACGCCATCTAGGCAAATCTGTATAAACTATCTTAACACTAATATAGCTACCTAAATATGGTTTTAAACTTGAACATACCGCCCCCCAAGGACATTATTGCAGAATGTCCTTATAAAATTGAACGTTTTTTAATAATAACTTTCTGCAGTTGATCTCTAAAGGTTTTCTTGACCTTAAGTCCTTGATAAGTGGTAGTTGACATCTCAATATAAACATACAAAGTCAAGTTTTAATAACAGTGATAGATCTAACAGAGAACTAGCCTAAATTACAAGAACAACATAACATCTTAAGATCTTATTTTAACATAAATATCCTGTAACAACAAAACAGTGAACGTAACCTTTAATAATATGTTACAAGAAGTTCCTAACCTATTCACATTTTAATCCAAATCTTGTGATAACAATAACCAAACATGAACTCAATTCACCTTGAAAATAAAGCTTAATCATTTACCGGTAGGACACATAGTTTTGAAGTCGGACGCTTCAAGAGACCTTTACTCGTACGTACTTTTACCACTCTCGTTATACCATCGGGACCAGGATGTTTTTCTACTATTCGACCAAGTAACCAGCAAGCAGGAGGTAGATCTGACTCTTTAATTAGCACTATGTCCTCGATTTTGGGCTCTGGCGTTTGGCGAGACCATTTGTATCGATGTACTAAACTACTTAAATACTCGGTAGACCAGCGCTGCCAAAAGGTTTGTAATATTTTTTGCATGTGCTGCCACCGAGACAACGAACTAATATTGGACTGTGCATAATCAGGACTAGGAACAGTAATTAATGCTTCCCCAACTAAAAAATGACCAGAAGTCAATGGCATAGGTTCGTTAATGTCTTCCCCACTGATAACAGTCATTGGTCTAGAATTTAAACAAGCCTCTATTTGACTTAGTAGAGTGCTCATCTCTTCATATGTCAGAGTAGTGTTTCCTATCACGCGTTTTAAATGAAATTTCATGGACTTCACTGCTGCCTCCCATAGTCCACCAAAATTAGGGGCGTGGGGAGGTATAAAATGCCACGTAGTTCCATGTGTCTCTAAATACTCTGCACTATCTTGTTGGACTGCAAGCAATTCTTTGAGCTCTCGCGCAGCTCCAACAAAATTTGTTCCATTGTCGCTCCATAGATGTGCACAATGGCCACGTCTAGCTACAAATCGACGGAACGCGGCCATGAAACCTTGCGTACTCATATCGCTAACTACTTCTAAATGTACAGCTCTAGTAGCCATACAGACGAACACACAAATATACCCCTTGTGTGAACGATGACCTCGACCTTTGGAAGTACGGATTTGAACTGGACCTGCATAATCCACCCCGCTATGTAGAAATGCTCTGGTTGGAGTACAACGTGCCGAAGGGAGTGATCCCATCAGCTGATTGTAAGTTTCAGCCTTTGTCTTAACACAAGTTACACACTTACGTACGTGACTCTTAACTACACTCTTCAACCTAATAACCCAATAAGCTGATCTTATAAAGTTGATCATCATCTGAGGACCACCATGCAATGTACGCTCATGTGAATCAGCGACTAACAATTTGGTAAGATGCGCATTAGGTGGAAGGACTACTGGATGCTTTTGTTGATCGGGCAGAAAGGCTTGTTGTAGTCTGCCACCAACACGTATTAAATCATCCTTGTCTAGAAATGGACATAGTGATTTCAGTTTACTTGATTTATCTAATATTGGTTTCCCTTGTTTTAACTCATCATATTCGTTTTTGAATTCTAGTTTTTGACACTGTCTTATACAACATTTTAACGCGTCATCCAACTCTGACTTGCTTAAATACTTAGACCTGTCATTTTTAATTTTAAGTTTGATGTGAATAAACCTCCTACACAATGCTACAACTCTTAATAATTTCCTTAACGAACTATATTTGACCCACGGTGAATCTTCTTCGTTTAAAACTATATGACACTTAACATTTTCTTCTAAATGTACCTCTAAATTAACTGGTCTACTATATCGAATATTTTCGTGATATAGGAATTGTGGCCCGTTAAACCATTGCTCCTTTTCGGATAGCAATGTAGGTGATACACCTCTTGATGCATAATCTGCCGGATTATCCTTAGATGACACGTGTGACCATTGATCTGCTTCAAGTGTGGTTAAGATCTCTGACACTCGATTCCCTACAAAGGTCTTCCATCGACTGGGGTGACTATTAATTAACCAAGCAAGTACCACTGTCGAATCTGTCCAGGCATGGACCTTGTCTCTTTCAATATTCATTGCTTTAACCACATCCGCTAATAAACGGGTTAAAAGCAATGCTGCACAAAGTTCCAGTCGCGGAATGCTTATCGTTTTTATTGGTGCAACCTTGGTCTTGGCTATTAAAAGCGTAACATAAATTTTTCCTGAACTATCTACGTAACGAGTATAGATAACTGCAGCATAGGCTGCCTTTGACGCATCGCTAAAGCCATGCAACTCCAAAAGTGCCTTATTTGATGTACCTAACCATCTAGGAACACGCACTTTATGAAGCTGTATTAAATCGGTACGGTAAGTATCCCACTCATTTCTTATTGTATCCGGTACTTCATTATCCCAGCCTATGCCTAATAACCACAGTTTCTGGATAAGTATTTTAGCTAGTATTATACTTGGTGCTATCCATCCTAACGGGTCAAATAGACGTGCAATATCAGAAATAATATTGCGTTTGGTTACTCTTTCAGATCTTGATGGAAGCTGCACTGTATACTTGAACTCGTCTGTACTCCGACACCAGGTAAGTCCCAATATTTTAGTATGATCTACTATTAGCTCTTTCTCTTCCTTATTCTCATATGACTCTATTTCTTTAAGTAATTCCTGGTTGTTGCTATTCCATTTCTGTAACTGAAATCCTGCCTTACTTAATAATTCCTTCATTTCCAGGTACAACTGCTTTCCCTCTTCTACTGTTGAACATCCTGTCATTAAATCGTCCATGTAATAACTAGTTGGAACCTTTTCAGATGCCTTTGGGAACTCTTTATCGTGGTCCAATGCGACCTGATGCAAAACCTTTACTGCCAGGTACGGAGCGGAGGCAGTACCAAAGGTCACGGTAAGTAGCTCGTAATCCTGTACTTCTTCATCAGGACTGGAGCGCCATAATATACGTTGATATATCACATCTTCTTCAGCAACTCTCACCTGTCGGTACATCTTAACTATATCCCCGATGATTGCTATGCGATGAACTCTCCAACGAAGCACAATGTGCCTCAGATCGGACTGTAAAGTAGGGCCTATCATTAGTGTATCATTTAGTGATACACCCTTGCCATTTTTACAGGAAGCATCGAACACCACACGGACCTTGGTGGTGGTCTTATCTTCTCTAACTACTGCATGATGTGGTAAGTAAACAGATTCATTCAACTTATGGTCTGGCTTCTGTACTTTTCTCATGTGATTCAATTGTAGATATTCCTCCATCACCTTTGTATATTCTTCTTTCAGGTGTTGATTTTGCGCGAGCTTCCTTTCCAATGCTGTGAATCGGCGCAATGCTATTTCTCTGATATTACCACCCACACAAGCTGGTTTTGAGTCTTTAAATGGCAGCCTCACTATGTAACGACCGTCCGTAGATCTCATCGTTGTTGATGTAAACAGCTCTTCACATTTCTGTTCTTGTTCTGTAAATAACCTTGTAGTGCGGGGCAGTTGATCTTCAATCTCCCAGAACTGCTTTATGAGATCATTTTGTTCTACGTGGGCATGAAAAGAAGTAATTTTGGGTGATATATACGATTTCTTATCCATATGTGTTGTACCAGATAGAATCCAACCTAAACTGGTACACTGTGCTACTATCGATCCTGCAGGTGCTCTCTTTAAACCATCTTTAATTATTTTGCTGTAAATGCCTGCGCCTAATAAGATATCGATCTTGTTGGGCTCACTGTACTGAGGATCTGCTAGCGTTACGTGCTCTAGCTCCGACCACATAAGAGGTGGCAGTTGTTTCTCAGGAAGGGACGTCGTGATGTTTTTCAACACATACGCCCCTACCTCGAACTCGAATTGAGGATCTGTCACTGATCGTAAAACTAATTTAACCATGTGTTTGGCTATTGTAGTTTTGTTGTTACCGAGCCCTGACACAATACCTCTAATCAGAACTCTTTTCAACCTTAAAAACTGTACTGTCGCCTCCGTGATAAACGAAGCCTGCGACCCCTGATCTATTAATGCTCGAACTACCTGATAATTACCGAAAGCTGTTTTTGCTTCAACTAACGCTGTAGCTAGTAATACTTGATTAGCGCGGCTAATTGTCTTGGTGGAGATACACGACATTACTGATGTTGGATCAACTGAAGTACTAGCATCAGTTGATCCAGAACTTGACTTAGAGTCATAAACATTAATATGCAAAAGCGTATGATGTTTTTTATTACAAATTCGGCAAGTTTGCAACCCTTTGCACTGATAAACTAAATGATTTCCACCTAGACAATTAAAACAAATCCTTTTATCTAGCACAAACTGTCTTCTTTGAGAGACATCCATTTTGATAAAAGGCTCACAAAAACACAGTTTGTGGTCTTTACCACAATTCTCACAACTTATTTTTGTCTGTTTTGAGCGGGTGGAATTTTTATTATCCGTGACAAGCATGACCCTTTCGCCTAGTTTGTTTGTCCTTGATCCAGTACGCCACTGTCCCTTCGTTTCAACAAACTCGAGGGCCCTAAACCTACTCTCGAGAAATGATTTAAATTGACCTAAAGTAGGCAAGTCGTTGGCCTCTTCAGAGGCGACCTTTAATTCCCACTGCTTGCGAGTTTCTTGGTCGAGCTTATCAGAGACAATATGAATGACGATTATATCCCAAGTCGTAACATCTATCCCTAAATTACCTAATGCATTCAAACAATCATTAGTCGTATCCAAGAGATGCTTCAACGTTGTAGCAGACTCGGTGCTTACCCCCTTTTGCCCAAACAGTCTCTGCAATATACAATTCGCTAAGTGCCTCTTGTTATTATACCTATGTTCTAACTGTTCCCAACACACTGAATAGTTAGCCGCAGTTATTGGAATTTGTCTGAGCAGCTGTTCTGCCTCACCCGTTAAGCATCCCTTTAGATAATGCAGCCTCTGTACATCATCTAATGTTTTATTAAAATGAACGAGCGATCTAAACAAGTCACGGAAACTTGTCCACTCTTCGTATTTTCCGGAGAACGTCGGTATATTGATTTTAGGTAACCTTATATTACAACCTTTGCTATCATTTGTAGGTATTGTTTGTTGCCGTATTTCCCTTGTTACCGAATTTACTGATAGAGCATCCTTTAGTTCCGATTTATATGTAATATATATATCTTCGGTTTTGTCATATATCTCGGACTTGAAATATGTGCTTTTTAAGTCTTCGACAGAGGCCTTTTCAATTATTTGTGTGTGAGTGTCAGCAAATTTCACCCATTGTGCTTCTAGTGACTCTAATCTAGTTTCGATATATCCTAGTGTTATTCTCTCATTGGGAGATTTTTTGAAATTAGTTCTCCCCTTTTCAATTATGTTTTTAACGTCAAGTTGCAATCTTAATAATGACTCCATTATAATATTGTCACGAAATAAGTAAGTGTTTATGTTTGGTTAAAGTTAGTATGGACAATCGGTCATAAGTTCTCCGTATATCGAATTATGAACTTAATCAATACCCTTACAAATTTAAAACAGTTTCTAAGTTAGAGTACTTACAGTTTATCACTGCACTCACGCACTTTGTTGAACCTCTGTCTGCTTGTGCGAAGTGACGCCTTGAACCGTCGCTCGCCTTACTTCGTACTCGTGATTACGCGCGCTGCGCGTAGACTGGCACGTACGCGCTGCGCGTGCACTATGCGCGCTGCACTTCTACCGGCGCGCTGCACTTGGACTGGCGCGCTGCACTTGGACTGGCGCGCTGCACTTGGACTGCGCGTGCACTATGCGCGCTGCATTTGGACTGGGCCCGCAGCGTGTGGACTTGACGCGCTGCACGTGCACTGGGCGCGCTACGCGTGGACTGGGCGCGCGGCGCGTGGACCGGGCGCGCTGCGCGTGGAAGGCTGGGCGCGCAGACCGTGCACTGGGAGCGCTACGCGTGAGGACTGGGCGCGCGGCGCGTGCACTTGGCGCGCTGCACGTGAGGACTGGGCGCGCGGCGCGTGCACTGAGCGCGCTGCGCGTGAGGATTGGGCGCGCTGTGTCTGGACTGGGCGCGCGGCGCGTGCACTGAGCGCGCGGCGCGTGCACTGAGCGCGCGGCGCGTGCACTAAGCGCGCTGCGCGTGAGGATTGGGCGCGCTGCGTCTGGACTGGGCGCGCGGCGCGTGCACTGAGCGCGCTGCGCATGGACTGGGGGTGCGCAGCGCGTACACTGAGCGCGCTGCGCGTGAGGGTTGGGCGCGCTGCGTCTGGACTGGGCGCGCGGCGCGTGCACTGAGCACGCTGCGCGTGGACTGAGCGCGCGGCGCGTGCACTTGGCGCGCTGCGTCTGGACTGGGCGCGCGGTGCGTGCGCTGAGCGCGCTACCCTCGCACTGCTCCGGCCGCCACTGCTTCAAACTACTCCAGCCGCCACACTGCTTCGGACTGCTCCGCCGCTGACCGCCTCGGACTGCTCCGCCGCTGACCGCCTCGAACTGCTCCGCCGCTGACCGCTTCGAACTGCTCCGCCGTTGACCTCCTCGAACTGCTCCGCCGCTGACCTCCTCGAACTGCTCCGCCGCTGACCTCCTCGAACTGCTCCGCCGCTGACCTCCTCGAACTGCTCCGCCGCTGACCTCCTCGAACTGCTCCGCCGCTGACCTCCTCGAACTGCTCCGCCGCTGACCTCCTCGAACTGCTCCGCCGCTGACCTCCTCGAACTGCTCCGCCGCTGACCTCCTCGAACTGCTCCGCCGCTGACCTCCTCGAACTGCTCCGCCGCTGACCTCCTCGAACAGCTCCGTCGCTGACCTCCTCGAACTGCTCCGCCGCTGACCTCCTCGAACAGCTCCGCCGCTGGTCGCCTCGAACTGCCCCGCTCCTCTCGACCTGGGGGTATCCACTTCGGCACCCAACTCACCGGCACCTTGGCTCCATCAGCAGCGATCCACTATTGTGACTACAGTCACATCCGGCTCGAAGGACCAATGTTTGATCTGATTACGCGCACTGACTACCTTAGTAGTACACGTAACCACCGTGAGTTATTTTGTAACTGACCTATTCGATACGTACCGCGGAGGGTCATGAAAGCACTGAAAATCTTAACAGCGAATTATAAAGATGTGACGTATTTACGCAACGCCATCTATCAAATAAAATATGAACTAATTCAATATACGCCATCTAGGCAAATCTGTATAAACTATCTTAACACTAATATAGCTACCTAAATATGGTTTTAAACTTGAACACGGCCGCTACTGCTGTCATACTATGACTGACTTAAAACCGCCCTAGTTCTTTCAGTTACCTTTTGCATTCCAGTACTGCAGTCACTCTCATGAAATCTTGCATCGGTCCTAGCGAGAGCCATCTACCTTGCTGACATCTCTTTGGGACGCGTTATGAACACAGCGCGCTGTCAACCCGGGCCTGATCCATATCGATCGGTGAACAAGGAAAAGATATTCTTTACATTTACTTAGAACACAGAACAAAAAGACCAATCATCTTTCAAGAACTACTAACAATAAAGAGTGGTAATAAGTTACACCTTTGTACCACAAAAGAGAGATAGTGCAGAAGTTCATCTATATACAAAGTGCGCTCGAACGCCGCACTTAAAGACAAAAAATTTAAAAAAAAAATCATTTGGTGTATCATCACTATCACTACATAGTATAACTACATAGTATAAAACAAAGTCGCTTTCTCTGTCCCTATGTCCCTTTGTATGCTTAAATCTTTGAAACTACGCAACGGATTTGGATGCGGTTTTTTTTAATAGATAGAGTGATTCAAGAGGAAGGTTTATATGTATAATAACATTCATTAAATAGTGGAGAAGTACTGTTATTTTTGAGGTTTCTAATGTGATGTCGTAAATAATTACATTTTTTCCGCTTACATTGCAAACGCAGTCTGAACCCTACGAGTTTTATCAAAATAATGTACTAAGTATTGTACACATTGAAAAGGTCTACAGAAAAGTCCGTGATGGTATATGTCTATCTCTTATGGATAACCCACAATAACTTTTTTTTGTCATTTACTTTTTACGACAAATAATGGCTAATTTTTGAAGCGATTTTAACTAATACAGCATTAATCCTTAACCAATTAAATACCTTGAATACATTGTTCATTTAATATAGATCTATATGGCCCTTTACACCGTATGATTTAAGTGAATATTTTCGAAGATATTACAGATTTAAAAAATTGCGGGACGTAGCGTTTGCGGCGGTACCGGCCGGTCGCCCGGTGCGGCAAGAGCATTGCATCCGTGCGAAGCCGGGGCGGGTCGCTAGTGTACGTATATAGTATATTCATATGCATGTAAAGCGGTTATTTCAATATTACAAACAGACACTCCAATTTTATTTATATGTATAGATATGCGAAACCTGAAACACTTTCCTAATGTAAAGACTATTTGAAAAATCACAAAGTTATAACCCAGTTGTGTCAGCAAATTAAAGTTCTCCGCGCGATTTGAACATATAGAACAGCCCGAAAATCATCTGTCGGGCAGTTGCCCGCCAGATAACACCCGTCTGGTCGGAGGATCCTCCCGTTTCCACGGAAGTTTACGGGACTTTAATCTCTATTCCGCCTCCAAACCGCAAAAAAGTTCACAGATGCTTATCTCAAGCGAATGGTACTCACACTCGCACTGAGTCTAACCATCATTTTCTTTGTGTTGCTCGAGCGCACTTTGTATGTAGATTGACTTCTGTACTTATCTTTCTATTGTGTCAGTACCCTCATTAGGACTCAGAACTCGAGAACTCCAACACAGCTCATTAAGTATTAAGCAAAAATGGCTTCTCATTTACCAAATGTGCACAAGTTAAATTAACATTCTTTCCGGCGAGCGTATACACACACCGGCACAATCAGTCGGGCGCTTTACATTGCGCGCAAAGAAAAGTGTCATTTTTTTAAAGGTTTTAAAAAAAGTTTGTTTTCCAACAATATTTTTTGGCCAAAATGACTTAGTTATATGTACACTCTTTTTATAATGTAAATGAAAGAACACTGTAGACTCCACGAATTCTTAGATTACTTCATATTTTGACTCACTTTTTTTATATGATTATTTTAATGATTTTATTGTTCTTTTGAGTATAATGTAGACCGGTTTACACTGTTCTTAAATAATACCTATTAATACTGTAATATGGAAATATTGTAAATACAAACACTTTTTTAAAAGAGTAACCATGGAGTTTCTTGCCGGTTCTTCTCCATAGGAAACGACCAATTTCGAACCGTGCCCTAGCTTCTGACGTTTTATAAGTGCCCATGTAGGCCTATGTGAAATAAAAAACTTTTGACTTGACTTTGACTTACAGAATCAGTAGTTAACGGGTATGTGATCGGTCTTTTTACATACAGGGTGTATCGATGGTTCCGGCAGTTTTCATTCAGTATTGGTCCCTTTGGAATACCGAAGTTTTGTAAAGGGGGTAGAAAATGGTATTGTATGGTTTCTTTACCAGGATTTTTTTTGGGTTCTATAACCGAAGGGTAAAAACGAGACTATTACCGTCGCTGTCCGGCTGTCTGTCACCAGACTGTATCTCATGAACCGTGATAGTAAAATTGAAAATTTCACAGATGATGTATTTCTTATGCCGATTTAACAACAAAATAAAAAACTAAAAATAAAATAATATATTCTTTTAAGCAGAGGCGATACAAGAATTCCGTTTTTTTTACCGTTTTTCTTCTATGGACGGTAAGGAACCTTCATGCACAAGTCCGACTCGCACTTGGCTGGTATTTTTTTTTCCCTTGATTTGTGGAAAAAAAATATCAAATATGACCTAAACTTGAGACTGGCTGAGTCTAATATTTAGTGTTTACAGTCACCTTTAAGTTTCGTGATGACTCAGTGGTTATGGCATCCACCTCTCATGCATGAGCTTGCGGGTTCGAAACCAGGCAAGTAATGATTTATTTAATTATTATAAAGTATAAAAAAAGTAAAAGTTAAAAAAAAAGAAACGGTTAAAAGTTTTTATAGAGTATAAAGGTGTGCTGCACCATTTAACTCTAACGATAACCAAACCGTCTATTGGTCAATTCGACAATTTGACAACTGTTAACGGCTTTGTTATCGTTACAGTTAAATGGTGCAACTCACCCTAAGTTATTATAAAGTAAGATTGTCATTCACACATCTTCGTCACATCTTTGACAATCGTTACAAGTAATGAGGTGCCAGAAACTCACTAAGGAGTATATTACGTTGCCCAGTAATTGCAGTATTTGTTTTTTTTTTTTTTTATATATAATACTACCTTACTCTACCCTACACTACCCTACTCTACTCTACCCAGCACTACCCTAATTTTCATTTTTTTTTTCCATAAGAACCTCCTCCTCACAATAACGAACACAACAAAAAAATTAATTAGCGAAATCGGTCCAGCCGTTCACGCGTGATGGCGTGACCAAGGAAATAGGAATTCATTTTTATATATTTTTTTTTTAAATACTCTCGGCTACATTTTCACTTGAGATAGAAAATGACATCCATTTCACATCACATTAGGAATCAATTTACGAATAAATCAAATAGAGCAGCTACTGAACTTCCCACGAATAAATCCCGTCGAAAATTCTTACGTAAGTTTATGAGGTCTGCACATAATAGCCATGAGATTTGGCGGGAAACCGGATAGCAGTTCTAAAATCCGGATTCCATTTGGGCGTCATTAGGATAATGCACTGAAATCGCAGGACCGGGTCGCGGCGTACCAATAAAGAGATGGCGGGATGAGTTAGATGTCTTACTTAAGGCGTATAGTCCCTTAAATATCTAGCCCAAATTCGATGCACATATACTCGTACTGCCGCTTGCGCCTGCATAGAGCCCCGGTGAAATTTAAAACCACTTCTTTTAGTTTAAATTAGAATAGAATAGAATAGAATAGAATAGAATAGAATAGAATAGAATAGAATATCGTTTATAGTGGTACATTTAAATAAAAATACAAAATCAATTTTAACGCATACATTGCATTTGTTGCCTGAACTAGGTTGGACCTGTATTTCAGGCTAAAAAGTACAAATAACCTTAAGTAATAAATTAACAATAATTAAATTAACTATACTAAATAACATACATTTAATTTTACTAAGAGCAAAACATCTTTTATTTACAAACTATTAGGAGATCTTCTGTCTCTCTGTAAGAGATGCTGAGTAAATATTGCACAATAATCTTTTTACAGCTATAATAATTTAATTTCTACAAACCTAATTTTCTATTTAATCTATTGTACAGAAATGGGCCTAAAAATGTAAAAAACCTTTTTACAAAGAAATATTTTGAAAAAGTATTGGAATTGCATACAATATCATTCCAGAACTAGTAACTTCAGGGTGGTATGGACACACGAGCCACAAAACAAAAGCCGCTTCAAGCTTCTTTTCGAGGCGGCCTTTTTTTATTGCGCGCTTCAGTTTTTTTTTTTTTGTGGCCGCTTCTAGTTTTTTTTGTGGCGGCGTTTTTTTGTGGCTGATTTGGTAAATGTTTCAACTTGGTTTGACCAAAACAATTTAAACTAAAAGAAGTCGTTTTAAATATCACCGGGGCTCTATGCAGTGGGGACACTATAAGGCGCTTTTAAATAATGATAATGTTTTGAATTACGATTAAAATGATAAATAAAGTGACTAAAACCCGGTCTCTTTCAGGCTTCCTTTGTGTTTCAGGATTCCAGCAGGCATCAACCCTACTGAGCCGTAGCTGGCTGACATCTCTTTGAGGCACTTGCTGAAGTTAGAATACTACGCGACGTCGATTCAGGCTCTGTCCTTAATGGAGGGCCGGATAGTGGGCTACTAAGCCCGCGCCCACAGTATCTGGAGACCGCCCTGTAACTCCTTAGGCATCCCCTGAGGTGGCCAATAGAACATGAGGATTTTCGTTAACTCACAGTTGCGGAAATATCCTTCACTTGCATTTACTTTGCAGAAGAAGGTAACCGCTTCTAATTTGTCTAATTGACCGCGAGAGGGCGGTGCATGGCCTCAACCAAGAAGAGGGTTCTGAAAAAATGATGTGACAAATTTTCGATTAAAAAACCGGTAAATTCCAAACTGTCAATTAGAACAAAGGGTTTCGTACCGTCCGTAGCAAAAAAAGGGCAAAATAATCACGTTTGTTGTATGGGAGCCCCACTTAAACATTTATTTTATTTATTTATTACATTTATTATATTATTATTTGCTAATATAATGGCAACAGAAATAAATCATCTTAACTCTTACCACAGTCCTTCACTTCTGTTATAAAAATGTTAAGATGTGGACAGTGGGAGTGGGTTACGTGTTTGTGCATCTGGCTTTAAGATTTTCTTTAGCATGTAACTGTTTTCTTTTTTGTTCCCAATTAAATTAAATAAAAATGAAATCATATGTGAAAATGTCAGCTGTCTAGCTATCGGCGGAGACCTCTCGCGCCGGGCCTTGGTCGAGGCCATGGACCGGAGCGAGGAGGAGTGGCAGGCGGTCGCCGACTTCTGCGAAGCAGTAATGCTCGCTAAGGAGGAGGCCGACCGCATCAGGCAACGGCGCTCTCGCCGCCGCCGGGATTCCGATCCCGATTTCCAGCCACCGTAGGCGCGGGCTTGCGGACAGTGAACAATGGGTAGCTCGCTGTCCGGCCGTCCGGTAACTGTCCGGACCAAGCCCAAGTCGTCGACGGCGCGCGCTGTTCCCGCGCGCCTCAAGGAGTTGTCAGCAACAGCAGGGACCCAGCCAGGTCGAAGCCTACTGGGGCCAGGGTTATCCGAAAGGGCGCTCGAGCCTGTGCTTATATCGATGCGCGTGCTAAGCAGTACATGTATGGATTATTGAGTATTGTAATGAAACACTAGTATATATCAAAAGCACGTCTGTTTAATATCACGACAAATACAATACTGAAGTGCTGTAGGCACAGTACATTCCCCTTAAAAAAATAAACTGAATCACCAGAATAATTTTTCTAAAATTCGAAATTACGATACGACATAGAAATACTTATAATTAGAGATTATATTGGCTACACATTATTTCATAAATTGATATGGATTACACATTGAGTCTTTACGTTTATACTTTGTCCGAGTTCACGCACATGTTCGTCACAACGCACTTTGATTAAATACGTATACACAAAATTACACTATATTATCACTCGCGAAGGTTGTGGAGGCGGCCCGCTGTTCGAGCGATGATCACCCCCACGCAACTCGATCATAGGCCGATCGCCTAATTCGCGCCTCATATAGCGCGCGTAGTTGACCTTACAACGCTTCCACAGCAAGTACAGCATCGCGGCCAAGATGCAGGTGATGATGAACAATAGATAGAACTCGTATCTACTGTATGTCATTTGCTGTTCAACCTCAGACGCAGCGGCGCTATTACCAGCACCATTCTGGGCAATCACAATGTGTTCCTCCTGGGGCCTACTTTGCTGCTTACCCATTATATTGTACTTTTTAACAGTGCAATAATTAATAGATGTTTATGATACGAACCGAACGACAGGTTTGATAGTGCGTCCGAATCTCGACACTCTTGATGCATTGTTTACACTTGCACTTGCCATATTTGGCATCGTCGTGAATTCTTCACTGTTGTTAAGTGCAAACGCTGGCTTCAACCGATCTATACTAATAATTTTCTCCGTATCCTGCTGTATTATTTTATAATATTTATCCGTCTTGCTAATAACTTTAAAAGGACCCATGTAAGGTTGCGTTAAGGGTTTTTTTACCTTGTCAACGCGTACAAATACATGGGTGCAGTCTTTAAGATCCGGGTGAACAAATATCTTCCCTTGATGTGTCTCCTTCTTAGGTACTGCAGCTAAATACGCTATCTTTTTTCGTAACTCTTGTAAAAATGTACTGTTATCAGAAGTGTCTCGCTGTATAGGCTCAAAGAAATCTCCCGGTAATCGTATTGGTTCACCAAATACCATTTCTGCTGCACTTATCTGCGTATCGTCTCTCATACTGGCTCGTAATCCAAACAAAACAGAAGGTAATTCCGATACCCAATGCTCTGTGTTTCCTCGGCACATAAGAGCGGTCTTGAGTGAACGGTGCCACCTTTCCAGCTTTCCATTTGACTGTGGGTGGTATGCGGTGGTTCTGAATTTGGTAATGCCCATTCTCTTTGCTAATTGTGTAAACAAAGTAGATAAGAAGTTAGAGCCTTGATCAGTAGTTAAATACAAGGGAGTTCCAAATCTTGTAATCCATCCCGTGTAAACGATATCTGCAATCGTCTCTGCTGTTATATCTTTTACAGGATAAGCTTCTGGCCAACCAGTGTTTCTGTCCACCATCGTTACAATATACCGATACCCGTTACAGTACGTCAATGGGCCTACCACATCTATTTGCAAATGTTCAAATCGATCAGTGTGCGCAAAATTGCCATGAGGTGAAACTGTATGTCTGTGAATCTTGGACCTTTGACAGTTGGTACACGCTTTGGTCCACTGTGTTACATCTTTATTCATTCCTTTCCAAATATAGCGTTCTTGCATCATCCTACGTGTAGTTCGCGTTCCTGGGTGGCTGATGTCATGTACAGCGTTGAATGCCGATAAACGAAATTCTTTGGGCAAATATGGTCGCGTACTGTTACTCGAGATATCGCAATAAATCGGTAACTTGCAATTAGGTATGAATAACTTCTTAAACTGTAATGTATTTGATTCCATGAGGCTTTTTAACTCTATGTCGTTAGCTTGTGCCTCAGCCAATTTATCGAAATCCATGGGCGATGACATATTTATTGACTCAATTCGAGATAAACAATCGGCAACTACGTTTTCTTCTCCGGTTATATGTTTTATATCGGTACAAAACTGCATTATAAAATCTAACTGACGAATGCGTCTCGGCGTATCGTTTTTACAGTTTTTGTTATTTTTCAAAGAGTACACGATCGGTTTATGGTCCGTGTAAACAGTAAATAAACGCCCCTCAATAAGTGATCTGAAATGCTTGATTGCTAGATATATTGCCAATAATTCTCTGTCGTAAGTTGAATATCGTTGCTGCGCATCGCTGAGTTTGGTTGAGAAGAACCCTAAAGGTTTCCAAGAGCCTCCCTCCTTTTGTTGTAGAACGGCGCCAGCGCAGGTATTAGAGCAGTCTGTCATCAGGGCTAACGGTGCATCCGGTGATGGGAATGACAATGTAATCGCGCTTTTTAGGCTCTGTTTACACTGCTCAAACGCCTTAATTGCTTCATCTGTCCATGGGATCAGACTTTTGTCCTTTTTCTTGGCGTTATGTAAAAATACGTTCAGTTTTTCGTGAATATTGGCTGCTTTAGGTAGATGACGCCTATAGAAGTTCACCATACCAAGAAAACGACGTAGCTCATCCACTGTGTTCGGTCTTTTGAACTCAGATATGACCTTGACTTGCTCATCTAATGGTCGAAGGCCGTCTTTCGATACCCTGTACCCTAGAAAATTCAGTTCTGATTTCCCGAATTCACACTTGGCCATATTTATCGTAATGCCATATCTATTCAGACGACTTAGTACTTCCCGAACATGCGCTCTATGCTCTTTTTCTGATGACGAGCCAATTATGACGTCATCAATATATATAAATATATTATCCACGTTACGTAACACTTCGTCATTGAGGAATCGTTGAAATGTGGCTGCAGCGTTCTTAAAACCGAACCCCAATCTCGAAAATTCGAATAATCCAAAAGGACAGGCTATTGCTGTCTTGGGTATGTCCTTCTCATAGATAGGTATGTTATGGTAAGCTCTTTGCATATCTATTCTAGAAAATATTGTTTTTCCGTACAATAGATAGGTACAGTCCTGTATACGAGGTATCGGGTAACGGTCAGGTTTCGTAATCGCGTTAAGCTGCCTGTAGTCGCCGCAAGGTCTGAGTTTCCCGTTTTTCTTTATCACAACGTGCAGTGGGCTGGCCCAATTGCTTTTGGAGGGCCTGCATATTCCCATCTCTTGCATCTGCTGAAATTCAGCCTTGACCTTGTGGTATTTATCAGGTGGTAAAGGTCGTGGACGCACGTGCACAGCTGGTCCTGTAGTCTCGATGTGGTGTACCGTAGAATGACATGGAGTGTCCTTGAATTTCATCGGCTTTGTAATATCAGGAAATTCCGCTAAAATATCTCTATAATCACTTTTGTAGTCGATTGTACTCATTGAAGGATCGTCTTGCACAACCACAGATGCTATACTCTGTAGACTGGTCACGGAGTCAATAAGTTTTCTATTTTTTATGTCTACTAACAACGTATAATGTGACAGGAAATCAGCACCGAGTATAGGTTGCTTGACCTCTGCTAACACAAATGTCCACCGAAAAGGTCGCCGTAGTCTAAAGTCCAAATTCAAAGTTTTAACTCCATGTGTTCGAATTTCTGTACCATTCGCAGCGTACAGTTTATAATCGTCGCACTTATCACTGTATAACCACTTTTTATTTGCTGGCAGTACAGAAATATTTGCGCCTGTGTCCACTAAAAATCGAAGTCCACTATTTTCGTCCGTTATACATAGGCGGTGCATGGGAGTGATGGTGCATATCCCCGCCTGCGAATACACCTCCGTTAGTTTTCCTGTTTCTCCGACTTTTTCCAGGCGCACGGCTCTATACATTTTCTCGCTCTATGACGATATCTGAAATGATACACGCAAAGCCAGTCCGTGCAATTCGGTGTGCGCCGAGTCGTATTACGACTTCGTGATGCTGACCTTGATCGTGATCGAAAACGATTGAAATTTCGGTCCTGCTCCATCTCTCTTATTTTTAGACTCAATTTAGCTATCTCTGCCAAAATAAAGCTTTGATCCGTGCTGGAACTACTGTTATGTATGGATTGTACCTCAGATACTTGCAAGGGTTGCGTCGTCTCCATGACTTTATCTGCAATAGCCGACAGATTTTCTAAGTCTTTTACCTCACTGACTGCTAACACGCCGCGTACAGCCGGCGGTAGATGGCCTTGCCACATAATTCTGAGTGTCTCATCAGGCATTTTATCGCGAGCCAAATCCCGCATTCGGCGTAGGAGCTGAGACGGCTTTTGGTCTCCTAACTCCATCTCGCTAAGCAGCTTTTGAAACTGTCGCATTTCTGACTCCTCGTATATCTTCAATAAACGTTCTTTCAAGGTATCATACTTTTTTACTTCAGGCGGCTTCAAAAGGATGTCACTGACTTGTTGCACGACATCTTTTCCCAATTTGGTAACGACTAAGTTGTATCTGGCCTCATCACTGAGCTTCTGCGGCGCGAGGACGGCTTCACATTGCACGTACCACAACCTTGGCTGGTCACACCAAAATTCAGGAATCCTTGACGTGACCGAAATAACGGCCACTTCTCCTTCACCCGAAGTTAAAATTGCTGGTGACTGCTGCGCCGAAGTCATCTTGCAAAAACTTTTGTCACGTTACACGTGCCGATACAAAGAGGTGTCAGTGTTCTAGTTCGGGGTCACCACTGTGCTTATATCGATGCGCGTGCTAAGCAGTACATGTATGGATTATTGAGTATTGTAATGAAACACTAGTATATATCAAAAGCACGTCTGTTTAATATCACGACAAATACAATACTGAAGTGCTGTAGGCACAAGCCCCGGTATGAAGGCTTGAAGGAACGGGATGGGTTTTTAGTCAGTAAGAATCTGACACTATCTCCCGCTCCGCCCAAGAGCGGGGGTTGTCATAAGATGATTTTTCCCATCGAAAAAAAAAAAAAAGCTGTCTAGCTATCACGGTTCATTAGACACAGTCTGGTTATATCCAGACAGACAGCGAAGTGATAGCAATATGGTCCCGTTTTCACCTTTTGGGTACGAAACCCTAAAAAGTAATACCGATAAACGCTGCGGTGTGACGTCATTTCGTTAAAATCTACAGACTACTCGTAGGTCAAAGCCCTGGGATTGCTAATGTACTGAATACTGCACGCGGGCACGAGATCTCAGAGGAAATGGATGATTAGAGGAGCTAAGACAAACTGAGAGCAATGTGACAAAGTCACGCGATGTTGAAACATTGTAACGACTGCACTCTTGAGATTTTTTTCTTTGCGAAAAGACATAATCATTTTTAGGTTATTTCTGAAAGTTTTAGTATAGGGTGACTGGCAATTAGTGTACGATACTTAAACACGTGATTGTGCTCATGATAACAAACCATTTTTATTATTGGAGCAAAGCCGAAATAGCGAATAAAAAATCAGCTGTTCAGTACATTAGGCAAACATAAATGTCCTGAACAGCTGATTTTTTTCGCGATTTCATGTTTGTTCCCATAGTAAAAGTGGTTGGTTATCATGAGCACAATCACTTGTTTAAGTATCGTACACTAATTACCAGTCACCGTATGTAATATTGTATCCATTTTTAGGGTTCTGAAACACAGTTGGAAAAACGGAACCCTTATAGGATCACTCTGTTGTCCGTCTGTCCGAATGTTAAGTTTTTGGGGTCTGCTACTCTTAGACCAGTATAATCAAACTTCTAAATCACTGCCATTAAAAGATAGGGCCATTTGTGGCGCATATTTTGATGCGCGTCAGGAAATTAAAACCTATAGGGTACTTCCCATTATATAATCCATAAATACAGGAAAAAGTATGAAAGCTGTAAAGTAATTAGATCACAAAATAATAACAAAAATCTTCGAGACTCGATTCGGGAATCAAAAATCAAGTAGGTATATTTTTCACTTTAATAAATATAAAATACAGTAAAATGGGGTAAATAGAGACTTAGGGGTGAATAGAGACTTAGGGGTGAATAGAGACAAAACTTTAAAGGGTATTTTCTCGATATTTGAATATTTTTTGCAGCATTTAACTCTATCAATTTATTAATGAATTATTATTCTAAAAAATCGATGCTTTGTTAGAGGCCGATATTTTATAATATAAAAGTGAAAAACCAAACCAAAGTTTTGTCTCTATTCACCCCTAAGTCCCTATTCACTCCGTTTTACGGTAACTAGTAACAAAAAAAAAACACAATATGAAGCTCAACCGGCCTAGCCAATTTACGACCGTTTCGTTTCGATTCTGTTTCGTTGATCGGCTCGAGTCGTCGGACTACAGGATTGTACGAAAGAGTCACGAGCCTCAAAGACACGTCTGAAACTCGCTCTCGCTCCACCCAGAGAGTAAGTAATTTGATGATACCACATTCTCAAAAAAAAAAGAACTTTTATGAATATTTTTTCATAATATTTAGCTAATTTACTATACATTGTTCTTTTTCCATTAATAAATCTTTATAAGCATCATCATTATCATCGTTCTGCCCTTGTCCCATCTTATTTGGGGTCGGCGCAACACGTTTATAAGAATAAGAGTTTAAAACTGTATGCATTAGGGATAATGCATCTGTATGTAAAAAAATGATATCGTTCCAAAACTGTTTTTGTACGACAATTTACACAAAAACCAACATAAAAGGAAATCATCAATTCATTAGTACGAGTATTAGGGTTCCGCACCTCAGTCAGTAAAAACAGAATCTTTATAAGATCAATTTATAATCCTTCTGTCAATATCACAGAAAAAATGAAAGAGGTTAGAAAGGAAATACTTTCCGATTTGTACTACAACGAGTGTCGCCACTTGTCTCACACCCTTTAACTCCACTACAGGCTATAAACCAATACGAACACGCGTTACGCAACTAACAGACCACGCACACTTAGATCGCAAGTTTGCTATTGGTCGCTGAACTATGAACATTGCCCTACTTTGTGGCACGCTTGCCCAAAAGGCCATTGTAACCTCTTTCATCTCCAAGCCATTCTAACCTGTTCTGTGGTCAATATCCTTTTTTTTAGAAACGCGCACACAAATATTATAAAGAAGTAAAGTTTATTTTCTTGTTTGCAGAAGGTTATCTCTGAAAGTACTGTTCTGATTGCTAACATTTTTACACCGATAGAAAACTGCTTTATTCCTGAGTGACATAGGCTATATCCCGCGGCCCTAGGCCGCGGGCAAAAGCTAATGAACAATGATTTCACATCATGGGTTCGTGTAAATTTATGCTACACACGTAACATTGTTAGCAGTAGACACTTACAGAGAATAACTAATTAGTTTACATGCCATAATTATGTGTGGCTTAGGGTTAGTCGCCACAAATCAAATGTTAATTCAATTTGGTGCACCGAACTTGCATTATTCAATTATTAGGGTCTCCATACATCATGATTAATCTATATGTATCTGCTACTGAATAATGTAAACAAATTGTTATTTACCGTCCAATATTAAATTAAGAAATACAAGAGGCAGTGTTGTGATGGCCCTGTGTTTAAGGCATCTGCCTCTCATGCATGAAGCTGCAGGTTCGAAACCGGGTAAATACGAATGTGATTTTTTCAATACATGTGCTACTTTTCTGGGTTTATCTAAGACATTACTGACACCCCGTGCCTTGGAAAGCACGTAAAGCTGTTGGTCCAAATCGTCATTTATAGATCTTTGACAGTCGTTCCAGGTAGTGGTTTACCAGAACGTGATCATCAGTCTATCCAAAGAGTATTGTCATCACCCTTTTTAATGTTCCCACTTCTGGGACTCAAGCCTCTCTAGGAGAGTAATCCACCACGCGGGCCCAGTGCGTCTTGGTGAATGTCACATGTCTTCGAATTTTCGGCTCTAGGACATGCCGGTTTCCTCACAATGTTGACCTTTACCGTTTTGAGAGCAGAAGAGTATCGTATTGTCCAGTAATTGGGTTATGGAGATCTGATGGGTCGCTTTATGTACAACATGGGTATTCAGTCACATCCGGCTGGACTAGAAGCTGACCCCAAGCTGTTTTTTTTTTATGTATAAAAATCATCCAAATGACATTCCCCACCTTTGGGTGGAGCGGGAAATAGTATCAGACTCTTACTGACTAAAAAACCCACCCTGTTAGTTCTTGCCTTTCATGGAGGGGCCGAGCTACCTTTCGGAGCTAACCCTGTCCCTGTAGGCTTCGACCCAGTTGGGACCCTGCTGTTGCTGACAACTCATTGAGGCGCGCGGGAACAGTGCGCGCCGTCGACGACTTTGGACCCCAAGCTGGTTGAGAAAAGATGATGGTTTGAGGCAGTAGACACTGTGGTTGAGCAGAAAAATACGTTTCGGATATTATAATGACCTACAGATACACTTATGAGATTTGGTTTTGTAAAACACTTCAGAGTGAAATATCAAAATACGAGTAAACTAAATTCAGTTCTTGTAAAAGAGTAAAAGTGAAATAAACATGTTAAAATGTCATAAGTAAGATATCGATTGCAAATGTGGATGGCTTCCTAAAAGAGTAGGCCGTGAAAACAAAAGAAAAGATAAATGAATTGTGTGTACAAGAAGATAACAAGAAAAGATGTGACGATTATTACAGAAGATGGAAAGAAGAATTTCGCCAATTCTTTTTTGTGGTGTTCGGTAGTGTGAGGAGAAGGTTCTTATGGAAAAGAATGAAAATTAGGGTAGTGTAGGGTAGAGTAGAGTAGGGTAGTGTAGGGTAGAGCAGGGTAGAGTAGGATAGAGTAGGACAGAGTAAGGTAGAGTAGGGTGGAGCAGGGAAGCGCGCGCGCAAAAGCTAGTAGTGTATATTAATAAACCATCAACAGCTGACGACGCTTAAAACTCTAAAATCTAAAGAATATCTAATAGACGAAACATAATGATAAGTCACTGCCCAATTTTGAAATCATTAACATTAACCCTACAAGTTCCCTTTTACACCATCCGTTAACGAAAAACAACCAACTACTTCTTTTTCTCCACGAGCAACACAAAATAAATCACAACTTTAATCTACGAACAGTTTCCTACGAGACCTAAAACAGAGGATTACATTCGAAGCTCCAATATTAGAAAATAAACTACTATTCCACTAGTGTGTTGCGAGTAATTTGTAACTTGACTCCAAGTAATTTATTTTAGCAGCTCTTCCTACATTTTTGTTGTTAGAATGCCAACAACTGGTGTAAATCTTTTGAGAACCAGTTACAAACTTGTTAGGAGACGCGTTTTGACGACTTATTAAATAAAATTAATGGATATTCGGTGGTGCTTTTTGTTTATTTGTAAGAAAAACTGACTTTTGCATTTTTTATGCATTATTTAATTAAGACGCTGCTTTTCCACTCGCCTATCGTCAACATCGAGCATGGTTTAAAAGCTTGTTAATTCATCTAACGCAATTCAACGCGATGTTTAAAAAAAAAGCAACGCGAAAAAAGAATGATAACGCCTGAAAACTCGGTTAGTATATTCGGTAATTCCGTGATTTACTCGAATATTTTACAAAACTTATTCCACGAAATACGTGTTTTAAACCCTTAAAAGTTGTTGAAAACATAGTTGTCGTTTAGAATTTTGATAAAATTTGCAAGGCCCAAGGCCAAGTGTCAAAGTTCATGCAAAATAGCAAATTTTCAGAAGTCTTTACTGGATTTGTTTAACACAAATGTATAAATTGATTTCAATAGAAGCCTAGATAATATACCCAAGATACTGTGTTTCCAAAATATCTAATAAAAATGTGTAATAACGCCATAATCGCGTAAGAGCGGTAGTATGAAAAACAGTGAAAATTGATGTCAAGTTGCATCCCCTTAAACCTCAGATACATTTAGCGGACCCGTAGGCGTATGTTAACAGACAACGAATATTGGGTAACTCGCCGTCCGGCCGTTCGGTGAGCATCAGGATCAAGCCCGACTCGTCGACACCGACGGCGTGTAACGAAGTTAGGAGCGTTATGTTAGTGGTTTTCATGAGTACAAGTGTGTTAAAATATATTTGCAGTAATGACATGATGCATTATAAATGTCATTACCGCAAATATTTTTTTTGTTCTCACACTATCCAATACTTACTGAGCAAAAAAATGAAAATCTTTATCATTTGCATTTTACGACCTATTCTGGAGTATTAAATTTAAAAAAAAAGCGTCTCATAGACACTCAAATAAAAAAGGACAAAATCTACATTTATTTAATGTTGAAAAAGAAGACAGTTACAGAAAAACGGTCAACTGACTAAAATTATAATATAACGTAACAATGAAAAGCAATATCATCAAAGAAATCTTTGGTGGCGGAGATTTTTTCAAATATCTATATTCATAGACAGTTAACACAAAAAGCCTTCTACGTGCTGATAAACTTTAGAGACTAAGGGTTCAAACACACCATGTCATGATCGTGCGATTAAAGTGAACGAAATATTTATATTACTAAAGCCTCCGATTGTCTTAGCGTCACCGCACATGGGCCACCAGCCACAGCCATAAGAATCTAGTAGCGGCCATAAAGGAAGCTGAAGCGCACGACAGCCATTTATGGCCGGTGACTGTTACTTTTTTTCAAACCAAAAAAAAAAGAACTATACGCGCAATATCATAATGGGCTCTGACGAAGCACGTACGACTTAATGACTGGGCTCGCAATTGCAAAGAATAAATGTTGAGCTGTCTGAATTAAATAGGTACTACGTTAGGAAGCATAACCAGGAATTTCGAAGCAATTTTTAAGACAAAATTTAGGACAGTTAAAATCAGGACCGAAACGAAAGCGTTGAATCTGGTAAATTGAAGTATTGTCAAAGACTAAAGGGCGAAGGTTTAAATGCGCGAGTTGCGTGTGACGGCGTGTAGTGGCCGGGACCACAAGTCTGCTATTAGAATTGTGTTAGAATGGTGTATCATTGATTACAAAATTGTAGATTTTAACAAGTTTGGTAATCTACTAATATAATGGCGTCACTATGACTTTCCAATAGTCAACCACTGACACTCCATTGAAGGAAGTGGCTTATAATGGTAATCTTAATTGACAAATGACTGTTTGTCGTATGCGGCAATCTGCCAAAGTTTCGACACTTCTTTTGATCAGGTCACACTGTAACATTAGAACGTCATTGTGCAGTTATTGCTTTTAATAAGCACGATATTGTCATTCTTCTGCAACTCTATTACGAGACCATTAGTCGATCAATTATCGATCATTAAGAATTAGCAGTTTACGATCTTTTAGCTAAATGACAATGGGATCGTGTTGGAATAACGAATTTAGACTTGGGCCCGGTTCGGGAAACAAGAAGCGAGTAGCGGCAATTTGTAGCATGACGCTGGTGTCCAGTGTCAACCGCGTGCAGCGAATCCATATAAAATGTGTGAAATGTACAGGGAATATGACTAAAACTGGACTGTTAAAGGGATGCTAAATGGGATTTATAGCTCCATACCTCTTTTTCACTCGCACGTCTTTTTTTTTTTTCGATGGAAAAAATCATCTTATGACAACCCCCGCTCTTGGGCGGAGCGGGAGATAGTGTCAGACTCTTACTGACTAAAAAACCCATCCCATTCCTTCTAGCCTTCGTACCGGGGCTCGAGCGCCCTTTCGGATAACCCTGGCCCCAGTAGGCTTCGACCCGGCTGGGCCCCTGCGGTTGCTGACAACTCCTTGAGGCGCGCGGGAGCAGCGCGCGCCGTCGACGACTTGGGCTTGATATTTTAACACGTCATGGTAAACCCCAGGCACAAAATAGAAAGGTACAGAAGACAATATCATGTATGTACTTCAGTGTTTATATCTACGCTCGGTGGACGCACACTAATGAGCGTTTGAGCCGGAACTGTTCGACGGGCGAGCCGAGGCGCGATATCGTGTCCGTGAGCGGTGTCTATGTGTGCATTGCTCAAGCGCGGTTTGTATGTAGATTGACTTCTGTACCTATATATTTTGTGCCCCAGGTCTCCAAATAAAGTGTGCTAAAAATAGAACGCAATTTCACCTCGCACCCTGATTGTATGAAGTGGCCTTTAGAACCGAATAGCGTTTAAATTCGGCTAACAAAGTCACCCAGATGAGGTCGAGATAGACCTTTAATGACGAGGGTACAATCAAATTACTATGTGTAAAGAAATATATGCTTACGATTTGATTTTTTTTGCTGCCCCGTGTAGGCTTAAATGAAAGTCATAATGGTTAAAGCCTTTTATCAGAATGCCCAAGAAGAAAGTGTAGTTCGAAAGTGAGAGAGTGGAGGGTCGATCCGGTACATGAAACACTATCGCTTTGTAAAGATAAAATTAAAAAATAAAGTACCTCTTTATCAAAACTCGTATTAATTTACGCATGTACGAAATTAATTTCTTTAAGAAAAAGTCAGCTGAGCGAGTGCAATGACCTGTAGGTACTTTGTACACAACGCCGACTATTAACTACAAATGAATAATTACATATGATTATGTGAATGCTACAAGTGTTTCATGTACCGGATCGACCCTCCACGGGATTAAAACGATTAAAATTTAGCGGTGTATATAAAGTTACACACAATTTAAGTATGTTTTGGCAGTACGGTTATTTTTTAAACTTTTATTTTAATTTTTGGAAATAACGCTTCCACCGACATAATGAATACCTACAGAAACTGTAGCTAAATTAGTGGCTAAAGTAGCGTCAGTAAAAGTAAAAAAAAAATATCGCCGATAGAAAAGGCAAGTTATTTTTTCCCTTTTTTAAGTGGGCGCTGAAAAAAATATGCAAGCAAATAATTACGTTAAGTGAAATGTGATTCGCTTTTCATTTCCTTTTATGTTCATTGCTATTTTTTTGCTAAAAAAATCTTGAGTTCTTCTTTTTAACGATTTACCTTTGTTACATAATAAGTAGGTATTGCTTTATTTACAAAATCACATTACTATTATAAATCAGGTTAACAGGTAAGATAGCGGTCAAGCGCGAACCTATCAACAATAAAAAAAGCCCGGAGGACACGGTGGAGCACACGGTCGAGGTGTGCCCTGCTTGGGCGGAGCATCGCCGTGCCCTCGTGGGGGCGATCGGCGGCGGAGACCTCTCGCGCCGGGCTTTGGTTGAGGCCATGGTCCGGAGCGAGGAGGAGTGGCAGGCGGTCGCCGACTTCTGCGAAACAGTAATGCTCGCAAAGGAGGAGGCCGAACGCATCAGGCAACGGCGTTATCGCCGCCGCCGTCGTCGGGATTCTGATCCCGATTTCCGGCCAACGTAGACGTGGGCTTGCGGACAGTGAGCAATGGGTAGCTCACTGTCCGGCCGTCCGGTAACTGTCCGGACCAAGCCCAAGTCGTCGACGGCGCGCACTGTTCCCGCGCGCCTCAAGGAGTTGTCAACAACAGCAGGGTCCCAGCCGGGTCGAAGCCTACTGGGGCCAGGGTTATCCGAAAGGGAACTCAGCCCCAGTATGAAGGCTAGAAGGAACAGGGTAGGTCCTTTAGTCAGTAAGAGTCTGACACTATCTCCCGCTCCGCCCAAGAGCGGGGGTTATCTTTGGATGATTTTCCCATCATAAAAAAAGCCTTTCAAAATAAAAATTCACTTCTTAGAGTTCGATGACTTGAATGTTTTCTGAAACAACTTTCACAAAACAGAATAGCTAAACAAAATGCTCTTTCACAATTTTGCAACCGCTTCAGAACCGACCCAAATTATGATCAAATTAAAATATAGGACCCATATTACAGTTTGCTTGTTTCAGCAAAATGTTAAAAGCGACCAAGTTTATTATGCATTGGACACAACATTGGCCAGAACTGTCGCTTTAAAGCTTAGAATAAGTATAAAATCCAAACATTTTGTGGGTGTTTTACAAAGGATGAAGCCAATTTTACATATTACTTTGTAAAGGGATCGACTTTTAAAACTTGCAGCTCTGTAGGAACAAAATATGAGTGTGTTCCACACCTAACTAGCACACACTAACTTTAATGAATTTTGCTCGAATTAAAGATTTGTGGTTTTCAGAGTTGAGCAATCGGCTGCAAATTTTCGTGTCGCTGGTTTGATTATTATCGTATAAAACAAATATTTTAAAGACTGCAGGTATGCTGCCCATACTGCGTAACGATCTGCAGTTTTCAGGATTTATACGAGGCCAAAAATAGAGCCGTACAGGTTGCCAAATACTGGTCAGAAAAAGTATAATTTAAGTGCATCGACACGAAAAGAAGAAGATTGCCTGCGGGTAGTTATTCCCGATTTAAGTGTCTTGTATATAATATTTCTATTTAATTAATATTTTTAATTAATTTAATATTTTTAATTTTTATTTAAAAAAAAAATATGTAAGTTTATATAAACATATAAACTCACATATTTGATTTTTTTTTTGTTAGCCGGTTCTGTCCCACTCCTGGGCAAAGGCCTCCCTCCACTCCTTCCATATTTAGCGCGCACGGGCTTCCTCTTGCCAGTTCTGGTGGAATCTATCAAGTTCGTCGCGCCATCTCCTTCGTGGTCTACCGCGACCCCGACGCGCTGTTTCAGTGCATCAACTTTGTGCTACTTTGGCCCACAGTTTGTCGGGCATGCGGCAGACGTGTCCTACCCAGTCCCACTTCAGTTTGGCAGCCTTTTGAGCCACATCCACTATTTTGGTTTTGAAGCGCAGTGTAGTATTTCGAACTCGATCCGTTAATTTAACACCTAGTATATCCTTTCACAAACTCACATATACAAGATATATATATATATATATATACGCAACCACGATACAAGAGTAAATAATTCCAAGTGTGGCAAAGTTAAAAAATATATATAATAAAGAAACTTTCACACATACACACTCAACATTTGTACTAGCAGTGGAATGGAAATAATATTTCTCGATATAAAAAGAGATTTTATTTTTTCGTCCTGAAGGTTGAGTCCCCAACTGTTTCAACCCGACTATATAATACCGAACCCTATTTATATTCCTACTCCAACATATTGGAATACACCTCAATATACAAATACAGAAAGGACGAGGTGTTTCACAGAAAGAGTTTTTTTTTTTACTGTTTTGTACCAGTTCGGTTTGTGGTGTAGTAAGTACTACCTATAGTATATATTTTTTTTGGTGGGAAAAAATCATGCATTGACATCCTCTTGGGCGGAGCGGGAGATAGTGTCAGACTCTTACTGACTAAAAGACCCACCCCGTTCCTTGTAGCCTTCATACCGGGGCCCGAGCGCCCTTTCGGAAAACCCTGGCCCTAGACCTATAGTATATTGTCTATGACCCTATCAATATGCACATAGGTATATTATCTTTCAGCTGAAATGATAATGATTGACCAATTATACCAGATATCCAGATTATTAATTATTGGAACTGAAGTAAAATAATATTAAAAAAAAAAATAAAGATTTATTAACCTTATAACTAATCACATGAGGTTTTTTTAGGAATATTAACAAATTTAGCAATATTACGATCAAAGAAACTAAATCAACAAGAGAGTATTGAAATACATAGATACCGGATCGCACCGAACAGCTGATGCTGATGGTAGCGTTTACCGCGCTTTCTGCACGCAACCAAGTTCCAAGTCCGAACCAAAAAGATGGTGCGACCGGTCGCCTGCGGTAGTTTTTTTTTTTAATGTTGCCCCTTACGTGTTTTTTTTATTTTTGATAGGTTCGCGCTTGACCGCTATCTCACCTGATGGAAAGCGACGATGCGGACGACGATAAAAAAAAAATAACTTGAATCAATTTTTTGATTACATTAAATCAAAATCTGACTGAGCTAAATCCATTATCTATAAATCATAAAGAAACAAAATAACCAAACGATTTGACTGCAATAATCGCAGTAGAATGAGTAATCAATCATGTTTCACGCAAACGAAGGCTCTAGGGGTTTTTTTTTTCGTTAGCGTCAGATGCAGCGTGGCCAATTTATACGAAGCCTCCTTGTGAGGCCAGGAAAACAGCTATTTCTGTGATATTTTAAAAGTTATAAATGTACCAACTGACCCGGCAAACACTGCTCTACCAAAAAAACCCTAACCCCGTTTTTTTCAAATCAAATCAAATCAAAGCATTTATTTCAAATAGACCATTTACAGACACTTTTGAATAGTCAAATGTCGGTCAGTCCAAGAAAAGTGAAGCTAAATTGCACGTTCCAAAAAGTAGGTCTCTATGGAGAAGAACGTGCAAGAAACTCCAAGGACACTCTTTTAAATCATATTATGTGTTACTTGTTGCTTCTATCATGTGAGCACAATGTCGATAATGAAATAAAAATGTAAAATAATTAAAAGATAGAAACTGAATTAAGCCACTGGCAGCTAAGAATTTCCCGAATATAAATCGGGGTTAGGGGCTTTTTCAGGTAGAAAATCATTCAATGACATCTCTCTTCATCTTACATGATGACATCGCCACAGTATTACAATATTAATACTGTGACATCGCGCTTAGCCCAAGGGCGTGCCAGACTTTTAACGATTGGAACTCACTCCTGTTTCTTCTTTGTCTTCATTTCAGGGCTCCGGGGTTCACTTTCGCATAATCCATGCTCCCAGTATGCTTCGTAAAAATTACGGCCTATACTCAGACTTATAAAAAAATCATGAAAAACGGTCAAACCGTTTCGGAAGAGTGAGATAACAAACACTGTTAGACGAGATTTTTATATATAAGATTAGACGAGTTGATATGTAGTATACGTAGATATGTGTGTATGTATGTAGTTGTGTGTTGTATGTTGTAATGATATTCTCTGGCAGAGACTATGTTTCCTGATAGCTACATCCTAGAGATCTTTTAGTAAAGAGTGAATAGGTTACTGCAAGTGCTCTATCGTCGACCACATGATAGCCAAAGCCATATAACAGCCAAACGCGAACCTATCAATTACAAAAACGTGTGAAGTTACTCTAACGCTTAGCTCTCTAATGCTTAGGTAAATACTCGTAAAGTGAGAATTACGAGGATTTTAATTGGTCGATTTAAATAAGTTCAATACAATGCATATATCCAATTTGCCGAGTTTTTTTTTCTGTAGGTAAAAATCATCGACATGACATCCCACGCCCTTGGCAGTAGCGGGAGACAGTGTCCAGACTCTTACTGACTCATAAGCCCACCCCGTTCCATCTTGCCTTTCATACCGAGGCCGAGCCTCTCTTTCGGGCACAGACCCTGACTACAGTAGGCTTCCGTCCAGCTTGGCCCCTACGGTCGCTGACAACAGTGCGCGCCGTCGACGTCTTGACACACTTACCACACCACGACATAGACACTAATTCAATAAAACTATTGCCATTCAACGTGGTAATGTTGCCAGTCTTCTGGGCACATTCCCGGATGACAGCGATGTGGAGGAGTACTACGACGCCTAAGTGCACTTTGTGTTTTTGTATTTTATTTATATACGTAAGGTATTTATTTAGGTTTAAGTAATAAATAGTTTAAGTTTGTTTGTTTATGTAGAGTAACGAATTATTTGCAAAATGAACAATAATAAAAATTAAATAAAAAAAAAAAACCATCAAGCCTAAGATATAAAACCACACCAAATTTAATATTACAATATTTACCAGAAATCAATTTGCCACTGAATTTCACTCGAAAAAATCCTGCCAAAAGCTCCAACCTCTAACTTATTGGCCACAATTTCATCCACTTTCACGCCTCGCACCCTTGATTAATAGCCTGCATTTGCTAACCGACACATCTCTGTCATTACCGCCCCTAATTCTAAGAACTGTTCACGATGCAATATATTTTTCTTTTACTGAGACAAATTTAAGCGTTTTGAGTCAGCGCCCTTTTTATTTTTTGCACCTGAACGCATTTTTTTATGTTTTCTAATCTAATCTTTTAACACACCACAGTGTGACGTTACACGAAGGGCATGGAAAGGGATATGCTCAGAGTTTCCTTGCGTTATCACATCAGGAATGAAGATATCCGCAGGAGAACCAAGCTTCCCGACATAGCTCGAAAAATCACTAACCTTAAGTGGCAGTGGGCAGGGCCCATTGGTCGTAGAATGTTGCATCTTCTGGTGCGTGGTCGCCACTCCCATCATTTGTCTCCATCGATCATCTGTTCTGCGAGCAATGTGCCCTACGGCCGTATTATGACATCTTAAAACCATCATGTTTTCTGTGTGAGACAAGGATAGTGCTATTCGTCCTGTATAGCTCCGTCTCTTTTTCACACCGAAAACATGATGGTTTTAAGAGATCATAATACGGCCCCTGCCCATTGAAGTGACAAGTTAGGTATTTGTTGATAACAGACAATATCTACTCGTGTTAAAAAAACTACGAAGAGTTTATAGAGTGACACAACTAATTAGTGCTATAACTGGCCCAGACGTCTAGAAAAGTTTTTACCATCTTTCTTTAAAGAACTTTCAAGAAAACAACAATGTTTTCTTAAGAACAAAAACTTTTGACCTTTAAGCCGTGTATAAGTTTTGTCAGAGTGAAAAATTAAGCATAAGAAAGTAACAACTGAACTGATTAAACTGTAATTTACTCTTGAAAGTTTTGCAGATTAATGGCTTTTAAAGGACGTACATACAAACATTCATTAAGTAACATGCAAGAGCAGTGACGGCTGAGTGGTAATGGCTCCGACTTTTGTTGGTCGCGGGATCGAAACCCTGCCAGGCACATTACTTTGTGTAATTTATTTCATTACCACTGATCTCAAAACGGTTAAGGAAAATATCGTGAGGAAACCGACATGTCCTATATATATATATATATATATATATATATATATATATGTGTGTGTGCTGTATATATCTGTATAGTATATTTTTGGTCTTAATTTAAATTCAATTTATATGTTTTTTTTTGTACATTTTCAAGGTTCCTCAAATGCAAAATTTTATTTTATATCACATGGTTTGCTGTAAGAAAACCCAGTTGTGGGTTAAGCTCGCCTATGTACCTACTTACATCAAATGTCCTGTTTTTTGTTCTTTGTATTTTTTTTTGTGTACAATAAAGAATAAAGAATGTCCTAGAACCAAAAATTCAAAGACATGTTACATTCACCAACCCGCACTGTGCCCGCGTGGTGAATTACGGCCCATTCCCTCTCCTAGAGAAGAAGCCTGAGTCCCAGCAGTGGGAACATTAAAAAGGTTAATGATGATGATGAACATGCAAGTATTGATTTTCACTTTAAAATTATGTTCTACTATCTCACCATAGTACTAATAATAATAATAAAATAATAATAATAATAAATCATTTATTTTCAGGCATCTTGGCCCATAGACCTTACAGACTAACATAAATATAAAGTAAATACAGTGTATTGTTAGTAAATAAGACTCATGACTAAGTTAGTAGCACTTCCACTGCACTAATTCACTTTGTGCTGTTCTGTGACACCTGTCCGCGGAAGCGAAGTCTTCCTTCAACACAAGGGGCAGAAAACTGTTCGGGACTCGCACCACGAACGCCTTGAAATTGACGTTACAGTGCGACTCCAGCAGTTGTACCCTCAGTGCGAACTTCGTTTTTTGGCGCAATAATAATGAAAGAGCGCTTTCGATTTATGCGTACTGCAACTGACCAGCTGTCGAACGTCAAAAGCGCGTTACCAGTCCAACAAGTACCTAAAATTGAAAATGTATCTGGCTGATGTGGAATGCAACACCGTATTGAACGAGTGGTGCTTTTGACATTGCCATCCTGTTGTCAACCTTCCGCCGCACGGTTGCCGCACCGCGCGCTGTATGAAAAATACGATCGCATAAATTGAAAGCACTCTTAGGGTGAGGCCAAACGAGCGTAATTTTGTAAGTCGTGAGTCGCATAATTTCTACTGCATGCATTTTTACTGCGGCAGACAACTCATTTTGCGTCGCCGTATGAATGAAACAGGACTTTTGTGTGTAACCAAATGCAGCAGAAATTACGCGGCCGAAAATTCTTCGACTCACGACACACAAAATTACGCTCGTTTCGCCTCACCCTTAGACGTTGCCCCACTCTAGGTAATACTTCTGTATTGCAAAATGCGTTCACAAACATGACAAACTCGTCTGAGACATTCAGACCCTTATACAGTCTTGTAGGCTACACAAACATTTATTCCGTACGGGAATCGAAAAAGCGACACGGCGCGCAGCAGTAAATCACTCAACCACTGTGTACGTACAACTGGTTAATGAAGGTATCCTCAGGAGAACCAATGTAACCGATAAAGTTAAGTAACGATAAGCAGGGCAGAAATTTTCGCAGACAGGATGACCGATAGAGCCCAAAAGTTTCGAGGCGAATCGATGGTGTCCTGTGAGGACCACAGGAGTCTACTGGATGTGAAAAGTACAGGGCCGACCAAGATGGCAACGCAACGAAAGGATCTTTGTGTAGAAATACTGATTTTTTGTTATTACTTCATGATGGAACGGTATGTAGACTATTTCCTGGAATAGCACATATACTTTTTACCCTGGGGTAATATTCTCTTGGTATAATTTTCTACTTTTAGTCTGGTGAATTTGCTGGCAGAAGTTGATTTCATATCTATAATGTTTGTTAGGCTAGAACTACATTAGACCGACCCACACTTGTAACACGCCTGATTTCTACGTAGCACGACGTCGCGTGGCGTTGCGTGGTGTGGATCAAGCGTAGCTCTACAAGTCTAGTTTCCATATAACATGTTGCCTGGAATTATTGCTGAACTGGACCTATTTGGCGCCGTCGTGAGACACACATTGTTAGTTGTCTCATTTTTTTATATATATAATAATTTATTAGTGTCTACATGTTATTACTATATTGTGTGTATCTACGAGTCATCATCATCATCATTTCAGCCGATACACGTCCACTTTTGGACATAGGCCTCCCCCAAGCGTCGCCACATCGAACGTTCCTGTGCGTCCCGCATCCATCGGTTTCCCGCTACCTTCACCAGGTCATCGGCCTTCCAATGCTGCGTCTTCCGGTACGCGGTCGCCACTCCAAAAACTTTCGGCCCCAACGGCCATCTGTTCTGCGAGCAATGTGCCCTGCTCATTGCCACTTAAGTTTGGCAATTTTTTGTGCTTTATCGGCAACCTTAGTTTTCCTGCGGATATTTTCATTTATCTACGAGTGTGTATGTCGAATAAAATAGTTTTCTTTCTTTCTTTATATAAAATGTATGAAGACCGACGCGTCCAGATTGGCGTGTGTGGCACACGTGTACGCAGTGTAGTTCTAGCTTTACTCCTTCACGTTCAATTTTCTGAATGGATTCGCATAAAATTGGTATAACGAACGACCATGATCTGGCATGTCATTATGATACATATTTTTTTTATTGTTGACTAACTTTTTCCCGCGGCTTCGCCCGCTTGGCATTAGATTCTTAAGGAATCGGGATAAAAGGTAGCCTATGTTCTTGCCTATGTCAAAGGTTATATGCATGCCAAATTTCATCCAAATCCGTTCTGCCGTTTTTGCGTGATTAAGTAACAAACATCCAAACATCCACACTTTCACATTTATAATATTAGTTAGGATAGTTAGGATAGGTTCGAGCTTGACCACCACCCAACCATTTTATCGCGAAAGAATGTTCCCTTGGGATTATTTCTACTGTCACGTGTGTGGAGCTGTTGGCAGAAACTAATGGTGACATAAATAAATATAAAGGTTTGCCTGCACAGTTATATAGTCCAGTAAGCATATGAGGAGACCTGCACAGTTGTGCAACATACTCGCTCCGGCTTGCCTGTACAACTCAACTGTACAATCAAACCTGTCAGGGAATACGTTAGCGTATGTACTTTTAGGGTGAGTTGCACCATTTAACTTTAATGATAACCAAACCTTAACCAGCCGTGAAACGGCATCCTATTGGTCAATTCGACGATTTGACAACTGTTAACGGCTTTGTTATCGTTACAGTTAAATGGTGCAACTCACCCTTAAAGGCTATAATCACTACCTACTGCTCATTAAATAATAAATAAACAAAAGAACGTGACTGATAATTTACTTGTTAATGCCTTGAACGTGTCAAAACTGTAAATTCTAAACACAATGTGATTTGACAATGAATACGAAGGATAGTCGTTAGACTTGTCGCCTATAAATAGATTAGGGAAAATAATTGCACGGAGGCAGATAGTTCAACTAAGTACCGACCTCCTATTGGAAAACTTCTATAAATTATAAATGATCTTTATTTTGCAAGTAGGTTTTATAAAAATACTTTTTCATTGCTCATACTCTGAAAGTAGGTCTGAAGTTGCCTGAAGAGCGGGCTGAAAGGGATACTTTTCATCCCTAGGGAGTTTTACATTACAACTGACAGCTGTCAAATTATTAAAAAAAAAAAAACTAGTTCTATCTTCACATCTATTGAACCATGTTCCAATTTTCCATACAGCCAGTCAAACACAGCGCGATATAAAATTGAAATAACTTAAAGACAAGTTTTAATTAAATAATGCTATATTTTAAGTTATTTATTTGTTCAACTATTTCTTTAAAATACTTTATTTTTAAAAGAATACAATTAATTTCTAATTTTTAATTAATGAGGCTGAATAGCTGGCCGGCCGCAGAAAACAAAAACAAAATGGCGGGAAAGTGGCAATCAGTCCTTGGTTTTTTCGAGTTTTGTTTACATTTCCGTACAACGAGATTTGTATTAACTCGTTATGTTTATCAGATTAAAATAGTGATTTAACGCCTAATTTCATAAGAGAAGAGGCTGAAGCAGTAGTGGAATACCTTTTACCGCCTAAATCAGAAGAAAGATACCTACTTAAAATCATAGGTACGACGACTAAGGTTTTACAAACTTTATTTTTTATTTTTAGTTTCCTCGTATTCGTAATGAAAAGCACAGTGTTTACCTCGGGGTGAAAGTAACCCATTTAACCCCTCGAATTAGCGACCTCGCTGCGCTCGCCCGCCAACTCCTTCTCGGGACGAAATGAGTTACTTTCACCGCTAGTGTAACAATGTACTATTACACGTCAATTTTTTTTTTTTCGTTAATTAAATCTAGATGAGGCCGGTGTTTCCTAGCTGACTACCCTGAGAAGAAACACCGAAACAAACTCAGGGGTCAAAGTCTCTTTTAAAGTCCATACAGCAAAACATATAATGGTCAAATCATATGAGAACCGTGCAGATTGAGCCTGAGATGGTCTTTTGAAGAGTTATAGTTTATAGTTTGTCTGTACAATATTATTTTTCATCATGATTCATGATCATCATCATATCAGCCGATGGACGTCCACTGTTGGACATGGCCTCCCCCAAGCGTAGCCACAACGACCGACCGCTACATTATTTTTAGTATATGCAAAACTAGAATATTGTTCAGAATCAGTAACTCGAATCGATTCCAATAATTTTTATACCATGTTATATTTTTTCCCAAAAGAATTTAAGAAGGTCACAAGTTGAACACCGACAAAACAGAAAACAGGTCACGGCAGGTCATAACGAGCGTTAGGAGCCAGCGCTGGTTGCGGAAGCTTAACAACCCCTCAGTCGCCCGAGTGGCCCAGTGATCATGTATTAATGTCGCCAATCAGGTACCAAAACTGGCTTATAAATAACTTTGTGATTTTTTATAACACAGATTTGATTTTTTTGGTGTTTTTTGTTTTATTCTGTACATAAAAATACTAGACAGGTGTTTCAGGTTTCACATATATCTACTAAAAAGATGGTTGTATAATGGCCACGTTTATAGCAGTGTCATTAGCGTTTTTAAGTTCCTCCAAAGTGAAGATGTAGAGCGAGAGACAACCCAGGGTGGTCCTTTTTAACTCGAGTTAACCCAACCTTAGAGTTAACCCAACTAACTCTAACTCTGAACAGGGTAGGTTGGAGTAATTTAAGTATTGACATTGACCGTTGAACTTTACGTTCGTCGTTCAAAAATGCCAGGTTAGAGTATTTACCCAATCCTATCTATTATCTACCTATCATTAGAGTTAACTCTAAACTCAAATTTGAATGCAGGCCAGGTGGATCGCAGTCAAGCAATGGTTTATGTCAAGCACTGGATAATATCAATTTAAAAAAATAACTCTCATCATCTGGGGAGGGGGGAGGGTAGTTAAATAAAGTAACATTGTCACGTCCTCCCCCAAATGCTTTAATCTCTCTCTCAGCTGTGGGCCGCGGTCGTTACGGATTACGCCAATTCGAAAAGCTCGAGGCGAATAATCTGTCATTTTTTACGAACAAAAACCCTTAGAAAGGTTTTTTCAGTGAGTCTTATTTAAATAGCTGTTTGTTTTCAAAATACTTGAAAATAGTATTACATTTGCACACAGAACAGTGGTGGCCGAGTGGTTAGGGTCCCGACTTACGAGTAGGTCGCGAGTACAAACCCATCCGGACGCATTACTTTGTGTAATTTATTTCATTACCACTGCTCCCAAAAAGGGTGAAGGAAAACATCGTGAGGTAGCCGGCATGTCCTAGAACCAAAATTTCGAAGACATGTGATATTCACCAACCCGCACTGGGCCCGCGTGGTGAATTATACGGGCCAATTTCTTTCCTAGAGAGGATCCCTGAGTTCCAGCAGTGGGAACATTAATAGGCGGTTTTGGCTTATGTATTACATTTTCTGCAGATGGGCTATTCCTGTATTTCTAATGGGTAGAGTTCGCTAAATAATAACAGTCCAACAGGCCATGGTCCAAAATGGAAGAGAATAGGATTCGGTCACCAGCTTCAGTGAAGCAGTAAAAGCTAGCGAATGAGATGGCCGCAGCCGTGAGGGAACGGAGATCCTCACGCCCTAGCTACCGTTAACGCCACAGAAGGCGTCGAGGATCGCATGATGATCGCCATCCATATACGCCGGACGTCTGTTTGTAATTCATCATCATCATGTCAGCCGATGTACGTTCACTGTTGGGCATAGGCCTCCCCGAAGCGTCGCCACAACGAATGACTCGCATCCATCGGTTTTCCGCAAGATTCACCAGGTCATCGATCCACCTTACAGGAGGCCTTCGAACGCTGCGTCTTCCGGTGCGAGGTCGCCACTCAAGAACCTTTCGGCCTCAACGGCCATCTGTCCTGCGAGCAATGTGTGTGTTTTTAATGAGATTTCTGTTTTTTAATTCTTGTAATAGTCTTGTTGGTATCTTTTCTATTCATAAATATAATAAAACGCGCTAAATAATAATATCGAATATTAGTCATGAAAATGTATTTATTTATTATTATTATAGAAAAAGTGTAAAAAATAAAGGCATTCTTGTGAACATTAAAGTGGACTTTAATACTCACGAGCATTAGGTTTTTATCGACCACTTAGTCTTTTGACGATGGATATTCTCGACTTCCTTCCCACACACCTATTAAAGCCAACGCGTTATCGTGGTGTTTATAAACCACCTTGGGGCGAGAAGCGTAAAGATTAGGAAGTGTACCAGACAGATGTATCCCTGAGGACAGCTCGGCAAACTAGGACACTTGATAAGGTTGCTTAAGGCTATGTTAGTTTCTGAGTTAACCTAATAAACCTATATAATATGAAGCTTGAGTCATAAAAATTCGCAATAAGATAGTTTAGGTCGCATTGGATATCGCCTGTAAAGATATTTGTAAACTAGAAATAAATAAATAGATAAAAGTAGTTTTTGGGAAATATCCCGGGCGAGCGGGAGTCATAGGACGATTCCCGGACATTACAGACACAGGATTGCTGTACGGTGGACAACCCATTGCTCGGTGTCCGGTAAAACCTGAGCCAAAGGCGTGTTGCACTCTGCAAGCGCCTCAAAGAGATGTCTAAGCCCTGTAATACAGAGCTTAGACTTTATGGCAGTAAGTCCCCTCTTTGAGGCGTGGCTGGAAAGACCTCACGGCGTCCGTACCTTCCGCATGACGCAGTTACTCACCGGACATGGTTCGTTCGGGAGTTTCCTGCACTCGATTCATAGCCCGGGTGTCGCCACTGTGCGGAACGCCCGGAGGACACGGTGGAGCACACAGTCGAGGTGTGCCCTGCTTGGGCGGAGCATCGCCGTGCCCTCGTGAGAGCGATCGGCGGCGGAGACCTCTCGCGCCGGGCCTTGGTTGAGGCCATGGTCCGGAGCGAGGAGAAGTGGCAGGCGGTCGCCGACTTCTGCGAAGCAATAATGCTCACAAAGGAGGAGGCCGAACGCATCAGGCAACGGCATTATCGCCGCCGCCGCCGCCGTCCGCCGGGATTCTGATCCCGATTTCCGGCCAACGTAGGCGCGGGCTTGCGGACGGTGAGCAATGGGTAGCTCACTGTCCGGCCGTCCGGTAACTATCCGGAACAAGCCCAAATCGTCGACGGCGCGCACTGTTCCCGCGCGCCTCAAGGAGTTGTCAGCAACAACAGAGACCCACCCGGGTCGAAGCCTAGAAGGAACGGGGTGAGTCAATAAGAGGCGGGGGATGTCAATCCATGATTTTACCACCATAAAAAAAACCCTGAACTAAAAAAAATATTTTTTTTTTACCCAGTAAAAGTTTAATATTCCCTCTTGCTATTTAATTATTATTCAAAAAAAGACGGTAATATTCGGGAATAACAAATGAATACCTGTTTACAGCACATTTGAAGTGAAAAATATTTGTTTGCGTTACAGAGACCACAATTTAATACCATCGGCTGTTTGTGGTTAATTCGGTGTACAGGCGTTTCCTGAAAGTGATTAATTATAGCCATTATGAAAATTTTAAACACATTTGAAATTGTCGAGGTTTCACCTTAAAATAAATCAAACTATTTAATGCGATTTTTAATTTTTACCAAAAGTCGTCCTCTGTTGAACCTCTCTCTCCTTAGACCACGTTCACACTATGTCGTAATGGTAGCCACACAAATTCCAGTAAACTTGCGCAAGTCTAGACTTGTGTAAATACATGTTGTTTGAAAGTAACCACAGAACGCGCAAGTATCTTTCCAACACACGTTACAGTATATAATGCAAGTCTAAATTTGCGTATGGCTACCATAACGGTTAATTAATCATCGGACGACGGTCGTCTCTTGCTTGCCTGCAGTGACTAGACACTAGTGCCTACTGCAATATTACAAAAAATACAAAATAAAGAAACCAATAAATACTGGAAAAAAAATAACGTACCATTAGTATAAAGTTTATTTGAATTTATAATTCCAAGTTAATCCAAAGATCCACTTCAAAGCAACCCGTTTTTAAAAATGACAGTTTTATAGGTTGTACCTATTACCTATATTACGTGGACACAACTGGTAGCAGATGGTAAATAAAGTAGGTAGTTGGAAAAAATATAACCAGTCAGCAAGTTTATGGTGAATACATAATATTACCTATAAGTTCATATCAAACTATGAGTATTCATTGATTCTCAGACGAACCGGATTAGCCGACATTAGTACCTGTTCAATTTACAGTAAAAAGCTCTCCATCTAGGAAACTAGGCTGAAAAAAAGTATTCCTTTAAAATCAAATGGATTGGAAGCAGTTATTAGCCAGTTCGGGCCGCTCAGAGACTCGTAATAACGTCGAAACCGATCGAAATGGCGAAAAACTTATCAAGTATGCCTCGGTGCAAGCGTAATGGTCAAGGGACATAAATTGGAAAAATGACGCAGGTAGCCAGTCATTTTAATATTACATATTTGAATCTCGTACAGTTTAAATTCAATTTTGATATTTTTTTTTTATGTTTTATATTCTATAAATCAAGACCTTAACACAAATTTATTAAAATTAATAGCTAGGAAATAATAAACAAATTAAACAACAACTTAAATAATTATATTTTATTTATTATATTTTGATATTTTAAGTTTCAGTTTTGTCTATAATATCAATTTGTAATATTTCGGTTTTTTTTTTATTGTTTGTCTTTGACAATTATTTTGTACGTTTTTTTTTTTTTTCGATGGGAAAAATCATGCATTGACATCCCCCGCCCTTGGGCGGAGCGGGAGATAGTGTCAGACTCTTACTGACTAAAAAACCCATCCCGTTCCTTCTAGCCTTCGTACCGGGGCTCGAGCGCCCTTTCGGATAACCCTGGCCCCAGTAGGCTTCGACCCGGCTGGGCCCCTTTATTATTTTGTACGTCATATTTGGCAAAACATGACGCCAACTCGTATTATTTATAACACCTATAAAATGTACTCATGATTTTTAATATATTTATAAATAAATATATTTCATATGATTGGCTAATTTTATAAACCTCCATGCCATAATTTTTAGCCCATCCATCCATGTAGTTTTGAGAAAAAGTGCTCCTATGCAGGTACAAAAACCTCACAATAAAAAGTTTTTAAAGAGAGATATCTACTTAGAACTTGGTCATGCTCGTTAATTTACGGTTTAATTTGGAACTAGCTTCTTCATTCCCAATTAATAAAACGTATATTACTGAAACTCATCTTTTAATGCTGAAGTTCTGTTTTGTATGTAAAATATATAGGTAACATAGGTATTTTACATAAAGCGCCTACCGTATGTTGATGCGCAAAGCTTGACGCCTCGCAAGTTTCTAAAGTTCAAACATATGAGCATCTGTCGTTCTAATCTTTTAGGAATTGTAATTTATTTCATCAACACCACATTACATCAGCTGTTTGAGTGTAAGGAGTTATTACAGCCCAAATTTTCTAAGTGATTTTTCATTCTAATGAAATAAATTACTCAAAATAAAACTCCGGCTTTATTTTGTTTTTTTTTTTAGGTGGGAAAATCATCTAATGACATCCCCCGCTCTGAGACGGAGCGGAAGATAGTATCGGAGTTTTACTAACTAAAAACCCACAGTTGTTCCTTCATTGCCTTTCGTACCGGGATCGAATCTTCTACCAGGGCCACAGCCCCAGTAGGCTTCGAATCCAGGTGGGTTTCTTACGGTTGCTGACAACTCCTTGAGGCGCGCGTGAAACACTACGCGCCGTCGATGACTTGGGTTTGTCCTTAAGGCTTATAGTCCCTTGAACCATCTGGCCAAAATTATGTGGACGCACCTCTCGCACCCGCCTAGGCGGCAGTACGCAAATCTGTGCAATTATTTGCGGCCAACAGCGCCCAAAAAGCGTGGGCCTGACCTTTAAATCCATTTTATTTGCGAAATATTGATTGATTTACATATGTAATGTTCACTTCGAAGAATATTTAACCATCAATTTTTATGTGTAAAAATGTTTCTAAAGATCCAAGCCGTTTCGAAGAAGTAGGGATAAGTTGCAAAAAGTTGCTTAAAGTATTAATTTTTTTTTTCTCTAGCCGTTGCTGTCCCACTGCTGGGCAAAGGGCTCCCCCAAGTCCTTCCAAACTTTCTTCTCCTGCGCTGTCTCAAACCAGTCCTTGCGGTACGCGTTCAGATCATCCCGCCACCTCTTTCTAGGCCGACCTCGACGGCGCTTTACTTCAGTAGGGACCCACTGTGTGGCGACGCTGGTAAAAGTATTAATAGCACGAAAAAATCAAATGTTGATAATGTTGTTCATGAATCTATAAAAAAAAATTTTTTTTCAAACCTATTAACCTGGCCGTTAACGAGAAGTAGGCTTCAGAAAGTCACCATTTGCGCTTGGGCCTTAAAGGACGAGCGGACGGCCTCAAAATCCACCCAATTTTGACTGATCATATCTCTAACTATACCTACTAGTTAAAAAGAAAAGGCCGTTTTGACATTTGAGAAAGACCCTAGAATGTAACTTCGAACGAAACTGTAAGAAACAATAAAATAATAATTAGGGGTCCGGTGTGAGGGAAGAAGTTCGTCGTCTTTACGCGGGGGTCGTGCGATCGATGGTCCTTTACGGGGCACCTGTGTGGTCAAATAGACTCTCAGGTGTCCGTCGCTGCAGGACTAAAATTAATAGTTTGCAGCGGAAAATGGCCATCCGCATCGCACGTGGATACCGAACGGTATCCTTCGAGGCGGCAACTCTCCTGGCACGCTTTCCGCCACTGGACATTCTGGCGGATATGGACGCAAGAGTCTATAATCGGATTCGTGATATGCGCCAAAGTGGCAATAGCGTGCCGGGAATTGCTGTAGTAAGGCTGAGGCGGCAGGAACGGCGACACGCGCTCGAGAGGTGGCGCGAGCGGCTACAGCAGCCGCAATTCTCGTGCAAGCGCGTTGTCGAAGCCGTTCTACCGCACTTCGAAACCTGGCTGGCAAGAAAGGAGCGCATCTCCTATAGACTGACTCAGGTGCTGACCGGGCACGGCTGCTTCGGTGAGTACCTGAACAGAATTGGGCGAGAGGCCACGGCTAATTGCCACCATTGCGGGGGCAACCTGGATTCAGCACAGCACACGCTGGAAGAGTGTCCAGCGTGGGCCACAGAGCGACGAGTCCTGGTCGGCAAGATCGGGCGAGATCTGTCTCTGCCAGCAGTAGTGAGGGCTATGTTGGCGGAGCCAGAAAACTGGAGGGAAGTTGCTTCCTTCTGTGAGACCGTGATGGTCCAGAAGGAGGCGGCTGAGCGAGATCGTGAAAGGGCCGATCCCGCTCGGAGAAGAAGGCGTCGGGGAGGCAACCGCCTTGATGCCTAACACGCCGAAACCCCGCTTGCATTGAATGCAAGTGGGACTTTGGAACCATGGGCGCGCAGAGTGGGGACTCTACTCGCTCATCGAGGGATTCCAGGGAAGACGGTAGCACAGTGATCACGTGCTGCCGTGCATAAAGAGGGTCAGGGGAGACCGTTATAAAGTCTCCTCAGGGATGTGTCGTTACAGGCGTTGCACTGAGGGGGTTCCGGAATGGTCTTTTGAGAGGTAACGGGGCCCCTTCTATGTGCTGATGGTGATCACCGGGGTGGTTTTAGTGAGGTAAAAATCCCACACTCCCCGGACTTATCCCCAAAGTCCGGGCGCCTTTTGAAGGTTTCCCCTCGAAAACAAAAAAAAAAAAAAAAAAAAAAGGGGTCCGGTGTGAAGCAGTAATGCTCGCAAAGGAGGAGGCCGAACGCATCAGGCAACGGCATCCTCGCCGCCGCCGCCGGGATTCTGATCCCGATTTCCGGCCACCGTAGGCGCGGGCTTGCGGACAGTGAGCAATGTAACTGTCCGGACCAAGCCCAAGTCGTCGACGGCGCACACTGTTCCCGCGCGCCTCAAGGAGTTGTCAGCAACAGCAGGGACCCAGCCGGGTCGAAGCCTACTGGGGCCAGGGTTATCCAAAATGGAGCTCGAGCCCCGGTATGAAGGCTAGAAGGAACGGGGTGGGTCTTTTAGTCAGTAAGAGTCTGACACTATCTCCCGCTCCGCCCAAGAGCGGAGGTTGTCATTGGATGATTTTTTCCCACTATAAAAAAGGGGACCGGTGTAGTAGTAGCCATTTTGGTAGTAGCTACACTATACCGGAGAAGCCGTTAGGTAGTAAAAATACGAATGTCAAAACGAGCCTTTTATTTTTCGACAACTTTATAGCTCTAGGTATACTTAAGTTCTATAATTAGAGTCATGGCCACATAAAAAGCTTAAATATAACAGACTCTACTTACGTAAAACGCCACTGAAATTCAAATCAATAATTAATTGGGTTTTTACATTTTATTAATTGGTTACAAATGCACAGATAGTCGTACTGTCGCCTAGACGGGTACGAAAGTAGTGACCATTTAATTTCGACCAGATGGTTCAAGGGACTACAAGCCTTAACGCGATCTCTCTCCTTCCTTTAATTAATTTGCAGTACATCGCAGACTACCCCCTTTTTATGTTAAGTTCTTGCAAACCATCCTTAGGTTGCCTGGTAGATATAAGACCGCCGTTGTACCCATAGATGTAAATTATTATAAAGAAGTAAAGTATGTTTTTTTATTTGCAGGAGGTAATCTCTGAATGTACTGGACCGATTGCTAAAATTTTTTACAGGTAGAAAGCTGCTTCATTCCAAGTGACTTAAGCTATATTATAGGTATCTACGTGGGCGAAGCCGTGGGCGAAAAGCTTGTTATATATATGTCTCAGCCATCTGGTTAAATTAGCCATCCAATTGGACGCCTAGAGCGTTCATTAAACGCCGGCCTCCAATTGGATGCCTAGGCCGATAGCTGTTTGAACTAAAATCACTCAATATTCGCGTATTCAAAGTTAGCCCTTTTGAAATGACTGATCAAAAAGTGATTCAAATTTAGTTCCGCAGTTTATTGATTTAATAATATTTCACCATTACTTGGTGGACACTATTACTAAAAAGTAGTTTTATATAATTCACAAACTCATGTTTACCCTACTAAACTAAATGACTGCACAACGTACAGCCATCTGGTTAAACATTGCGGTCAACGATATGGCTAGTTGTTCTTAAGCCATTTCATTGGATGCCGTCGTTTAACGAATGCCCTGGGCGTCCAATTGGATGGCTAATTTAACCAGTTGGTTAGGACATATATATGAAAATAATATGGATTAGTACAGATACATCACGGTTGTCAGTGAATAATATACCATCCGGTTCGTGCGTTTACATATTTGGCAACACAACCCTTTTCTAAACACATTGGACACAAAAGGTCTCCTGATAAACGATCCCAGTTTTTTTTCTAGAGAACCAAATCGGAAGAAAAACGTAACAATATCCTAAGAAAAATGCTACATTTATCTGATAAATGTTGATCGTTGGATCCGGTCGTTGTCCAATGTTTTAACGCCATCTGGGTACTAGCATAACTGGACATCTTTCTAACAAATTGTGATGTCTACTTTTAACAGTACACTGTATGTATACCTAATACAAATTCTAATATAATACAATACACGAATTTATTCTCTCTATCCGTTATAGATTCTGAAACCATCCAACCGTCTGAGGCTAATGCACCAAACAATTATATTTTCAGGTTTCATTAGAAAGGCAATAATGTGAAGACGATACTGTGGCAAATATTATTGAGATCATTTGAGACGTAGTAAAATACCCCAGATGTATGTGATTTTAATCATCATCATCATTTCAGCCGAAAGATTTCCACAGTTGGACTTAAACCTCCTCCAAGCGTCGCCACAACGACCGATCCTGTGCGTCTCGCATCTATCGGATTACCGCTTCCCTCACTAGTACCTCTATCATGAGTTTAAAGCAATAGTATTTGTCGATACTCGATACCGACTACGTAAATTTTTTGTATGGCAAATTTTACAGCGCCTCTAGCGGTCACTTACGGAACCAAAATTTGTCATACAAAATTACTATTGCTTTAAAGTCATGGTTGAGGTACAGGTCGTCGGTAGGGCGGGGAATGTCATCTGAATGATTTTTAAACACCGAAAAAACAAAACCAGGTCATCGGTCCACCTTGTGTACCTTCGGTACACCTTCTAATGCTGCGTCTTCCGGTACGTGGTTACCACTCCAGAACCTTTTGCCACCATCAACCATCTGTTCTGCGTGCAATATGCTCTGCCCATTGCCGATTCTTTGAGCTACTTCGGTATCCTTGGTTCTCCTGCGGATATCTGCAAGTTTTGCGGTGATTTTAATGACTGACGACAAAAATAATCGGAACTCAAAATTTAAAATAATTACACTGACAACAGCCGTAAAAATGCGGTGGACGATAGTTGTTTGAAAGTATTCAAAATAGAAAATATAATATTTACCTATTTACCCTTGGTTTGTGTTCTAAAGAACTATGTACAAAGGCGTACTAAGCAGCTGTACACAGAAAACAGAAGTTATCTCTGGAAAAATATAAACAAGGAAAAAGCTTTTCCACAAACGTAATAAATTATTATACTTATAAGATTTGGGAACTCAATTGTGCTTTGTTTCTTCATAAAACTCATCATAACATCTTGAACGAGAATGATGTAGGTAGGTACAATCGCGGTGTTTATATCTTCGTCAGTTTTTAAATGATTTCCAAAGTAAAGTAATTAAGAAGTTTTTTCCTAATAAAGACAAATTGTTCTAAATTTGCTTGCTGTGATCTTTTCATTCGATTGTAATTTACATGTCTTCATAGCTAAAGTGAATAGGCTCTGTAAACTATTACCAGGTTATCAGGTGGGGTCGCAGTCGAGCACTAGTTTACTAATATATAAAATTCTCGTGTCACAGTTTTCGTTGCCACACTCCTCCGAAACGGCTTGACCGATTCTCATGAAATTTTGTGAGCATATTGAGTAGGTCTGAGAATCGGCCAACATCTATTTTTCATAATAAAAAAAAAAATTAGACGGTACGAAGTTCGCCGGCACAGCTAGTATCATTTAAAAACAAATTTCTTATCTTTAATTTTAACGGTCTAGGAAATTATAATAAAAAAAGCAAAAGTCACAATATCATAAATCATATCAGCAACACTGTTTTACAGGACTAGCCATTTTTGATTAAATGTAATAACAAAATTGTTTATTTAATAGCCGATATCACATTTCTTACTACCGAATATTATTCTTTCATGTGACATTGTGAGGACCTGAGTCATGCTAAATGTGAGGACGCCGTGACGATTTATCAGCCACACTTTAAGGAGGAAAGTTACCGCCATGATTATGGGATGCCTAGCACCGGGTTGCGACAGTCACCGTCGCCATATCGCCACGAGAAACCGCTGGAATTCTGTCCACCATGCCACAACTTATCGCTGACTAGTGGCATTGATATCATTGACATCATGCTATAAAGTTGAAAAAGTTGATCAGACACTAACGAGATTAGAGTACCATAGTCCGCAGCGAAGAGAACTGGCTGGCGGTTGCCTTATTCTGAGAAGCAGTAATGCTAGCAAAGGAGGAGACCACACGTTCACGCACGATCGTTGCGACCACGCTGCAGCCGCCGGGATCCTGACCCCGATTTCTGGCCTCTATAGGCGCGGACTTACGGACGTCGAACAATGTATAGCTCGCTGTCCGGACCGAACCCAAGTCGTCGAAGGCACGTGCTATTCCACGCGCGCCTCAATTAGATGTCAGTAAACTGTAGGGGCCCAGCAGGGTCGAGCCTACTAGGGCCAAGAGTCTGCTTCTGAAAAGAGGACTCGGCACTGGTATGAAAGGCAATAAAGAAACAGGAGTGGGTTTTTAGTCAGTAATAGCTTGACACATCCTCCGCCGACGATCTAAATAGATGATTTTCCCGCTTAAAAAAAATCAAGACTAGAGTAAAAAAAAAGGACCCTTTGGTGGCGATCATATGTTTACTGTGACTGTACGTACGAGCCGTCTCTCACAATTTTAGCGTGATCACTGTTTTAAATCGTTGTCAAAATGTTATTAGTCTATAAAATATACAGAATATCAAAGTTTGTGATGTCAAACGTTATGAAAAATTTTAAAGTCAGTCTATTTTGTAAAAAGCGATTTAAATTCTAAACTGATGAAATATTAGCTGTGAGTATCAAACGTCTAAAGATTTTGATAAATGGATGCTAATAGCTTTTAAGTTTCATTAGTTTAAAATATTGAGACATATTAAAATATAGCGAAAGTTTCGTTAGGACGTAATTCCTTTCTCAGCAAAAGGAATTACTTTTTTCATGAATAAATCTTCAATCTCCTAATAGATCACTCAAAAAAATGTTAAAAGAGACGTTTATTACCGAAGATAGAAACAAAACAAAAAAAAACTCCAGTGTTACCGTTCCCAAAAAATAAGACAAACCTAAAAGGTTGTGTTATTTTGTGAGAACCGTAACTCAAAGTATTTATTTCAATTAAACCATTTTCAGGCACTTTTAGGGGTACGTAGCAAGTCAGCAAAAACGAAACCCTTATAAGATCACTATGTTGCTCGTTTGTCACGATTCTTTTTCTCAAGAACGCATGGAATTATGAAGCTAAAATATTTCCTTTGCTACCCCAAGCAGCTGCGAAAAAAATTAAACTTCTAAGATAAGGCCGTTTGGGCACACACTAGAAAATCAAAACTATAGTTTTCCGTTGGCTTAAAAGCCTGAATATGGAACAAAATATCATAGCACAAATAATGGAAAAAGCCTGAAATTTGTAAAATTGTAGTTACATAAAAAAAAAACTTGATTCGGGATAATATTCGAGATACGATTTGTGAATTCTCCTATTTACATAGATACGTTTGTACAGAACTCTCAGTACATGAGTCCGGCTCACACTTGACTGGTTTTTTTAATTAATTATCAATGTCCGTCTGTCAGAAATAGGAAAAAAAGACAATGCCATTTGCAGCTCTAGCGTAAATCTCTATGGAGAAGAACGTGAAAATAACTTCACGAACATGCTTTTAGATCAATAAACAGTTACAAAATCATTAAGAAATTATAGGTACTCGTAAATATAATGTAGAAACAATGTAAAGAGACGTGTACGTTAAAAGCATCCAAAGTAAACATAATATTTTTCCTTTTCATTTCATTATCTGAAGCTCTTCAAGAACCATTGGGTCCGAGGCCATAGAAACATCCAATTTTTATGTTAAAATAGATCCCTATCCACAAATATATAGGTATGTAATTAATTATCTAGTAGACAGAATTTATTAAGATATATATTATGCTTCTATGCAAAAATCAAGTGATTTTTTGACGTAAAATATAAATACTTTATTACCAAAAACAAAACTGGGATTTGTACGGGTAAAGTGAGGCAAAAAAAAACTTCCTGACAAACGTGTCAAAAAAAACTCACGCACTGAGTTCCGTACAAAGTACAATTCCCGTAGAGTTTTTTTGTCTGAGGGCTTAGACACTAGGTATTCACTATCTACTGGAACCTGATGCGTATGACAAGAAATCTCGGACACAACAATTTAATACCTACTAATATTTTCGATACTTAATAATCAGATCAATGAAGATATTCACAGTTGAACCAAAGTTGCCATCACAGCCCCAAGAATCTCCAAACTCAAGTAAATGGTAGGGGCACCTTGCTCGCAAAACAGATGGTCGATGGAGCTGAAAGGTTCTGGAGAGGCGACCGAGTAATAGAAGTTGCAGCTTTAATAGGGCTCCCACAAGGCACAAGATATGTTTTTGTGTGACTGACCTGACAATGATAAAATATCGTTATACCTGAGGAGGACTAACACACCGCATCCGCAACGCAGCAGGCCGTCAAAAAACGTATAAATTTAAAGCGCCCAAACAGATTACACAGGTTCTTGTCCTGTGGAAGAGCAAAACAAACGACCTACAAAATGGCGTCACGTAATCTAACCCTTAGGGTTTCTTCACACATACCACAACCAAACCTCAACTACACCACGTGGCCAGGCGTATATTTTGTATTGAAAATAATTAGGACTATTTACACGTACCACATTTTGCAGTCGTTACCAACCGTGTGTGTGATACCGACCACATCGCAACTACCAGCGACACTGCGAACTAGTGGCCGACCACATCGCAAACACAACGTTGCGTCGACGCCACGACAGTGAGTAACCGTGTCTGCACACCACGTAACCGCATCGCAACTACTGGCGACAACGCAACCACATCGACATTTTGTCGGTACTACAAGGCAACTGCAAAAAGCTGCAGCGACACTATTCACACGTTACCACTGCTTAAGAATTTCTTGTTGTGACGTGGTGTGGTGGTGGTACGTGTGTGGAAGCCCTTATTTCTATGAAAAACAATTTCGCATCAACCCAAATGAAATAGAGCGATTAATCTCTTTAATCACTACAGAGCAATCTAAACAGCCAGATAATCATGAGATAGTAGAAAAAAGACAATTTATCTTGTTGTTCGGTGATAATTAATTTGTCAGGAACGTAATTACTTGAGCTCAGAATGACAGCTGTCAGTTCGGAGGCCCTACCACGAGCCCTTAACGCGATCCATTTTACGACCTTAACTGAACTGTTAATGGAGATATACACCGCTAAATTTTGATCGTTTTAATCCCGTGGAGGGTTGATCTGGTACATAGAACACTATCAATTTGTAAAGATAAAATTAAAACAATAAAGTACTTTTTTTTAAACTCGTAATAATTTACGCATGTACGAAATTGATTTCTTTAAGAAAACATTAACTGAGCGAGTCAAATGACCTGTAGGTAGTTTTTACGCAACGCCGACTACTGCCTACAGGTCATTGGACTTAAGTGACGTTTTCTTTATTTTTTAATTTTATCTTATAATTACATACAAATCGATAGTGTTTCATGTACCGGATCGACCCTCCACGGGATTAAAACGATCAAAATTTAACGGTGTTATAGGCTGTATAGCTCCATCTCTCTTTCTCGCTCACTAATCTGACATTTTATCATGTCGTAGTAAGGCCCCTGTCTGGGCTGCCATTCGAGTGGGATGGAATCGTACAAACAGTGTACTTATTTCGAGGATAGGTAAATTATAAACTAACGGATAACCGACGTGTGCTACTACGCTAAAAAAACCGGCCAAGTGTGAGTTGAACTCAAGCACGAAATGATTGTCACTTCTTTACGCTCAAAACAGCACCACAGGTTTGAATTAAATTTGATAAATGAGTAGACCATGTTATTATACCCTAATGTATGCGCGCCTCAAAGAGTTGTCAGCAACAGCAGGGGCCCAGCTGGGTCGAAGCCTACTGGAGCTAAGGTTATTTTCGAAAGATAGCTCGAGCCCCGGTATGAAAGCTTGAAGGAACGGGGTGGATTTTAGTCAGTAAGAGACTGACACTATCTCCCGCTCCGCCCAAGAGCAGAGGTTGTCATTAGATGATTTTCCCACCATTAAAAAAAAATGCCGTGGGTAATGTATGTTCCCTTGGGAAAATTTTCTACTTTTACCCCGGTGAATCCGCTGGCCGAAGCTAGTATAATATAATGTTCCCAATCCAATAAAAATAATAACGCTTTCAACAGTTCATACCCCTGATATATTTTACTATAGCTTTTGCCCGCAGCTTCGCACGCGTACATAAAATACTAAAGCCTATATCACTCAGGAATAAAGCAGCTTTCTATCAGTGAAAAAATTTTAGCAATCGGACCAGGACGTTCAGATATTATAACCTCCTACGAACTTAAAAACAAACTTTACCTCAATATTAGTGTAGATGTAGTTAAATGGCATTTTGGCTGTCTCACATTTGTAACACGTCATAGTGCAAAACCATGTATATTGCTTGGCTACACAAGAATATCCATAACTCTAGACTAAAATAATATCAGATTTCAGCAAGTTTGGATATTAACTTAGACTAGATTTATGCGTTGAAAGTGCTTAACTTAGTACTCACTAAGCATATTTGTAAATAATGTATTAATATTGCAAAATGGGTTTTGCGATAAACTGAATATTTAAAAGAATGATTATCATAAAATGTCAATAATTAACCCGCTTTTGATCGTTTCTGGTGCAAAGGTGCCCATAACACTCTCCGCTACACCTCACTAAATAGCGATGCCAATCTTTTGACCCGTTGCCTCCCCGAACCTACGGCCTAAATCCCCCATAAAACGCTTTGTCTCCTTACTCCAACTGCCCAGAGTCTCCACAGTAACCGGCACAAAATGGTAAAGCTGATCCAGCAGGCGTCTCTGGAGACAGACGGCGAGAGTACTGACTAGAGATATGCCGTAGCGAGCCACCAATATTCATACTTCCGGCAATATTTTCACCAATATTCATACTACCGGTAATATTCCCACTTCACGGCAATTTTGCCGGCAACGACTCATCTCTAATCCTGACGCAAGTAGTTGCGTCCCAGATCAGGCACTTCCCGATTTTCAATGCCACCAGAGTCAGCCCATCTGACTTCTTACCATCAGCCATTTCTAAAATAATAAAATATTTCTTAGAGGGATAGAGACTTTTTTTTATTGGGAAATCATCGAATGACTGCTCTCGTTTTGAGTGGAGTGAGAAAGACTTTCAGAGTTTTACAGAGTAAAACCCTAGGTTCCATAATTTCCCGCACCCTTATAGTCCCTTGAACCATCTGGCCAAAATTACGCACCTCTCGTAGCGGCCTAGGGGGAAGTACGCAAATCTGTGCATTTATTTGCGGCCAACAATGCCCGGAATGCGCGCGGCTGACCTTTAAAGCCATTTTCTTTGCGAAATATTGATTGATTTCCATAAGCAATGTTTTGACTTTGAAGAATATTTAAACATCAATTTTTATGTGTAAAAATGTTTCTGAAGATCCAACCCGTTTCGAAGGAGTAGCGAAAAGTTGCGAAATTGTTAAATATTTTTTTTAAACAAAAGTTTTAATAGCACGAAAAAATCAAATGTCGATAATGTTGTTCATGAATCTATAATAAACATATATTTTTTTCAAACCTATTAATCTGGCCGTTACCGAGGAGTAGGCTTCAGAAAGTCACTGTTTTATGGCACTTTTCGGGCGCTTGGGCCTTAACAAGCATCCACCGTATTGGCTCCCTTCAGTTTCGCTGACATCTCTTTGAGGCATGCGTAGAACACTACGCACCACAGACTCAACCTTGGTTCTTATCGTACGGGTGGACGGCGACCTACTCATTACTCGTCATCCACAAGCTCACCCCTAGGTAGCTGGTAATTGTTCTGCGACTCCCGACGTACCAATCGTTGTCTCCTATTTTGTCGATCTGGTTTCTTAACAATCCAAATCTTACTTATAACAAAGCATTAATGAAACATAATACAACTAACAAAAAAAAAAAACACAAAATTTTGCCATCATAAAACAAATTCCAACAACCAAGTTTTTATTAAAACAGAATGGTTTCAAATTGAATCGTTCAAAAAACCTAACAAGGTCTCAGTTATCGCATAATTCAGTGTTACGGGTACTTCGTGACAGATAGCGACGAGGGTCCTAGGGGTCACAAAAAGTCCCTGAGGGCCTATCGGACCCCGAAATCTGGTAATTTCTAATTAACGTGTCCCTCAAAACACCGTCGCTTAAAAAAATGGAGTTGGATTAGACAGGGCTGGATATGAAATCTTTGATTTATTTTTTTAAAGTGACTGTGTTTTCTGAAAGCTCCAAAGCCTTGGGCTGCCGAGTTGTAAAGCAGTTGGTTTTCTATCGTTTACATTTCGGGGAGTATGCACTGGAATTGCACAATCTAATTCCGCCAGGTCCGTTCCATCATCGGACCACTAGACGTACGGCGTTGCGCCTCCAGTACATAGTAGACATCCCAACCACACGTACAAAGCGTTTTGGGAACACATTTGTTGTGCGTACAGCCAAGGAGTCGAATTCCCTGCCGGAGTCTGTGTTTCCTAAACACCTAGACACCTCGAACCCAGGTATGAAGGCTAGAAGGAACGGGGTGAGTCTTTTAGTCAGTAAGAGTCTGACACTATCTTCCGCTCCGCCCAAGAGCGGGGGTTGTCATTGGATGATTTTTCACACCATAAAAAAAAGTAAAACGGGGTGAACAGAAACTCAGGGGTGAATAGAAGCCCGGAGGACACGGTGGAGCACACAGTCGAGGTGTGCCCTGCTTGGGCGGAGCATCGCCGTGCCCTCGTGGGGGCGATCGGCGGCGGAGACCTCTCGCGCCGGGCCTTGGTTGAGGCAGGCGGTCGCCGACTTCTGCGAAGCAGTAATGCTCGCAAAGGAGGAGGCCGAACACATCAGGCAACGGCGTTATCGCCGTCGCCGTCGCCGGGATTCTGATCCCGATTTCCGGCCATCGTAGACGCGGGCTTGCGGACAGTGAGCAATGGGTAGCTCGCTGTCCGGCCGTCCGGTAACTGTCCGGACCAAGCTCAAGTCGTCGACGGTGCGCACTGTTCCCGCGCGCCTCAAGGAGTTGTCAGCAACAGCAGGGACCCAGCCGGGTCGAAGCCTACTGGGGCCAGGGTTATCCGAAAGGGCGCTCGAGCCCCGGTATGAAGGCTAGAAGGAACGGGGTGGGTCTTTTAGTCAGTAAGAGTCTGACACTATCTCCCGCTCCGCCCAAGAGCGGGGGTTGTCATTGGATGATTTTTCACACCATAAAAAAAAAGTAAAACGGGGTAAATAGAAACTCAGGGGTGAATAGAAACAAAACTTGGGTTTGGTTTTTCATTCTGATACCATATTATAGGCCTCTAATAAAAACTTCGACTTTTTTAGAATAACAATCCTTACTTCCTTACTAAATTATAAAAGCGAAAGTGAGTATGTTTTTTTTATTTTTTTGTTACGTCTTCACGCCTAAATGGTAAAACCGATTTTGATGAATTTTGGTACAGAGATAGTTGGGACCCCGGAGACGGACATAGGCTAATTTAAAAAAAAGAATAAAAACGGGGCAGAAAAAGGGAAGGACTTTTATATACGCGGGCGAAGCCGCGGGCAAAAGCTAGTTTATTAGTAAATTGATATAATATATCGAGAAAATACCCTTTGAAGGTCTGTTTCTATCCACCCTTGAGTTTCTATTCATTCCATTTTACCCGGTATTAAAAAAATGAGTTAGGCCATTCTGACTGTTAAAGCCACAAATATGAATTCCACTCATTTTTTATTTAGTTAGCCCATTTGTGTCCCACTGCTGGGCGAAGGCCTCCCTCTCCCTTTTCCACACACATCTGTCTTCGGCCATTGCGGGCCAGTCCCTCCGGTATTTATCAAGCTCATCTCTCCACCTTCGCCTTCACCTTCGCCTATGAATTCCACTCAACACATAATTTTGATTTCTCAAATAAAATATAACCATTAACACTGCGAGCATCTGCAGACTAAGTGTAGATGGTAGTCGCCATCTTTACTTTTCTTACGATAATAACTCTATACAGGCTCTCTGCTTACCCGTTTTATGGCCAGTCGTAATAATAAAGCTGTAGCAACACTCTTCACTTTTTATTTAAAGGTTGGAAAAGCAGTTGTGATTGTGAGCGTTATTTCTAGTCAAAGAATTGATAAGAATGATCTCAAAATCTTATTCTTTTTTTCTGGACGTATTGATAGACTTCAATCTGAATGCCATCAAAAACATAACTAGTTAAAAAAAAAACTCAGTTCTGCTACCGTAAACAGTTATAAGATCTAAGCAGGGACTCAAACTGTAACCGTAATAATGCGTTTTAACACTATTTTTTAAAACAGTTTTAACAGAAAAACATGTAACAGATACAATAATGTTACGGAATGAAACTGTTATATGTGTTAATAAGTTTTGCCGAATCAAACTGTAACCTTTTATGTGTGTTAATAAGTGTAAATATGTGTAATATGTGTTTATCTATAATATGTATGTATTTAGAAATATTTAAGTATGTTTATCAGTTGTCTAGTACCCGTAACACAAGCTCTGCTTAGCTTGGGACTAGACGGCGTTGTGTAATAGTTGTGGAATACATATATATTCATAATCCGTTTTAGTATAGCTTTAGGTATAAGTAATTTTACAGTACCTTAAGTAAGCAAATTGCAAATTTGGCAAAGCTGCGTTTACCTGTTACACTTATTAATACTGTTAACACAAAAAGCAGTTATTTCAATATTACAAACATAAACTTTAATTTTATTTATTTGTATAGATGTATAGATTAGATTGTTGTTAGTTAAATTGAGATCATTAAGTTAGTGAGTGACACAAATAAGAAACTTTGAGCAGTACCTCTACCATGAGTTTAAAGCAATAGTATTTGTCGATACTCGATACCGACTACGTAAATATTTTGTATGGCAAATTTTACAGCGCCTCTAGCGGTCACTTACGGAACCAAAATTTGCCATAAAAAATATTTACGTATTCGGTATCAAGTATCGACAAATATTATTGCTTTAAACTCATGGTAAAAGTACAGAACTCGATACCTCCACGCGTTTCAGAGATAAAGGGTCTTGACAGACAGACAGAAAGACAGATGGTCAACAAAAAATCCCATAAAGGTTCAATTTTTTCCTTTTCAGGTACAGAAACCCTAAAAACGACGATTGATGAATTATTTTCTCCACCAATATATGTATTGTAACGCATATACGTTTATCAAGAACGTGACACAAAATGAAATGACATTCAGAAATGTTTCAGGTCATGAAAAACAGTTCTCAATAATGTCAGCACACCTGAATAGTTCAGCAAACAATTGCCTTATATCACTTTCTGTTATTTATGTACTCACTTAACTTCAAGAATACCTAAACGTAGTTTGGTAATATAAACTTGTCGATCGCACTAAGAAAATATTTGAACGAGTATTTTCGCTGAAATGAAAAAGTGGTTAAAATAAAGTAAATACTATCGGCAAGATCAGAACCGTTTTATTTTTGAAGTAGTAATTTATTTGATGACTTCTCCCGCTTTAGAGTGGAGTGGGAGGGCGTGTCAGACTCGACTGACTAAAACTACCATTCCACCTATCCTTCCCAAAGCCTCTCTCATGGTCCAATCAGGTATCGACCCTGATGTGGTTTACTGACATCTCTTTGAGAAGCGCGTGAAACACTTCACCCTGTCGATGACTTGGACTCAGTCTTTATAAGACAAGCGGACGACAAGCTAGCCATTGCTCATTGTCCGCAAGCCCACGCCTAAGATGGCCGAAGATCCGGAGATTAGCAAATCCCGACTCCCGGAGCATCTCCTGTCCCAGTGGCTGGAGCCTCACGCCCCAACCACTGCGACATACGATGTACGTATGTATGTACGTTTCCTTACTCTTGCGGTCGTTTTTTCTAGCATTACTACTTCGCAGAAGGCGACCGCCTCCCATTCCTTGTCGCTCCGGTACAAAGCCTAAACCAGAGTCCAGCAAGTGAAGTCGCCATTGCCGATCTCCATGAAGACAAAGCTGTGATCCACTCAATCCGTGTACCATCGCGGTCATTTCTGCCGGATCACTTAAAAAAAAATTTACTTGGATCCTGCAGCGCACTGCCAAACCAAACCCTTTCAAATTTTCGTTTCGAGTAAGAGCAAAAATGAACTTAACGGAAGACGGAAGTATCTTTGATGGTACATCTCCATCGTATACTCCAACCGAGCGTATGTATTTTTGTACTTTTTTGCGCTTGACCATCTGAACGGATTTCGATGGAACTTGGTACACGGGTAGATCATATTCTGTAACAGCACATAGGATACTTTTTATCTCAAGAGTATGTTCCCTTGGGATATTTTTTTTTTACTATACACGATCAAAGCCACTGTCAATTATAAGCCGATTAGCATTCAAAACTAAAGTTCGATAGCTAATTCGTAAGAAGTTGGTAGTACTCGATGTATTATCACAACGTTCATGTTTTCCAGTTGTCGATTTGGACAAATTGTTTAACTATATTAGTTAGGTATGTAGTTTATCAATTTGAGTATATAGGTACTGTATAATAGTATCTATAATATACATGGTTTATTCGTATTTATATTTATTCTTGTATTCGTCTTCTCTCTCTCGTTTATTGCACTTACCACTATTTTTCTCTACATCACCCAAATGTTGACTGGTAGAAAATACCTAAGGCCTAAGTCCGTCTCTGTGCTTTTGTGTGCATAAAGCATTTAATAAATAAATTATCGGTTGAGACGATCAAACTATTTCATTACAAACCAACCGATCACCGCAAATGAACCTCACACCTACAACCACGCATCAATCATTCAATCAACCGAGATATCAGTTGAACAATGGTCTCTTATCTAGACCTTCTAACACATTAGTCACTCACTGTCGGATACAGTCATTAAGCTAATCCGATTCAATGCTACGGCTTGTTTAACAGAGGATGGATTCTCGCCCAAAATAAACCGAGAATTTATCCATGCAAGACTTGCAAGCCAGATAAATGATATTTATTTTGTAAATAGGTTTTTTTTTAACTTTTTTAAGGTTCATACGCAGTATGCGGGTAGCCGTAATGCGGCTTGGAGTTATGGAGGAATACCTCTATTACTCCCGTACCGGGCTCTGGTACAAGCCGTGGCTAGGATCGTGAGGGGGATGTCAGCAAAAACCTAGGAGCCCAGCAGGGCCGAAGCTTACTAAGATCATGGGTCGGTTTGGTTTTGAAATGGGGACCCGCGATCAACAACGGCACCTGAAAGAACATAGATGTGGTTTTGGACACTAAAAAACTTTTTACAAAAAAAAAAAAAATAACCGACTTCACTAAAAAAACACTAAAGCCATCAAAATAATTTTAATTTCGGAAGTCAGTGTTTTTCGATATTGTTTGTTCCTTATTTAACACCGAAACCCCATCCAAAAAAAAAAAGATTTTTTCAAATCGGTTGGCAAGCGACGAAGTTACGCGCGAACATAAGTGTATAAAAAAAAAAAACATCCGAATTGAGAACCTTCTCCTTTTTCAGAAGTCGGTTAAAAATCTGACACTCTCATGGTGAATGGCAAGTCATTGGGTGATTTCCCACCTTAAAAAAGGGGTTATAGTTTCAAGTACGAGTACATGTATTGGTCCATATATCAAAAAAGGTACTGTCCCTGGATTAGAACTGTGCTTTATAGTCTGTCTAAGAAGTCAAACGCCTTCATCATCAAATTATCATAGATGCCTCATACTCGTATTTGTCACATATCCTACCCGAAGCGAGAATCTCTCCTCATATAAATGCGCCATTAGGTTCATCTAACCGACTGCTATCTACAGTAATTACATTAATTGCCCCTGCTTACAATGTAATCCCCACGGAGCGTTTTGTGAAGAATTGTTAACCAAATAATTTGTTAGTGGTATGTTTAATTGAATATATAGTATTTGGAGACGCGCTTTAGGGTTGTGTTTTATTCTACCTTACTCTACCCTACTCTACCCTTCTCTACCCTACTCTACCCTACTCTACCCTACTCTACCCTACTCTACCCTACTCTACCCTACTCTACCCTACTCTACCCTACTCTACCCTACTCTACCCTACTCTACCCTACTCTACCCTACTCTACCCTACTCTACCCTACTCTACCCTACTCTACCCTACTCTACCCTACTCTACCCTACTCTACCCTACTCTACCCTACTCTACCCTACTCTACCCTACTCTACCCTACTCTACCCTACTCTACCCTACTCTACCCTACTCTACCCTACTCTACCCTACTCTACCCTACTCTACCCTACTCTACCCTACTCTACCCTACTCTACCCTACTCTACCCTACTCTACCCTACTCTACCCTACTCTACCCTACTCTACCCTACTCTACCCTACTCTACCCTACTCTACCCTACTCTACCCTACTCTACCCTACTCTACCCTACTCTACCCTACTCTACCCTACTCTACACTACTTTACACTACTCTGCACTACTCTACACTACTCTACCCTAATTTTCATTTTTGTTTCTATAAGAACCTCCTCATAATAACGAACACAAGAAAAAGGAATTAGCGAAATCGGTCGGTCGTCGGGAAATAGGGATTCATTTTTATATATATAGACATATATCTATATATTTATGTAAGTAGGATTATATTTGTAGTTTTTTAAAGAAAGTCGTGTTACTTACACTATTTATAACTCAAGAACGGCTGAACTGATTTGGAATTTTTGAAAATTGGTGGGGGGGAGGTAGCTTAAAACCAGGAGACGGACATAGGATATTCTTTGTCCCTTTCACGTGGAACGTGACATAAAACGTGGTGTAACAAAATGTAACTGACATCCAAACGTAATGTTGTCTATGGTTAAGTATGGTTGAAAATTTGACAATTTGAAATTTTGAAGTTGACCGGTTGATTTGTTTAATGGTATATTAAATGAATATACCGTAGAGTAGAGTAGAGTAGAGTAGGGTAGGGTAGGGTAGAGTTGGGTAGAGTAAAATATAGTAGTCAGTTAACGGGAGCGAAGCCCCGGGCAAAAGCTGGAAATAGTAAGAAAATAATATTCCACAACTATCACACAACGTCGTCTAGTCTCAAGCTAAGCAGAGCTTGTGTTATGATTACTAGACAACTGATTAACATACTTCTATATTTCTAAATACAAACATATTATAGATAAATTACACCCAGACACAGAACAAATGATCACAAACATTTGTCCTGGGTGGGAATCGAACCCACGATCTCCAGCATAGCAGTCAGGGCCACTAACCACTAGACCAACAGGCCAGTCAAGTCAAAAAATGGTAATAGTATAAAAAAAGCGGAGAATTTCAAAGATTTTTAATGAGTGAGATGCTACGAGTACTGTCTTTTCAGCATTTGCCACTAAACGACGCCTCGTGTTACCCAGTTTTCGAGATTTTTCATAAAACTAAATACAAAATCGCAGCTGCGACTGAAAACTAACGGACAAACTTACGTAGATGATGGATGACAAACAGTTTAGTTTATTATTACTTTATAATGTGAAGGCGACGTCTGTTTTCAAGCAAGTTTAGACGTTATATAAAACTTTATGTAACATCCATTCATCCTCGGAAGTTGTTATTTTATTTGTTTTATTTTAAGGCCAAAGCGCCCGAAAAGTGCCTTAAAACAGTAACTTTCTGGAGCCTACTCCTCGGTAACGGCCAGGTTAAATTATGTTTATTATAGATTCATGAATAACATTATCAACATTTGATTTTTTCGTGCGATTAAAATTTTTGTCTAAAAAAAATATTACATACAACAATTCACATTCGCAACTTTTCCCTTCTCCATCAAAACGGCTTGGATCTTTAGAAACGTTTTTACACATAAAAATTGGGGGTTAAATATTCTTCAAAGTGAACATAGCATATGTAAATCAATGAATATTTCGCAAAGAAAATGAATTTAAAAGTCAGCGGGACACCGCTCACAGACCCGATGTCTCGGTCGCTTCTCGGCTCACTCGTCGAACAGTTCCGGCTCATACACTCATTAGTGTGCGTCCTCCGAGCGTAGGTATAAAAAGTAAAGTACATACATGAGATTGAGATTGATAAGATTTTCTGTACCTAGCTATTTTGTGCCTTTAGCGCCCTTCCAATTTTATATTTGTTTCGTTTTCTTCTCACCATATTTCACACAAACTGGCAAGACAATATTCGTAGAAATGAATGCACCGATTTTATTGACTTGGTCACACATACAGTAAGAGTAAACTCCGCATCATCATACTTTCAGCTGAAAGACGTCCACTGTTAGACATAGGCCTCCCCCAAGAGTCGCCACAACTAACGTTTCACTTCGTCGTTTATACCGCGTACATCGATGAACTGTGCCTGCCGCGGTCTTCCTGTCCAATTATAATTTAGGTGCCTTCAAGGCTAGAGTGCATAAGCTCTTTATAAACTAGTGCGCCTCACCATCAACGATTCCATCACTGCCTACCATCAGGTGGGATCGCAGTCAAGCACTGGTTTGTATCGTTTAAAAAAAGAACAGAGTGAACATTCCTCCACCATAAAAATCTGAACACGACACAAACGCATGAAAAAATGAGTATCTCGCAACTCAAGACGCACATTTCTCAAGGAACAACGTAAAACGCGAAAAAACAAGATTGGAATAAATTATTTTAACTTTCAACGCTTTGTTACTGCTCCCGCAACATAAAACAATACTAGCGTCCGCCCGCGGATTCACCTGCGCGATTTTCTTATGGGAACGCACTTATAATGAAGCTGATTTGTTTCAAGTACCTATTTTATCGAAACTTTAGAGGACCTCTTGGGTCCTTTATAGTTTATAGCAGCCTAGAGGACCCAAGAGCCTAGTGCGATTTTGTTTGACCTATCACGATTGACAAGTTTATGACGTTCGGCGCTCCGATTGGCCCGCTCCAAGCTCTTAAACAATCAGAGAGCCGAATGTAGTAAACGTTTCGATCGCGTTTACGTTCAAGCTACTGTCTATAAGGCCTCTGATGAATGCCACTGACACTAATTAAGTGATACCTAAGTTAAACTCCAAAAGAAGAATTTGTGCGTTCCCTTTCTGTGGGATTCTTCAAAAGAGTTACCGTGGCCCTGGAACTAATAAGACAACAGAAGAAACACAGGTGAACTTGTCTGACAAGCGCGCTCAACATCATCGCTTACCATCAGGTGAGATGGTGGTCAAACGCGAGCCGATCAATAATAAAAAAAAAACTTCCTCTTGCTCTGGTACGGTCACGTTATTCGAAGACCAGACGATCACGTGATTAAAAGTGCTTTTCCATCGCCACAAGAAAGAAGGGAAGAGGAAGGCCACACAATCTGGATTACTAATGCAATGCTTAAAAAAGGCTGCTAAGTCATAAGCACTAAACTAATATAATGTCATCATTTTACACTTGGTTTGCAATAAACGTTTTGACTTTGACTTTGACTAATGTCCAAAGAACAAGAAAGTCAATACTAAATAAACAAGCCGTTCTAGACAGGCATAAATGGCGTCAAATGATTGGGGACAACCCCGCATAACGCGATAAAGGTGAGACAGAAGAAAACATGAACTTATAAACAAACATCCAAACATTACATTACAATATTAGTAAGAAAGTAGAATTTTAAATTCGTTATGATATACGCTTGTGACGGGTGCTGAGAAAGGAATGATGTCATAAAGAAAGAAAAATGTGAAACTAAATGTTGTATTTCTACGCAGTGGAGACACGTTTGTGAGTTTATAACTTAGAAATTGCTGGAACAATTTTTTTTCGTTTAGAGGTACAGTTTTACATTCTGCATATACAAACAATATCACGCCGTATCAACCGCTTGGTTTATGGACAAGGCAATGAAATTTTTATTTTTTTCTGATGAGTAATATTTTTTTTAATTGATATAAACTAGTGCTTGACTGCGATCCCAACTGTTGATATGTAGTGATCCAATCTCTGATGGTGAGGCGCACTAGTTCAGAGTCTATTCACTCTTGCCTTGAAGACACTCAAATTAAAATCGGACGGGAAGACCGCAGCGGGCAGATTGTTTCAGTCCTTCGACGTACGCGGTATAAATGACGAGGCAAAATTTTTATTTAAATAAAAGGATTATTCGCCGTCCGGCCGTCTGGCCGTCCATTAAGGTCCAAGCGCCCGAAAAGTGCCATAAAATTATATTATATATTATATTATAGATTCATGAACAACATTATCAACATTTGATTACTTTTGTCTAAAAAAAAATATTTAGCATTTTCGCAACTTTTTTCCTACTCCTTCGAAACGGCTTGGATCTCTATAATCATTTTTACATAAAAATTGGTGCTTAAATATTCTTCAAAGTGAACATTGCATATGTAAATCCATCAATATTTCGCAAACAAAATGGATTTAAAAGTCAGCCGCGCGCTTTCCGAGCGCTGCTGGCCGCAAATAAATGGACAGATATGCGTACTGACGCCTAGGCGGGTGCAAAAGTTGCGTCCATTTAATTTCGGCCAGATGGTTCAAGAGACTATAAGCCTTAAAGACCTTACCCCTAGTCGACAGCGCATAGTTTCGACATTTCTTCGTTGTGCGCGTTTCTACACCCGTCACATGAAGTGTGATTAATCCGGCCGTCCAGTAACTGTCCGGACCAAGCCCAAGTCGTCGACGGCGCGCACTGTTCCCGCGCGCCTCAAGGAGTTGTCAGCAACAGCAGGGACCCAGCCGGGTCTAAGCCTACTGGGGCCAGGGTTATCCGAAAGGGCGCTCGAGCCCCGGTATGAAGGCTAGAAGGAACGGGGTGGGTCTTTTAGTCAGTAAGAGTCTGACACTATCTCCCGCTCCGCCCAAGAGCGGGGGATGTCAATGCATGATTTTTCCCACCATAAAAAAAAAATGTGATTAAAACCGTAGGGCCAATGTCAGCTAGGACTACGGGAATATGTGAAAGAGTTACCGTGGCCCTGGATCACAGGTAGGTTTAAACAATGAAACTCGGCCACGCCCTCTCGGTCCACTGTAGAGCGGGAGAAGAAAGTTCTTCCGTCCTTTGATTAGAATGCTACTATCCAACAAAATCACATTTTGAGATATTCACGAAATACCGCGAAATAATTCAAAATGAATGTTATTTGATAGACATATGCGAGCGTTTTTGGTGTCAAAAAATCTTATATAACGCTCTCAATTTATTTATTTTTTGCTAATTCTTAAATAACATAATCTTTATTCATTAAACCCTAAGCGAACTGCCGGCGTTCGCTCTCTCATTGTCTATCTATGGCTTCTCTTATTATTGGGGTATTCGAAAGGTTTAAAAAAAAGTTTTTGGTTATTAGATATTTCTTTTTCTTACAATATGATGTAACCACGACTATTAATATTGAAGATAACTCAAACAAAAAAAAAAAACAACAAGTTCAATACACACATAAAATGACAATCACAAGCACACACAGAAACCTGAATAGAATCTCAATAGGCCTTGAAAGGCCGACGAGACGAAACCTACTTGAGACAGCGCTAAGGAAACTTCCAACTTCCTGCCACAGGCCTCGGGAAATAGAAATGGCTATACTTCTCAGCAAAGGATGGATCGAGCCTCTCAAAAGGGGTTGTGGTCCCATTCATCTAAGAGTCGGCCAAGTGCGAGTTGGACTTCGAAGTCTCTCTCGCTGATTGATCGAGATGCAATGTGCATTCCCACAATGCAATGGTAGCGATGTTTATTAGTATTGGACTTAAAACGATTGACTGATTTTGATGAAACTTACAGCTGCGAACATATATCTGACTAGCTTTTGCGCGCCGCTTCGCCCGCGTTCATAAAATATCACTCGGCCTATGTCACTCAGGAATAAAGCAGCTTTCTATCGGTGAAAAAATTTTAGCAATCGGACCAGTACTTCCAGGGATTACCACCCACAAACAAAAATACAAACTTTACCTCTTTATTAACTGCTGTTTTTACTCTGAATACTGTAATTTAAGTTCTTACTATAGTAGCAATCCAAGTTACTACTTCAGTAAGCAAACGTCGATAGTATTTTAATTAGTGTACTTAAAATATTTAGATATAAGCAACCAAGGTCACGGAAAAACATCCTTTTATGCAATAATGGGGTGCCACGCCCCATTATTACCTAAAATATACAGCTTTTGCCGCGTACATAAAATACATATAGCATATGTCACTCAAGAATAAACCAGCTTTCTATCGGTAAAAAAATTTCTTCTCACACTCTTTCTTTCTTTCACAAATTAGCTCCTACAAACAAAAAAAAAACAAATTTTACCTCTGTACAATATTAGTATAGAAAACAAAAAAGATGTTCTTTTTCCAGGATTACTGTTATCTGTCACGGACCATGCGGTTAAATAAGACGATTCATTATAGTCTTAATAATCATTTCGTACTTTAGAAAAGTTGAAGTTTCGGTGTTAAACAGCCATGAACTTTCAGATTGGCAGAATCGTAGTTCCCGTCGGCTAAAAGATTGTAGTGGCAGTTTGTGCAGCTACACAGGTATTTACAAACCGATATCGAGATAAATTTAGATTTCCATAATGTATTAGTAACAGAAATACTTATACAACTATGTTAGTAACAAAATAAATTAACTTTTTAAAATATCGTCCTAAGAGGGGACGATATTTTAAAGTTAATATAATTTGTTCATATACTTTCCCTCAGCATCAGGCCCTCAGGCATGCCTGCGGGATCAGTGCATCAAGAATGGGCAGTCAGGTTTGTCAATAATTACCTCCAGGATGCTATTGGAGCCTCCACGTCTCCTACGCAGGAACGTAGATAAATATTGTCTATAACCGAATATCATCATAATATGTTGGAAATATGCTCCAACTACAAATGCGCGTAGTATTACGTTTGTATGGAAATTCGTCCGTCGCCGGCCCCTTAAGTATGCCGTTCTCTTGCACATGATAGCCTCGAAACTATCCGTGCCTCAGCAAACATGCCTTATGCGCTACAGAACCGTGAAAGCCCTAACAATACTAGGAAAGTATTATTGTGCTGAACTTGAAATGCCTACCGTGCCCACACTGCTGGATCCGCTCTTGTTCTCAACGTGTCGACTGTCGACGAAGCGAAGGACATGTGTAAGATTCTTTACAGGATATTGGTGGGGTAGACATGTTTGCATTTTAGATAGGTCTTTCTACGTGACAGAGAAATCCTTATAACTTATTTTTTTTTTAATTCAAAATTTAGGATACTTATGTTTTTGAACAAAAACTGGTTGGATGAAGTTGAGCGCACGACATATGAGGACCATATTTTGTAAGTAATTTTTGCACTATTTATGATTTTTAATGTTACCGAAAAAACTATTGGCAGTCTATTTATGAGTATATCATTTTAATACCACATCGAAATCAAGTAAATCGGTTACACTGTGGAGTCATTTTAATAATTGTTTTAGTAAGTTTTTTTTTTCTTCTTCTGGAAACAGGTTCCTATTTTAGCTAGATATCTGATAAAAACTGGATAAGAGCGAGGCGGGCTCACGCCCTGAGGGTTCCGTACAAACTCACTTATGTAAATAGTTCAATTTCCGAATTAAGTTATAAAACAAAATCCGAATCGCATCGGAAATCGCACGTCACCAATTTTTTTTTTAACTTTTTGAATTTCTTAAGTTACACAGTTCGACATATGCAATTGTCTTTCTATTGTGTCTCTAATTACGGCATTCGATGAGTTAATCTACATATTTACACTTTTCAGATTTATCTACACAGTCATTAATCTAACTATCACAAATGACGCAGTCATGCCATGAGAACGAGGGTTATTGCAATATGATCTTTCAGAATTGAAATGAAATTAAAATTTCGTAGCTTTTACTACCAGAAGATACTTTTCACCAAGATTGAATTTTATTTAAACTCTCCAAGTGATCTAGGAAAGTAATTTTCACTTTAAGTATTCCATTTTGAGTTCGTAGCAGTTCAATTTTAAACTTATATACCTACTTAAAAATTATTTGTTAGCTGTCCCCCGCGGTTTCAACCACCTCTTTGACTACTGCTCACTCCCGTAGGTCATAGCGTAATATTAAGATAGCCAATCACGCTAGGGTATACCTGACAAGTTTGCCTGTCAGTTATACGTGTCAGGTAAGTTTGACTGTCCTGATAACAACTGTCTTCGAATGACAACCGGGAACAATAGTTTTACGTATTTTCCGAGACGGGATTCTTTTTTTTTTCGGTGGGTATTAATCATCCAAATGGCATTGTAGCGACATCTATGGCGCCACATAAGAACTACGAAGAATCGTACTTTCTTCGTAGTTCTATCCTGCATCGCTCACTCACAGTTCTCCGCGCGATTTGAAAATATACGATAGCCCGAAATCATCTATCGGGCAGTAGCCCACCAGACCATAACACCTTGAAAGTCCACTGCCGCGACAGGTCACGGCATGGCGGACAGAGCTCCGGCGGGATCTCATGGTGAAATGGCGTCAACAACTATCGCAACCCAGTGCTGGGCACGCCACAATCATGGCGGTAAGTCCCCTCTTTGAGGCGTGGCTGGAAAGGCCTCACGGCGTCCTTACCTTCCGCATGACGCAGGTCCTCACCGGACATGGTTCGTTCGGGAGTTTCCTACACCGGATTCATGCGGAAGTGACGCCCGGGTGTCGCCACTGTGCGGAACGACCGGGTGTCGCCACTGTGCGGAACGCCCGGAGGACACGGTGGAGCACACAGTCGAGGTGTGCCCTGCTTGGGCGGAGCATCGCCGTGCCCTCGTGGGGGCGATCGGCGGCGGAGACCTCTCGCGCCGGGCCTTGGTTGAGGCCATGGTCCGGAGCGAGGAGGAGTGGCAGGCGGTCGCCGACTTCTGCGAAGCAGTAATGCTTGCAAAGGAGGAGGCCGAACGCATCAGGCAACGGCGTATTCGCCGCCGCCGTCGCCGGGATTCTGATCCCGATTTCCGGCCAACGTAGACGCGGGCTTGCGGACAGTGACCAATGGGTAGCTCGCTGTCCGGCCGTCCGGTAACTGTCCGGACCAAGCCCAAGTCGTCGACGGCGCGCACTGTTCCCGCGCGCCTCAAGGAGTTGTCAGCAACAGCAGGGACCCAGCCGGGTCGAAGCCTACTGGGGCCAGGGTTATCCGAAAGGGCGCTCGAGCCCCGGTATGAAGGCTAAAAGGAACGGGGTGGGTCTTTTAGTCAGTAAGAGTCTGACACTATCTCCCGCTCCGCCCAAGGGCGGGGGATGTCAATGCATGATTTTTCCCACCATAAAAAAAAAAAAAAGACCATAACACCTTTCTGGTCGGAGGATCCTCCCTTTTCAACGGAGGTATGTGGGACTTTAATCTCTGTTCCGCTTACCTCCAAAACCTCATCCGCCCTTGGGCGGAGCGGGAGATAGTGTTAGACTCTTACTGACTAAAAAACCCACCCCGTTATTTCTTGCCTTTCATACCGGGGCCGAGCCTTTCTTTCGGAAACCGAACTTTTATCCAATAGAAAGCTGCTTTATTCTTTAGTGACATACGCTATATTTTATATATGCGGGTGAAGCCGCGGGCAAAAGCTATTAGTAGATAAGTACATAACTACTTTTATAAGTAGGTACCTTACTTCTAGGGTACTTGTAGGACCATCTTTATAGTCTGTTAGCGTGCTAAGGAGATCTTTTGACGAAGCGTTAACAATTTATTTGTAAGAAAAGCTACATGAAAAATGGACCTAGATAGATCTTTGCTGGGTTTGTGTACCTAATCTAATCCTAGCAAGCGATTTATTTTATTATGATTCAGAATAATCAGTCAATCACTTTCATTTTTAGTGCCATTTGCAACCATTTTAGTTTTATTTGTCCAAAACAAAACAAAATAATTTTGTAAAAAAAATACAACTAACATTTTTTCTTCAAAACACTTAGGTACTCATAAACTCGCTATTATCTCTAGTATTTTTGGCATGCAATTGGCGGTTTTCCGCACTAGTGTGGATAAGTGCGCGAGCTCGCTCTTTGGCTTGCCGCCAAACGGCCCAAACTAATTGCCTGGCAGCCCCGTTTATGTATTTCTTCGCATGTGTATTGAAAAACGACGTTTGATACACGTGGAAATTTGTCACTGCAGCACTCAGCTCCATAACGCCTTCGCCTCCAGTTTAGGCTAATTGGGCGAATTCCTGGGTCGCAATGACACACACTCAAAGTATCCTAATATTGGTCTACCACAATAAAGTTGCAGCTCACAATTTTGTTCTAATGAGTTTATTATATAATAATTATGAAATAATAATCCTAAATAAACAATTACAGTCCTGTACGAGTCACAAAATATAAACTTTTTGCTTTTTATCTTTCAAACAGATAAAATAAACATCTATTATGATTTTTTCACATCACTGTAAACCATTTTTCTGCAAAACCCAATGTCCATAGCTACATAAACATAAATATTTGTTTTGGTCCTCATATTTGCAGTGTTGATTGTCTCGTGAAAAAATAAAGAAAAGTTTTGTATGTACATCTACGAGCTACGTAAAAATAAAAAATAAAAGTTTATATGTCTATGTTTTTTGATATCTAAATATTGGTTTAAAAGAATACTGGCATGTAAAATCCTTTGGGACATAGATAAAAAGTTAGTGTCAATCACAATTTGAATTTCGAACTCGATATGTATTTTGCAACTTTTAAAATAAAGTGGGCAGTTTTGAGCGTAGTATACTCTTTGATTTTGAGTTTTTTGCGGGATTTCTTTAAGTTCAATGGTTGTTTTATTCGCAAATTGATTTCAAGTAGATATTGTAATTGGTGTAGTTCTGTATTTGCTGAGAATTATTTTAGTATTAACTACCACAGTGAAGCTTACGGAGAAGAGGCGATCCCGATACATTTGCTACCAAAAACAGCAAAAACATTAGAATGTGTTACATCCTCGTACTAATAGATTTCACAGTGACTTGACATTGGCTGAAAGTACAAACCGTGCGAAACCAAAATAACTAAAAAAACAACTCAATATTTATTCTGCAACTTTAAAAATGAAGTGGAAATTTTTGAGTTTTGACGGGATTTTGAGTTCAGTAACTGTTTTAGTTTTGGGCAAATTGATTCCTTTATGGGATTGTTATGTAAAATTGATGTAAAAAAACCAGTGACTAATGAATTTGTTCGTAACTACCTCATTTGATTTTGTTATTGTCTAAATATTGGCGGCAAATATATGTACCAAATATCGATAGAGCTGGCTTGGGCGCTAGAAAAAGTAACATTCAATCAGTAAAGACTGACTATGTGACATTTAAGTATATAGCGCTTATGAATCCAATACCTTCGTTTTTGATTTTATTCTTTACCGCTGGCAGAATATCATATCGTCTGAACCTGGGGCCCTTACCAAGACGTTAAAAAGTCAGTCATGTGAGCAAGAAAAAGGCATAGAAATTTACATCCTATATAGCTAGGGCTTGCGGACAGTGAGCAATGGGTAGCTCGGTGTCCGACCGTCCGGTAGTTGTCCGGACCAAGCCCAAGTCGTCGACGGCGCGCACTGTTCCCGCGCGGCTCAATGAGTTGTCAGCAACAGCAGGGGCCCAGCCGGGTCGATGTCTCCTGGGGCCAGGGTTATCCGAAAGGGAACTCGAGCCCCAGTGTGAAGGCTTGAAGGAACGGGGTGGGTTTTTTAGTCAGTGAGACTGACACTATCTCCCGCTCCGCCCAAGAGTTATCATTGGATGCCACCAAAAAAAAAACCCTATATAGCTATCCCTTTAACAGTTCAGTTTTGGTCGTCAAATGGTTCGCATTAAAAGCTCGTTGTATGGCCTGGGTTATTTGTAAAACACTTCCCAGCACTATGTTACTAACATCATAAACAACAACTTCTGTTCTATGACTTTTTACAAAACATAATTCATTTACCAAAAAAAAACCTTTAAGATTTTGTTGGACTATCTAACACATTTCAACTCTGTATTTTGCTGTAATACTTACCAACGTCTGTATGAAGCGATGCCAGCGCATCAAGCACCCCCCCCCCCCACCAGATCCCCGCTCCCCTCTGCTACTGTACTATCTCTTGCTTCGCATAGACTTCGTAACATTTAGAGCGTTCATTTTATTTTTTTTTACTTTTTTATGAAAATCTGATGAACCAAAAAAATATAATAAATTTTTGAAAGTCATAGAACAAAAGTTGTTGCTGTTTTACAAATAACCGGTATATATGGACTGCTTTTTACATATTAGTGCATGTAATTTTTTTTTTAATTGGTATAAACTAGTGCTTGACTGCAATCCCACCTGATGGTAAGCAATCGTTGATGGTGAGACGCACTATTCACTCTTGCCTTAGTAGGTGTCTTACCTAAATTATAATCGGACGAAAAGACCACAACAGGCAATTTGTTCCAGTCCCTCGATGTATGTGGTATAAAGCTGTAGCAAACCGTATGTATTCGGTACTGAGTAAAGGGTGCGCGATCTAGTACCGAGTAACGAAACGTTACTCACGTATGCATTTCGTTACTCGTATGTTTCGTACTTTCAGTTAACTCGAGTACCGTTGATGAGTGTATTCATGTATAGATAGTAACGTCTGTAAACCGTATGTATTCGGTACTGAGTAACGAAATCACGAAATGTTACGAATGAATGTATTTCGTTACTCGCAGTTTTCGTATTATGGGTGTCCCCATGAGGAAAAGTAACGAGTAACGTAACGATACGATATTATAGTAACGAATACACACGGGTGCGCTGTTTTGCGTTACTTTTACATCTCTAATGTGGTATAAACAACGAGGCGAAACGCTTGGTTTTGTATTTATACTAAATAGCTCCATTCCACTTTCGCGCTCGGACGCCTGACATTTTGAAACATCATAGTAAAGCCCCCAAGATCGAGATAAAAATCGAGTAGAAGTCGTCTTAGAGAGATTGGCTTGAGTTTATTATAAGCTGAAGTCGGATGAAGTAAACGTAATCATGAAAGCTTTGTCGTGTCGCAATGAATTCATCTGAAAGCCTTGCGAGTGCTTCGAGATTGGCGTTTTATTGTGGAATACTTTTTTATGTGTGCTGTTTGGAAGAAAAAATATGAGGACAAAGACTTGGTGGATGAGATGTGATAGACTTTAATAATATACAAGACCTTTATCTAGAGAACGGTTAGAGTTATCGAGTTGAAATTAAACCATATACTCAGGTCTGCGGTCCCTTGAAGCTGAGAAAAAATCAAATTTCGAAAAAAAAAGATACGACCGTTTATGTCGCAAAAAACGTACATTCACACACTCTCAAGGGAATCAAAATTCATAGAGAATTTCCCGTTGACCTAGAATCCTGAAATTTGGTATGAAGCAAGGTCTTATTAGCACACGTAAAGGAAAAAATCTGAAAACTGATATACTTTTTTTCTATTCGAAAATATCTTAGAGGCTCGAATCGGAAATTTAACTAATTACATTGTAGGATGTAGTATACAAGTTAGTTTGTACGGAACCCTCAGCGTGCGAGTCCGATCCGCAGTTGCCCATTTTTTGTATTATTGATAGGCTCGCACTTGACCACTATCCCAATTGATCGAGGTAAAACTCAGCTGTCTGCCAAAAGTTGGGCTAAGAAGATCATAGGCAATGATTTCTTTTTATCTGATATAAACTAGTGCTTGACTGCGATCCCACCTGATGGTAAGCAGTGATGCAATCGTTGATGCTGAGGTGGACTAGTTTATTAAGAGCCTATTCACTCTAGCCTTGAAGCATGATGCACTCATCGAGTAAAAGTTTCAAAATCTTGAGCATCGACACCGAAGTTCTCTTTGATAATAATATTCTTGATCAATGGCCCAAGATAAGGCATATAAGAACTGAAGCCGTAGAATAAATAGCCTCCATTTTCACCCCAAAAAGAAAATCTTTGATATTAAGATCTTTGATATATCACACCAGGACAAATATGTACAAAAAGCTGTTCATCCATTTTTTATGTAGCTCCCTAAAAAAAGGGCCGCAGGGTAATGTGATCAAATCAAAATTGAGTGATCGAATTCGACCGATATCTTTTTATATATATTGTCTTTGCATCTACACAGTAAACGTTGTCTTTGATTTGTCGAAGTAAATCATTTTTATTGTATATAAAAATAAAAATTCTGTCATTCTTGCTACGGTTTGCAGGTAGATGCGGATACTACAAGTCACAGACCTATTCTGTTTCGCCATTGTGTGGACTGCACGGAGGACACGGTGGGGCCTACGGTGGAAGTGTGCACCGCCTGGGTAGAGCACCGTCGTGTCCTTAACCTCTCGTATGCCGTAATTAGAGACACATTTAAAAATTGTGTCTCGCGTAGATCTGCGTTCCGGCTAGTGTTGCCAGGTCTGTTTGTATAAATATCGGGACAGATGGTAAAACAAATCGGGATTTCGGGTTTTAAATCGGGACAAATATTGCTTTTTAATAAACATCTTTTAGATGGGAAATCATCCAGTGACTTCTTTCCCTCTGGGGTGGAACGAGAGGGCATGTCAAATTTTTACTGAGTAAAACCCAGACTTCTTCAGTCGCTCTTTGAGTTTCAGGGTTTTTGATTTATCGGGACATTTAGCGTCCCGATCAGGTGCAAATCGAGACGCGTCCCCAGACCCCTAAAAATCGGGACATCCCGTGCTAATCGGGACGCCTGGCAACACTAGTTCCGGCATACAATGGGTTAAGGGGGTGCTCAACGGCATCGATATCTCCCGCTCCACCCAAGAGCGGGGAATGTCAGATGATTTTCTCACCTAAAAAAAAATCTATTCAGTTTTTATTTACCTATAAAAATGCGGGCTTGTTCGAAAGACTTACTACAGCCAATTGAACGCAAAAAATTGCAACTGAAACGATATGGATTTTTTTTTAGGTGTGAAATCATCCAATGACTTCTCCTGTCCTTGGGCAGAGCGTAAAGGCGTGTCAGACTTCTACTGACAAAAACCCACTCCTGCTGTGTCCCTTTGTTGCTTTACATTCTAGGGCTCAAAGTACATGGGTGGGTTTTAATCAGGAAAGGTCTGCTCACTCGGCTCCAACCAGTGTAAGAGGATATTTTATTCAGAAATCAGAAACGTTTATGCCTGTAATCGGTCTATTTGAATAGACCGATTACAGGCACTTTTGAATTGTCAAAATATCGGTCAGTCAAACAAGTGAAGCTAAATTGCACATATTACTCTCCAGACCAAAAATAAAATATAGTCTGGAAAATCAGTACCTACCATTTTGGTCTAAACTCTATGCTAGTTTTGGTAATAAGGTTTACGTGTTAAAAACGCTGAATCCTTCAGACTAAGATGGATTAATATTAATTTACAATCAACTTCTTCAATAAACTTTACATCAAAATCGATTAACTTAATGTTGAATGTTCATGAAAGCTACCAACTTAGGGAACTTTGGACCTAATGGCGAGACTTAGAACCACCACAAATTAAATGCGAACATAGCTCAACCAATATCGCTAAGTTCTTGTTGTAAATGAACAGTGGCGGATAAAGCCAGCGCGAATGTCTGTAGCTTTTTATTTTAAGATGGGAAATCATCCAATGATAAATAAATAGATAAATTCTTCTTATTTTTTTTCTTCTTGTTCTTTTTTTTTTCTTTCTTTTTTGGGTTCTGTACCTCAATAACTTTATTGGCCGTCCGTCAGTCGGTCTGTCTGTCTGTATGTCAAGAATCTTTATCTCAGAAACGCGTGAAGGTATCGAGTTGAAATTAAAACCATATAGTCAAGTTGCAGACCCTTGAAGCTGTGAAAAAATCAAACTTCTGAGTTAACGAAAATAAAAGATACGGTCGTTTATGTCGTAATAAACACTCGACACTCTCAAAGGAATCAAAACTCATAGAGTACTTCTCGTTGACCAAGAATCCTGAAAGTATAAGAAAAAAACTTGAAAACTGTTTTGTAGATACATCCCAAAAAAAAAACTTTTTTGGCGAGTCGGAAAAATCGTCATAGGCTCAATTTGGGAATTGAACTGTTTTTATAAGTTTCTACGGAACCTTCAGTGCGCGAGTCCGACTTGCACTTGCCCGGGGTTTTTTTTTAAGTGCGGGATCTTTTTTTTTATGGTGGGAAAAATCATGCATTGACATCCCCCGCCCTTGGGCGGAGCGGGAGATAGTGTCAGACTCTTACTGACTAAAAGACCCACCCCGTTCCTTCTAGCCTTCATACCGGGGCTCGAGCGCCCTTTCGGATAACCCTGGCCCCAGTAGGCTTCGACCCGGCTGGGTCCCTGCTGTTGCTGACAACTCCTTGAGGCGCGCGGGAACAGTGCGCGCCGGCTTGCGGACAGCGAGCTACCCATTGCTCGCTGTCCGCAAGCCCGCGTCTACGTTGGCCGGAAATCGGGATCAGAATCCCGGCGACGGCGGCGGCGATAACGCCGTTGCCTGATGCGTTCGGCCTCCTCCTTTGCGAGCATTACTGCTTCGCAGAAGTCGGCGACCGCCTGCCACTCCTCCTCGCTCCGGACCATGGCCTCAACCAAGGCCTGGCGCGAGAGGTCTCCGCCGCCGATCGCCCCCACGAGGGCACGGCGATGATCCGCCCAAGCAGGGCACACCTCGACCGTGTGCTCCACCGTGTCCTCCGGGCGTTCCGCACAGTGGCGACACCCGGGCGTCACTTCCGCAAGAATCCGGTGTAGGAAACTCCCGAACGAACCATGTCCGGTGAGGACCTGCGTCATGCGGAAGGTAAGGACGCCGTGAGGCCTTTCCAGCCACGCCTCAAAGAGGGGACTTACCGCCATGATTGTGGCGTGCCCAGCACTGGGTTGCAATAGTCGTTGACGCCATTTCACCATGAGATCCCGCCGGAGCTCTGTCCGCCATGCCGTGACCTGTCGCGGCAGCGGACTTTCACCCCGACGTTGCATCTCCACGCGCATATCGTGCATGAGTGCAAGGACTGTTGCCTCCAGATCCCACGGTGGTAGGCCAGCCAGAAGGCTCGCCGCTTCGCGGGAGACCGTGCAGTATCCCCGCACCATCCTTATCGCCATGACCCTCTGGCAGGCGTTCAGTATGGCCGCCGGTTGCTTTTTCAGCGACGGTGCCCACACCGGCGCCCCGTAGAGGGCCATGGACCGAACGATCCCCGCGTAGAGCCTCCGGCAGGAGGCGTCTGGACCCCCAAGGTTGGGCAGGAGCCGCTTAAGCGCAGCCCCAGCCCGGCTGAGTTTGGGAGCCAGACGTCGGAAATGCTCCACGAAATTCCACCGGCTGTCGAGGACGAGTCCCAGGTACTTCATCGTCGACCCGACACCGATGTGAACTCCTCCTACCATTAGTTGGGAACTCAATGGCGGCGCGTTCCGAGACCGGCGACCGTAAAAACACATCGCCTCGGATTTGTGAAGCGCCACCTCGAGTCCCAACTCCTGGATCCGATCAACGACCATCGCAACCCCGCGTGTCGCTAGAGCGATAAGTGCGGGATCTCCGAACGCGTGCCCGCCCTTGATTGCGCCTGTAGCATTTGCTACTCTTTCTACATAGCTAATCCGCCACTGTAAATGTATAATTGTGTATGTAATTCATTGTTTAACTGCCTGTTACATAGTCTTGTTATGAATGATTGGAGTCTGTTATAAAGTTAGTATGAATGCCTACCAGTAATTGCTGTATTATAAAATTTAAGTGAAAGCATTAAGGTGCCATTCGAACCACAGCTGCAGGCTGTCTAGGAAAGCTAAGACTTACTTATACAATTGTCTTCGAAGATCTAGGACTAAAAATACGATAGCCAGAACGTATGAAAAAAGTAGATTATGTGACTAGGGACTAGTCACGTAGACACTGCTTTATGTCCTAGTCACTAGGGGATAAACCAGTGTTTTTAAATCTCCGCGATTTAAAAACTCCGATATGTTGATTTCCGAACAAAACGAAAATTGCTAATTATTTAAAATTGACTACCGAGCATTCCAAGTGAGTTAATTATTAGTAATTCAACGAGCATCATTAATTCACTTTTTTTTTCAAATGGTTTTATCGTTTCAAATTCAAATAACATTATTCCCTACGGTACATCCATACTACATTAAATACCTAGGGACCGAATGACTTGATTTAAGTGAGGGTCACGACCAGGTGGTGTAAAGAGCAAAGAGCGTAAAAATGTTACGCTCTTTGCTCCCTATAAATATTACAAGTTAAGTCGCTGAACAAACCGCTATAAAGTATTCAGCTCCTAGGTCTTTGCCTCAACATCCACGCGTGTTTCTGAACTAATTGTTGTAACTAAACAAAGAGAAACGATTTTAGAACAACAATAACTAACATTACCCTTGAAATTCGTTACTTATTTAGAATCTTTGTAGTTTAGAAATGACCACAGGTCCTACCACGACCTCTTAACGCATTCTATTTGATGACTTAAACTGAATTTTAATGGTATAGAATAGAATAAACTTTATTGTCTACCAAAAAAAGTAATAACATCACAGAAATTTTAATCTATGGGTACAATGGCGGTCTTATAGCTGACTGCGATATCTACCAGAGCAACTTAGGATGGACTTTAAGAACTTAAAATAAAAAAGAGAGCTCGTAGATAGAGCTAATAGCGTGTACAGCTCCATCTCTCTTACTCGCTCGCACGCATGATATTGTAACACGTCATTTTAAGGTTCTTTATTTCGTTTTATGCCAGCCATACACGGTCAAACCTGTCGTCCAATCGGTATGACGCTACATATTTGATCAAACAGATTTGACCGTGTATGAGAATGACATGTTGACAACATGTTGGTCATACCAATTCACTCCCATACTCGGTCAAAACTGATTGATCAATCATGTAGCGTCATACCGACATGTTTGATCAAACAGATTTGACCGTGTATGTGAGTGACATGTTGACAACATGTTGGTCATACCAATCCACTCCCACACTCGGTCAAAACGGTTTGATCAATCATGTAGCGTCATACCGACATGTTTGATCAAACAGATTTGACCGTGTATGAGAGTGACATGTTGACAACATGTTGGTCATACCAATCCACTCTCACACTTGGTCAAATCTGTTTGATCAAACATGTAGCGTCATACCGACATGTTTGATCAAACAGATTTGACCGTGTATGAGAGTGACATATTGACTACATGTTGGTCATACCAATCCACTCTCACACTTGGTCAAATCTGTTTGATCAAACATGTAGCGTCATACCGATTGGACGACAGGTTTGACCTGGCATTAGGCGATATTTATGACCACGACGTTTATGGTTCAAGATATCAACGTTAGGAAAAAAAAATCATATATTTGGAGCTTTCTGCTCAGCTGAGCTCAGATACGTTACCTACAACATAATCTTTACCTCAAATAAATCCATGTGGAAGTCTCTTTAGCGTTTACAAAATAGTCCCCTACATCGCCTTACAGTCCTTATCTATGTATCTGAGGACAATACCGTTTGTTTGCTTCGGCTGGATAAATCCTACCCTTAGAGTAAACATAATATGACAAAAAGAAGACTTTAGGGATTTTATTGTGGTGGGAAATCTTGCTAGATTTGTTGAATAAAACCCACCTGTGTTCTTTTCATGCCCTTTGCGTTCCAATTCCACAATGATTTTTTCGAACAACAGCTTTAGCAGTTATCAGCCCTAGTGGGCCCCAACTATTTTACTAACAATATCTCAGAGGCGCGCGTGGAACACAATGCGCTGTCGACTTGGGCTTGGTCCTTAACGGAAGGCCCAGTGACCAAGACCAAGAATTGGTCTGCAACCCCTGACATATTTAGCCACCTCCTGCGGTAGCATTATTGCTTTTCAGAAAGAAGACAAAAGCAAAAGAAAGAAAAGAAGGATATAAAGGAAGAAAACAAAGGAAAGAAAGAAAAGAAAAGAAAGAAAAGAAAAGAAAGAAAGGATGGATATTATGGAAGGAAAGAAAGGAGAGTAAGGAAGGAAAGAAAAGAGAGTAAGGAAGGAAAGAAAGGAGAGCAAGGAAGGAAAAGGAAGTGCAAGGAAGAAAAGAAAGAAGAGCAAGAAAAGAAAGAAAGAAAGGGAGGAAAGAAAAGAAGAAAAGAAAGAGAGAATGTTTATTTGGCACACAATGAACATATCAAGTATTGAAACATTAATTAATAGCTTAAATAAAACTTAAAAAAAAAAAACAATCAGCAACAATGTGTCTCACGGTAGTGCCAAATAGATTCAGTTCAGCATAGTGAAAGAAAGAAAGGAACGAAAGGAAGGAGAGAAAGAAAGGAAGGATGGATGAGAAGTCACTGCTTCCCATTTCCTCCGGCTTCGTCTATGTTATGGCCTGAATCAGAGCTAGAATTAGCCACCGCTAAATACCTCCACGATAGTTACTGAGCCTTATACCGCTAGTTTACATTACAAGCAACAAACATAGCTTGTTTGATTCATACCCTAACTCATATTACTAGGGATTACGGCTAGTGTTACGGATATTTTCACGCTAAATTCTTTTATCAAAGACCTATGTAGGTGTCATCCCTGGAGGAAACCCTTTCTCTACGCGATATAAAGGACGTACCTGCTTAAGTTTAGTGCGGAAGAAAAGGGGATTATATTGATCGGGGCTTCAAGGAATATTAGCTTTAGTATAGCTTCTTTGGTGCAAAGGTCTCATAAGATAAGATATAAATAGATATACAGTTGCCATCACGCATCTTGAACGCTCGGCGTCAGAGTGGGGATCGCTTTGGGCATTCCATACATTGGCGAGCCAATCGTCGTCGTTGTTAGATACATGCAGCAATGTAGTGAACGAATAAGGAGTGGCGTCTATCACGCGATGGCGCGGCCAGCCAATCACTGACACTCCCCGCCCCCGCGTCACACTTCGCACCACTAAACAGACCGAAATTTGACTTCGAGTATTTTTCTTAAACACTTGGCATTAAGTTTACCTCTGTACTCATGTGTGCATAAAGTCTTAAATAAATAAATAAATGGTAAGCAGTGATGAAATCGTAGATGGTGAGGCACACTAGTTTATTAAGAGCCCTAGCACTCTAACCTTGAAGACACCTAAATTAAACATACATTACAGCTGTTTTGAACCAAAACGCATTAATTAATTTTTCATAACAGTATTGTAGTAAAATCTAAATAAAAATAACAGCTGCTAGTATTGTGCATAATGTCAATGAGACAGTAGGACGCAAGGTAGAGGTTACAACGTGGTGCTACGTGTTGATACCTCACGTACGCTTGTTGCATTGCATTCAATGCTAGGCCAGTGACACGACTAATACGAGAACGAAATATTACAAGCAAAAGGTTTTTTTTAATTATATAAGCTAGTGCTCGACTGCGATCCCACCTGATGGTAATTAGTGATGCAATATGATGGCGAAGCGCACCAGTTTATTAAGAAACTATTCACTTTAGCCTTCAAGACACCTAAATTATAATGGGACGGGAAGACCGCAGCAGGCAAATTGTTCTAGACCTTTGATGAACGCAGTATAAACGACTAGACGAATAATTTAGCCCAAACCGTAGAAGTGTTAACAATGTAAGGTGGGAACTCCTACTTTGTTATCCAAGGCGATGGCGGAATCAAGTCAAGTAATTGCTGAGCACACTCTGCAAAATGCATACACCGTATGCTCCACCGTATCCTTTGGATGATCCGCATAATGGTTACAACACTCGAGATTTTTTTTTTTCAGAAAACAACCGTGACCAGCAAATACCTGCTGCCTGCTTCAGGCGGAAAGAGAAGACGTCTTATCGTCGCGATCGTGGCGTGCCCATAGCCAACTAGCCCGAGTATAACTTCCGAAATAAACTCAGAAGGTAACTTCTATTTTGTTTCTATTCTTTACCAGTTGAAGACCGTATTCGAAAATTTAAATCTAGAATGGTTTGTATTTTGTTTGTAGTTTCTTTTTATTATCATTTTCAGTTTGACAAAAGCACGGTCGAAATTTAAATAATTGACTGCTGTAATAGGGACGCCCAATCGTTAAAATATTAAAAGATGGATATCGAAATAAAAATTCAATCGAAATAAATGACAACGAATTTTCATACATGATTGATCGTTTTTTTAATACTTATATAAAACTGTCTTTGAATATGATTAATTATTTTCTAATACGTAAAAATTGATCGTTTCGATGTAAGACTTTACACCGTAGTTTTAATATTTAAATACATGTATGAAAGCCACATTCATGATTTAGATACTGTAATAAATCCTCATTTTCATAATGCATTTAAAAATAACATTACTCTTATCATAAAAATAACAGTTATGTACAACTATCTATGTAATATCAAATTAATCATAATTGAAGAACTGTTACTTTCACTTGCATGTACACTCGACTACGCTTCACATCTCACGTACGCACTCCGTTCCCAAAATTCTTCTACCGGTGAACGCGATCTGGCTCACACACACAACTCGTATTTCTTTGAATCAAAGATACTGCGTTAGTGACAGTGTTCACGTAGTGCATTCTGTGAATTAAAGATTAATTCTGCAGCTTATTTACATAGTCTAAATACTGTTAACCTTGAATTGAATATGATGTTTATTTCATTGGAGTTGTCATCATAATTTGCAGTTAGAATAGGACAAAAATTAGATTTCGTCCAAAAAAAAATTAAAATATAAGCCCGTATATATAAATACATATAAATACATCGTTGTTTAAACCGCGTACATCGAGGGACTGGAACAATTTGCCTGCTGCGGTCTTCCCGTCCGATTATTATAATTTAAGTGTCTTCAAGGCTAACGTGAATACTGAGCGACTGGCCTGTTGGTCTAGTGATTAGTGACCCTGACTGCTATGCCGGAGGTCGTGGGTTCGATTCCCACCCAGGACAAATGTTTGTGTGACGAGCATAATCATTTGTTCTGTATCTATGTTTAATTTATCTATAATATGTATGTATTTAGAAATATATAAGTATGTTTATCAGTTGTCTAGTACCCATAACACAAGCTCTGCTTAGCTTGGGACTAGACGGTGTTGTGTGATATTTGTGGAATAAAAAAAAGAATATAAAAAATTCGTTCTCAATAAAGCAGTGATGCAATTGACGGTGAAAATTGCATCACTGCTTATCACCAGGTAAGATCAGAGTCAAGCACTAGTTTATATTATTAAAAAAATATATGCCTTTTAACGAGTTTCACGCAGACGAAGTATAAGTACGTACGAATAAGTAAGGATAAGTATATAAATATGCATAGGTACTTATCACTCTGGGTGCTCGAAATATTTATGTTGAAAAAGATGAAAGTAACAGAAATTATATGCACCATATGACGTTTTATACAACTTAAAACAACTGAAATAATCAAAAATTATTTTGATATACGAATTATATAAAAGAATTATAAAGTATTCGATTCTGAACATACTACTTTCTGGATTATGCGTAAAAAAATACACCCACGGTAATAAATCCCGAGGACAAACAGGATTATTTTTTGGAAAATCATCATAAAACTAACCCGATCCAATTAATTAAAAACACAAAGAAATGATCAGCAAGGTAGATGATACAGATTCCATACAAGTAACAAATTGATTTCATCCTTGAATTCAATTGTTCAATCAATGGCCAAGTTGGACGTAAACAAAGACGCGGATCAGAGTTCACAGCGTAGTGATGTGAACATCTCGCTTATTTTGTTTACATATCGATATTTTATAAACGCACGTCCATTTACAGTACACTGCAATGCTGGATGATTACACAAGTGATATTGACTTGATATTCAACCAAAGAATAAAAAGGTTTGGTAAGTTTCTGATTAAAATTTAAGGTCTTATTCATCAATGAATGAATCTCTGGAGTTTAGGCCAGGTAGTAGTGGTAAAACCTGTAGGTATAAGTTGACCTCTTGTTCTATTGAAACTTTCTACATCTGTTAAGTAAAGGTACTGGGAAAGAATGCCTTAAGTCCGCCTATGTACCACTACTGTACATGAAGTTTAAATAAATAAATAAATAGTTGTCACTTTCGTGCTGCCCACGACACCGATATTCTACTTCAGCGGGGCACGAAATTTATCTTTAACAATACCTATTGAAGCATATTAATAATATATTTTACAACTACCACAAATCGTCATATCACGTGTAATAAACATACTTCGATGATTGAAAGGCAAAATAGTCTAAGCGATATTAAGTAAACTTTACAAAAGAGTGATTTACTTAAAACTCTTAGAGTTTACTTTTGTAAAGTTAACTCAATGTCGCTTAGATCATTTTGCCTTTCAACCGTCGACTTATATATTTTTAAATACAGCCATACAAAGAACATGATGAGTACGAACATTACGTGCTCATCACACAAACATATGTCTTGGGTGGGAATTCAACCCACGACTTACGGCGTAGCAGTCAGGGCCACTAACCACTAAACCAACAGGCCAGTCAACTATATCAAGAGACCAGTCAGAACTGAAGCAAACCAACAAGCAAGTCAGCAAGGTGATAGTGGGGTAGACTGGGCAGTCAACTACTGAGTGCTCAGGACGAACCAGGTACACATTAAGTATCACGTGGTACCGTTGTAACACTAAATGATACAGACACATAGGTAAAGGTGATTTGTCACGCAATTTTTCTATTTGATATTCTAAACCTGAACCAATCGTAAACAAAATCCAACGCAAAGGTCAGACGTTAGTGATGAGTTTATCAACCCGGTTTTGTTGACATATCGATATTGCCCGTACATCTGTTGAGTCATGCTCTAATCAAATGGCAATGACTTTGTTCCAAAAATATTGATATGTTCCATTAGTGTACTTAGTATGTAATTGATTCACATAATGACGAAAAATAAATTATACTTTGTCGATACAATCTGCTATACTATTTAGGTATATTTAATAACTGTAAAATTGTGACTACGGATTTATCATACGTTAAAACAAAAATAACTGATAAGCAATTCATCCGTACATTACTTTGACACTAAACAACATACTTAGTTAAATAAGATATCTTACGAGACACAGATAATAATTAAGCATACTTAGCTAATTGCTAAAGACAACAGCTGAGTCAAAAGTAAACAATGCTGACCCACAGAATTTATAAGATAGTGCTGTGTTCCACATACATCCCATAATATTATATCTATAATCATCTATATGCCATTGTCATCGTTTCTTTGTTTTTTTTTTTTTATTACATTTTTATTATAACAACATTAAATTTGAAAAAACAATGTGTCATAATTTTGACAAAACATAATAGTATACTAATATTAGAAAGAGTAAAAATTTGTATTTTATTTATGTTTGGGAAAAACAAACGTTGTACCATTATGTGTTACAATTTTTTTTTTCTTTTATAATAATGTATTTTTGCTTGTAATGAATAAATTCAAAAACAACTGAGTTGATTTTAAAACTATTTCACCAGTATACTGCTACTTTATCACATAAGTACAAGTAACGTAAGTAATATATTTTTTACTTGCACACGGGCAATGCGGCCGGGACTACCCTGACAAAAGTTACTTAATTATGAAGTCATATTAATCATAAACAGATTAGGAATGGCTGTAATAAATCATAATAGGTATTTGTGCAATAAAGTCGGTAATTTACCACAAATAAACTCATTTTATTGCAGAAATATTGCATTTTCTAGCATGAGCATAATAACTTCATTTATATTAAGTACAAATTAATAGCCTTGTGTTTAGGAAAAACCATTACTTATTACAGACATAAATCTTAATTCTCCTATTAAAAATACAAAGTTTATAACAAATGGATACCAGAATTTATTCGTAAATTTATTGAACAATAATGTCACTTTGGCTTTAAAATTTTGTTATTAATAAACCGCAAAACAATAGGTTTACAAGCTAATAACGTAACCACTTACGTTTCACATTAACGTAAACGAAACGAGCAAGTACAATGACTCCATAAAAATATACAGTTTATCGACATTGCGGAACATCACTACGCAAACCAGTATCGTATAGACGCCGGCTGTACGATCTCTGAATGCATTATCGACTAGCTCGGGCACACGGCAACAGTGTCCTTCGTAAACAAAAGTTTAAAAAAATAAAATTGTGTTATCTGTGAAATAAATATGATTGCGAACGTGTGACTTTGTGACCGTTTTGTTTTTTTTTTTTTGTTTTTATTAAGTGAAAGTGTTTTGTTTTAAAATGTCTAAATCAACTATTCTGATTCGCCAATCTCTGTGAGTATTTTGTGTTTATTATTTTTGTTTACTCATTTTGTTTTTTTTTTTTATATTATTATTATTTCTGCCATTTTTATTTCAATTTTGTGAATGTTGTCGCTAAAAAAAAAATATTTTGGACTTTTTAAGGTTTCCTATTTTAATTGTTCGAATGTTACGTTTTTTTTTTCTGTCAAAATATAAATGTATTCTTCCGTAAGACGAAAAATTATTTAATAATTTTAATAAACATAAAACTGGTAAAGATATTAAACTTAATGCCAAATTGCCAAGTTACCGTCTTTTGTAATTATGCGCTGCTCAGTACATTTTTATTACTAAATGCCTGGATGCAGTTTTAATTGAAGCAGATCCCATCTTGAACAATCGTAAAAGATTTAATTAAGATGCATTAATTGCCTTTCTTTATTATTAGTAACTGTTTTTTGATCTGAAATCGAACTTGTGAATTGAGAAAGATAGGAATAACTGTAGTACAATATTTTTTGTGCTAAAATAATATACCAATGAAATCCTGCGCAGGTCAAACACATAAACTATGTTGGGAATATTTTTCAGTTATCTGTAACGAATAAGGTATATGTATAATGTATTATTACCTAAATCTAAACATTTTTTTTTTGAGATCAGTCATGGCCTAGTGGTATCAGTCCCGACTTATGAGTTTTAGGTCGCGTGTTCAAACCCAGTCAGGCGCATTACTTCGTGTAATTCATTTCATTCATTCATCACCATAAAAAAACATCGTGAAAAAACCAGCATGCCCTAGAACCAAAAATCCAAAGACATGTTACATCCACCAACCCGCACTGGGCCCGCGTGGTGGATTACGGCCCATTCCCTCTCTTAAAAAAGAGGCTTGAGTCCCAGAGTCCCAGTTGTGGGAATCTGATTTTTGAGTAGCTTAAATGTATATTACTGTACAGTTTATTGTATCGGTAAATATAGTTTGATTTTGAGTTTGTACGAATAAAGTTATTAAAAACATCTTATAAAATTCACTATATAAAGTCTATGACCAGTGCGTGTTGCCAGTGATGACATATGGCTTTGAAACGTGGTCGCTCACAATGGGCCTCATCAGAATCAGAAGGCTTAAAGTCACCCAAAGGGTAATGAAAAGGGCTATGCTCGGGGTTTCCTTGCGTGATCGAATCAGGAATGAAGATCACGAAGAATCACCAAACTAAATTGGCAATGGGCAGGGTACATTGCTCGCAGAACAAATGGCCGTTGGGGCCGAAAGGTTCTAGAGTGGCGATCGTGTACCCGATGACCTGGTGAGAATTGAGGGTATCCGGTGGATGCGAGACGCACAGGTCACATCATTGTGGCGATACTTGGGGGAGGCCTATGTGTATATTATCAAAACAGCGGATGCGGATAGACGCAGTTTCACGAAAAGTGAAAACATGTCGTAACGATGTTTTTTTTTTCTAATTAAAATCGCATCAATTAATCGCATCTATTAACAATGGTTAAATGTCCGCTAACCGCTTGAATAGGAAGTCGTTAGCGATTACATAAGGAAGTGTTACGTAACAGATTACCTAAATACACAAACATTGGTTGGAATTTGATTTCATAAAAAAACATACCTACACAATAAGAATAACTTAAACCACGTAAACATGAAAATAACTCCGATAACATCTGTAAGATATTTAGTTTGTTTTTACAATTTTATAATTCTTGATGTTTGAAGTTAATCGGATTTTTAACTTCGAGTATAATTATCTTTTTTTTTAGTGTAAAATTATTAAATGACTTCACCCGGGAACTTTTGTGTGGTGTAAAAGGGCGTGTCGAACTTTTAGATACTAAAAACTAATACTGACTATCCTGTGTTCCTTCAGTTACCATTGGCGTTCCAGGGCCAAGCAACCAGCCAATAGCCTTATTTTTTTATATATTTATAAATATACAAATAACAAAAAAATATTTGTCATTCTTTCTTATTTTTATTTAAAAGAATAAAACCGCTAAGTTATGTAGTTTGACAGTCGTAACTAGTGTTACCAGGTGTCCCGATTTGCGCGGGATGTCCCGATTTTCAGGGGTCTGGGGACGCGTCCCGATTTGCGCTTGATTGGGACGCTAAATGTCCCGATTTATCAATAAATTAATTAAAAGCCATTATAATTACATATTACAAAGTAACAAAGCAAGTATTTTCGTATTATTGTCACACATATTAAATGCGTTAACTTAAAATGACACACAGTGACGGCACATCTAGAGTGATTATAGCCCTGGAACGCAACTGAAGAACATAGTTCCACCCTAGAGCGAGAGAAGTAATATTTTTAACGAACGATTTTTCACCACAAAAAAAAAACGTTTTTTTTTTTATTTGTTCCGATTTAAAACCCTAAATCCCGATTTGTATTACCAACAGTCCCGATTTTACTCCAATCGGACCTGGCAACACTAGTCGTAACTGTCAATGATAGTAATAATGCCAGCTAGAATACATGAATCCTAACACTAATCTTGCCAAGAGGTATTGTGAATCCCAGTTACTGGGTAATGCAGGTCAAATATATAAATATGTTCATCAGTTTTCAAGTACACTTAGCATAAACTCTGCCTAGTTTGCGACTAATATATATATGGCGTTGTGTGAAAGTTGGGGATTATTCTGAAAAGACTTATTCATTTTCTAAGGTTTCCTTACTTGCTCATGCGCAAACAGTATGTTTTCTACCGTTAACATTCCTAAGAGAAATCGCGAGCAAAACTGCTACATTCTTTTCTTATAACAGTTACACAACATTAGTTTTAGTATAGAAATATGTAATATGTGAAATTCGAAACACGTGTCCATTTTTATGTAAAGAATCTGTGTACAAAATTTTACAACTGTACGATGAAAAACCACGAAGTTATAAGCTTGTTATTTTAGCTGGTTGACCGCGCAAATACATGATCACCGGGCCATCCAGGCGAGTGAACGATTATTTTACTCACGCATCCATCAGTGCGCTATTGTCTAATGTCCTTATGTCTGCTACGACCAGCTGTGACCTGTGTCGTACTTTGTATCGGTGGTATCCAATTTGTGGTGTAAGAATTATTAGAATCAATTCAGTTACTGATTCTAAACTAACTATATTCAGATTTCGCATATACCAAAAATAATGTTGTATATGTATACACTGTTTTAATCGTTTTAATCCCGTGGAGGGTCGATACGGTACTTGAAACACTATCTAAAATTAAGTACCTTTTTTTCAAAACTCGTATTATTTTACGCATGTACGAAATTAATTTCATTAAGAAAACGTCAGCTGAGCAAGTTCAATGACCTGTAGGCAGTTTGTGCGCAACACCGACTATTAACCAACTGTTTTGAAAAAGAGGTACTTTATTTTTTAATTTTATCTTTATAAATCGATAGTGTTTCATGTACCGGATCGATCCTCCCCGGGATTACAACGATCAAAATTTAGTGGTGCATATGTATAACGCGCGAAAAATGGAAGGAGTGGAGGGAGGCCTTTGCCCAGGAGTGAGACAGAACAGGCTAACAAATAAATAAATAAATAATATGTATAACTCTCGAAATCATACAATTTAGATACGACTCTAAGCGTGATTGATTCGTCGCCCACATTCAACATAACGTTCCAAATAAATTGGTCAATTTGAATAGCAGTACGTGTGTCTGGCTAAAGTCCATAGCATATTACTACCGGTTCCAATCAGCAGACTTATACCCAAGTCTTAGTAGGTATGTCTACTAAGACTTGGGTATAAGTGGCGCTAGCAGGCATCCAGATAAATCCGATGACAGTCAGACTTCTTGGTTGGATATGTGGATAATGTCTTGTTGGATAATATTAAAAAACAATATTAGTTGGCTTGCTTAACAAAAGTTCAAAGTCTATGTATTGTATTCCATATAAACTTACTTGGGAGCAAGACAATTGTTCGCTAGAGAATTGTTCGTTGATTCGTCACACGTACTGACGTAACTAACTGAAGCTTCTGGACTTCGTTTATACTTAAATGAGGACTAAAGATTTTATAAGTCTGAATAAAGTACCAATACGTAAGATACCAGTTACGTATTTACAATATTAGAGATGTTGCGGAGGTTTGATTCTAATACCGAAAAAGGAACTACAGATTCATTTAGCACCTTCGATTCCGATTTCGGTTCCAGTAAATATTAATTGGAACTTGACGCCATATTTTGGGTAGAAGTTATTGTGTATTATATTATTATGTAGTTTTAATTAGTTGTTTTTTTTATTTTTCTTGTTCTATCTATGTTTAGTTAATGCTATCGGAACTTAGATGGGAAGTACATACAAGTTGATACTTGTCGCTTAGGGAACCACCTTTTCCTTGTGCCTGCTGTAGATAAATGTTGCAGCCGTAGGACAGTTTTCGTGACAGATATACTTAAGTGCAGAATAATATGATGGCCAACGCTCGTCTACGTCTTTATAGCTTTATAGCTAAATTGTATAATCTTATATATAAATTCTCGTGTCACAATGTTCGTTCCCGTACTCCTCCGAAACGGCTTCACCGATTCTCATGAAATTTTGCGAGCATATTGAGTAGGTCTGAGAATCAGCCAACATCTATTTTTCTTACACCTTAGAGATAAAAAAAAAATTATATGGCAAAATAACGTTTGCCGGGTCAGCTAGTTATGTATAAATTATAGTGAAGGTGACAGGTACTAAATACTAATAAAAAATAACGTTAATTATTTTGATACCGGCAATGTACTGGTCCTAGTATTTATTAAGTTTTACTAGGTGGATATTCCACAACTATCATACAACGTCGTCTAGTCCCAAGCTAAGCAGCGCTTGTGTGCTGAGTACTAGACAACTGATAAACATACTTATTTTCTAAATACATACATAATAGAGATAAATTAATTACACCCAGGCAAAGAACAAATCATCGCGATCATCACACAAACATTGGTCCTGGGTGGGAATCGAACCCACGACCTCCGGCATAGCAATCAGGGCTACTAACCACTAGACCAACAGGCCAGTCAAGCTTATTATTTAGCTAAAATAGCTTAATAAATTAAGCTTTTATTAAGCTATTTTAGTTAAGAGGAATTAAATAAAACAATAGCTTCTGCCATCGGCTTCGTCTGCGTGAGAGTCGCTTTCTCCATACAAACTTTGAACCCCCGTTTCATCATTTTAGGGGGTGAATTTCGGAAAATCTGTTCTTAGCGGATGTTTACACATTATAAGGAACCTACCTGCCAAATTATAAGTTTGTAGGTGTTATAGTTTCTGAGATTTCGTGATTAATCAGTGAGTGGTATTTCGCTTTTATATATATAGATATATACAATAATTAAGAGGTCTGATATATTACTATTTATGTTCATTGTTTACTTGCCATGATAAGTCCGAAATTAGCATCTCTATCTGAAGTCCAAAGTTCATGTTATTGCGTCCTACGCATAGAGCAATAAATACGCATGTTTAATGTACCTTTTACACACCTACCTACTGTTCTATGTATACACGTACAGTCGCCAACATAAATAACATAAGTACACTAGTAGTAGTACATAAGTGACAAGAAGACCTCCTATTCACTCTTGACTTAAAGACCCGTAAGTTGTAGCTATCAGAAAATGTTGCTTAAGGGTGGAATGTCCACCATATACCTACTGTGGCACATTGCCGCACGTCCGGTGGTAGACCTAATTTAGTTTCGTAAATACTATGTTTGTAACTCCGTCAATCGTTCGAAAATACTTAAGAAAAAACACTGTTTATTTGTTTATTGATGGTCTTGACTGTACATAAACACATTTAGGTAAGTAGGTACCTAGCTTCTTTACTTTGACAAGGGCAATGGAGTCAATGGTCAATTGGCCACAGTTGTGAACTAAAGATATTTATTGGCTTCCATTTTTAGTTCCAAAATGTTTTATTTATAGTAACCTAACTTAAAACAAAAAAAAAAACCGGCCAAGTGCGAGTCGGACTCGCCCATGAAGGGTTCCGTAGCAGCAAGTAACATAATATAAAAGTTCTTGTAATGTGTTGTAACTTTGATCGATGTTTTAATAATAGTGTATTTTTTTCGGTTTATGACGCATTAAAAAAAAACTACTCACTTTATTTCGTTCAAACCAATTTTCGTTGGTAGTTTTTATAGTAATGTACATCATATATTTTTTTTAGTTTTACCATTCTCTTATCTTGGAAGTTAGAGGGGGGGGGACACACATTTTACCACTTTGGAAGTGTCTCTCGCGCAAACTATTCAGTTTAGAAAAAAATGATATTAGAAACCTCAGTATCATTTTTGAAGACCTATCCATAGATACCACACACGCATGGGTTTGATGAAAAAAAAAAATTTGAGTTTCAGTTCTATGTATGGGGACCCCCAAAATTTATTGCTTTTTTTCTATTTTTGTGTGAAAATCTTAATGCGGTTCACAGAATACATCTACTTACAAAGTTTCAACAGTATAGCTCTTATAGTTTCGGAAAAAAGTGGCTGTGACATACGGACGGACGGACAGACAGACAGACAGACAGACAGACAGACAGACAGACAGACAGACAGACAGACAGACAGACAGACATGACGAATCTATAAGGGTTCCGTTTTTTGCCATTTGGCTACGGAACCCTAAAAACTAAGCTATGGCTACAGAGTTGTATATCTGGAATAGTACGTGTATTTTTTCTTTTATTTTTTAACTGTTTTGATCTGTGGGTGTGACCTTAATTCTTAAAATAACCTAATAGAATGCTTCCTTTGTGTTTGTTTTGCTCTATTGCGACTTATTATAAGAACCAGCTCCCCAAGTTACAACCATTTCGCTTGCGCCGAACGCTTCGAGTTGGTCACGCCGCCCATTCTTTGGTTCTAACCACGTGACTGAGCGTTGAGATGACGTAATTCCCGTACATATGAAGCTTTCTGCTAGCGTTAACGATGGCAGATTAGCAACTTGGCGAAGGGTATTGTTATACGTGGTCTCTTTAGGTATCAGCTTACAAATATGCTCTTTTATATCAATAGGTAGACTGGATCCGACAACTTTTGCTATAGTAGGGTCACCATCCGCCTATTCGGTAAGTACTAAGCCGCTGCGCGTTTCCCAGAGATGTCAGCAAAGTTGTAGGGGCCAGTTAGAGCCAATGTATGCCAGGGCTACGGATTGTGCGAAGCATATACCGCATCTCTTGCAAAAAAGGGCAACTAAAGAAACAACCGAGAGTTCTAGTCTGTAAAAGTCGAAGAAGTTTTTTTTTTAAATTTACCACGTAAAAAATAGGTTTCAATACCGGTGACGCATCTTTCAAAGCTCTGACTTATCAAGTTTCGGTGGTAATTTCTGCGACCACCATGGTTATCACGATTAAAAGGGGATAATATAAAGTTCGATTCCGGAGAGGAAGCCTGATACAAAAGTCAGTGACTATTCCTCGATACGACTCGCCTTATATCAGCCTCACCCGCCTGCCCGTCCTAAGGCGAGCACGAGGTGCTCGCCTGAGGTTCCTGTCTCTAGAGCCGGTAGCTTAGACCCTGCTCCCGACGTTCTGTGGATATACTACTATCGCACGAAACACTAATATTATAAAGACAAAACTTTGTGAGTGTGTGTATGCTTGCAACTTCTTCACACTCAAACGACTGAACGGATTTCGATGAAACTTGATACATGGGTAGACCATATGGCCTACCTGGATACTTTATATCCCGGGAGTATGTTCTCTTAAGATAATTTTCTACTATAACGCAAGCGAAGCTACTGGTAGCAGCTATAGGTAGTACAAAAATCGTTAAATCGATAGATCCACAAGATGCAGAGATCGATACACTTACTAAATGCAGCTGCTTCGTTTCGCTTATATTCGCATTTTGCTGCAGTACCGAACTAAAACTTAATTAAAGCCCAGCTCAACTTTAGGAGACGAAGGTAGCAGACGCTGGTTTGTCATTTACATACATTATAACATTGTGTCTTTACAAAACTACTAACTTGAATAAGTAATTACACTGCAACAAAGTTTGCGTCTTCTGTAAGAAAACCTCATTCGGCATCTTAAATAAACAATGGTAAAGAACCTTGGCACACTCTGGCCAAAATTATACTTAGTTCTTTTGTGAATTTGAGAACATTTACACATTTTTGCTAAAAACAAAGCAACGAGTCCTTTCTAGAGAACTTCAGGACTCGTCCGTGTCCTGGGTAAGCTATAAGCCGTGTACACACGTCCGAACAAATGTTGCATTGTATGATACGCAACAACTTGGTCCGCACGTGTGTACCTACCACTAACGAACATCGAACTGCATTGATTCGTTCGTCAAACATGTTTGCGGCGATCTTATTAGTATGTTCTGTATATCAGTACTTCATGAATCAATGCGAACACCAGAAACTTTTCGCTACAGTCTGTCTAATAAGTTAAACGACTTGGATAATTATTAGGATTTAATGAAATCTGATGTAATCAACACGGGTTCAATAATCAAGGTTGATTAAGAGATCATTGTTTACTAACAGAAAAACCTTATGAAAAATCGAATCGAATATAAGTATTTTTTAAATGATTAAATATTATACAAAATTCCCAAGTCGGTTGACTTATTAGACAGACTATACTTCAATGTTTTTTCTTTAATATTTTTCTTCTTGTTTGTGTCGTAAATATCCCGCAATGCAATTTAGTTATAAAAAAATCACTTCCTTCCTACTTATCATGCAATACCTATGTATTTTATGTGTGTATTTAATTAAAAATTGCAACTACGAAACTAAAGTGCACAGCGAAATCTTGCTCATATCCGGTTTATCATTATGTTAACTTTCTAATAACCGGTTGGACATGATTGCCAAGTCATTATTTTATGTAACAAACAATAAAATAACGAATTCAGAATACGAATTTGCAATGCAAATGAAAAATACAATGATGTATGTAAAAAAAACTAGGCAAATGCTAGTCGAACTCTCGCACAAAGGGTTCCATACTGTTCGTAGCAATAAAAACTGGGCAAGTGCGAGTCCGAATAGCAAAAAAATATTTTTTTTGTTTCGTTGGTAACAAAAAGTTTACTGTTTTCAGATTTATTACTATACCTGTACTATAAGACCTTGCTTTGTGCCAAATTTCAGGATTCTGGGTCAACGGGAAGTACCCTATGAATTTCGATCTTTGAGAGTATCAAAATATTCGTTTTTTTGCGACATAAACGGCCGTATCTTTTTTATTCGTTAACTTAGAAGTTTGATTTTTCACAGCTTGAAGGGACTGCAGAACTGAGTATATGGTTTTAATTTCAACTCGATACCTTCACGCGTTCACGAGACAAAGGGTCTTGACAGACAGACAGACGGATGGACGGACAACTAAGTGATCCTATAAGGGTTCCGTTTTTTCCTTTTGAGGTACGGAACCCTAAAAATCACGTTTGTTGTACCTATGGGAGACTGTTTAAATATTTATTTTATTTTGTTTTTTATTACTTATTTGTTGTTACGTTTTTTACGGAAAAATCATCTTATGACAGCCCCCGCTCTTGGGAGGAGCGGGAGATAGTGTCAGATTCTTACTGACTAAAAAACCCATCAACGGGATGGGTTTTTTAGTCAGTAAGTCCTTCAAGCCTTCATACCGGGGCTCGAGCGCCCTTTCGGATAACCCTGGCCCCAGTAGGCTTCGACCCGGTTGGGTCCCTGCTGTTGCTGACAACTCCTTGAGGATTTGTTGTTACGATGATGATGATGCCATCTAGCCGATTTCGGAAACAGAGAACGCATTGCTTGGCTCCTCATATTGGTTGTCAGCTCGATCTACTCTCATTGTTGTTATAGCGGCAACAAAATTTCTCATCTGTAAAAATTTCAACTGTCTAGCTATCACGGTTCACGAGATACAATTGCCGTCACGGATCTTGAGCGCTGGCTTCAAGTTGCGCAAAAGTCAAGTATTCGGTCTCTTTAGTGGTGCGAAGTGAAACGCGGGGGCGGAGAGTGTCAGTGATTGGCTCGCCGTGCTATCGCGTCATAGACGTCACTCCTGATTCGTTCCCTGCGTTGCTGCATGTATCTAACAACGAAGACGATTTGCTCGCCAATGTATCCATACATTGGCGAGCAAATCGTCGTCATTCCAATTCGCAGGTCCCCACTCTGACGCCGAGCGCTCAAGATCCGTTTCGGCAATTGTACAGCCTGGTGACTGACGGACGGACAGACAGACAGGCAGATAGACAGACGGACAGTGGACCTTTGGGCACGGAATCCTAAAAAACACAAAACTTGCTTATAAAATCAATCAATGCTCAAAGAAAAAATAAAAATCCAAATGACGTCTTAATACGATTCCATCGCCCTATACAATATACATTGCTGGTTTTATCCGAGACCCATTTAAATTCCATCTTTAATGACCAACATAAAAGTTAATTGACACCTCCTATCGTATTGCAGTCGCAACAGTACTTTACTGCCCTTGAACTTGTACGTGGGCGCGGTTTGTATCAAGTTCGCGTTTTAATATCCCAGCCGCATTCTCGCGGAAATCTTACTAAAAACAAAAAGGCTTATATCACACAGCTTGAGAAACAATAAAGAATTTTAAGTTCAATGAATAAAGTTTATTATAACAAGTTAGTATAATGTAAACACGGAGCTAAATGATGTTACGAAATAAAAATGGTTGCCGAAAAATAAAACAAAACAGGACTCGGATCGTACAATTACCGGAACGGACCTTGAGCGCTTGGCGTCAGAGTGGGGATCGCTTTGCGCATTCCATACATAGGCGAGCCAATCGTCTTCGTTGTTAGATACATGCAGCAACGCAGGGAACGAATCAGGAGTGACATTTATGACACGATGGCGCGGCGAGCCAATCACTGACACTCCCCGCCCCCGCGTCTCACGTCGCACCACTAAAGAGACCGAATATTTGACTTCTGCACAACTTGAAGCCAGCGCTCAAGATCCGTGCCGGTATCTATACTGTGGTTAGCACAAAGCGCAGAAGACAGAGGCACAAAGGAACTCTTGATTTTAGTCAGTAAAAGTCTGACTTCCTCTCGCTCCACTCAGAACAGGGGAAGTCATTTTGATGATTTCCCCCACGTAAAGTAAAAAGCATTAGATATCAAACCGTTTGCTGTTTTTGCTGTTTTTTCTGCGCAACTTGAAGCCAGCGCTCAAGATCCATGCCAATAACTATGTCATAATGAACTCTGTCTAAGATTTAAATGCGCGAATGACGTGCGGCGTTTTTTATCGACGTTTAGTAGCTAGTGTGGGCCACAAGAAGCGAGGAGCAGTTATTTGTTGCGAGTGGCAGCCACGGGCGTCAACTGTATGCGGTGGTTCCATATAAAATGTATGAAAACTACAGAAAATATACAGTACGCCTGATGGATCTTTTTTTTTATGGTGGGAAAAACCATGCATTGACATCCCCCGCCCTTGGGCGGAGCGGGAGATAGTGTCAGACTCTTACTGACTAAAAGACAGTCAGTCAGTTTAGTCAGTAAGAGGAGGAGAGTCATACCGGGGCTCGAGCGCCCTTTCGGATAACCCTGGCCCCAGTAGGCTTCGACCCGGCTGGGTCCCTGCTGTTGCTGACAACTCCTTGAGGCGCGCGGGAACAGTGCGCGACTCCGTGCGTCTCGTCCGTGGACGACTTGGGCTTGGTCCGGACAGTTACCGGACGGCCGGACAGCGAGCTACCCATTGCTCACTGTCCGCAAGCCCGCGTCTACGTTGGCCGGAAATCGGGATCAGAATCCCGGCGACGGCGGATCTTGGCGAGCCGCATCTCTCTCCCTCCCACGTCGTTCATGGCAAACGACGTGAAAGAGACAGAAATACGCAGAGCCTATGTTCAGGCTGCGTATTGTACCGGTGACGGCGTATTGTGGTTGTGGCCGGTGGCGCATGTGCGGCGGCCCTAAACGGAGTCGGGGCCGACGCGTCGCGACGATATAAAAAATGCGCTTGCATAAAATTTCTGCAACAGTTACTTTGGTATTAATTAAACAAGTTGTCCCAAAAGAAACTTTTTCCGCATCTGAAAGTTGCAAGAAATGAATAAAGAAGAGCTAATGATCTTGCCAAGTCGAATTTATTCAACAAAATCATAACTAGCTTCTGTCGGCTTCTTTGCTCGTGTGATAGTCGAAAATTATTCTAAGACAAACTTTAGGACAAAAATTCAATGTAATATGGTCTACACGTGTACTAAGTTTCATCCAAATCCGTTTAGCAGTTATGAAGTACCTGCTCAAAAATAGTTTGGAGTTTCTTTCACATAATATGGATATACTATTTCCTGATACATTACGTAATAACTAGGAAAGAGCTGTATAATATTTGGTCAAACGGTTTAATATCTAATGCTTTTTACTTAACGTGGGGGGAATCATCAAAATGACTTCTCCTGTTCTGAATGGAGCGAGGGGAAGTCAGACTTTTACTGACTAAAATCAAGAATTCCTTTGTGCCTCAGCCTTCTGCGCTTTGTGTGAACAAATGCCTAAATTCCAGTGACCCTGTACCATTTTACTTTTTGTAACATTTTTTGTGTCTAGCGCAGAGATCTCAGATATGTATTTTTTGTAGGTTACTCCCGGTCTGTTGCTGCTTTACATACGAAGTGGCTTTAAAATTGTTAACAGAAACAAAACAAAAAACCTTCATAATAACATGTATTTCTTCATGTCGATAGTACTCGTAAAATTTGACTGGTGTGGTCTTCCCGTCCGTTTATAATTTAGGTGTCAACGCTAGAGTGAATAGGCTCTTAATAAACTAGTGCGCCTCACCATCAGCGATTGCAGCACTGCTTACCATCAGGTGGGATCGCAGTCAAGAACTAGTTTATATCAATCAATTAAAAAAAAATAACAGCAAAATATCATCATGGTACATTTGCCTGGTATTTTACATTCCCACAGGTATAAATGGGCACAGTTTATTGGTTTTCTTTGGTATTTATTTTTTGCTGAACAATTGACTCGTGTTTTATATATAGGTAAGGTACATTTGTTACTTCTTTTTGTAATGTTTTCTTTTTTTCTTATTACGACTATATTGGCATCACGGAAATTATTGTAATGATTTTGTTATCATGAGATCGTTTTGTTTTTTCTTCGATCGTTTTTGAGTAGGTACGTAAATCATATTAAAATAATAGATAAATAAATTGTGCTTTACTGTAGGTATGCATTGTATTGCAATAAATAAATAATAAAATATATTTAATTGACTTCCTGAGGTATAGAGATTTCTATCTTGGTATCTAGGTACAGATAGGGTTTCTACTTCCGAAGTTTGGAGGTCTGCTAGATTGTTAAACAACTAGACTTTAATATTTAATGATATCATAGTACGTTATAATATTATCGTTTACACCAATAAGTTACAGGATAATATATTTGACGAAAATATTACGGCACTATCGTTAAAAGCAATCTTTGAAAGACATCTTTGGATGACTTTAAACAAACTTTAAATAAAAAACCAACTTTTAAAACAGTATTTTTTTTTGTTGGAACAAGCTTGCCACTCTTTCCCTAACCACTTTTAAAAATACTACTGCAACAACATAATGATATTTAAAACTAATGTAGGTATGTGTGTTTGTATTTGCAGAAGTGATTAAGTGCATACTGCATTTATTTTTAAACCCGATTAAACCGGGTTTTTAAAATTCAATCGCTTGCAGACTTTCAGACCGCTCTGTGACATATATTATTGTGAACATTGACCCATTTTGGTTTACCCGGTTACTTTATTTTGGCTACTTTATTGTCGGGCTGGCTCATGAGAGAAAAGTTTACGAGTCTTTGCGTTATACAAGATGCAGTTTTGAACCTGCAAAAAAAATCAGGAGGAAATTCCCGAATCAACATTAAAATGGGTATGTATATAAAAAAAAAAAAAATATTCTTATTTACGGAAATTGGTAAAAGCGTTTCATATAGTAAGTGGACAGAGCCTCGTATAACGCTGTCGCACTTACGAAAACATTATAGTGACATGACGTGCGAAATCGCAACGGGTGATTATGTTTTATTTGACGAGTTTAAAGATACCTAGTTATTCTAAATAACATACAACATAAAACAAAACTAATATAACAAGTATTATTAATCATTGACCAGGTATCGTATTTTTATATGATTATTTACAAGTTTTACAACCTGAAATTTGTGCAAATCCAAAACATCACCTTGTATTTTCGCAGTCTGTGTAATACACTGCTGCTTAATAATATAAATGTCCTTGATACTTTTTGAGGCTGAAGTACTTATTATACCACAAAATAGATTGGTACAAAAGACAATATCATGTATACACTTTTTATACCTACGCTCGGTGGACGCACACTAATGAGCGTTTGAGCCGGAAATGTTCAACGAGTGGTCCGAGACGCGACCGGGACATCGTATCTGTGAGCGGTGTCTATGTGTGCGTTGCTCGAGCACGCATTGTATGTAGATTGACTTCTGTACCTATCTATTTTGTCCTATTACTCAGTCAAATAAGTAGGTAGGTATTGAATTTGAAATAAATTTTATGTCTAGTAGTTTCGTTTCAGTCATTCAGATGTCAATTTCGATTTTATAACTGTATTAAAGTAGCTGATTTTTTTTTCTACCTTATTTAATTTGAAACCAATCAATATTTTTGTCCTAAAAAGCAACCGAATAAACTGACAGGTAGTCTTTGTAATTAGTCTAGGGAAAAAACATTTAGTAATTTAAATGAAACCATATAATTTCGAAAACTAAAAGAATGTATTGATAGTAAATAACAAAATGGAGTAAGTACTTAAAATTTAAATAATTCTTTTAAATTTATTTAATTCCTATACTTTAGACCCATTGTCTTGTAGTTGGCCTTGTTATAATTGAATACTTAATTACTTACAATTGTCATGAACAAGTTTGCCTAGATAAAAAAACTTACAGAATTTTCGTAGTCGTGTTATTAGTTTATAAGGTGACACTAACAAACCCTAGCTTCTGTCTCTAGCTTCGTCTGCATGAAAGTAGAAAAATATTCCAAAAGAACATACATCATTTCAGTTGAAATACGTCCACTGTTGGACATAGGCCTACCCCAAGTGTCGCCATACCGGTCACCACTCAAAAACTTTACTTAAAAATGGGCAATTACGTAATAATAATACCCCGCTGCACCCGAGGGGTTAAAATATTGATGTGATATAAACAAACATACAATTTTACCTCTTGGTTATATATGTTAAAATACCTGTCAACTGGATCAAGGACGCGAGTGTACCTATCTACAGATAATGGAAAAATATAGCAAACTTTTAATGGACGCCCAAGTTTTAAATATGCAAGTTAATTTATTTTGATCTCAATACTTTTTGCTCGTATACAAAAGTTTGTCTCTCCTATGAAGGTGTTGGAGAGAGAACAAAATCTTCCACTTAGGTACAATTGCCGTCACGGATCTTGAGCGGCTTCAAGTTGCGCAGAAGTCAAATATTCGGTCTCTTTAGTGATCCGAAGTGAGACGCGGGGACGGGGAGTGTTAGTGATTGGCTCGCCGCGCCATGCCATCGCGTCATAGACGTCCCTCCTGATTCGTTCCCTGCGTTGCTGCATGTATCTAACAACGAAGACGATTGGCTCGTCAATGTATGGAATGCGCAAAGCGATCCCCACTCTGACGCCGAGCGCTCAAGATCCGTTTCGGCAATTGTAGTTATAGATTGCGGAATTGTTCCAAAGAATCACCGCTGCCAGGAAGCCGATCCAAACGTCGTAGTAGGGTGGCGCTGGCTCCATGTCGATGTCGTCAATGATTTGTTTCGGGGATATAGCCTGAAAAAAAATCATTGACGACAGTAAAAAACTTTTCGATATTCAACTGGGAGAAGTTATGGATTATGAAGTCAACATTAATGTGAGACCTGGAATAGAACCAAAACATTAACCAGTAAGACCAACCAAGTTCAGCATGCGTAAGTATGTTGAAATAGAACTGAATCGCTTAAGGGCCAAGCGCCCGAAAAGTGCCATAAAACAGTGATTTTCTGAGGCCTACTCCTCCGTAACGGCAGGTCAATTGGTTTGAAAAAAATATATGTTTATTATAGACTAGCTGCTGCCCGCGACGTCGTCTGCGTGAAGGTAGAGCCTTCAGTACCAAAAATACCTAAGATGTCAGTGTCGCTATAGTATATAAGTAAACAACTTTTAAAATAGCATTAAAATATAAGGTTTCTTTGCAAGCGAAGCAAGTGAAGAGAGTTATATGGAAATCCTGCTGAGTTCAGTCATAAGATGCGACTGAAGGAAATAGAGAAAATAATGCAGGAATACATTCCAGGACACAAAAAAATAAAAATACGTACAAAGGTATCATACCTTACAACACTTCCCTATAAACTACGTTGCTAGTTATGCTGCCAGGAGCCAAAATGTAAAGTGAGTCAGGACTGGTGACGCTGGAGCAAGCGACGTACAGTTGCCCGTGTGAGAAGCAACTCGTCCTGAGATCGACACTCGCTGCCCTCAGTGTCTGCCCTTGCAACTTATTGATGTTCATCGCGAAGCAAACACTCACGGGGAACTGTACGCGCTTGGACTGGAACGGGAAGTTGTGAGGTATGAAGGGAATGCGTGGTATAAATACTGCCTCGCCTACGCCACAACCCGTAAGAATTTCCGCCTCAATGGTGTGTCTGTGGAGAGAGATGACTTTAAGGCTGGTCCCGTTACACAATTTCGGAGGACAAAGGTTCCGAAGAAGCATAATCGGGACACGGACCTTCAACACGATGGTATGCGCTGGAAGTCCACTTGCTGACAGGGAGTTCAGAATTCCACGGGATAATGTGTGGCGTCATCTTGCTCGACAACAGTGTTTATCGAGTTATAGACCACTTCATTCCCTTCAATTTCCGAGAGAATGCATTCGTTATTTACTGCAGCCTGATCATTTTTGGGCGTCGGCGATGTCCCTCACACATCCAAGAAGCTGGTGCGGTATACGACTGATGTCCACGTTCACACAGCGAATGACTTCTCCTAAGCTGGATACCACTCTACCGAGAAACTCTGGAAGCACCACCTGTCAGAGTGCCTTTGCCAAGACTTAGAAGGACATTGGAGAATTCTTGCAATGCACGTGCATTGCCGCCGAGCCCAGCTCTCATATTAATGGTCAAGCGCAGCATAAGAACTCGTGACCACAACGAAGATCGTTTCAACGAAGCATTCACCTCTTCAGCCCTCGATACCCGCGTCATCACGGGAAGTGTTTGCCGGAAATTGCCACTGAACAGAACTGTGACACCACCCATCAAATGTTGGTTTTGCGGATGTCCTGCAGGATTCTGTCCACGGCCTCAACTGCCTTCCTATTGGCCATCGTACACTCATCCCATACGATCAGAGAGCAATCCTTGAGCACGTGACCCTTATCGCTCTTACATGACACACCACAAACAGGCGTTTCGGCGCTCTCTAAATCGATGGGAATTTTAAACAGGGCATGTACTGTCTTGCCACCCGGAAGCATTCACACATATGGCAGCGATTCTCGACGACTCTACAGCAATAGCAATTTTGCCTTGCCTCCTGAACTCTGCAAATATGTCAGTGGTATAGCATCCAAGAAAAACATGTTACCCTGGTTTTACGCAACGCTTTCAAGGACGGTGTCATAAATTTGTTTTTGCTCTGAAGAGAACAAAGTGACATGGTCATTTCGCCCGGATCGTAATTTATCCCAGCATTATACTCCCGATTTCCACGGCCTTGATGCGGTGATGATTGGGGAGCTGGTAACCCATATTCGATCAGCGGTTTGCCGCCTATAGAAATGACCACATCTTGAAGTGAACTGAGACAGGTGTTCAGCACGCGTTTATCAGTTACTTCGTCTTCGTCTCCAGTAGCACGCCTCAAAGCTCGTAGAAAATCTTCAGACAGATGATGGCAATACATCTCCCACAAAGCTACCGGGTTTGCGACTCCACAAAACACCAACCGATCCCAATTTTTGTCACCGTCGAGAAGGAAGTCTGAGCGGTAAGTGGGATACTCCATGCCATCAAATGTCCTCTGGAAGGCGAAAGACATCGGGCCTCGGACAGTGGGAAGTAACAACCGCAGAAAATAGCATTCGCCATTATTCGGATGCACGGTAAGTATCCAATGCGGTGTCCTTGAAAGTTCCCGGAAAACCTTCCACAGCACCTCCTCGTCGACGTCTGTTAAATACACCCCTTTGCTTGTCGTACGTGTAATATGAAGGCACCTCGTCATACGTAAGGGATCTCGCAAACTGGTCGACTTCACAGAGCTGGAAAAATGTTACCATGTTAAAACCGCATTTTTTTTAAATTGTCTTCCTCAACTCTACTCAACATTTTGAGGGTTTTGTTGGAACTTGAATTTGTCAAAACGAACTATACGATACAACTTTTATGAAGAAAATGCACAGCACATCACATCACCATCTATGAATTTTAAGAATAACTAACTACTAACCTCGCAAACATGATCAAATTTAAATTATTAATTTCTAAAAAGTGTTAACATGCAACTTGATTTGATTTTTATGAAATCTCATAGATGGCGCTGCTTCAAAATTGTCTTTATACTACTAAAATTCATTAAACCGTGTTTCTCTGCCCAAGTTACTGAAATAGCGTAGTTTTATAGTGGCGTACAGTGTAAAGCTAGATAATAACATGGCTTACTCGAAAACAACATTTAAATATGCATCGTTAGATTGCACGCTGTCACAGAATGCGTGAGAAAAATAAAGATTCACAGCTCCTCCTCCGTAGGTGATAGCGTGATAATATGTAGCCTATATGTTGACCCAACCTCTTAGTAATATTCATGCAAAATTTGAAGTAAATCCATGCAGTACTTTTTGAGTTTAGCCCAGACATACATACAGACAAACAGAAAAATTTTAAAAACTATATTTTTGGCTTCGATATCAATTGTAGATCACGCCCCAAGTATTCTTTTAAAAAAATATTCAATGTACAATTTTGACTTTCGAACGATTTTATTATATGTAAATGCACTTTGAAGAAATGCCCAACGATTAAACACGTTATTGTGGCTTATTTATAAAAGATAGATACATACTATTCAGGATTTTTTTATAGATCTATTGGAGACCATCATCTTTGTAATACATACTTTTGGTGTATGATCAACGTATGCGAAGATAGGAGCTCGAAAGCGCATTTTCATCCGACTTGCTTCAAATTTATCGTCATTTCTCAGTTCCTATGTATCTTATCGTTATGTTATATAGTCTATAACCTGCCCAGGAGTATGGAACACAATCGTACCAAGTTTGGTTAAAATCCCTTCAGTAGTTTTTGACCCATGCGTGCACATACAGACAGACAGACAGACAGACAGACAGACAGACAAAAAATTTACTGATTGCATATTTGGCATCAGTATCGATTACCAATCATCCTCTAATATTAATTTTTACTATATTTTCAATGTACAGAATTGACTTCTCTACAGTTTTATTATAAGTATAGATATAGATTCATGAACAATAATATCAATATTTGATTTTTTCGTGCAATCAATACTTTTGTAAAAAAAAATTTTTTAGCAATTTCGCAACTTTTCGCAACTTTTCCCTACTCCTTCGAAACGGCTTGGACCTTTAGAAACATTTTTACACATAAAAATTGGTGGTATTTGGCCCCCAATTTTTATGTGCATTCTTCAAAGTGAACATTGCTTAAGTAAATCAATCAATATCTCGCAGAGAAAATGGACTTAAAGCGCTTTCCGGGCGCTGCTGGCCGCAAATAAATGCACAGATTAGCGTACTGCCGCCTAGGCGAGTGCGAGAGTTGCGTTCACATAACTTCGGCCAGATGGTTCATGGAACTATACGCCTTAAGGAGGAAGGTATCATTGAAAGAGTAGACCCTAACATAACACCGGTTGAATGGGCAACACCAACCGTAAACGTTGTCTAACCAAATGGTCAAATAAGATTATGTAGTGATTACGGTACAACTCTCAATCCTGTACTTATATCGCATACACATCCAGTGCCACATTTTGATAATTTAAGACAGCATCTTTCAAATGGAGAGAAATATTTAAAAAATGATTTGAAAGAGGCATACTTGCAATTTAAAATAGCACCAGAGTCAAAAAAGTACCTAACAATATCGACACATAAGGAATATTACAAATGTAATATATAAGAATGCCATTTGGTATAACAATAGTACCATAAAATTTTCAAAGTTGCCTTGAAAAACTATTGGAAAACATTACAAACTTAGCAATATACTTTGATGACACAAGGGATATTTCAAATATAATATAATGCCATTTCGTATAACAATAGTACCATAAATTTTTCAGAGTTACCTTGATAAACTATTGTAAAATATTACAAAAATGGCAATATACTTTGATGACATTGCAGTCACTGGAAAAAATTACATTAATCATCTCGAAACGTTAGCGTTAGTCTTTAATAAACTTAAAGAAGATGGACTCAAGGTGAACTTAAGGAAGTGTACGTTTCTTCAAAACGAATTTGAATACTTAGGTCACATTATTAACAAAGATGGTATCAAGCAAACTCAGTCAAAAATAGAAGCTATACTAAAAGCATCAGCACCCGAAAACGTCAAAGAGTTGCGATCCTTCCTTGGTTTAGGTAGAATTCGTTAAAACATTTTTCATCTCAAAAATAACCAAGAAATAAAAAAACCTCTTAATTCATTAAACCCCAAGCTCTCTCATTGTCTTTCTATTGTTTTTTTTTTATAGGCCCGCGTTTGATCACTATCTCACCTGACGGTAAGCGATAATGTGGCCGACGATGGAACACACTTGCCTAGAAGCAACCTATTCACTCTTAACTTAAAGACCACTAGGTTATAGCTATCAGGAAACACAGACTCCGGTAGGGAATTCCACTCCTGAGCTGTACGCAAAACGAATTATGTCTCTAATGACGCCATTACGGTATTCGAAAGGTTAACTATAAGATACAGATACGACTTTTTAAACTGCAACAGCATATTTTTTGCCCCCAGTTTCAACCGCCAACGACGGCACATCACCGGATCGTCATCTCAGCAGACCTCGACCTCCCCACAGCGCCAGAATGTCGTGGCTCCGAAGTTGGCCTCGGCTGCAGCCAGGCCCTTCAATGAAATCCCAGGACCTATCGCCCTGCCTATGCTGAGGCATTCGGCGCATGTGCTGCCTAGGATTGGTAAGTGTTTTTAAATGAATGGATGTCTGTTTAAGAAGTACTTGTGATCGTTATATAAATGATATAATGAAGCAATGGGTTGTGACAATCGCTGTCTCAATACCGCCATAAGATTCCGCCGGAGCTCTGTCCGACGTACCGCGATTCGTAACCGTAGTGGAATTTCGCCCCGGTGGCGGTGTTGCATCTTTACGCACATCATTTAATCTGTTTAGTGTCTAAGAACCCCCTATCACAGGATATGTGTCACTTCCTTTCCTACCTGCATGATCAACAGAGCTGTCCATATATTGGTTGGACAAAATTTGAGTCAAATCGACACGAGAAGAAGAAGTTGAAATGAGAATGTTAAAAAGGATTTGTGGTGTGAGGACAATCGATAAAGTGAGAAAAAATTATATTAGAGGAAGTTTGAAAGTAGCACTAGTGGCTGAAAAGTTGAAAGGGAATCTTTGGTCTTGGTATAGATGCGGGAAGAGAAGGGATGAAATACATAATATTAAAAAAGTTATAAGTAGGTAGTGAATGGACGGAGAGGGAGAAGGATGCCAAAGAAAAGATGGATGGATTGTGTGAAGAGAGTTAGCGAAAGCGTGATAGGAGGCAAGACAGAATGAAAGAAAAAAACGTGCTGTGCTGGGTCCAAAAAACACGGAACAAGGGCAGGAAGAGATGATGATGATGATGACAAATATGTCTACATTATTATATTAAGCCGTTAACAGTCAGTAGCTAGATTTTTGGAACTCCACTACGCTTACGTGCCACACACGCCGCGTCGGTCTTCATGCATTTTATACGGAAACTAGACTTGTAGAGTTACACTAAACACCTACGCCACGCGACGTCGTTCTACGTACAAATCAGCCCCCCTAGCCAAGTTACAACTGTTTCTCTTGCGTCGAATCAAACGCCACGACTTGGCCATGCCCCCGATTCTTTTGTTCCGACCACGTGACTGAGCGTTGAGATGACGTCATTCACGTATATTTAAAGTTTTCTATTAGCTTTAACGATTGCAGATTATCAACTTGGCTAGGGATACAGGCGTGGCATACGTGTGCATCAGTATAATCGTATAGTTCGTATAGATTTATTGTTATTTTTTCTGTTGTGCTTAAGTAACGAAGTATTTTGCTATCTTACTTTGTGTTGGTTAAAAAGTTACATAGTATGTGTACTTAGTGTTATGGACCGTATCTCAAAAGTATAAATTACGTCTACATTGCTAGACCTACATCGCAGTTTCACAGAATCAGTGTGTGTTCGCATTCTGATCTGATAAAAAGCCTTGACTGGTATGCGCCTACCTAGATTGCAGTAGGTACTAACAACATAACTGATGCTAGTATCTAGATAAATCAAGAACATTAGGTATTCGAAACTAGGAGATAGTTTTTTATTGAAATCTTGTGTTTTTAGCTGGCCACTTTAATTTTCTTTTAGCTGACACATAAAAAGTATATTGTCTAAGTATTCCAAATTCAAATCATGGTTTGTAAGTAGAAGTAAGAATATTCTTTTTAATTATTTGAATTCAGAATTCTCACTTGTAGCATCGCTGTCATTTCGCTTTTTTTTCGCTTGATCACTTCGCCAAACCAAACCCTTTGAGATTTTCGTTTCAAGTGCAAGCAAAAATGAACTTAGCGGTGGTCAGGCGAAAGTGTCTTTGATAGTACGTCAACTTGTATAGTGCGTTTCACATAAGTATAATAAATTCCTTCGCCGAAATGTTAGCAATACGGAAAAACAGTGGTGCTATATTTTTAGCCATGAAATTGCTTATGGAGATTACCGGATATTTCGTTACGTTTAACAACTGCCACTACTTACCAATTGTCAATTGAAGGATTAAGTGGACAAAGGTGGTATCGGACAAAATGAAAAAAAAACGACTTTTTTACATGAACATAGGTTTTAACTGAAGGTCAATCGATCCATGGATTTTAAACATTTCAATTCTAATGCCTATAATAGTAATAATAGGTCAGAGTACACTAAAGCCCCCCAGCAAACATGCTCAGCAGAATAATTATCTCCGAACTACACGTGTTCTAGCACACAAGGTTAAAGTTCACAACAGGGAACTAGTATGAACTAGTTCAGCAGATAACCCTTCCCCTGCGGCACCATAATGACCCATATCCGTGAACTATTTGCGGGCAATAACAAATGCCATTGAATGGCTACAACTTTGGCCTACTGTACATGGACGCGTAGCTTCATAGCCGCGTAATCGTAATTATACTACACCTCCCACGCATAATGTCGTAAAGCAAAAAGTGCATTCTTCAGGAGAAGCATTTTTGAAATTGTTAATAAGATAGTAATTTGTGAAATCCTTGTAACCGATATATTTGCATTATGTAATCAATAATCGGTTTAAGATCACACTACCAGACACATGATGTAGTAAGAAATAATATAATATTTATTTACATTTTTATTACTCAAGTTTAATTAAAAAAATATGTTACGACTTTATTCATGGGAGGTATCGACTGTAGAAGTTTTGTATGTACCTAAGTCTTCACACAGGCGTACAGCTAGCGTATAATGACGATTACGCGTCTATGAAGCTACGCGTCCGTGGAATGTAGGCCATAGTCTTTAAATCGAACTGCAAGATGGTTTGAAAGAGTATCGCTACTGTGGAACGCAAAAGACAACTGAAAGAACACAGGTTTTTTTCGAGGTTGGATATCATTCAATGACCTCACTCGCTGTAGGGTGGAGCAAGAAGGGTGTCAGACTTTTACTGACTAAAACTCACCTATGTCCTTCAATTGCCCATTGCATTCTAGGACCAGGGTATCATCATTATCATCATTTCAGCCGAAAGACGTCCACTGTTGAACGTAGGCCTCCCCCAAGTGTCGCCACAATGAGCGGTCCTGTGCGTCTCGCATCCATCGCACCAGGGTATTTTCGAAATTCCCGGTGGCCCATGCGGGCCTCGGCTTTGCTAGGCTCCTACAATATTGATGATATCTCTTTGAGGCATTCATGGAACATTACGCCGGTTGGCGAAGACTCTGAAAGGAACTCAAGTGGATTTTATTCAGTAAAAGTCTTATACTGCCTTTCTCTCCACCCTGAGTGGAAGGAATCATTGGATGATTTCCCAAAAAAAAAATGGTCTTTAAGAACGAGTGAATAGGACACTTTTAGGTAAGCATACTCCATTATCGACCACATTATTGCTTACCATCAGGTGAGATACTGGTCAAACGCGTGCCTATCAATAATAAAAAAAATAACTACAAATTGTTAAGATTTATTTTAAATAGGAAAATTACATAATATAATACAAGAAGTTACAGGAAAATATTATTGTTCTAATTACTTAAAGTTTTAATGTACAGTTATGTGTAACTACTATATTAATAAACTATAAACACTGTCAATTTAGGTTTGATAAGTTTGTTTACATGCAACTGAGGTAGTGAGACACCTACTTCAATTAATATCGATACTGCATTCAAATTCTGGTATTGAAAATTGTACCTTTGATGAGTGTTAATAAAGTTCTATTTTGTAGCACTGTCTTAAAAACTGCAGGCTGCATACTAAGAGAAAGCTTAAAAGCTTGCGCCTCAAGGAGTTGTATGCAACCGTAGATGCCGAGCAGGGTCGAAGCCTACTGGAGCCAAGAGTCTGCTTCTGAAAGGAAGGCTCGGCCTCGCTATGAAAGGCAACGAAGGAACGGGGTGGGTTTTTTAGTCAGTAAAAGTCTGACACTATCTCCCGCTCCGCCCACGGTTAGTGGATGTCATCTGGATAATTTTTACCCACTGATGAAAAAAAGACCTATCTGTCGCCTGAATGGCCCGGTGACTATGTATTTTTGCTGACATAACCAGCTAATAACTTTGTGATTTTTCATGATACAGTTATGAAATTTTGTACATGGGTTCTTTACACAAAAATAATAGTCACGTGTTTCGGGTTTCGTATATACTAAAACTAATCTACACTAATATTATAAAGAGGGAAAATTTGTATTTTTGTATGTATGTTTGTAATGAATAAACTTAAAAACTACTGCACCGATTTCAAAAATTCTATCACCATTGATAAACTACATTCACCCTAAGTAACATAGAATATACAGGGTGTTAGGGACAGACAGCCCTCCACAAACTTTAAGGGCTTTCTCAATAGACGAAACTGAACAACTTTACAAAGAATTTTTATTCAGGAAACAAAAAAAAATTGGCCTTTTATAGATGTTGTATGCCAATTTTTTTTGTTTCCTGTAAAAAAGTCTTGTGTAAAGTTGTTCAGTTTCTTCTATTGAGCAAGCCCTTAAAGTTTGTGGATATGAAAAGTATGTATTGCTGTATTTATTGCTGAATTTGAAAAGAAAAAAATCTTATGTCCACTCGTGCGAAGCCGGCACGGGCCGCTAGTTTTGTATATTTGCTATTTGGTAAAAATGAGGTTATGCAAGAAATTAACAACGAATTATACTAAACAGCTGATACGTTCTTGTCTTTATTATGTTATTTACAGGAGTCAATAAACCGCAAGTTACGCGATAATAACACCATTACGATGCGGTCTCGCGGCCTTGTTAGCCTGTAATCACTCTATAATTGTCTACGGGCTCTGGCTACGACACTATGATTGACATTTATTGCCTACATACAAGTAGGTTTTTTTTTGAGAGAGTTTTAGCGTTTATTAGCGTTTTTTTTTATTGCACTACGAACTCCCAGTATTTAAACTTTTGCCCTCGAATTTTTTATTGGCCACCAAGGAATAGACTTTTTTTTTTCGATGGGAAAATCATCTTATGACAATCCCCGCTCTTGGGCGGGAATGAATTCTTTACCTACGTAAAGAGTTCATTTTCCGATTGGCGACTCGAAGTTTTTTCCAAATCGCAAAGAAAAACATTTTTCACAATAAATTTTCAGTTTTCAGATTTATTCCTATACTTGTGCTACGAGACCTTGCTTCATGCCAAATTTCAGGACTCTAGTCAGCGAGAAATAATGAGACATAAACGGCCGTTTTTAGGGTTCCGTAGCCAAATGGCAAAAAACGGAACCCTTATAGATTCGTCATGTCTGTCTGTCTGTCTGTCTGTCTGTCTGTCTGTCTGTCTGTCTGTCTGTCCGTCCGTATGTCACAGCCACTTTTTTCCGAAACTATAAGAGCTATACTGTTGAAACTTTGTTAATAGATGTATTCTGTGAACCGCATTAAGATTTTCACACAAAAATAGAAAAAAAGCAATAAATTTTGGGGGTCCCCATACTTAAAACTGAAACCCAAACATTTTTTTTTCATAAACCATGCGTGTGGGGTATCTATTGATAGGTCTTCAAAAATGATACTGAGGTTTCTAATATCATTTTTTTCTAAACTGAATAGTTTGCGCGAGAGACACTTCCAAAGTGGTAAAATGTGTGTGTCCCCCCTCTAACTTCTAAGATAAGAGAATGATAAAACAAAAAAAAATATATGATGTACATTACTATAAAAACTACCAGCGAAAATTGGTTTGAACGAAATCTAGTAAGTAGTTTTTTTTAATGCGTAATAAATCGAAAAAAAAAATACACTATTATTAAAACATCCATCAAAGTTACAACACATTACAAGAACTTTTATATTATGTTACTTGCTGCTACGGAACCCTTCATGGGCGAGTCCGACTCGCACTTGGCCGGTTTTTTTTTTCGTTAACTCAGAAGTTTGATTTTTCAAAGACAACAAAGTCATAAAAAACTTTTCCCTTTTTGAGATAACGGAACCCTAAAAATATTGCAGAAGAGAATATTTAGTACTTTAAAAAGCGATATATGTCGAGGCAAAAACGATCCCATACAAAATTGCCAATAAACCCGTAATAACATCCACATTCATTACAAACAGTAACAATTAACGTCCCCAGCAACCACATTACGGCTAAAAATAAAACCAGGACCCGTTTTATGGGAACCCGACTCTGTATTCGCATCCTTTTACGATGACTTGCGCGGGCGCAGCCTTAACGACCGTCTCGCCGCCAGGCGCGACAGCTTCCGCCATTTGCAAATGGCGACTACTTTCAATTTACTTTTCGATTTGATAATATAATTAATAGCTTACAAGTAACTAACCTTATTGGAATTTAATATTAATATTTTTATTGCAAATACACACAGCTTAAAAAATAATCATTAAATCTATGTACCGCAGTCCACTGCTGAAAAAAGATTTGCCTTTCTGCCAAAACATTTAGTCTTAGACTTTCTGGATCCAGTCTGTCTCAACTTTAAGAGCGGCCGGCTGCCGTACGTTTACCGTGTCGCAGCCGGTTGCCGGTTGCAGTACGGTAGTAGACCGACAACAAGCGCCTAAAATAACATGTATATATGTACTTGCATATTATTATTATTTTTCCCCTTAATTAATTTGTCCCTTGATTTATATTGCTTGAAGTACACCGCAGACTACCCCCTTTTTTAGTTTATGTTCTTATATTCCATCCCAAGGTTGTCTGGAAGACATCGCTTTCAGCGATAAAACCGCCACTGTGCACATAGGTTTAAGTTTCTGTGAAATTGTTACTATTTTGGTGTACAATAAAGTTTATTCTATTCTATTCTATTCTATTGTCCTATTGAAAACGTCTGCCGTGCGTTTGTAGGCCAGTGATGTGCTATTCAACACCGGATTGAACACGTGGTACGTGTGACGTTGCCGTCTTGTTGTCGATCGTTCACCGCACTACATCCGCACCGCAACAGGCCGTCAAAAAACGGATAAATTGAAACCGTTCTAACGGTGACCTGAATAATATAGCAACATAATATTTCATTAATACCATTTTCAGTCCAAAACCATTTCTCTTCTACTTATTTAATAAGTGCTTTCAAAATGCTTTCACAAAACTATTCAATACGCCATTTTGACGGTTCCAATAATCGGAAAAGCGTCTGTGGACCGCTGTTTGATAGTACCGAATCAAATAACATTCAGGCTGAATGACTTTGAAATGGTGATAAAATTTTATGAATAGGAATCGGAGCAAAACATTCAAGATAGGTACCGAATAAATTGAACATCTAAGGGGCAAATTTGATTTGTAAATCTAACTGCTTCAGGACAGAATTCATCTAAAGAATGATGAATGAATGATGCGGAAGATAATATGGTTTAGAAGGAATCAAATTTTAAATAAGCGAAACTTGAATATAGTTATTATCGTCGACGGCGCGCGCTGTTCCCGCGCGCCTCAAGGAGTTGTCAGCAACAGCAGGGACCCAGCCGGGTCGAAGCCTACTGGGGCCAGGGTTATCCGAAAGGGCGCTCGAGCCTCGGTATGAAGGCTAGAAGGAACGGGATGGGTTTTTTAGTCAGTAAGAGTCTGACACTATAGCCCGCTCCGCCCAAGAGCGGGGGTTGTCATAAGATGATTTTTCCCATCGAAAAAAAAAAAAAAAACCTGAATATAGTTTGTTCCATTTCGAACCATGGTTTCCAGAAAATATTTAAAAAAAAAACACAAGTTGGACACCACCGTAGGTACATAGATACAACACAAGTCACGGCATGTCATAACCGGTATTAGAAGCCAGAGCACAGCTGGGTACAAGTGCAAAAAAACCCCTCATTCGCCTGGATGGTCCGGTGACTATGTATTTTTGCAGACATAACACGCTTATAACTCTGTGATTTTTCATGATACAGTTATGAAATTTTGTACATAGATTCTTAACATAAAAATACTAGACACGTGTATCAAGTTTCGCATATACTAAAACTAATATTGTATAAGACTACCTAACCAGTAGAACTCTTCAAGAGTTTTTTTTATTCTTGATAGGTTCGCGTTTGATCACTCTCTCACCTGATGGTAAGCGATGATGTGGTCTACGATAGACTTCATCACTTGCCTAGAATTAACCTATGCGCTTTTGACTTGAAAGACCCCTAGGTTGTAGCTATCAGGAGACATATTCTGGCAGAAAAATCCCCTCCATAGCTGTACGTACAATAAAAGTAGAACTACACTTCGCACACGTGTGCACAAACACGCAGACCTGGGCGCGTCGGTCGCCATACATTTTATATAGTAACTAGACTTGTAGAGCTACACTAGATCTACGTCTACGCCACGTGACGTAGAACGACCTTGCGTAAAAATCAGGTGTGGTCCATGTGTGCGTCGGTCTAATGTAGTTCTAGCTTGAATGTGTTCCCAAAGCCTTTTGTAGGCGGGATGTCCAAATAAAGTGCTGCATTGTCCCCAAGAAAAATAATAACGTGGAAATTACACACACACAATAGAATGAACAATACACAAAAGAAGACAATAGGTGCGCGAACGCCGGCGTTCGCTTGGGGTTTAATGAATTAATTATGTTTTTTATTTGAGATTGGACATCATCCAATGACTTCTTCCGCTTTAGGGTGGAGCAAGAGAGCTTCGAGCACGTCAAACTTTTACTGCCTAAAACGTACCTGTCGTGTCCTTCAGTTGCCCTTTCTGTTCAAGGATTACGGTTTCTCTTTCAGAAACCTTCAGTGGCCCAGATAGGCATCGGCTTGCTAGGTTCCTTCAGTTTTGCTGAGGAAATTTTCGATAATCAATTTATTTTTGTCACATGTAGGTATAGGAAACTAAAAGCAATTGTGAAGCAAAAAAAAATACAGTGACAAATGAAATTCAATTAATAACATGGACAATAGCTACTCGTACTATACAATAAAGTAATTAATATAACACAATTATTTAAAGCAATGTAATGATTTTCATTTTATAATTAGGCAGATATCAAAAATATAAGTAAGTTAAAAAAATAATATAAAAGTATACTTAGTATATCATCTTCTTCTTCTTCCTGCCCTTATCCCATATTACTTGGGGTCGGCGCAACACGTTTTCTTCTTCCATTCTGTCCTATCACCCGTCAAACTATCACTACTACTTTTCTTTCATTTCACTTCTCCCACAATACAACCATCTTTTTTTCGGCCTTCCTCTCCCTCTCCATCCATCTACATGTATACTCAGAACTCTTTTAGTAATATGCGCTATAGTATATACCAATCAAAATAATCTTTAATAATCGTGCTCATCACACAAACATTTGTCCTGGATAAAAATCGAACCCACGACCTCCGGCATAGCAGTCAGGGCGACTGACTACTAGATCAACAGGCCTACTTCTATGGAATAGAAAACAATAAATCCACCCAGACAAACAGACAGTCTGACTGTTTTATATACAGCCATTAGTCGCTGTTTAGCTCGGCTATGAAACCTAATGCGACTCATTCCCACCGCAGCTGAGAAACTTATCGGACGTGTTGATGCGATTTATTACGGCCTTTAGTTTAAACGAGATTCTTGTTTTTGTTTTATTGGATCTTTCCTTTATTATTTTTTACACGTCATCGTCAGTAAACATTTATCATAATCATCATCATCAGGAGTTGTCAGCAACAGCAGGGGCCCAGCCGGGTCGAAGCCTACTGGGGCCAGGGTTATCCGAAAGGGCGCTCGAGCCCCGGTATGAAGGCTTGAAGGAACAGGATGGGTTTTTTAGTCAGTAAGAGTCTAATATCGGGGGATGAACTGCTCGCGTCCGTAGGATTTACTTGGCTCTTGATCACCCTACACGTGTCCCCTGGGTACTGCTAAACGAGCAGTAAATACGGTGGTAGGCCATAACATCGGCTGCCGGCTTAAAGGTTACCACCCACCAGATAAAGTCATGCCGCCAAGCGATCCGTCGTGTTCCGGCATGTTATCTGGTGAAGCCGTAAGGTGGAGGATGGGTCTGAACAGTTGTGTTGCGATGTACGCCGGGTATGATGCACCAGTTGCTGTTGTGTCGGAGGGTTGATCATGGAGGGTAGCGGGATCCGAAGCACGGTGCTCCGCTGGCCGACCGCAGATAGTTGGGGGCCCAAGTAGTGTGCCAGCCACACACGAAAGGCTGCCCCGCCAACTGCGAAAAATCCCAGGGTGGCCCCATCGTGCCGGTTGGCGACCGGGCGAGAGGACCCGATGGCGATCTCTGGGGGGGTTCGGGCGTCCCCGCAGTCTCCAAATCAGCCCTCCATTGGCGCAGCAACTCTGGTTGTGTTGTTGGGTTTGACATCGCATCACCTCGCTCAACTGCCATCTTCCACCAGCCCTATTCACTAAAATTAAATTCAAATTCATGAAAGTTAATAAAAGGAAAAGTAAGTGTGTACAGCGGATGCACGTCCTCTCGTTCCATGTGCACCTCTCAAACATACGAGGACTGCACTCCAATCTCGATGCAGTTCACCACCACCTCGAGACTGACAAGCCCCACTTACTTTTCTTGACGGAGACACAGATCAGATGTCCGTCTGATGCGGCGTATCTCGACTACCCGGGATACTCATTGGAGCACCATTTCGTGCAGCGTGCCGGGGTCTGTGTATACGTTCGCAATGACATCTGCTGCCAGCGTCTCCGTCACCTTGAAGACCCCAGTTTTTCAAGTTTATGGTTACTGGTGGACACAGGTGTGGACAAAATTGTCTACACCTGTGTTTACCGGTCGCACAGTGGCGACCAGGAGACGACTCGGCTGTTTGGCCACCTCAGTGAGGCCGCCGATGAGGCTCTGCATCGGCACCCTGATGCGCAGTTTGTCGCTCTGGGGGATTTTAACGCCTGCCATCAAGACTGGCTTTTCCCATACCAGAGGACCGACCACGCTGGGAGGGAAACTCGGAACTTTGCAGTGTCGCTGAGCCTCTCCCAGTTGGTAAAGCAAGCGACGAGGGTGCCTGATGTTGGTGGTCATACTGCCAATTGTCTGGACCTACTGCTGACCACCGATCCGGACAGATGTGTCGTAACAGTTTCCTCACCACTTGGAACTTCAGATCACTGTCTGGTGAAGTCTGTATCGTCCTTCTCCCCACCTGACCGCGACTCACGTGGCGAACGGCGAATGTGGCGATACAGGTCGGCAGATTGGGATGAGATGCGGCATTTCTTTGCGTCTTATCCTTGGCAGCAGGTCTGCTTCTCTTCTGAAAATCCGTCGAGCTGTGCGGATGCTGTAACCGATGTGATACGTCAAGCTATGGAGTATTTTATCCCTTATAGCGATGTACGCATCGGTGGCTCAGCTCACCCGTGGTTCAACGCCGATTGCGTTCAGGCTGAAGAGCGTAAGCATTCGGCGTTTCTCGCCTGGGTTGACGCTCGTGACCGCAAAGCTCCGGATCTGAATTCAAAGAAGAGAGCCTTCAACCATGCTGCCAAGTCCTACAAAAAAGCACTAAAGAAGGCACGCTTCGACCGCATCACCCATATTGGCAAAAAACTCTCTGCACAGCCGTCCGGTAGCAGAGCATTCTGGTCTCTTGCCAAGTCGGTCGAGGCGAACTTCTGTCGGCCCACTTTGCCTCCGCTGGTAAAGCCTGATGGAACACTGGCTCATACGGCAAGAGAGAAAGCAGGACTCTTTGCATCTCTCTTTGCCCATAATTCTCGTCTTGACACTAGCAATGCTGCTCCACCGACTCTGCCTCATTGTAACTCTTCAATGCAGGAGGTTCACATGAGGAACAGAGAAGTTCTGAGAGAGCTGCGTCGTCTAGACGTGAATAAAGCCAGTGGACCAGATGGCATACCAGCGATTGTTCTAAAGGCTTGTGCGCCCGAGTTGTCTCCTGTATTGACGCGCTTGTATCGCCTCTCATTTAAGACTGGTATAGTGCCCAAGTCCTGGAAGCTTGCCAACGTGCAACCCGTGCCCAAAAAGGGCAGTTGTGCCGATCCTGCCAACTATCGGCCGATTTCGGTAACCTCCATACTCTGCAAGATTATGGAGCGTGTATTGAACTCGCGCCTCATGGCATACCTGGAAGGTAACGATCTCCTCAGTGACCGACAGTACGGGTTTCGCCGCAGGCGGTCTACTGGGGACCTACTGGTTTATGCCACCCACTTGTGGGGCGAGGCCCTCGAGAGGAATGGGGAAGCGATTGCCGTTTCCTTAGACGTCTCGAAGGCCTTCGACAGGGTATGGCACGCTAGCCTATTGAGTAAGCTTCCAGCGTACGGCATTTCCCCTGGTCTGATAAACTGGGTAAAAGACTTCCTGAGTGAACGGTCTCTCCGAGTTGTTGTCGACGGATGCTCATCAGAGCCCATGACGATTAATGCTGGAGTTCCTCAGGGGTCTGTTCTCTCTGCAACTCTCTTCCTGTTGCATATCAACGATCTGCTGGTGCCCGGTATCTATGGGTATGCAGATGACAGCACAGTTGTAGAGAGATACCTGCCCAGTGCTCGGGCTAGTAAGGAGCTAATCCGGTCCGAAAGAGAGGCTATGGTAGAGCGAACGAATATCTCACTTCGGGCAGTCTCCAAGTGGGGTGAAGCCAATCTAGTGGGATTCAACGCCGCCAAAACACAAGCGTGTCTTTTCACTGCCAAAAGGAGCCCGTGCACCTTGGTTCCTACTTTTCGGAATTTATCCCTGGAGTACACCGACCGCCTTCAGCTCTTGGGGGTTGAAATTCCCTCAGACCTTAACTTTGGGCGGTTCATTGAGTCCAAGGCCAAGGTAGCTGCTAGGAAGCTGGGCGTTCTTGCAAAGGTCCGGCGGTACTTCACACCGGGACAGCTTTTGATGTTATACAAAGCACAGGTCCGTTCGTGTGTGGAGTACTGCAGTCACATATGGGCTGGTGCTGCAAAATGCCACCTGGCTGCTTTGGACTCGGTGGAAAGGCGTGCAAAGAGGCTAATTGGTGATCCAGATTTGGTTAAGTCCAACCTTCAAAGCCTTGAGCATAGGCGTAGAGTAGCCAGCCTTTCGGTGTTTTACAGGATGCATTTTGGAGAGTGTGCGCAGGAATTGCATGACTTGATTCCGCCATCGCAATTCTACCATCGGACAACCCGACGTACGGCGAATATTCACCCTTACGTTGTTGAAACCTCTACGGTCCGGACTAAGCGTTTCGCCTCGTCGTTTATACCGCGTACGTCGAAGGACTGGAACAGTCTGCCTGCTGCGGTCTTCCCGTCCGATTATAATTTGGGTGTCTTCAAGGCTAGAGTGAATAGGCTCTTAATAAACTAGTGCGCCTCACCATCAAAGGTTGCATCGCTACTTACCATCAGGTGGGATCGCAGTCAAGCACTAGTTTATCTGAATTAAAAAAAAAAAAAAAAAAAATATTATCTCCCCCTCCGCCCGAGAGCGTGGGTTGTCATAAGATGATCTTCCCCATCGAAAAAAAAAAAAATCATCAGCCTTTTTAATGTTCCTACTGGGACTCAGGCCTCCTCTCTAGGAGAGGGAATAGGCCGTAATCCACATATATATAATATAATAATATTCCACAACTAGCACACAGCGACGTCTAGTCCCAAGCTAAGCAGAGCTTGTGTTTTGGATACTAGATAACTGATAAACATACTTATATATTTCTAAATATATACATATTATAGATAAATTACACCTAGACACAGAACAAATGATCATGCTCATCACATAAACATTTGTCTTGGGTGGGAATCGAACCCACGATCTGTGTCATAGCAGTCAGGGCCACTAACCACTAGACCAACAGGCCAGTCAAAATCAGTCAGCCGGTGAATGTTACATGTCTTCGAATTTTTGGTTCTAGAACATGCCGGTTTCCTCACGATATTTTCCTTCATCGTTTTGAGCTCGCTTCATACTGTTCATGTTTCTCCCATTTATATAACTTTATAGACTCAAACGACGATAAATCTAAGTATCTAATAACCCAGACGTACTTTCGCTCCGTCCAAATATAGACTTGGACCTACTTTCATTCCAGTTTATATCGTTGGCGACACTTAATAGATTCGTTCTGTACAATATAGGCTGCAGATGTGATTTTGTTACCTGTCCTACGATACAGAACTTTCAAGATTACTTATAACTGAAAGATATAGCGTAGTGGTGTTTAATTTACTTGCTCTACTCTATTAATTACTCCTGTATCATGGGTACGTTCACGAATATTATAAACTCACATGAACAAGACACTCAGACTTGGCACACCTATCTCTAGGCCATACAAATATTAATATTTATTTGAGATCGGCGCAACACGTGAAAAAAAGAAAAGATAAAATAACACAGATACGAATTATTTGTGCTTTAAATAAGCCAGTCGTAAAAGGCAAACGGCGTAAATATAATAACCTCATTGGAAGTTATGGGCCAGGGGGTCCGAGCGCTCATCGAGTTGTCCGGGATATCAGCAAACAGTTGGTCGACTCTTCGCGTGACCAGAGGGCTGGACTCTTCTTCAGTCAACGAATCAGCATTGCCTTCCAGCGTGGCAATGCTGCCAGCGTTCTGGGCACTTTTCCCATTGACATCGATGTGGACGAATTTTTTTATACCCTCTGAGTTTTCCCCGTTTTTCATCCTTTTTTACTCGTTTGTACATATTATTATTTTAAGTTTGTATATATATACCTAGTGATTATTTATTACATTAATTGATATAATATATTCACATTAAAACATTACTTATAATGCTAAAAAAAAAGAACCTAATATTAATGTTTTAATATTAATATTTGTCTGGCTTAGTTTTCCGTGCGGGAATCGGAACTCGCGACACGCGACGCAGCAGTTACTCACTCAACCACCAAGCCATTCAGTAAATAGACTACTTTAAATTAGCGTGATCCACGGTCAGCTATGTCATCGTCTACTGACTGACAAGGTAGTGGTTAGCACAACCAAATTTTTTTTAGGATTCCGTACTTCAGACGTAAAAAACGGAACGCTTATAGGATCACTTTGTTGTCTGTCTGTCAAAACACTTCGGAACAACATCTCGGGAACGGATGGAGCTATCGAGTTAAAATTATATATATATACTCAGATCTGCGGTCTTTTGAAGCTGTGAAATAATTAAACTTATAAAGTAACGAAAAAAGAAGATGCAGCCGTTTATACGGTAAAAAACGTATATTTCTACACTCATCAAGGGAATCAAAGTTTATAGAGAACATCCGTTGAGCCAGAATCCTGGAATTTGGCATAAAGCACGGTCTTATAACACAGATATAGGAATACAACTGAAAACAGTAAAGATGTTACGTCACAAAAAAAATACGATTTGGAAAAATCGTCGAGACTCCATTCGGGAATTGAATTATTTACATCGCACTTGTTTTAATACCGAAAAGTATTATAGGTAAATCATTTCGATACGTAAGATTTTTGTTCCTTTTAAAACAGTTTTTGCAATATTCAGGCACAGCAAGGTTTGAGAAATTATCACTATTGTGTTAAGTTTCGTTTTAGGTTGAGAAACGTTTAGTTAAAGGCAACAGCTGAAATATTTCATGGCCAGTAACACTCAAGTGCCGAAGCCACTAACGAGGGGGCGACGACCTTTATGAAGGTCAAACCAATCCTTAGATCGAACAAGTTTTGAGACTTTTCTAATTAGAAAATGAAAATACAATGCCTAGCCCGGGACACAAATTTTGCCTGACAATTTCACGGAAAGGGTTTAATTTAAATATTTAAATGGTATTTTTTCCGATTGTACCGGAACGAGGGTTATGTTTTCGAGTACCTACTTAATATGTATGTAAGTACCTACATCAACCTACATATTCTAAAGCAATTATACAAAATACAGCATGCGTTGGAGCATAAACGGCATGTAGCATTTTAGCCTAAGAGGTGTCGTCATTATCATAATAATACGAGTATGTCGGCGAGATGGGGATTTCGCGCAATACTCGAGCCCGTCAAAACATCATATGAGGAGGAACCTTGCACCTTGTAACGTACCCCTATCACATTTGAACCCTTAATATAGTGGGGTTCCTTGATGGCAATCTGTCAGATAAGAGAAAAAAATGGATCCTCAGAAAAATTCGAGCGCGTCAGATTAAGACAAGCTAGCGTCAGAGCAGAAAAGTGTATATTTCAATAATCTGACAATTTCAGCGTGGCATAAGCAAATGGGCGAGCCACAACGTTCTGTCCTGTGCGTCCCGCATCCATCGGATTCCCGCGACCTTTTTTTTTTGCTTTTTTTTTGTGGTGGGAAAAAATCATGCATTGACATCCCCCGCCCTTGGGCGGAGCGGAAGATAGTGTCAGACTCTTACTGACTAAAAGATCCACCCCTTTCCTTCTAGCCTTCATACCGGGGCTCGAGCGCCCTTTCGGATAACCCTGGCCCCAGGGATTCCCGCGACCTTGCCCAGGTCATCGGTCCACATTGTCGGAGGCCACAGTCTTTACTTTGCCAGATCTCAACCAGGTATTTTTCTCTTCAACAGGTAGCTACCACCACACTGTTGGTCTTGGCCTGCTGGAAGGTCTTCGTGCGAAGTATGGTGACCTAGTGCGGCTTGCGAAGGCGTCCAGGACAAGACCTGTTCTCTACGTCTTTGATCCTGAAATGATGAGAGAGGTAAGTTCTAACTCTGAATATACCTTGATACCCTTGTTCATTGGGAACTATAAAAGATTATTAAAGTCTTAATAACAATGTAGGTAATATAATCTACACTAATATAATAAAGAGGTAAAGTTTTTTTTTTTTTGTTTCTTTGTTTGTAGGAGGTAATCTCTGGACCAGTACTTACTGGTCTGATAGCTAAAAATTTTTCACCAATAGAAAGCTGCTTTATTCCTGAGTGACATAGGCTACATTTTATGTACGCAGGCGAAGTCGCGGACAAAAGCTAGTATAATATAATAATACATAACATAACTGAGAAGTTTCCATGGAGTTTTTTTTAATTGATACTGACTAGTGCTTGACTGCGATCCCACCTGACGGTGTGGTTTCTAGCACATTCTTCTCCATAGAGATGTACGCTTTGGAATTAGCATAATTTTTTCTGACTGACTGACTTCTTGTTTCATAAGTGCTTGTAAATGGATTATTTGTAATGAAATTCATTGATTCTTCTACATTTCCATAAAATAATTCACAATAACACACCAACCTGGAGTTGTCTTTGTGTGCACTAGCTTAGCGTGTACCTGCAGGTTTATGCCTCGTACCATTGTCATCAGTGCGAGTTATATTCTTCGAGTCCTGCGATTTGTTGTCAGCTCCTCGTAGGCCTTTCAAAGGTTCCGAATCACAAGACCCTGTGATAAGTCGTAAGTGTAACAGGTCGTAAAATAGATCGCGTTAAAAGTTTATGGTAAGTGCAACTATGAACTTTATTGATTTATTACGTTTTTTATAATTATTGATAGCTCGCGTTTGACCACTATCTCAGCTGAAATATACTGTGAGTTTTTATGAAATTATGGGAAATTATAGAACCTAATAGACAACATATAATTACAGGTTCAATTTAAACAAGAATAAAAACACAATGCAGGCAATTATACAGTATGTTAGGATTCATAAATTTAAATTAATACCAAACACATGCATGCTGAGAGCGCTGTAAATAACAATAATGTTTATTGCACTTTTAATTTATATTTAGTACTGACTCACCGAGCTGCCCGAGCGAGACAAATTGCGCAGTATTGTTTGCTAGACGATTTTTAATTCAGACAGAGCTTTGGGGCCTTGCTGGTCGTAGTTTGTTCTTGAAATGTTTAGCTTGTTAAAATATTTAAGCGTTCTGCTCCCCAGATACCCCCTCATCTATTTTGCTGTTTATCCTAACTAATATTATAAATGTGAAAGTGTGGATGTTTGGATATTTGTTACTTAATCACGCAAAAACGGCTGAACGGATTTGGATGAAATTTGGCATGCATATAGCCTTTGATTTGGACAAGAACAAAGGCTACCTTTTATTCCGATTCCTTTAGTACCTAATGCCACGAGGGTGAAGCCGCGGGAAAAAGCTAGTAAAAACCTATTACAATTATATGCAATATGTCTACTGAATTAGTACATACTTTAAAAAATAAGTACTTTATGAGCCGGTTGTAGCACGTTGCAGTCACTGATTATGTATGAGATTTCGCGGCCGCGTAACGTATAAAAAAAAGAAAACAATTCCATTCTAAGTATTTATTTTTCCAAGACCCTTTTAAAAAACAATCTTTATTATTTTTTGTAACTTTCAAATATTTAATATCCCATAAACATACACGTTTCAAATCGTAAGTTAGGTTCAGACCCCGATGTTTTTTTAACAAGCCATATCTTGTTTTGATTTGCACGGCGGGCGGTTAGTCATCATTTAAGCTAGTATGTATACTAAGTTACAAGTATATAAAATAAAATTTTACACACTTTCACACATGTAGGCTTTAAAGGAATTTCCAAAATTACCTTCTTAGTGCTGACCAATATTATAAAACAAGCCCTATGCAAAACTCGTTTCTAATCCCAGCAGTTTCGGCTGTGTCAGATTCTGTTTTTAAAATTATAGATTAGTTTACACAACAAAATTAGGTACTGTCAAACCGTTTTCATAAACCAAGACGTCCTAAAAATAGTAATAATGCTATCAGTGAGCTTATCTAAATTGCTACACGTGCCGACCACCATGTTTTTTCCGCGATACAATGTTATGGACAGGAAAATTATGTGTCATATTTATTACACCTTCAATTAATTGGTATTACTTAATATGCAGTTTTACTCAACTGTTTACGAACTGCGCAGCGCGAGCACAAAATAGATAAGTACTGAAGTCAATCTCATGTATGTACTTTGCTTTTTATACCTACATTAGGCGATCACGCTAGTGTAAGCGCGTTGCCCCGAACTTTACGAGTGCGACCGGGTGATTGAGCCGGAATCGTGTCGGTGAGCGGCGTCTATGTGTGCGTTGCTCGAGCGCGCTTTGTACGTAGATTGACTTCTGTACCTATCTATTTTGTGGCACGAGTCTCGACTGCATGTTTTGATCACGTGATATTTTTTTATCAACAACTGGCGGTATGTAGGTATCAATATTCGGTACAGAAATAGCTTGAAGTTGTTATTCTGGTTTTGGATAAGTACCTACTCGTGTTACGCCAACATTATTATAGACTGGTTGGTGCCCGCGACTTCGTCCGCGTCAGACTCGCTATTTCAAGAAGTTTTTCTTTTTTTGATGGCATAGCATGGGCAGCCTTTAAAATATTCCCACTGCTGGAACTCCGGCCTACTCTTAAGGAATAAAGAATCTAATATTCGAATGTTTGGTTCAAGGACATGGTGATTTTCTCACGATATTTTCTTCCACCGTTCCTTTTTATGCAGAAACCAATTCTTTTTTCTATTAGATATAAAAGTAGGTGTTCTAAGTTACTCCTTCTTACATGGCCCTAGGAGGGCTGGAGCCCACTGAGGTCATGGGTTGTCCGAAACGGAAAGCAAGGCAAAGAATTTCATCTTCTTTGAAGAGTGGTGGTGGAGCCAGTAAAAGTCTGAAAAGTCTGTCTCGCATTTTCAGCAGTAGAAGGAATTTGATGATTTCTCATCTTAATAAAACACTGCGTGAATCCGAAACAATAAAAACAATCATAATAAAACGAAACTTTCTCTATTACGTATCTACAATCTAAAAATTTATTCGAAACTAGACTAGTTTCACATCGCCTGCGCGTGACTATAGTGTTGACAGATTTTTTGCTCTTTACATTTTGACCTCGTTTACAAGACGTCTGTGTCTACATTACATCTCATATTTTAGCACTTTTTACGGTTCCGTACCCAAGACAGGACCATTACTAAGACTCGCTATCCGTCCGTCAGTCTGTCTGTCCGTCTGTCATCAGGCTGTATCTCATGAACAGTGATAGTTAGACAGTTGTAATTTTCACAGATGATGTAGGTATTGAATTATTGTTACCGCTATAACAATAAATAATAAAAAAAGCAAAATAAAATAAATATTTAAGGCGTTCCTAACAACAAATGTGATTATTTTTGCCGTTTTTTGCTACGTGCATGTGTCCGATTCGCACTTAACCGATTTTTTTGTGCATAGCCTGAGCACTGTTATTTCCTGAGTCGTGTCTGAATTATCATATTTAAATATATGAATGGGTACTTGATTTACTCAAACAATTCGTTTGTGTAGGTGTCTCATTTTGACTACAATGTTCTACAATGTTCTAAAATGTTCATATCGTTATCACACTGGACAATTATTTTAATACTTAAATAGTAAGTTACAATAATATTTACTTTAATTGTAATCATTATTTGTAATCAAACTACCAGCGAACTACCCATTAGTGTACTTAAAATGTGAGATGTCAGCAAAACCATTATAGGGGCCTTTTTTTCTATGGGAAAAATCATCTTATGACAACCCCCGCTCTTGGGCGGAGCGGGAGATAGTGTCAGACTCTTACTGACTAAAAAAACCCATCCCGTTCCTTCAAGCCTTCATACTGGGGCTCGAGCGCCCTTTCGGATAACCCTGGCCCCAGTAGGACCATTATAGCCCACCACCCAGCAGAGCCGAAGCCTACAGGGCTATGGGTTATCCGAAAGGAGAAATATTAAAGACAAAGAAACTAGATCCCACGGTACAAGTTATGCTAGTGTGGGATCTAGGGCCTACTTTATTGCACTAAAAATATTGTTTGTTCTTTATCTTTGGAAACGTCATATTACATTTTATTTGCCTTATTTTTTCTTGCTTCTTCCCATTTCACGTGGATGACTTTTTTAAATCTTTCGACACCATTCACTTCACTCGCTCACAAACATCGTCATCGTCAGCTTGAGGCTAAGCTTTTGAAGGTTCTTCCTGAGATTTATCATCCATAAGTCATAGAGAACGATATTGAACTACAGAGTCTTAGGAGGCCGACCGCACAGGAGGCCGACCGCATCAGGCAACGGCGCTCTCGCCGCCGCCGGGATTCCGATCCCGATTTCCAGCCACCGTAGGCGCGGGCTTGCGGACAGTGAGCAATGGGTAGCTCGCTGTCCGGCCGTCCGGTAACTGTCCGGACCAAGCCCAAGTCGTCGACGGCGCGCGCTGTTCCCGCGCGCCTCAAGGAGTTGTCAGCAACAGCAGGGACCCAGCCGGGTCGAAGCCTACTGGGGCCAGGGTTATCCGAAAGGGCGCTCGAGCCCTGGTATGAAGGCTTGAAGGAACGGGATGGGTTTTTTAGTCAGTAAGAGTCTGACACTATCTTCCGCTCCGCCCAAGAGCGGGGGTTGTCATAAGATGATTTTTCCCATCGAAAAAAAAAAAAAAAAAAACTACAGAGTCTTTTTTTGTTATTATTATGGTACCTACCAAAGGGTGTAACGCAGTGGCGTCATTTTTTATACGTCACGAGGCCAAAGTCATGTTATAGACGCTGCGACCCGCGATGCCGGGACAGTTTGGCTTGCACTGTTTCAAGGGTTACACACCTCTAACATGAAACTGTCGGTTAACCCGTGTATTCGTGATTATTTAGTATAGGTACTTACAACACTATTGTGAATTATAAAAGTGACATTATAACTAATTGTGAACTATGAAACTGACATAAGCGATTGAAAAACTCAAGTGTATACTTATTAAAATTCCATCAAAATGAACTCAGTACCACTGAATCAAAATGATGACGGTAATATCGCTCAGCCACTCCTGGCGCCGTCACATATATTCAGCGGTCTAACTCTCCTTCACATCTTTCTAGCCATGGAGAGGCATTTTTCCCACATGGAAGCACAATTATTACAGGGGAATAGCCATCAATGATTGTCTGTTAAATTTTGTTAGATAATATTATAACATCTCTGCATTCACCACTCTTGTAACTGCTCCTACATCATACTTTCTATACTTAACACAAGTTAGAAAGTAAACGCACATATCTAATGTAACCATCGTGCAAAAATTTTACAGAATGAGGTCACTTACCAAACGGTACATAGTCACTTTCAACTGTAAGATAAGTAAATAAAAACGAATACTCCTAACCGAATTTCAATCATAGTAGCTAATCTTAAGGCTTATAGTACCTTGAATATCTGCCCGAAATTAAATGGACACGATACTAGTACCAACCTCGGCGGCAGTACGAGTATCTGTGCAGAGCTCTATTCGGGTGCAGCTGTCCGAATAGAGCCCTGCTGACTTTTTAATCAATTGTCTTTGCAAAATATTGATTGATTTACATTATGATAGATATTTAAACTTTTAAGAATGTTAAACCACCAACTTTTCTATGTAAAAATGTTTCAAAAAATCCAAGCCGTTTCGAAGGAGTAGGAAAAAGTTGCGATATTGCTGAATATTTTTTTTTTAGAAAAAAGTATGAATTGCGCGAAAAAATCAATAGTTGATAATGTTGTTAATGAATCTATAATAAACAATATTATTTTTTCAAATCTATGAACCTGGCCGTTACCGAAGAGTAGACTTCAGAAAGTCAATGTCATAAGACACTGCTCAGGCGCTTGGGCCTTAACAAAAATAAGCCAAGCATACAGGAGATATGACAGTGTATTAGATTTTTTTTTTTATGGTGGGATAAAATCATGCATTGACATCCCCCGCTCTTGGGCGGAGCGGGAGATAGTGTCAGACTCTTACTGACTAAAAGACTCACCCCGTTCCTTCTAGCCTTCATACCGGGGCTCGAGCGTCCTTTCGGATAACCCTGGCCCCACAGTGCATTAGAATAAATAATGTATGCACAAACACTTCTTTCTTTACACTCTATTTTAAAGTCTGATGGTAAGATCCGACACGACCGAGAGATCAGGCGCAGAATCAACGGCTTTACGTGCTCTAAAAACTACATTCTCTTTTCGATTAAATCTAGATACAAGTTATATGAAGTTACGTATGTATATGATATACTAGACGCTCATAAATTTAAAATGCAAATACATTAGTATTAATAAGCCAGTCTATTGTAATTGACTGCTTCATTAATATTAACCAAATGCTTGTTCGTCGCGCCATTGCTATAATTTAGGCTAAAAATAGCTCATGCCTGTAATGAAAAAGTGTACATTTTTGCAATTTTAAGAGTCGTTGATATATACTCTATACTTCGATCAACAATGTACTTTGTATAGCACACTGTAAAGGTAGAACTACACTACTCACACGTGTACCACACACTTGACACACACCGAACGGCGCGCCGCCGCCAGTCTCGTCTCGACACATTTTATACTAGCTGTGCCCGCGACTTTGTTCGAGTGGACTACAGGAGCCGCGATCGCGCTGCGTGAGCATCGCGCTTTGCTGCCTTGCGGCATTTGTGGAGAGTGCACGGAGCGCCCGTGTCGCTCACACGCCCGAGGAACGCGCGCGCCTAATGGGGGAGGCCTAAATGGTTTATTTGAAATATAAAACTTTTGAATCTGCAGCAACGATTGCACCACTGCTTACCATCAAGTGGGATCACAGCCAAGCACTAGTAAAAAACAAAGCGACTCGAATATTCGCGCGAAACTGTACCCACAGCATACCAGCTAAGTAGCTAAAACTCTACCCACTCTGACCAAATAAACTTCCATTTCATCAAATGAAGCTCAAAGCCGGCAAGTGTAACATGAAGGCACGTGCCACCAATACGATCTTGTAAACCATCCATTGGTTCTACCCGTTGGCCTTTTAAATCCTCCTTCCAAATTGCGATTGGTCGAACCCCTAACCGATTCAAAGTAAACATTTTCTTTTAGAAGCTCTCAAAACGTATTAAAGTTTCAGAAACTAGAAACTAATAGATCGTTGGGAATACTTCGAAGTCTCTCAAGTAGAAATATTTAAATTTGAAATGTAGAAGCACATTTAAAAAATTAAACTAATACTTTTTATCGATACATGTTACGACGTGCTTTTGATTTTATTAGTCTATTCAATTGGAAAAATATGTATTTTGAGAGGAATGACATTCTTACATATTTTAATACACGTCTATATGGTCTAGATAAACTCAATAACTACTGAACAGGCATTTAGTAGTATATATATTATATTAAATATATATGTATTTTATCTATAATTATGTATATTTTTACTCTCGTTTTAATAACAAAATTTTCTTTTTGTGCGCCTACCATATTATCTCTTCACCACCCTAGGTTGACTGGTAGAGAATGCCTAAGGCATTAAGTCCGCCTATGTACTTTTTGTTGCATGAAGATTAAATAAATAAATAAAAAAGAATAGAATAGAAGAATAAAATAGAAGAAAAGAATAGAAGAATAGAATAGAATAAAAGAATAGAATAGCATTTATTCGGCACAGGCAATACAATATACAACAACATAAAATAATAGTAGGGAGCTGCAAGGAGTTGTCAGCAACAGCAGGGGCCCAACCGGGTCGAAGCCTACTAGGGCCAGTTTTATCCGAAGGGGAACTCGAGCCCGGTATGAAGGCTTGAAGGAACAGGGTGGGTTTTTAGTCAGTAAGAGTCTGTCACTATCTCCCGCTCCGCCTAAGAGCGGGGGTTGTCTTTGGATGATTATCTCTACCGTAAAAAAAAAACATGTGTCTCATTTCCTGTACCAATTCGCGATGAACCCGCGATAACAACAATGCCGTTTACCCCTCTACTTAATCTTGTCCGCTTAAAAGAAACAAAACACTACCAAAACAGAATACAATATAAGAGACATCTTACTTATATGCCATACACATTTTTTTCCATTATCACCGAACTATAAATACAAAACAGTAATATCTGTGACGCACGCAAAGGTCAATTACACACACATCGACACAGAACGAATTTTATATCGACTATCGTACTAAATTAATGTAGGAAACAATATTATTCGGGACAGAAAATGTGGCTACCAAAACACTACATGAAAATTTTATATTCAAATTGTTGTGACGTATTTCAAGTCAAGTTCATGGTCAAATTACAATGAAACTTCTATCCTTGAAGAGACAAGCAGAAGCGAGTGTAAAGTACACCTTTTGACATTTTTATTTGTACATCTAATAGGTACGAGAATAATAAACGCAAAGAATTTTTCAATACACTTACTCCAAAACCCGCTCTTATCCCTACAGCTTTTAGACACGCTATTTTTTTTTTCGCAATAATGCGGAAAAGTGTGCTCGATCGCCCCTGCCTTAATTTTATTACATTTATGGTATCAAGCTGGGCGCTAAGACACGGCACGGATCGCACGAGAACCTAGGTTTATTTATTTCTTCATAAGTGTATTGAAAAACGTCGTTTGGTACTTGTCACTGATGCATTCAACTCCATAACTACCTCACCTACGGCTCGTGCGGATTCTGTCTCGGTTGTAATGAAAAACTTTTTCCATTTGTAACAAAACGTACCTAATATTCCACACTCCTTATTTCAAGGATTAAAAGTATAAATTACTCAACGATCGATTTCCTTGATAATTTATATGGCCGAGCAACGTTGCCCGGTCATTACCATATATCATATTTAGACTGTAAGCTGACCTCAACTAAGTTGTCGAAAGATAAACCGAAACTCGGCCAGCGTAATCCGTAGGAAATACAAACTACAAAGTAGACACTCAAACGATTAAACTGATTAATAGTGATTACTTAAAAGCTTCCAACATCACTTAAAGTACCTAACGTTCGTTATCTATATACATAGTCTATTTTGTAAACAATATAATTGATAACGGGTTGATAATTTAATAGATATAATCAGCCTTTCAATGTTCCCACTGCTGGGACTCAGGCCTTTTCTTAAAGAGAGGGACCGGGCCGTAATCCACCACGCGGGCCCAGTGCGGGTTGGTGAATGTCAGATAGTACATACCGGTTTCCTCACGATGTTTTCTTTCACCGTTTTGAGAGCAGTGGTTTTGAAATAAATTACACAAAGTAATGCGCCTGGCAAGTTTTGAACCCGCGACCTGCAACTCGTAAGTAAGCTTTTACCAGTCGGCCACCACTGCTCTCAGAAGAAAAAAAGAGTGAACGAGTGAATTTATCACAAATTATTTCACTGGTAGGTAACTTATTGATCACCTAGAGATAACTGACATTTAACCTTTTGAATGTCTTATGTTACACAGTTCGACATAAGCAATAATTGTCTTTCTATTGTGTCTCTAATTACGGCATTCAAAGAGTTAAGTTACTTCTTTACACCGATTACAAGCACAGTTCATATGAGGCAGGCCGCTAAAGAGCACCCTCTGATAAAAATAAAACATGCATGAAATGCATGCTATTGTAATCAATGAAGCCATAAAAGATAAGTTAAATCACATTAGCCAAGATCACCAGATATAATAAACGACTAATAATATACGACTTCTTAAACAATCGGTCATAAATCAATTGGTGATAACGCTTACAAAGAACTACATTATACAGACAATATAAAATTTAATTCAATTGTAAGTGCAGCTATAATAAAACAATTGAAATCCGTATTGATAACAATTGAAAGTCGACCTTATAGTGTCTCACTAATGGGACTTAAGCCTCCTCTCTACGAGAGGGAATATCACATATCTTCGAATCTTTGGTTCTAAGACATGCCGGTTTTCTCACGATGTTTTCCTTCATTGTTTTAGAGCAGTAGTGTTGAAATAAATATACAAAGTAATGGGCCTTTTTTTATGGTGGCAAAAAATCATTCAATGACAACCCCCGCCTTTGGGCGGAGCGGGAGATAGAGTCAGATTTTTACTAACAAAAAGACCCACCCCGTTCCTTCTAGCCTTCATACCAGGGCTCGAGCGCCCTTTCGGATAATAATAGTAAAGTAATGGGTCTGGCTATGTTTGAACCGGCGACCTGCAACTCGTAAGTCGGGGCCGTTACCACGCGACTACCACTGCTCAGCCATACAGCCAACATACCTATGCACAGCCAATACTATTGGCACTGCAACGTGAAATGCACAAGGCTTCATTTCATGATGTAAGCAAGCACTATGAAGAGAAGTTTTGAAGTCTCGCCTACGTCATAACACCTTTCATAACACGCCTTGTGTAAAATATCACGTTCTTAGTCTCAGTAGTTTTGGCTGTGTGTTGATATAATAACAATAATAATTTATTTATATGTCATTCAGATATACATGATGTAAGGGTCTAAACAGACGGACTGCATTTCAACTGCAATCCAACTGCAAATTGAAGTTTAAGTGTCAACTGCATTCAAACTGCACTTAAACTACAATTTGCAGTTGGATTGCAGTCCGTCTGTTTAGACCCTAAGGGACAGTCCTCCACAAACTTTAAGGGCTTGCTCAGTAGAAGAAACTAAACAACCTTCCACAAGACTTTTTATCAGGAAACGAAAAAAATTTCAGCCTCACTAAACAAAATTAAAAACTTGATTGGACAGTTAGAATGGAGAGGCCGATTTTTTTTTTTTCGTTTCCTGAAAATTTTTTGTGGAATTTTGTTCAGTATCGTCTACTGAGCAAGCCCTTAAAGTTTGTGGAAGGCTGTCCCTTACACCTTGTATAGATAATCCCTACTATGCCGTGATAATATTATAATATTGAAATAATAACTCATCTCCGCCTCGTCTTCGTCGTTAAGTTTTCCGTCAAGTCTGTTTTGGTTTTAATAAATTTTCGAAGAGAGCGACAGCTGTGTCGTCTTTCACAAACTTTAATTCTTGGTTACTTAGAGGTATTACAAGTGGTGGCTGAATCTGGAATAGTGGGCTATCAACTGAGTTTAAACTTATCTAGCCCGATCTCTAATTATGAAAAATACAGTAACGGAAGGATAAATAATAATCTACACTAATATTATACTGAGGTAAAGTTTGTTTTTTTGTTTGTAGGTATATAATAGGTAATCTCTGAAAGTAATGGTCTCATTGCAAAAAATTTTTCATCAGCAGAAAGCTGCTTTATTCCTGAGTGACATAAGCTATATTTTAAGTAGCAAGGCTAGTGAAGCTGCGGAAAAAAACTGCGGGCAAAAGAATATAGAATAATTAAAAGTTAAAAAAATCACACAGAATCGCTGAAATATCGTAATCAAAATTCGTATTTTATAATGCTAACTGCATTTTCAGTTATGACTAAAAACTGTTCAATATTTTTAAAGGACACTTCTCTTATAGACAGTACTGATCTTTCTGCATATATCGCTTGCATTTCCGCATGATATCTTGTCACATAAGTTACTTCTGACTCGGCAAACTTTGTTCCATCATATAAATTATAAAAGAAAACATGGGGCGGGGTGGGGTAGGAGGTTAAAAAAAAGCCTAAAATCTTTACCAATATACACAAAATTAAAGTCATAAAAATCGCTCAAACTGTTTCGGAGGAATTCTGTAATAACATTGTGACACGAGATTTTTTACACCGATTATTACAGATTTAGTACAAATACTTAAAGAGCTTATTAGAAAAGCCCTTGTTATTATTTAAGTAAAGTCTCAATAAATAATATTCATAAACAGCTAAGTTATTAGCGTTTGTGTTTATCCCAAAAAGGTCTCTCAATTTATGGAAATATTGTGCAGGCTATTGATTATGAATGAATAAATGACGATTAAAATGAAAAAACACTGCCCGCAGTATTTTCTACTACCAATTGTTATGTATGATTTAATCTATCATGAATTTACCTTTTCGTGGTCAATTTTAGGATTTCGGTTTTTTCAACTTTTGAATACAAAAAATATGATCAGTAACGGGTACAGATACAGCCCCATTTTTTTTGTATACTAATTAATTAAAAAGTAGGGGTGTATATAGATTACATAATAAGATTATTATTACTTACCAACGTAAGTATATTAGTAGTCTCTTTGCTGTTACATACTAATAATAAAGAGATCATCAACCAGACTCATCGTGTTTATCGAGTTTCCAAAGAGACCTACTCTTTGGAACGTGCAATTTAGCTTCACTTTTCTTGGACTGACCGACATTTGACTATTCAAAAGTGCCTGTAAATGGTCTATTTGAAATAAATGCTTTGATTTGATTGATTATCATCGTATGCAACACGACACTCCGGATGAGGTGTTGTAATTGTTAGTCCGGTAACGAACTGCGAACTCCGTCTAGACTTGACTCGTCTTCATTTGTTTTAATCACATAACATGCTCCGATGACATGTTAAAACACACACACACACATGACATTGACGTGTCGTTGTAATATGTGAAACCCTGAATATGGTTTGTTCAGAATCAGGTAACTGAATTGATCAGATCTAAATCTGTCTGTCTGTTGTTTCAGAGACAAATATAAACTGTAAAAAGCGACGTCAGTAATTTAACCTAAAAAAATCTCTTAATCGTCTTGACCTGGTCTCAATTCTTTTGGGATTATGTCTTCTTATGTCCATAAATCTTTATATTTACCGTCTGTTAAAGGGTAATGCACCAAAAATTAAAGATTTTATTTATTATAAACGAAGCGAGAACAAACACTCTTAAGTTACAACTGCCAAAACGGATCTTAAGCGCTCGGCGTCAGAGTGGGGATCGCTTTGCGCATTCCATACATTGGCAAGCCAATCGTCGTCGTTGTTACATACATGCAGCAGCGCAGGGAGTGAATCATGAGTGAAGTCTATGACGCGATGGCGCGGCGAGCCAATCACTGACACTCCCCGCACCCGCGTCTCACTTCGCACCACAAAAGAGACCGAATATTTGACTTCTGCGCAACTTGAAGCCAGCGCCCAAGATCCGTGGCAGCAATTGTATCCAAAGTAAGAAAAAGCTAAGAATTGTGCCGCGTTTTTCGAGATAGTAGTGCCCATTGCTGTTGAAATGTTTTTAACTAGCTTTTGCCCGCGGCTTCACCCGCCCGCGTACATAAAATATAGTCTATGGCCGGGTTTCTGAACTGAATATTTGAGTTAAGAACGTCTCAAACTTTACTGTTGACAGGTTTTCAGGCTAAAGTAGAGTTTGAGAAATACTCAACTTCAAATGCTTGAATCAGATATCAGGACTATATCACTCAGAAATAAAAAAAAAACCGGCCAAGAGCGTGTCGGGCCACGCTTACTGTAGGGTTCCGTAGTTTCCCGTCCGTCACAATAAGTGTACCCACTTATGAGTTTAAAAAAATGCTTGCATATACGATTATACTACAAACAGTCCAGAAATTATTTTGTAGAACCCTTTTGTCTTTTTTGTACAAAAACTGTTCTTTCTATCAAGTTCAAAATAATTTTCCTAGAAAGTCCTTATAAAGTTCTACTTTTCAGAATTTTTTCATATTTTCTAAACTTATGGTTCAAAAGTTAGAGGGGGGGGGGGGACACATTGTTTTTTACTTTTGGAGCGATTATTTCCGAAATTATTGACATTATCAAAAAATGATTTTAGTAAACCCCTATTCATTTTTTAGTACCTATCCAACAATATATCACACGTCAGGGATGAAATTAAAAAAAAAATCACTTCCCACTTTACATACAGGGGGGCTACCCTAATAAAACATTTTTTCCCAATTTTTATTTTGCCACTTTGTCGGCGTGATTGATATACATATTGGTACCAAATTTCAGCTTTCTAGTGCTAACGGTCACAGAGATCAAGCGAGAACGGACAGACGGACAGACAGACATGGCGAAACTATAAGGGTTCCTAGTTGACTACGGAACCCTAAAAAATAGCCATAGATAGATAGATAGATAAATGATTTATTGGCTACAGCACAAAACATCACCAAAACACATAATGCACACAAATTATAAAAACATCATCACCATCATCGGACCAGTACTTTGAGAGATTACCTCCTACAAACAAAAATCAAAAAGAAAAACTTTACCTCTTTATAATATTAGTGTAGATACTCGTAACACAAAAGTGAGTAAAGTAACCTATTTGTGCTACTTACAAACTTAACACATCAGTACAAAATATAAACCAAACTACCGTCAGCTAAACTAAATATTATGCTTGGTCAAGTATCATATCCCTGTATAAATGTTTAAATTATGTGGCAAAGGTAAACATACCTACTGTCATATTTTCGCATATCTAAATAAAGAAAAGCCCATTACCGGTTTATTGATATTTGCATAGAATCACTCTCTCACACCGTGTACAAATATAAATTTACGACTAAAATATGCTTATGTCCGATAATTTGGGTCAAATTCAAATGATAGCGTAACCTCGATTTTATTGACTTGCAAATTTTATGCGACGATAAGATTTTTATGTTTATATTTTTTTAAAGGAGATTGCCATGCACGTGAGTGCTTATATTTTGATTAAAAACTTTATTTGACTAGGTTTATCTGATATTTTAAGCTTAAACGTCATATTTTTTATCAAACTTGCTTAGTTTTGAATCAAGATTGTGGGGTGTTTAACAATGCATGATTTTTCCCACAATAAAAAAAAGGGTGTTTAACAATATTTTTATTAGTCTTTTCAGTCAGTTAAGCGATAGTATCATTGATGTAGGTGAAAAATATATACTAACTAGCTTTTGTCCGCAGCTTCGTCTGTTTACATAAAATATATATAATCAGTCTATCAAATTAATACAGGGCCAGGTCTGCCTTATGGCTCTACCTTAGTAATCACATAATTATTTGAATGTCTCGTTGAAAATGTCGAAACAAAAAATACTTTTCAAAAATTATTATGTACAACCATAAAAATCCACAATACTATTACGCAACGGTGTGAGTGGCGGCCCTGTCACGCCGCGACCACGTGCGGTGGTGACTGTTGACTTATCTCAATTTATGTGTCATTGTTCCGCATGTAATGTTTGTGTTACCGAATGAGTAGCGGTAGCGGGCTCGCATCCTCCGGGTGAACAGCTGTTCACAACAATATTGGTACAGTGAGGTTAGCAGGCTGTAGATGTTTATAAAGCCTACCGCAACTTCGGGCGTTTTTTTTTTAGGTTAGATATAAAGAAAGAAAAATATTTTGGCGTACAAAAACATGTTGAAACTTAAGATAAACACAAAAAAAAAGACGTGTGGCACTCGGGGACTGCCGCGGTAAAGCTATTGCATAGCATTTTTATCAACTTATGCATTATAATTATTTATTTATTTTATTTATGCAGTATTTTTTTCCTTTGTTTTATTTTTCTTTGATATTAATTGAAGTTACACTTTCACACATTGAATTGAATTTTGATTGATTGTTCACTCATTTGTTTTCTTATCGGTCACCACGCTCAAAAAACAAATGACACGACGACACCCCCCACGGGTGTTAGGTTATTTTCGTTACGGAATTTCTGGATTCGGTCTCCACGCTCAAGGCCCGCGGTAGAAGCTATGCAATAGCTTAAAAAAAAATAACATTGTATGTCTCACGTTTGCGCCAAAAAAGGTCCAGTTCAGTGAAAATGCCAGATAACTACGAGGTAGTTGTCCGACGCTGATTTTCAACTGAACCTTATTAAGAGTGTACAAATAAAAAAGAGTTCATCAATATCATCCAAAGCCATCTCCTGCCCCATCGTGCCAGACTAGTTCCTTCTTTGTCTTTCATTCCAGGCCCCGATTTTCCTTTCAAAAACGAACGAACAACTTTAGATGACGTGTTAAAATGTCAAGCGTGCGACCGAGAAAAAGTGATGGAGCTAACCCATTCATCTATTTAGCAGTTCAATTTAGGTCGTATTGGATCGTGTTAAGAGTTCGTGGTCTTTGTAGCCCGGTTTTGCATAAAAAAACTCTGCGTTGCCAAGTATACAATTAGAACTGGGTATGACATGACTAATAAGTAGGTACTTTTTTGTCTACAAGACTTAAAAACTACACTCAAGACTAAGCTCAAGGTCAAATGCTTCACACGTGCCGTATACGTATTATTACCAACAATTTTTACAAGCTTTTATTTAGTACTAGCTTTTGCCCGCGACTTCGTTCGCATGGAATAGTGACTTCCGGAAATTTCAGTACTGAATTGATGCCGACTCTTGACCAATAGATGGCGCTGTATGTCGGGAATAAATTTGATTTTATTTTTTTTTGCAATAAAAACTATCCTATGTCCTTTCTCAAGTTCCAAACTATGTCTGTACCAAATTTCACACAAATCGGTTCAGTAGTTTAGGCGTGAAGCAAAGACAGACAGACAGAGTTACTTTCGCATTTACAATATTAGTTTGGATACCTGTCCCGATATAGTCCGTAATCATTCTTGCAAATTAAATTAGATCCAGTTCCCGGTTACCAAGTGAGCTGAAATTTTACATGCATGTGTAAATCAGATGGCAATGCAATATTTTTATGAAATGCCATACAAACTAAGATATTATTACGTGTTTGAGCTTTTTGAAATGATCTTGATGAGTATTATGTAGTGCATTATATTACTAATAGCAGTTTTCTATTGGTGAAAAAAATTTAGTAATCGGACCATTACTTTCAAAGATTGCCTCCTAGAAACAATAAAATAAACTTAACCTCTTTATAATATTAGTGTAGATGGTAGTCAGTTCTAAGTAGTAGTACTTGCCTCAATTTTTACAGCATCGTTTCACAACCAATTTTTACTCAAATACTACTTAAAACGATACAATGACCAACCAAACTCGCCAGATCACAAGGCAAGGAGTTACCCGTTATTTAACCATCTACATAAATATTTTATAGCTTCCTCTTCAAGCAAGATTTACAAAGGTTTCATCTAAAAACAACTTTAACAAATTACGAAGACTGAGAGAGGGTTCACGTTCCACAACCACCCTACAGCTATGGGAGCGATTCCGGGTATTTCTTGATTGAAAATCATCATATTCATGGGTAAGGATTCCCTTAGGCGTTGCAGAGGTTCGTCGTAACTGTTTTATTTTATTCCATGGTTGGATAAGGATGTAATGGGATGGTTGTATCGGAACCGAATTCGGAACTAGAGTTTTTGAATTTGATTTGTCAGCATCAAAACCGGAGTCGGAATGGAAATTGGAGGCAGTTACCCTACCACGAGCTCCAAACGCGACCCATTTAACAATTTAAACTGAACTGTTATTATTATTTTAACACGTCATGGTAAAGCCCCTGAAATGTCAAATGAAATACTATTAAAACTATACTGCGTTTCACATAAGACGTTCCTTGGCCGTAATATTGGCAATACGGAAAAACAGTATTGATATATTTTTAGCAATGAAAGTACTTAATATTAGGGAGATTAACTGATATTTCGTTACTATTAACAATTGCCTTAAAATTTTCTTTTTTTTTTCATTTGGAAATTTTAAAATCTATTTTTGAATAAAGTATAGGTCGCTGGGCTCCATTTCGATTGTCCCGCAATTCTTTTAAATACCGAAAACGCCACGATTAATATCCGAAAGGTATTGACAACTTCCTTTTAGACCAGCTTTTTTATATAAAATCCCATTCCCTCATAATTCTCCAAAAAGTGTTGCAACTACCGTTAAAATCGATTTCGTTTCGCATTTCGGGCAACAATTTTGCTTGAGTAGGCAACTCTTTTCTTTTTTCTATAGACAGGCAGGGGAGCCAACATTACGGCAAAGAGACTTCTTATCATAAGAAGTCTCTACATAAGAATCTTATGTGGAACGCACTATAATCAAAAACTTGGATTGAAGAAAGGAAAAATTGGATTGAGGAAATGAAGAGCGAATTCACAACATTCCAAATACGAAACAAAACAACTATTAAAATACTTAGTAATCGCCAGAAAGCACTTGAGGTTCCCCGCGCGTCTAGTATAAACTTATTTGTACCTCCTGTTCCGATTAAAATTTATCAGTACCGATATTCAAAATCAATCGAAATCGAACCTCTCAGTAACATCCCCGTTTGAAAAGACCATTTGCACGCTCCGATAGCTTCGTTAAATAAAAATGGACCTTAGATTGGATTGAAGTTACATTATGTAATTAAGTAGTTAGGGTAAAACCTGGATAAATGCCCCAGTGGTAAATAAGAGCGTCGGTTGTAATTGGATATTTCAGTAGATTTTTTTACTATTTGTCTAACATCGAAAAATTTGTTCTAAATTATGTAAGTTAGAAACCTTTGAAATGTAGTGGTTTAGGAAACTGATAATATAATAATTGACTGTCCGGTTGGTAGAGTGGTCAGTGGCCCTGACTGCTATACCACAGGTCGTGGGTTCAATTCCCACCCAGGACAAATGTTTGTGTGTTGAGCACGATCATTTGTTCTGTGTCTGGGTGTAATTTATCTATAATATGTATGTATTTAGAAATATATAAGTATGTATATCAGTTGTCTAGTACTCATAACACAAGCACTGCTTAGCTTAGGACTAGACGGCCTTGTGATAGTTGTGGAATATTATTATTATATCATTAATGGATGGCACACACTGAAATATAACGTAACTGCCAGTAGGTTGCCACGGACATTTCTGAAAGGGTTATTTTGGTCCTGGAACGCAAAGAGCAACTGAAGGACAAAGGTGGCTTCTATTTAACAAGCATACATAGTCCTCATTGCCCTTAGATTATTTTAAGGTAATCTGGTTTGGAAGGCACTGTTCCAGGAAATATCGTATACAAGATTTTCCCGTAGAAATTGTCAGATTCTTGTCATAGCACTCGCTTTTGCTGGTTAGTTAGTATATTTTCGGGAAAAACTTAAGCACTTGAGGACAAATAATTATAAGAATTTTCGTAATCATGTCACTACCGCCGTGTCGCGGCCGTTTTGCTCGGGCGTGGCCCATATTTTCTTATTACTATTCGTTTCTGTTATATTTTTTTGTTTTAAATATTTTATTTCTTTTTTATAATATAAAATGTATTATGTTAGTCTTTAGTGTGCGCCTCTTTTGGGCAAATAAAATGTTTTACTTTCTTTTCTTTCTTTACTAGCTCAGATTCTCTCGAGCAACGAAATTTTCTCTAATATGTAAAAATCTCGTGTCGTTATCACCAGTGTTTGTTATCGAACTCTGCCTATACGGCTTCACCAATTTTTATTTTAAAAAATCTGTTTTTTCGGTAAGTCTGAGAATAGGTAGACGTCGTAGCTCAGTAACGAATTTCAAGTGTAACAGCAGATTTACAAACGGCCTGACTGTGACAGTACCAACTTCATCATCGCACTCCACACCAGAACTCTTCAAAGTGAAATATCGTTGAAGTGACGTCATCCGCCATTCAGTATTGTCCGCTCCATTGGTACGTCCACCGCAGACATTGTTACAAAGTGTGCGTGGGAATCAGTACGAATGGAATTATTTTGTAGGTACCAGGAAAGAGAAACCATTATGGATTTATAGTAATTTACAATTACCGGCACGGATCTTGAGCGCTCGGCCTCAGATGGGGATCGCTTTGAGCATTCCATACATTGGCGAGCCAATCGTCGTCGTTGTTAGATACATGCAGCAAGCGCAGGGAACGAATCACGAGTGACAATGGCGCGGCGAGCCAATCACTGACACTCTCCGCCCCTGCGTGTCACTTTGCACCACTAAAAAGACCAAATATTTAACTTCTGGGCAACTTGAAGCCAGCGCTCAAGATCCGTGCCGGTATTTGTAACTAGTATTGTGACTTTACTGTCATATAGGTAGCTATATCGTATTATATAATACCCCGGGGTTCTACCACTACCAGTGGTACCTACCAACACCGTAAGATTGTGGAATATCGCGAGAATTTGAAAACCCATTGAAATTCACTCAAAAAAATCTTACCTTAAACCCCCAAAGTTGACTTGTTTATCTCAATTCAATCAGAACTTACATTCTGTAATCCACAGAATGTTTTTAACTAAGAATGTCTCAAAAAAAAATGATATTTGCCATGACCAGTATCAACCCAAGAAATGTTCACCTAAAAATCCTTAATAAAAAAAGTTTCAAGCAAATATGTTTCTTATTGTTACAGGTATATGAAAGTTACTCGACTGAACCGCCTCGCTTCGAAAAATCGCCGCTGTATCAACATAGGAAGGGAGTGGGCCACTGTCCGGTGCACGGGTATGTTTACAATGCTTTGTATTTTCCTTTTGAACAAACTAGCTAGCTACGATTTTCCCGTGCGGGAAATTTTGTTGTAACACGAGCGATAAAAAGAAGAAAACATTTCAGGACGTACTAAAATCTGGTCGATATATTACATTAGTTAAAATAATAATAATAAATTGTGTATTTCGGACAATAAAGGAACCAGTTTTAGTAATAGAACACATAAACACTAGGATTACTAATTATAATTATAATAGATCTCAAATGACATTAGTGAGTCATGTACTTACGACGCACTTCAGGCGGACAATGATTCCGCATGAGATGCCTCAGCACAGGAGCTCTCGGATCCTCGGCAACGACTTTCAGGATGCTGTTGTCACTCCCCCGAATCCTCCTCACAAGCGATGCCACCTTTTTCCTGATGATAATGCCGCCAATTGTATGTTCTAAATATAAGGCTCAAATGTATTATAATTATTATCTTGGTGTACAATAAAGAGTCGTATACAGTCTGATTACAGCAAAGCACGTAAAGCCGTTAGTCCTGTTTGACAATCGTAGATCTTTTACAGTCGTCAACGTTTGTCAGAAGACAGAAAGTCTGACCGAGAAGTTCTGATCGACTTGCCCAGTAACTGGGTTGTGGCAGTCGCTCCATGTACCTACGGGTACACGGGTATTCAGCAGTATCCGCTTAAACTGGAAGCCGACGCCAAGCTAGTTGAGAAAAGGCTGGAAAGATGTTGAGGACGACAATCTGATTACAGACCAAACAAAACTATGATACGACGTCGCAAGAACTTGCGAATTGATTCGCATCGCATATTCATCGATGCAATTCGTGCGACAAAGAATCGCTTCAATTGCTGCGATGCGATCTATCGATGCGGCGTATCGTATTTTTGAGTGGGAACCAGGATGCTTTGACTAGACACATAAACAGGAAACAGCATTTGCTACATTCGGTGTAATAAAGTTGTTTTTGCTAGCCAGTCCAATCGTTGATTGATGCCGTTCGCCTTTTAACAATAAAATTGAATCGTAGGATAAAAACGAGTTGAATAATTAAGCAAATTAATAATCACGGCTAATACTTATCCCATTGAAGTAGAACCAAAATAAAAATAAATTTGCAGCCTGTCTCACGAGTCTAAAAACGTGATAAAGTTGTAATAAAAAATGTTTTAAGGGGAAATTTATACGATTCGAGGAGTGAGAGCAAGTGTCACTCAGACTTTTACAGATTAAAGCCCATCTGTATTCTTTCAGTTGCCATGTGCAAAGGCCACGGTAGCTCTTTTGGACAGACGTGATCATCATCACCCTTTTTAACGTTCCCACTGCTGGGACTCAGGCCTCCTCTCTACGAGAGGGAACGGGCCGTACCTATATTCAATATTTTGTGGCACGTTTTTGGACAAACGTGCAACAAAATATTTACCACATCTGAACTTCTAAGCAAAAATTATAAATAGGAAAGATTAGTTTTTTTGTTTGTTACGATTTAATTCAAAACTATTCGACCGATTTTAAAAATATCTTCACTATTAGAAAGTTACATCTTCAAGGAGTTACATAAATATTTAAAAATGTATGTATGTTAAATTTAGGTATATGTTTTTATTATTTTTAATGTGAACTATTAATTATTCTCAATGAGTAAAAAATTCGTTAAATCTAATCTGAATCTTGCCTTTAAAAGTCATTATTTTGCGTACGCTGTGAAAACTCTTGATGATAGAACAAAGTAATGTACTACGGTTTTACAAAACAAATTATCATTTACAAAAAATGACACCTACAATAAGTATTTTTACCTGATTACAATGCATATCAGACATGCATAGTACGATTGTCATATATCGGTATCTACATAATACATATGCTCAGACGGCGGGCGTGAGAACCACTCTAATCAAACGTGTTTCCTATCGCTAAGTATAAAGGTAGATCTACACTGCGCACGCGTTTGCCACGTATGCGTGCACGTGTGCCGATCTGGGTGCGTCGGTCTCCACACGTTTTATATGGAAACTAGACTTGTAGAGCTACACTAGATCCACGCCACGCGCCATCGTTTTACGTACAAATCAAGCGTGGTCCATGGACGTCGGCCTAATAATGTTCTTCTCAGTCGTACACTCTTAATTCATTAAACCCCAAGCGTTCGCGCACCTATTGTCTTCCAACTGTGTCTGTAATTTCCACGATTGAAAGGTTAAAGAGTAGTCGTGGTTCATGTCCCGGTCGAGTCCCGCACCACCACACTCTAGCGATACGACGTCATGCAGCTCTGTGTTTGGCGGCTTGGGAGCCTCCATTTACGCTGCAGTGTGTCACCGTTTTGATGAGGTCCGTCCACCGTATTGGAGAGCGTCCACGAGATATGCCCTCGACTTTCCCTTGCACCACGAAACGTTCCATCGAGTCCTCGTTACGGGAGATATGCCCGAAGAACTGGAGGATTCGTATTTGCACAGACGACGATAATCTCTCGTTGAAATGTAGCTCTAGCTTAATACCTGTTTATCAACGGTTTTATTGTTCAACGTGCCATTTACTTATCACTAGACTGTACGTGCATTACTACCGAATTGTTTTCGATAAGGATGATTTTCGACTACTATCGCGGGATGTTTGTTTTGACAAAAATCGATAAAACTGATGTGTCATATAATATTGATACAGGATAAACAAGGATTAAGTACGAAAAAGGCTTTTTTACTTAACCTAATACCTATCAATGTAAGGCATTATTAAGCCCAGGTAGTGGTCGTTTTTAGAATAGAAAATCATTAAAATATTTCTCCGTGGTAACATTCTTCTTGAGTGTAAAACTTGAACTACATTAGACCCACGCACTCGTGTAACACGCCTGATTTGTACGTAGAAGTGTAGGTAGCTCTACAGGTCTAGTTTCCATATAAAATGTATGGAGACCGAAGCGCCCAGATCGGCGTGTGTGGCACACGTGTGCGCAGTGTAATTCTACCTTTAGGCCTAATTTCCACGGACGCGTAGCTTCATAGACGCTTAGCTTCATAGATGCATAACTTCATAGACGCGTATATACGTTTGACGACATTTCGTTGCCGCTTCTTCGACAGTGTTTGATAATGCTTGATAGTTTTGTATGTGTATACCAAGCGTATCTATAATGACGAATACGCGTCTATGAAGCTACGCGTCCGTGGACAGTCAGCCTAAGACTTGCAACAAATCATCGACACTCTATTGCGTAAGTCACCCTACATGACAACCACATGTTAGTGCGGTGCAGCGATGAGCTAAGCGAAAGGGACGCGATAATTTGGTTTCATATTTACGCAAGAACTCTTGCGGTACGGTGACATCACGCGCACGTAGAACGTGGCTGCCACGTCGCGTTGATTTGCACACATGGGACGCCACGTAAAACTCACTAACAGTGCGACAAGGACGCGGTAGACCAGGGGTGCTATTCTCTAAGAAAACAGCTTTGAGCTCAGCGCTGGGACGAGTGTACAGCGACGAGTCGTGAGCGCAGTACATTGAATTAACAATCCAATGTAAAGGGGCATTGGGTTGTTAATTCAATGTACTGCACTCACGAAGGAGATGGCGCGTCGAACTAGACAGATTCCACCAGAACTGCCAAGAGTAAACATAGGCCCAAAAAAGCTGGATGGAGTGGAGGAAGGAAAAAATTGCTCAGCAGTATACGTAAGATAGTGATGATGAGTTGGGCTTCCTAGGCTGAAAGTGTAAAAAAGATACTAAACCTGGTTCAACTACACATTTGATATTTATTAGTATATATATATATTTTTTGTATTGTATGTATGTATTTGTGTTACTGTATCTTGTTAGTATTATATCTGATGTTGTGCACTGACAACCAGTCCATCCAAAGGTTGTCTGTAAGAGATCGCCCTGTGCGATAAGACCGCCCATTGTGCACTTATTCTTTTAAATGTTTGTCCTGTATTTTTGTTTATTTGGTGTACAATAAAGATTATAATAAATAAATAAACCATCAACTCAAAAAGAAGTTTTATCAGCATCTTTATGTCTCTAACAGTTATTTTCTTTGCAGAGACGAACCCAAAGCGATATGGGCTGCGATCCGCGCTCTTCTGCAAGACGGCACCCTTCTGAAATGCTATGACCAGGCTTTTGATGAAATTGCAGCGGACACCACTAGAAGGTAACTAGATTTTTATTTCAGAACTATCCTGTGAACCTACAATGAAAAGGGAGGATCCTCTGGTCTGGGTACTTATTTGATAGTTGACTTAGGGCTGTTGTATAGGTACGTTAGTTTTAGTATATGAAAAATAAAACACGTGTTTAGTATTTTTATGAGTCTTTGAGGCCTTTGCCCAGCAGTGGGACAATATGGGCTAGATATAATAATAATATAATATAATAATGAGTCTATGTACATTTTATAACTGCATCATGAAAAAGCACAAAGTTATAGACTTGTTATGTTAGCTGGTTGTCGACACAAATACATAGTCACCGGACCATCCGGGCGACTGAGGAGTTGTTTTGCTCCCGCACTCAGCTGTGCACTGGCGCCTAATGCCCATTATGACCTACCATGACTTGTGTTGTACTTAGTGTCAATGGTGTCCAATTTTTTACCTTTTTTAAACACATATTTTTGGAAAAAAATATACTTGTACTGATTCTGAACAAACTATATTCAAGTTTCACATATATGTACTAAAAAATAATGTCCACTACGCTTTAATACTTTTTAGTCTGCAGTAACACGTGACATAGGGAAGTACTTTGACATAAATGAGCAAGGCAGTTGAGAGTTTGTCATGCTCAATCAAATGTCTCACAGACGGTGGCGCGTGAGTTGGATCATTCGATTCCCGTCAAAATGGTTCAGCTGAGTGATGCTAATATTTGCGTCACGTGTGTTAACAGGGGCTATCTTAGGCGCCAGTGGCCATTTTAATATCTATATTTAGTTTTTATTTATACTTTATTTAACTACATTTTTCTCACATAATAGTAGCGACAAGAAACATGTAACAGAGATATTTATAATACATAAAGTGATAGAAAATAGTGTCAATGGAGTTTCTTGCACATTCTTTTCCATAACGATTTACGCTTTAGAATGTGCAACTAGCAAAATTTTTCTGACTAACCGACTTTTTGACATTTCAAAAGGATGGTAAATGGTTTATTTGAAATAAAACGAATTGAATCTCTTAATATACAAAACACAACTGACCTTGGAAATAAATCTATCAATGATCAGATCACGACGGCTATACCACTGTAATTTGTATTCACACAAATCCATGTCCACAAAAACTGGAATGCGAAATGACTTGTCTAGACGGTAATCGAAACGATCTTTTTCTTGAACACTAGAACAAAAACATCGACAAATAGATACCTGAGTTTATAATATAATGCACTTCCTCGAATATTACAAATAAAAAATGTAGCACTTAGACTAACTTAATTCTTACCCAAATTACATAGGTATACCTAATTTCAGCTCAATCTGTTAAGGGTATCCGTTTCAAAATGTATGTTGTAATTTATTTTTAATGCTATTGTTTATTTTATGTTATAGGGTTGATTAGAGTAGGCTATAGGTATATATTTGTATATTTTAAGTGTTTTGATTTTAAGTTTTATATTATATTAAGTAATTTTAAGACCGCACTATCGCATTAGGTATTTACCTGTAATGATAGTTGTAAGGAAGATAAATAAATAAATAAATTATTTGCAAAATTCGCCCCAAATAGACAAACATACAAATATTAAAAGTTAATAAATAAAAATAAAAGAGGTATAAATAAGTGTCGTTCCTAGGTCATTGGTCGCCCGATAAAGTATTTTTTATTCTATTTTACTTAGTAAATGTTAGTCATTGCAGATGAATGAACTGTGCAAATAAATGCATGACCTAGACAAAAAAGGACATTATAAGGTGAAAAACAATAAACAGTCTCATCTATATAGCGTTACTGTAAAAGCTTAAATAACGGCAAATTCTAAGCATTTTTATTCCTACCTGATAGTAAGCAGTGATGCAATCGTTGATGGTGAGGCGCACTGCTTTAGCCTATACACTCTAGCCTTGAAGACACCTAAATTATAAACAGACGGGAAGACCTCAGCAGACTAATTGTTAATATTTACCGAAATTTGACCTTTGACACGTTTTTTTTTTACGACTTATGAAGTCTTCCCGGTTGATTGAATCGCTTACCAAAATAGGTAGGTATTAATCCGGTTCCTTTCAATGTGTAATTAAAAACCAACATTTCAGAAATGTAAAACTTAACTTTAGTAATGACCAAAGAGATTTAAAGACATACAAAATTCAATGACTTTGGCGAAGACATTGAATATTGTGACGTGTGTCTGAGGCAAATCCTAATATTTACCAAGTGAGTGGTAGTAACATATCCAAATTAATATTAGCACAGAACGGTTCAACCTGTTATCATTAATCTTCTAATTTACTGTCAGGTCTTGGAATTCACCTTCGATCGCTCTCCACAGTAACACATTATAAATATATACTCGTTTTTATTTTTTTTTAAACACGTGCTTCTTTGTAAACTAGACATTTATTTATCTTGAAATCATTGACTTTGAAAATCGTTCTGATTAGTTACGTAGTTGAACAGGTTTGGGACATAGTGACGTTCAATCAGTGATTCGATAGTTACACCTGTATCGCGGATGTATTCACTAACATGTCAACAACCAGACTCGAAACAACTATTGGCCATTGCCCAGAGATCTTTTCCGGTGGCTCAAGTCAATCCAAATTATTTTTTATGGTGGGAAAATCATCAATGACAACCCTCGCTCTTGAGTGGAGCGGGAGATAGTGTCAGACTCTTACTGACTAAAAACCCACCCCGTTCCTTCAAATCTTCATACTGGGGCTCGAGTTGTCTTTCGAAACTAACCCTGGCCCCGGTAGGCTTCGATCCAGCTGGGCCCTACTGTTGCTGACAACTCCTTGAGGCGCGCTAGAACAGTGTGTGCCATCGAATCTTCGTATTATTTAGCTCTCTTCCAACTCACTTTTACAGATCTCGAAAATCTGCAGGTAAATAGTAATAAAATATCATTGTGTATTTTATTTCTTAGATTCAAAATGATAACTCAATCATCCTGATCGTGACGAAATGTGGACTCAATTCATCAAAAGTTGCTAATTTTAAAACCAATCGATTACTTCCTAGATTAGATATTTGTGAATTCTTACCATCCGTAAACTTCTAATCTAAAATACACAAGAGAGTCAAAATTTATGTCTGATGTATTTTTGGTTAGTTCCGTGTCAAAGTACTTCAAGCCAGTGTAAACAGCCCAGGATTTTCTTCTAATTTTAGAAGCTAAGTCCTACTGCCTACGTACGCGTAGCTTCATCGACGCGTTTTCGTCATTATACGCTAGGTGTACGCCTGCTTACAGCTTATGTAGAAAACTAAGAAACTGTTAACGAAGTGGCAACGTCATGCCATCGTGTCGATGTAGGTGTAGATCAGGGATGTTAGGGAGCTCCATAACCGTAACCGAATCCGAAATAAAAGTTTCGGATAATATCGGATAGGGGCGGAGCCTAATTGCGACACGTTATGACAGGTTGTTTTGTTGATCGGCCGGGCAGCGGCCGACACACGCGTGCATTGTTTGTTTTGTTCTGTGGTTCCTACCAAATAAAACCATTTTATTAGCTATTTATATTTACTTCTGAAATGCCTTAACCTTTTGAATGTCTTATGTTACACAGTTCGATATAAGCTATTGTCTTTCTATTGTGTCTCTAATTACGGCATTCAAAGAGTTAAAAACCTAATATCCGTAGCCGAAATTGTCCGAAACTAACGGATAATCCGAAATAATTTCATATCCGTATCCATAACCGTATCCGGTATAATAATCATTTCTATAACCGTATCCAATCCGTATCCGAAATTTCATATCCATAACATCCCTACCGTTGATACACAAAGCATATAATGTCGAATACGCGTCTATGAAGCTACGCGTCCGTGGACATTAGGCCTCATGTATACGAGCTACTGTCCTGAGGTAGGTACACGAGCTGCAGTGATCAAGGTGTTGATGTAATTTACGTCTAAGTCATTGTAGTGACATCTATGGCGTCACATAAGAACTAATCCTGTATCCCGCAATTAAAGTTCTCCGCGTGATTTGAACATATAGAACAGCCCGAAATCATCTATCGGGCAGGTGCCCACCAGACATAACACCCATCTGGGGCCCAAGTCTGCTATTTTTATAAATTCGTCATTCCAACACAATCATATGTCATTTTGCTAAAAATTCGTTATCTGCTAATTCATAATGATCGATCATTGATCGGTCAGTGGTATCGTAATAGAGTTGTGGTAGAATGATAATATCGAGCATATTAAAACCAATAACTGCACAATAATGTTCTAATGGTAGAACACTGATCAAATAAATTGTCAAAGGCAGATTACCGCATACGTCAAATGTTCATTTGACCATATCAATGTGTACGAGATAACTATTCTATGCCACTTCTTTCAATGGAGTGTCAGTGGTTGATCATTGGAAAGTCATAATGACGGCATTATATTAGTAGATTACCAAACATGTCAAAATCGACAATTATGACATCAATGATAGACCATTCTGACACTATTGTAATAGCAGACTTGAGGCCCTGGTCGGTGGATCCTCTCTTTCCAACGGAGGTTTGCGGGACTTTACACTCTGTTCCGCATACCTCCAAACTGGTGACCCCGACGTGAGAGACTTATCCTGATGTATCAACAGGAGTAACTTCATGGTCTATATTTTTTCCCAGACTGACAGACTTACGGCATGCAGAGAACGCGCTGAACGACGAGCTGGAGACGGAGATCTACCGGTGGGCGATCGAGACCATCGGCATGATGATCTTCGGCATACGTCTGGGCTGCCTCGATGGCCCTGTTCATATACCTACTGCTGAAAACCAGTAAGTTTGCATGAGTATTTTTAGCTTCTAAGAACAAATTTTCGACTCTTTTTTACTGTTGATAAGCTCGTGCTTGACCTCTATCTCATCTGATAGCAAGTGACGATGTGGTCGAAGATCGAGCACGCTTGCCTAGGACCTATTCACTCTTGCCGTGAAGATCCCCTGGGGTAGTTAACAGGATCTTTATTTTTTTGGCCATTGAAGACAAGACCACTCATAACTATGAAGAAGAAATGATTTTATGCATCCGTCATACATAGTCAAAACGTCCATAAAAACTCATCAATCAAGGCCCCATTACGGAATCAGCTGGAATAGAGTTTTGGAAAATCTGACCTAATCATTTATGTCATAACAATCACAGCGTATGTATAGCGTCATACATAGTCAAAACGTCCATAAAAACTCATCAATCAAGGCCCCAGATTTACGGAATCAGCTGGAATAGAGTTATAGTTTTGGAAAATCTGACCTAATCATTTATGTCATAACAATCACAGCGTATACAACAAAAGGTCTACGGGGTTACCATGACGTTCAAAGTAAGATTGTTTTATTCTTATTCCACTGTGGGTAAGAGACAAAGCTATACAGGTTGTCTAGCGCCATCTCTTACCCACACTGAAACAAGATTTATACAATCTTACTTTAAACGTCATGGTCTAGGTCCTGTTTCTAAACAACACCACCAGAACCACCAGTAGAAATATTAATACAATCCCAAATGTTTGTTCCTGATCTTCTTTACGACTTTACCTTTCCTCCTCAGAAAACCTGAAAAAACCTCTCTAGACGATGAGATCGACGACCTCTGCTCCCTTGCCAAGCGTTCCCTGGAGGACCTGACTCCAGCCGAGCGACTGGTGCGAGTGAGCCGAGAAATCGCAGATGGAAGCTACCTGGTGCGAAGCGAGGGTACCATCACCCCTGGGAGTCCGACCTTTAACAATGCGCTCAAGGCCTTTGACAGACATTTTAGGTGAGTTGACTTTTGAGGTTTTGAAGGTCCATGATCTCTGCTCTTTGTCCAAGTGTTCTCTAGAAAGGCTAATTCCGACAAAACGTATATGCCACATCGCTGATGGTGACAACAATGTAGGGGGTATTTTAAAGTACAGTTAGTCGTGGTAGTCCGATCAGTAACCCGATTCACGTAATCAAAACCGTAACGATATCGTAGCGATTTAGTCGTAAAGACAGTTTCCGTATTCACATCCATCAATCGAGTTAGAACGACACCGATTTTGAAGTCGTTTGGTCGAAGAGTCGATTAAAAAAAAATGTATTTTATTATCCTGGTTATTTTATTATACTTATTAATGTAACTGAAAATAAGTAGTCGGTAGATCGTTTAGTTTCGAGCGAGTTGAGTTGTCACTCTATCCAATCCCGATTAAGGAACACGTGAATACCGCTTGTGGATAGGACTTCGATCGAACGACTATAAAACTTCAACGATATTTAAGGCTTATTTGATTTTACGTGAATCAGGCTACTGGACTTGGCTGCTTCGATTACTGGAGCCATGGATTCGCTTCTGAAAGGAAAACCTGGCCCTGGAATGCAAGACCACGAAAAAATATACGAGTAGGTTTTAGTCAGTGAAAGTCTGACACAAAAGGATTTTTTTTATGGTGGGTAAAATCATTCAATAACAACCCCTGCTCTTGGGCGGAGCGGGAGATAGTGTCAGACTCTTACTGACTAAAAGCCCACCCTGTTCCTTCTAGCCTTCACACCGGGGTTCGAGTTCCCTTTCGGATGACAGAAAAGATGGAAGATGTCATTGGATGATTTTCCACCTAGAAAAATAAAACAGTGCACTCGTCCTCCTCAACATCCTCCATCCTTAGATGATTTTGTTTATGAAGCTCTCTTGTTTTTATTCCCTTGTGTAGATATATGGATATTTTTTTTTTTTATTTTTAGTTGGGAAAATCATCCAATGGCATCCCCTGCTCTTGGGCGAAGCGGGAAATAGTATTAGACTTTTACTGGCTAAAAACCCCCTTCTGTTTCTTCGTTGCGTTTCGTAATGGGGCCAAATCTTCCTTTCATAAACAAATCCTTGGCCCCAGTAGGCTTCGACCCTGCTAGGCCCCTATAGTTTGCTGATAACTCCTTTAGGCGCGCGTGGAACAATACGCGCCGTCGACGTCTTGGGCTCGGTCCGGCCGGTTACCGGACGGTCGGACAGCGAGCTACCGGAGCTACGGAGTGAGGATGGAGTTAAAATAGTTTTATTTCTTAAAAATGAGACCAAAAAAAGAATGCATTCATTTCGTAACTTTATTTACATTTATAGCAACTTTATTGACACTTGGCGTTAATTTATACATTATTGAGTATTGAATATTATTATTTTGTCAGTATCAGCCATCGACATCGTGCACACATTCACTGCAAACCTCATGGTCAGCAGATTAGCATACTCGTGACACTTGCATGTGCACACAATGTCGACCTACCGAATTTTTAGTTTCGACTACAGTTTTGACTAGTGCTGACTGCGATCTCACCTGATTGTAAGCAGTGATGCAATCGCTGATGGTGAGGTGCACTAGTTTATATAATAATAATTTATTTAAAAGACAACTTTAAAACTTTTAAACTTTTTATTTTAATTTATTTAATGCAAATTGTATGTTAGTTCGGAATTCACAAATTATATATAGTTTCTATTTTTTTTTATTGATATAAACTAGTGCTTGACTGCGACCCCACCTGATGGTAAGCAGTGATGCAATCGTTGATGGTGAGGTGCACTAGTTTATATAATAATAATTTATTTAAAAGACAACTTTTGGTGAACATTGTATGTTATTTCTATGTTAGTTCGGAATTCACAAATTATGTATAGTTCCTATTTTTTTTTTTTTGATATAAACTAGTGCTTGACTGCGATCCCACCTGATTGTAAGCAGTGATGCAATCTCTGATGGTGAGGCGCACTAGTTTATTAAGAGCCTATTCACTCTTGCCTTGAAGACATAAGTATAATGGACGGGAAGACCGCAGCAGCCAAATTGTTCCAGTCTCTCGATGTACGTGGTATAAACGACGAGGCGAAACGCTTGGTCCGGACCGTGGAGGTTTCAACAACGTAAGCGCGGATACTCGCCGTTCGTCGGCTTGTCCGATGGTAGAAACGAGATGGTGGAATCATGTAATTCCTGCGTACACTCTCCAAAAGGCATCCTGTAAAACACCGAAAGGCTGGCTACCCTTCGCCTGTGCTCTTTGTAGATGTATAAATTGATTAGTCATTGGTCAGTTTTTAAGTGATAGCGTTAGTAAATTAAAACAACCTTGAATAGATAATATCGTACTTGATTGTTGAGTGCATTCTCCCGTATCTATTATGAGGCTCGCTAGTGTTGTCCCACTAGTGGGCAAAGGTCTGTATCCCTCTTTTCGACACATGATAAACTACCCGCTGTCAGCAGCTTGGCCCGCCTAAAAGTAGAGTAGGAAACTGTGTCAAAAGAACTCCTAGTCAAAGTATCCTAATCCAGGACATAGTCTATCTATGTGCCAAATTTCATCCAAATCTGTTCAGGCGTTAGAGCGTGAAGAAGTAACTGACATACACACACAAAATTTTTAGTCTGAAATAAAAGAGATTGAATTGAATTAACATTTGAGAACTTCTGGTCTCTTCCGCGACTTTATATTGCCTGAAATATAAAAAAAAAACCTAATTATAATTTAAATGCAAATGAAAATACACCGTTATGATAAGCCTAACAAAACCAGATGTTTTTGAAAGCGGCTCTGTAATGAAATTAGCATATAGTACTTACCGTATTTTTCCTTGAAGTACCCTTACAAGGTCATAAGAAGATATTTAGGATAATTGAGACCTAAATGGGACTATTATACAAAACGGACAAAGAGAGAAGAACCTATAAACTCTTGGTGAAGATATTAAAAAAATATATTAAAGTAAAATGAGCTTTCCTGTACACGCGTTCAGCACTTTGGTGATTCTTCTCAGGTAGGATATATCGACCTGACAAAAAAAATTACGTGTACAATCAAGGACTCAAACTGTAACCGTAATAATGTGTTTTATCACTGTTTTTTAAATCAGTTTTAACAGAAAAACACTTTTAAATGCAACAGATACAATAATGTTACCGAATCAAACTGTAACGCTTTATATGTCTTAATAAGTGCTACCGAATCAAACTATAACCTGTAAAATTTGGCAATGCTGCGTTTACCTGTTACACTTATTAACACTGTTGGCATTTTTATATCTGTTACAGATATGTTACGGTTACAGTTTTCTAAGTGTTTTGGGTTAACACATTCATAACACATTTATAAGTGTTACATATTTGATTCTGTTACCAACTCAACATGTCTCACTCATAATTCTGTAACCTTTATGAAGGTGTTTTTAAGTCCCTGTGTTCAATTACCGTCTCCGGCTTTGCGCATTCCATACATTGGCGAGCCAATCGTCGTCGTTGTTAGATACATGCAGCAAGGCAGGGAACGAATCATGAGTGACGTCTATGACGCGATGGTGCGGCGAGCGAATCACTGGCACTCCCCGCCCCCGCGTCTCACTTCGCACCATTAAAGAGACCGAATATTTGACTTCTGCGCAACTTGAAGCCAGCGCTCAAGATCCGTGCCGGCAATTGTACAATGTTTTTTTTTAAATCTATTTCTTTGCTTTATAATAAAACTGGGCTAGTTTTTGACAAAGTTTTAAGAGAAACAAATATGTATGATCTGCCAAAATTAAATAATAAATGTGATTTAAAGTCGGATTAAATCGAATACTAGCGTACGAAACAAATAAAATAAAAACAAAAGAACATTAAATACTTATATAATTCTGTTTTTTTAGTATTTGTTTTTACAGTAGTAATAGAAATACATCATCTGAGAAAATTTCAATTGTCTAACTATCACGGTTCATGAGATATAGCCTCATGACAGACAGACAGATGGATGGACAGCGGAGTCAGTAATAGGGTCACATTTTATCCTTGAGGTACGGAACCCTAAAAATTACACAACCGTCAGCTAAAAGACGTTAGTTCTTAACCGAATATTTGGCCACTTTTGCACTCCAGTCCGAAGCTAGTTTTATTTGACAGAAACTAGTTAAAACCGGCGCATAAACACGTTTCAATAAACAAAATACAACATAGAACTTGTTTAAGTTTTTTAAGATGTCAGGAAATTAGTTTATGTAAACCAGTTTGAAAATCGTAAAATATAGTGTTTACTACCAACATCATTTATTACTTGGACAATAAAATAAATTAAGTTTTCTGAAATCGTAAACATAATGCCAAGGACAATTATTTATAAAGCAGATAAGTGAACTATAATGATGAGTTCAAATAATTTGAAGTCTGTACAGTTTGCCTACCATCAAAGACACTTCTGCCTGACCACCGCTAAGTTTATTTTTGCTTGCACTCGAAACGAAATCTTCAAAGGGTTTAGTTTGGCGCCGCGCCGAAGGTTTCAAGCGATTTTTTTTTAGTAATAGGGTAGAAATTAGCGCTATGGTACAGACTATTTCAATGCACCGGAAATATTTGTGAACAAGCCAATATACAATTTGTAAAGTGATAATTTTATTTATTTACTAGTTTATCGCACTCTAAACGTGTTTTCCCGTAGGAATAAGATGTTTTGCCGGGATAAAAAGTAGCCTATGTTCTTTTCCATGTCAAAGGCGATATGCATGCCAAATTTCATCAAAATCCGTTCAGCCGTTTTTGCGTGATTAAGTAACGAACATCCAAACATCCACACTTTCACATTTATATTATTAGGATTAATCGGCCTATCATCAGCTTTGTTATTATGACAAAACTAATGAGAAAAAAAAAGTTTATTTGGTGAAGTTGTCTGTAATCGTGAGTACAATCACGTGTGTAATTATCGGTCACTAATTACCAGGCACCCTGTATACACCGGTCATAACCATACTCTCATCTCCTTTCCAGTCTCACAGAACACTTCTTGCTGAAAGCACTGGACTCCCTGAACTCTGGCGAACTCAGGCCCGAGCAAGCTTTACTGGACAAACTACGTCCACTTCAGAGGCGGATCTTACCGCTTGCTACCGACATTCTACTGGCTGGAGTACACCCTGTAAGTAGTCTTTAACCTTTTGAATGTCTTAAGTTACACAGTTCGACGCAATTATCTTTTTATTGTGTCTCTAATTATGGCATTCGTTAAGTTAAAATCTAATAAGTTGTTTTTTTGGTTTTTTCATCGTTGGGTAAAAATCATCCAAATGACATCCCCGCCCTCGGGCGGAGCGGGAGATAGTGTCAGGCTTTTACTGACTAAAAAACCCACCCCGTTCCTTCGTTGCCTTTCATACCAGGGTTGAGCCTTCCTTTCAAAAACAGACCCTTAGCCCATAGTTGTGGATTTTTTACAGTATGTAGCGACATCTATAACGCCATATAGGAACTAATCTTTAAAATCTGCACGATTTGAACATATACAACAGTCTAAAACTAACTATCAGGCAGTTGCCTGGACCAGTCATAAGGTCCGTATGGTTGGAGGATCCTCCCTATTTAACCACAGAAGTCATCAGATTTGAATATGTGAACTTAGCGGTGGTCAAGCGGAAGTGCCTTTCATGGTACCTAATGCCTCTTCTAAGAAATGGTAGATAAATAATTGAGTTATATAAAAAACCCACCCAGTCAACATTTACACGTGTACTCCACACGTGAACATATTTACTTATGCTTGTATATTACTTATGGGTTTTTTCATGTCCATATTTGGTTAATTATATCAGGAAACTTGTGTGCAAAAAAGATGCATTTAATATCTAAGGCTCGCATATTCATCACGACTTACAAAAAGAGTTGATTCAATCACGTGTATTGTAGGAAAATAAATCTTATTGATTCAGTTACAATGTCCAAGCTACATCAATATTAACCCCTCGAGCGCCAGGGGTTCATTGACCCGGAAAATTGCACTGTTTACGTAAATCATCAAAAAACAAAAAAATAACTGATTTTTCTAGGAAAAACAAATAATATAATTTATATAGAAGAATATTCAAAGAAACCAAAATTTTCGACCACTTTTCTTTCGACTAACTTTCGTACAAACTTGGGGAAAACACGAAAATTAAGCATTTTTCAAGGACATCCAAGTTGTACAGACGTATGTACAATTGGTGTTCGAGGGGTTAAGTTAAAAACCTATAATAAATAACCTACCTATAATAACCTAACCTAACCGATAAATTCCGAGATTGTATTTTTTTTAAATAACTATCAGGTTCTTTCTAGAAAACTCATAGGTGTCCTATCCTCTAGCCTTGTTAAACGGAATCCTGGAACGTAAAGTGCAACTGAAGGTAACCATGGAGTTTCTTCCCGGTTCATCTCCAACGACCAATTGGAACCGTGCACTAACTTTTGACCTATGTCTATGTGAAATGAAATTATATCGAGTTTAAGAAGAAAAACAGAGCTAAGTTTTAATCAATAAAAATCTGACACACTCCCGCTCCGCTCAGAGCGGGAAAAGATATTTGTTGACTTCCCATCTCATAACAAATAATAATCTCTATATATGGTGACTGGCAATTAGTGTACGATACTTAAACACGTGATTATGCTTATGATAACAAACTATTTTTATTATGGGAGCAAAGCCAAAATCGCGAAAAAAACATCAGATGTTCAGTACATTAGGCAAACATAAATAATAATAATAAGAATAATAATTTATTCATACATAATCCTAATACAGAAGGAGCGAAATATACAATTGCTATGTACTGAACAAGTGTTTTTTTTCGCGATTTCAGGTTGGTTCCCATAGTAAAAGTTGTTGGTTATCATGAGAACAATCACGTGTTTAAGTATCCTACACTAATTACCAGTCACCCTATATAAAAAGGCGAAATACCACTCGCTGATTAATCACGAAATCTTAGAAACTACAACACCTACAAACTTTTTCAAAATTGGGCAGTTAAGTTTCTTAAAGTGTTGATATCCGATAAGAACTAATAAGGGGTTCTTTTTTTTTTTTTTTTTTTTTTTCGATGGGAAAATCATCTTATGACAACCCCCGCTCTTGGACGGAGCGGGAGATAGTGTCAGACTCTTACTGACTAAAAAACCCATCCCGTTCCTTCAAGCCTTCATACCGGGGCTCGAGCGCCCTTTCGGATAACCCTGGCCCCAGTAGGCTTCGACCCGGCTGGATCCCTGCTGTTGCTGACAACTCCTTGAGGCGCGCGGGAACAGCGCGCGCCGTCGATGACTTGGGCTTAGTCCGGACGGTTACCGGACGGCCGGACAGCGAGCTACCCATTGCACACTGTCCGCAAGCCCGCGCCTACGGTGGCTGGAAATCGGGATCGGAATCCCGGCGGCGGCGAGAGCGCCGTTGCCTGATGCGGTCGGCCTCCTCCTTAGCGAGCATTACTGCTTCGCAGAAGTCGGCGACCGCCTGCCACTCCTCCTCGCTCCGGACCATGGCCTCGACCAAGGCCCGGCGCGAGAGGTCTCCGCCGCCGATCACCCCCACGAGGGCACGGCGATGCTCCACCCAAGCAGGGCACACCGCGATTGTGTGCTCCACCGTATCCTCCGGGTGTTCCGCACAGTGGCGACACCCGGGCGTCACTTCCGCTTTAATTCGGACTAATAAGGGGTTCCAAAGTTTGTATGGAAAATCCAACTTTCACGCGGGCGTAGCACCCCCAAGCGTCGCCACAACGACCGGTCCTATGCGTCACGCCACCAGACGTTATAACAGTCCAAAATCTGCTTCCACAGCTCGCCCAAACAGCAATCAACATGTTCTACCAGCTCTCCTTACACGCGGCTCGCCAACAACGCGCTCACGACGAGGTCCACTGGTCCATAGCTTCGAGGGAGGCTGGAGCTGACTGCTCAGACCTGCCCTACGTGGCTGCCTGTGCGAGGGAGGCTATGAGGCTGCACCCAGCTACTGGAGGAGTGGTCAGGCGGAACAGGGAAGATATTGTCGTCGGTGGCTATGAGATACCTGCTGGGGTGAGTAATTACAATTTGTTTGCGGTATGGCACTATAAAATAATACTGAAATGGGATTGGACAGGTCACGTTTGCCTCATGCCCGACAAACTGTGAGCCAAAGTAGCATAAAGTTGGTGCCCTGAAACAGTGCGACGGGGTCGCGTCAGACCACGAAGGAGATGGCGCGATGAACTAGACAGATTCCACATGAACTGGCCAGGGCGCACATAAGATGGAAGGTGTAGAGGGAGGACTTTGCCTTCGAGTGGGACAGAACAGGGTAACAAAAAAAATTACAACCACCTTGTTTTTGATCCTCGCACCAGTGCTTTTGAGTTTTTCGATCATTAATCTAGCTGTTTGTAATGAATAAACTCAAAAATGGAGCCTGTGTTTCCTCTTAACTATAACTTATGGGTCTTTAAATCAAGAGTAAATTTCTCGACGATAGAACACGCTTGCTTCTAGGCAAGCGTGTTCCATCGTCGGCCACATCATCGCTTACCGTCAGGTGAGATAGTGGTTAAACGCGAGCCTATCACGCATAGCTATGGACTGAATATAAATATTATTTCACCAATAGAATGCTACTTTATTTTTTTTTATTACGTGAGCAAAGCCGCTACCAGAAGTTAGTTTATTGGTGGACTGGTTAGATAAAAAAAAAATTGCATGTAGGAAACATGCAAGTGCCTTACATGAACTTCTCTATAAATTCCCTATTTAAAATCTTCATCAAACTAACCCTCTCATATCGTCACCAGGTCGACATAGTCCTGGCACACGGTGTTACCAGCAAGTCGGAGAAGCAGTGGGGTCGCGCAGAAGCCTTCGTCCCTGAGCGGTGGTGCAGCGAAGGTTGGGAGCCCCTGAAGGCTTCGAGAGCACATCCTCTAGCTTCGCTGCCTTTTGGAGAAGCTTGCCCAGGTATTTTATTGGCTCTACTAAATAAACAAAGTAAAACATCAGTGGTAGCCCAGTAGTAATGGCTTTGACTTATGGTCGTGGGTTGCCAGCCAGGCGCATTACTTTGTGTAATTTATTCATCTGCTCTCAAGACGGTGAAGGAAAACATCGTGAGGAAACTGGCATGTCCTAGAACTAGAAATTCAAAGACATGTGACATTCGACAACCCGCACTGAGCCCGCGTGGTGGATTACGGCCCATTCTCACTCAGAGGAGGCCGGAGTCCCAGCAGTGGGAACATCATAAGGCTGATTATTCTTATGCTTATACTAAATATCAGGAAAGGTGAAATTAAAAAAAAATTGTAAAAATAGCACTCTTTACCCGGCCCAAGGATCTATAGACCCCAAACCCAGGACTTTAAATTTTCTTTTTTTTTATTGTGAAAATAAACCATTCTCATTTCCTTTTCCCAGGAGCTGGAGCAGTCGGCAAAATGCTGTCCTCCTTGACAACTAGGGTCCTCGACAAGTACAGGCTGGAGTGGCACGGACCCTCGCCCACTATGGCGACCACGGGAGTCAACAGGCTCCACCCCCCTTACTACTTTGTACTGCAAAACGCTGCTTGAATTACCATGTGATATTATTGTGTTAACTTAGATTTAAGTTATTGAGGTGGAAAAGTTATGCTGAATAAATATTTATTACTAGCTTCTGCTAGTACTTGGAAAATCATTTCTTATTTTTTGTTTAAACCAGATCTTAGAAATTGATTACCTCATGGTAAGGCCAACTGAAACTGGGCAGATCGTTTAAACGTTAACATTTGATGATATGTCAATCCTCGTTTGGTTAACATATAACATATAGGATTTCAATAGTAGTGAAAGTAGGCCAAACGAAAACTGAAATAAAAAAAATAAAAAAATCAAATGATTTTATTTCACACACGCCTGCATATGGGTACTTATAAAACGTCAGAAGCTAGTGCGCGGCTCGACTTTGATCGTCTATAGAGAAAAACTGGCAAGAAACTCCATGGTTACTCTATTAAAGAAGTAGTTCGTGTTACAATATTTCTATAATACATTCATCATCATCTTCCTGCCCTTATCCCGTTTTATTTGGGGTCGGCGCAACACGTTCTTTTTTCCATTTTTTTTTCTATAATACAGTATAGTCTGTCTAATAAGTCAACCGACTTGGGAATTTTGTATAATATTTAATCATTTAAAAAATACAAATATTCGGTACTTTTTTATAGTTCTTCTGTTAGTAAACAATGATCTCTATCTCTTAATCAATCTTGATTATTGAACCCGTGTTGACTATATCAGATTTCATTAAATCCTAATAATTACCCGAGTCGTTTAACTTATTAGACAGACTCTATTAATAGATATTATGTAAAAATAGTATATTAGTATATATTATCAAACTTTAAACGTTTAAAACGGTCTGGCCAATTTTACTTAGCTGTTTCATGTAGTGATTAATTTTTAAGATCTGGCCACGACACGTCATAAAAGACATCTCCGTGCAAAATTTCAGTATTCTAGGTCCGAGGGTTTGGGCTGAGCCCTGATCAATCAATTTCCGAATTTCTTGAGATTTTCTGCATAAACTTCGATTTCTTGGTCGGAACGCACAACGCAGCATCGTGCGTTATATTCGAAGAAGCTATAGACAGAAGTTTTCTAAAAAATTCAAAGCTAAAAGATCCGTATAGCATTTATTTATTTCAGGCAATTTCATAATCAATTGATGACGATAACTTATAAGTTGTTCGTCATTTATAATTATCCCTCATTTTTCATTATACAAAATGACTTTGTGAGTTCTCGAATATTAAAGTCCATGAACCTTTTCTCATTAACCTACATTCATTAATCCACTGTTTCTCTAAAACTGTTGTTCGGAGTCAATCAATCATGTTACGCCTCAATAGACGCCGACCCTTATTCAGTTCAGCATTATCCGGATTAAGACAGATTTGAAATAAGAAACAAAAGATTTAAAAAAAAATTCTAGGTTACAAAAATCTTTGCTCCAAAAAGATTAAGTTTATCTTTTGTGCTTGTTTTGTGCTATAAGTTAATTATATTTAAAATTATGTTATTGTTTAATTATTAAAATTTAATTTTAATGAATGTATTTTAATTATTATGTTACTTTGTTAGGTTTACAACAAGGCATCCTGTATACATTAAGTAATTTTAGTATGCAGTCAATGTCATATAAAGTTACAATAATGTGCCTTTATTAAGTACATTGGCCAATAAATAACATAAACATAATACCTTAATGTGTTTAATTCATTTCCTTTACAACTTATTTCAAAATTAATTAAAATTTCGCATAGTATTTGTGGTCTATTGCAATGGGCCTCATCAGAAGGCTTAAAGTCACCCAAAGGGCAATTGAAAGAGCTATGTTCGGAGTTTCCTTGTGTGAGCGTATCAGGAATGAAGCTATCCGCTGGAGCACCAAGGTAGGCGTAACCCGAAGACTCGCTAAAGTTAAGTAGCAGCGTAGACTGGGAACATTGGGCACAGAACGGATGGACGATGGGGCTGAATGGTTCTGGAGTAGCGCCCATACACCGAAAGATACAGGGTTGGTGCGGCTTCACAAAAAGAGATCGTTCGTTGTGGCGACATTTGGTGAAGGCCTATATCCAACAGTAGTCGTCTTTCGGCTGAAATTATGATGATTATGGTAACGCATTGTATGACACACATGAACTCAAATAGCCCACCAAACCAACTAACAGTCGAATACGACTTTCATCAGTTTTTTTTTTAACTGGGTTTAACTCTTTGAATGCCATAATTAGAGACACAATGGAAAGACAATTGCTTATGTCGAACTGTGTAACATAAGAGATTCAAAAGGTTAAGTCAGTAAAAGTCTGACAGACCCATCCGCCCATTTCAGGGTGTAGGATATCCATGAAGATTTTCAAGTAAGGTTAATATTTTACCTATATCGCGGTAGAGGAGGAGATGACAAGACGAGCTTAGCCCTTATCTAACGGACTTTATCGCACTAGCAAAAGACAAAATTGTGTGGGAAGGCATGGAAGTGGAAAGCGTTTAGAAATGGGCAAAAAGAGCCACCGAATGGGTCCTATTAAACCCCAGTATCACGGCAGACCAAGGAGAAGTTGGCGCGGTGAGCTTGACTCCTACCAAACGGACTTTGTCGCACTTGCCAAAGATAGAATTGTGTGGGAACGGAAGCGGAAAATGTTCAGTAATGAGCAAAAAGAATCACCGAATGGTTCTTATTAAACCCTAGTATAACGGACCAAGAAGAAGATGTCGGGTCGAGCTTGACTCCTACCAAACGGACTTTGTCGCATGTGCCAAAGATAGAATTGTGTGGGAACGGAAGCGGAAAATGATCAGAAATGAGCAAAAAGAATCACCAAATGGTTCTTATTAAACCCTAGTATGACGAACCAAGAAGAAGATGTCGGGTCGAGCTTGACTCCTACCAAACGGACTTCGTCGCATTGTATGGATAAGGAAGAGGAAGGGTTTTGCCCAACCGTGGGACCTAATAAACTAGATAGAATTGAGTATTTTTCAAAGTCTACTTTAGTAGAATTTTACACGTTTGTAACTCTAAATACTTAATAAATTGGTTTGTTTTAGATTATCTAAGTTAAAAAGGGAGTCATTTGTTTGAAAACTTTTAGGTTTAATGGCTAACGGGAAAACGAAAACTAAATTATGTAATTCATGTGTAGTTTTGGAGCGTTTCAGGTGAGGTAAAGAGGTTCCGAATGGGAAAAAGTTTCGTATTATACTGGCCATTAACAATTTCATTAATGGGTTGACCAGATTGTTGCATCCAACGTCCCAACCAAGATGACCTTGCTAGTTGCAATCCGTGTAGACAGCAGTTGTAATCCATGATCTTCAACGCCCTTGGTTGGAAGCCGCGTTTTCACAACCACCGAACTTGTTGGCGCGTGGATGACATCCATATTGAAAGAAAAAACTTTTATTCGTACCTCACACATACAATACAATTTGATTAATAAAAAAAAAGATAACTTTAAAATCTATGCAAGGCCAAAAAGCCTAACTCAGCATATGCTGCGATATTTAAAAAGATAAATAAAGCAGCACTGGTATTCTGTTAGGGCCCGCGATGATGCCACGGTAACATTCACGGAGGTACAATAAATTAAAAGGTATCGAAACAAAATAATAAATAATTAAATACAAACATTGATAAAACAAACATTGAAAAAAGAATAAATATATAACATCGGCATATAGCCGCAACACAAACCAAACACACAAACTAAGGTCACCATGGTTGAAATCACTTGGAACGTTAGTTTGCAACCGTGTGGTAAACCCTTAAACCTCATTGTTTATACTGACTTACGAATCGTAATAGTACCAATACCACCAAGCATCGGATCAACGTATCCATAATAGACACCCATGAGATTGACCACTATAATGCCAAAGAAGAATCTTTGATTTCTTTAGCTACATTTCCAGTAAGAGAGGTAACCTGGAAAAGTTACTGTTGACAGTAAAAATAGATGGGAAAAGACCTGGGTCTTTGAGGATAGGAGTCCGATACGTTAGTTAGACCAAATCCGTGATAAACCATCGCTCGCACTCGCTCCGGACCATGGCCTGTACCAAGGCCTGGCGCGAGAGATCGCCGGCGCCGATCTCCCTCACGAAGACACGGCAATGCTTTACCCAAGCGGGGCACGCCTCCACTGTGTGCTCCACCGTGTCCTCCGGGCGTTCCGCACAGTGGCGTCACTCGAGTGTCAGTAGAGGATGCGTAGCGGAAACTTTTCACGTGTTCATTTCTTTCTCATTTTATGTAAATGTACAAACACCTAGATCTATCAGTCTCTTTCCACTAAAAAAGTAATACAGGCTATGAAAATAAAATGATTCTATTAGCACCTTTTTTCTTCGCATATCTCTAGTTGAATGCCAACGACAGAGCTGTCCATTAGCCCAATTCACGTAATGAAAACCGTAACGATATCGTAGCGAAGTCGTTTAGACCATTTCCGTGTTCACATCCATCAATTGAGTTTGAACGACACCGATTTTAAAGTCGTTTGAAATTCGACGATTTAAAAAAAAGTTTGTATTACATTATCCTGGTAGAATACTTATTAATTAAAAACTGGAAATAAGTCGATAGATCGTGTATACCGCTTTTGGGTAGGACTTCGATCGAACGACTATAAAACTGTAACGATATTTGGCTTGTTTGATTTTACGTGAATCAGGCTACAGGTACTGATCGAACAAAATTTGACTCAGATCGACACGAGAAAAAAAAAGAAGTGAAATGCATTATATGTAACAGCCTACGATCCTCCAAATTTATTTATTTAAACACAAAAGCACAAAAATACTGTACAAAGGCGGACTTAACCTTTTGAATGTCTTAAGCACCTTACCGACCTTAGGGTGGTGTAGAAACAAAACATGGCAGGTGCAACTTAATAAATAGACAAAACAGAAGAGAAACAAATATAAACAATAGTAAATACATACAATATACATATATCTACATTTAAACCGTCACTGGTACTTAAAACCTAAAGTTAACCCCAGTATGAAAACGTGCCTATCTTCACCCCAGCCTGATCGTGAGCGGCGACATTAATTCCTGAAGGCGTCTTGTCACTGCATGAATTATTACATCTACCAGAACTTAGTGAAAACTTTTAGGAGATATAATGTTCTAAGAGATAAGTCAATTATTATCTATCTATATCTATATATATACTTATAATAAAACTGTAGAGAGGTCAATTCTGTACATTGAATATATATTAAAAATTAATATTAGAGGATGATTGGTGATCGATACTGATGCCAAATATGCAATCAGGAAATTTTTTGTCTGTCTGTCTGTCTGTCCGTCTGTCTGTCTGTATGTGCACGCATGGGTCAAAAACTACTGAAGGGATTTTAACCAAACTTGGTACGATTATGGTCCATACTCCTGGGCAGGTTATGGGCTATATAACATAACGATAAGATACATAGGAACTGAGAAATGACTATAAATTTGAAGCAAGTCGGATGAAAATGCGCTTTCGAGCTCCTATCCTCGCATACGTTGATCATACACCAAAAGTATGTATTACAAAGATGATAGTCTCCAATAGATCTACAAAAAAGTCCTGGATAGTTTATATCTATCTTTTATAAATTAGCCACAATAACGTGTTTAATCGTTAGGCATTTCTTCAAAGTGTATTGATCTATATCTATACTTATAATAAAACTGTAGAGAGGTCAATTCTGTACATTGAATATATATTAAAAATTAATATTAGAGGATGATTGGTGATCGATACTGATGCCAAATATGCAATCAGGAAATTTTTTGTCTGTCTGTCTGTCTGTCCGTCTGTCTGTCTGTTTGTGCACGCATGGGTCAAAAACTACTGAAGGGATATTAACCAAACTTGGTACGATTATGGTCCATACTCCTGGGCAGGTTATGGGCTATATAACATAACGATAAGATACATAGGAACTGAGAAATGACTATAAATTTGAAGCAAGTCGGATGAAAATGCGCTTTCGAGCTCCTATCCTCGCATACGTTGATCATACACCAAAAGTATGTATTACAAAGATGATAGTCTCCAATAGATCTACAAAAAAGTCCTGGATAGTTTATATCTATCTTTTATAAATTAGCCATAATAACGTGTTTAATCGTTAGGCATTTCTTCAAAGTGTATTGATCTATATCTATACTTATAATAAAACTGTAGAGAGGTCAATTCTGTACATTGAATATATATTAAAAATTAATATTAGAGGATGATTGGTGATCGATACTGATGCCAAATATGCAATCAGGAAATTTTTTGTCTGTCTGTCTGTCTGTCCGTCTGTCTGTCTGTTTGTGCACGCATGGGTCAAAAACTACTGAAGGGATTTTAACCAAACTTGGTACGATTATGGTCCATACTCCTGGGCAGGTTATGGGCTATATAACATAACGATAAGATACATAGGAACTGAGAAATGACTATAAATTTGAAGCAAGTCGGATGAAAATGCGCTTTCGAGCTCCTATCCTCGCATACGTTGATCATACACCAAAAGTATGTATTACAAAGATGATAGTCTCCAATAGATCTACAAAAAAGTCCTGGATAGTTTATATCTATCTTTTATAAATTAGCCACAATAACGTGTTTAATCGTTAGGCATTTCTTCAAAGTGTATTGAATCTATACATATTATAAAATCGTACGAAAGTCAAAACTGTATATTGAATATTTTTTTAAAATAATACTTGGGGCGTGATCTACAATTGATATCGCAGCCAAAAATATAGTTTTTAAGAATTTTTGTCTGTTTGTCTGTATGTATGTCCGGGCTAAACTCAAAAAGTACTGCATGGATTTACTTCAAATTTTGCATGAATATTACTAAGAGGTCGGGTCAACATATAGTTGTCGTTGCCGAGCAAGATGACGCCACACATTAGCCCGCGGAATTCTGAACTCTCTGTCAGCAAGTGGACTTCCAGCGCATACCATCAAGTTGAAGGTCGGTGTCCCGATTATGCTTCTTCGGAACCTTTCTCCTCCGAAATTGTGTAACGGGACCCGCCTTAAAGTCATCTCTCTCCATAGACACACCATTGATACGGAAATTCTTACGGGTTGTGGCGTAGGCGAGGCAGTATTTATACCACGCATTCCCTTCATACCTCACAACTTCCCGTTCCAGTCCAAGCACGTACAGTTCCTCGAGAGTGATTACTTCGCGATGACCATCAATAAGTCACAGGGGCAGATACTGAGGGCAGCGGGTGTCGATCTCAGGACGAGTTGCTTCTCACACGGGCAACTGTACGTCGCTTGCTCCCGCGTCACCAGTCCTGACTCTCTTTACATTTTGGCTCCTGGCAGCATAACTACCAACGTAGTTTATAGGGAAGTGTTGTAAGGTATGATACCTTTGTACGTATTTTTACTCTTTTGTATCTTGGAATGTATTCCTGCATTATTTTCTCTATTTCCTTCAGTCACATCTTATGACTGAACTCAGCAGGATTCCCATATAACTCTCTTCACTTGCTTCGCTTGCAAAAAAACTTATATTTTAATGTTATTTTAAAAGTGGTTTACTTATAAATACTATAGCGGCACTGACATCTTAGGTATTTTTGGTACTGTAGAGCCTTCACGCAGACGACGTCGCGGGCAGCAGCTAGTTTAGAATAAATGAGACAGGAGGCTGCGTAGTTATACAAAAGAGTAACTAAGGGACAGTAGGGTTTAGTAAGTAAAAGTACTATTCCACCCAGAGCGGAATTGATGATTTCCCATTAACAAAAAAATATATTTAAAAAAAAAAAACAAAAAAAAACACGCTTATTATTCTTTACGTCATCAGTCTTTGATGGATGTGCAAAGTTTGAAGAAAATCTGATCGCCCAAAGTAGGTCAAAATCGAGCTTAAAGACGTTGGTTACAAACACACAGGTGAAGCTAATTTAAGCGTGTTAATATGGTCATGTGGGTCAAGTGTGCGCAGCGTCTAAGTGTGCGCATTCAAAATATCTCGAAAACTATATAGAGCTAAGGAACGGCCACCCCCCCTCTCCAGTAACCCGCGGGACGTCCTGCGAAGCGCTCGCACCACAGCGGCTGCTCGCGCGCCATTTTGATCTGACAGGTAAATGAAGATTTTTGCTAAAATATTTACGATATTTTGTCACATTTGACGCGTAATCTTTTTTAGTCATGTAAACTTTTTATAAATATGCTATTTGCTATCAAGTGCAACATAATATCTAGTTTGTTATTTGCCAGTGTTTAAGTTGTTATGATGACGTTATAATCAACGACATTCATACAATTCTGTTTCGATGGTTTGAGTTAAGTGTGCGCAGAAACCTGTCGTGTAAGTGTGCGCATACGCTCACTTACCCCGCTTGCATATCTTTGTACATGTGTTGCTATGTTTACTAAGAAAAAAGAGGAAGAAGAGAAATTAACCAAAAAGAAAATACGACTAGATTTAAAAGAAAGACTAAAAACTAAGAAAACTACTACATAATCATCTGAGACTGACAAAAAAAAAGACTGAAAAATAAGATTCTTAAGAAACCAAAAAATTACGAAAAAGAGTTTTACTGCCCCTTATGTGGCGAAAAGTATTCTGATCCACCTACTGAAGACTGGATTGAATGTAGCCTTTGTGGAGCCTGGTGGCACGAACAGTGCACCAGCTTAGAACACGGCACTTTTATTTGTGATACATGTATGACGAAGTAGATAAGGATTTCTAAGCTCAAGTTGATCTCATATTTTGATTTAAGATGATTATTATGTTGATTACTTTAAGTACTTATGATGAAAATTTTAATAATTATATAATATTGCTTATGTTCTAAAAATAGATAGCTCATTATTTCTTTTTTTGTTGTTGCGTACACTTACCCACAGTGCTGCGCACACATACCCCTACACTTGGGCAAGTGTGCGCGTAAGGAACGGTCTTTGTTTTCTATAGTTTCTTAAAATATAAGCTACTGACAATACTATTATTGTGTCTAAGTTGATTGTAAATAAACAGTCTTACTAATTAACACAGTTTTGTTTCATTCTACAAATAATTTTCGAGTTTTTGAAGCGCCAAAGTTTAAATTAAATGCGCACACTTGACCCATATGACTCTGTAAGCGTGTTAAAAAATAACCTTTTCAATACACTTGTTCACAAAGTGACTCTTATTGCACTGCAGTTAGGTATATAATGGCCCTTGTTACCAAACTGTGACATTTTGATTGCCATTACGCACTAGTGCTATAATGTAGTTAAAACCTTATTGTTCAACCTTTCTCCCGCCATAATTTTAATAGGTACATTACCGTATCAGGATGGGCGCAGGTCGTCCCCCACGAGTCGCTGGTCAACCCCCGTTTATTCATTTCAGTGAATGAGGGTATTGAAAAAATATGGGCGCGCATCGTCGTATGATACACGTGAGTAATTAATGATTACAGTTCTCGGCTCTCTTAAGACCCTCGCCACGGCTCGGATCTAAATACCGCGTCGTCCTTAATCACTAACATTACACATTTATATCATAATGTACTATTCCTACACTCGGGTTTTTTTTTTATGTCGGGAAAAATCATCCAATGACCACCCCCGCCCTTGGGCGGAGCGGGAGATAGGTGTCAAACTCTTACTGACTAAAAGCCCACCCCGTTCCTTCGTTGCTTTCGTACCGGGGCTAGAGCTATCTTTCGAATTAACCCTAGCCGCAGTAGGCTTCGACCCAGCTGGGCCCCTGCTATCCAGCTGGGCCCCTGCTTCCTACATCGGGTGAAAAAAAGGCGATATAAAATTACACGTTCAGGTATTATAATCAAAATTGTGTTATATGATGGATCAATCACGGTGTCATCATCATCGTCATCTTGCTATCAATATTGCAGCCGAAAGATGTCCGATGTAGGACACAAGCTTTCCTCGTGTGTCACCATATCGACCGATCACTATCAATAGCGAAGCTGTTTTAATAATAAGTGGAATTTCTTGTCAGGCTCTTTTTTTTTAATAGCTACAACCTGTCTTTATGTCGACGCTGAATCTTCAAGGCAAGCATGCTCCGTCATCGAGCACAACATCGCTTACGCTCCGATACATGTTATAAAAAATGAAAACATAAAAAATAATAGATTAATTTCAAGGAAACAAAACAGTGTCAAAATTTAAGTGCATAAAATTCGTGTATAATGTAGTATTCTAATGATTCTAATCATTGGTCCTATTATTGATTACGTATGTCTTGAAAAAATTATGAAGAACATGCCCCCCTAGTCAAGTTACAACCGTTTCGCTTGCGTCGAACGCTTCGAGTTGACCTTGCCGCCAATTCTTTTGTTCTGACCACGTGACTGAGCGTTAAGACGACGTCATTCCACGTACATTTGAAGCTTTCTACAAGCGTTAACTATTGCAGATTAGCAACTTGGCTAGGGGTACTGGAAATGCTTAAACGTTAGGCACACTCTTATTTAAGAACTAATCTGTTCACACGTGTGCCACACACCAATCTGGACGCGTTGGTCTCCATACATTTTATATGGAAACTAGACTTGTAGAGCTACACTTGATGCACGCCACGCGACGTCATTCTACGTACAAATCGGGCGTGTTACACGTGTGCGTTGGTTTAATAGTTCTAGGTTTTGTTTTGTATCTAATCCTTTAAAAAAAAAATGATCAGAGAGTCGCCAAGCTCAATGAAATCGCACGCTCATTCACATTACGACGCAATCAGTTTGAGACTCCCTAATGTGTCCTTTCTTCGTGAATAAAGGATCATGCTACAATAGACGGATAGGGGCGGTATCCTCTGCTACATCCGATCTTATCTGTTGTCATTAATAACAAAAACTGCTCTTTAATGGATGACGAGCAGTTATAACACAGAGCATGGAACTACTGCAGAAGAAGTGTCACCCTCCTTCAAGAGACGCCATCTTTTAAATCTAACATTAAAAAGAGGCAAAATGTACGTTGTTCTCTTCTCGTCCAATATACCAGTGTCTGAAAACGTACCAATATCTATGACCAGTGCGTGTTGCCAGTGATGACTTATGGCTCCGAAATGTGGTCGCTTACAATGGGCCTCATAAGAAGACTCAAAGTCACGCAGAGGGCAATGGTAAGGGCCCGGAGTTTCCTTGCGTGATCTAATCAGAAATGAAGATATCGGCAGAAGAACCAAGGTTATCGACATAGCTCGAAGAATCGCCTAACTTAATTGGCAATGGGACACATTTCAGAACAGATCGGCGATAGTTCAGAACAGATCGATCGGGACGAAAGGCTCTGGAGTGGCGACCGTGTACCAGAAGATGCAGCGATGCAAAGCCTCCTACAAGGTGGACCGATGAGCTGGTCAGGGTCGCGGGAATCCGAAGGATGCGTGACGCACAGGACCGGTCGTTATGGCGACGCTTGTGGAAGGCCTATGACCACCAGTGAACGTCTTTCGGCTGAAATGATGATGATGATGATTGAAATGAATGTTTGTTAATGTGTTTGTTGTAATCTATGGAAGTAAAACCCCAATAATGAAGGTTCTCTTACTAAAAGAAAGCTACAGTATTATTAAGCACCCTGGGCAGTATTTTTCAGATAGGCTACGGTAACGAAGCCTCTGGAAAAGTTAATTAGGTATACAAAACAAAAAAAGAAATTTCTTAGGATTAACAAGTTAATATGCTCCGCACTTTTCGAACACTGTAATTAGAGATACAATAGAAAGACAGTGAGAGAGCGAATGCCGGCGTTGACTTGGGCTTGGGCAACCACAGAAAAGATGAAAGAGTTTAGAAAGGAAATACTTTCCAATTTGTACTACGAGTGTCGTCGCTTGTCTCCCACCCTTTAACTCCACTACAGGCAATAAACCAATACGAACGCGCATTACGCAACTAACAGACCACGCACACTTAGATCGCGAGTTTGCTATTGGATGTGTCAATTATGAGCATGATCATATTTTGAGGCACGACTGCCCCGCTCACAAGGCCATTCTAACCTCTTTCTTCTTTTTGTGATGACACAACAATATCGTGACAAAGTGTCGTGAAAAAGACGGATGGAAAGAGATTGCATGTAGCAAATATGAGATTGTTGCGATGGATGTGTGGCGTGACGAGAATGGATAAAGTGGGAAATGAGTATATTAGAGGAAATTTTACTTGCCAGTGACTGAAAAGTTGAAAGGAAACACATGAACATGTAAAGAGGAAGAATGAAACGCATGTTACTAACAAAGTTATGAGTATACATATGGGTGGATGGAGAGGGAGAGGAAGGCCAAAGAAAAGAAGTAATGGATTGTGTGAGAAGTGATATAGAAGAAAAGGGAGTTAGTGATAGCGTCCTATCACCCGACAGGAGAAAATGGAAAATGGAGGAAAAAAACGTGTTACACCGAAGCCCAAAGAAAATGGGACAGGGAGGGGCAGTAAAATCGGGAGTCTCAGTCAGTCTTGAGTTTGACAGGTGTCATTGTCAAATACTTTTTTACACCACCTGCTCGATAATATCGTTTTATACGTCATACAAACCTCACTTAAAGCAAGTCATTCTATCCCTAGGGAGATAATGCAGTATGGCCGATCCCTAGGGAATAATGAGATTTGAATTTGGAACATCAAGAATCGTCAACATAGTGAATTAAAATGTAGGCGCATCGAATAAGTTGATTTGAAATTCAAACCAAACAGTATGTAATCACTAAGATTCAAACTGGCCACTAACAAAAAATAAGAAAATAGAATAAAACGTGCGTACTGACGGGAGCGTTATAGAAAATTGAAACTATAGAATCTTGGAGTAGTGAATTTTGTTTGTTTGATGAACTTGTAAATACTCGTATAAAGTCTGTCTAATAAGTCAACCGACTTGGGAATTTTGTACAAAATTTAATCATTAAAAAAATTATTATTTTCGATACTTTTCTTGGTTCTTCTGTTAGTAAACAATGATCTCTATCTCTTAATTAACCTTGATTTTTGAACCCGTGTTGACTACATCAGATTTAATTAAATCCTGATAATTACCTGAGTCATTTAATTTATTAGACAGACTCTAATACTTATATTTCTCTAGTATATTATTTGGTCGACCAAATTGTCTTTTAATTATCTCACAGATGGTGTAAACAATATAGTATGCAACACGGGGATAAAGCTGTCTTTGTCTTGGGCGGCTTGAATTCCTCACTTCACTCAGGTTTCTTTATTAACTCCCTCGCGATGCTCGGGAGTTAATTTTATAAATCCCTCACTGTCGTTCGGGATTAATATCAGCAACCTTCGTTTCGTTCGGAATTCAACATGCCGCCCGCGACTTAAAGACACTGCTTTATCCCCTAGTCACATAAACTACTATTAATTTTTATAAATAAACGGTGACTGCATGCTTGGTTCAAGAAAGAAAAGCTTTGACAACGACGTATAGAACAGTAGCCGACGAGGAGCTTCCATGCTCTGTGGATTCTAATATGAGCTGCTGGGGACGTGACGAGCTTGAAGTAAATTGAATGAGGTGGCTAACGGTGTACCGTGTGGTAGATTGAATTAATGAAAGATATTGGAGAGGGATATTATGGTCATTTAAATCGTGTTTTTTATTATTTACTCGGAAGATGATAAATTCTATAGAAGCTACTTTTATTTGTTACATATTTATATAATTTAAATTAGTTTTTAGGGTTTCATGCCTCAAAAGGAAAAAACAGAACCCTTATAAGATCACTTTGTTGTCCGTCTGTTTGTCGTTCTGTCTGTCAAGACCCTTTATCTCGGGAACTCGTGGATTTATCAAGTTGAAATTAAAACCATATACTCAAGGCTCCATGGTGCTGTGAAAAAAAATTTGACTCCAAAGTGAACGAAAAAAAATACGGTCGTTTAAATCGAAAAAAACGTAGGTATATTTCGTCACTCTCAAAGGAATTAAAATTCATAGGGTACTTCAAAAAAAAAGCAAAGGCGATACGAAAAAAATCTTCAAGACCCCATTCAAGAATTTTTTCCGGAATTTGGACAACTTCTTACAAGGAAAAAAATTCAACTCCGATGCGGCAGAACAAACCGCCTTCAAAAAGTTTATTGATTCTCGCCCCCATGGTTTTTTTACTAAATGGATTAAGGCGTATAGTCCCATGAACCATCTGGCCGAAATTATGTGAACGCAACTCTCGCACTCGCCTACGCGGCAGTACGCAAATCTGTGCATTTATTTGCGGCTAGCAGCGCCCGGAAAGCGCTTTATATCCATTTTCTCTGCGAGATATTGATTGATTTACATATGCAATGTTCACTTTGAAGACTATTTAACCACCAATTTTTATGTGTAAAAATGTTTCTAAAGGTCCAAGCCGTTTCGAAGGAATAGGGAAAAGTTGCGAAAAGTTGCGAAGTTGCTAAATATTTTTTTTGACAAAAGTATTAATTGCACGAAAAAATCAAATGTTGATATTATTGTTCATGAATCTATGAATAACATATATTTTTTTCAAACTAATTGACCTAGCCGTTACGAAGGAGTAGGCCTCAGAAAATCACTGTTTTATGGCACTTTTCGGGCGCTTGGCCCTGAGATGGCAAAACAACGGTGCATACTTTGATTACTTCACAAAAAAAAATTGACTTTATATTCATCCCGCAAAAAACGCCAATTTCATATGTAAGGACTTAACATTAGGTCCTTACATAATTTTGATTGAAAACTTGTTCAAAACTACCTTTAAAATAGAGGTGTTACAGTTTTTTATGAAATCAATACCGTGAATGAAGTCGCTGGCAAAGTGCTAGTCTAATTTTAGATACCAATCTAGTAGTAGTCTAACTTGATATTTGCCTAACTTATGAATATCAATGAACCTTGAACTTTATGACATTAGCATTTCTTTTTTATGAACACAGCTGTACCTAATGATTTTAACATAATACCGGTGTGAAAGAGAGAGACGGAACTATAAACCACAAATAGTGTGTCCTCCTATTTGAATTAACAAAACGTGTCTTTGAGAGCCCGAGATCACGAAATATAATAATAATAATATAATAATATTCCACAAATATCACACAGCGCCGTCTAGTTCCAAGCTAAGCAGAGCTTGTGTTATGGGTACTAGACAACTGATAAACATACTATATTTCTAAATACAAACATATTTATAGATAAATTACACCCAGACACAGAACAAATGATCGTGCTCATCACACAAACATTTGTCCTGGGTGGGATTCGAACCCACGACCTCTGGCATAGCAGTCAGCGTCACTAACCACTAGACCAACAGGCTTGTCTAGTATATTTTTTTATTACAATTAAAATTTAAACAACAACACGGATTGTACCCAAAGCGTGAAACGGAATTCTCTTACTCATGAAAAATACTTTGCTGGGCAAACTCAAATCACTTGGGCAAATATTAATTAAGGTTTTACGGTAAATATAAAGGCATTCTTGGCGTTGACATTTTTAATCATATATGTAGAACTAGCTGTGCCCGCGACTTCGTTCGCGTGGACTCCAAGATTTTTTATTTCTTTTTCTAAAATAAAAGTAGCCTATGTCACTCCTCATTACAACAGCTACCTGCTAAAAAAAGTCCCGTCAAAATCGGTCCAGCCATTTCAGAGATTAGCCCGGACAAACAGACAGACCTGACAAAAATTGTAAAAAAAGTTTTTCTTGGTGTATGTACCGTATATATATTCATATGCATGTAGTAAAAAGCAGTTATTTCAATATTACAAACAGACACTTCAATTTTATTTATATGGATGTATTGATAAAAAGAAATATAAATAAATTTCTTTAATACTTTACGAAACACAATTTGGTGAATATGCAATTTTTTGGTAGTAAAATAAGTACTTTTCTGGTAGGCCAAAGACAAGCCCTATAAAATTAAGATCTAGACCATGACTTTATTCATTAACCTTTCAGATAACGTCAATTTGAGACACAATGGATTCAATTATTTTTTTCTATATTTCACCTAGTTATATGTGCATGCTGTGGTCTCCTGTAACTGAAGGAGCACACGTTGAAAGACCCCATGCCTAATGATTTATACTGTGTCTGTGTAACCTTTGTTGGAGATCCTAATAAATAAATAAATAAATAGTAAGACAATAGATGCACGTACGCCGGCATTCGCTTAGGATTTAAAAGTAAGATTGTTTTAATCTTGTTTCAGTGTGGGCAAGAGATGGCGCTAGACAACCTGTATAGCTCTATTTATTACCCACACTAAAACAACATTAAAACAATCTTACTTTGAACGTCATGGTATCCCCGCATGGTCGAAACACAAGACTCTTAATGGCAATTTAAAGCAAAGTTATTTAGATTTAAATTTATTAATTATTTATGTTTAAGCTTATTATTTCGGCGGTTGTCTGTGAATATGGTTGTTTTAAACGTATCTTATTTACTGGGTGAGTGTTTATTTCTTTATTTTATTTATTGTTTATTTCAGGTATTAATAGAAATATTTTATTTTATTTAACGTGAACGTGATTTTAAGTAACGTGAAGGTTGGCAATAGCTTCCGACATTTTATGAGTGCCACTGTAGGCCTGAGTGAAACAAAAATATTTGAATTTTGATTTTTTTTATAGAGCTATCGCAAAATAAGTTGGCGCGTGGCCGAAATTGGAAAGTAATCGTTTGCCGCCATCTTGACGTTTGTGTCATGTGTCAGGAGAATGTGTTGTGTTCAAAGATTTAATATAAGGATATAACATCTTTGGTAGTGTTCTCTGTTTTTAATCGTTTCCAAAGTAAATAATTGTCATCATTATACCGAAAGTGATTAAAAGTGTTGGCTGGGATACCTATATATCCTGAAAATCAAACGTGCTTGTTAAAAGGAATGAGATAAAATCGGGCCTACGGTACCATTTTCCAAAGTTAAACTCATTTATCAAATAATTTTTCGGGTATAACAATAAAATTCCCCTTTATATTCGTACCCGAGCGGCGTCTATCAGGAAATCAGAGTTTGTTGAAAATGGACTGCTACTTCGTATTTAAATTTTAATTAAGTGATTATAATGACGATATGAATTCTGCAAACTTTATGCGATGGATGAAAGAATAAATAGTGCCAAATCTACAACCGAATTATAGAGTAGTAATACTGGAAATGTATCATATCACTTTACATAAATTAACAAAGCTTAAATTAACAATGGATTCATCCGATTCTTCTGATAAGGAAGACTAGCTGGATGCCGGGATTCTGATCCCGATTTCCGGCCAACGTAGACGCGGGCTTGCGGACAGTGAGCAATGGGTAGCTCACTGACCGGCCGTCCGGTAACTGTCCGGACCAAGCCCAAGTCGTCGACGGCGCGCACTGTTCCCGCGCGCCTCAAGGAGTTGTAGCAACAGCAGGGACCCAGCCGGGTCGAAGCCTACTGGGGCCAGGGTTATCCGAAAGGGCGCTCGAGCCGCGGTATGAAGGCTAGAAGTAACGGGGTGGGTCTTTTAGTCAGTAAGAGTCTGACACTATCTCCCGCTCCGCCCAAGGGCGGGGGATGTCAATGCATGATTTTTCCCACCATAAAAAAAAAACACTAGCTGGATTCTGATGCTAAAACTGCTACTAGATATTCAATAAAAGTTTTACAAGGTTCTTGACTTTTTTTTATAATAAATTATGCCAATGAAAATGAATCTACTAATTCAATTTATTTGTTTACTTTCCTTTAAGTACCTAAATAAATAAAAGTATTAAGTATATATTATTATTATAACTAATCGACGGATCTTATGAACTAAATCGTATATGAAGTTCAGTAGACAGAACTTCATATACGATTTAGTTCATAAGATCCGTATATGTAAAAAGTTAAATGTAAGTGTTCAGTTGGTGATTATAATAACTAAAAGAACATAAACAAAACAAAAAAATTGGCATATAGTCCTTAGTAGGTATGTACAATAGGAATGCGTAATAAAAATACATTTCGCCTTCATTTTCGAAATAATTTGGTTCCTGAGACCCGTCGTAATAAATTCCATAAATTACGATTTGAGTTACGAAAGATTGTTTTTAATTATATGAGGGAAAAATAGATTAGTTAGGTTGGCAACATTAACAGCGCCCCCAGTTACGCGCCAAGTTATCGTGCGAGGACTCTACCTGCGAAGTAAATGTAATATTATTTTTCAAAAACTATGCCAAATACATGACACTTTCTTTCTTTTAGTGTTGTTGTTCTGTGGGGGCGTGGTGCAGAGCGTACCGCTGTGCCTGACAGGAGACTTTAACTCGCAGCTGCAGCACATACTGCACACGGAGCTGGAGCCTGCACAAGATCCTGAGCTGATCGTATCGCGAGTACTGGACGACGTACGCGCCACGCTCAGCCAGCGATGGCAAGGTACTCAACTTGACGTACTCAAAGGCAGGGCTTGGAATAATAAAGATGCATCTACACATGTCCGCAACGCTGGCGCGGGGGTCGAGGGGTATGCGGGCGGAGGTCACCGGCTAGAAAAATAGACAGGCAGACATTCTCGCCAGCGTTGGCAGCCAACGCTGGCTTGGCTTGAAAAACTGTTTACACAAGGCAAATACCAACCCAGCACTGGCTGCCAGTCTTATTGGCAGCCAGTGTTGGCTTTGTGTAAACTATCCTTAACGTTAAAATCGTTCATCGTACGAAGATAACGTTATTAAGGTAGGTGCCAGATAAACGTGGAATAACGGTCATTGTCCCCTCCTACATTTGTTGACATTAGGATATAAAGATGTAATTTTACTTTAGAATAAACCAATTTATTTCAACGAATGAAAAAAAGAACACATCTCCAGACGCAGGTCATACATAACATATTTGTTTTGAACAATTTTGTAGGTTTTTTTCGCTGTAAGAAGCATGCGAACAAGCGTATACCATGCATGCAGCAAGAATGCAACGTGAAAACAAGCATACACCAGGCATGCAAGCAAGCAAGCAGCATGCAAGCAAGCATGCAGCGAGCATGCAACGTGTAAACAAGCATACACCAGGCATGCAAGCAAGTATACAGCTTGCAAGCAAGCATGCAGCATGCAAGCAAGCATGTAGCATTCAAGCGAGCATGCAACATGCAGTTGGCATGGCCGCCCCGCCCCTATGCGTCTGCGTGATTTTAAATTTCACTCTAAGGGTAGGGCAGACAAGACTAAGTAGAGTCGATTTTGCAGCGATTCGGTTCTGTCACCAACTTTTGTAGCACAAAATATTGGATTTTTAACCAACAATATTATTTAATTGTTACAGAAACTATAGCTATGTGATGTTATGTTATATTAATTGTATGCCTAAATATTTTTATGCTAATAGTCATTAGGTCTAGTAATGTCATGCTAATTAAAATTAGGTCAAAATATATTTGGGAAAAGAATATTATGCTATTATTACGGCTAGACCGATTTTGACGGGACTTTTTTTGGCAGGTAACTGATGTAATAAGGAGTAAAAAAGGCTATTTTTATTTTAGAAAAAAATAATTCAAAATCCTGTAGTCCACGCGAACGAAGTCGCGATCATAGCTAGTTTTAAATAAAATTTACCTACATAACAACTTCATCAGTATGCCTAATTTACCTGGGCCCTAGGTCTGCTATTTTTATAAATTCGTCATTCCAACACGATTCCATTGTCATTTTGCTAAAAGTTTGTAATCTGCTAATTCGTAATGATCGATCATTGATCGGTCAATGGTCTTGTAGTAGAATTGTGGTAGAATGATAATTTCAAGCATATTAAAACCAATAACTGCACAATAACGTTCTAATGGTAAAACACAGATCAAAAAAACTGTCAAAGTTTTAGCAGATTACCGCAAACGTCAAATATTTATTTGTCAATATGTACGAGATAACCATTCTATGCCACTTCTTTCAATGGAGTGTCAGTGGTTGATCATTGGAAAGTCATAATGACGCCATTATATTAGGAGATTACCAAACTTACTCAAAATCAACAATTATGAAATCAATGATAGAAAATTCTGACACTATTGTAATAGCAGACTTGAGGCCCTGTTAGGTTGTCTAAATGTCAAACAGTACGTGTACGACATAAATTGATGTTATTGTTTTCAGGTTTCCAATTGATCCCCTTCGGATCACTGACCGAAGGGCTTGCTACAAAATCAAGTGACCTGGACATCAGCCTTCGCTTACCAAACATGAATTTAACATCACCATACGTGTTTAAGAAAACCAAGAAGTTATTTCAAAAACAAACTACAATCTATGCGCACGTCATCACCGTACATAGAACTAAATACATACGTTGTTCGTTTAAACATATTCCCACACAGCGGAATGTTGATCTGGTATATCATTTTTCTATGTATAGTGAGGAAGCTGTTGAAACCAGCAAGCTTTTGAAGTATTACGTCAGTTTAGACAAAAGGAACGAGTCTTTGGCTCGTTTTCTGATCTACTTCTTCAATATCCACGGAGTGGCAAGTAAGAACCGTGAGACATTAGTAAACTATCTAGTGTATATGTTACTCATATTTTATTTACAACAAAAGAACATGGCACCTCCTGTGTATGAGCTACAAAAAGATTCAAAAGGCATCTTTGCCGGCGACTGGGACGTGAGTTTCAACGAACTGCCGTACAGTACGATGAATACTGAGAATCTACATCAACTGCTGGGTGGATTCTTCAAATACTACAGTGAATTTAATTTTGAAGAATATATCGTGTCGCCCTATACTGGGCGTCCTATTCCGAAGAGTGCTGTTATAGATGGACACAGTCTTCCTGAAGGACATTTTGTAGATAATTATTTCAATCATACGATACAGCTTAAGCTAAGGAATAATTTTAAATGTGCAGATTTTTGTATACAAGGTGTATTCCTTCTCGATATAAACGAAGGTGGATTGGTTACACAAGAGAACGTGACAAAGTTTAAATGTTTTGTGAAGTCAGTCGCAAGATTGTTTGCAGATCTGCCTAGTGATAGTGTCCTCCGAGCTATCCTTGCTGTGGATGAACGCAAAGAAATTATCACAAGCCGCAACAATACTATTGTGAATGAAATGAATGAAGGAAACTGCATCGAAGTAGCAAACGCTTAATTTACTTTAATATATTAAATACCGACTCAGTTGTATTTTTTATTCGACATCGAAAAGGAGGAGGTTTTACGTTCGGCTGAATTTATGTATGTTCACCGATATCTCAGTCAATTGTGAACCGATTTTGAAAATATTTTTTGATTGTAAGGTTATGCTTCCAAGTTGGTCCCATAGAAATATTGTTATGATCTGATCATGAACTTCGAATATATGGAACAGAACTCCTCATATAATCACAGCAGAATTGTCAAAAGAGAATTGTCGTTACAAGTAAAATTGCTTTGTTTATACGTGTAGTCGATGCCTAACTGAAAGAAAAGGAGGGGAGGATGTATCGAACTGATTATAAGAATCGTTATGAGATGCTGTAGCTATAAGTTATTTGAGTTTGTCTAAGGGGTACTTTTTAGTAGTGGTACCATAACTAAAAAGTGTAAAATAAATACTTTTTATAAAAAAAACTTAAACCGACTTCAATGTAAAAAAACACTGAAAAGTACAAAATAACTTTAATTTTGGAAGTCGGTGTTAAATAGCGAAGAGACAAAACTATCTAAAATACAAACATTGACTTCCAAAATTAAAGTTATTTTGTACTTTTCAGTGTTTTTTTTACTTCCAAATACACTTTAAGGTCGTCATTATCATCTTCCTTGTTCCGTATCATTTGGGGGGTCGGTGCAACAGGTTTTTTTTCTTCCATTCTGTACTGTCACGCTATTACTAACCACCTTTTATTTCACGTTTCACACAACCCATCCATTTTTCCTTTGAGCTCCAGCTATTAAATTTATATTACATAACTTTGTGATTTTTCATGATACAGTTATGAAATTTTGCATTTTTACATTCCTTAAAAAGAAATACTAGATACGCGTGTCGAATTTTGCATAAACTTAAATTAATGTTGTAAATATAGATAATTATAATCGAATATCCTCCCTCATCTGTGATTTAATCAGTACCCCTAACCAAGTTGCTAATCTGCAATAGCTAACGCTTGTAGAAAGCTTCAAATGTACGGTAATGACGTCGTCTTAACGCTCACGTGGTCAGAACAAAATAATTAGCCGCAAGGTCAACTCGAAGCGTTCGACGCAAGCGAAACGGTTGTAACTTGACTAGGGGGGCAGGTTCTTTTGAATGTTTTCAAGACGTCATCCAAATATATGGCAATTAATAGGACCAATGAAAGGCTAGGGGGGCAGAATAGAGTAGGTAGGCCACCTATATTTTTCGAAAAACAAAAAGAAAATCCGTACCCATCCTTTCTCAGTGTCGCTATCGCTTCCCAAAAACATCAAGACAAAACCAACCCATCATCCTCTTTGTCCTTATTCTTTGAACATTCCACAGCAAAAGTTTTCCCGTTAATGGTCCTTTGTTCTAACACAATTACACCGAGATATTCTAAATGACTCACCTAATTTTTTAAAGACATTGTACAGATAACGTCAGGAAAATAAATCGCATTTTTTGAGACTTCGTAAGCTGACATTTAAAAAGGTATGTACTTAAGCAGTGAGAGCAGAGGTAGCCGAGTGGTAATGGCACCGACTTACGAGTTGTAGGTCTCGGGTTCAAACCCTGCCAGGCGCATTACTTTGTGTAATTTATTTCATTCATTACCATTGCTCTTGAAACGGTGAAGGAAAACATCGTGAGGAAACATGTCCCAGAACCAAAACTTCGAAGACATGTGACATTTTCATCAAACTGCACTGAGCTCGCGTGGTGGATTACGGCCATTCCTTCCTAGAGAGGAGGCCTGAGTCCCAACAGTGGGAACATTATAAAGCTGATTATGAAGCCGGTTTCCTCACAATGTTTTCCTTCACCATAAAGAAAGCAGTGGTGGTGAGATAAATTACTTACACAAAGTAATACACCTGGCTAAGTTCGGTGGTAAGTCGGAACTGTTACCACTGAGCTAATTACAGTAATTTCTGCTAATGCGGAATAATCACAGCGAAGTAGACATGGAAAAGACGAAGAGAGAAGCCCTTTAAGACTTCTGCTGACTAAAACCACACTAATGTTCCTTCATTTACCTTTTACTAGGACCACGAGTTTCCATTTCAGTAGTTTCCCTATGGCCCTAGCAGGTATCGGCCCTGCTGGGTCCTTACGATTTTGCTGACATCTCTTTGAGACGCATGTGGAACACTACGAGCCGTCGACGACTTGAGCTCGGTCCGCATCTATTGCTCGCCATTGGCTAGGGCGTAAGGATGTCCGTTGCCACACGCGTGCGGCCGTCTCTTTCGCTAGCATTACTGCTTCACAGAAGGACACGACCACCTCCCATTCTCTCTCGCTCTGGGCTATGGCCTGAACCAGGGCCCTACACGAGACCTCCACTGGGAATTTATCTTAATGCTAATTACTTTGTGGCAGAGACCAACCTAAAGTCGTACCTATACGCAGAAGATGGACGATGAAGGCAAATGATTCTGGTGTGGCGAGCGCGTACCGGAAGACACAGCTTTTGAAGACTTCCCACAAGGTGGACCGACGACCTGGACCAGTCGTTGTGGCGACACTTGAGGATTTCCTGCTATCCACCTATGTCTAGCAGGGGTGTATTATACCAAATCGAATACCAAATAACCGAATATCAATTGATCGATCACTATCTACATACTCGAACGTTCTTGATATTGAATGGTTAATAAATCGATCATTCAATAACTTACTTACATCAGTGTTCAAAAAATCGAACATTTACCTATTTAATCGAACGTTTTACGCATTGCTAAGTTACTATATCCATTAAAAGTGGATGTTTTTCGGCTGAAATGATGATGAAAATCTAAGAAAATAATAATAATTAATAATTAATTAATTATAATTTTCATCATCGTTTCTACGGAAAACCAAGTTTTTCATTGATATTTATAATCTGCAGTTTAACATCGGGCGATAACGACGATTTCTTTCAAATTCCGTTCCTCTCACACACCACACCAAAATTACTTCGATTACGATCTCCGCAAAAGGTCCCACATAAAACGTCCACGATCCTACGAGGTACTTGAGTATCGTCTTGTATCGCCGGACGGACAGATCACTTTATTTCTAGAGGATACTTCTGACGAGTGACTGGTAGGTACGTATCTTTTATTGGGGTCCTTTCATTGCGTTCGGGTTAGTTTGATGCGGCATGCGTGCTTGACCATTTCCTGACTGGATTACACATATATTATTTATACTTATCATTGCGCCTAATTTTGTAGGTATGTATGTAAAGAAAAAAAGAAAGAAAGAAAAATAATTTATTTGGTACAGCACAAGGCCCAAACACAATAATAAACAAAAAAAAAACACGTATCAAAAGTAAAAGAATCAAAAAGAGCAATAAAAAAAAATGAAAAAAAAATACAGTTGTTGTGTGCCTCATGGCTGCACCAAAATAGGTCCAGTTCAGCATGAATGCCAGATAACTAGTGCCTGACGCTGGTTTTCAACTGAACCTTATGTGGCCTACACCTTAAACCAGGAGTTATAAAACTGTACGCCGAGACATCGTAAAAACTTATACCATGCTCATCGACACTTCAGATACCTACTTGCAATTAGAAAAAGAATAATCCTAAATCAATGGCACAGCAACATTCGAAAAATACGAATAGGAAAATGTTTTTACCTAGATTAGTGCCATTCGTCACACTAAACAATATTGTGCATGGAACTAAGATTACTTTTCAAATTGGTAACTGGGTCGGAGTTAATGATTATTTCATAAAATTCATTGTTTTGTTAGTCTAATATAAAAAATAACAAAAAGCTAATAAATCTCTTAACAAACCCTCAGATTCTAAGCCCCCAATTCGGCTACCGTACTACACAACAACCAACGGTAAGAACGATCCAGGAATGAGCAAATGCATTTTTGGTACCATAAATGATTCTGGTGTGGCGACCACGTACTAACCTAACTAAAATTTTCAATAAGAACGAAGCTGAACCCCAAACTGACGGTTCAGACGTTGAAAACGGTCTGAGCCAACTGTTTCAACTGGAGTTACCTCTTAAACATGTCAGCCCAAAAGAAGTAATTAAAACAATCCAGAAAATGAATGCAAAAAGACACCAGACAGCGGTCTTATTGATAAAAAAGTCCTCACAGAACTTCCAAAGAAAGCTATACTGTAGCTTTCTACTTTGCTTGGAATTCTCAGAACCGATTACTTTCCGGCTTTGTGGAAAGTTTCAAAAGTTATAATGATCCCCAAACCGGAAAACCGTCTCATGAAATTACTTCGCACCGACCTATATGCCTGTTACCAGTGAGTTCAAAAGTATTCGTGAAAGTATTGCTAAGTAGACTGCTACATGAAATTAGCTAGAGATCTCTAATCTCAGATCACCAGTTCGGCATCAGACAGCAACACAGTATCGTAAAACAGATCCTAGTTTTTAAAACGGTCAGATAAGCGCTCCAAAGAATAGAGCTGTTCTTCCGCATTTCTTGATATTCAATAGGCCTTTGATAGGGTTTGGCATAGAGGGTTGCTATGCAAGACGAAATCCCTTCTGCCATCTTCCTTGTTTACCATCATCGAATCCTATCTATAGGGTAGAATAATTATTTCAAATAAAAGATAACGAGTGCACATCAACTTTTTACCCTATCTTAGATGGACTGCCTAAGGGATCCGTTTTGGGTCCATTGCCATACACATGTTATACACCTCATATTTAACACAGAATAAAAATGTAACCATAGCTACATATGCGGATGACATAGCTATTCTTGCATGCAGCAGTTGTCCTACCGAAGCTTCCATAATCCTACAGAGTTCCCTGAACAACGTTAACCAAGACTGACTAAATGGAGGATAAAATCTAGTGCCAAAAAAGTTACGCGAGGGAAACTGTCCACCTTTTCGACACGTAATAATCAGCTTCCACATAGTGAGTCAGCCAAATATCTGAAAATGCACTTAGACTGTAGACGCACATGGAGAAAATAGGGAAAAGGGATGAAATAAAATTAAGATCCAGAGAACTAAACTAGTTACTTGCAAGGAACTCCAAGTTATCTCTAGACAACTAGCTCCTTATCTTTAAGACTATACTCTTACACAAACATATCTGGACATACGGGATCCAACTATGGAATTCAGCATGTACATATCTCCAGCATAATCATAATATGCAGAGTTCAAAACCATATCCTACTCTAGCTCACCGGACCACCGGATGTCTGAAATAGACGAGACGACTACACTTCTACACTAATAAAAGAAATAAAGTTTGTTTTTGGTTTTTATGTTTTTTTGTTTCTAGGAGGTAATCTCTGAAAGTACTGGTCCGATTGTTAAAATTTTTCACCGATAGAAAGCTACTTTATTCCTGAGTGGCATAGGCTATATTTGATATACGCGGGCGAAGCTGTAGGCAAAAGCTAGTTTGCAGGTAATGACAGTCAAGGTAGAGCTTAGATTAACCTGCTCAAAAACATGCAATTCATTCAAACCAACTAGCAGTGCAGTTAACTATTCCGAAACTTATTCAAAATGTAAAATGTGACTATAACTACTAAATACCTATCCTAAATGGCTAGGGGCGGGTTGCGCGTTTTTTGCTGACGAGTGTTAATAACATTATTTTGTATTTTTGTCAACCCAATTGATTTAGTTATCTGATATTCTCTCCATATATCTACAATATTAATTACCTACCTAATAACTGATTTTTATTTTAAAATTTGTCTTTTTTTACAACCAAACAACCAGTCTGAAAATTTTTTGATGTGTGACCATTGGAACTAAAAAAAATATTTCAGGTCATGCCGATGCCGATCGGCAAAAAAAATAAGAATTGAGCAAAATTGTGAATGTGCAAAATTTATCTCATTTATGTAGATACCTATCAATAGGTTTTTGTTGTCATTTTTAGGGTTCCGTAGCCAAATGGCAAAAAACGGAACCCTTATAGATTCGTCATGTCTGTCTGTCTGTCTGTCTGTCTGTCCGTCCGTCCGTATGTCACAGCCACTTTTTTCCGAAACTATAAGAGCTATACTGTTGAAACTTTGTAAATAGATGTATTCTGTGAACCGCATTAAGATTTTAACATAAAAATAGAAAAAAAGCAATAAATTTTGGGGGTCCCCATTCATAGAACTGAAACTCAAAATTTTTTTTTTCATCCAACCCATGCGTGTGGGGTATCTATGAATAGGTCTTCAAAAATGTTACTGAGGTTTCTAATATCATTTTTTTCTAAACTGAATAGTTTGCGCGAGAGACACTTCCAAAGTGGTAAAATGTGTGTCCGTCCCCCCTCTAACTTCTAAGATAAGAGAATGATAAAACTAAAAAATATATATGATATACATTACTATAAAAACTACCAACGAAAATTGGTTTGAACGAAATCCAGTAAGTAGTTTTTTTTAATGCGTCATAAACCGAAAAAAATACACTATTATTAAAACATCGATCAAAGTTACAACACATAACAAGAACTTTTATATTATGTTACTTGCTGCTACGGAACCCTTCATGGGCGAGTCCGACTCGCACTTGGCTGGTTTTTTTTTTTGCTGTAAGAAAACAATTTGAGGGTTAAGTTCATGTAGGTATGCAAAAGTTGTAGGCAGAGACTCAAACTGTAACTGTAATAATGTGTTATAACACTGTTTTTTAAAACAGTTTTAACAGAAAAACATTTTTAAATGTAACAGATACAATAATGTTACCGAATCAAACTGTAACCTTTTCTATGTCTTAAGAAGTGCTATCGAATCAAACTGTAACCTGTTATATTTGATAATAAGTGTTAATATGTGTAACTGAAATAATCAGTTTTAGTATAGCCTTGGGTATAAATAATTGCACAGTAGGTACCATAAATAAATAAATTGTAACTTTGACAACGCTGCGTTTACCTGTTACACTTACACTTTTATATCTGTTACAGATATGTTACGGTTACACTTTTCTAAGTGTTTTGGGTTAACACATTGAAAACACATATTTAAGTGTTACATAATTGATTCTGTTACCAATTCAACATGTAACACTTATAATTCTGTAATCTTTATTAAGGTGTTTTTAAGTCCCTGGTTGTAGGTACTTACAATAAAGAATATGAACAAATTCCCGTTCGTCCCACGAAGTGGATGAACTCGGTGGACAGATGAGAACTCCCATCCCATAAATGCCAGTATCCAACAAATCCCACAGCAAAATCAATCGCACCCCTGGTCCTGCAATCTACGTAACGTTGCCGTCACAATTCTCAACAGACATCCACTGCGCGCCAATTTACCATTCTTCATAAAACGCGGCCAATCTCGCGAAACGTACTAAAGGGACAAAACAATTTGGACAACTGAATGTACTTCAACTTTATAGGACCCTAGTGGCTCAAAGTTTTTGAAAAATGTATGTTTCTCAAGCGTCCCCAGAATATGGGATACTTCAAAAACTTATTTCGTCGGTAAAAAGAGGTCTTTTCAGAGCCCCCTGGGATATCGAGGGATATTTGAAAGTGTTCAACCCTCAGCCTAATAGCGTAAAGGTCAAGACCGAGTCATTCTATTGACTACGTGAGAGGTAGGCTTTATATGTTTAGATCTGAACTCGGGATCGTTTCGCAGTACCTACCTATGGGTAAAGGTCGTAAAAGAAAACGAATTATAGAAATTTAAACTAGCTGTTAGCCCTGACTCCATTCGCGAGAAGTTTTAGAACAAAAGGTGGTCTCTTTTTGGGCAATCTTGTAAAAAAATGTCATTCATTTCGCAAATGTTCCGTTCCCACAGGAATGAAGTCCCATTTCCGCGGGAAAATAAAAAGTACCTAGCATAAGTTACTCATTAGCAATATCCCAATGAAAGCAATCAATTTTTTTTTTGACGGCGCGTACTGTTTCCTTTACGAGCTATCAGCAACAGCAGGGGCCCAACCGGGTCGAAGCCTACTGGGGCTAGAGTTATCCGAAAGGCAGGTTCGGACCCGGTACGAAAAACACGAAGGAACGGGGTGGGCTTTTATAATAGTCAGTAAGAGTCCGACACTATCTCCCGCTCCGCCCAAGAGCGGAGGTTGACATTGGATGATTTTTCCCATCATAAAAAAAAACTTTTTTTACAACCGTTTCGAAGCCATATCCCATAGTTTGAAACCCCGTTTCCAACGGAAAATGAAAAGTAGCCCAAGATACTCCTGTTTAACTGGTTAACATTAGCTATCCGTCAGCAAAAATTCCGTCAAAATTGGTCCAGAGATTAGCCGTAACAAAACAGACAGACCGACAACCAGATAAAAAATTCAAAAACTATGATTCTGTATAATTTGTATAGATGGCGGTGTGTATATTTGAATGTAAACATTATATTTAAGCTTTTGGGCATGCTACCCCACTTTAGAATAGAATAGCATTTATTAGGCGCAAGCCACACAATGTACCACAAAATAAAATAATAATAAAAAATAGTACAGACATACAATACCTACAGTTGCAGTGACTGTGCCTGAACCGAAAGGGTCACTTTAAGGAGTGGCTAGAAGCGCCACGGCGTCTCCGGCGTCTTCACTTTTCGTCTGACGCAAATCCACACTGGAGAAGGCCAGTTCGTGAAGTTCCTGGCGTACAACCACGAAGTCTTGATACGATCTATTTTACGACCTAAACTGAACTGTTAAAAAGATGGAACACGTCATGGTAAGGTCCCCATTTCGGATTCAGACGAAAGTTGGACGGAAAAAACGTCCGAATGTCACTATTGTGCATATGCCTGGTAGACAGTCCGTATGTACCATCAAAGACACTTCCGCCCCACCATCGCTAAGTTCATTTCTGCTTGCAATCGAAACGAAAACTTCTAATGATTTGGTTTGGCACCGCGCTGCAGGATTCAAGCAAATATTTTTAAGTGGTCAGGCAGAAATGACCGCGATGGTACATGTCTTCGGTGTCTCGGTCCATTGTTTGCCGTCGTCGCAGTCTTTGGTGGTTGGGAATCGCTCTGCGACTCCTGGTGCCCCAATCGCCACTACAACAGACACCCCGGGCGTCGGGCAATGAGTAAATGGGCAATGAATGTGTCCAAGCACCAAAACTCGGAGACGGGACCTACATCAATCCACACTGGCCCCGCGTGGTGAATAACAACCCATTCCTCTCCTAGAGAGGAGGTCTGAGTCCCAGCAGTATGAACATTGGAAGGCTGATTGTGTTGTAACATCTGTGCGTTGCGGTTCCATACAAAAATGCTCCGTTGCGGGAAATCGCGCGGGCATCCGTCGCGAGGAGCCGCGCCCCGTGCCCTTTTGCTGCACAATAAATATGAATTCCCCATCGACACGACTGCATGCACACCATTAAAGTTGAACTAGCGACACTGCGCAGGTATAATCCAGCGTCCGCTTAAGGGTCAACTCACACCGAAAGAGCGGCGAAGGGCAGCGACCCGTTTACCGTTCATAGAATTCGCTGGAATTCCCGCGGCGCCGCGGGCATCTGCACGACTCGTTCGAGTTTCTCATGCTATAATAAGTATTATAGCAATGAAAATAAAGTTAAAATTCATATGACAGTGAAACTGCGTTCCGCTTCGCTGCGCTTCGACGCTCTTTTGGTGTGAGTTGACCCTAACGCAGTTTCGACCCTAAAGGGATAGGACTAAAATAATAACAAAAACATGATTACGGTATGTATATTCTCATTTAATATAAAAATTATAGATATCCACTATAATATTTACATGTAAGTTAATGGCAAACAACTTGTCAAGATTTAAAATATAAAAAGAAACATACAATAATATGTGGAAGTATTCACTCTCTGGGTTGCCAGATATTTTTTTAATGCATTTTCTATACATAATACTGTGTACATAAAAAACTTTAAGCAGACTTCTCAATATTATTCTGTCCGTGACATGTCAGGAATTATTTTAATAATTTAAACATGATTTTTGGAAGTTAAACAGTTAAAAGTAAGGAAGTCTTGTAACAATGGAAGATGGTCAGTTATATAGATTTAAGATGACAAAAATTAACCAATATCTGTATAATTATAAAAAGCCAAGTCCTGAGTCCCTCACACTCATCAGCGCCCAGCCTAAACTGATTTTATTACAACGTTAGAATATTTATTTTCATTTAGTGCTGAACTTATTAAAGTATCATCTTTAAGTAGTATGTCACAATGGCGTTTCTGACAATTCTTTTGCGTTTTATGGCGCTTCCAAAGGCAGTAATTCAATAGGTGACTCTTTTTTTAAATATTTGTAACAAAAAGTTACTTTACCAATATCGCAAAAAGATATAATTTTTAAAATCCGTTCATCTTTCTACCTTTCTCCAATATTACTTGGGGTCGGCGCAACGCTTTTTTTTACTTCTACTCTCTTTTGTCACACGCTATCACTCTCTTTTCTTTCATTTCACTTTTCACGGAATCCATCCATCTTTTCTTTGGCCACCCCCTCCCTCTCCATCTAACTAAAAATATACTCACGACTCTTTTAGTAACACGCGTTTTATGATCTCTTCACATGAACATAACGAGACAAATGATTTTTCTTTCAACTTTTCAGTCACAGGTGCCAGTTTCAATCTTTTCAAAATCTATACATATAAATAAAATTGGAGTGTCTGTTTGTAATATTGAAATAACCGCTTTTTACTACATGCATCTGGATATTATACGATACATACACCAAAATATATATTTTTTTTTAATTTTTGTGTCTGGTAGTTTGAAAAAATAAATTCAAAATCCTGTAGTCCACGAGAACGAAGTCGCGGGCGCAGCTAGTACGTAATAAAACACTGAAATGTGACGTCACCGCCATTTGGATGTGTTCAGAATAAGCGATAGCGAGATGTCCCCACCGTACCCCTAGCATGGAAGGGATATCTCGCTCCCTTCATTCTTCCTCATATAAATATTTGAAATGCTAATTTTTGCTTCATTTAATGACAATTTTGATGATGTTTTCAACAACAGATTTATTTTTAGTGTTATTTGTTGATGTGTATGAAATATTTCACAAAAACAACATTACTTCGAATCGTTACGGAATGTGGAATAAAAATGAAACACGCAATAGTTCGTACGCAGAATTCGTGATGACTATCTCAGTGTAAAGCAAATCTTATAAATACAAAGTGTAAGAGACAGCCCTCCAAAAACTTTAAAGGCTTGTTCAGTAGACGAAACTGAACAACCTACCATATTTTTTTTTTCAGGAAACGACAAAAAAATTCGGCTTACCATACAAAATTATGAACTTGATTGGACAGTTTGAATTTTTTTTTCCGTTTCCTGAAAAAAATTTGTAGGTTGTTCAGTTTCGTCTACTGAGCAAGCCCTTAAAGTTTGTGGAGGGCCGTCCCTTACACCATATATATACACCGTTAAATTTTGATCGTTTTAATCCCGTGGAGAGTCGATCCGGTACATGAAACACTATCGATTTGTAAAGATAAATTTAAAAAATAAAGTACCTCTTTTAAAAACTCGTATTAATTTACGCATGTACGAAATTAATTTCTTTAAGAAAACTTCAGCTGAGCGAGTTCAATGACCTGTAGGTAATTAGTAAGTACGCAACGCCAACTACTACATACAGCTCATAGAACTAGCTCAGCTGACGTTTTCGTAGTTAATAGCCGGCGATGCGTACAAAGTACCTACAGGTCATTGAACTCGCTCAGCTGACTTTTTAAAGAAATGAAACTAATTTAGTACATGCGTGAATTAATACGAGTTTTGAAAAAGAGGTACTTTATTTTTTAATTTCATCTTTACAAATCGATAGTGTTTCATATACCGGATCGACCCTCCACGGGATTAAAACGATTAAAATTTTGCGGTGTATGTGCTGCTTAATTTTTACGTAACCAAACATAATTATACAGGTTAGGCGCTTTCTACCAAATTAAATCTATCCAACCAGATATTATTTAACCATTATTTATCCAGTATTAAACATGTTACGGACAGAAATAGATACTCTATCACAGACTAGATATTCAATTTAGATACCATAAACTATAGATACTTCTATTTTAGTTTTCTGGTAAGAATTGCAATGTTGTTTATGGTTCCAACTTTTATGGAAGACCTTGCACCACTGTAGTATTCATTTTTCATTCGAAAAGACAACCATAATTTTACCATTAAACATTTAAGTACACTTTGAAGCGACTTCACTAAATCAATTGAAATAATTACTTCATTACAAAAATATAAAAAATAGAATTCAAATTACTCTCTCTTGAACTTGCTTTTTTTTCCCTTAAAACATAGGTTTTCTTTAGTTGTGTGATACATCAAATACAATAGGAACCTTAAACAGCACTGCTTACATTATATTTTCCTTTGAACACTTCTGATGCAACTTTGCCATCTTGTTTCTCTCGTCATTTAGTCATCAATACTAATTTTTAAATACCTGTGTGCACAGAACTGTCAGTACTAAATACATTTTAAAGGGTTCCGTACCCAAAAGGTAAAAACGGAACCTTTTTGCTACAACTGCACTGTCTGTCTGTCTATCACCAGGCTATATCTCATGCCTTCTGGGGCCAGGGTTATCTGAAAGGGAACTCGAGCCCCGGTATGAAGGCTTGAGGGAACGGGGTGGGTTTTTTAGTCAGTAAGAGTCTGACACTATCTCCCGCTCCGCCCAAGAGCGGGGGTTGTCAAAAAAAAAAATAGTTGTATCTCATGAACCATGATTAGAACACAACACAAGCTCTGCTTAGCTTGGGACTAGACGGCGTTGTGTGATAGTTGTGGAATATTATTATATATTATATATTATTAGACAGTTGGATTTTTCAAAGATGACTTATTTCTGTTGCCACTATAACATCAAATACTAAATAGAATAAAATAAATATTTAAGTGCTCCCATATAAGAAACCTGATTTTTGCCGCTTTTTTTTACGGACGGTTTGGAACTCTTCGTGCGCGAGTACGACTCGCACTTGGCCGGTTATTTTTTTATTTGTCGTCTACAAGCAAAGGACATAAGTTCGTCCAGCCAAATTGCATCAAAAGAGTTTGTTTGATAATAATTTAAAAATAAGAACTCAGATCTATATCATCTAATCTTGAATTTTGATTGCACATTACACATCTCCCTTCCTGCCATTACATCAAAAAAAAAAAAAATAGGAAATAAACTGATTATTTATATGTACTTAAAGAAAACTTATTCGATATGACAATTAAAATATATTAACTGTTGAATCGTATGTATCAGTAATGTTATGAGTCATTGAAGTTTAGTGAATATTTTGATGAATATGACGAAGAGGAAATTGAAGATACTAAGGTAGGCGCCAGATAAGAAAAAAATAACGGTCATTGACCTTTTCGTAATATCTCTGCAAAACGGTTCGTTGTTTCTAAGGTACCTAACCTTAGAAACAAACAACGAACCGTTTTTCATTACTAGAAAATGTAAAGGATAAACGATAGATGTTGATTGAAGATATCTTTGTCTTTATTTCCATTTTTGAAATTAATAGTATCAACAAATGTTGGAGGGTCAATGACAATTATTTTGTTGTTATCTGGCGCCTACTTTAGTAATTTTTACTACCATTTTTTATTTTTTTTTTCTCTAAGTAAAAATTTGTGCGAATATAATTATTTATAAACTACGACAGTTTATTAAATTGTAAACTTGCTAGGACGAAAGAAAACATATATTCAACAAAACTTTCGTGAACAACCGGTAACACAACTGATAAATATGAAACAAACTTTAACCAAAAACTTAAATGCTGGAACCTACATAGAGATTGTACATTTTATTACAAAATCCGCCGCTTGGTGTTGTAAAAACGTTGATATGTACAAGGAATTACTAACTATAGTAAGTTGCCCTTAAAAACTAGACTATTATACACAAAAACATGGTTCCGACACCTTGTCTTTTACACAACAATGTCCTAAATTTTAGAACATTCACTTAAACTATATATTACAAAATGAATCAATCAGTTTTATTTTATTGCCATCGAAATTAAGTAGATCCCCTTGTTTATTTTTTCTATATTACCTATATGACAAAGAACAATAAAATTAAGGCTCTATTGTAAGGCAGACGTCTAAACATTAAATAAAGCTTTCCAATCTATTGGCATTATATTTTTTTTTTAGTTTAGGCTTAGTTTTTTAGTCCAATATGTTGGCAAAGGATATTTGGGTTTGGTATGTGTGAATATTAGAAGTTTGTTTCATACATATGAATGAACTTGATGTCTCCTAGTTTCGGAAAAACACTTTCAATTTCATCTGTTGTCAAATTTCACACAAACTAATTATTAGTTTGAAGACACGCAACAACCACTCAATGGCCTGCCGGATTATCGCCCATTCCCTCTCCCAAAGTCGTCTCTTGGAAAGGGAATGGGCCGTACTCTACGTACAGTGAGACATTTTATGGCTGATTATGGTTATTTACTTGTGTAATTAGATTGGTTGAGTACAATTTTGTGAATCAATCACAATGGTTGTCTCATTTTTTTTTAATTATTATTGATAGGCACGCGTTTGACCACTATCACACCTGATAGTAAGCGATCTTGCTATTGACAACAGATTCACTGGAAAAAAAGACGTGTGGCACTTGGCAATTGCCGCGGTAAAGCTATTGCATAGCATTTTTTATCAACTTATGCAATTATAATTATTTATTATTTTATTTATGCAGTATCTTTTTTCCTGTTTTTTTTTTCTTTGATATTAATTGAAGTTACACTTGTTGAGCGTGGTAACCGATAAGAAAACAAATGAGTGGGGGGTGTTAGGTTATTTTCGTTACGGAATTTCTGGATTCGGTCTCCACGCTCAAGGCCCGCGACAGAAGCTATCCGGTTCTCAATGCAGATGTCCGAACAAAGCGACGGTACATTTTCTTAAAAATTATGCTAAAATTGCGCTAATGATAGAATTATTTTTGTGAAAACGTGTTGGTCAATTGTTACAGCTTCTACAAGAGTCCCACTTTAATTTTCCAGCTTATAGTAAAAAAACACGTAGAGAATGATAATAAATCAGTCAATTTTCACACATACCAAAACCGTGAACACCCCACTTGTCTCAGCAGTCCTTGTAACCAAATGATCCAATAACAACCCGGCAGTTTCTGTTCATTGCACATACACTGTATTTACACTCACATTCACACACAGTTTCCTTCACTTTATACAAATGTACCAATATTTTTTCTTGCGTGTCCAGTATGCTTGTACAAAGTTCTACATTAAGGTTTTTGTGTTTTTTATCTCCCAAGCAAATTTATACTTTATTGATACCAACATAAAGATTGAAACTGCAGAATATGGGTGTTTTCAATCTTTATACAGTTAACAATACAGGTATAAAGTTGCAAGAGAAAGGTGCATCATCATCCATAAAATACACAATTTCATTCAATGTGTTTCATTTCTAATCTCCAATATTATATGCTTTTCGAAGACTACATAATTCGAACCAATTTTATAATAGAATAGAATTCTTACCGCCAAATTGTACTTACTATTTGCCTCCAATGAAAAATAAGACTAGCATTTCTCGACTTTTGAAGGCCTCATATTTTATACAACATTTATTTTACAATTCCTGTATAACTTCATGGCAGTGATTTTCTTGATTTTTAGACTGAGTTTACATTGGTTATGTTACAGTAATAAAACGGGAATATATGAAGCATTTCAATACATAAATATGATATATTTATGGCAGTGAACAATGTAAATGCCTCTTTACCTTTCACTGTCGCATTCCTAATGTAACATCAGCTGTGTAGGTGCGAAATTGAATGGCGTCGTAAATACGTAATGAAGGACACCATGTCGTGTTCTTGTGGTGTAAACGTGCCATTAGCACAGCGCGCACTGTTCCCACGCGAATCAAGGAGTTATCAGCAACAGCAGGGGCTCAGCCGGGTCGAAGCCTACTGGGGCCAGGGTTAGCTTTGAGAGTACGAAAGGCAACGAAGGAACAGGAGAGGATTTTTAGACAGTTTAAAGTCTGACACTATCATCCACTCCGCTCAAAAGCGGGCGATGTCATAAAATAATTTTCCCACCGTAAAAAAAGCGCATACATTGTAAAACGCTTTTTCTTTTGTTTAAGACTGACGTTTATCTTTTAAATAGGCCTGAGTCCCAGCAGTGGGAACATTATAAGGCCGATTACGCTTATACACCACTTCTATGAAGGTTCGGACATATAAAACATGCATTCAACATCGCACCTTACGACACTGTCACCTAAACCCCACCCCAATCTTCTCCCAACATCGTACAAGCACACTGTCCACACGAGCCATCACTAGAGTGTCACACTATCACTTCTTCATCCAGACGAGCATGGGTTCGTCTGGTTCCCGCTTTACTCAGTCCAGCTGCTGGACTTGTACTACGGACGTGGGCGGCGGCAGCGAGATCTCGTACTTGATGAGGCCGGTCCGACCCGCCGATAGGACTAGGCCGCCGACTTCTTTTGCGTCGCCGCTGTGAATGAAAACAATTTATAAATTGTGCTAGCCATTTAAATTAAGCCCATTTTCATTATTCGTATTTATTGTAAATTAGAAAAACGTGTTTTTTTTTAGGATCTGTCTCAAAAGCCAGTAGGCTCGATTTAACATAAAATGGCGTCCAACGATAAGCGATTGCTGACGTGACTTTTTGGCGGGTTTTTTTTTCAAATTAAGGGCAGCGGCTGTTTTATTAATTATTCGTATATTGATTCCTAGTATCTACACAACTGGACATTATGTTCAATTATTGAATCAAGCGCTATCTAGTTAAAATGGAGCTGAAAATTTTATTGTAAGTATTGACTACCCCAGCGAAGCCTGCCGAGAGGACAGACTTGATATATTTGCTAGACTTTGACTTAATAGATTTCAAAGTAGCTCATAGAGACTAAAAGCTGATTATTTTCTAATCTTGAAATGACACTGAAAATGAAAATGAAATGAACTCCGTTCCATCAAAGGACCACTACACGTACGGCGTTGCGCCTTCAGTACAAGGTGGACATCCCACCCGTACGTACAAAGCGTTTTGGGCGTTTTATTATGCGTAGGTACAGATAAGGAGAGGAATTCCTTGCCAGAGTCTGTATATAAAACAATAATATAATAATAACTTAGGGGACTGTGATTTAACCTTTTAATCGTGAAAATTAAGACACAATAGAAAGACAATAGGTGCGCGAACGCCGGCGTTCGCTTGGGGTTTCATGAATTAAAATTAAGAGCGAATAGGTTCTAGGCAAGCGTGCTCCATCGTCGGCACGCGCATCAGAGATTTTTATGGAGAAGGCTGCAAGTTCTGAGTGATTGTTGTCGTCGTGTGCGATGCGTGTGTTCACCTGGTGGTGTGCTGGCGCGAGTGGTGCTTGTGCGTGAGGTGCGCGATGTTGGGCTTGATGTCGCGCCCCACGATGTGCAGCGGCGTCACGAGGCGCCGAGTGCCGCCCAGCGAGCCCACCACGATCTGGTTGCCGATCACCTGTCCTGATCTGTTCGTCACCTACAACAAACCGTTTGTTAGTGGATGCCATGGAAATAACTAAAGCTGTCTTTATATGAAACTACTATTAAAGACTGTCATCATTGCTTTTTAAAAACTACCCGCAGGGGTCTTTTTTTTAGGTGAGATATCATCTAAATGAGCGGGAGATATCAGACTTTTACTGACTAAAAACCCACTCCTTTTCCTTCTTTGCAATAGATCCAGGGCCCCGACTAGGGCCATGGGTGATGCGAAAGAGGGTCCAGTAGGCTTCGACCCTGCTGGGCCCCTGCGGTTGCTGACAACGCGCCGTCGACAACTTAGGCTCGGTCCGGACGGTTACCGGACGGCCGGACGGCGAGCTACCTATTACTCGCTGTCCGCAAGCCCACGCCTACGGTGACCGGAAATTGCTTCCTCTTTTACTAGCATTACGGCTTCGCACAAAGAGGCGTCCGCCTGAGACTCCTCCTCGCTCCGGACCGTAGTCTGTACCAAGGTCCGGTGCAAGAGATCACTGCCGACCCTTAGGTTTTAAAGTTTATAAGAAAAAGTTTTTATGAACGAAGTCGCTAGCAAAGTGCTAAATTACTATAATCTAGTTGGTCAATGGGCGTGGCTAAATGATAAATGATATTTATTTTGTAAATAGGTTTAAAAAACACTTTTACACGTCAATTTTTTTTTTCGTCAGTTTATGCTAGATGAGGCCGGTGTTTCCTATCTGACTACCCTGAGAAGAAACACCGAAACAAACTCAGGGAGCTAAGCTAAGCGACAACGTTCATCATCAGCCTTTTTAATGTTCCCACTGCTGGGACTCAGGCCTCCTCTGTAGGAGGGAATGGTCCGTAATCTACCATGCGGATCCAGTGCGGGTTGGTTAGCGTCACATGTTTTCGAATTTCGTTCTAGGACATGTCGGTTTCCTCACGATGTTTTCCTTCACCGTTTTGAGAACAGTGGTAATTACACACAGTATTGTGTCTGGCTGGGTTTGAACTCGAGACCTACAATTCGTAAGTCGGAGCTATTACCACTCCGCTACCACTGCTCCCTCAAACGACCACGTTGAGTCACTATTTTCCTAACGCGAATACAGTATAGACTACACTATTTTATGAAAATAACTCTACAAACAAGTTCTACTTCTTTTTACAATGATCATACAAAAGATCCTAGTTTACTAATAGTAGAGGATACGGTTAAGAACGACCTTCACCGGTTTGTTGTATGGATGAAACATATTATATGATAAATTTAGTATATTAAATAATATAACGCAGGTGGGTTGCCTGAGAAATTCCTGGCCAAACAATTTTTTTTTTTTTTTTGTAAATGCACCGGTGTGTTTAACGAATAAATTTAATACTAACCGAAAGAGTGAAGCCTTTAGAACATAAAAATGTTGGGTTGCCTATTTGTTTCGTGGCATAACTATGGGTTGCCAGGTATAACAGGTATGTATAAACAGGTGTGTTTATTTTGATATACAATAAATTCTATATCAAAATAACGCTGTTTCATTACTAATACGGTGTTATAGTGTTGTCTGCAAAAAAAATCTGGTATGAATAACGTTTGTGCATTTTTCTAAATAAAAAGTAAATTTTCAATTTTAAATTAATCCAGCCAATCTGGCCAGGAATTTCTTAGGCAACCCACCCGCGTTATATTATTTAATATACTAAATTTATCATAAAATACGTTTTATCCATTAAACAGACCGGTGAAGGTCGTTCTTAATCGGATCTTAGACTATAAATAAAACACATGCTACTCATACATTTACCTATCAACATTAACTACACAATTTACTAAAGAAGAATTTTTTGTATATTCTTACGGAGTAATCTTCACTCGTATAGGTGCTATGGGCATTTAAGTGTTCAATTCATATCTTCAAACTTGATCTGGATATTTTTTACGATAATGTTAGGCCAGGGTTCAGCAAACTTTGAAGCAGGAAGCATTCATGTCATTAATATTAAAGGGCACATGCAAAAAAAAAAAGGTAGAATATTAAAAAGTAAACAAAAAGTAAAACCCAACTACGACAAAAAAAAAACGACGCTGAAAAAGTATGAAACAAGAGTTTCAGGATGCTGAAATAAACAAGGTAACTGGATAAACAAGAACAGAACCAAAAGAAAAGCCGTAAAGTGTGTTTCAGTTAAGACGTTCCTTCGCAGTAATGTTGGCATAACGGAAAAACAGTGTTGCTATATTTTCAGCAATGAAATTACTTAATATTAGGGAGATACTGATATTTCGTTACTTTTAACATTGCCTTATAAGTTTTTTTTTATTATTTTTTTTGGGAACTGTAATAATTATTTTTGAATAAAGCATACAACGTTGGGATCCATTTCGATTGTCCTGCAATTCTTTCAAATACCGAAAACGCCACGTCGCAATATCGTACCTCTCCATCCAACAACTTCCTTTTAGATTTGCTTTTTTTTTAATAAAATCCCATTCCCTTCATTTATTCTCCATAAAGTGGTGCAACTGCCGTTAAAATCCATTTAGTTTCACATTTCATGCAAAAATTTTGGTAGAGTAGGCAACTCTTTTCATTTTTCCCTTGTTTTTTTCTGTAGACAGACAGAGGAGCCAACATTACGGCAAAGGAACCTCTTATGTGAAACGCACAATAGTCATATGTTATTAAAGTGTGTCGGTTGGTACCTCGTGGTATCCAGTAAACCTGTATACTATAGAAACTTGAACTAAATAAAACAAAAAAAAAAAGAGAGATGAAATGCGTTAGATAGAACAATAAAATCTTGAAGGTTTGTCTTTGGTAAATGAATTATGTTTTGTAAAAAGTCATAGAAGAAAAGTTATTGTTTATGAGCTTAATAACATAGTCTTGAGAGGTTACCAGTGTTCTACAAATAACCCTTAGAAATATATTAATAGAATTGGACATTAGTTAAGAAAACAAAAATGCAATTATAACTTTTCAACAACACCCGAAAGAAAACACATTCATCAGTCGTGCGATGTCGGTCGGCTTATTAGCAAAAAAACACAACACAGAAACAGTAAGCAAGACGGTGCGGGGGGAGGGTCAGCGACCGCGACATGCGAAGCGACTGAAGAGCGGAACTCGCGGGAGCTATCCCGCGAATTTAATTTTGAGAATTATTAAACTAATGATAACTTTCAAATGGTACGTCCGATTTAAATGATTCAAAAAGTAATTTACAGATACTAATATAGCTTTGAACACAAAGTAACTTATTCTGATAAGAATTAATACCGTTATTATGTAAATAGCTTTCCAATAAACGCTTCATCAATGCCAATTTTTAAAAGTAGTAAAATGGATATAGTATGTTAACCTTAAGAGATAGACATAAGCTACCGTGGACTTTTCTGTAGACCTATGTAAGATACACAATTTCATCATACATAATTTAATTATATCTCAAAGGGTTTAAGGCAGCGTTTTCGTTGAAAGCTCCCAGACGGCTTATTTATTCACGACATCTCCAACAAATATCGTTAACAAATTATATACTAAAACCGTCCTTGAAAATCACGCTATCGAATGGTGAAAACCGCTTGAAAATCGGTGCAGTAGTTTCAGAGTTTATCGCGAACAGACAGACAGACACGGCGGGGATTTTGTTTTATAATATGTATATCGATTCGCAACAAGATTAGACATTTAACCTTTCAATCGTGGAAATCACAGACACAATAGAAAGACAATAGGTGCGCGAACGCGCCGGCGTTCGCTTGGGGTTTAATGAATTAAACAAACTTTTTTTACTGTCCGTTCAGCCGATTTTCACTTTTATTGCGATAGTGGCATAGTAAATGGCGGCTACAGTAAATACTTGGTGTTGTAACCACTTTTTTGCTTTTAATGCCATCCTTATATATACAGAATAGAAATCAAAATCGATTAAACGGACAGTAAAAAAAAATTGTTTAAAGGTCAACGCTGCCGTAAGCGGGCGCACGCGCGGTTACCCGTCGCGAGGCTATGCGCATGTGTCGCGTGCCGCGGTCTCTGTATCGGACACCGGACTATTACGGGCCCGCGCGGCGAGCCGCCACGAAGCACTTTTGTATGGGGCCGCGCCGCCCGGGCGACCGCGTAACGCAGCGTCAGCCCTTAATACATATCTTATCTTGTTGCGAATGGAGTTATAGTCAATTATTTATTTGTTAGTTATAATACACTATCAGCATATTCCACACAACTAAATTCCAAAAGGACACCTTGACCTTTCGAATACCTTAACTAGAGACACAATAGAAAGACAATGAGAGAGCGAGCACCAGCGTTAACTTAGGGTTGCTAACTATAGGTTGAATTAACTTGTAAACAAACTTACAACTTGTATGTGCGTGGCCTGCTGATGGTCCTGCTGGTCCAGCTCCAGACTGTTCTGATGCTGAACTTGTTGCTGGTGTTGTTGCTGTTGTTGCACCTGTTGTTGTTGCACCTGTTGTTGCACCTGTTGAGCTTGTTGCGCGGCTTGCTGCGCTGCCTGTTGCGCCGCTTGTTGCGTTACGGGTTGACTCTGCAATTGCGTTTTGGGGTTACACTCTGATATTTTGGAAAGAAGAAGAAAATACTTTATCTTTATCCTAGTTATAACTCTTTGCAATAAAGGCGGGTTACTTTGGCCCTGGAGTTAAACCTGGATCGAGCTCATCAACCAACAAAAACAAGGGACACTATATTAACTGCTTCTATTGAAAGAAAGAAAACATTTTATTTGGAGGAACAAAACGCAAATTTATGACTAAAAATATAGAAGTATACTTTGTGAAAAATTTGCGCCACATCCGCGAAAAACGGCCGAACTGTTCGCTTGCCGTGACCACACGCAAAATGCGACAGGTCTACGGCGACATAAAGACCGCACGATTTTATTTAATGAAGTGGTATATTTAGGAAGAGTTCGCTCTTGCAATCGCCTTGCCATTCCTGAACCCGTTCTACTATATAATATAAGTAGACTAGATAACATCACCGACTTACGAGATGTCCTATTAAGACTACTCAACGCGAGTGCGATCTCGAAGCGAAGCGGAGCGGACGACACAAACAATTTATACTCTATTGCGGTGCCCCACGTGACCAACCGCACGTGAGTGCGGTGCGGCGATGAGAGAAGCGATGCAAAAGCTTCAGTTAGTTTGATACTTTCGTGTGAATTCTTGAGCATGTCGCGTTCAATTCACGTGGACCGAATCGGATCGCTTCGCAATCGCATTTGCGTTGAATCGCCCATACCGCGCTACAGTCAAATAAAAATATTTTTTTTATATTCTTGGGTAGGTGATGAAAAAGAAAAAACCATTATAAATTATTAAAGAAATGTTAATTTTGTAAAGGAATCGCCTCTTAAAGTTGAGAAGTACTAATTTCACGGGAGCTGTAACCACAGACATTATCACAATTTCAAAAGGCACACTCAAAAATAGATTGGTGGAAAAAACATTTTTATAACCAAAGTTCTTCAACCAAAAAAAAAAACGGGTACAATACAGTCGAACAAGTTATTTGGTAATTATAAACAGAAAGTTGACTTTTAAACAATGATGTAAATGTGCTAACATTTTAAGATGAAAGCTACAGCCTCGAGCGTGGATTCTCGCTAGATGGCACTGAAGTCAATATTTACACATCCCTAAGCTAAGGGCCCAGACAAAACAATGTGATGTGATGTCGCATTGTAAACATCTGCGAGCTCACACGATGCATCACAAAACTAGCGAAATTATTCGCATCGCACATTCTATGGTCGCCTGAACCGATGCATTGCCGTACGAACTCGCATCGCAACATGTAGGTTAGAGCGAATACTCAAGCACTATTAGAGTCGTATGTTGGTTTAGGAATATTTGGCCAATAAGGTAATTATAATGCAATAAACAGACTTAGGAGACGGTAGCGCGGCTGCGGCGCTACCGCCGCGCTACCGTTACCGTTGTGAAATAACAAATCCATGTGAATAACAAAGTAGTGTGCAGCGCGACTATAGCGTAGCAGTCGCGCGTTTTTTATTTACATATATGGAATAACAAAGCAGTACGGCAGCAGCGCTGCTGCCGCCGCGAGGCACTCTGCGGTTAATTTGAAGGCGCCCTTATTTATTTATTATTGTTATTTATTATATTCTTTACTAGCTTTTGCCCGCGGCTTCGCTCCCGCTCTTCCCTACTTCAGCTTACTATACCCTACTCTACCCTACTATACCCTACTCTACCCTATCCTACTCTACCCTACTCTACCCTACTATACCCTACTCTACCCTATCCTACTCTACCCTACTCTACCCTACCCTACTCTACTCTACCCTACTCAATCCTACTCTACCCTACTCTACCCTACTCTACCCTACTCTACCCTACTCTACCCTACTCTACCCTACTCTACCCTACTCTACCCTACTCTACCCTACTCTACCCTACTCTACCCAACCACACTCTACTCTACTCTACCCTACTCTACCTACTCTACCCTACTCTACCCTACTCTACCCTACTCTACCCTACCCTACTCTACTCTACTCTACCCTACCCTACTCTACCCTACTGTACCCTACTCTACCCTACCCTACTCTACTCTACCCTACCCTACTCTACCCTACTGTACCCTACTCTACCCTACCCTACTCTACTCTACTCTAACCTAAAAAAAAAAAAATTTAAAAAAAGTATCCTATGTCCGTCTCCTGGTTTTAAGCTACCTCCCCACCAATTTTCAGCCAAATCGGTTCAGCCGTTCTTGAGTTATAAGTGGTGTAACTAACACGACTTTCTTTTATATATATAGATTGTACACCGCATGAACAAAAAAGATACAGGACAAACATTATTCAAAATAAGTGTACAATGGGCGGCCTTATCACACAGGGCGATCTCTTACAGACAACCTTAGGCCTTTTGGAAACCTTAGTTCAATAAATTGAAATGTCTGATTTCCGCGGATAAAATTTTATATAATTACACTAAAAATGTTGACTTCAGCGCCATCTAGCGACTACTGTTCCGTACTTTTCACCTATGGCTCAAAAAGTTACTATTTAAGTAAACAACTAAATAACTTGTCCGACTGTAACTGACTACGTACATCTCTGCTTACCTTGGCGGGAGCAGAGGCGTAAAGGTTAGGGTATTTGCTTACACTTCGGGGCGGCAAGTCCATATGTTGTCTCTGATGCAGCATGAGGTGGTTCTTCTGGAAGAAAGCCTTGCCGCACTGATCACAAACGTGGGTACGTAATGTACAGCTGCCGTCGGGGTGTCTGAAACAAATTGGATAAGTATGTTACACACATATTTCTAGAAAGTAAGGCACTCAGTGACATTTCTGCATTTTTTACACTTGCATTTGCATTGCATTGACATCTTATTTATGTTAGGATTGTACCCTACAGTCGGTATAACTGATAGGTAGTAGATGCTAGCAGATCTGGCTAGGCAACATGTCTTCCCTTTTGACAAAATGTTAACATAAACATGAACTAAATTTCCCTCAAAACTCAATAATAAAATATAATAAAACTCTTATCACATCTACTTTTGTTAAACCTCTTCGTTTTCAAAAAAAATGTCGGTCGTATGCGTCTAGCATCCATTGGATTCACACAACCCCTCACTATTGTGGTCAAACGCGAGCCTATCAATTATAAAAAAAAAGTCATCGGGCCACCTCGTGGGAAGCCTTAAAACGTTGCGTCTTCCAGTGCGTGGTCGCCACAGAACCTTTTTCGACCATAAAAAAAAAGTCCTAGTACATACAAACTTGCGCATTTATAATATTAGTGTTCCTAGTATTATACGTTTGTGATAAGATAACATACCTTCTCTGATGCGCTAGTAGTCCGTGTTTAGCCGCGAACCCTTTCCCACAGTCGACACAGAAATGAACCTTCGGTCTGGGGGCCGTTATTTGATGGTTCTACAATAAAAAATAACACAATTTCATTTTATTGAACATGTTTCGCTTATTTGCTTAAAACTATGGGCCCGAACGTTGCCATTTTCTCGCTAAACATCTGATGATCCGACTATACTTAACCTTTTGAATGTCGTAAGTTACACAGGTCGACATAAGCAATTGTTTTTCAATTGTTTTTTTTTTTTAATTGATATAAACTAGTGCTTGACTGCGATCCCACCTGATGGTAAGTAGCGATGTGTGTTGTGTCTCTAATTACGGCCTTCGATGAGTTAAGCTCTATAGTTCGAGTCGGATGTTAGTCTACGAATATTTAACGAATTAGGCAATGTTTGAGGCAATAATTTAACAATTTCAATAAAGTGGAATGTCCTTCGTTGTCTAATAATGCTCCTATTAATGTTGACTTCTGCGACATCTAGCGAGAAAATGGCAACTCGAATCTGCAGCTTTCACTGATTGCTCCAGGGTAGCTCGTGAAATTCTATCTTCAGTTTTTATTTTTATCGCGAATTCAATTTCACATGCTGCCCTGGTGCTTTTGACTATGTTGAATATTTAATAATTTATACGCTTCATAATAATCCGCCAGATAATTTTATACTACTACACTCGAGTTAAAATTTGACATTTAAACAAACCTTGTTTACTGTCAGTTCAAGCTATTTTGACTTCTATTTTGTAGGTGTAAGGAAGGCATTAAAAGCAAAAAAATGGTTTAGCGATAGTACAATAGCGGAAGGGCGTTTGCGTCGCATCATACAGACGTAGGTAGGTATAGCAAAATACAGACTTGAAATGTGTTAGATACAACGAAATCTTGGTTTGTTTTTGAAAAATATATCCTACATATTTTGTAAAAAGTCATAGAACAAAAGTTGTTGTTTTTGACGTTAGTGATACAGTCCTGCAAGGTTGTTAGTGTTTACAAACAACCCTGTGTACTGCAGCCACTATTTATCATGCCACCAACGAAATAAAAGTCAAAATCGGTTAAACGGACAGCAAAAAAAGGTCTGTTCAACCTTTTAACCGTCTACGTCGGATATATCCGACAATAAGTCTCGGATTTATTCCGCCAAGGTCGCATATCCGCGACCAAATACTCCATGTCGTCAGTTGTTCTATCACCTATGTGGATTGAAGAGCTAAATGCGATGGATTATCCAGTCGCTTATACATGACCAAGGGCGGATAGCACACGAAAACATTCGTCGAACCAATCCGACGCAAGCGTTAAAGGGTTTAATGTCTCTTAAAGCAAATGGAGTTATACACTTACAGGTTTTAGGCAGAAAACTTTGATCTTAGAATTTTATCAATATTGAATGTACTAATAATACAATGTATATAGAAACTCACCGCTGCTATAACTTGCGTATGGCCAACGTTATTTGAGTTCGACGAAATTATCTGTATATTAGGCTGGTCTGGAATAATGAAACCTGCAAATTATTGATGATATCCTTTAATTAATGAACACACGGCAAGTTTACACAGTAAAATTATAAAGAGGAGTCTGAAATGGTGGCTAAGACGTATGGTAGAAATATATTACTATGCCAAGATCAAATAAATAAGAATCCTTATACTGATGTACTGTATTTTGATGTCCCACGAAAATTGTAAAAATCAATTTATGAGACATTTCACATTAGGAATTACTTCTGTATCGTGATTGCGTTAACAAATATTTAAACTCACATACGCAAGATACCCAGACCCAGAATAACGATCTGTAGGCTTTTTTGTACTCCCGAGACACATAGCCGTTGACTCTACTTTCTTGGTGGTCCTGCAGGGACTGGGAAAGTAGTGTTCGTTTAATTTTAGGTTCTCAACACCTAACATGGTCAAGTCCACCGCCTAGTGTGTCCTCTTCTTCGTCGTGCGTACCTCTGCTGAGAATCGCGTCTTTGAGAAATGCGGTCTTCTGCAAAGCGGTATATGCTACCTCCTACATCCATCTATATCCTCTGTCCTTTTTTGCTTCTATCATGTGTCCTTGCAGGAGCAGCTGTACACAGCTCCGTGACGCACGTGTCTCCTGAGTACTTACTGTGCTGCGTGTGCGCGGCGGCGACGAGGCCGGGCTGCAGCGCCGCCGTGAGCTGTACACAGCTCCGTGACGCACGTGTCTCCTGAGTACTTACTGTGCTGCGTTTGCGCGGCGGCGACGAGGCCGGGCTGCAGCGCCGCCGTGAGCTGTACACAGCTCCGTGACGCACGTGTCTCCTGAGTACTTACTGTGCTGCGTGTGCGCGGCGGCGACGAGGCCGGGCTGCAGCGCCGCCGTGAGCTGTACACAGCTCCGTGACGCACGTGTCTCCTGAGTACTTACTGTGCTGCGTGTGCGCGGCGGCGACGAGGCCGGGCTGCAGCGCCGCCGTGAGCTGTACACAGCTCCGTGACGCACGTGTCTCCTGAGTACTTACTGTGCTGCGTGTGCGCGGCGGCGACGAGGCCGGGCTGCAGCGCCGCCGTGAGCTGTACACAGCTCCGTGACGCACGTGTCTCCTGAGTACTTACTGTGCTGCGTGTGCGCGGCGGCGACGAGGCCGGGCTGCAGCGCCGCCGTGAGCTGTACACAGCTCCGTGACGCACGTGTCTCCTGAGTACTTACTGTGCTGCGTGTGCGCGGCGGCGACGAGGCCGGGCTGCAGCGCCGCCGTGAGCTGTACACAGCTCCGTGACGCACGTGTCTCCTGAGTACTTACTGTGCTGCGTGTGCGCGGCGGCGACGAGGCCGGGCTGCAGCGCCGCCGTGAGCTGTACACAGCTCCGTGACGCACGTGTCTCCTGAGTACTTACTGTGCTGCGTGTGCGCGGCGGCGACGAGGCCGGGCTGCAGCGCCGCCGTGAGCTGTACACAGCTCCGTGACGCACGTGTCTCCTGAGTACTTACTGTGCTGCGTGTGCGCGGCGGCGACGAGGCCGGGCTGCAGCGCCGCCGTGAGCTGTACACAGCTCCGTGACGCACGTGTCTCCTGAGTACTTACTGTGCTGCGTGTGCGCGGCGGCGACGAGGCCGGGCTGCAGCGCCGCCGTGAGCTGTACACAGCTCCGTGACGCACGTGTCTCCTGAGTACTTACTGTGCTGCGTGTGCGCGGCGGCGACGAGGCCGGGCTGCAGCGCCGCCGTGAGCTGTACACAGCTCCGTGACGCACGTGTCTCCTGAGTACTTACTGTGCTGCGTGTGCGCGGCGGCGACGAGGCCGGGCTGCAGCGCCGCCGTGAGCTGTACACAGCTCCGTGACGCACGTGTCTCCTGAGTACTTACTGTGCTGCGTGTGCGCGGCGGCGACGAGGCCAGGCTGCAGCGCCGCCGTGAGCGCGCATAGGTCCGTAACGCACGTACGGTCGCCCGCGTGCAGTCGCACGTGCAACGACAGCGCCTCCTAAAGGGAAACAGTATTGTGTTACTATAATGCTAGGGCATTCGTTACACAGAGAGGAACATAAACTGAGCCGCGATGCAACTGTCAAGCAGCAACGATACCACCACGTACTTGACTTATTTATGAGAGTGATACATTATAAACTTTAAACGTTTTAATACGCCGTACTTTTAAATTACTTTAGTTCACCGTGTGGAAATCTCATCAATGTCCTACGATCTGGAGAGATAAAAGGGCCTGTCACCCGCCACAGCTACCCTTAAGCGTGGGGCTGGACTATTTGCGCAGTTTGTCAGGTTACTAGGTAACTTATAGCTCGCCACCAGCGGTGCCTAACGTCACCACTATGTGAACCGCCCCGAGGACACGGTGGAGCACCCGGTAGAGGTGTGCTCCGCTTAGGCAGAGCATCGCCGTGTCCTCGTGAGGGCGATTGGCGGCGGCGATCTCTCGCACCGAGCCGCACGAAGACGCCATAATCCGGAGCGAGGAGTGGCAGGCGGTCGCCTCCTTCTGCGAAGCAGTAATGCTAGCAAAGGAGGAGGCCGCACGCGTGAGGCAACTGTCCTCACGCTGCCGCCGGGATTCCGATCCCGGTAGCCAGCCACCGTAGGCGCGGGCATGCAGACGGCGAGCAATGAGTAGCTAGACGTCAACGGCACGTATCATTCTACGCGCGCCTCAAAGAGTTGTCAGAAAACCGTAGGGGCCCAGCAGAATCAAAGCCTACTGGGGCCAAGGATTCTATAAGGAAGATTCGGCCCCGGTACGAAAGGCAACGAAGAAACAGAAGTGGGTTTTTAGTCAGTAAAAGTCTGACTCTATCTCCCACTCCGCCTGAGAGCGGGGAATGTCATGATTTTCCCACCTAAAAAAAATAGGTTACCAAATTGGCCGCGTATCAGTTTCTCTTACTCGTTCACAGAGAAAGGAACGAGGAAAGAATGAAAGTATGTGACGTTTATAATAACGTCTAACTCACCAGTTACACGGTTACACAAGTGAAAAAATAGCCAAAATCTTTGGACGACAAAATGTAAACAGGCAACTCTTTTAATTTTTTGTTCGTTCGTAACCCATCAATTTATATATTATAAAAAGGTAAAGTTCATTTTATTGTTTGTAGGATGTAATCTCTGTAGGTACTAAGGTGTAGGGTACTGGTCCGATTGGTAAAATGGTTTCGATAGAAAGCTGCTTTATTCTTGAGTGACATACGTTTACATTCTTGAGTAACGCGGGCGAGGCCGCGGGCAAAAGCTAGTAGTACCTTATAATGAAAGCTTATTTATTATGTCAGTAAAAACAAAATGCTATAATTTTTTATTCGTTCTATGCATTATTGTTATTTAAAATGTAGCTAAAATTACAGTTTCTATTAAATACCTTATGCAATTAAGACACAACATATTTATTATCATGATAACGCAATTTCAAACGTGTTAATGTTTGATTTTGAGCTAAATTAAACGGCCTCCGCGTTCCGAGACATAATGTCGTTGTTAGCTCGTTAATAAATGTATCAATCGGTACCTCTTGGAATTACTGTTGGCGTGCTAACATCGATTTAAGGGCCAATTCACACCGGAATGGCAGAGACTGGCAAAAGTGGGCAGCCGCGTCACAAAATAGGTACAGAAGTCAATCTACATACAAAGCGCGCTCGAGCAACACACACATGGACACCGCTCACAAACGCTCATTATAATAGTGTGCGTCCACCGAGCGTAGGTATGAAAAGTGAAATACATACAAGACATTGTATTCTGTACCTATCTATTTTGTGGCCGTGTGCTCTTTTAAAACCCTTCAAACAATTCTGGTCTCAAGGATGTAAAGTAAAAAATAATTCACTCATAGGGGATCCCAGATCCGTCCTCTACTATAGAGTAAATTAATGAACTATAGAGTGAATTAATGATGATGCTGAATCGGTTACTACAGCGTCATGGGGACCTATTTGATTGTGAAAATTAGGTTCTAAAACGCAAAAAAGTCTACGACAAGCTTCCATTTTAGTGAAGCTGTGTGCCTCTATCATTTCGATATGAATCGGTCCTTATCGTGACTCTAAACGCAAGGCATAGAATACATAGTTGGATACACACTTGCCGCAGGGTTGCCAACCCTTTGAAATAATGTTTACAGTGATACCATCCACCAAAACCATCTACAAAAGATATGGCTGTAAAATATTATTTAATGCTCAAAAAATTCAAAAGAATTGCACTCTTTCAGCCTAGATAAATTAGATCACTGTTCAATTTTCAAATTATTTTAATCTAAGCCCCATAAATTTTTTTAACGTATCCTTTAGTAATTGTTTTTTTCTCTTGTTTTAGTAAGTACTAAAGCATACTTTGCTTGCAAATCTACTTGTAAATTTTCACGTTTAAATTGCTGAACGGATTTGGTACATGTTCTTGATTGGGACATGGATATTTTTCATCCTCTCTTATACGTATCATTATCATCATTTCAGCCGCAGGGCGACCAATGTTGGACAAAGGCCTCCCCCAAGTGTCGTCACAACGAACGGACCTGTGCGTTTCGCATCCACCGCATTCCCGCGACTCGCACCAGGTCATCGGTCCACTTTGTGATAGGCCATCTAACGCTGCGTTTTCCGTTTCTGGTTTCTTTTCAGAACCATTCTCGGGATATGGGACGAGACACACGGGGATCGGGTCAATAATAGCTCGGGCAGCGGAAGTCAAACTCGCAGCCCCCGAAATAAGAGTACGAGGGAACACCGTGGTGGTTTTAATAAGTAAGAGGATGACGGACCCCTCCACCTGCCCCAGGTCGAAGAACATACAAGAGGATTTCCACACCGATAAAAAAATGGATACTATTCATCCTGGGCACAAGATGAAGCTGAATAAAAATAAAACTAACCTTGGTATTGAAACAGGAACCACACTCTGGACAAGCGTATCCCGGCGTCGTCTTCTCCGTTACTATTTGACCATCTGCACCGATTACCTGATGACAAATAAGCGCTTTGTAAAGAATAATCGCAATCAACCAGGCCGTTGGGTCACGACTTCGATCTTAGCGGTAAGTGGCGCGGCGAGCGGGGCGGCATTGGTAAGTTTTTTTTTTATTATTTTTTATTTATTATCATTTATACAAAGATTACAAGATTATTTAGGTTAAATAGCAACCAAAAAACCACTAAGGTTTAAACTATTGCTATCATGAATCCATCTCAACATCGAAACAAATTGAGTTATCAATTTCAATTTTATATGTGTATGTTATTTTCAATATTAATTTATAAAAAACTTTTTGTAAATAAGTAGAAAAAACATTCTTAGACAATACTTAAGTAATATTGCTTAAGTTTACATTTGATAGTTTTAGGTGTAATATTTCTTTTTATTTCTGAGGGTAGGCCATTAATAAGTCGCGGCACAATATACCCGCAAGTTCGCTCGCCATACGTGTTGTTGGCGCGCTGTGTACGAAGCCTATTCTCAGAAACTGCCCGAGTGCATACAGGAAGTGAAGTGGGCGCGGAGCAGTATGAGCGACATCTCGTGGCGTGGTTCAACATTTTCACACTTTTGATCTTATGTTCACCGCCCCGCGCTTAGCTACCGCTCACAGTGGCAAGGTCATGACCGGGCCATAAAGGATAACAAAGCAAAACGAGTAATTTTACGCTAAAAAATAGAAAAAAACAAGTTGAGAGGTGTCAAGGGACACCCGGATGGAACGAAGTTCTAATGAAAGTATCTAGCTTGCTTTCTATAAGAGAGAGAGACAGACAGAGAAACATGCGCACGCCGCACGGCTTACAATAGCTTACTATAGCAAAAAGTGTCGTTACAACTTTTCGTGAGAATTTTTTCCGTCTAGCCCCCTTTCACAACGCGCGATAAGGAACTTCGTTCCAAAAAAACATTCCGGGCTTAGTTTTTAATAATTAATACTAATAAAATAAAATATGGGATGATAAGGGCAGGAAGAAGAAGAATGATGAAAAACCAAATGAAAGAAAGAGGGGTAAAATTTACCTGTACAATTTGCGGTTTAAATTCATCTTGTTTTATCACAGTTGCTTGTTGCTGTTGTTGTTGTTGTTGTTGTTGTTGCTGCTGTTGTTGCTGTTGCTGCGCTTGTTGTTGTGCTTGCTGTTGCGCTTGTTGTTGTGCTTGCTGTTGCGCCTGTTGTTGCTGTTGATTAGATCAAAGAAATATAACATTATAGTATACTTACTTCAACAAAATAGGTAATAGTTTTGCAAATTTCAGTCTAAAATTTAATCTTATCATAAATTTAGAGTTTACATAAGTCAAAACATAAGGCAACAATTTGAGATTACATTGCCTTTATAGGTTTCTTAGTTTAGGTGTTACCATTTCCAGTTACATACATTTATGGTTTTTTTTCTCACTATCGAAGCCATCTAAGATACACTTACTTGTTGTTGTTGCTGCTGTTGCTGTTGTTGTTGTTGTTGTTGCTGCTGCTGCTGCTGCTGCTGCTGTTGTTGTTGTTGCTGTTGTTGTTGAGATTGCGTCGATTGTAGACAATGCCGCGTCATTTTACAGTGTTGCTGCAATTCTGACTTGCATTTGAAGGCCTCGCCGCATTCTAAGCACGCGACTGCACCTTCCCCTGTATGGATTCTGAAAGACAAATTATTTTTTTTATAAAATCGGAAAGAAGTCAAGCTACGATTTAATTGCAATTTATTACAATGTTTATATTTATTTTGTAAACCTGTAGGAGCCCAAAAGTGTATGACGCAGTGGGCTCTTTGTGTTTGAACAAACCATCACGAAAACGATCGATTTTTTTTAGCATTGTGTTTGATTGTCTTTAATTTCGTACGAGAAGAGGCCTTAGTCATCCAACGGAATCACTTAGATTCATAGTAATTGGCTCATAATTTATGTAAAAGACCCTATTACAAGTACTTTACTGAGAAAACGGAGAATCGGATAACATATATCAGCAACTTATACCCTATTCGCGTTAAGAATAGAAATTTAAAGAAACCTTTTTACTGTCTGTTCAACCGATTTTCACTTCCATTTCGTAGGCATAAGGATGGCATTAAAAGCAAAAAAGTGATTACAATACGAATTATTTACTGCAGCCGCCATTTGTCATGCCACCAACGTAATAAAAGTCAAAATCGGTTGAACGGAGAGTTATAAAAGGTTTTCACAAATTTCTAATGTTATTTTGAACAGAGTATTGTCCTAGTATGGACACGTCTATCAGCTGTGACGATGATGATGATGATCCTAACTAATATTATAAATGTGAAAGTGTGGATGTTTGGATGTTTGTTACTTAATCATGCAAAAACGTCTGAACGGATTTGGATGAAATTTGGATATAGCCTTTGACATGGAAAAGAACATAGGCTACCTTTTATCCCGATTCCTTAAGTAACTAATACTACGCGGGCGAAGCCACGGGCAAAAGCTAGTAGTGAATATTTCCACTCTACTCACTTCATATGCGCGACCAGCGTCCTCTTCTGTAGGAACTCCTTGCCACACACCGGACACGCGTGGGGCACTCTTCCGTGGACTCTCCCGTGGTTCACCAGTTGAAACTTCCTTGCGAATGTCACACCACAGTCTGGGCAGACGTAAGGAGAGAGGGAACCATGGAAACGACTGTGCATTACTAGGTGTTCCTGGAATTTAAGAATATAATAATATTAACCAAATGCCATGTTTATCGAAGGATTGGGGTCTGCCTCTGCATCAATAGTTTTCAACTGAATGAACTGACAACAGTTGCTAGAACAGATTAGATGTGGAAGGTGGAAGGCCCGATGTTACACAGCTTGGGTGGGTAATTTCCAGCAGTGAGCAGAGAATATCTTTAGCAACTAAACTAATATTTATCAAGACTAAATAGGGGCCATTCAAGTATTACCAGGGGGCCATTCAAGTATTCAAGTATTACCACTATCCTCATGTCCTCAAAATTAAGTAGACTTACTTATTTTTGAGGACACGGGGATAGATATTGATAGGGAGTCTGGATGGTGATTACGTCACTAAGACATCACACATCAATAAGCAGCAAACATCCAATATCATTGAAGACTCGTCATGGATGCGTCATGCCAACTAAGTACTTTTAATTTGAATTAATATAAGTACAAAACTTTTAAATGAAGTTTGTTTACGTAAGCTTGGGGGGAGAGATCTCTTATTTTTGCTGACGCTGTGAAAGGGTGAGAGGTATTCATATTACAAAAAAAAAAACAAATCTGCTTACGTAATACTTGAACGGTCCTATAATAGTAAAAAAAATGCAACGATATGACGTCAAAAACGTGATATGCGCCTTACATGTTGATAAAGAATATGTACCTTCTGAGCGAAGCTCTCTCCACAATCGCTACAGACGTAGGGTCGCTCGCCGGCGTGGTACTTGCTGTGCGTCACCAGGTGCCGCTTGAGCGGGAAGCCGCGCCCGCACTCGTTGCACACGAACGGACGATCTCGACTGTGGACCTACAATGTAATGGTGAAACTTGAATATTTGCCTGCTGCGGTCTTCCCGTCCGATTACAACTTAGGCGAGCTTTGAAGAGCTAGAGTGAATAGGCTCTTAATTCATTAAACCTCAAGCGAACGCCGGCGTTCGCGCATCTAGTCTTACTATTGTGTCTCGAATTGACGGTATCTGAAAGGTTAATAAACTAGTAGTAGGCGACGAGCTTCGCCTCCGTGGATGCGGAGGTTAACGGAGGCGGGGGCGGAGGTAAAACAAATGTGAGAGCAATGGTGGCTGAGTAGTAACGGCCCAGATTTACGAGTTGTAGGCCGCGGGTTCAAACCCAGCCATTTGTGTAATTTATTGTTGCTGCTCTCAAAACATCGTGAGGAAACCGGCATGTCCTAAAACCAAAAATTTGAAGACATATGACATTTACCAACCCGCACTGGGCCCGCGTAGTGGATTACTGTCCATTCCCTCTCCTAGAGAGGAGGCCCGAGTCCAACTGTGGGAACATTATAAGGCCGACCATGCTATGTTATGCTAAAAATCAATTAAAAAAAAAGAACTCACCCTCGAATGCGTAACAAGATGATGTTTCAAGGTAAACGCCATCTTACACTCGTGACACCTATACGGCCTGTCCGCCGAATGCAGCAACAAATGCGTGTTGAGGCAGTGCTTCCTCGCGAACGCTTTCCCACAATGTGCGCAGACATGCGGCCTTTCACCTATTCAATATGAAAAGAGGATTAAGTTTTTTTTTTACCCTCGAGTGTGTGAGTAGGTGGTGTTTGAGCGTGAAGGTTTTCCTGCAGTCGGGGCAGCGGTACGGGCGGTTAGAAGAGTGCAGTAAGAGGTGAGTGTTGAGGCAATGCTTGTGCACGAATGTCTTGGCGCAGTGAACGCACGCGTGCGGTCGCTCACCTGAAACAGAGCGAACCGCATCGGTACGTGCACTTCGCGACTAACTAGTTTAGTTTAAGTTTACTGGCTAGTATGTAGAATGAGAAATCTATACATACATATAAAAGCGAAATACCACTCTTCGAAAGGCGATTTTTAGCCTACCATACTGTGTCAGGGCGACTGCGCGGGCGCCCGGTTCGACAAACAGTACCTATGTTAACTGTTTACCTACGGGCACTTACCTACCTACCTATCTAACAGTTCCTATGTCATATTAAAACGAACCATTGAAATACAAGCAAAATACCTACGTACCTCTCTGAAACAACTGTTAGCCTAAAATACGATAATCCACAACTGTACAATGCTTTTATTTGCAAAAAAATATAATTTATCATTTAAAACAGATAAAACTAAACTTTTATTTTTTGCTTAAAAATTGCACAATAAAGTTTACAGACGCGCGTCTCAAGCGGATGCACTCGCGATCACACTGGTCCGAGAACTTCGAGATATTGTGTCCGTGAGCGTTGTCTATGCGTGCGTTGCTAGAGCGCGCTTTGTATGTAGATTCGCTGTTCATGCAACATATTAGTAGTCATAAAAACAACCGTGAGCGGTGTCCATGTGTGCGTTGCTTGAGTGCGTAGATACCACAAAATAAATAGGTACAGAAGACAATCTCATGTATGTACTTTACTTTTTATACCTACGCTAGGCGAACGCGCTATGGTCAGCCGAGCCGAGATATCGTATCCGTGAGCGGTGTCTATGTGTGCGTTGCCCGAGTGTGCTTTGTATGTAGATTGACTTCTGTACCTATTTATTTTGTGTAGATACGCTGTTCATGCATCATATTAGTGAAGTATAATAAACAATTGGGTCACCACGCCGTTCCAAGTCTGTCTGTCCGTCGAAAGTAATGCGGGCATTTATTACTTTGTCTAAATATAACTCGTAAACTTGCTCTGCTGAATATTTATGCAGCTATAAAACTCTCTCGCTTCACAAATGTTAAGTACAGTGAACACAGTTACTTGACCAAAATAGTAACCATGGAAGTGTCTCTTTGTTCGTTTGTTACTTCTTGTCACCGCAACGGCAGAATCAATTTCGAATTTCGGCACCGACTTATAGAAAACCCATTAGATTTAAATCCGTTAACCGCAAGAGCAAAGCGCTTTAGAGCTCTATGAAGATAGTCGGAATTAAATGAAATCTTTTAAGCAAAGTCCAAAACTGGACATAGCCAAAGAATTAGCACTGTTTAACATTCTGTAAATTATACATTGAGCGAAAATATGCCTTAACACTAACTGTGGTGTCAATAAACTGTCATTCGATTACCCTTATGGTGTTAATTTGTTTAATAAACAATTTCTATTTTTATTAACTACTAGCTATTATCCGCGGCTTCACCCGCGTATATAAAATATCGTCTGTCACTCAGGAATAAAGCAGCTTTCTACCGCTAAAAAAATTTTAGCAAGCGGACCAGTACTTCCAGTGTATAATGTATAAGTGTAGAAGAACAGAATCTTGAAAGTCTATATAATAACACTAGTTTCTGCCACTTCGCCCCACAAAAATGTATCCGAAGGGAACATAACCCCGGGATAAATAATCAAAAGTATCATAAGTACTATTTCAGGACATGGTCTACCCATGGGCCAAGTTTCATTAAAATCCATTCAGCGGTTCGAGCGTTTGAACGAATTTTTATCGGAGTTTGTGAGTGAATGTACATTGTACACACTCATTCACAAGTTTTCGTCTTTATAATATTAGTGTGAAGACATGAAAAAAAGACATGACTAGAATACCGAAGATCAGGAATTCACTTATTTGAAACTGTTTTATTATTATCGATCTAAATAAGGAAAGATGACGCTGTCGAGGTCAACCGCAGCGAAGGTGTTGTGACGATTTGATCATGTTCGCGAGGCAAACTTGGCGAGAGCCTAACACTGAGAGGTTTGGAAAAATAGGGGGGGGAGGCCTTTGGCCAGTAGGATACGATGTCGGCTAATCTACACTATATACTATGATGTAATAAAGAGGTAGTTTGTTTTTTTTTTTTTGTTTGTAAGTATGAGGTATCTCTGAAAGTATTGGTCCGATTACTAAAATTTTTTCACTGGTAGATAACTGTTTTATTCCCGAGTGACAGGTTAAATTTTATGTACACAGGCGAAGCCGCGGGCAAAATGTAATGAAAAATAAGCTAAATGTGATTTCATCGCATAAATCGTCTGAAACTCACGAATCAGTTTTTGTTAAAATTTTTCCTGCATGATAAATATTGTTGTGTATTTAGTTGTTTTAAAACTCGTATAGATTTAATAAATTAAGGCGATGAGATTTTATAGATTAAGGCGCTGCGCAAACGGAGACAGCTGTTGTTGTGTTCGATGTCGGTAGCTGGGACAAAGATTTTGTCCGAATACTTTTTGATCGTCATGAGTATGTGTCAAATGCTCACACGTTTGCGCCCTGCCTTACAACATATTGGATACCAAAATTGCAATTTGCCATATAAGAATTAGATATTATTATATATATGTACTTGTACGGGACTAAGGCAGGAAGATGATGATAATGATGTTGTAAAGTTCAAATGACGTGTTTGTTTTGCGTAGCTTTTAGCTCAAACAGAGGTCTGTTTGAGCTGTTTGTTTGTTTGACAGTAGGTACTGTTACAGAATTTAAAATATATAACACTGCGCGGATAAAACACCACAGCGCAACCACAAGACACCACACCTCACCACAAGACACTGGAAACAAAACCAGTACAAGCATTTTGCATCTCTTGCTTTCGGACTGCTAAAGTCCGAGAGTGACCGCGCTTTAAGTCATGTAAACCTCTTAACTCGTAATAAAAAGTGACACCATCAAGCTACAAACCTGTATGAACTCTCGCATGCGTGGTCAGATGATGTTTGAGCAGGAAAGACTTGCCGCACTCGTCGCAGCCGTACGGGCGCTCCTTGACCGCGGCGGGCGGCGCGCTCGACATCACCGAGTTACTGTGCACCAGCTCCGTCTGCGAATATACCGCCTAACAACACGTTATTATACAATAACTGTGGATTTACTGGCCTGTTGGTCTAGTGGTTGGTTACCCTGACTGCTATGCCGGAAGTCGCGGGTTCGATTCTCACCCAGGACAAGTGTTTGTGCGATGATCATAATCATTTGTTCTGTGTCTGGGTGTAATTTATCTAGATTATTAAGTTATATCGATTTTAAAGTTATATTTTTTTTTATGAATCGAATTCTACTGTATGTGTGAGGTACGAATAATTTTTTTTTCTTTCTTTCAAATAACTCACATATTTCCTTATCCTTCTCCTAGAGTCATCGTCAAGGGAAGTGATTCCTCTTATTCCTAGACTGGCCTGTTGGTCTAGTGGTTAGTGGCCCAGACAGCTATGCCAGAGGTCGTGGGTTTGATTCCCACCCACTACAAATGTTTGTGTGATGAGCATAATCATTTGTTCTGTGTCTGGGTGTAATTTATCTATAATATGTATGTATTTAGAAATATTAGAAATATATGAGTATGTTTATCAGTTCTCTAGTAAGCATAACACAAGCTCTGCTTAGCTTAGGACTAGACGGCGTTGTGTAATAGTTGTGGAATATTATTATTGTTATTATTTAGTAATGAGTCAAGGTAGAACTCTCCCTCTTCTAGAGAGCAGGCCTGAGTCTCAGCAGTGGGAACATTAAAAGGCTGATAATGCTATGAAAAGTAGAACTACACTGCGCACACGCGTGCCACACACACCGATCTGGGCGCGTCGTTCTCTATATATTTTCTAAGGAAACCAGACTTGTAGAGTTAAACCACACTTACACTCTACACTTGATCCACGCCACGCGACGTCATTCTACGTACAAATCAGGCGTGGTCCACGTGTAATGTAGTTCTAGCTTAAATGTAGTGAGGTTAGAACTTTTTTCTAATGATATAAACTAGTGCCTGACTGCGATCCCACCTGATGGTAAGCAGTGATGCCATCCAAGATGGTGAAGCGCACTAGTTTATTAAGAACCTACTAACATAAATGGCAGGTCAGGCGATGAAAAGAACCTTGTCGGAAGATCAAGATCATCAAAGGCATCGTCAAAGCATTTTTTATTTAGCCTATACTTTCCCGCTGCTGGACAAGGGCCTCCCCCAACTTTTTCTAGGTATTCCTTTTTCGAGCCACCTTGAACCAGCTCTTGGAGTTGGTGTCTAGATCATCACGCGACCTTTTCCCAGTTCAGTCGCAGCTGCGGCAGTGTCGTCCATCCTCAGACACCCGGTTAGTAGAATCTTTCCCAGATTCAATTTGCATGCAGCTGACGTGGCCCGCCTAAATATAAATCGAGGGTCTAGCCAAACAGAATCTTAAGAGACGTGTATTTAAGTCAAACCTTTAATAGCTTTAACTGCCTAATAAAGTTGTTAGTAGTAGTCCCAGAGGACCGAGTCCCAACAATGAGAACATTAGAAGACCGACTACGCTATGCTACAGTTGTTAGCTCTTGAAAGCAAATTGACCAACCCAACCCAAAATAATAATAATTAGGGCACAATCCTCGCTAGAACCTAACTGGATGTCGTCCTTAGTAATGTATGCATTATTGATGACATAGTTTAAGTACACATAAACACAAAAAAATAAATCATTATCATTTTACCCAAAAGAGGTCCACTGCTGGACATAGGTTTGCCCCAAATTTTGCCACAATGACCAGTCCTGTGCATTTCGCATCTATCGGATTCCCGCGACTCTCACCAGTGTCATCGGTCGACATTGTGGAAAGCATTCGAACGCTTCTGGTACCAGTCGGCGGTAGAACCATTCGGTGAAACCGATCTTCACTGCCATTTAAGTTTGGCGATTCTTGGGGCTGTCGGAACCTAGCTTTTCCTGTAGATATCTTCATTCCAGATTAAACTTGCCAATCAGATTGACTTTGATTAGGTGAAAAAAAATACATTAGTAGCTAGTTAAATTTTGACTAGTAAAACTTACTTTAGGCGAATTATTAGTGGTGCCAGGCTCTTGTTTCGCATGCAACAAGTGATGCTGATGTACTGTAGTCGTCTGTATGGTTTCCGCTTGCGTTTGCTGAGCCGTCGCCTCTGCTAGACTCTTTAGCCCTCCATTTAATAATGTATGGTTGAGTTGCGACGCGTCTATGACGGGCGTCGCGATGCCTTGGGCTTGCAGCGCCCTCTTCATCAATATCTCGTTGCATTCTTCGGCAGTCAACTGGATGGGACCTATTGGTGTCATAAACGGCTTAGCTGCTAAGTTCGCTGTAAATGATACATGCGTGATATTATTTTAGTTTTTTTGAAGATTTTTATAATTAAATGAGTGTGGTGAAGAAAGTAAATAAGCGTAGTAAAGTAGAAGAAATTTTAGTTTAGTTGTTCGGAAATTTTAGCAAAATCTAGTTCGACTTTTGCGCCGATGTCAAGCACATAGGGTCGCGTAAGTACACCATTCTGATACCAGATTTCTAGATGCGCGTGCTGACGTTTTAGCATGAGATTTGCTAGGGCACAATCTTACGTAGTCTCCTTCAGAATGGCAAACTAAAATGACACAAAGTCTGGTATAAGAGCAGAAGGAAGTAGATTTTTGCTGCTTCTAAATATTATTTTTATGGATCAATATTTTTTTTTTCGTTGGTTAACAATCATCCAAATGACATCTCCCGCCCTTGGTTGGAGCGGACTAAAAAATCCACCCCGTTCCTTCTTCCCTTTCATACTAGGGTCGAGCCTCCCTTTCGGAACTAGATTTTTGGCCTTGATAGAAAGTGGAGAAATTGTAAAATTTAAAAAGAGAAATAGAGTAATGTGGGGACACTAGGTCAGTGACCTTTTTCGGCCAGGGAAAACTTTGATTGCTTTGTTGTTAGTAGAGACCAATATTCAGAAGGAAACTTAACTATGTTAATGGAAAAAAAAAACGTGACCTAGCATAAACTTGTTGAATTTAAATTTTAAACGTAACACATTTAACGAGCCATAACAGCAAGGAACAAGCTCAGGTGAAAACTCCCACATTTAACCTCTCGTATGCCGTAATTAGAGACACAATTAAAAAACCATTGTGTCTCGCGTAGATCTGCGTTCCGGCATACAACGGGTTAAACTGCTTCAAAAATTGGTTGGACAGACTAAATGTCTCCAAACTATTTTCTACTTCTGTTTAAAAATAACAAACAAGATCTATACACTTACTATGTATAGTTGTGGTCTGATTCTGCTGGGACACCCTGTTCAACGTATGAGCAGCGGCATCATTCACCACAAACATCCGTCTTCCAGAGACCGGTGTGCCTGTAGTTACCACCCTCGTTAGTTGTGCACCAGCGTTCGAGACAGCTACTGTAACTGCACCCACTTTTTCTTGCACTTGCGGTGTCTTGTGGGACATAACAGTTAATGTTGTTTCTGGGGAAACCTGCAAAGGTTAAATTGATATTGTTAGTGGTGTCTGCAAACATAATCTGAGGACCTAATGGAGTATATTCTAGGTACTGAGGCCCTGGTAGCCAGGTCATACAATAATAGAAGACCAAAAAATTTAAGTATACTGAGCAGACTTATTAGAGTTGGATTCGCTACTCCGGTATTGGGTACAAACACAAATCAATAATAGCGAAGTATAACAATCACTCAGGAAGTGAGCTATCGGTACACAAATAAATAGGCTAGTTGCCGTAAAAAATGTAATCAGTCCGTCTTTTAGACGAAATAAAATGTAATTATTTTGACCCTGGACACTACCCTATTATTATAGCATAACCTAGCACTCTGCCATCCTCTAACTAAAAAGCAGCTAAGTGCTTTGTTTTCTAAGTAACTTAGCTGCTTTTTAGTTAAGAGGATGGCAGCACTGAAATCGTTAAATAAAGAAATAAACAGGTTTCCATAACTAACTTCCTGATTAAAATTTAATTCTAATCTATTTTAAAGACTGCTCATTTAATTGCAGAGTTTCCATGATCCTTTATTAATTTTATTCAAAAGTTAATATGTTGTTTGTTGAATTCATCAAGTCATATTATAATATGCTTGTAGTAGAAATTTATGACAGTATTTGTTTTTTTTATTGAGCTCAAAAATTGATAATTAATAAGAAGGTAAATAAAAGTTTCGGTCATTTTTAGCCAAACTATGAATCATTCCCAAACAATATTCAAAAATCTAAATGTTATTATCACACACTGATAATAAATAAGATAGATAACCAAAGCATGTGCCATTCATATGGTTAAATAAACAGGATGTTTAAACTTAATAGCAATCAATTATAAAAGATTTCAGAATGAGAATATGGTACATTATCTTATGAAAAACAGAAGGGTCAGTGTCAACCAGTTTCATGTATGATTTCTAAGTAGAATGGAATCATATGATGTAACAATAAAATGTAAACATTGCAGTTTTACTGTATCTAATTGGAACAAAACTCCTATGACTGTGACAAATAGCTTCACTTCATAGAAATAGCATTACTTCAAAACACATTAGGATTCCTATTGTACTATGAAAGTTAATTACTATGCAAATATGTCACTTTGATAAGAGTTTGGCGACATTAGAGAATAATTTCGTTGCTATACATACCGTGTTTCCCAAAGTATAGCTCAGACTGCTTGGTGTTTCCACCTCACCCTTTGTAAGGTCTGCGGAACTCGTGAAACCCCACGAATAACCGAAGCCCGACACATTGTTAGGAGTTGGCATACACATTTTTAACAACAAATATAATTCATCACAATTACAAAAACTAATTCAATAACACAAATTCGCTATTTGATAGTAAACAAGAGTCCTCATGACAGTTTTATCATTGCGAACATGTATGTACGCTTTCACAACTACAAACGCACAACGCACTCATCGATCACAATGCCGACAAAAACGTACTATCTATGTAAATTCATAGTTGACGATGCTTTTATTGACTGACGAACACCAGTCTACACGAAGAAATCTTCGTAAATTAGTCTAATCAACTCAATATAAAAGGCGGCATAGGACAACGACGCTATGAGCAGGATTGACACGCACATTATTTTCAACCAACGATGCGTAATTTAGTTGATTAGACACTTTATAACTGTTCATATTTGTGTTTAAATACTAATAAACATTATTATCTAGCCAGGACTTAGATAAAATTCATGATTCCATGAAAACAATCATTTTATCGCACACACAAAAAACCGGACGCCATTTTATTGTTTATGGTCAATTAGGGGTTTTAAAATTCAACTCATTCACTTAGCGATGACAATCAATCATACAATGTATTGTCCAAAATACATTGTTTTTGTTTCGGTCAAATAATATTTTAGGAATTTTTTTTGAAAAAAAATGATCATAATTTAATACGATAAGACACTGAGAAAAGCGATTGAAAATCTAACATTTTCAGATGAATGAAAAAAAACATAAAAATTAAATTACAGTCTATGGAACATGAAAAATATGAAAAATAGCTTAGAAGTGGTAATGGTGACCCGCAAAATATTTGAATATTCCCTGTACCTATATAGAGTCTGTGCGGAAAGTAAACCATCGTGGGATTTGAGGGCGCTGCTGTAGATAAATATCGTTTTTGTCATGTAAGCAACATTGTGACCTCATTATAGCGCGACTGTTAAATCTTGATATTTTGAAACTATAGTATACTAGCTTCTTCCAGCGGCTTCACCCTATAATAAAAATTATCCTATTGGCTGAATTTGCTCACCTAATGAAACTGCAAAGTTATACCTTATGTGCTATGTTATTGCAATGTTTATGATTAAGTTCATCTGTCTAGTAGTTTTTGCACGACAAATCCGTACATACGAGTACCTTACTCCATCTTCACAAACTTTTGCATTTATAATATTAGTAGCCTATTTATTGAACTTGCTCACGTGATGAAACTTGGCAAAAATATAGGTTGTAAGCTATATTATTGCAACGTTTACCTATCATTAAATTCATCCGTTTATAAGTTTTTTCGTAATGAGTAACAAACCGTTAATTGTGGCGACACCTGGGGGAGGCCTATGTCGAACAGTGGACGTCTTTCGATTGTTATGATGATGAACATTTAAATGCAAACACGAACCGGTAAAGGAAAATAGCGTGAAGAAACTGCTGTACTGCCTATCTAGGTAGGTTCCACCAACGACCACTTACCCAGTTCCAACGAAAATGGTTCTATCACTTTGACTGGGATCGGTCTATTATCACTGACTAGAATACTGTAGCTAACAGCAAGTTTATGTTTACTCTAGTTAAATTTTAAGGTAAAAATAGTACACACTACCACTTTCTCATTGTCTTCCTCGGTACATTTTTCCCTTTTGCTAATCAATGAAAAATATGAACTTAATGACTATGAAAATAAAATACACTTCAGAATTTGTAATGTTGCTTTGTAAAAAATCTATTTAGCCTGTAAGGGACCATCTCGTATGGAAGATCCTTGGGATCACTTGGTTGTCCGTCTGTTTATCTGTTAAGACCCTTTAACTCGAGAACGCTTAGAGGTATCAAGTTAAAATTAAAACCATACACACAGTCTGCAGTCTTTTAAAGTTGTGAAAAACTCAGACTTCTGAGTTAACGAAAAAAAAGATAAGGCCGTTTATGTCGCAAAAAAACATATATTTCGATACTCAAGGGAATGAAAGTTCAAAGGGGTGACGTTGACCTAGAATCATGAAATTTGGCATAAATCAAGGTCTCATAGATCAAGTACAAGGAAAAATCTGAAAATTGTAAATTTGTAGATCCGTCACAAAAAAAAAAAAAAAAATTTGCAATTCGGAAAAATCTTCGTAACTCAATTCGAGCATTGATTTCATAGGTAAATTTGTACAGAATCCTCAGTGCGCGAGTCCAACTCGCACTTGCCCTTTTTTATTTTAGTTACTGTATCCTTACTTAAGCCTGAAAAAAATATTCTAAGTTAGTCGAAATGCATTATAAATTTGAAGTATCAATACTTTTTATACTAGCCATCGAAAATATTGACCAAAACAAAATAAACAAATATCGTCATGTTTAAATGAATTTTCGTTTAATTTATTTATATTTGGAGATAACAGGGATAGGAGTTCACATAAGAAGTCTAAAAACATTAAAATAAAAGTGTTACGTACCAATAAAATAGCATACCAATGTTTCCCAAGTTCGTGACTTTGTTTTGATCAATAATGGTGTGATTTGCCATTTGTTATCTTTGGCAAAACTGTAATATATTAAATATTATTTCCCTTGCAGCTCAGTGAAATTTTTTATCACATTTATGAAGATTTCGATTAAAAATCACAATAAAATAACATAATAAACAGACCCTCTGTCAACATTATATGACGTTTGGCATTTGACGGATGGCTGGGTTGTGTTGCTACTTAAAATCTTTAATGTTGTTTTCACTTTACGCCACGACGGTTCTTTTATCGCACAGACAATAATCGTTGATTATTTATATATAATTTACTTTGCACCATTTTGAACGAAAAGTTGTTATAAACTTTTCGTTCAAAATGGTGCAAAGTAAATTAAAAAAAAAAAACATTACTGAAAGGTCCTGTATGACTTAGTCGTAGGGCAACTAAACGCACAGCGAACTGTCAAATGAAGGGATTTTTCAATTTGCAAATTGATTTCTATTGGTTATTGATTACAATAAGCAGTAATGGTACTTCAGTAAAATTGGTAAATTGAATGATTCTACGTATTCTTTAACAATAAATATTAAATTTAAAATCATTGAAACAAGCAAGATCTCAGTCTCTCGGCAAAATTGTGAGAGTGAATTGAGAATTTTATTGCATTTTGATCACCTCAGCAAAGCTGGCCAAGAAGGTTGAATCATTACATTTGTTAGGCAGCAAATGTAATGATTACTACTACTGCTGCAAAAACTTATAATGTGTTGCACCCGAATTTTGGTGTGGAAATAAATAAAAAAAAAAAGATACTTGTTTATTACTAATGATGAGGCGTTATGTTCTAAGATCTTAGCCTATTAAAAAGACTATGAAGAAAAAAGTAAATTTCTTTAACCGGCTATTATGTTCTTTTCATTCAATCTTTCTTTTTCTGATTTATTGTGGTATTAAATTTCAGAGATAAATAATTTAAAAAATACCAAATAATTATTCAGTTTTAGAAACAGTTTTTATTTGACGAGAAGTACGCAAATACAAAACTCTTACTAATGATCTAGGTTTAATAAAATAAGGACCTTTGCATTGTTGAATACTTGAAAAGTGAAAAAAAAATTAGTGCCGCTCATCCGGGGTTGTCAAAATTATATGAAAATATTGTAGCATTTTATATTTTATCTATTTGGAATGTTTGAAGTAGTAATAAACGCAAATTATTTTCAGGTAATAATATATGAAATTGGTTAATCTTTGAGAGCTATGGAGGCTGAAGATGATATGATTGTTTTGGTTGTTGTCGACGATGATGAGAAACCGAAGTCTTCTGAGAAAGATTTCCCAACTTGTGTACCTTCTGAAACCAGTATAGAAGTGGATAGTATAATTGAAACAGCACAGAAACATGGAGAATATATTACAATTAAGTTAGAAACCGAAGACGATGAATTTCAATGTGATTATCTTGAAGATGGAATTGCATCTGAGGTAAGCAAATAGTACGTTTTCTCTTTTTAAAACGAGCAAGAACAGTTCGGATGCAATTAAAATTTAGCAATTTTAGTGACTAATTGTTTGTTTCATAATATATAAATCTACTAAAATCATTAATCCATAATGGTGTAAGAATTGTTAGATTTGTGGTGATATAGTTTCAATGATTCCACACACACTTTGTGATGCAAAACTACAAATATATTACTAGGAATCAATTTACGAATATTGAGAACAGCCCTGAAGACGATCCAGTATTCACTTCCAAATGAAGTTTCATTTGATAAAAGCGTGCCTAAACCTGATAAAAACGAATTAGTGAATTAATGTATAACCTCGTCTTTCACAGACTGGTTCAAATAACCAGCCAAACATAAAAGAAGAAGTTATAGAAGAAGAGGAAGAACAGGATGACGGTGATGAGGAATACTTACCCGAAGAAGAATCCAGCCCGTCTAAGCAACGTAGAAGACACCGCTTTACTATGCTAAAGCCATGGCAGCAGCGATCCTTTGTAGCGGAACTGAGAGAACAATATGATGAATTGAGAGAGGATGAAGAATTATTGATCAATACATTGGGAAGGATTATGAGGACAGTGAAACCTCCACCACCCCAACCGGATTTCTTTATCATGAATGGTATTATGTTTGAGTAAGTTTGTTTATATTTTGTCTGTTGTTCTTTGTACTATATCCTTCCTATGGAACTTTGGTTCTCGTATGGATATCTTCATTTCTGATTTGATCATGCAAGGAACCTCACACATTTTCAAACTGTTTCATTTTAATTTTGATGAATATTTTGCTATCAGTTTTGTAAATTTTTACAATTAATTCAATTTTGATAATAATTATTAACATTAGCATCACTATTTTGTATGACTCTTGGTGGATTATAGAATGGATATAGAATGAACCATACATTTTATATAAACACAAATCTTTTATTTATTGATGTTAAAGTAAATAAATAAATAAATAAAAGAATTGTATGCTGTGTTCTAGGCCTGTAGTAATTTCTTTATAGAAATAAGTTTTTTCCCATCCTGTTTTTATCCTATAGGACAAAGTCAAACATATTTTTGTAGTTTAAATATTTTTACATTCAGATGTTAAGTTTCCAATACAAATACTGTAAGTAGCAATTTTTTGATTTAATTCATTAAACCCCAACCTTTCTATTGTGTCTGTAATTTCCATGATTGAAAGGTTAAACTAAATGATGTCTCATATATTACATCATACCAAATAAAAAATGTGTCTATAATACCAAAATAACAGCTTTATAGAAGTTAAATAATTAATATGAATCCAATAGATGCAAGACACACAGGATTGATTGTTAAGGCGACACTTGGGGAAGGCCAGTGTCCAACAGTGGTCGATTTTTGCTAATTTAAATTTTAGACAGTCTATCTGTTTTTCGTTCTGTTAGTTCTGTTTAAACCCCCAAATGGCTGGACCAATTTTAATAGAACAGAATCACTGGCTGATAGCGGAAGTTATAAAGAGTTACTAAAATCTCTTTTGTGTAAGATCATATTGAACTTTGATTTCAGATGTGTTTCCTGTGGGTTTATATCGGAAACACTACCAGCAGCCAGCCGACATTTCCAAGAGAAGCATGGACAGCGGTATTTAGTATGCTATGCATGTGGAGTCGATTTCAGAAGGTAAGTCTTATCTAATTATTATATCTTTTACTTAATAGCAATTACTGCCCAACTTCTGGATTTAAAGTGTCTAATAAACTAAAATGTATGCGTAGTCCATGCGACCAGGCCCTCTCTAAAGTCCTTCCAGGTACTACTCTTTTTCAGAATAACCTTCAAATCTTTCTTATAGTCTAAGATCCAATTAAAAACGAACTTCACCGGTCTGTTTAATGGAAACGTATGTTATGACAGTATAAAAAAATATAACGAGGGTGGGTTGCCTAAGAAATTCCTGGCCAAACTAGTTTTTTTTAAATGCACTGGTGTGTTTAACGAATAAATTTGATATTAACCGAAAGTATGAAGCCTTTCTATATGTATACTCATATATAAAAATCAAAGCCACTTTTCGTTGTAATTTTATAACTCAAGAATGGGCTCACCTATCCAAACCAAATGTTTAGCCTTTGTTCAAGCTATTTAGTATATGGTTAATGTGAAGTTTGGTAGGGTAGAGTAGGGTATATAGTAGGGTAGAGTAGGGTATATAGTAGAGTAGAGTAGGGTATAGTAGGAAAGAGCGGGAGTGAAGCCGCGCGGGCAAAAGCTAGTAGAACATAAAAATGTTGGGTTGCCTATTTGTTTCCTGGCATAACTTTGGGTTGCCAGGTATAAACAGGTATGTCAATACTAGTAGTACCCACTTGTTTAATAAATAAATCGTATAACAAAATAACGCTGTTTCATTACGAATACGATGCTATAGGATTGTCTGCAAAAAATCTGGCATGAATAACGGTTGTGCATTTTTTTTTTAAAGTCAATTTTCAATTTTTAATTAATAATAGCTTACCCGCGTTATATTATTTACTATACTAAATTTGTTATAAAATAAGTTTCATCCGTTAAACAGACCGGTGAAGGTCGTTCTTAATCGAATCCTCTACTATTAGACCAAAGGGATCAGAGATTATAAAAATTACATTACATATCAAAGGAAAATTTAAGTGCTGGGTAGAGAGAAATCTGTACCTTATTTGATACCAAATCCCCTTGAAATATTTGTGTTACAAATACTTCAAAGGTACACTGAGGCTAGTAAATGAGGGAGCAAAATTCATTTATAGAGAGTGTAATATAATAGTATAAGGACCACGATATAATTTCAAGCAGTCAATACGACTTTCATGTCTTAAGATCTTAACTTGGCTTTAAAATTTCAGTATGATGAGACGGTTCCAATGCTACACTTCAATAGCTTTTGTTTGCTTCAGCACTACAAACCTGTACAAACATGAAAAGCGTTGCATCGCTCCGGATGCGGAGATAGTGCTGCGCGCGCGTGCCGTGTTCCTCGGCCGCAAGGGACGCGGCAGACCCTTCCTTACGCTCAACAAGTTCGCTACTAAACGGAATAAGTGAGTCTATTTTGTTACTATACAAGCAACTCGTTGCTGACATTCTTGTCTATCGACAACTGATTACTACCATAAAGTATTACAAAGCCGTATTTAGATATAGACATGAGTTAACTTGGTCGAGGAGAATTGAGAAAAGAACTATCTTTTAAACCAACAAATAACCAAAAGATTAAAGGTCTTTGTGGATACGAGAAACATAGGAGCTTTTGGTTAGAAGAAAAACTTTTGGTTATTTGTTGGTTAAAAAGGTAGTTATTTTCTCAATTAACATACGATAGAGATGAGGATAAGTTCATCCTCAACATTTCACCAGGACAGTAATATTACTTCCAGTAAGACCGTTAATTTTACTTATTTGTTGCGATTATAACGTGATGTTTCGGATACAGCTTAAATTAAATTAAAACTTGTATTATACAAGGCTTTTGATTGCGTCCATCATGGAATCTGTTGTAGAAATTACACCACATCATCATTGACATCGTGAGAAAAGATTTGTATCCTAAAACGTCTTATTTAAATAAGTTCAGATGATTTGTCACTAATAATATTATCTTGGAATAATTAGAAACGGTCATCGCCTATAGCGTTCCACAGGGTTCAGTTCTAGGTCCCCATGTTTTTAGTTGATTAAATCAGATTGAACTATCACAGGCATGAAGGCTGTATCAAAGTTTAATCGAGTTCAGTGAGTTATCATCACGAGCCTTGATTATGCCACTACAGAATAAAGGCTTTTCTACTCTATTTGTAGGGCTATTTGGAAAACAAATTAATTCGATAAGTTAATTCATTTATTTATTTTTGCACTCTTGTTGTGAATAGATGTGACATTATAATATTGTCTCAAACATGGACCCCGGTAGTGCACAGTAAAATTTATATTATTACTGTTAATATTGCAAGCATTATATCAACAAATTAATTAATACAACAAACATTACATAAAAATTATTAGAATTTAATAAATTGATTTATTTTACTGAGTCATTCGATATTATTATTATTTCATACATACATTTAATCATTAATTTAACAAATATTTTAATTACTATATTGTTTATTTATTTCAATAGTTTATAATTTTTTTCAAATAACACACTTGGCCTAACTAAACCAATGTTTAAGTTCTTTGCCTTCAAGGTTCCCGTGCTCTCTGTGTTCGGCGGTGTTCATATCTAAGAGCAATTTGGAGTCACACGAGAACTTGCATCGTGGCGAGCGGCCCTACCGATGTCACGCCTGCCCCTGTGCTTATACGTCTTATTCTGCGCTGTCGGTAAGTTTTGAAAAAGTTTAACTTCATAATGATTACGTTGTAGGATTAGGAGATATGTGAGAACTTAAAAAAATATTTAATATATAGGGCGACTGGCAATTAGTGTACGATACTTAAACACGTGATTGTGCTCATGATAACAAACAATTTTTATTATGGGAGCATAGCCGAAATCGCGAAAAAAATATCAGCTGTTCAGTACATTAGGTAAACATAAATGTAATGAACAGCTGTTTTTTTTTCGCAAGCTAGGTTCTATTATATTTTGTTGCCGTCTCGTGTTGTATCTGCGTCGAATATTTTCTATTTTATCCTATTTATTCTAATCTTACATTAGTTGACTATAGACGAAATAGTCCCTGCGTCATTCGCTACTCTCCACCTGAAGTAAGTTCTTCCCTTGAACGCAAATTTCTTTATTCACAGCGTCATGTCAAAAAGCACACAGATGCCCAGTACATCTGTGACCACTGCAGCCGCTCGTTCAAAGTCAAAGCCGCGCTTGTTGCTCACTTGGACACGCATAAACGTAAGCATTTCAACCATTTAGTAAAAAAAGGTATACTGTTTACGGACGCATGGCTTCATAGACGCGTATTCGCTATTATACGCTTGGTGGACGCTTGCGTGAAGTTTACACACAAAAAGAAAGGAAGAAAGAAAAGTATTTATTTTGGCGCAAAAAACATTGTAGACAACAAAAACTTAAGACAAACACAAAATCTTTAAGTCAAGAGTGAATAGATTGTTTTTAGGCAAGCGTATTTCATCGTCGGCCACATCATTGCTTACCATCAGGTGAGATTGTGGTTTGACCACAATCTCACCTATCTATTATTATAAAAAACAAAAATAAATAAATAAAAAGAAACATTGTCTGTCACACGTTTGCGCCAAAAAAGGTCCAGTTCAGCAAAATGCCAGGCAACTACGAGGTTGTTGTCTGACGCTGGTTTTCAACTGAACCTTAATTGAAAACAAAACTATGGAAAGCGGCAGCGTCGCGCCTTTGTGTCGCATCCATGAAGCTATGCGTCCATGGACTGTAGGCTTTAGCTGTTTAGAATGTAGGCCTTCGGAAATCCATTCTGCTCTAACCATGCAAAACCATTTATCAACAGCGATGCGTAAATATGGATGTGAGGAGTGTAACCGTCGCTTTGCCCAGAAGTCAGCGCTGATGCTGCACGTCAACAGGGTCCATAAGAACTTGCCACCGCCCTGTGCTTGTCAGATATGTCCACAGAGGTTAGTATTTTTTTTTTAAACTAGAACTTAATCTTCGTGACAGTTACGTAAAGTCTAGCCTTTAAGCTTAACAGTGGCCCAGCCGGGTCGAAGGCTACTGGGGCCAGGGTTATCCGAGAGGGAATTCGAGCTCCGGTATGAAGGCTTGAAGGAACGGGGTGGGTTTTTTAGCCAGTAAGAGTCTGACACTATCTTCCGCTCCGCCCAAGAGCGGCGGTTGTCAGAGGATGATTTTCCCCACCAAAAAAAAAGCTGAATTTATTACTATAAAATGTTGTTCAGGCTGGTGTTTACCAAGGCCGGAGTCAAGTAAATACAGTAGCAGTCCCGAAATAGAGAACTCGTTAGAACTTCGTTAGAACTAATAATAATAATAAAGTACTGCTTTCTGGATCAAGGGCTTGATCCAGAAAGCAGTACTTTTAGACACGGCGCGTATTCTCCGGGGGTTCCTCTCTCAGGAGCCCTGACCGCCCCTGTTCCCGATGCCGGTGGGCTACTATTTTTTATATTTTCAAAGTTTTTTTTTTTAAAGGAATATTTAAAAATAAAATATGTATAAATGTTAAAGAAAGGAAATAATAAAATGCTTTATTTGTATTTTAGACAATTTGGTATGATATACTCGTTTAGCAATTGGATGGATTAATTATCCCTTTTACCACCTACGTCGGATATAACCGACAAATACTCGGATAACACACATCCACGATCAAATACACATACGTTAGACCAATCCGATTCTTCTATCTTACTTATTTATCTTCGTCTTGATAGCCATTCGTTTTAAATAGCACTGTTATATTCTAGGTACCCGCGGATGTCTCTACTCAAAGCACACATGAAGAGGGAGCATGGAATGTCTATCATAACGCGCAAGGTGAGAATTCAATATAACTTTGAATCTTATTATAAGGTTAAGAGTCACTATCCTCCTCAAAAATGTAGTTATGGGAAAATGCTAGACTAGGTTTTTTGCGAGGCTTCACATGAACCGCTCCTTTTTTTGGCTATAAAACAGCCTATACTACTCACTGTAGCGTGCAGTTTTCTATCCATATATAATCTCATAACTATCTCACAGCGCCGTCTAGTCCCAAGCTAAGCAGAGCTTGTGTTATGGGTACTAGATAACTGATAAACATACTTGTATATTTCTAAATACATACATATTATAGATAAATTACACCCAGACACAGAACAAATGATCGTGCTCATCACACAAACATTTGTCCTGGGCGTAGCAGTTAGAGTCACTATCCATTGGACCAACAGGCCTGTCATTGTGTCAATGAAATGGTTCTCTTCCATCGACGCGTAGCTTCATAGAGGCGTATGCGTCACTGTACGCTTGTTGTACGCCTGCTGACAACTTAGATACAAAACTGTGAAGCTCTGTCAACAAAGCGGCATCGATACGACGTTGCCGCGTAGCCGACGCGTCTACGAAGCTACGCGTCCGTGGGTAGTAAGGAAGGAAGGTATTTTCTTATTTGTGTTGTAGATGAGATCGCCAAGAACACTCTTTTGCTTCTTTGACGTGGTCAAAAGTCTAAGAAATAAGCTCTCACTTTTCCAGGTTTTGCTGTAATAGTAATTCACTAGCTTGAAGAAGAGTAGAAGAATCAGTAGTTCTCCGTCAATTTTTTTCAAGGATTGGATCTTTTATTAAAAACGTTCTATTATTTTCAGATGTTCTTCAAAACCCTACCAACAATGTCGGAATTAGAAATAAAAGAATCAAAAGTCATTCTAAAGTATGAAGAAAATAAAATGCTGGCATTCCCACCACGACCTATCAAGGCCGAACCAGAACCGACAGAGGAATTTACCTACGACCAAGAGTTTGAGGAAGTTAGCAACGAAATGGAAGAAGAAACGAAAGAAACGGAGCAAATGTCAATGGATGACTTTATGCAGTACGTGAGCCACGGTGTTCAAGAACCAGGTACTAATGTAGTTTACATACAGAGCGGGGAAGTCGTGCAGAGCTTCAACAGCGATCTTGTGACGCGGGAAAGTAATTTGTATTTGGAAGTCGAGGCTTTAGTTGATGGGAAGATCATTGTCAAACCTTGTAGTGATGAGAGACTCAGTCATTTGACTAATGGGAATAGTCTTTAGTAAGGAATTTTTTTCTAGGATATTGTGTGCGAATAAAGGTTAGGCATTGTAAACAATTTATTTTTGTGATAGCATTGTAAAATGAATTTTCATCTAAGGATCATAAAGTGTGTTTTGGGATAGCTAATTGTGGACTATATAAGCTTGGAATCACCTGCTGATGATGATCTTTCGTGGGGCCCTCATCATCGACTTCGTCGCCTATGTTACTGGTAACAAGGTCTATTATTCAATGTCATCAGAAATAAACACCTTTACCTCCTTTTTTTCTAGCACAGTGTATTTTGATTATTTCATAAGTTTTTAGTCAAGACCCAGCTTATTAATTAAAAAGAATTTTTGTTTTTCTTAAATACATACATAAGATTTTGATGATTTATTGTAATGATACTATAGATATTTGCGTTAAGAAAATAGTGACACATCGTTGTCACTTGTTACTTCTAGTTAAGCAAGCTCCATCATCAACTGCATCATTGCTTGCCATCAGATGAAGTAGCGGTCAAGCGCAAATCTATCAACAATAAAATAAGGTACTTTTTCGTAAAGATAAAAGTGAAAATTCTGAAGATTATAATTAAATTTTAAAAGCAATTGTATTTGGAAATACTGTGTAATAAAATATAAAAATAATATTAATATAAATGATGTAATTTTTACCACAGTATGAATACGCTTTTATTTTGTAGGTACACCGATGACGTCATTATTTTCTCAACGTGATTATACTATGGTGGTTATTAATAAAAATAGTTACAATTGCAGAGGAAATAGTTACTTATGGAAGTAATTTGATATGTTATTTATTTATTTTATAATGAGGATGGTAGCAATGCGTTTTAAATAAGAACAGGACCGCGAACGATTTTTTTTATTCATTGAACCTCTATCTGTCAAATTTTACTTTAAAAGTATAGTTTGCAAAGAAAATTTATTTGCGTATCAATAACGGTAACAGAGATGATCAGAATTGAAGAACTGAATTCCTAGCAAACTTTTTTGCGTTCATGATTCGTTTTAATTTTAAAAATATCTTTTGCTCACCCTGCCTGATTCGATTTGACTATCCTATTCTAATTTGAATCGCATAGTATAGTGAGGACCTTATTTAATTACTTCAAAGCAATGCATAAAAATGTATGGACAATGATCTTTAGGTAAAGACGTCACTGTTACGTAAAAATAGTTTTATAATGTGTAATAAGACTGAATTAGTTCTGTTAATAGGTAGACTTTAGATTTATTAAGAGGGGAATTTCTTTATGTTTTTGAATCCGCGGTCTTCGTACCTGAAGACGCAGCGTTGGAAGGCCTCCTACAAGGTGGATCGATGACCTGGTTGGTGAAGGTTGCGGGAATCTGATGGACTCGAAACGCACAAGAATGTTTGTTGTGGCGACGCTTGGGGGAGGCCTATGTCCAACAGTGGACGTACCTATATCGGCTGGAATGATGATGATGGATTGAGAACTGCTCTTAAGGGGATGCATCTCGACATACATTTTCACTGGTTTTTCATACAATCGTTCTTACGCGATTCTGACTAACATACACATTTTTCATTAGATATTTTGGAAACAGTATCTTGTGGATATTATGTAGGCTTCTATGGAAATCAATTAATAAATTTGTGTAAAACTAATCCAGTTAGACCTCTGAAAATCTGCTATTTTGCATCAACTTTGACACTTCATAATTTACTTCGGGCTCGCCAAGTTACGTTGGTCGTATTGTACAATACGGGAGTCACAGAGGAAGTGAGGGGTGAGCGGGCGGAGGAGTCGTATTCTATTCGGGACTCCACTTATCACGTACGGGCATAGGTAAAGGACAAGCTAATTATTAAAATGGCTTACAGTAACGGAGCCTTAAGTGATTAATATTCTCGACATAATATTATTTGCAATATGGTAGTGTCCAGGGTCAAAATAATTACATTTTATTTAGTCCGTATTTTAGATCATAAAAAAATATTGGACACGTATTTTTTATTTTTTCGATTAAACAAAAAATAAAGATCTAGCCCATTAAAGTTACGTGTGACGTCACCCCGTGCGAAAAAATGCAGCACGGGCGTGACGTTACACGTAACTTTAATGGGCTATATCTTTGTCATTTTTGATTTAATGTACAAATTAAAAAATGCATGTCCCTTATTTTTGAATAATCGAAAAGATGGACTAATTACATTTTTTACGGCAACTAGCCTATTTTCTAAAGGTGTGCTTACTTATGCAACTGAAATTATATCTCAAAATGATGAAAATGATCCTGCTATTGTCGTGTGTTATTTATTGTTGCGAAAAACCCATTACAGTAAAATGGGGTGAATAGAGACTTAGAGGTGAATAGAGACAAAACTTTAAAGGGTAAGTATTTCCTCGATATTTGAATATTTTTTTCGGCATTTACCTATCAATTTTTTAATGAATTGTTATTCTAAAAAATCGATGCTTTGTTAGAGGCCGATATTATAGTATCAAAGTGAAAAACCAAACCAAAGTTTTGTCTCTATTCACCCCGTTTGACGGTAATTGTTTGTGTAAGCAGGTAAGTACAATAAGCACATCTTATTTATTTATGTAGACACAAACACAATGGAAATGAACAAATAAGGAGACAAGAGTACTTATTTCTGACGAAATAAGCAAGTGTAGTGTGCTCATAATGTAGGATGTGGATTATTTCGAATTCTGAATCTTGTACTTTAAAATGATTTTGTTAATAGTGATAGGATTGATTTTAATTTATTGTTAATGAAAATAAAAATGTCAAAGTATTTTAATACGAAAATGTGTTTTGTTATTTCTACCAATTTTTTTTTTAATTTGCCCCATCCTAGAATTACACCTGTATTATGGGTGCGTTCACAAACATGTAAGCTCATATACACAAGACACTGACACTGGAACACCTATGTGTAGGCCGTACAAATACTTGTTCCGTGCGGGAATGGAATCCGCTACCCGCAGCACAGTAGCCAATCGCTCAACCACTGCGCACGCACCACGCACAGGAAATGCGCCATTTTATAATACACTGATCATTCATCTTGATCACAAGTTAGCACTCCAAGTCCTTAGTTTTTGAGCTCCTGAGACATGTTTCTTTCTAATATCTGTATACGCTGTGTCTTTGACATCGATGCACAAATTGATACCTACCCCAGATCCAGTAGGTACATGATTCTGGACACCCCAGTGGAGGAATTTAAAAAAATCTTTACTTTTTAAACCGTAAAATCCGTAAACTAACCAACCCAGAAAATAATTTTAGTAAAACAAAAATAAAAAAAATGAAAATTTTGAATTAAAAATTAGGTAAGACATCGGGGGTACCTACATAAAATCGTTATTCTAATCAACCCCGATGACATATTTAATTTTAATAGTAATTCATTCATTTTGTAAAATAAATATATTAGAATAACGATTTTATAGTATTAAAAAATATACGTAATTTTTTTTTTTAATTAGCATTAAATCAACAAAAGTCGTTGAGCTGAAAATCTGTATATACCTACTGTGTGTAAAAATACCTATCACTCTAGACAACTCTAGAACTTTAACTTGTATTAATTGATTGACAGCTCTGGAGCTGGAATTTTAATTGATAAGTACTTGAGCAACTACGTTGAGATCCGCATTTATTACTCCTGTAGTCAGTAGTAGACGCATGGGACGGCCACAGGGGGTAAACGCATTGGGTCATTAGTTCATTACTTCGTCCGTCTCCGTCAAGCTCACAAAGATCAAATTCCGGTTCCGTCCTAAGCTGCCGACTGGTATCGCTAAACCCACTTTGTACCTCTAACGCTGAGATCGGGCGGGGAGTAGACGGACTGTGTTTTCTCCAGAGAATGATCGGACCTAGCTAGTAGCGAAGATATCGACACTGAGCAGCGGTCTGGATCAGTTGTACCGTACGCAGAAAGTACAAGCAATTGACCAAATTAACGTCCGATACCTTATACATATATACGTAGCCCCCTGGACCAACTGCGTGAGGTTAAACTCTAGTGTTACCCTCCATCTTTTGAAAAACATATTCTGTACACTGGGAAGAGAAGAGCCACTTCTGAATGTGGGCATTGAAATCACACAGTATCACTAATTAGTGCAGCATAAGGGTACCGCTGTTGAGCTGCATTCGTTAAGGTGCTGGACTGAACCGGGATGCCTCCTGCTATGCGAACGGTAGTCGCAAGCGTAAGTAATGTAAAAACTGATTCTTAAAATGATAGGTATTGCTGGCAAGAACAATGTTCTAGCCTTAAACATTATGAAACAAAGTCTGTATCTGTCTATGTCCACGATAAACTCGAAAACTACTGAACGGTTTTTCACGCCATTTTTATCAATACCCAGAGTAATTTATGAGGAAGGCATATAATATAGACAAATATGACTAATTTAAAAAATATCTAACACCCGACCGAAGCGAAGCTGGAGCGGGTCACAAAATAAAATGGAAAACCGTTGCGGAAAATATCCTTTGCAATCTTGCAGCAACTAAACGCAAAAAGAGCATAATTCATATACTAATGGGAGAGACTAAACGCATTACAAACTTCACAAAACTGTCGTCTGTCAAAATGAATTTCCGAATTTGTCAATTGCATCGCATAAAATTGTAATTCATCAAATCGTAAATCAGGAAAACGAATTATTTGCAAAGTTTGTGTGTTATTTACTGAGTGTATTCAGAAACTCTATAACTTACGCAAAGTAAATAAATTTGAACATTCATCATGAATCCGATGTCAATGGACAGAGATGAACCTTCTTCATTGTTGTCGTTCTCCACCAACCATCCGTTGGAGCAGTTTGTGTTGTTAGCTAAAGGAGCTAAGGGATCAGCATGCGCAGAACTCATCAAACAGGTTTTAGAAGCCCCAGGAGTTCACGTGTTCGGTGAACTTCTTGAAATGCCGAACATAATAGAGGTTAGAATTTATTCTGTTAATTCTTATCTTCTGTACTACATATGCCTTGTGAGTAAATTAATGGATGGACATCAGAATTTGTCCATCATGGACACTTGGGTGAGCTGCACCATTTAACTATAACGAAAACAAAGCCGTTAACAGTTGTCAAATCGTCGAATCGCCGTCGGCCGTTTCACGGCTGGTTATGGTTTGGTTATCGTTATAGTTAAATGGTGCAACTCACCCTTAAAATTTAATCTTGTATTTGTGTTTTATAGTGTATTTGTTTTTTAATTTGAAGGTACTTAATAGTTAAAAACTATTTCAATTTCTAATACCTACTAATTGTAACAACAACATAGATTTGTCATCATACATCTTTTTAACTTGGAACTACCTACCTTGACTAACTAGAACTACTAAAAAGTATAGCTTGGTAACAAAAATAAAATTAATCTAATAAGAACAGGCAAGCAGTGGTCCTGGTTGCTATGCTGGAGCTCAAGGGTTTTGTTGCCCACCCAAGACAAATGATTGTGTGATGAGGATGATTATTTATTCTGTGTCTGGGTGTCTTTAACCTTTCAAATACTATCAATTAGTTTATTTCAAGCTAGTAGTTATGTACATTAAAAAATAATCTTATTCAAACCCTATTGCATATTCTCTCCATTTCTATAGCACGTCAGTAAAACGTTTTAGTCAATACACAGTGATTTTCTTTTACCAACCATGTTTACTGTTTGAAAGTTTGTGAGCAACTAAGAATATGATAACGTATTAAGTCCATGACTCCTACTTATTAGTCATGATCAACAACAGTCTACATGTGCAATCCCAATTTGTAAACAAAAGCACGAATTTCTTAGAAAGTTTTGTTTGTTTATGCCGACAGTCGAATTTATTACGGGCTAAGATAATAAAACAACAAAAGAACACAGCTGTGCAGTTTTTACTAATTTTGGCAACTTAGGTACTTTTTATGATTTAATTGCTGTCGTTATTGAGACTGGGTGTAATGCTATAATTCTGCTCTGCGTAGTGCGAGATGATTTGTTAAAGTTAATATTATTATTATTATTATAATCTTAACATTTCAGTTGGAAACCGGACCCTACGCCACTCACCTGAAGACTCTAAATCTATTTGCATATGGCACATACAAGGACTATCTTGAGAATAAGTCTGAATACCTAGAGCTGACTCCTGCCCAGTGCAAGAAGTTGCAACATCTGACCATAGCGTCTTTAGCGACACAGGAGAAATGTATTCCTTACAGTGTGTTGTTGAAGGAATTAGATATTAAAAATGTAAGGGACTTGGAGGATCTTATTATTGAAGCTATTTATGCAGGTGAGAAAGTGTTGATACATTTTTTTTAATGAAGCTCAATAAATGAAATACCACGATTTTGAACTCGAAACTATATTGTAAATATTATAATTATCACTTGGTTAAAAACTTATTAATGTCATTGAATAAAAAATGAAGCACATACATGAGATTGTCTTCTGTACCTGTCTATTTTATAGTATAGATTAAACTTAAAAATACTTTCGAGCTTTATAATCACATTACTTACACATAGTACAATGGGCTGATTTCCGCAACTCCACTACTAAAGAGCGTATCTTGCGTACGAGTGGGACAAATGTGTCATTCGAGCCACCCCAGCTCCTCAAGGAAGGCCAGCAGTGCCTTGATATTACTGACCATTGCACGGAGGGTACCTGGGTTTCACTTGAAAACTCGGGAGCGCCTTGGGCAGCATAGAAGCAGATGAGCTGTTATTTCGTCCTCCTCCATGCAGGCTCTGAAGGGTGGGCTGTCTGTAACTCTTATGACAGAGAGGTGCTTATTAAATTAAAATTACTTACACATACATTACCCTTTTCCAGACATAATCCATGGCAAGTTGGACCAAGAATGCAAGAGGGTGGAGGTAGACGTTGCCTTAGGACGAGACGCGCGCCTCGAGGATGCCTCGTTCATCGCCGACGTGCTAGCAGACTGGTGTAACGCGTGCGAGGCGGTCCTCAGCTCTGTTGACAGGCACATATCGAGGGCCAATCACCATAAGACAAGGGCTATTAGACATCAACAGGCTATTGAACAGGAGGTTTGTATAAAATAAATCTTTTTTTAAAAACTGCACCAGAATCGGACATAAAATGAAGAGTTATTCATATTATACAGTTCTAATATTTGTATTTATTTGGAACAGTGGATGCGGGATGGGAACAACTTGCATACTCTTTTTACGCGCGCGCGCCACCTAATGGCGATGACGTCACATTTCAGTTTCTGCATTCCTTTTACTGTTACTTAACTGACAGTTTCCCTTTCTACCACATTTGCAAGCTTTCTGACTTAGGTGCTTACATAGTTTTGAACCATTGTTGTTACTTTTTTTGTTTTAAGTTTTTTGTATTTTGCGGCCCCATCGTATTTATTATTTTCATTATTTATTTATTTATTTAAAGCTTTATGCACAAAAAACTGTACAAAGGCGGACTTAACGCCTTAGGCATTATCTGCCAGTCGACCTTAGGGTAGGTACACCACAAATCGTAATTCGTATTTATTGACCAAATTATAATCATTAAAATCATCTATACCTCCTTCGTTCGTCTTACCCTATTTATTACCATATTTATAATAATAATTATTATTATTACTTAGCCCACACTGTCCCACTGCTGGGCAAAGGCCTTCCTCCACTCCTTCCAACGACTACGGTTCCTCGCTTTCTCGTTTTTTTTTTTTTATAATTAAACAAGAAAAATAAATACCCTAGAAAAATAAATAATTAAAATGATTTCAACACTAAAGACGAAAGTGAGGAACCGTGATCGTTGGAAGGCCCCCCTTTGCCCAGCACATTATGGGCTTTTTTTTTGGTGGGTAAAAATCATCCCAATGACATCCCCTGCCCTTGGGCGGAGCGGGAGATAGTGTCAGACTCTTACTAAAAAATCTACCCCACTTCTTCTTGCCTTTCATACCGGGGCCGAGCTATCCTTTGAAGCTAACCCTGGCCCCAGTAGGCTTCGACCCTCCTGTTGCTGACAGCTCCTTGAGGCGCGCGGGAACAGTTCGCACCATCGACAACTTGGGCTCGGTCCGGACAGTTACCGGACGGTCGGATAGCAAGCTACCCATTGTACGCCGTCCGCAAGCCCGCGCCTGCGGTGGCAGGAAATCGGGATTGGAATACCGGCGGTGGGCGACTGGGGCGCTGTGGGCGCTGTTGCCTCCTCCTTTGCTAGCATTACTGCTTCGCCGAAGGAGGCGACCACCTGCTCCTCCTCTCCTCCTCGCTCCAGATCATGGCCTTTACCAAGGCCCGGCGCGAGAGAAAGCCGCCACAAATCGCCTCCACGAGGGCACGGCGATGATCCGACCAAGCGGGGCACAACTCCACTGTATGCTCCACCGTGTCCTCCGGGCGTTCTGCACAGTGGCGACACCCGAGGGACAATATGGGTTAACCATAATTATAATAATAAAAACTAAAAACCTCTTATCCGACTGGTTGACTTTTTTATAAAATACTCAAAAGGGTAGAAAAACTGAAGAAAAAACGCGTGGTAATATGTATAATTGCATGTATCGAATAACAAAATCATCTTGTTCAATTTTCAGATATTGTACATAAAGAAAACTTTGAAATCGCAAGCAGAGAACGACGAATCTGCTTCGGGCGGCGGTAGCGAGACACATTCCGCTCCTAAGAAGAATTCGGGCAAAGGCAAGACACCCCGTAACGCCGCGAAGTTCTGGCAGAAGAACACATAACAACTGCCAACCTGGAATCATATTATTTAAAAGAATACTGTAATTTTTGTGATAACTGTTAATAAACTCTAAGTATGCTCTCAATGTGTTGTTTCATTAACGATAATGTAACATTTCCTGGCAGAAGATTTCATATTTTTATTTAATAGATTACTGGCACGGATCTTGAGCGCTGGCGTCAAGTTGCGCAGAAGTCAAATATTTGGTTTCTTTAGTGGTGCGAAGTGAGACGCGGGGGCGGGGAGTGTCAGTGATTGGGTCGCCATGCATTCGTGCCATAGACGTCACTCCTGATTCGTTCTCTGCGTTGCTGCATGTATCTAACAACAAAGACGATTGACTCGCCAAGGTATGGAATGCGCAAAGCGATCCCCACTCTGACGCTGAGCGCTCAAGATCAGTTTCGGTAATTTGTACTCTACTCCAAAAGTAGTGTTAGTTAACCTTCATTTTGAAAAAATCAAGTTGCCAAAAAGCATTGTCTATGAAACTGGCAAGTTTCGTCTATGCCGAAATGTGAAGTTCAATTCAAAAGTTACCCAGATTTCTACTGTTTTGGTATTTCTACCTTTTAATAAAATAATCGGTCTGTTGTACTTGCTCTCTTCGTCATTATGACGGATTTTTCTCGCTATTTATGCGCCACATAACATAATGGCTGTGAAACGCGATGATCATCCTCTAAGATTGATCAATGCAAGCATTTGTTCACTACGAAATTGCTTTAAAAATTCATCAGGCGCATTTAAGAATTTATTCGAAAAATATGTCTCGAACTGAAGAACCTTGGTAGATTTAATAGTATTATCGAAAGATATTATTCAGCAATAAAGTTTTAGTATAATTTTCTAAGAAATACCTTCTATGTTATGAAATTAAAACGCTGCAACCCAGCCGGCGAAACGTCAATGTGAGAGTAGGACAAAACCGTGAGGTTTCCTAGGCTAGCGAATGAGAGGGCAGACCTCCGCCGAGCGAGGCGGCGATTTCGCCCGACATTGAGTGCCGAGAGACTGTTTTGTTGACGCAGAAGCGCAGCGAATAAAGTGCGCAGGCAGTGCAACGATTATCACGTTCGCAGGCCCCTAAATAGTGATGTAAATAACACATAAAACGTAATACCTACATCGTAAACATTGACCAAGTAAAGTTCTTACGAGAGATTCAAATGAAAGAAGACTCGGAGTTAAGTGTCGTGATAAGTCACAGCACCATAGCAACCGAACAGTGAAAAACTACGACTTATGTGACCGTCGCGTTTTACACAAAGATGCCGTGATCATTCATCATAACAAACAGACAATCTTGTTTTGTAAAGAGACTCTTGTTCACCGGAGTGCCACAACTCGCGGCCCTTCGTGTATTGGATGAACAGAAAGGCAAGTACTAAGTTGCCCTTTGTTAGGTCGTACGTATTCACCTTTCACGTAGGAGAGCTGGTATTCATGGTCAACACTGTTTACTCAATACTTGAGCCCGTTGTCATGTAGCTGTGCTATAATAATATTAGATTGCGACGTCAAGGCTTGATTGAATAGAAGACCTTGATTTATCGAATGTTTGGCTTCTAAAACGTAGCAATTTGGAGTTGTTTTTGTGAAATATCGATAGCAAAACGTTACAATTATGAACGTAGTTGAAGGGTTTCAATCAATACAGTCGCGTGTACCTACGGTTGAAAATAATAATAATGTATCGTGATTGTACGTGTAGCTAGCGTGTTATGTTTGTGTGGGTTGGGTTGATGTTCTTTGTTGTCGGAGCTGTCAGCTGTTCGCGAGAGGGGCGCGGGGCACGGGCGGCGCGAGCAACTGGTCGGACTGGTAACGCGCGCGCGCCTTGCATTGCATTATGCTCGTGCCGTCCGACCCTCCTGCCGTTTGCAAAACATGCTTTCTTTTCAACAAACCCCTTTACTGGGAAAATTAATGGTCAAAGGATTATTTTGTCCACAAAGAATGACATCAAAGAGCACGCGAGCGGTATCGATAAATATTTATGAAGCAGTTTCTGATAAAAAAAACAGGTAGCGCGAATTACATTGTAACCTTCCAGTGGTAGGTTTTGATAGTATCTGTAGTTAGGTACACCCGTACACTGGCTGGATACACAACATTTAGGAAAAGCTGGAGCCTTGCCAACAACACTAAATGCACGCAAAAAGCATGAATATTTGTTAAAACGCTTTAGATAAGTATTGAGTTATTGTGACCTCAACACACACTTGGCGACTTCATCCGGATCTAGTTTGAATGAATAAAGCGTATAGCGTTTTTTCTTTTGGGCAGTCATATAAGATAGACGAATTGAAACATATTTATGCTGCCAATGGTAAGATTCTTTTGAAGGATTGCCTGATTAAAGTTATTTTCGAGATGTTCTCGGCATCAAATGGTCTGTCCATAATCTCGTATCTAAATAAAGATAGCAAGCAAAATTATAGGATTTATTTCTGATCAGTCATATTAGAAAGGCACTGTTGAACAGTCGTCAGAAAGTGGAAGCAAGTCATGCGTTCTAAACCGTAAATCTGTATGGAGATGAACTATAGACTTTTTCTTGTGAGTAGGTCCTCGCAGGTGGTCGTCTGCTTAACCGACTTGCATGTAAGTCGGTTAAGCAGACGACCTGCGACCTTAATAATCTTAAACCTTCCCGCTAGAACTTAAAATTAAGCTATCACACGCCAAGGGCATTCTGTACGGACTTCATCATCACAAGGGGGATGGGCTGGATCGTAAATTGATGATTTGGGGACGAATTTAGGACTACACGCTCAATAGCGAAGACTGGCTCGAGCAAGAGATGGCTAAAACGGGCAAAAATCTGCTTAAATACCTTAGACATCATCTTACAGCATATCCAAAACTCAGGTAATTGGATAAGCATCTATAGACATTGTGGGCAGTCAACCCTAACGCCTTGCAGACTGGCGAATATTTGTGTGATCACCTGAGCTAATCTAATCTAGCTGTTAGTATAGTCTACTATAGACGTCTACCTAATGGAGAAAAATGTATTCGGTCGAGTGCCATTGAATACGAGTTTTGATGGTTTAAAAAAGCTATTTAGAAACCTATAGTACCTTTCAGACGAGGTACAACATTTGCGAGAATATCCTCATCAAATTGAAACTCTATACTGTCGAGTAGCATACCACTAGCGTCCATTTAGCTAGACAGGACGTAGCTAACAAAGCCGCAGACTAAACTTGAGCATGCATTGGTAAAGTTAGATCCTTTGTTCAATTCGCCGCGGTCTGGAGTGAAATGATACGCGCGTTTACTACTGAAGTTGGTCGTTGTTATATTTTATTATGTAGTACGTGAGTCTTGCTGATATCTGAATTTTGCACTGCACGATCACCGTCATAAGATTTTACATCCTCAATGACAGAACAGAATGGAAGAAAAAAACGTGTTGCGCCGACCCCATGTAATATGGGATAAGGGCAGGGAAAGAAGATGAACGAGACTTTGATTTAAATAATATTTTATAAAGTGAAATTTATAAATTTCACATAGCATGGGAATATAATTTATAGTGCTAGGACACAGGCCTTCTCTTTGTGAATAGGTTCCTAATATAACTCACTGCCAGTATAGTTTGGTAGAAATCTTTACACAAAATTCAGAAAATTCTTTAATATGCTTGGCATGCAGACTTTCTACAATGTCGTACAACATTCCGAAATGAAATGCCTGGACAGATACTCGCGGTTGGAACTTTAAAAATCTGTTAAACTTCGGAGCACTGTTCAAAAGACATTTTTTGACTGAAACTTAGGTGTCAGGATATATTTTATCTAGACGACATCTTGCATAAATCTGGTATAGGATATTGGTGTAGGTTCTTTATTTGCATACTACATGTTAAAAGCTTATACAATTTTAAAAATAATATTTTATGGTATAAAGTCTGCCTATGTTTGACAATAAGACAGAGACAAGAGATTTTTAACGCTATTAAGGAAACCAAGTGTCGAACCTGATCATATTGACCCCAGCTGCAAGTTAACTACTGGCCTACATTACAGGGATTACCACAACTAATCAGCATAGAAACAAGATAACAACACTGCATATTACAGAAGCCAGCTCATAACAAGTATGCACCAGTTGGGCTTCCATAACGACCAGTAATGAGATACACCGACTTGTGACGTCACTATATAGGTGAAGCCATTATGTCAGCTTGTCAGCACACTTCCTTGTCTATGGTTATATGAGATTAGTGAGCTAAGGTAACCCAGTTCTGTTGCAATGCACCTGACTGCGCTTCGGGCTATTAATACTTGTAATAGCTTGGAATTAGTTTGTACTAGTCTCTCTGGAGTTTCAACATCGGTTTACTTGGGGCAGCAACTGGCATGATACATTTCGTTTCAGTTTAATAGCTGTGATAAAGTGATGGAATGATTTTCCTCTTTGAAAAAATGTCTACGTAGTGTCTGTCAATTATCTTTAATTATTGCTTCTTTACTGACGACTTCGTAAACGTAGCTGGGCAACAAAAAATATATAGTCGTAATTACAAAATAGAGTAGTAACCACAGTTCCTTTTCTTTCCCTTTCAAGCACCATTCTCTGTACCTATGTAGAGCTTGTAACAATGCCTCTTTAAAAAATAATCAAATCAAGTAAAAACCTTACAATTTATATGCGATTAAATAACAAAACCCAGAAAACTGTACGAGAACTAGGTAGTATAAACTCAAAAGACAAGTAAATGCAATAAAATTTCTATAATCTTGGAAGATTTCAGTTTAAATACTTCCTACTTTCAGCTTTAACTTGGCAAGAAGTAACTTCTTACGGAGCAATATCGAAGATGCGGCTTCAGAGCAAAGGGAAGGGAGAGCTCTGAAATATGATAGACTATTACTTTTTAGAGGCCATCATTCAGACGCAGGAGTCGAACAAATCAAATGTTGTGACTTTGAGGAATGGTCGCTTAGGAATGTTGGTTTAAAGTCTTTTATGTTATCTTCTGATGGCTTCAGCAAAAGCAGGTATCCTATAAATGTAGCCTTCGAAATAAATTGTTTATCTAAATGTGTGAATCATTTTTGGACCAGACTCCTGTCGTTGGCTTTTTGTAAATTGTTCTGATTTTGGTCCTACTTGATTTTGTTTAGTATTTACTCCTATAGTTATACCTATTACTATTATGACTGACTCACATCAACGCACTGCGGAAACTACTGGGACTAGGAGCGTGAAATTTTGCACAAAACTTCTTTTTATTTATTTATTGACACTTCTTGCACAAAAAAACTGTACAAAGGCGGACTTAATGCCTCAGGCATTATCTACTAGTCGACCTTAGGGTGGTGCAGAGACATAACATGGTAGGTGCAACTTCAAGTCAAACAAACAAAAAGAAAAATTAAAATCAACATAAATACAAAAATATATAAATAACTCTTCTTAGGACGTGCTTTTTATGACGTAAGCGAGCACTATGAGAGGATTTTCTTAAATTCACTCCTTAAGGAAAAGAAACCTATCATCTCGCGGACGAAGCTGATGGCAGAAGCTAGTCATCATCAAAAATTTTAAAAATTCTCAACTTATTTTACAAGATTCGTCTTCGTATCAGACTGGTAGAGAACAATTATGTTCTTTCTAATAAAATCGTCACGAGTGTACAAATCTACGTTTTTCTGCAACAGCATCAGTAACTTGCAACCGCAATTTCCCGCCAGAGAAATTAGACCCCCGCCCACGAATTAAATGTCCCGCAAAATGTCTGAATCGACAATAAATGTTGTGCGGTTAGCTGCAACCGCAGTTACTTTAGGCTTTGAAAGCACGCACGTCATCTCAGATTACCTACATTGAACACTTTTATTGTTACCAGTACCTGTTGTAGAAAGTGCAACAACCTTCTGGTTGATAGTATTGTGTGTGGCTCGCTCTGCTGCGTTGTATCAAATGTCGTTAGACTGATCCTATAACTTCGTTGGTTGCGGTTACGCAATCTGGCCTTTGAATTTGTGATTTGATAGTGGTTTTGTACATCCGTCCAATCTAGGGTCAGGTTGTTGAACTTTAGAAGCATGGTCAAACGATTGGACGTAAAAGACTTGGTATCAAAGAGGCCACAGACAAAAAAAAGTGAAAGGAATTTCATAAAGTATGAAAGCATAAATGACATTCCAATTTTTAATCTATACTACTTCTGTTGCCGGATGGAGGGAAAGGGCGGAATATGGATTTCAAAAGAAAAAAAAATGTCTTTGCTACATTCCATCCTACTGATCGTACAGAAATCTAGATTTAGAAAGCTTATTTAGAATTTATAGGTTAGACTCCAGATCAGAATCGAAGTTGGAACGTTCCAAGTTCTGCTAGATTTGGTGAACGAAATTAGTCTATAGCCAGATCTAGTAAAGTTGAACGTACCGAATAATATGCAATATGAAGTTTTATTAGATTGTTTTTCTACTACGACTTGATTGTATGACAACCTTATTATTGATGAAGATCAATTAGGTCGTAATGGTCCTCTAATGTGACGCTTGAAAGTTTTATTTCACTAATTTTGCTATAAAGTTTAGTAGGAGCCAGAATCGTGGTGAAGTTTTCATACGAGTAAAGAATTCCCGTGGAATATAAAGAAGCATAAAGTTATGGAAAGTTGGAAACTGCAGCAATTTGTGAATTCTGCTTGCTGCGATATGCTTGAATATTTCCATGACAATGTTGTAATAGCGAAAACTGTGCGATGTAATAATTTATGCTGTATTCATAAATTATTTATTATAGTGTAATAATCTTCAAAGAGTGAAATGGCCAAAGTGCAATGAGCGCTAAAGGTCAAGAGCGCTAAAGTGAATAGTTCAAATAAAATAATACATCTAAATAAGCATGTAGTTGGATATTTTTCTGTTTATTGTATACTAAACAATAAAACTTGTATCTGACTAAACATCAAAATTGGTTATAAATTGAAGTAGCAATTAGGATTTCAAATAATGTATTTGTATTATGAGCGGGCGCGTAGTGAAAACATCTCGCTATATTTTTTAAGCGCATAAATTTAATAGTTGTGACGTCAAATTTCAGTTTGTGCATCCTTTTTCTAAGTTACTGTACAGTTTCCCCCTTCCACAAGATTTCAAAAGTTTCGAACTTATCTACAATGCAATAAATGCGCTTAACCTTACTTACTAATACTACACATCTAACATCGTATCTTTACCTGCTGCGGTCTTCCCGTCCGATTATAATTTAGGTCTCTTCAAGCCCAGAGTGAATAGGCTCTTAACAAACTAGTGCGCCTCACCGTCAACGATTGCATCACTACTTACCCTCAGGTGGGATCGCAATGAAGCACTAGTTTATTTTAATAAAAAAATCTATAACTAATTATAAATAATGCATTCCTTGTAATTTCACCTCGTCGAGAACAACATTTTTTTTTCAATACAATCTGCCCAATTGACTCAGAAAAGTAAAAAACAAAAATGACTAAGCTTAAAACGGTTTTGCGGTTTTCTCCATAAGATAAGAGAACTTAAAAAGAATACAAACTATAGTTGTTGTGATTCAATTTCTGCCTCGTCCGGCACCTAGACCTGCTTAATATTCTCAACACCTATTTCATAAAGGAACTTTATACTTATACACCCACAGTTAGATGAAATAGAATAGAAACTAAGTAACTTTAGTATATCAAGATTTAACTTGCTCAGAGATTTGAGATATGGATCTTTATCTCGTCCACCCATTGCTATACAATACGTAAGGTAATGCCATAGAATAAGGAAACGCAGAGAAGTGAACGAAAAAAGTTCCCTTCTCTTCGTTTTCGCATAGAAAACTGTGATTGAGATAAAGCCATCTAACGGTACGGATCCGGATCTTTATCTCGTCCACCCATTGCTATACAATACGTAAGGTAATGCCATAGAATAAGGAAACGCAGAGAAGTGAACGAAAAAAGTTCCCTTCTCTTCGTTTTCGCATAGAAAACTGTGATTGAGATAAAGCCATCTAACGGTACGGATCCGGATCTTTATCACGTCCACCCATTGCTATACAATATGTAAGGTAATGCCATAGAATAAGGAAACGCAGAGAAGTGAACGAAAGAAGTTCCCTTCTCTTCGTTTTCGCATCGATACCCCCAAAGACTGAGCTGTACAGGCAGAAAACTGTGATTGAGATAAAGCCATCAAACGGTACGGCTACGGAACGGATCCGGATCTTTATCACGTCCACCCATTGCTATACAATATGCAAGGTAATGCCATAGAATAGGAAAACGCAGAGAAGTGAACTAAAGGAGTTCACTTTTCTTCGTTTTCGCATTGACACCGCTAAAGACTGAACTGTACAAACAGAAAAGTGTGATTGAAGTAAAGCTATAGAACGGTTAGCTGTTGTCTTATACTTGTTTTCTGATGAAACTGTTAGGCTTGTAGTGTACGCCACTATTGACAGAAAAACGGTTGGCATTCGCTGCACAGTCCCTTTGTCTTGTACATTTATTAAATTTCCAACCACCTGCTGCCCCAATCTCCGCTTGACCAAGCCAAAACAATCACTGAAAGCAATGGCATAAATCCTGAACGGTGCTAATTAGAGCAGAGGTGTAGGGAGAGATCAACGAAAAGATGGATGCTTTATCTGAGATATATGTCTAGAAAGGGAATCTACTAACATCACACGATACCAATATTGTAAAGGTGAAAGTTTGTTTGTGTGTCTGTGTAGTATTTGTTACTTCTTCACGCTTAAACGATTAAACAGATTTAATTGGGCACACGGCTAGACTATGTTCTAAAATCAGACGTAGATAGATAGAAAGATATATTATTTACTAGCGTTTACCCGCGACTTCGACCGTACCGTACTATATCACTCAGGAATAAAGCAGCTTTCAATTTAGGAAAAAAATTTGCAATCAGACCAGTACTTTCAGAGATTACCTCCTGCAAACATTAAAACAAAAAAAAACAAACATTACCTCTTTATTATATTAGTGTAAGATGTACACCAAAAATAAAAAATACAGGACTTAAAATTAATGGGGTGTCACAATGGGCGGTCTTATCGCTAAAAGCGATTTTTTACAGACAACCATATGATGGATTTGACAGAGAAGGAGAAAAAGATACGCAGGTAGTACGTAGGATAGTTTTTATCCCGAAACTATGATCCCTTGGGATAATTTTCAGCTTTTACACAGACGAAGCCGCTGGCAGAAGCTAGTAGCAATATAATGAGGGCTAATAAAGAAATATGGTAGAAGACTTGTTGGGCCGACCTCCCAAATAAATATACCTAAGGGTAAAAGAGTAATGATGATTTAGCGCTGGAGTTTCGCTTCTGTAAAGTCTGTATCTATGGTAATGGTCGATGAACTGCAGTCTCGTTACCGTGGGCCTTGAGATGAGCGATGCGATGAGCGATAAAATAAATAGCGTTGTAAAAGAAAATGTTATCGCTCAGCTTGTTAAAAAGTTTGTGAAAATAGCTCGTCTCTTGTGTTAATAGCGGTGTATGAGGATTATTTGGTAGAATGTTATGTTTTGGGTAGTAAGTAATTCTATGTTAAGTGGTAGTTTCTATGTTAACAAGCAATATTCTACCTTACCAGTATCATTTTTGTAAAAATATTTTGTAAAATTTAATTTAGAATTATTCTCTAAGTACTTATTTAGTATACCAAATTATAGTCTGTCTAAAAAGTTAAACGTCTTGGGTAATAATAAGGTAAAAGAAATCTGATGTCAACAGACATTGGTTCAATAATCAAGGTTGATTAAGTTATGTCGGCAACCCTGGTTCATAAAATATAGTGCTATCCTATCTTGCTAAACTAAACGTGAGCTAGCCTGTCAGGGCTGCGGAAACACAGGCTGGTTTTAGTCAGTAAAGGTCTGATATTCCCCCTCGTTCCAACCTGGGCAGTTATTTGATGATTTCCTACCTCAAAAGAAGGCTCATAAGTTCCCAGGTTTCATGTCGTACAGTTTTTAGATATTTAATTGGTTCTCTGAAAGTTCTTGATTCATCCCACATGGTAGACTGATGGCCGATTCTGAGTCGTACAGTGACAGTAGACGTGGCGACGTATAGGAGAGGCCCATATCTTCGACTGAACTGGTAATGGCGATTGATTCTAGATTCTGTAGAAGAACTCGCAACGTGTTGCATTTTCCTTTGATTTTAAAATCAGTGACAGTTTGCTTCTGGCAAATATTGCACCATTGATTTTAGCGAGACCGTTTTTTATTGTCGACTAGCTTTTGCTTGCGGCTTCGCCTGCGTACATAAAATATAGCCTATGTCACTCAGTAATAAAGCCGCCATGTATCGGTGAAAAAATTTTAGTAATCGGACCAGTACTTCCAGAGATTGCCTCCTGCAAACATGAAAACAAAAAAAAAACTTTACCTCTTCATAATATTAGTATAGATATGCTTGCGCTTGACCACCCCTCTCATCTGATAGCAAGCGATGATGTGGTGGACGATGAACACGATGCGATGGCCGCTTGCCTAATATTAACCTATTCACTCTTGATTTAAAAACCTTTAAGTTGTAGGTAGCAGTGAGGACAGAACATAGACTCCGATATCGCCTTTCTAATGGCTTAACCATAAGTCTTTGTTAGAAAACTAGAGAGATGCACTTTGACTCTATCAGAACGTCTCAATAGAGTCCTTTCATAAAGCTAATCGAGTTTACGTTCTATTCTGAGAACTTATTCAAATGCAATCACTTTACAGATTAAACGAACCTGGTCACGATCTTTTCAATGATGCTGTTATTTTCGAAATTAACAGGTTCTATTCTAGAATATTATCTGAAGCAACTGGGTTTAAACTTGACTCGCTCAGTAGTCTTGTTGATTCTAGATGCTAAAAAGAATTCGATGCTTAAAGTGTAGAATTCTCTGTTAGCGACCCTGTATCTACCACTACCCAACTTGTTCACAGTTTATTTTATCTTACCTTATCCTCATAGACTTTGTCAACATAAAACTTATCATTAAAGACCTTATCATCATAGAGCTTACCATTGTACACCTTATTGTCGTAAACTTTCCATCAGGCGATTTAGGTCAATAGAAGCCTTGTCACGAAAAAAGAATTGCCATTTCGAAAATATACTTGCGTAGATCCTGTAAGTGCGTGTGTATCTGGATGACCGTCCAGTTCCGGACCTGACTATTTTTCAGTTCCTGGATGAAATTTTGCTTTTTAACCTTTTGTGGTGGAGTTTAGCGTTCCTGGGTCAGTAAGTACAATACCACTTCTCAATTCTCTTTGGTGAGAAACAGTATTTTAATACTTTCAGAAGGCTGCTACTACAAACAACAATAATTGTAAACATAATAAAGAATCGCCGTAAAATTCACTCAAGAGAAATCTGAATTTTACGAGAAAATAAAGCGTATAAAATGTATGCTATGTCGTAAACTGGCTAGCTAATAAATCGTAATTTTATTTAGTATCAGCTCTTAAAGTACTCGAATCATAATAACTGTTTTATTTTTTAATAACTCTTTGAATTTTATAGGTTATGTTAAGGACATCGGATAGGAGTTGCCCAAGAAAGAAGATTATGAGGTTTAGAATATCATCATTTAGAACAAGGGTTAGAAACACAGAACAAATGAAAGAGGTTAGAATGGCATTGTGGGCGGGGCAAGCGTGCCACAAAACAGGGCAATGCTCATAGTTCACCTACCAATAGCAAACTTGCGATCTAAGTGTGCGAGGTCTGTTAGTTGCGTAATGCGCGTTCGTATTGGTTTATTGCCTGTAGTGGAGTTAAAGGGTGTGAGAGACAAGCGGCGGCACTCATAGTACAAATCGGAAAGTATTTCCTTTCTAACCTCTTTCATCATTTCTGTGGTTAAAAACTTCATCTGATAACTCGTTCGGAAAAGTTTAGTCAACTCTGTAGTCTTTAGATTTCCAAATACCCAAAGGAGATAACTATGTCATCCCTATTTACAGTTGGCCAAAGCTTTCACCCTTCGCCTTTTTCCAACTGTTTCGCTTTTGTGATATTGTAGACTTTTTTTAAATTTAGGTAATCATTAAGTCTCGGATAATAGTACTTCACTCTCTTTTTTATTTTAAGTTTATAGGTTACCTTAAAATAAAAGAGAGTTAAGACACTTAAAAATGTTAAGTTAAGCGCGTAACATTTATTATTCGAGGGAAAATGCGATTGCCGGTAGCAAAGAAGAAGGTCCCAATTACTATTTGTGTTTCAAATTAGTAGATGGTATCCAATGTCCAAAGCTTACTACTAAAATATTCATTCGCTCCTGCGTTACGCGTGTCAAGCTTTGAACTTAGTAAAGCCTTGACTTATTAATTAACCTTTTAACCGCCTACGTCGAATACAGAATGTCTCTGATATCGACGCACAAACGAATACCATGGATCCAGAACATGATTTTGGACCTCCCGGTAGTGGAATTTTTCGTCGGTTTTTTCCTCCTATTTTTTTATTTTATTTTACTGCATAAAATCGTTATTTTAACATTTTTTGTGAAAAAAATGTATGAGTTACCTTTGAAATAAAAAAATGTCTTCAGGATTGATTAGAATAACGATTTTGTCTACTCCGATGACTTTTTAATTAATTTTTAAATATTTTTTTTTGTTTTTTTTTTTTTTTTATTAAAAATGTCATCGAGGTTGGTTAGAACAACGATTTTATACAGTTTAAATTTAAAAAAGAACAGATTTATTTTCAAAAATTAGAAAATGGCTGGCGAAAAATTCTACCACTGGGGGGTCTAGCTAGAATCATGTACTGGATCCGTGGTATTCGTTTGTGCGTCGATGTCAGAGACACTCCGTATATCCGACATACATCTCACGTTCATTCCGCCAGGATCACACATCCGCGACCAAATACTCCATCTTGTCAGCTCTTGTCACCTATGGGGATTGAAGAGTTAAACGAGATGAAGTACCCAGTCGCTAACACACGACCTTGGCGAATAGGACATTGAAAAAGTCGTCAAACCAATCCGACGTAAACAGTTAGAAGGTTAATTGTGACTTATTTCAGCTCGCTTAGAAAATCAAGGCTGAAGGTAACGTACATACTTTTCTTTTAAAAGGAAACTCTAAAATACCAAGTTCCCCAAGTCAAAGACGTCGCAATGTAAAGGCTAGTTGAAACAATGGCCTGTGTGGCCGTGTTTCTCCCAGTATACACTTAGCTAGCGGTCTGAGAGCGTTCCTTTGCCAAGGTTTAAGTCTCTGAAATCTCTTCTACTGTAAAACAAGGTTTTGTTCTAGTGTAAGAGAATTTTTATTGATTTAAAAAGCTTTAATGACAGTTTTGGTGTCTTATAACCTCTCAAAAACCTCTTCTGTCTTCTCTCGATATACTTTTTTTTTGTTTGATTTGTACTCATCTCATGGTTTATATTGGACTATTACTGACCGAAACCCTACAGTTTTTACCGCTATTATAAATTGAGGCCTGGATTCACGATAACTTTATGTATCTATATTGACACTGAGGTACCCCCGCCTGATATCAACCAGCCTTTGATAGGGGGTCTCATCACCTAGTGCAGCAGTTCCATCGATCGCTTAACTATATTTTTATTTTTCACTAAAAAAAACGGATTATATGTATTGTCATCAGTCTTTGATTGGTGTGCAAAGTTTGAAGAAAATCTGATCGTCTAAAGTAGGTCAAAATCGAGCTCAAAGGCGTTGGTTACAAACATACAGGTGAAGCTAAGATAAGCGTGTTAAAAATAAACCTTTTGTAAAAGTTCTCTTCAGAAGTCTAGATCGTTTGATGAATGAATCATTGTTTTATAGATTTGAAACGAGGAAGCAAAGTAGAGAAATAAAACCATTTAGGACCTAATGAAACTAAGTTTGAGAGAAGAATTAAAATTTACTTTTAACTGTTAATACTTACCCGCATAGATTTGCTAGAAAGGGGTAAAACAATACAGCTCAAAAGAAAATTCCTAAAGAAGATGTAAGGAAATTAAAATCAAAAGTTGTCCTTCAACCTCGAATGATTATTATTTATTATAAATGTTTCATTCGTAACGCCTGTCACAAACGAATCTGCAATAAACGTTGTTGAAACAAAAGTGATAAATGAAGATGAAAGCGAGCTGTTTTATAATCCAAGATGTGAATGACTACTACGAAAAGAATTCCTTAATTTTGTTATGGTAATGGTGGAGAAAATATATCTTTTGGGGTTATCATAGAGGCGTATCCTTATTTCCTTGGCGAGGAATGATACAACCTTGGTAATTGAGATTCTGTTTCTGTATTTGTTAGAGCTAGGGAATTAGGGATGTCGTGTGTGTTAGATAGACAAGAACTAGATAATGCATTCCCGGACTGAAACAAAAAAAATCTATATACTCGTAAAATTGAGAAACTGACTGGCTGACATATCTACGCACAGTCGAAACTATTGGGACTAGGAGTGTGAAATTTTGTACAAAGTTTCCTTTTATGATGTAAGCGAGCACTAAGAGAGGATTTCTCAAAACTCACCTCGTAAGTGGTTGAAACGGGGGCCCAAAGATGCGAAGCGTGGAAAAAAATTGCAAAGCCGCTATTGGAAACTCTTCTTCTTCTTCTTCTTCTTCCTGCCCTTGTCCCATCTTATTTGGGGTCGGCGCAATACGTTTTTTTCTTCCATTCTATCCTGTCACTCGTCGTGCTATCACTAACTTCCTTTTCTTTCATATCATTCTTCACGCAATCCATCCATCTTTTCTTTGGCCTCCCTCTCCCTCTCCACCCATCCACATGTATACTCATAACTCTTTTGGTAACATGCTTTTTGAAACTATTAAAATATCTATAATTATTTTTAAAAGAATATTGCATTAAAGATTCTAGCTTATGCAGGACTAAAACATCTGCGAAAAAGTAGCCAGAAAAACAGTCAATTTCTACACGATAAAGGTCAAAGAAACCAAAATACAACAGACAAAATTCAAAACATTTTCTCATCATACAAATGCATCCAAACAAAAAGTACCCTCTAAAAAGACCCAAGCGAAAGTTTGAAACTTTCGTCGTTACAGAAACGAAGGCACAGATTTCGACCTTACTGTAACGGGTAACCCAAATACCGGGTAGACCGGGCTGCAACTCATTTGACCCGCGCCGTTTATGTAGGGCATGACGTCACTATGCGGAGATGCAACGATATGGGGAAGTCAATCGGGTTGTAAAGGGTTGTTTATTTATTGTTGTTGATGGCACGTGGAGATTGGAGGGTTATTTTTTTAGACAGTCACTCAACGAGAATAGTTTTTTTTTTTGTCTTGTAAGGGGGAGATGCGTGACAGGAATTTCGTCATATCCTTTGAAGGTTTCGGGGAAAAAAATAACAAAATGATCTTTGGTCTTCAAAATCTTTTGGAATTCTTTGAAATCTCTCACTCAGTTATCAAAGAATAAATCGTAAATACATATAAAATCTGAGTACCTAAAATTAGATATTTTAATGTTATTTTTGAAAAAACTACTTTCACGCATCGTCGTAAAAGAATATTTTTTTGCCTGCTGTGGTCTTCGATTCTTATAATTTGGGAGTCTTCAAGGCTAGAGTGAATTGAATAGGCTCTTAGTAAACTAGTGCGCCTCACCATTAACGATTGTATCACTGCTTGCCATAGGAGGAATCGCAGTCAAGCACTAGTTTATATCAGATAAAAAAAGTACATATTGCAACGGGGTCGCGGTAGACAACGAAAGAGATGGCGCGGGACGATTTAGATGCCAATGCCCAAATGTAGGAAGGTATTTGTATTTGCCCAACAGTGGGACTGCACAGGCTAAATGTAATTTATTTATTTAGGATCGCCAACATTACAGGCACTGGGAATTTACATAATCATTTTATATAACTATTCAAGTGCTGTAAAACTTATAGACAATCACTACATTAATATAGAACATTAGATTTTAAAACACATTAACATATAAAATTAGTACATAAGTTCATTTTCAATTGTATAAGATATCAAGGATATTTTTTTTTTAATAGCCTATACTGTCCCACTGCTGGGCGAAGGCCTCCCCCAACTTCTTCGAGAGTTGTTGGGGACTGGTTCGAGGTAACTCAAGAAAAGGATTCCTGGAAGAAAATTAATAATTAATGAAAATTAATAATTAAAAATAATAAAGCAAAGAAACCACCTTGAAATTGCAACACAGAGCATTATATTACTACAAAAAAATAAAATATTAATTATATTATTATTATATTACTGTGTAATAATAGTAATAGGTTTTTTAATAATAACAGGCCATAGGCTGTGATTTTACGAACGAGGTAGCTATTTTATTAAATTCACCGGTAAATAGTGAGAATACTTTTTTTCTCATATTCATAAATCTAGGTGAACATACAGTACTCGATTGACATGAAGATGTTTTTTTGCATTATTAAAAATGTCTTTATAATATCTTATTTATAACTAGCTTTTGCCCGCGACTTCGTTCGCGTGGAATAGTGACTTCCGGCAGATAGTACTGAATTGATGCCGACTCTTGACCAATAGATGGCGCTGTATGTCCGGAATAAATTTTATTTTTTATTTTATTTTTCATTTTATCGTTTGTAATAAAAACTATCCTATGTCCTTTCTCAAGTTCCAAACTATGTCTGTACCAAATTTCACACAAATCGGTCCAGTAGTTTAGGCGTGAAGCAAAGACAGACAGACAGACAGACAGAGTTACTTTCGCATTTATAATATTAGTTTAGATTTAGAAGTTTAGATTTAGATTTAGATTTAGATTTAGATTTAGATTTAGATTTAGATTTAGAAGTTTAGATTTAGATTTAGATAAGACTAATATTAATTTACATGGACGACGAACAATGGGTAAATCGCCGTCCGCCCTCCTGTAAGGACCGAGTCCGAGTAATCGACCGCGCGTAGTATTCCTCAGCAAAACCGTAGGAACCCAGCAGGGCCGATTTCTGGTAGGGCAGTTTTGAAAAGGAATCCTGTGGTCCCAGAACGCGTCAGGAAGGACACAGGTGTGGTATTAGTCAGTAAAAATTTGACGCGTCCTCCCGCTCTACCTTAAAGGGTAGGGAGAACACATTGGAATATTTTCCACCACAAAAAAAAATCCTCTTCCCCTAACTATGATTTTTGCGAACTAAACTTTGGTTTAAGTGGTGATATCTATTAGAATCTGTGCATTTCATTACTGTTCTCGTTCTAGCAAAAATGTTAGCTCTTTCTGGGCCTTATTCTAGGTATGCGTGCTCCGTCATCAACCTAATCATCGCTTGACCACTATCTCACCTGATGGTAAGCTATCAGGTGAGATAGTGGTTGTATATAAATAAATGGTTGAACCAATTTTGATAAAACATGTCACCAGAAGTACAGCCGCGTGAAAGTAAAAAATTGTCTCAAGTGAACACACTCCCAGGATAAAATTTCATCCAAATATGTTCAGCCATTCGGGCATAAAGATGTAACAAACATACACACTCACTAACTCTCGCCTTTATAATATTAGTGTGATATGAAGATACGAAGTTCTAACAGCCATCTCTAATAAAGCCGTTTCAACATTTTTCAAATAACAGGTAAAACCGTGAGAAAAACGTCTACTGTTACTTTAATAAAAACTTAAATATTCTGCTTCAGATAATTGAACTTGCTCTATAATTACGTTTTAATTATTTAATTATACCTAAGGTCTTCGCGTGTTTATCTACGATCGTAGTAATTTTTATTCTGTTGCTACAGAAACAAACAGTTAAATGGCGGGAATTTGCATATTTTTTCTTTAGTTTACGGTTTTAGATAGTTCAGTTCAGTTTCCTGATCATGAACATGATGGTCAGGACAGGAACAAGGTCATGATTTATTTTGGGTTAATACCTTAGAGCATTTTGGTTTAATGCTCTAAGGTTAATACGTATTAATTGTTGCGGTTTTTTTTTTAAATTCAGAAAACATTGGGTTTGACACATGACGTAAAAGTAGCGTAGGGCTTTCTTCGAAGTTCAAACTATTTTAAATAAAAAAATATTCATAGACGCACTTTTGATTTTGTTACAATTTCCAGTAACAAAAAAGAAAAGTTATTTTTAATTCCCCTCACTATCTTTACTCCTTATACTGAAACTGAAAAAGTTAAAATTATCAAAATCTTTTAACCACAGTGTCTACATCTCTATTTTCTTCTACTGTCCTTTCGCAGGTATGCTGGAAGAGATTTCTTTAGAAATAAGTATAATAAGTATACCTTTGTACAATTCTTCTGTTTCCTTCTTCTTTTCTTATTGTGTGTATATAAATTGTTAAATAAATAAATAAAATCACTGACCGCACTAAACCAAAAATTGTAAAAACCAAAATAGCGTAAAGTGTTGCCTGTTTATTATTCTGCCGGGGTCTTGGAGTGCATTATGTGGCCTGGCTGCAAACTTCAGATAGATAATCCCTCAAAGCCTGTTACGAAGGCTACGACATATTGAGACTTATCGGCTTCCACTATGACGGGAAGATTACAAGCGACGATGTTCAAGTGTTTTGATGTGAAATTGAATGGAAAAGTGGAGAATATTGACGGTTACTTCGAACGATACACGAACGGGTTTGAAAAACTTACTCCAGAATAGAAGCTTCGTAGAATAGATTTTTCATTTACGGTTTCAAGCTATTTTAAGAGTTTTCCTAACTACTTTACAAGCTCAACTTTGTCTTCAAAGAATTCAGGATGCTTTGGATTCGACCGTCCGTGTAGGTAAAATACCGAAAGAAAATGCAATCTCATTTCGCTGAAACTTCGCAAATAACAGTCTAAAAAGCCCTTCGTTCAAAGTAATACTGGCTGAATGGAAAAAAGCGAAGAAAGACCATTAACCCTTTGAAAAAAGAAACAAAAAGAATCCAGAGACAATGAATACTTTAATCCAATTTTTTTTTGTGTGACAAAAATGCTGCATTTGAATTCAGAGTGCAGAGGAGCGTTACGGCGTGTTTAATCGCGCGTGTGTAGTGGACTTTACAGTAGTAGTGTGTAGTCGCCCTTTTGTTTTGAATTTTTCGGTGAAAATTTTTTTGACTGTGTTGGCGGAAACTTGATAGTGAACATTTTTTGGTGACTAGCAGTTAGTTTGAAATATTTGGTTATTTTTGGTTGCTTTCATTTAAAGGTAGGTTCTGATCCTGATGAGCTAGAGGAATTGAATAAACTAGCTTCTGCCAGCGGCGTCGCCCGCGGGAAAGTATTTATTTATTTAACAATTTATGTACACACAAATATACAGAAGAAGATAACATTAATAATAATATAAATAATTAAAATTTCTCCATACAAACTTTGAACCCCGTTTCATTCCCTTAGGGGGCGAATTTTGGAAATTCCTCTCTTAGTGTTCACTTACGTCATAAAAGGAAACCTTGTGCAAAGTTTCATACGCCTAGACACAACAGTTTTGGCTGTCTCTTGATATATCAGTGTTAGTTTACTAGCAGTTCTTACTATAAAAACATTTTAACAAAAAACGACTAAAATTATCAATGTTTTTTTACCTCCAACTCTTATATAGATGAAACTTTTTATATAGATGAATGAAATTGGTATCTGAAATTGTATCTTAGTATTTGCGTGATTCTGTTCTTTATTTTGCAGTATTTGGTCTATCATTTTTAGAAAATACCAAAAGGATATTACTCGTTTCTCATAGTATCAATAAAACTTGCAGACTCATATCATAGATAGCCTCTAGAATTCCCAGGCGCCAGATAATCATTATTTGCTCAGTCCTCAAACATTTCCGGTGAAAATCGCTACGAAAATCACGTCCACAAAATTTTCTCCGATACAGAAATAAAGTTTGATTCACACACGGCTAGTCACGATGCTAGTGTCACCTGTCGCGAGCTCATGACTGCCTAAATAACGGTGGCATGCCAGTCATGCTGCGTTTGCGCATGAAAGTTGCGAGTGGGCATCGTATTATACCCGAAATAGTGCATAGTTTTTAGATTGTGAATTTGCGATGGATGCGAGAGCGAGACATCGGGCCGTTGGCGACGCTTGGGGAGGCCTGTGTCCCCGGAATCCTGATCTCGATTTCCGGCCAACGTAGGTGCGGGCTTGCGGACAGTGAGCAATGGGTAGCTCACTGTCCGGCCGTCCGGTAACTGTCCGGAAAGCCCAAGTCGTCGACGGCTCGCACTGTTCCCGCGCGCCTCAAGGAGTTGTCAGCAACAGCAGGGACCGGGACCAGGTTATCCAAAAGGGCGCTCGAGCCCCGGTATGAAGGCTAAAAGGAACGGGGTGAATCTTTTAGTCAGTAAGAGTCTGACACTATCTCCCGCTCCGCCCAAGGGCGGGGGATGTCAATGCATGATTTTTTCCCACCATAAAAAAATGCTGTGGATGTTTTTCGGCTGAAATGATGATGTTGATGAGTGCATAGTTTTGTTATTAATTATAAGTCTCATTGATCCCTATGAATACAACAGCCCCATGGCTGTAGGTAAACAATAGGTGAAAAGGAGAAATGAGAATATGTTTTGTATTCAATTATTTTCTGCCAGCGGCGAAGGTAGAAAACTATCCCAAGCAAGCATACTCCCAGGTCCAGTATAAAAAGTATTCTATGATATTTCATACAGATCCCTTTCAGCCATTTGAGCACAAAAGAGTAAGGGCTTGCGGACAGTGAGCAATGGGTAGCTCGCTGTCCGGCCGTCCGGTAACAGTCCGGACCAAGCCCAAGTCGTCGACGGCGCGCGCTGTTCCCGCGCGCCTCAAGGAGTTGTCAGCAACAGCAGGGGCCCAGCCGGGTCGAAGCCTACTGGGGCCAGGGTTATCCGAAAGGGCGCTCGAGCCCCGGTATGGAGGCTTGAAGGAACGGGATGGGTTTTTTAGTCAGTAAGAGTCTGACACTATCTCCCGCTCCGCCCAAGAGCGGGGGTTGTCATAAGATGATAATTCCCATCGTAAAAAAAGCACAAAAGAGTAACAAACAAACACACATACAAACATTCGCCTTTTTAATACTGCTGTGATAGATGTCTTATCATTGTGATCTTTAAACCATAAATAGTTGTGATTATGGTTTCCAATTTACAATTGGAAACCATAATCACAACTATTTTTCGTTGTTTTACTACGTTTCGTTAGTTGTCATTGGATGATTTTACCCACCATAAAAAAAGTCTCTTACGTATCTGCTTATAAGCCAACATTTACAAGCATTGCTAGCCTTTAACACAAACCAAAATCTAATTAGGCTTTGGTTTAAAAATACTGTAACAATGAAAAACACAATGCATTCACAATCGTATCAAACAGTCTCCCTCCGCTCTGCCGTGCAGCTCAGTTATAATTGGAATCGCTTCCATTTTGTCGTTTTCAAAGGCCAAATGAAACCGATTTCAATCGCCATTCAAGTAACATGATTAGCCAGTCAGCCAGTCTGTCTGACTGAACGCAGACGTACATGTATCGGTAATACAAATCGTTTTGATATCGGCTTTGACTGGCTGAAGTGACATGCGGAGAAATATCTTCTATTTTGAATTTTATTGTACTGTTGCTAGTCAGACTTTTACTGACTATACCTGCCTGTGATTCTTCAATTGCCCTTTGTGTTACAGGGCCATGGAAACTCTTTCGAACATTCACATTCGTATTTTCGCAGCCCATTGTTTTTCTATTGGCATAAGATAATATCTCTCTCTTAATGTTGTTACCCTACGTAGTTTCCTTGAACTATCGCTAAAGTAGGTTTTAGTTTAATTGAGTCATTTTCAAAGGCCCAATGAAAATGTTTTCGATCATTATTATTAAAACATGGTTAGGTAATAAAAATTTCCTTGGAATAGGTCATCGACTGACAGAAGTGATATGCGAAGGATTGTTGGTATGGAAGTAAGTCTGTACACCATTCGATTCGATTGCGTCAGATAAAGCAACAAGCTTTGGCGCCGCCGTGAGACACACATTTATTTATTTATTATAATCTTTATTGACTTTATTGTACACCAAATAAAAAAAAAAAATAAGTGCACAATGGGCGATCTTATCGCACAGGGCGATCTCTTACTGACAAGTCTGACAAACTTTGGATGGACTAAATAAATATATCAAAGAGAAAGGTAATACTCCTTCACCATTTTTTTAAATGTTGGTAGCGTTTGAGCACGGCTTACTTCTTCTTCACATTGTTAGTACCTTTTCTATTTTTTTTATATATAATAATCTATTAGTATCTACATGTTGTTACTACATTGTGTGTATCTACGAGTGTGTATGCCAAATAAAATAGTTTTCTTTTTTTCTTTCTTTCCTTCTTTCTTTTAAACCATGCTCGATGTTGACGATAGGCGAGTGGAAAAGGTATTAGGTAGGCCTATTCACTCTAATTTCAAAATAACACCAGTATATACAGTAAGTTAAAAACTGACACATTCCTTTAATAAATTTTTATTTTTAACTTTTTCAAACTTTTTCGTGGAAACTTTGAACAAAGAATGGCCCCTGTCCAACAATACGGAATGGTTCAGAACTCGACTAGCCCTTGGCGCCTCGACTGACAATAGGACAATACTGGCTGGATACAATACTTGGCTGGAGACTCCTAGCTTACTTCACTCGGCTGTTGGAAAGAGCAAAACTGGAATTATCTTATTGGGTTTATGGTTACCTACTTTGTATTTTTTTTTTGGCTTGACTTTGGCTTTTGGTTTAAAAAGTATTAAGTTTTCCGTCACTTTAAGTTACTTCGAGTCCCATTAGAATGCGGGTGTAACACATTCCAATGTTTTTGCAGTATTGCTGCTTCGCTGTGATAGTCAAATCAACAGTAATTAGCTCCACTTTACCGAAATCACATCTGTTTCAATGATTCTACATATTGCCCAGCTACGTAGACACTTGAGATACCTACAAAACTACGTCCTAATGAATCAATTTGCGAATAATTAAAATATTTACGAAAGTTAATTCGAAAAGATCCCGCCAAAAACTTCTTTGCATTTGCTTTGAAGAATGACAGGGTGTTTTTTGGCTATGGTTTCCATAGTCAATATGGTAATAGAGATACCTAATATTTTTGAGTTTATTAAAGCCTGTCATTGGTACCCATCTTATACGAATAATAAGATTTTTTCAAGGCTAGAGTGAATAGGCTCTTAACTAACAAACTAGTGCGATTCAGAAAAATACTACTGTTTTTCACATTTGCTTGACTTTATCTATTAAAATACAATCCTTGCAATCGTTTTAGACTTAAAGGGCCTTATTTATAAAATGTCCTAACGAGATTTTTATAAGTAAGGATTATAAACTCGTCTGTAACCGGTGTTATACCAACTAAGGTTATTCCATATCCTTCCATTCATCAAAATATTTCCACTCGTGGGTACCACGCGCACGAAGTCAAAACATTCATATGAAACAATAATATAAAACACGCTCATGAAGGCAGATGAACACGCACTGGTCTGTGATGTCTGTGACATAGAAGAATGGACTGACTGACCAAGTGGTCACAAAATTGAATCTATTTAGTAACAAATGTATATGCGACCAATACTTGTCTTTTTATGCAAAAGCTTTTGTTTAACTTGGATTTTAATTAAGTTAAAAAACAATAAATAAATAAAAATGGTTTGGTTGAAATGATAAGGCACAGATAACCATCTCTGTCAACCTTTTTTTTTATATTCTTTACTTAATATTTTTTCTGTAAGTAGTGAAATATTTTTGATATACAATTCTAGACAGAAACAACTACGGGTATAATAACTTTGTTTCATTCGTATTTTTCGATCCTACCTATTTACTTCGTCACCAAGTATTTCTGAAAAATAAATTCGTGGTCCTAGAACGCAAAGGGCAACTGAAGGGCATCTTAGAGCTTGAGAAGTAATTAGATGATTTCCCATCTCAAAAAAATAAAACACCTATTTACTCCACAAACGATAGGTAACGCTCAGTCCATTTCTCTAAGTCTCTGGTGACTTCATAAGTCGGGAGTTGTGCAACACTGTCAATTGTCAGACACCTCTGGCCAATGTCCTTTGTTTAGTTGTCTATGAGGAATTTGAAGGGGAAATGGGGAGGGGGGTAAGGACAACAAAGCACTAGTTATACATCTCGTATTAATAATTGGTAAGTTGGTTGGTCGTAGTGGTAATTGTTTGCGATTGTGATGCGTAGAGAAAGGATGGGGTATTCCCGAGATTGTTTTAATTATAAGAAAATATGTTGTTTTTGAGAACTAAGGTTGCCGACTAGCACTAAGAATTGCTCGCAGAACAGATGGCCTTTGGAGCCAAAAGGTTCTGGAGTGGCGACCGCGTACCGGAAGACGCAGCGTGAAAGGTCTCCTACAAGGTGGACCGATGACCTGGTGAATGTTGCGGGAAACCGATAGATGCGAGACGCACAGGATCGTTTATTGTGGCGACACTTGGGGGAGGCCTATGTACAACAGTGGACGTATATCGGCTAAAATGAATAAATGATGAATGAATGTGGTTTTTGTTCCCCATATAATAACATAATGAAAGATAAACCACATTACGAAATATAGGTACTAAAAAGCCTGTGTGAAGCAAAAAAGGCGGTACAGTTGCCAAAACGGATCTTTAGCGCTCGGCGTCGCTTTGCGTATTCCATACATGGCGAGCCAATCGTCTTCGTTGTTAGATACATGTAGCAACGCAGGGAACGAATTAGAAATGACGTCTATGACGCGATGGCGCGGCGAGCCAATCACTGACAATCTCCGCCCCCGCGTCTCACTTCGCACCACTAAAGAGACTCAATATTTGACTTCTGCGCAACCGCTCAAGATCCGTGATGGCAACTGTAACTCAGTAAGTACCTATAAGCTGCGATTGAGATAGATGTGTGGAGTTACAAGAATGGATAAAGTGGGAAATGAATATATTAGATGAAGTTTGAAAGTGGATGGGCACCACTCTATAATCCACAAAGTGGAGGAAAAAAATTAAAAATTTAAAGTGATTTTTCTTTCTTATTTATTCTAAGACAAACAAATCTTGGCGTATTAACGATTACACGTTATGTGTGTACAATATGAAACAATGGCTGTCAGAGGTAGAGTAAGATTGACAGAACAGAATAGAAGAAAACTGGAGCAAGATGTTGAGGTGAGACCTAATATTAAACCTAGCAACGAGTTACAGTTCAGTCAAATTAGACCAAAAAATAGTGGTAAGGTTATCGTAATACACACCGAGCTGAAAATTGGTCGGATTGTTCAAAACAGCATTATAAATAAAATCTAAAAAGTCATCGTCGATCGTTTATGTTGCAAAAAATGTATTACATATTTTGACACTCTCAAGGGAATCAAAAGTCATAGAGTAGAATCCTGAAAATTGGTATAAAGCTAGCTCTTATAGTATAGATATGAGAATAAATCTGAAAACAGTTTGTTGATACATCGCAAAAAACAATAATTTTGATTCAGAAAAATCTTCGAGATTCCATTCGGGATTTGAACTGTTTACATCTAAGGTAAGTTTGTACGGAACCCTCAGTACGCGAGTCCGACTCGCGCTTGCCCAGTTTTTTTTTCTTAAATTACCTTGCCTTAATTTTTGTTAGTAATAAGTAAGCAGTCTATTTGGAACAGTCTTGCCACTTTTATCACAGAAAATACCATTTCCTGACTACTAATTTGTAGAACTGACAGAATTATCTCTCTAATAGCCTGTAACAACGTTTTGAATTGAAGTGGAAATAAATGGTTTCCTGTTACATAAATTAATTTGAAACTAGTAATGTTTCTAGTAATTAGAAATGTAACAGGACGACTAACAGGAACTGATATCATATCAGTTCTTGGTACTGGTATCTAGTAAGCCACAGAGTATCAAAATACCTCGGCGGCCGAGACCGTATAGTTTGTTTTTTGTTTAATATGTGACGGTATAACTTCCAAAACTTTCGATTTATTCCATTTTAAACCACTCATCTCATAAAAGTGGTATTTGTTTGAACGCAATTTTATTACCTATTCTGAACGAAGACCACTATTTAAATAAATCTAATAAAATGTTAGTTTCATAATATTTTTATACAATCTTAATATACAAAAACTTAACTAATCACTTTTTTTAGATATGTCTAAGGAAGCTATAATCAACCCTCAACGTCTTGGGGGAAAACAGAAACGTTGACTAGCATAAAAAAAAATGGTGGTTTGTTGTTATTTAGAGCAGGTGTGCAGTACACAATATATTATTAAACTAGACATTCGTTAAATAAATACGTTTTTTTTTTGTGTTTTATTTCAATTAAAGATCCTATTCAAAGCATTTTGGCTGACTGTACTTTAGATTCTTGAATTTCTTATAGTATTAGTTGGAGCCATGGTATCCATTCGGAATAGACAATTAACACGGGTTAAAACAAATACTAGTGGTATTAGATGAGTGGTACCTATTAAAACGGAACAAATCACACTTTCCATTTAAATTAAATACTTAAGTATGTCAGTTTATAGGTATGTGGAACAGAGTGTGAAGTCCCGCACACGTAATTGAAAAGGGAGGTTCCTCCGACCACACGGGCATTTAGTCTGATCTGGACAACTGCTCCGAGATGATTCGATGTTGGGCTCGCGAAGAGTACTCTAATTACGCGATGAAGAATTACATATTTTATCGTTCCTATGTGACGCCATAGATGTCGCTACATAAAGTGTCTGGCAAAAAAATGGCTGCGCTACAGGCGCATATATGCGGTGGTGGGGGTGGATTGTGGCAGCGAGCGACCATGCTGATTTGAATGAATACTTTCTTTCAAAGATGATTTTGTGAAATATTTACGCCACCAGTTGGCGCTACTAGGGTATGATATGAAGTACACCAAGTTAAAAAGATGGCTTAAGTCAATGCTGCCATCTAGACCGACATTACAAGAAACCCTTTCATAGAGCAGTCTAGAATTAATTTTATTGGCAAGGCTTTACAGTCTACCGCTATGGCGTTCCATGCTCTGTGGCGTTAATTCTTGGAAGATCTAGTAAGCGTTCCGGCATTAATTACATATAGTCACTAGTTCCGAGGAATTTGTTGATTAGTTGAACGATTGCGTAATAACACACCTCTACCTATAGTTATGAATGAAGACACTAAAACTTTCTGAACTTTTCCATGCTTATTAATCCTTTTTTTTTATGGTGGGAATAATCATGCATTGACATCCCCCGCCCTTGGGCGGAGCGGGAGATAGTGTCAGACTCTTACTGACTAAAAGACCCACCCCTTTAGCCTTCATACCGGGGCTCGAGCGCCCTTTCGGATAACCCTGGCCCCAGTAGGCTTTGACCCAGCTGGGTCCCTGCTGTTGCTGACAACTCCTTGAGGCGCGCGGGAACAGTGCGCGCCGTCGACGACTTGGGCTTGGTCCGGATAGTTACCGGACAGCCGGACAGTGAGCTACCCATTGCTCACAATCCGCAAGCCCGCGTCTACGTTGGCCGGAAATCGGGATCAGAATCCCGGCGACGGCGGCGGCGATAACTAGCCGCGATGCTCCGCCCAAGCAGGGCACACCTCGACTGTGTGCTCCACCGTGTCCTCCGGGCGTTCCGCACAGTGGCGACACCTGGGCGTCACTTCCGCCTAAATCGAGTGCAGGAAACTCCCGAACGAACCATTTCCGGTGAGTACCTGCGTCATGCGGAAGGTAAGGACGCCGTGAGGTCTTTCCAGACACGCCTCAAAGAGGGGACTTACCGCCATGATTGTGGCGTGCCCAGCACTGGGTTGCGATAGTCGTTGACGTCATTTCACCATGAGATCTCGCCGGAGCTCTGTCCGCCATGCCGTGACTTCACCCCGGCGTTGCATCTCCACGCGCATAGCGTGCATGTGTGCAAGGACTGTTGCCTCCAGATCCCTCGGTGGTAGGCCAGCCAGAAGGCTCGCCGCTTAGCGGGAGACCGTGAAGTATCCCCGCACCATCCTTATCGCCATGACCCTCTGGCAGGCGTTCAGTATGGCCGCCAGTTGCTTTTTCAGCGACGAAGCCCACACCGGCGCCCCTTAGAGGGCCATGGACCGAACGATCCCCGCGTATAGAGCCTCCGGCAGGAGGCGTCTGGACCCCCAAGGTTGGGCAGGAGCCGCTTGACCGCAGCCCCAGCCCGGTTGAGTTTGGGTCCATATTAATCCGAAATTACACAAAAACTTTTTATAAAAATCAGTCAAGCCGTTTCGGAGGAGTTCGATAACAAACACTGTGACAAGAGGTTTTTATATATATTTATTAGAAGACTAGCTTTTGCCCGCAGCTTGCCGACGTACATAAAATAAAGCCTATGTCACTCAGAAATAAAGCCCCTTTCTATCGGTGAAAAAATTTTAGCAATCGGACTAGAACTTACAGAGATTACCTCCTACAAACAAAAAAAAATCTAACTTTATCTCTTATAAAGCGATGAGTTGCAGTTTTGAATATTTAAAAAAAAAAACTGCAAACGTGTTCTTCGTGAAGTGTGTCTTTGTAATTATGATAAATCGGAATTTAGGTGTTATTATTATCAAAAACACGGATATGACTTAAAATCGTACATGTGAAGTGTTTGACAGGACTGTCCTAACGCTTCTCCTAGCTAGACAGTTGAAATTTTCACAAATTATGTAGGTATTTCTGTTGCTGCTATAATAACAAATACTAAAAACAAAATAAAATAAATATTATAGGGGGACTCCCGTACAACATACACGATTATTTTTTTGATGGTAAAGATGGTATACCCTTCGTGCACGAGTCCAACTCGCACTTGACTAGCTTTTTTATCATTAAAAATAGTAAAAAAGTAAGGTCACATCCATATTTTTGATAGTAACAGCACCCAAATTCCGATCTATGGTGATTATTCATATAAAAATCGTACTTTTCAAACATGTTTGTTGGCCTGTTGGTCTAGTGGTTAGTGACCCTGACTGCTATAACGAAAATCGTGGGTTCGATTCCCATCCAGGACAAATGTTTGTATGATGAGCACGATCATTTGTTTTGTGTCTGGGTGTAATTTATCTATAATATGTAAGTATTTAGAAATATATTTATAATAAAGTATGTTTATAAGTTGTCTTGTACCCATAACACAAGCTCTGCTTAGCTTGGGACTAGACGGCGCTGTGTGATAGTTGTGGAATATAAAAAAAAAAATATTATTATATTATTAAATGTTTGCATGAAAACACTTTCAATAATTAAAATATTCAGGCACGTTACACGAATAGAACTGAAATTACAGGTAATGACGATAATAATACATGTAGGTATTATTATAGTATTAAAATCACTTATATTATTTTAATTGAGCTACACTACCGTTCAAAAGTTTTTGCCCACACCATAATCTATTAATTAAATTTCAAAATAATACACTTTATCAAATTTCCTTTTTACATTATCAAGCGAAGGCCGAAACGATGTTTTACAAACCAAAAATAATAGCGTCCGTTATTTGTTTTATTTGTACGAGCGCATTTTTATATTTTGTCCGTGAATGCGACAAGTTAAAACTTACAAGTGCCGGTGGATTTGTTTATCCAAACTAATATTATAAATGCGAAAGTAACTCTGTCTGTCTGTCTGTCTGTCTTTGCTTCACGCCTAAACTACTGAACCGATTAGTGTGAAATTTGGTACAGACATAGTTTGGAACTTGAGAAAGGACATAGGATAGTTTTTATTGCAAAAAATAAAATAAAAAATAAAATTTATTCCGGACATACAGCGCCATCTATTGGTCAAGAGTCGGCATCAATTCAGTACTGAAATTTCCGGAAGTCACTATTCCATGCGAACGAAGTCGCGGGCAAAAGCTAGTTATTCTATAACTGTGAATTATTTCTTCGATGTTTATAGTTTCAGATTAGTCCCAGTTAGCCCTATGAAACGCAAGAACGTGCTGTGATTAACACTTTTAGTACCAAGACATCTTTTTGTGAAGTTCGTATACGAATTGTTTTCGTTCTCGCAAATTGTGACTTGTAAGTTTTAAAATGGGTAAAATCAAGGAAGTAACGGTTGAAACTCGTGCATTAATCGCAAGTCTTCATAATTAAGACAAAAGTTACCTTATCATTGCTGCCGAATTAAAAATAACTCGACGTATCGTGGACACAACGTGAAAAAATATGCATCGCAAAGGAGCTTTGGCGATAGAAAACGTTCAAGGCGATCTCGAAAAACCATAATAAATGAAGTGCCTTATTTTTATGTGGGAAAACATCCAATGACATATCCCTTTCGTGTCAGACTTTTACAGACTAAAACCCACTCCTAGTTCCTTCGTTGCCTTTTATATCAGGGCCGGGTTTTCCTTTCAGAAGCGAACCCATAGCCCCAGTAGGCTTCGACCCTGTTGGGCCCCTACGGTTTATGCAATGGGTAGCTCGCCGTCTGACGGTCCGGTAACCGTCCGGACCGAGCCCAAGTCGACGGAAAGTACTGTTCCACAAGCGCCTCAAGGAGATGTCAGTAAACCGTAGAGGCCCAGCAGGGTCGAAGCCTATTGGGGCCAAATATCTGCTTCTGAAAGGAAGACTCGGCCCTGGTATGAAAGGCAACGAATGAACAGGAGTGGGTTTTTAGTCAGTAAAAGTCTAACACACCCTCCCGCTGCGCCCAAGGGCGGCAGATGTCTTTAGAGGATTTTCCCACCTAAAAAGAGACACTCTACTTCTTCTTCTTCCTGTCCTTATCTCATATTACTTGGGGTCGGCGCAACACGTTTTCTTCTTCCATTCTGTCCTGTCACCCGTCAAACTATCACTAACTCCCTTTTCTTTCATTTCATTCCTCTCCTTCTCCATTCATCTACATGTATACTCAGAACACTTTTAGTAACATGCGCTTCATCCCTCCTCTTCACATGACCGTATGAGAGAAAAAAAAAGAGGTACTCTACTAATAGGTAGTAAGTATAAAACAAAAACTTTTTATCCGCAAGTCTTCATAAAGCGCGTACTTAACGGATCTTTAGGCAGTTTTCAATAAAAAGAACAATAAACGAGTGAACGGTTTACATATACGAGCGAAGCCAAGACAGGTCACTAGTCTTTCTACATATAATTTTATATATGTGACGAGTTAAATCTAAACATTATTCAACTTTCAACTTACATTGTACGTATTGAATCTCCGTGCATAGAAAATAGCGGGCACTTTACACCCACGCCGCTATTAAATCACACGAATTTTACGACTGCTTGTAAACTAACTGTGGTAACCAAGCTTGACTGTGTTGCAAGAGGAACTCACAGATTAGATGTCCTACTTACATAGGGTTGCCAGAGGTTTACGTATCTGCATAACAATATTGGCTGAGGGCTTCTCCAAGGGTGGGTGAGGGTGTCTTCCGTCCGATAATATTTATATTTATTTATTGACACTTCTTGCACAAAAAACTGTACAAAGGCGGACTTAATGCCTTAGGCATTATCTACCAGTCGACCTTAGGGTGGTGCAGAGACATAACATGGTAGGTGCAACTTCAAGTCAAACAAACAAAAAGAAAAATTAAAATCAACATATATATAAAAATATATAAATAAATACTTATATAAATACATACAAATAAACAAGATTATTATGAGAAATGACTATAACAAATCACTGCTGTGATGATTCTGCCAACTTCTTGCGAATGTGTTCACGAGCCATTACCTTAAAGGAGAACCGGTTGGATGCCATCCTGATGTTCAACGGGAGCGCATTCCAAAGAAAGATCGCTTGGACAAAGAAAGAGGATCGGATAAACCCAGAGCGGTGTGAGGGACATCGTAGAAGATGATTATTCGTTGATCGGAGATTTTTACAATGGGCAGAGCAAATGAATTGAATTTGAGAAGTCAGATAAGAAGGAGAAGAAGGTTTGTCTAGAAAAGAAAACAGGGTAGTCAAGGCCCTTAGTGCTCTACGCTGACGAATAGGTAGCCATTTCAAAAGCGAACGATGTTCAGATACATGGTCATACTTACGGAGGTTGAAGACAAATCGAATGCAGTTATTTAGAAGGCGGTCAAGTTTATTGAGGAGATCTGCATTCAGGTCATAATAGCACACATCACCAAAGTCAATAATGGGAAAAATTAGGGACTGTACAAGCAATACCTTTATGTGAGCTGGAAGAAGATTTTTAAGGCGATAAAGGGACCGTAACGTTCCGGTTACTTTTCTACTGACACTTGCAACCTGCTTGCGCCAGTCAAGGCAGGCGTCGACATGTAGGCCCAGATCCTTAACCTCAGAGCCTAACGGAATGACCGTGCTGTCAAATATTACATCTGGAATAGTTTGGTTATTAAGCTTTCTCAAACTATGGGGGCTCCCTACTATGATAGCTTGACATTTAAGCGGGTTAACTGCCACACCAAAACGGTCTGACCAGCTTTTTATTGTTTTTAAATCTTGGTTAAGCTTCTCGATCGTATCAGATACGTTGTCAACACCTGACTGACAGTAGAGCTGCAAATCGTCGGCGTAAAGATGATACGCACACTGAAGCTCGGGGGTTATGAGATTGATGAAAACGGAAAACAAAAGAGGAGATAAAATACCGCCTTGAGGGACGCCAGCTAAAAGGTCACACCACCTTGATGAGGAGTCACCAGCACGAACTGACTGCTGACGTCCCTGAAGATAAGAAGAAAACCACTCCAGTACCTCCCGAGAGACCATAAGATAAGAAAGGATGGACAAGAGGACTTCGTGACTGACGGTGTTAAAAGCATTGGAGAAGTCGATTAACACTAAGGTAGTAACTTTAGTATCTTCCATTCCCCGCCTTATGTCGTCAGTCACTTTAAGGAGAGCTGTCACGGTACTGTGCCCGGGCCTGAAACCAGATTGAAAAGGGCTGATGAGGGAGTTCCGATAAATGAAATTAGATAATTGTTTGTGGACACAGGCCTCGAGCACTTTAGACAGGAATGGAAGGATGGAAATTGGACGAAAGTGACTGGAAAGAGTGGGATTGGAAATCTTGGGTAAAGGACGGACATAGGCTTTACGCCACAGGGAAGGAAAAACACCAGAGTAAAGAGAAAAGTTGACGATGTGGGATATAGCAGGCAGAAGTTGATCCAAAGCCGACACGATCATATGACGACTGATGTCATCGCAGCCCACGGCTTTGGATTTGATGGATAGGATAATCTTTTTGATCTCTCCGGGATCAACTGGAGTAAAGACAAATGGGGCAATATTGGGGCGCGTCAGACTAGCAAGGTAATCAATAGTTTGACATTTGGTTAGACTATCAAGCATAGGAACGGTAGAGAAATGACAGTTAAGCTCGTCTAAACTAATTGTATTAGGAAGGTCTGAATATCGCGATTTACCGACACCTAGAGTTCCAAGGAATTTCCAGATATCGGCAGAAGAAGACGAAGTTATATTATTAAGAATGTGGCGGCGTTTAGCGTTGCGTATCATCAGGTTACATCGATTCCTAGCAGTCTTGAAGAAAGTCCAGTTGTCTTCAGAGCGGTCCCTCTTAAATATCCGAAACGCACGGTCTCTCCTTCGCATTGCCATCCGAATTTCAGTGTTCATCCATGGTGCAGGTGGACGCTTCAGCTTAACTTTCCTGATAGGTGCATGTGTGTTATACAGATCGATCATCGAATAATTTAGGTGTCTTAATAAACTAGTGCAACTCATTATCAACAATTGCACCACTGCTTACCATCAGGTGGGATCGCAGTCAAGCACAGGTTTATATCAATTTTAAAAAAAAAGTACAACATCATCGCACGGCCTACACGCACAAAACGTTTTGGGAACACATTCATTGTGCGTAAAGCTAAGGAGTGTAATTCCTTGCCGGAGTCTGTGTTTCCTGATGGCTACAACCCGAGAACCTTAGTGAAAAGGTTACTTATAGGTAAGCGCGCTCCATCGTCGATCGCATCGTCGCTTTCGATCTGGTGAGATAGCGGTCTAGCGCGAACCTACAGTAGGCACAACGGATCTTGAGCGCTTGGCGTCAGAGTGAGGATCGCTTTGCGCATTCCATACATTGGCGAGCCAATTTTCTTCGTTGTTAGATACATGCAGCAACGCAGGGAACGAATGAGGAGTGACGTCTATGACGCCATGGCGCGGCGAGCTAATCACTGACACTCCCCGCTCCCGCGTCTCACTTCGCACCACTAAAGAGACCGAATATTTGAGCAACCGCTCAAGATCCGTTATGGCAACTGTATCAACAATAACAAAATAAAGAAAAACGATTGTCATCATCATCATCATCAAATACGTCGACTGTCGGACGTATGTCTCCAAGTGTCGCCACAACGGTCCTGTGCGTCTCGCAACCATCGGATTCTCACGACTCTCACCAAGTCATCGGTCCACCTTCCAACGCGGCGTCTTCCAATACGCGGTGGCAACTACAGAACGTTTCAGAATGAGTAGAACATCATCCACATATTCACTACTACAGCCTTTTCCTTCTGTAGATTTTATTTTTTGTTATTATGTCCTTGTTTCTAGACCAGCGTTTGGGTGTCAGTATTGGAAAACTTCTACGTCCCTTCATCCAAAATATGATCTTCCTTTATCTTCTTTTCGTTGTATCCATAATGGCTGCGATTAGTGACACTGACGCGTAATCAGGAAGAATATCCGTAAAGGTCGTATAGTCTGGGGAATTTTGTATAATATTTAATCATTTAAAAAATACTTATATTCGTTACCTACTTTTTATAAGGGTCTTCTGTTACTAAACAATGATCTCTATCTCCAACCTTGATTATTGAACCCGTGTTGACTACATCAGATTTCATTAAATCCTAATAATTACCCAAGTCGTTTAACTTATTAGACAGACTCTATCAGGAAATAAGCCTAACCTCACCCATTGGGCTTGATAGCACCATTGCCTTTGGTTGTCATGCCACCACTGTATACGTTCCAACTGTAGTGCTACCACGAGCTCATAACGTGAGCCATTTGCCGATCTAAACTGGATTGTTAAAGGGATGGAGCTATAGTAGTTATACACCCTACTTGTGTATAACTACATCTCTCTTTCTCACTCGCACGCCTGACATTTTAGCACGTCATGGTAACTCTCCTGCCCAACTGTACAGAATTGGACTGTGGACCAGCGAGCCGCGGATTTTAGTGAAGCGCGGTTGTAATGCAATTACTCTGGCTGGATATATTTTGGTAGGAATTGATTTTGAAATATTCGAACTGAAAATCCAATTCAGTTACGGTCTTTTAGTTTTAAAAATTGTATCGGTAAAAACGGGCTTGTAGTAACTAGTGATAGTGTAACTAGAGTAGATATGATTTTTTCTGCTTTTAAATAAATACCAAAAAACAAAAACGATGCAATTAAAAAAAAAACAATTTTTGACGGGCCTGTTGGTCTAGTGGTTAGTGACCCTGACTGCTATACCGGAGGTCGTGGGTTCGATTGTCACCCAGGACAAATGTTTGTGTGATGAGCATGATCATTTGTTCTGTCTTTGTGTAATTAATCTATAATATGTATGTATTTAGAAATTATAAGTATGTTTATCAGTTGTCTAGTACTCATAACACAAGCTCTGCTTAGCTTGGGACTGGACGACGTTTTTTTTTTGATGGGAAAAATCATCTTATGACAACCCCCGCTCTTGGGCGGAGCGGGAGATAGTGTCAGACTCTTACTGACTAAAAAACCCATCCCGTTCCTTCAAGCCTTTCGGATAACCCTGGCCCCAGTAGGCTTCGACCCTGTGGACTAGACGACGTTGTGTGATAGTTGTGAAATATTATTATTATTAATTAAAGAGGCGCAAGTAGTGACGGTACCCACCTTAGTGCATGCAGCGCACTAAGTTGATTGGCTAATCGTTTTACCACAACATTTCATATATCACGTCGATACATACGACAGCAGAAGATTAATGACATACTTTCCAAGTACTTAGACAGCCCTATATATAAGAGTAGGCAGTTATGTACTGGTTAGTGAACGAGTGTTTATGAAAAGATGTGCAAATAGGCACAGTGAGTCTGTTTTGTATGAAAGGTTTTAGAATGAGGTTATCTGTAAGATTGATATTTATGTTATTAGGAGTAGTTCCAGCCTTGAGGGTAAAGCAAAATAAGCAGGAGTTTAATGGATGATACGGACATGTTATTGCTCTGCGAAGCAGTAATGCTCGCTAAGGAGGAAGCCGACCGCATCAGGCAACGGCGCTCTCGCCGCCGTCGCCGGGATTCCGATCCCGATTTCCAGCCACCGTAGGCGCGGGCTTGCGGACAGTGAGCAATGGGTAGCTCGCTGTCCGGCCGTCCGGTAACCGTCCGGACCAAGCCCAAGTCGTCGACGGCGCGCGCTGTTCCCGCGCGCCTCAAGGAGTTGTCAGCAACAGCAGGGGCCCAGCCGGGTCGAAGCCTACTGGGGCCAGGGTTATCCGAAAGGCGCTCGAGCCCCGGTATGAAGGCTTGAAGGAACGGGATGGGTTTTTTAGTCAGTAAGAGTCTGACACTATCTCCCGCTTCGCCCAAGAGCGGGGGTTGTCATAAGATGATTTTTCCCATCGAAAAAAAAAAAAAAGTCTGTTTTGTATGAAAGGTTTTAGAATGAGGTTATCTGTAAGATTGATATTTATGTTATTAGGAGTAGTTCCAGCCTTGAGGGTAAAGCAAAATAAGCAGGAGTTTAATGGATGATACGGACATGTTATTGCTAAAATTAATTTTAGTTTTGACCAATGTTAATATTGACTTGATTGTAATGACAAATTGATAAGAGGAAGCCGGTCTGTGGCGTATTTTGTGACATGACTCAAGCCTTTGACTACGTGCACTATGGTACACTCTTAAGTAAACTTGAGGCATATGGAATTAGAGGAAATGTCAACAATCTAATTAAATCTTACTTACTTAACAGAACTCAAATAACACATATAAACCAAATTGATATGAAAAGTAAACATGAAATTGTATCTCAGTCCTCAGAACGTATAGTTTCGTTTGGTGTACCACAGGGGAGTGTTTTAGGGCCTCCTTTATTTATATTATACATAAATGATCTACCAAATGGCATCCCTCAACCTTTGACACTGTTTGCCGATGATAGCACCATAACGATACCTTGTAAAAGTGTTGATACTTATGAAAATGACATAAATGAATCTATAAATTTAATGGTAAAATGGCTAAATGACAATAACTTAAAAATTAACTTGACAAAAACAAAATTAATACATTTTAGTCAACGCATCAATAGTAAGAGTACCTTAAATATACACTACGAGGACCAGCCTATAGAAGAGGCAGAAACAACAAAATTTTTAGGGCTCCACATTGATAAAAAACAGAATTGGAAAGCCCATATCGAAATCTTATGCAAGAAAATTAGTAAATCTGCCTATGCCCTGCACACATTGTCGTCTTTAATAAGTGTGGAGGCCTTACTTACAGCCTACTATGGTTTAACAGAATCCCATCTACGCTATGGAGTCATTTTTTGGGGCAACTCAACAGATAAAGACTCGGTGTTCAAGGCTCAAAAGAGATGCATTCGTTCAATATTTAAAATTAAACCTACTGATAGTTGCGTGCCATACTTTAAAAAATATAAAATACTTACTTTGCCATGTCTATACATTTTAGAGGTAGCTGTATTTGTCAAAACAAATCCACACCGATTTAAACGAATAGATGAAGTAGTCCCACGTAACAGGCGTGACAACAGTAAGATATGCTCTCATCCTGCGAGAACATCCCTCATGCGCAAAAGTGTTTTCTGTATGGCTCCTATGATATTCAATAAATTGCCTAAAAGTTGGAGAGAACTGCCCTTGTCACTTTTCAAAAAAAAACTGAGAAGTTTTTTAGTTAATAAAGTGTACTATAATGTTTTAAATTTTTTGAATGAAAAGGACTTTTCTATTCCAACTTAATAATGTGAATTTTTGACTACATAATATTATGAATTTACTGGACATAATTTAATTTAATTTATTTTTGACTATAATACACTTATACTTGACATCTTGACATCAATTAATTATTTATTTTATGTATTTTGTAATGGAATTTAGAAATTTTGAAATGACTATAATATGTAAATGTAATTAAATGTAATTTTTATAACTAAAACATTTGTACGCCGTTATTGGCAAAACATGGACGCTCATTACACAATATTAATTTAACACCTTGCATGTCTGTTATGTCAGTTTATGTAAACGCATGTTTGACAAATAAATTTTCTTTCTTTCTTTCTTTCTTTAATGTAATAAAATCTAAGTTTATATTGATGTGCAACTTTAATAAAAATATTAAAAAGCCGGTGCTTGACTGCGATCTCATCTGATGGTAAGCAGTGAAGCAGTCGTTGATGGTGAATCGCATTAGTATGAGCCTGTTCACTGTAGCCTTGAAGACATCTAAATTATAATAGGACGGGAAGACAAGATCAAATTTATATCTATAGATTTATTCGTGTCGATTGACAGTAATTTTTTTTTGTTAGCCCACACTGCCCCACTGCTGGGCAAAAGCCTCCCTCCATTCCTTCCAACGATCACGGTTCGTCGCTTTCATTCCAGTTCTTAAGAAAGCCATCCAGGTCGCCCCGCCATCTCCTTCGTGGTCTGCCTCGGCCCCTCATTGCTGTGTCCGGGCACCAATCCAGCGTTTTACGCGCCCACATCTCGTTAGACAGTAAAATAATCCAAGAAAATTCAATCCTGAAATAGAATCCTTTTTCAAAGAGTCATCTCCATCAAAGTCTTGTCACATCAATAAGATCCCAAAAAAAGCTATCCATCATCCGTCATGTGCGACGATCCAAAAATATCCTTTCAAGCCACAAAGCTCTTCTAACTCCACTTCATTACACTCTTAATGAAAGCACATCCTCTTCCTATTTACCTTTCTAACCCATTTTCAGTCAAAATGTTTCACCATTTATTATTCTATGCCGTCCAAACTTCCTGCCCTGTGACGAAATCTTTAACCATATTAAAGGGAACTTCACACGTTTACGCGATGTCGCAAGCCTGGGGCGAAAGCCGTATTCGACTGAATTTCGACACGCAACGCTCCATCTGGCCCGATTTAGACGCATCGGTTAACGGCTGGATTATCCACGTCACTGTGTCTATTTGCATTTGCGTGTAAACATTGTGAAACGCAGCGTCTAAATGGTTGTGTGAAAAGATGTGCTCGTTTATACGAGCACTGAGCGTAATATGGCGCTTTTGTTGCGAATATTTTATATTGTAATATTTTTCTTTTCTTGGCCGGAGCGCGAGGGCGCGTCGGATTGTTTTTTCAGAGATTACCTACTACAAACAATAAAACAAAGTTTCATCATCCATCATCATCATCATTTCAGCCGATAGACGTCCACAGCAGAACATAGACCTCCCCCAAGTGTCGCCACAATGAATGATCCTGTGCGTCCCGCATCCACCGCATGCCCGCAACGTTCACCAGGTCATCGGTTCACCTTGTAGGAGGCATTCCGACGTTGTGTGTGTCTTCCGGTATGCGGTCGCCACTCCAGAGCCTTTCAGCCCCAACGGCCATCTAAGTTTACCTCTTTATAATATTAGGTAGGGTAGATTGAAGACAGTTAGATCATCATGATCATCGTGTCGTGTAGTCTTAGATTCGTGGCCTTCAAGTATCCTAATTAATTTGGAGGCAGACGGTACAGTATATCTTATTCCGTATACAGCTACTAGTTTGTGCCAGCGGCTTTACCTGATTGAAATGCCAAGGGATCATTTATTCCCGGAATTAAAAGTATCCTATGTACTATTCTAGGGCATGGTCTACTCGTCTGGTGTCGATTTAATCGGGGGATGTCATCTCGGTGTCTTCCTTCGTTCTATTAACAGCTGCATATTTCCTTTATCTATTCACTGTTATCATGGTTTTCCTATATTCTTTTAGTTCAGCCATCACCAACCATCTAGAAAAATGTATAGAAAGTATTTATCAATCCTTTCCAAATCATGTATTGATGTATGTATGTGTCTTTATACCACACTAGCTTTTGTCCCCGACTTTGCTCGTATACCTACCTAAAAAAATGTAGTCTATGTCACGCAGGAATAAAGATGCTTTCTATCGGTGAAAAAATTTTAGCAATTGTACCATTACTTTTTTTTATAATGGATAGGCTCGCGTTTGACCACAATCTCACCTGATGGTAAACGATGATGTGGCCGACGATGGAACACGCTTGCTTAGAAGCAACCTATTCACTTTTGACTTAAAGACCCAGAGAGATACCTCCAACAAACAAAAAAAAAACAAACGTTACCTCTTTCGAAATGCTCATACAGCTTTTATTATCTTGTAAACTATCGGTAAGTTCACAGCTATATGATCTCAATCCGATTTAGTTACCATTTCAATTCGAATCTAGGCCAAAATATTCTCTATCATACGATTGTACTGTAAAATTTAAACTGGGATTTGTAAAATAAACTTCGTAACGTTATCGTAAATTTTAGTTTTACCTAGCTTATCTTCGTCATTACAAATTTGTCTTACGTCTTTCTAGAGCTTATTAAGTAAGTTATTTCTGTTCATACCTCTAACTTCATTGAACGAAACTTTTACAGATCTTAAGGAAACTTTGATATTTTACAGATAGTTGACCGTTCTACTTTATTTATAAATGAGAAAGTTTATTCAATTATTTGTTTTTGGGCAACGATAAATTCGAAAAGTTTTTGATGCTACCAGAATTTATTGTTTGAGGCAGTTCCTTTATGGCGAAAATTTAGTGTTAAAGGGTTTTATTTTAAGAAGTTTTCGTAAGTTTATGTAATGGTGAATTCTAATTCGCATTTAAGGGTTTGATGTGCCATGCCAGACTGTAAGTAAAAAATATATAAAGACAAAACAGTTACATACTGTACTGGCCTGTTGGGCTAGTGGTTAGTGGCCCTGACTGTTATGCCGGAGGTCGTGGGTTCGATTCTTACCCAGTACAAATGTTTGTGTGATGAGCACGATTATTTGTTATCTATAATATGTATGTAGATTGTAGGTATGTATTTAGAAATATATAAGTAAGTTTGTCAGTTGTCTAGTACTCATAACACAAACTTTGTTCACCTTGGGGCTAGACGGCGTTGTGTGATAGTTGTTTGATATATATTAATTATCATCATATCAGCCTAAAGACGTCCACTGTTAGACATAGATCTCCCCCAAGCGTCGCCACAACGATCGGTTCTGTGCGTCACGCATCCGATGGATATTAATTATATAAGGTGTAAGGGACAGTCCTCAACAAACTTTAAGGGTTTGCTCAGTAGACGAAACTGAACAACCTACCATAAAAATTTTTTCAAGAAACCGAAAAAAAAATCCGCCTCACCATACAAAATTATTAACTTGATTGGACAGTCGTCTCTGAGCAAGCCCTTAAAGTTTGTGGAGGGCTGCCTCTTACACCATTTATATGTATTTATTTTTAATCTCCTTCAGAAGATTCTCTATAGTTAAGTCCTTTATCGGATCAACGACTTACACACAAAGAGAAATGATCAAGCTTTCAATTGCAATCGGATCTTCTAAATATAGAAATTCAATTATACTGTTCAGTTGTTACGGCGCCGAACTAAGACTCAGGCTTAGTTTGGTCAGACTTACTGACTTAAATCTATCTGTGCTCTTTAGCTTAGGCCACGGGGAACTTTTGAAGGGAAAACGTGATCCAAGAACAAAAAAAACAACTGAAAGACTTTACTGCACGTGTGTTTTTCATCTATTTCCTTCTAAACAGCTTGACCGCTTTGGATGTAACTTTGTCTATATTAAAGTGGGTCTCTGAACGATTTGATAATACAATTAGACACCGGAAATGGCACTGTGATCGGTAGCCCGATTCACGTAATCAAAATCGTAACGATATCGTAGCGATTTTGTCGTTTAGACCATTTCCGTATTCATATCCATCAATCGAGTTTGAAAGACACCGATTTTAAAGTCGTTTGGTCGAAGAGTCGATTTAAAAAAAAAAACTGTATTACATTATCCTGGTAGAATACTTAATAATGTAACTGGAAATAAGTCGTCGTTTAGTTTCGAGCCAGTTGAGTTGTCGTTCTATCCAATCCCGATTAAGGAACACGTGAATATCGCTTTTGGATAGGACTTCGATCGAACGACACGAAAACTTCAACGATATATCGCTTGTTTGATTTTACGTGAATCAGGCTACTGGTTCTTGTTTTGTTTCCGACGAAAAGCCAGCTTTCGGACAGGACATCTGTCGGGAATGCTAGTCTTATATATAAAATTCTCGTGTCACAATGTTCGTTCCCGTACTCCTCCGAAACGGCTTGACCGATTCTCATGAAATTTTGTAAGCATATTGTGTAGGTCTGAGAATCAGCCAACATCTATTTTTCATAAAAAGAAATAAAAAAAAAAGAAATTACTTAAAAATTATTTATATGGCAAAACAACGTTTGCCGGGTCAGCTAGTAATAAATATAATGGTGCGTCCAAATCTGGCGAATGCGGCGCTCGCGGGCCGTTCGCGAGCCGCTAGCGAACTGCATGCGTCCATTTCATGTTCGTACGAAGCACGCGCGTCGCAGCGGCTTCGGACGAATGACCCGTGCGCGAAATGCACGTGCGCTGTTCGCGAGCGGCTCGCGAACCATAAACACAGCAGGAAAACTATCGTAACAACAAATAAGAAACCACTAAATACTACTGGGGCTCGCAATTTTTGCTTACATCTCAATCGTTGTCAATGCGGCGAACAAAACTGTGTTATATTTCTGTATTTCAGTATATTTTCCAGAACATGATGTATAATTCAACGAGGGACGTAGGAAGTAGGCCGCAAAACTGACGAAGGTTCGTCGTCCCCTTTCCCGACATGCTTCAAAATACGTCGACTGATGCCATTTTTGTCCTTCCTGGATTTGTATAATTGTATTAGGAGGACCGATATCAAAATGTTTTGCGGATCGACGGATTTCTAACTGGTGTAGGTACTACCTACCTTTTAAATGTGATAAAAACACGATGAGAGTTAATGATCGTCGTCATTTCAGCCTAAATACGTCCATTGTTGGACATATGCCTTCACAAAGTGTCGCCACAGTGACCGGTCTTGTGCATCATTGCATCATTCACCAGTCCCCTCATTGGTCCATCTTGTGGTAGAACTTTCAACGCTGCGTCTTCGAGTACGGGGTCACCACTCCAGAACCTTTCGGTCCCATTGACCATCTGTTCCGCGAGCAATGTGTCCACTGCCAGTATCCATTCAGTTATCACTCCAGTTGGTATTATAAAGGCGAAAGTTTCTGAGTGTGTTTTTGTTACTTCTTCGCATTCGAACTGCTCAACGGGTTTCGATGAAACTTGGTACACAGGCAGACCTCCTGCAATAGCAAATAGGATACGCTTAACACCTCCTTAATATAAGTGATAAAGCTTGTCTTTGTTTTGGGCGACTTCAATTCCTCACTTCACTCAGTTTTCTGTATTAATTCCCTCGCGGTGCTCGGGAGTCAAATACTTAAGGCATATAGTCCCTTGAACCATCTGGCCGAAATTATGTTAACGCAACTCTCGCACTCGCCTAGGCGGCAGTACGCAAATCTGTGCATTTATTTACAGCCAGCAGCGCCCGGAAAGCGCTTTAAATCCATTTTCTCTGCGAGATATTGATTGATTTACATATGCAATGTTCACTTTGAAGAATATTTAACCACCAATTTTTATGTGTAAAAATGTTTCTAAAGGTCCAAGCCGTTTCGAAGGAGTAGGGAAAAGTTGCGAAAAGTTGCGAAATTGCTAAATTTTTTTTTTTTGACAAAATTGCAGGAAACAACTCAAATGTTGATATTATTGTTCATGAATCTATAATAAACATATATTTTTTTCAAACCAATTGACTTAGCCGTTACGGAGGAGTAGGCCTCAGAAAATCACTGTTTTATGGCACTTTCGGGCGCTTGGCCCTTTAACAACCTTCGTTGCGTTCGGGATTCAACATGCCACCCGCGACTTAAAGACACTGCTTTACCTTCTAGTCAGCTTCTATGTTCTTCTATGTTATCTCGGTATTTATTTGTTCTCTTGGGATTATTTTCCACTAAAACACGGACGAAGCAAGCAAATAGCTAGTAAGAATAATACTAACAATTGCTATGCAATAACGACACACACATACATATTCAAATCCCAGAAGGTCATTTGCACTCAACATAATTAACCTTTCATCATTAATTTTATAATTAAAATATCGTAGTTTATCAGCTGCCCTTACACGCAAACTGATAGGATCAATTACTGGGCTTACCAACTTGACATTTATGCAACATGCAACCAACCTTCAGGCTAGATAACGCACTGCCGCACGTTAAGCCAATTTTATTAACCAATCGGCAAGCGCATAGATCTGCTTAAGCCAATTAGACGACCGCAGACAAACTGCGTTTGCGAATCAGGGAACGGGATGCTAGTTAGGCTGTCGCGTGTTATCTGGCTTACATTGTTTATTATTTGGTATTTGATGCTGTTATAGCGACATTTTTGAATTTCAATTTTCGAACTTAAAAAACTTTCCACGTTCATTGTGTCAAGGAATGGAATTCCTTGCCGGAGTCTGTGTTTCTTGATAGCTACAACCTGGGAATCTTCAAATTACTTCTAGGCAAACGTGTTCCATCGTCGACCACATCGTCGCTTTCCTTTAGGTGAGATTGTGGTCAAGCGCGAGCCTATCTCGGCGACAATCGATTTAAAAATTTAAGGAAATTAAAGGAAAGTAGAGCCATTTCTGATAGATTGCGGCTGAGATGCGGAGCCTGGTGACAGACAGACGGACAGTTTTAGAAAAAGGGTCCTGTTTTTACCCTTTGGCCCCTAAAAAATTGAATAAAATAATTACCATAATGACGTTCTCGAGCTGTTTATTCTAAAGCGACTATATTTTTAAGAAACGCTATGCAGTATGCAATCGTCTTTAAATGCACCGTCTACTAGACTAGATTCCCTGCGACTCTATTTACACAATGATTAAAGCAAATGATAAAGACTTAATATTAGAAGTGTTACAACTGTTAAACAAACATGGCACTTGATTTGTATGAAGCAAGCATTGTACCTTTGTTTACTTAGAGCGCTACTGTAAACTGTTGCGTTTCGTTGAAACTTATGATGATAAAATCTTATAAGTCTCTGTGTGATACTCATTTTAAATTTTTGAAATGGATCATCGTCAAAATAGGACGGCTGCTTCAAAATAGGCGAGCTTAACCTGTATTTGAGTTTTGTTGCTGCAAACGTTTGTTCTTGTTTGTGTTGTTAAGAGTAGCCCATCCAGGTACTTTTTCATACAACCGTTCTTACGTGCTTATGATGTTATCTACAATAATGTAATAAAGAGGTAAAGTTTGTTTTTATGTTTTTTGTTTGTAGGAGGTAATCTCTGGAAGTACTGATCCGATTGTTAAAATTTTTTCACCCATAGAAAGCTGCTTTATTCCTGAGCGACATAGGCTATAGTTTATGTACGCGGGCGAAGTTGCTTGCAGAAGCTAGTTACACATATTTCTTCAGATATTTTGAATATACAGACAGATATCTTGTGGATATTATCTAGGCTTCTACGGTAATCAAAATATAAATTTGTGTAAAACCAATCCAGTAAAGACCTCTAAAAATCTGCTATTTTATGTGGATTTTGGCCCTCTATAATGTACTCATTATATTAAAAATATAAAAAAGTACATCCATAGAAGCTTTGCACATTTAATCCAAATTATGAATGACGACAATTTTTCTCAAAAAACTTTTAAGGTTTTTAAAAAAATACGTAAACATGACGTGACGTTGAATTACGTTAGATGAAGCAACAAGATTTTAAATCATGCTCGACGTTGACGATAGGTGAGTGGGGGAAAGGGCCCTCTTAAAGAATGAAATCGCCGACTGGCCAGTTGGCGTTGAGAACACGATTTTGCTTTTTTGATATGACACAAAGCAATCAAAAGATTAATATGCTTACAAGTTTTAAACAATGTTCGAACGTCGAACGGAATCGAAACGGTACTCGAGTAGTCGAACAGAGTGCCTAGTGCGAGTTTGTTCGACACGTTTATGACGTTCGGCGCTCCGATTGGCTCGATGCTAGCTTTTAATCAATCAGAGATTCAAACGCGGTACACGTTTCGATCGCGTAAGCTAAAACAACTCGCAACTTACTAGGCATTCAGGAATCTACTTTTAATTGTAAACAGGATTATTAAGAGTGATAGGCTATCACGTGATAGTGAGAGTGAGTGTGAGTGTCATAGCAATGTACATATTCAAAGGTCACAACAACAATAAGAAATCGTTGTCTAATGAGATGAGAACTGCAAACAATTCATTAGTTAGACAACAAAACAGGATAGGTATTTGGACCTTCTAAATGTGTGTACGTTACACACACATGGGAGAAGATAAATGTAGTTAGAGGACCTGTTGGGCCCCGCTTGGGCGGGGCACTGTCCTCACCCACCCTCGCCAACCTTTCGCGCCGGGTCCTGGTCATACCCAGGCCATTCCCCTTCGCAGAAAGAAGCGACCGAATGCCATTCTCCATCGTTCCGGAATGGAGTCATGGCAGTCGATTGCTTCTTTCTGCAAAGCAGTAATGCCTAGCGAAGAAGACAGCCGCACGCTTGAGAAAATGGACATCCTCACGCCCTAGCCGCTGCGATCCTGACCCCGGCTATCAGCCACGGTAGGCGTGGGCTTGTGGACGACGAGCAATGGGTAGCTCGCCGTTCAGCGGCCCGTTAATCGTCCAAACCAAGTTGATGACTGCGCGTAGTGATCCATGCTCTCCTCATGAAATGTCAGCAAACCGTTAGAGTCTGTGGTCCTAAAGCGCAAATGGCAAAATTGAAGAAACATAGGCGTGGTTTTAGTCAGTAATAGTCTAGTCACCATTCCGCTCCACATCTTTATCATCATCAGCCTTTTTAATGTTCTCACGGCTGGGACTCAGGCCTCCTCTCCAGGAGAGAGGGCTGTAATCCACCACACGGGCCGAGTACGGGTTGGTGAATGTCACATGTCTTCGGATTTTTGGTTCTAGGACATGCCGGTTTCCTCACTATGTTTTCCTACACCGTTTTGAGAGCAGTGGTGCTGAAATAAATTACACAAATTAATGTGCCTGGCTGGGTTCGAAACCGCGACCTACAACTCGTAAGTCGGGGCCATTACCATTCGGCCACCACTGATCTCCACACTGTGCTCTACACCTTATAGCGGGAAAAGTTATTAGTTGATTTTCCAACTTAAAAAAATATAGTTACCTATACCAAGCCGAAATCGCGAAAAAAATATCAGCTGTTACTGAACAGCTGATATTTTTTTCGCGATTTCAGGTTTGTTCCCATAGTAAAAGTTGTTGGTTATCAATTATCATGAGCACAATCACGTGTTTAAGTATCGTACACTAATTACCAGTCACCCTATATATTTCACAGACGTAGGTATGTATTTGACGAGCTTCACCTATAGGTTAGGTCAACCACGTTCATGAATAGTTGAAAGGGTTTGAACTTTATCGTCTTACTGTTTGATTTTCACCCTTAAGGTGCAGTTATTAGGCTATAAGTTACAGGTAAGTTATTCAGCGGTTCTAGGAAGGCTTTAGTTTACGAGTCTAGGGAATGTTTGGCCATAAAATTTGTCTGAGATCGCAAACATTTTATATTTTCGACTTTATTCAAATACTTACAAATTAAGTTCTATTGTTACTAATAGCTTATACTAGATTAAAAAACTAACATAAAAAAAATAATTAAATAACATATGAGGGTAACTTATGGCCATTTACACACCTCTATGCGAGGCAACCTTCCTTTTTGCACCAAAAAAAGGAGGCATCATATACATAGTTATTCAGTTCCCTGGGGCACATTCTTTCACCTCATGCTCGACTTTCCTAAATAGCAAATGAGGGCTAATTGAGATCAAAAATGTAACAACAAATTTTATTGTTTAACATCATTGGCATCAGATTTAGCTAGCCAACCTATTTGGAGAGTCTTTATAAACGCATAATCTAACGCATAATATTTATCAAGAAGAGATTTCTTCTACCGATCTTAGATCAAAAGAATTAAAAGAGATAGAAAGAATATTAAAAACGTTTGACTCAGCATCTCTCTAAAGCATTAACATTTTACACTAATACATCTTAATGAAAAATGTGTCCCTCCCCATATTTCCACACTAATTGGAACCTAACTCGCTGCAAGAGCTGGGTGGTCGTTCATAAGCTCTAATCAGCTTGGCTTTCGTTCTTGAAGCCATTCTTTGTAAACTGCTTCACACGCGTTTCTTCCCCACTCGTGTTACTTAGCTCTCTGTAGATGCTGCTACCCTGGTACTTATCGCTCTAAAATACTGCGGGAGGGCTAATATATGGTTATACAAGTCTTGTGTACACATTGCGACTGTATTTTTGTCTAATTTACTTTGGTAATAGCAATTAAAAAATGGGTATTAGATAGCTTCCGATTCAGAAGTCAGTTTGACAGTTTTGATTGTTAACGTCCCTTCTTATTTGCATCGTATTCCTCAATGCTGAGGGTCGTGACCTCCCTATTTCATCACTTTCATTTTCATGATGTTCCTCTATCTATTCCGGTCTCTGGTGTGAAGGGCCTTGTATACCACGGTGTACAAGGCCCTTCACACCATGGAGTTGATGCCGCGTTTACATGTGGGCCCAGCCTCTCTGTACACGATGCTACCCTGGTACTTATCGCTCTAAAATAGTGTGGAAGGACTAATATATGTTTGTACTTAAGCCTTGTGTACATCTTGCGACTGTAATGTTGTCTAATTTACTTTGGTAATTGCTTTAAAAATGGGTATTACGTCTAAAATAATATTTTTGGATCATTTAAAATGAAAATAATTCAAGACAAGCAAAAAATATGATATATACTAATTAGATGTTTTACATCAAAAAAAAAATTTTTTTTTAATTGTCTTTTGCTTTAATGTCAGAGAGTAAGACAAATTTTCAGGTTAAAATAGAATGTGACAAATACTTACTTGACATCAAATTATTAATTCGAAAATTGGAAATCACTTTACGACTTCTTGTATTGTTCATATTCTGTTTTCTTTCATCATTATTTATAAAGGTATATGTCGTTGTTGGACATACGTAGACCTCCACAAAGTGTCGCCACAGTGACCGGTCCAGCGCTTTTCGCATTCATCCACGTCATTTGGTCTACCCACAAGGTGGGACTTCCATCGCTGTCGCGAGCGTCGCCATAAGGACTGGTCCTTGGCGCCTCGCATCCATCAGATTCCTGCGATTCTCAAACTCGTCGGCCCATCTTGTGGTCGCCACTCTAGAACCTTTCGTTTCCATCGACCATCCTGTTCCGCGTTCAAAGTCTATTTCTAGATCATTTTGGTCCTGTACCTCCGTGTCTTTACGACCAAAGCAACTCATTTATTTCCTCCAAACAGCAGACAAGGTGCAAACAAACATCCGTGACAATCCAGGTGTAAACACACTTACAGACAGAGTTTCTTACGTTTATAACGACTTTATCCCTCACAGTACACTCGCGTGCAACATAAATATAAATAGCTGACATATCACGCGAATTGTTTACTAACACTGGTTTACATGATAAACAGAAAAGCGACGTAAAATGATAATGGTAACACGTGTCAGTGTTTGCAGACGAAAGAAAATGTCTAATATAACCTGAGCTGCGGTCATAGAAATATAAACTTATAGGTAACTATGGCTGCGGTAGAAAGGGGAACTACATTTTTATACTATACTAGCTGTCCGCCCGCGACTTCGTCCGCGTGTACTTCGGTTATCGTACTCTATCCGTGTTTTCCCGTAGGAATAAAATGTTTTTTCCGGGATAAAAAGTAGCGTATGTTCTTTTCCATGTCAAAGGCTATATGCATGCCAAATTTCATCCAAATCCGGTGAGCCATTTTAGCGTGATTAAGTAACAAACATCCAAACATCCACACTTTCACATTTTTAATATTAGTTAGGACTAGCTGAACTGAGCCCCGGTATGAAGGCTCGAAGGAAAGGGGCGGGTTTTTAGTCAGTAGTCTGACACTGTCTCCCGCTCCGCCCAAGAGCGGTTGCATTAGCAGTTGTCATTAGATGATTTTCCCACCATAAAAAAAAACCTCTAAAGTATGTCCCAAGTTAAGTATGTAGTTAGTCGAATGCGCGGAAATTAAAAATCGTTGTAGTTTTCTGAAAGTTTCAATTTTTTGCGTGAATTAAAATGTAAAATGGGCTTTTTATTTTTTGACAAGGAACTGTATTCCTTGAATTATATAGTTTCAAGATAAGTGGTTGTTAAATAGAAGTTTAATTGTTGCAAATACATAAGGAAAGTTACATAAACATTGCCATTAAACTTGAAACGCAATTAGGGGCTGCACGACGTCTGTCGTTGAACTTATTGTTCTATATACGTACTTACGTAGACATGTGTTAACACTGAAATCACTTTATTTATCCGTGTAAAATATGCGCAGTTGTGTGACTGTGACGCTATCGAAATCATATACGATTATACGATACAATGTTTCTGTGTTTCCTGATAGCTTCAAACTAGGGGGGTCTTTACGTCAAAAGTGTATAGTTTACTTCACTAGCTTATGTCAGCGGTTTTGCTCGTATGTACCATCGCGGTAATTTCCGAAAAATTTCGCTTGAATCTTGTGGCGCGGCGCCAAACCAAACCTTTTGAAGTTTTTGTTTCGAGGGCAAGCAAAAATTAACTATGCGGTGGTCAGGCGGAAGTGTCCTTGATAGTACCTAACTAGATTTCTCCATAAAGTTTAGACACCCGTTTCATCTCCTTGGGGTGAGCCAGCGGTTTCACGCGTGAGAAAATAGATTTCTTCCATCGAATTTCTTCGTTCAAAATTTTAACACCCGTTTAAGGGTTTTTTTAGGTGGGAAATCTTTTAATAACATCTTCAACCTTTGTGTGAAGCGAGAGGGCGTGTCAGACTTTTACTGACTAATACCCACTCCTGTTCCGTCTTTGCCCTCGTTCTAGGCTCCCGGATTTCACTTTCGCTCAACCCACGACCCGTTTAGGGGGTGAATTGTGGAAAATCCTGTTCTAACGACGACCAGTGACCACATTATCACAATAAAAATGTAAAATCGAATTCAGACTGCTGTAACGTGAGACAGTGGTCAAATGCGAGACTACAAAAAATAGTAAAGAAAACTATGGTATGATACGGTCCTCATCTCCCCTAACTTATCCTTTTCCCAACTCGGGGTCGGTTTCAACCCAACCGCATGCGGCTGCGACTTAGCACGCTTAGCCGTGTTTTACATGGAGCGACTGCCTATCAGACAGCCAGACTTCCACAACCAATAATGTATTTACAAGCTCTTGTACAACATTACAGACAATGTCTAAGGCGTTGTTAAATAAAAAAAATAAAAATTGCTCGTTGCGTTACATTTTTTTTTTATTATTTGCTCGCATTTGACCACTATCTCACGTTACAGCAGTCTGAATTCGACTTTACATATTTATTGTGTAAAATCTACCCGTGTTCCTTCAGCTGCCCTTTGTGTTCCAAGGCCACGGTAACTCTTTCAATCAATCCTCAGCCCTAGCAGTTCCATTTACCCTATGAAGTAACAAAAACAACGCGGTTTTCCTGTACTAATCACCGGCCAAGGATAAAGGAAAATCGGTTCAATTTTCTTGGACTAATAAGCCATCGTTAGCGGATAATTAATTACCTTTATATCGATAAAAGAAAAGAGTTTCCTGTTGCTGCTTTTATATTAGGGTTCCGTACCCAAAGGGTAAAACGTATACGACTATTACTAAGATTCATCTGTCAGTACGTCTGTCACCAGACTGTATCTCATGGACCGTGATAGGTAGACAGTTGAAATTTTCACAGATGATATATTTCTGTTTCCGCTATATCAACAAATACTGAAAACAGAATAAAATTAATATTTAAGGGGGCCTCCCATACAACAAACGTAACAAAAGTGATTGAAACATTTTTTGCTACGGACCGTACGGAACTATTAGTGCGTGAGACCGACTCGCACTTGGCCGGTTTCTTTAATACTAGATAATTAATTACCTTTATATGATAAAATAAAAGAGTTTCTTTTTCCACACACGTCTGTCTTCTGCCATTGTGGGCCAGTCCCTCCGGCAATATTGAGTCTCTCAACCTTCGTCATGGTCTGCGGCGATGTCGCCTTGTCGATGTCGCGTTTAGTGGGGCCTAATAAGAGGTTTTTAGCTCACAGTTCATCCGACATGCTGAAGACATGTCCGGCCAAATTCCACTTGAGAATAGCAGCTTTCCAGGTAACATCTGTGATCTTAGTTCAAGCGCGCAGTATTGTGTTTCTTCTCTCTTCTTGGTCGCTTCACTCTTGGCAGAGTGGTCGTGGTAGTTACGAAGGTAGCTCTCCGGAAGGTGTCAGGTTATGCCGCACGGCTTCCCGCCACTTTTGCCAGCTGGCAGTCATCTAAGCGCACTCTTCCAAAGGGCCACCAACAACCGCTTTGATATGGTCTGTCCATCGCATCGGTGAAATGCACACATTCACACATAATCCACACGTCGTCCCGTACACCTTTCTTTGTACAACAAGGCGTTTGATGCAGTCACTTCCACGTGAACGGCCCTCACGCTCTAGCCGCCGGGATCGCGATCTCGATTTCCAGCCACCAGTAGGCGTAGGCTTTCGGTCGGCGAGCAATAGGTAGCTCGCAGACTGGGGCCATGGATTCGCTTCTGAAAGGAAGACCTGGGGCGCTGGACGGCAAGGCAAAGAAGGAATATAGGAGAGTAGGTTTTGGTCAGTAAACACCCTCCCACTCCGTCTTAGAGCGAAAGAAGTCTTTTTTTTTTATCTGTTATAAACTAGTACTTGACTGCGATCCCGCCTGATGGTAAGCAGTGATGCAATCGTTTATGGTGAGGCGCACTAGTTTATTAAGGGCCTATTCACTCTAGCCTTGAAGACACCCAAATTATAATCGGACGGGAAGACCGCAGCAGGCAGACTGTTCCAGTCCTTCGAAGTACGCGGTATAAATGACGAGGCGAAACGCTTAGTCCGGACCGTAGATGTTTCAACAACGTAAGGATGGATACTCGCCGTGCGTCGATCATTGGATAATTTCCCACCTAAAAACTTTTAAAAACGTCATGGTAAGGCTATATCTACTCCTGTGGTAAGGCCTCAGCTCAGTTCTAGAGTCCTTAATACCCTAGATAAACATAAAACTTCAGGGTCAATGCACATCGGCATTATATTCTCATTTGTCATAGTCATCAGTAATTATCTTGCACAATTAATATTAATTCGTGGTAATCATTGCGATAACCATCTGAGCTTAAATCGATTATTAAGATTACATTGTTCACTTGTGTCTTTTTTTCATTTCAAAGTTGAATGACCTGCCATTGTTTCGTGTCTAATAATGGGAATAGAGTATAAAGCAGGAGCGTAAGTTTTAGAAAGCCTCATGGGTGCCATGTCCTAGAACCAAAAAAATCAAAGACATGACATACACCAATCTGCACTGATTTGATTACAGCCCAGTCTCTCTCTTAAAGAGGAGGCCTGAGTCCCAACAGTGGGACCATTATAAGGCTGACAATGCAATGCATGGATGCTCATGTTCATTTGATGACTCGAAAAAGTGGCTAAGTGGGAGAAGAGAAATGTAATCTAATCGACCGACAAATAAATAAATGTCCTACTTACATACTGTGTACTTAATTATCTACTAATTACGTGTGCATTGCGTCTCAACCGGCGCTCTAAACCACTGCACTGAACAGGTCGTCGGGTAATGAAAATACGCTCATTCCTAAAAGGCGATTACTGATCTGTTTCTTGAAGTCTATTCTCAGGGGTGCTCGGCACCTACTGTTTATTTCACATGGGTGCTCGAGCCCCCGAGCACCCACGCAGTCGGCGCCCCTTTTATAAAGTAATTGGAATAGAAAAACGCGCTACATTTGATGTGTAAACTGCTAATTACTTAAGTGGTATGATTAATTAAGAATGTACCTAAGCTTGGAAACCACACACGTATAAAAATAAATAATTTGAATTGCTTTTCAGTTACGAAGTGTGTTGAAAACGTACGGACGTATTTTAAGAATGTTGGTATTATAATTTGAATGCTTTCATACTTATATCATGAATTTTATATGTAGTCAAATTCAGTTACCACCATACATAGTCAGCGAGAAATCTCAGTCTTTGTTAATCAAGTTAATTAAAAATGCTCATCATCATCATCAGCCTTTTTAATGTTCCCACTGCTGGTACTCAGGCCTCCTCTCCTGAGAGGCAATATGTCGTAATCCACCACGCGGGCCCAGTGCGGGCTGGTGAATGTCACATGTCTTTGAATGTTTGGTTCTTGGACATGCCGATTTCCTCAAAGTGCTCCTGCTCATATATACGAAATATTATATCGTAAACGAGATATCTTAGTAAAATAATTGTATTTAGAATTAGATTACAATATTTATATTTTTTGGAAGTAGGTACCAAATCCAAATGATACTTAATATCACTTATTTATACAACACAACACACCTACCACAGTGTATTCTTTTTTAACCCAAAGGTTAACTGATAGAAAATGCCTTGTTGCATTGGGTAAGTTCGCCTATGCACACCACTGTCTGTTTATGCTCACTTCTCAATTTTAAGTCTGACACTATACGACGAAGATGGGGACTAGTTATAATTGGCTAGCTGTCTATGATTGTTTATATTTTTAATCAGTTCTTTTTTTAAACAAGCTGTATGCCCTGCAAGCTGTAACAAATTAATAAAATTACAAAAATAAAAAAAGTAATAAGTTTTGGATATTCTATTTCTTTTGTACATTCCATTTTTAAAATTTACTAATACCAGCACAAGTGCTGCTATTATTAATTTACTTTTATTATTACAGCGATTACCGTTACGTAACTTATTGCCCGGGAAAATACTACGTTAAATGGGGAAAATAAGTACATATTAATATATTGTCTGTTTTCATCGTCGTTGTTTTTCTTACAATCTTGGAACAACAAGCAAGTAATAAAGGTTTTATTACATTCCATATCTATTTTAATATGCTAATAGATTTATTTATAGTCGCCATTTTGTCTCGTTTACTACGTGAGAGTGGATTTTCTGATAGCCGTCAAATTATCTAATCTTGTAGAAGACAATATTATGTATGTTGTTATTATATGATAAGTATGACATGTCTGTATCGGGCATTGGGAACGTCCGATAGACTTTGTCCGAGCTCTCTTGTACGAAGATGTAACGTTGATTGAATTATACAGATATGTCTAAGATAAAATATATGTGTTTCCTTACCGAATTTATGTTTTCACTAGCTTCTAGCGGCTTTGCTCGCGTGAAAATAAGTTTCTATATTCAAACTTTAGAACCCCTTTAATTCCCTTAGGGACGGAATTTTTCAAAATCCTCTCTTATTGCAAACTTACGTCATAAAAAACTCCTAGCCCCTGTAATTTCGGCTGTGCATTCATATGTCAGGCAGTTAGTTTCTCCAATTATAAATATAGATAGATCATTCGGCTTGGCAAGCTATTAAAATAATAATTATTTTATATCGTACAAGAAAATAAAAAGTTAATTTCTGCTCAATTTGGATAAAAAAATCAATAAGATTGTATTTTCGTATATCCTATCAGGGCTGCCGAATGTTCGAAAGAGTTACCGTGGAGTTACCGTGAAGAAATACTGTGGGCTTAGTCTGTAAAAGTCTGACTCTCCCTCTCGTTCGACAAACTAACAGAATAAGTCATTTGGTGATTTCTCATGTAAAATAACAAGCTTGTAGGTATGTATATTGTCTCCTAAAAATTGCATACGTTGGAAGATTGTACAATGTTCCGAGAAATTGTAAACGGTTTTTTTTTAAATATAGTTCACAATTTCTTTCTGTTGAAAACTACAATGAATTTGGGTGTGATTTATCGTATACAAAACGATTTTTTTTAATATATCGAGAAATTATTTTCTAATAAAGATTTATTGAGTCTGAATTTTTCCGGTGACTTATTAACCAGGTATATTTAAGTACTCAAATATGAAATTCGAAGATTTAAAAAATTAAGTCCTCCAGCTAGTTAGTATACCATATTGACTTCATAAATTCGGCTTAAACCCTAGTATATTGCGGAGCACTTAATTTAAATTCAGAACCACAAACCATTCCAAATTAAGCCTTCTTAACTCATTTTCAATTACTTTGCGAAAAAGTATTAAATAAACTTTATGACCTTCCATTATTTAGAACAAGCTAAATAAATTAATTTTATTAGTTAAATGGGATCGACTGCGATTACCCCGTCTCTTCACACCCACCTGTAGTTGCACTGTTAATCAACTAATTGATTTGGGACGCTAAGCAATCATTTGATTGAGATGGATTCTATTTGCAGTCTGCTGGAAATATATAGGTATATTATTATCATGCTCCTGTTTTGACCACCTTTTTACTGCTGGTAATGGATTCTTCCTCCTTCCTACAAGTAACTTAGGTATTAGAAAGTATATAATCTTCTAGAAGACACACCTACAAAAAATTGTGAAAAAAATATCCGGTTCCTTTTTTGGTATGGCAGAAAAAGCGGGAATAAAAAAAAAGATCAAACATCGCGTTTTGAAGTTGATGTTCGAAATTGTGCGGTTTCAAAACATTTCTCTGTGGTCTTATCGTTCCTTTTTTGATTAGGTGCCGATTTTTTTTCGATTTTTATTCGTTTTTCCAGATCAACTTTTTATTTTATTTACGTAAACCTCTCTGGTTTCTCTGTTATCCTGGTACTCACATTTTCTTTAAGCTAGAAAAAGAAAGAACTAAAATTAATTTATTTGGCACAGCACAAGGCACACACAATAGTTAAGTAAACACGAAACAAAGAAAATAAAAAAAAGAAGCATAAAATATAATTGTGTGCCCCACGGCTGCACCAAAATAGGTCCAGTTCAGCCTGAATGCCAGACAACTAGAAATGAGGTTATGGTTTTTCTTTTTCTAACTTTCTTCACGTACCATCGCGGTCATTTCTGCCTGATCACTTATCGCTTGGACTCTCCGCGCGGCGCTAAACCAAAACCTTTGGACGTTATCGTTTCGAGCGCAAGCAAAAATGAACTTAGCTAACGTACCTGAAACGCAAAACTGGCCTACACGTGCCAAAGACTAATCTATAACCTCTATAGACACACAGTCTTTGTAAACAAGCCATGTTTCATCATACGACAAGCAAATAACGAGAAGTAATGTCCACTGTAATGAATGTTACAGGATATTATGCACTGTCATTACCAACACGCATCCAGTTTGTGGGCCGAGTGTGTTAGCTTACCTTGTCCATCAATTATGACTGGTTTCCTTTTTAAGACATGGGTTTATGAGGCTTTTGGGATAATGGATGAGAGAACCTGGACTGGTATTCGAAAGACATTTGCGTTGCCAAAACCAATCTACCTAATTACTTAATTTTTTTTTGTCTTTGTAGAAGTCGGCTTCTAGTAAATTCGGATGCATTTGAGTCCCAGTATATTACATGGGGAGACTGCATTTCTGACTTCCATAACCCAGCAAATAGATAAAACAATACTCTTTGACAGTTGTCAGATTTTCGACATCTGTAACGACTGGCACATCCGGCACATCTTCAAAAGACAGTCAATAATAGAGATTTTTCTTTTTAAATTATATTCCCTAGTGCTTGACTGCAATTCCACCTGATACTAAGCAGTGATGCAATCGTTAATGGTGAAGTGCACTAGTTTATTAAGAGCCTGTTCACTCTATCTTTGAAGGCACCTAAATTATAATCAGACGGGAAAGCCACAGCAGGCAATAATAGAATATTTTGAAAATGAAATAAATAAAATATTAAAGAATTTCGATCCACCGTTCTACGAATCCCGATCCGCGGTGGCCATTCTGATGAGATTGGCCACCGTGGCCAATATCAACAGACTATAGTGCACAAGCAAGTGTCGCACACACTTGCTTGTGCACACAGGTCAGTGCACTCTCAGCTCTCATAGTTCTATGAGACGGCTATCCAACATGACCGGATCAGGCGTAGAACCAACGTGCTTTCCGAGACATGGTGATGTCGCACTACCTACTTCCAAAATACAGACCGCTGTCGAACACGCATTGGCTTGCTAAGCGGGTAGAACCAGCCAAATCACCTTCACGAGCAGCGAAGCAGAACCATTCTTGTGAAATGTTGTACTTAACCGGCCGCACTGCTCGCCTGGTGCCTAGCCATAGACTAGCGCTCTGTCGCGAAGGCTATCTATAGTGTTCAGCCAGACAGCAAACGTGAGCGCAGGAAGCGGTGCGAGCTGCTCCAAGTGGGACACGCGCGGGCATCTCACGCCATAGCTCTTTCGTATAAGACGTGGCTGCAGTGAGTGCGCAACTGCGCGGGAGCGGGCATCTCATACTAGTTCGAGCTGGCTGGCATGGCTCGACTACGGACAGGCACCCCTGCACCGCTCCCCGCACCGCGCTGCCATTCTAGCTGAGCATATGTTCCGAATAACGTCAAAAGCAATAATATCGCGAATCCGACCAACGCGCAACGTCTCAAATATTACTCAATGGCCCTTATATTTTGAGACTATTGAATTGGTTTGCATTTGCGATATCATCACTTTTGACGTAATTCAGAACGCAGGGATCTGTGTCACCATCCCAACAGAAGTCATCAGGCTATAATTAATGCTACCCGTCCGAAGTCGGAGCGGGCCGCTAGTGAAGAATAATGAGCTACAAACAAGAGGCTGTAATGAGTTCTCAACGGAAACTATGAGCTGAACTCGGCTATTGACTGACAGGGTCGAATTGACGGATTCGTGTAACTTATTAAGGAGTCCTGCTTCTTGTGTAATATTTTATTAATGTCCGTTTTTACGAACGTTAAGGAAAGTAACGTCTTTAGCATAGCAAGTTACTTATTAGTCCATCAGGGAGGGCTAGCCAAGTTTTCGAATCTCTTTCTACAGTCGGTAACTCCGATTCCTTCTTTCTGACCAAGTTGAGATGATATCAATCCCATACATTTGAAGTTTTCTACTAGCGTTAATGATTGTTGATTGTCAACTTAGCTAAGCCTGCCTACAATGCCTCTTTGTAAGAGTAAGTGAGCCTTAATTTAGATATAGGGCTACCACGATATAACGCGATCCATTTTATGACTTAAACTGAATTGTTAAAGGGCGCCGGCGTTCGCTTGGGGTTTAATGAATTAATACAAGGTGTCGACGCATAAATAAATACTTGTACATGATTCTGGACCCCCAGTGCAGCAGTGGTAGAATTATTCGTTGGCTTTTTCCTAATTTAAAAAAATCTGTACTTTTTTAAATTTAAACTTTAAAATCATTATTATATATAACAGTACCTATTCATTGGAATATTTTCTCATTTTTAGAAGTTAGATAAAGAACCGCTGACGTAAGAGCAAAACTTCCGAATGATATCAATCAATACAGTCTTTAACAAAAGATATGTCACAATCCAAGAAAATGTCACAATGGAAGATACTACAAAACCGACATTAATACATGTATTTAGGAGTTGTGGGCGTAATAGCTACAAACAGACATATCATCATCATTTTAGCCGAAATACGTCCACTGTTGGACATAGATCTGCCCCAAGTGTCGCCAAGACTGCTTCTGTGCCTCTCGCATCCATCGGATTCCTGTGAGCCTTGCCAGGTCATCGGTCCACCTTGTGGGAGGCCTTACAACACTGCGTCTTCCAGTACTTGGTCGCCACTTCAGAACCTTTCGTCCCCATCAACCATCTGTTCTGCGAGCAATGTAATATAATAATATATTCCATAACTATTACACAACGCCGTCTAGTCCCAAGCTAAGCAGAGCTTGTGTTACGAGTACTAGACAACTGATAAACATACTTATTTATTTCTAAATACATACATGTTATAGCTAAATTACACCCAGACACAGAACACATCACGCTCATCACATAAACTTTTGTCCTGGGTGGGAATCGAACCCACGACCTCTGGCATGGCAGTCAGGGGCACTAACCACTAGTCCAACAGGCCAGTCGAATGTGCCCTGCCCACATAAAGACATATGATTCACTGAAGCTAACCTTTAATTACAGCCGAAATAGAAAACTATCATTACGCCATGAAATCGTAGTAAGTCTGTGACGCACGTCTGTCTATCAAATATAAATGTTACAGTACTGTAGTTATGTAGTCTGTAGTGATATGCCCTGTCATTAGAACGGTGAAATTCTTGGTATTCTCTCTTCAAATTGATGTGTCGTACAAACTTATATGGTTTTTTTTTGTGGGTAAAAATCATCCAAATGTTGAACGGGAGATAGTGTCAGACTCTTACTGACTAAAAAACCCACCCCGTTCCTTTCATACCAGGGCTGAGCTACCTTTTGGTCCTAACCCTGGCCCCAGTAGGCTTCGACCCAGCTGGGTCCCTGCTGTAGCTGACAAATCCTTGAGGCGCGCGGGAACAGTGCTTGCCGTCGACGACTTGGGCTCGGTCCGGACAGTTACCGGACGATCGGACAGCGAGCTACCCATTGCTCGCCGTCCGCAAGCCCAATTTATGAGGGTTATATGGTGGCAGCGGAATCGTTCGAAAAGAGTCACTGTGGGCTGTGGCGTAGAATGCAAAGGGCAAATAAAAGGAACAAAGATGGATTTTAGTCCTTCTTTTTTATTATGGATAGGCTCGCGTTTGACCACTATCTCACCTGATGGTAAGCGATGATGAAGTCGACGTTGGAACACGCTTGCTTAGAAGCAATCTATTCACTCTTAATCTAGAGATCCTTAAGTTATAGCTATCAGGGAACACAGACTCCGGCAGGGAATTCCACTCCTTAGCTGTACCATCCATCGTGCCGACGGCATTTGTACCTTAGTCGACCATAGTTCTAACATCTTCATAGAAAAATCCGGTTGCGGTTTATAATGGAAAATAGGGATGTTTGGAAAAAGAAAACATGCTGCGCTAAGCCTTTAATAAATTTCGGGGCAAGAGAATAATGACTGGTCAGCAATGCCCTCCATACTGACTCATAAATTCCCATAAGTCCCATAAGTTTCATCTGAAAGAGAAAATCAATACATGCTTAATGTATTTATACAAAACTAATATACCTACATACAAGGTGTCGTTTTGAAGCTGCAAAATATTTCAGGAGGTAATTATGTTAGTGATTCTCGATTATTGATTCGATAATAAAATGAGCAGGTAATTTTTTTTTTTTCTTATTTATGAAAATCGGTATGTGTGAACTACGTTTCTTAAAAAGCAGCCAGTCTGATACCTGCCTTATAACCGCGCTTTCTTTCACACACATAAACACGTAAAAATAAAGGGCGTTTTCACACACACTAACTCGCAAAGATAGTTTCATAAATAATGTATCATCCAATCATCATCCCGCACGCCACACCCTAGCAACGCCCCCGCTGCCATCGATCAATCGATTTAGTTTAGTATAATTAAAAAGTAAAATAACAAGTATTACTGATTATTGACCAGGTATCGTTTTTTCACATGATTATTTATGAGTTTTATTACAACCTCCTAAAATATTGTGCAGTTTTAAAACTGCACCTTGTATATTTTTTTTGGGGTTCACCCCAAAATCCATAGGTACCTACTAGATGAGTTGTAGCTTTCGCTCAGAATTGTTCGTAGAGAGATGAAACTTGTACTAATTAAAATTAACCAACATTATAAACAACACCTTTTGGTTAATGATTTTTTTAAATGTATCATACGTTAGTTCACCAGATTTTCATACAAAAATGAAAATATTTAAATTGAACGTTCTAAATATTACGGAGTCTATGTGAAGCAAGCGATAGTACAATAGCGGTGGGGAGCGGTGATGGGGCGGCGGGGGTGCTTAGTGCGCTTGCGTCGCGTCATAGGTAGATAAAGCAAAATTAGAATTGAATTGTGTTAGATAGAACAACGAAATATTGAAGGTTTGTTTTTGGTAAATTAATTATGTTTTGTAAAAAGTCATAGAACAAAAGTTGTTGTTTATGATGTTAGTAATACACTCCTGCAAGATTGTTAGTGTTTTACTAATAACCCAGTATTCATAAAAAAATAAAAATAGACAAAAAGTAAAATAAGCTGTAGCTTGGAGAGCGAGACGCAGACGTTACTGACTAAAACACACCTGTGTCCTTCAGTTGCCCTTACACTTGGCAACTATTTGCATTAATCAAATCCAATTCCAATTACGTCCCTCAGCTATTATAGTACAGGAATTTGTATCATTGTTGCTCAGTTGTGATGTGGTGGGTTATTATTGTAGAATGTGTGACGTCAGAGCTGGGAAGATGCGCCGCGTTGCAGGTGTGACAGCTGGTATGTAAGTGTTACATAAATAAATTAGCTGGCGATTACATTAGGGGCCATCCGTAAATTACGTCACACTAAGGTTAAGGGGGAGGGGTCGACGAAGTGTGATATTGTGTGATATGGGGGTGGGAGTGGTCCTAAATTTTGTGACTTCACATTTCATAATTTATTACATTAAGTTTGTATCTTTAATTAATATAATTCTATTAATATGTTTTGTTGATTTCTTTTAATTAATATAGTCAATCGTTTTTTGTTTGTTTGTTTGTTTGATTTGATGTTAATGTTGTTAAAAATAGTTTAAATGGAAATAAAACTGATTTCGGAACCGCTGTTATTTCAAAATTATTTCTAAATGTAAATTTGCGAAATATCTGTCGTCACACTAGAGGGGGGGGAGTCTCACAAATGTAACCAACTGTGACAATGACGGGGAGAGGGGCAAAACATCATGAAATTCGTGTGACGTAATTTGTGGATGACCCCTAAGGTTTGTCTCTATGTCAGCTAGTTTGGCTGTAACTCTAAAAGCACTAATTAAGGTAGAACGACACGGCACACACGTGTGACACGCGGGTAAAAAAATAGCAAGATGATTCACATAAACTACTCTTACCTATAACTTAGTTAAAATATTGGAGTAGTGAATTTGGAGAGTTTTTGCATTATATTACGGTAATATTAAAATGTTAGGATATAAATTTGACTCGGTTTGACTCAGCTGACTACCAAATTCAAATTACTGGTACTCGTTTGTACATAAAATTAAATTATTTAAAGAATGCTTTCAAAGAAATATCAGTGGTATTATAATATAATAATGATATTCCACAACTATCACACAACGTCGTACTAGACAACTGATAAACATACTTAATTTCTAAATACATAAATATTATAGATAAATTACACCCAGACACAGAACAAATGATCATGCTCATCACACAAACATTTGTCCTGGGTGGGAATCGAACCCACGACCTCCAGCATAGCAGTCAGGGTCACTAACCACTAGACCAACAGGCCAATCATTATTAGATGTTTGGTATTAAAATTGAATAAACCCACACGGAGTTCTGGGCGCGTCGGTCTCCATACATTTTGGACTTGTAGAGCTACATTAGATCCACGCCACGCGACGTCACGCTACGACGCCGCTACGTACAAACTTACTACGTATCAGGCGTGGTCCACGTGTGCGTCGGTCTAGTGTGTTCTTGCTTAAGGCGTATAGTCCCTTGAACCATCTGACCGAAATTATGTGAACGCAACTCTCGCACTCGCCTAGGCGGCAGTACGCAAATCTGTGCATTTATTTGCGGCCAGCAGCGCCCGGAAAGCACTTTAAATCCATTTTCTCTGCGAGATATTGATTGATTTACATATGCAATGTTCACTTTGAAGGATATTTAACAACCAATTTTTATGTGTAAAAATGTTTCTAAAGGTCCAAGCCGTTTCGAAGGCGTAGGGAAAAGTTGCGAAAAGTTGCGAAATTGCTATTTTTTTTTTTTTGACTAAAGTTTTAATTGCACAAAAAAATCAAATTTTGATATTATTGTTCATGAATCTATAATAAACATATTTTTTTTTTTCAAACTAATTGACCTAGCCGTTACGGAGGAGTAGGCCTCAGAAAATCACTGTTTTAAGGCACTTTTCTGGCGCTTGGCCCTTAAGGCTCAATTCATAATGTATACCAATCATGCCAATTAGTATCTAAGAGATATATGGTCTTATGATTAAGAAATGAACATTTAAATCAGGTCTGTGGTCCTCTGGGTTTGGGTTGGTCTCATCATCATCATCAGGCTTTTTTTTTCATGTTCCCACTACTGGGACTCAGGCCTCCTCCCTAGGAGAGAGAATGTGCCACGCGGGCCCAGTGTGGGTTGGTGAATGTCACATGTCTTCGAATTTTTGGTTCTAAGACATGCCGGTTTCCTCACGATGTTTTCCTTCACCATTTTGAGAGCAGTGGTGATAAAATAAATTACACAAAGTAATGCACCTGGCTGGGTTCGAACTTGCAAACTACAACTCGTAAGTTGGGTTGGTCTCGGTTGCTTAAATTAATCTTTGGATGTGTTTTGAAGGTCAATATATGCATTCAAATCTTCGTATTAAAAATACGATGCTCATTGTAAGCCCTTGTTCAAACCTTTATGTGAGATACATTGTTAGTGGAAAATCTTTAAATACGTTTGCATACCCGTCCTCCATGACAAGGTCATCAGTATTCTCGGCCAGAATGATTCACGTATAAATTACTGCGTATACAGTTCTTTGTCCTACAATCAACAAGAATATGGAGTGTTACTCATCAGCTTCAGAGAAACTTGACAAGTGCGAGTTAGACTTGCACTCGAAGGGTTCTGCATCATGAACCAAAAATTGCGTTTCTTGAATTTAATTTTTACTTGCTGCTTTCAGGCAGCGGCTTTACCCATGTGAAAGTGGAAAATTTATAGCCTATTGCACTTAGCAATAGTGCGGTTACATATTAGTGAAATAATTTTCAAAATTGGGCCAACAGTTTTGGAGACTCACCTCTATTTAAATAAACTTTGAAAACACATTTATTGTGCGTACAATGAAAGAGTGGAATTCCCTGCCGGAGTCTGTGTTTCCTGATAGGTACAACTTAGGGGGTCTTTAAGTCAAGAGTGAATAGGTTGCTTTTAGGCAAGCGTGCTCCATCGTCGCCCACATCATCGCTTACTATCAGGTGAGATGGTGGTCAAACGAGATCGATGAAAAAAAAATTACAAATTTTACCTCTATATTTACAATACTAGCTTTTGCCAGCGGCTTCGCCCGCGTTACTAAAATTAGTTAATTATTTAAATTAGCCTATGTCACTCAGGAATAAAGCAGCTTTCTATTGGTGAAAAAAAATTTTGCAATCGGATCAGTACTTCCAGAGAGACCTACAAACAAAAAACAAAAAAAAACAAACTTTACCTGTTTAATATATTAGTGTAGATTAGTATATATAGCGGCCATAGCAACACACACACTATGAAAATGTCAACGATCTACATATAACGGTTCATGAGATACAGCCCGCTGACAGTTGAACTGACAGAAAACTATGGCTTGCTAATGATTCCGTTGATTACACTTTAGGTACGGAACCACGAAAATAACAGTCTCTTGACACTGTATGTAATTTCACCTTATTTGGAACGCCATAGTCGTGTACTTTTTTTTTTAATTCTTGGGAACCTTTCACGCGTTTTCCCATTCATCTTATTGTTGGTTACGCAAATGGGTGCTAGGTTAACATAAAACAACATGTAGGAAGTCGGTCGGTAACAGAACGTTTGAAATTACCGTTCTACCGAAATAAACTTGCAATCGTATAAAGAAACATCGGGAAAATTTATCTTCTGCGATACCGTAGGCTTGGGTTTGCGGACGTCGAGCAATGGATAGGTCGGCGTCCGACCGTCCGGTAGTCGTTGACGGTGCTTAAGGCCCTTATTCCATACAAAACATTATCAACATATGATCTTTTCGTAAGACTAATATATTTGCCAAAAAAATCTACATGTTATTTTTTGGCTTCTTTTCCCTACTCCTTTCAAACGGCTTTGATCTTTAGAAATATGTTTAATTGCACAAAAAAGTTGCTGGTTAAGTGTACTTCAGAATGCACAATTGCACATAGCAAATGTAAATCAATCAATGTTTTGCCAAGAAAATGGATTTAAAGGTCAGCGGGGCCACATACTCATACCCAGGCGGTATGAGTATGTATGCATTTAATTCTGGCCAGATATATACACGCCTTAATGTACCTCGTGCTCCTCAAAGAGATGTAGGTAGCAAAACTGTAGGGGCCCATCATGGCCGAAGCTTACTAGGGCCATGGTTCGGCTTCTGAAAGTGTTAATCATGGTCCTGTGACGCACTGGGCAACTGGAGGAACATAGGTGTGATTTTAGTCAGTAAAATTCTAACACTCCCGGTCCACCCTAAAACGGGAAAAGCAATTAGATGATTTCTATACATTTTCTCATTGTAATTACTGCTGTGTAAACTAAGTTGTAATTCCTGAGACGTTTGTTTATTTAATTAGCATTGTTTCTCTTAAGTCTAATTACCTTACTGAAGGACGTATCAAGGATAGTAAACCTACTCTTTGTGTTGTCATTTCAGTCGTTGGTTCGTATTTAGATAAAGATTTGTGACGGAATATACATAGTCGAACTAGCTAGGTCAGAATGTTGGGCTGTGAAAAAGACGGATGAAAAAAGATTGCATGTAGCGGAGATGAGAATGTTAAGATGGATGTGTTGTGTGACGAGAATGGATAAAGTGAGAAATGAGTATATTAGGGGAAGTTTGAAAGTGGCGCTGTCAACTTTTCAGTCACTGACTGAAAAGTTGAAAGGGAATCGTTTGTCTTGGTACGGTCATGTGAAAAGGAGGGATGAAACGCATGTTGCTAAAAAAGTTATGAGTTTACATGTGGATGGATGGAGGGGAAGAGCGAGGCCAAAGAAAAGATGGATGGATTGTGTGAGAAGCGATATGAAAGAAAAGGGAGTAAGTGATAGCGTGACGAGTGATAGGACAGAATGGAAGAACAAACGTGTTGCGCCGACCCCAAATAAAACGGGACTAGGGCAGGAAGATGATGATGATACATAGTCGAACTAGCTTCTCTCAGTGGCATCACCCGCTTTAAATTAGGGTCCTGTTTAGGTACAGGGTTATTTTTAAAACACTGGGAACCTCTCAGGACCATGTTACTAACATCATAAACAACAACTTTTGTTCTATGACTTATATAAATTTATCATATTTTAGTTCATGAGATTTCTAGATCATACAGAAATAAAAATATTTAAATTGAACTTTCATTACAAAGTCTAAGCAATAGTACAATAGCGGAGAGTAGCGGTGATCGAGTGGAGGGGATTCTTAGTACGCTTGCGTCGCGTCATGCAGACATAGGTAGTTATAAATATCATCAGCTTCAAATCTGTTTAAAATAACCACCCCAAGAGTTATCTTTTACTGCCTACAGCCAACATAAGTTAGAAGGTGATGTTATGTTATATCTGAGTATGTTTTGTAACTTTTATTTTTTAATAATATTTTAAAATTTCCCAGTAGTTTCGGCTATGCACTGATACGTCAGCCAGTCAGTTTCGCCTTTTATAAATTATATAAATAGATTGTCATTGTAAGTTGAAGTTGCTTACCTACTGCTACCACAAAATAGATAGGTACAGAAGTCAATCTACATACAAAGCGCGCTCGACCAACGCACACATAGACACCGCTCACGGACACGATATCTCGGAGCGCCTCAACCCGCTCGTCTAACAGTTCCGGCGCGAACGCTCATTAGTGTGCATCCACCGAGCGTAGGTTTAAAAAGTGAAGTACATACATGAGATTGTCTTCTGTACCTATCTATTTTGTGACAGAACCTTCGTCCAACTTGTGAATAATAAAGAAAATTAGCATATAAAGGGTGGGGTCTTATTACTCCAATTTAGTTGTTATACGACTGCCCTGGGGCGAACTTATGTAGAGTATGGGTCGACGCTCCCGTCTGACTTAAATGAAAAGAGATTTGCCTTCTCGTCGTCAATTGCTTAGATGACACTTATTGTGCAAAGATCGATGAACTAAAACAAACTTAAATAACAACTATACGCTCCTTTAGTAGAGCAAAAATTACTTAAGTATGCCAAAATCTCTCTCTTAAAATAGTGCGCCTTACCATCAGAGATTGCATCACTGCTTACCATAAGGTGGGATCGCAGTCAAGCACTGGTTTCAATCAATTTAAAAAAAAAAAAATGGTGCCAGAGTGCGGGTCAGACCTTCTTTCTTATATCTATGGTCAGACCTATACTGACTTTTTTTTAGAAATGAGAGAATCATCTCATGCCCTCTGCTCTAGAGTGCAGCGAGATGGCGTGTCAGACTTTTACTGACTAAAACCACACATAATTATGTTACTGCCTTTTACGTTCTAGGACCGCGAGTATCTTTCATACTCCGCTTTCCTATGCCCGTAGCAGGCCTATAGCCCATACGGTTTGCTGAAATCTCTGTGAGGCGCGTGTGGAACGCTACCCGCTGTCGAAGATTCGATTCCATCTTTATAGAACGAGCGGACAGCGAGCTACCCATTGCTCGTCGTCTACAAGCCTGTGACTACGGGGGCCGGAGATCGCTATGCGATTCCCGACGCCCGGGACGTCTTCTGTCGCGGCGGCTGGGGTGTTGGATGCATGTTCCCTCGCTCTTGTGGCCGCCTCCTTTATCCCAGACCGTCTTCGCTCCTGAAGAGTGAAAAAAAAAAAACTTTACGACCTATTTTTTATACCTACCATATATACGAAAAAAAAAAGAATTAAATTGGTCAAGCCATTTCAGAGGAATGCAATCATTAATACCATGTTATGAGATTTTTATGTATTAGTTTAGTTAGATTAGGTATTGTCTTTCAATTATTGCGACTTTGTTTTACCGAAGGCGTGTAATGTAGCTGAAAATAGGACGCGATTTGCAACGCTATGCGAATCACTTTGCTTGTTATTCTAGACTTCGGAGAACGACGAAAATATTCTTCCAGTGATAAATTATTTAAGTGGTATTGCAGTATAAATAAACTGGAAAAGAGGCGTCGTTTGCAGCATTTAGAGGAAACGTTTTTCCCTTGTAAGACAAATTAATCTGTTTGGCACTTTAGTTAGATTTTATGCTTCTGGCTAAAGGAAGTAAAACAGAGATTACCTACCGGCAATTTTACCTGTAAACCACAAGCGCTATAATTGGAAAACTCAGTGAGGAAATAAAAATGAATTAATTTATGTTGAAGCAATCTGTTAGCTGCTTTGTATCAAACGAAAACATCTTGCCTTATTTATTATATAAATAAAAACATAACGATTCTATCTGAATGAATCTCGAAAATCCTTTATGCAAAAACAGAGATGAAATAAAAAAGTCTGTCAAAGAAAATCCCCGCAACCGAAAAAGATTTGTGTCGTATCAACAGACTAAAGTACTAGGATCGCAAGAACGGTCGGAGGTTTCAGCAGATAGGTCTGGACGTGGCAGGAGGGATGCGGGCGGCGCGACCGGCGACCTAGGCCGAGAGGTCAACTCGGGTCATGTGCCAGTTAACTGGGTCACAGGCTACTACTTGTGTACTGATGGCTACCAAAATAAACCGCCCTGCATTATACACGATGCTCACAAGCCAACGATAGACTGAAATACTCGATAAATATACGTTTCGACTGTTATTTAATGTTATCGGATTTACGTGTATGTTTGTCCATTATTAACGAAGCCAATTTTGTTACAGGTATGTTTTCAAGCCCAAGGACTGGTTGGGGCGTTCCGAATAAACTGTGATCGGATTATGCAACAAAGAAGGTGATACACATTGAATGAATTCATTTTGCTTTTCTCGTAATGCGTTTGAGCAATCTACTAAGTTGCACTCGATTTATTTTTACTGCTACATCCTTTGAAACTCGTTAAATACTTGATGGACTACTCAATAAAACGTGGATTGAATGTTTTGGTCTCTTAATCTCTTTTAACACCGATTGAATTCAAACCGTTTTAAAAATAGACGTCTCTTATTAACAAGTGAAATTAAATTAAGCCACGTAGGTAGGTGTAATGTAGAGTGCTTCATAACACATTGTCAGTCCATTTAATTTACAAATAGGTCTGTCTACTTTAAGCTATGTAGGTGTTTAAAAATACCTTTGTACTTAAATTCAATCAGCAATGCAGGGACCAATAAACACTGCATATTCTTAAAACAAATACTGATTGTGAAAGCCAGCTTCGCGTCAACCATCCATTCATCTTTTTATGACTTTAACGAACGAGGGCTGCAGACTAGCAAGGAGTTCATTTACTTCTGCACAAAGACAATGCTATGAGGAGTACTTGCTTTATGAATGTGAAATACTGAATACTTTTATCTTTCTAAAAAATGAAACGTAGAAAAGTTCTTGCTTTGGTAAAGGGGTGAGTCCTTGGGTTGCCTCAACTTTTATTGTAATTTGTCATGAAAATGCTAAATATAAATATTCTTTTTCGTAATGGAAATTAGGGATAACACGGGTTTTCGGGTCCCTCGTTCTTACAAACAATCTTTAAGTAAATTTTCCTGCTCTTGAGAAGAAAGTCCGGGGTTTATTTTTAGATTTTGCTACTTAAGCTCTTTGTTCTTTTCTCGCAAGAATGTGAGCATATTTTTCAAACCCCTAAGAAAACAGCAAAGAGCTTGCACAAAGAAATCGTTAACATTCACTCACCACAATCTTGCGAGAAAAGAACAAAAGAGCTATCTTAAGACGAACTCGAATCAATAAGTACCAGGGTGGCATAGGTCGAAGAAAGTATATCGACACGTTTCGTCAACAGAGGAGATGCAGGGCGAGGGCACCGGGTCAACAGTCTCCGCTAAATATAGGTCGCGCCGTTCGCGAGCGTGTCTGCGAACATTCTTTATTGCAATGTTTTTATTATTCTAATTTTAAATAACATTCAGGATCCAGATGTTGGTTTGTGAGTTTCCGGTTATTACTTTTTGCTTTTAGTCATTGGTTTACTTCTAAAAGTAAGTCAATGCTTTTAGGCAAAAAATACGGTTTTTGAGGTTCATGTTTGACATTGACCGTAGTATTTAATGAGTCAACTGAAAAATTTATTTATGTCAAGGTTTAAAGGCGTCAGTCCTTAATGGATTGTTTCAGGTTCAGGATTAAATAATTAAACAGTCGTAAATCATCATTATTGACAATCTTGTTCGTTATTCAAAAGTCGACTTCTTATTTCGTCATGCTTCCCTGGTATAAAAATTTTAGTTACAAGACGCGACGTAACTATCTTACGACGTAACATTTGAAAATTTGTAATCTACTCTATTAATAATAATAAAGAAATAAATAATATTTTATAGAGGTAAAGTTTGTTTTTTTTTTGGTTGTAGGAGATAATCTTTGGAAGTACTGGTCCGATTGTTAATCTTTTTTACCGATAGAAAGCTGTTTTATTCCTGAGTGACATATTCTCCTCATCCTCACCCTTTTGTCTATCTAGTCTGTTACTAACGACTCTTCTACGCTGTAAGCTTTTAATTTATTCGTTTCACCATAAATAAGCGAAGACACTGCCTCCTAAGACACAGGATCTTCCTAGTTTAGGAGGCAGGGTTCAAATGTTTATTTTGACCAGTGTAATACAGTTTTTTCTTTTCTTTATTTTTTATTACCTAACTTTTGTGTCAAAATTGTTATTTTGGGCTAATAAATATTATTATAATTCTATATTTTATATACGCGGACGAAGTCGCGGGCAAAAGCTAGTTCTGAATATTTTCAAATGAAATTAGTGTAAATTTTCAAACCCAATCTCTATGAAAGAAAAAAAAACAGAGCGTGAAAAACGCTTTTCATTCTGTAAAAGTATTTTTGGCGGATTGCGGATGCGTCTCTCTTTCAGAGCAAAAAGAGTGTATTATAAAATACTGCACCGAGCTGGTTTCAGTGACACGGCCCCATTCATAGTGACCCAGTTAATCTCGCTAACTGGATGAGCGTGCATTTAGACGCGTAGATAGATAGCTGGACTTTTTTCCATTAAAATTGCATCCATGTATGTCCTACGTGTATATACTTGAAGGTATGCTGCAAGATATACTGCAAGATATTCGGGGCTTTTGTTTTTAAATCGGGACAGGTAGATACCACAGCTACATAGAATGGTGCATCTCCGGCCCTGATCCAGGCCATAGTACGGAGCATGAGGGCTGGGAAGTAGTTACCTCCTTCTGTGAAGCAGTATTGCAAATTGAGGTGGCGGCAGCAGAAAGTGTGAGGGAAGGCAATAATCACACCCCAGCTGCCGTAAGAGAAGCCCTGGGTGTTACGAGTCGCAAGACGATTCGACAACGAGCATAGTGATTGTCCGATAGGGACCAGCACCCTAGCCAAGTTACAACCGTTTCGCCTGCGTCGAACGCTTCGAGTTGACTGTGTCGCCAAATCTTTTGTTCTGATCACGTGACTGAGCGTTGAGATGTCGTCATTGCCGTACATTTTAAGCTTTCTGCAAGCGTTAACGATTGCAGATTAGCAACTTGGCTAGGGGCACAGGCACGAGTTGTTGACGCGTTGTGTTCCACACGCTTGATGCTAGTTAGCGATGTGAGATTGTTTGAAAGGGTCACCGCGGCCCTAGAACGCAAAGGGTAGCTGAAGAAACACGAGTGGATTTTAGTCAGTAAACGTTTGACACTCCTAAACCTCCAATAAGTTTTTCAATTATTTCTAGATCAGAAAAAAATAAAATCATGCTTCTCCTTATAGTCTGTCTAATAAGTCAACCGACTTGGAAATTTTGTATAATATTTAATCATTTAAAAAATACTTATATTCGATACTTTTTCTAAGGTTTTCAAACTTGATTATTGAACCCATGTTGACTCCATCAGATTTAATTAAATCCAAAAAATTACCCAAGTTGTTTAACTTATTAGACAAACTCTACCCGATAATTCTATTTTGTTCGGTTTCTCAATAGTTACACAATATTGCGATATGTATGTATGAAAACTAGCTGACTCGGCAAATGTTGTACCATATAGGTATGTAAATCAATTAAAGGAATAGGAGATAGGTTTATAAGGGTAAAAAACTGCCTACGATTTACTCTCAGACCTACCAAATACTCGTAAATACAAAAATATCATAACAATCGGTCAAGCCAAGTTCGAGTTGATCTACACTAATATTACAAAGAGGGAAAATTTCTATTTGTTTGTGTGCGTGTACGAATAAACTCAAAAACTACTGAGCCAATTTCAAAAATTCTTTCACCATTGGAAAGCTACATTTACTCTGAGTAACATAGGCTATATTTATTGCCCGTGCGAAGCCGGGACGGGCCACTAGTTATTTATATGACAGAACAGCATTAGCCGGGTTAACTAAGTATACCTCATAATTAAATTCATAGTGTATGTAACAATCGATTCTCTAAAATCAATAATTTATATTTAATCACCAAATTGCAACTGTAATAAATACGTGTAATTCAATTGCTCTATAACAGAAATACATAATTTATATGTAAACAACTTAATTACATAAAATATGCATGTTTGCACAGCGGGGGAGTGGCATAATTATTTATTTAGTCCTTGTAATAGACAAATGTGGTGTTATTGATTGTCACTTATGGTAATCCGCCACTGAGACTAGGATACCTTCGTAAGGTCTTCCAGTCATTTTATTTACCACTAGCTGTGACTTCGTTCCCGTGGACTACAGGATTTTAAATTTATTTTTTCTAAAATAAAAGTAGCCTATGTTACTTCTTATTACATCAGCTACTTGCCAAAAAAAGTCCCGTCAGATTCTAGGACATGCCGGTTTCCTCACGATGTTTTCCTTCAGTTTTCAAAAATTCAGATGCTGTTTTCGCATCAATATTATTATAGCTAGTTTTGTCCCATTGCAGGGCAAATGGCCTGGGCTGCGGAAATTTTCGAAACAGTTACTGTGGTCCTGAAAGCAACAGATGGAACACAGGTGGATTTTAGTCAGGTGGTCTCCTGCAAAGTAGTAATACAAAGGACGCGTGAGGGAACGGACGTCCTCAAACTCCATTCGCCGGGACCCCGACCACGATATCCAGCCACCTTAGGTGTTTGCGGACGATGAGCGTTGGGTAGCACGCCTTCTGGCCGCCAATAACCGGCCGGACTAAGCTCGAGACGTCAATGGCGCATAATATTCCACGCGCGCCTCAAAGAGATGTCAGCAAAACCGTAGGGCCCCAACCGGGTCGAAGCCTAAGGCGAAATCTGAAGGAGAAAGTTGTGGTTAATAAGTCTGACCTACCCTTTTGCTCCACCCATCATTATCATCATCATATCAGCCGAAAGACGTCCACTGTTGGACATAGGCCTCCCCCAAGCGTCGCCACAACGACCGGTCCTGTGCATCACGCATCCATCGGATTCCCGCGACCCTGACCAGGTCATCGGTCCACCTTGTTGGAGGCCTTCCAACGCCGCGTCTTCCGGTACGTGGTCACCACTCCAGAACCTTACATCCCCATCGACCATCTGTTCTGCGTGCAATGTGTCCTGCCCATTGCCACTTAAGCAGAACAGAAGAAATTATTTGATTATTTCTCACTTCAAAAGGCTAAATGCCCTTTGCATTTATTTTAGCCTCTCCATTTTCTTTCTATCTTTCGCGGTCTCAAGCAATTATAAGCCACAATAATACTCGAAAATAAGGTGTGTGAATTGTTATGTCAATCAACTCAAATACGTTTTGTTATTCTAATAAGGTATGTTAGAAGGAAAACCTTTGTTATTTATCGTATTCGTGAAAAACGTTTGGCCTCCCATTTGGGCAAATCTAAATATTATACATGTAATTTCGTTTGTTAATCATTCTTAAGGCGTGTAGTCCCTTGAACCATCTGACCGAAATTATGTGGACGTAACTCTCTCATTCGCCTAGGCGGCAGTACCTACGGAAATCTGTGCATTTATTTGCGGCCAGCAGCGTCCGGAAAGCGCTTTAAATCCATTTTCTCTGCGAGATATTGATTGATTTACATATGCAATGTTCACTTTGAAGAATATTTAACCACCAATTTTTATGTGTAAAAATGTTTGTAAAAGTCCAAGCCGTTTCGAAGGAGTAGGGAAAAGTTGCGAAATTGCTAAATATTTTTTTTTTTTTGACAAAATTTTAATTGCACGAAAAAATCAAATGTTGTTCATGAATCTATAATAAACATATATTTTTTTCAAACCTATTAACCTGGCCGTTATAGAAAAGTAGGCTACAGAAAGTCACTGTTTTATGGTACTTTTAGGGCGCTTGGGTCTTAAGATACCCTTAAGATATCACCTTTGTACTATTTTTTCTGTTTCCTTCCTCTTTTCTTGTATTTCTATATGTGTGTACATAAATAGTTAAATAAATAAATAAATAAGATACACAATAGGGTACACCTGACAGATATGCCTGCACAGGTAAACCGGAGCGTGTATATTGCACAACTGTGCAGGTTTCCACACGAGTTTTCCTGACAGGTATAACTGTGCAGGCAGACCTGTCAGGTACAACCTAAAGTATAACGTTCGTCAATTTATTCCTATTTCCTACTACAAAGTATACCTTTGTTCAACCGAAAATACTGATTGTGTACTAAATATGCTCGTCTGGGTGATTAAAAAAATAATCACTACGGGGATGGTCCCTTAATCATAATAAAAAAATAATTAATATTTGGTACACAATTAGTATTTTTAGTGAAGAATAAGATGTTATGCGCAGTTAGTTTAAAATATCCCCTTATTTGATTAAATATTTCTTTAAAAAAATATATTAAAAAGTTGAAATTTATAAAGTAGCAGCCCACTGGCTACTGGTATCAGAAACATGGTCCAAGCTTCTGGCGATCCAGGCTCCAGGGAAACTTCTAACAATATAAATATAAGCCCGGAGTTCCGCTTTCTGAATCATGTCTTAGACTAGCCACGAGCTTGACCAAGATCTTAGGAAGCTCTCGTTAGGCGGCAGCATCTTCCATTGGCTGACATGACTATCAGTGTACAATGATCGCTGAATCCAGTATGATTTGAGTATAAAACATAATTATGTAATTTGTTTTATATTCAAATCAGAATCCAAAACCACAATATTCAAATAGTACCTATCTAGATCTATAGATTTAAGAAAGAAGAGAGTGAGTGAGGTGAGTGTAGGGTGTGTGTGGTGGGTGAGTAGAGTGTGATTTTAGGCGACACTAAAAGCAAGTAACCTTGAACGAGCTTAAGAGGAGCTAGCGTCACTCCCCGCGCATCAAGATTTTTTGAATAATAATTGCCTTCAATAAAAACCGTACATCAAAAGATAGGTAATTAAATTATCTTTTAGTTTGTAAAAGTTTCATAAAAATACGCCCAAAGGTTTTTGTCTGATCTTCGATTTTTGTCTGTGTTAGACATAACTTTGAAAATAAGTCACACCAAGTACTATGAAAAAAAAAAGAAAATGTAAATACGTAAGCATTTATCAAATTATTAGGCAAATAGTCTAGTGTAACATATATTTTTTTTCAAAACATGCAGACTAGCCGTGTAGACGTGGATTTAAAATTATCTACAATCATATATCTGCTTCTAAGTGCTAGTTATGTGGCAACTGCCATAATTTACGAAAACAGACAACAATATTACTAAAACTGCCACACTAATCAAGCGGAAAAACTACTTTCCAGTATCTTCAATAATATATTTTCCACAATGGCGGTTCTTTTAAAACACACGCCGCCATCCCTTTGTTAGAGTATGTAACATATCAACATGGACATTACTAGGGCGTCATGTAGCAGAACAATAGTTCTACTGAAGTGCTGTAAATTGATCTGGGTGCGATCAGGAGTGAGCCACAATGGCTCAGCTATGCTTTGTGTGTAATAATACTATATTAGAAATTAGAACTACCCTTGTTTTAATTATGATTGTGTCTTATAGAGTACTTTTGCCGTTTTATATACCTAAGTCTAAAACTTTAAATTAATAGTACCTGCATAGATCTATAAAAAGAGTAACGATAGAAAAAAATAGAGATCATTTATCATTCATTTATCATTTAGAGATAGGAGAGTGAGTGAGGTGAGTGCAGGAGGTGAGTTGGAAGAAGAATGCGATTTAAGAGGGCTGGTGTGCCACTACCACAACTTACAAAAACAGATAAGAATATTTACTAAAAACCAATCAAACGGAAAAACTACTCTCCAGTATCTTTAACAATCTATTTTCCACAATGGCGGTTCTTTTAAAACACACGCCGCCATCCCATTGTTAGAGCATATAACATTTCAAAATGGACTTTACTAGGGCATCATGTAGCAGAACAATTTATCGAATGAACTGCTGTAAATTGATCTGGGTACATTCAAGAGTGGGCCGCAATGGCTCAGCTATGCTTTGTGTGTAATAATCCTATACTAGAACTAACCTTGTTTTTAATAATGATTGTATCACGTAGAGTACATTTGTCGTTTTTTAATCTAAAACTTTAAATTAATAGTACCTATATAGATCTATAATTTTAAGAGTGAAGATAGAGAGAGGAGAGTGAGTGAGGTGAGTGCAGGAGGTGATTAGAGTACTACCGTGGTAGAGTGTGATTTAAGCTGCTATAACTTACGAAAACAAATAAGAATAATTACTAAAACCAATCAAGCGGAAAAACTACTTTCCAGTGTCTTAAACAATCTATTTTATACAATGGCGATTCTTATAAAACACACGCTGCCATCCCTTTGTTAGAGCATGTAACACTTCAACATGGACATTACTAGGGCGTCATGTAGCAGTACAATAGTTCGACTGGAATGCTGTAAATTGATCTGGATACATTCTGAAGTGGGCCACAATGGCTCAGCTGTGCTTTGTGTAATGATTCTATACTAGAAGTAATCTTGTTTTTAATAATGATGGTGTCACATAGAGAACTTTTTGTTACTTTTTTCAGAAGTTTTTTTTTTAATTATTTTTTTATTATTATTGATAGGCTTGCGTTTCACCAATAGAAAGCTGCTTTATTCCTGAGTCACATAGGCTAATTAAAATAATTAACTTATTTTAGTAACGCGGGCGAAGCCGCTGGCAAAAGCTAGTGTTGTAAATAAAGAGGTAAAATTTGTCATTTTTTTTTATCGATCTCGTTTGACCACCATCTCACCTGATGGTAAGCGATGATGTGGTCGATGATGGAGCACGCTTGCCTAGAAGTAACCTATTCACTCTTGACATAAAGACCCCTAAGTTGTAGCTTTAAGAAAACACAGTATGTAGATTGTAGTTTTGGCAGCTCTTAGAAATGTGCAATGCTTTTTTTGATTGGTCTAAGTAATCATCATATAACTTCTCTCGCTCCGGGTGTAACGAGTGAAAGTGACAAGTGACAGACTTTTACTGATTAAGCCCACCCGTATTCTTTCAGTTGCTGCTGCGTTTGCCCGCGGTGTGTCTGTCAAACTGTTCTGCAGCGAGAGCAAAGTTTTTGAGGTTGACAATGGTCATACATGTACTAGGGCGTCATACAGCTGAAGTGTTGGATAGAATCGGGATTGAGCCACCATACTTTGTGTCATGATTATAACAATACTTAAATGCAGTAAAGTTAATCTGGTTAAAATTTCTGTAAGTACCTAAAAGTTATACAAAATTAATTTTAGTGTATGCGAAACCTGAATATACAATTTGGACACCAAGTACACTAAGTACAACACAGATCACGGCAGGTCATAGCGGCATTCGGCGCCAGCGCACAGCTGGATGCGGGAGCAAAACAAACCCTCAATCGCCCGCATGGCCAGCGTGACCATGTATTTGTGTGGACAACGAGGTAACGTAACAAGTTTACAACATTGCCATTTTTCATTATACAGATATGAAATTTTGTACATAGATTTTTCACTTAGAAATACTAGACACGTGTATCGGATTACGCATATACTAAAACAAATGTTGTATAGATTCTCTTAGGAGGACTCCTCCTCCTTGCGTCGTATTCCTCAATGCTGAGGGTCGTGACCTCCCTTTTTCATCACTTTACTTTTTATGATGTTTTTCCATTTATTCCTGTCTCTGGCGGTGTGAAGGGCCTTGTATACTGTGGAGTCAAGAGCGGCGCGGGTCTGGTCGGACCAACGTATTGTGCTGCGCCCGCGAGGCCTTTTTCCATCTACTTTACCAGTCACGATTAGCCTATTAGGAGGACTCAATCACCTCAAAAACGTTGCCCTCTACGTTTTTGAGGTCAATAAGTCGGTCGTACTTACATATTTGTAAGATTTCTCTTTTAGGTCCACCGTATTGTGAAAACTCAATATCAATTTTGTGTTATTTTTACGTGAACAAATTACCGTATCGCGTTTTTTACGTCACGAGAGGTGTAAAACTAAGTTTTATGGGTCGTAAATATGTGTTTTTTCATTATATAACCAGTGGTATTGTAATGAGGTTTTTATATAACACTTGTTCATGACGCCGTATTTCAATATTGATATGATATCAAATAAACAAGTGCCTGCTTCAAGCCAAAAAAATAACGAATGTAACAAAAAAATACCATAATAAACATAAATATCTTGCCTTTATTTGCTTGCTATGGTCTTCATATCCGATTAAAATTTAGGTGTCTTCAAGGCTAGAGTGCTTACCATCGGATTCTTTTCCGATGCTTAACTGCGATCCCTCGCAGAACTGGCCCAGGCAATCTTGATGAAATCTCTTTAAAACGCGTGTGGAACGCAACGCGCCGTCGACGCGGGTCGTCGGTTTGGTCCTAACCGGACGGCCGAACAGCAAGTTTTCAATTGCTCGTGGTCTGTAAACTCGTGCTTACGGTGGCCAGAAATTGTCTTGGTACTTCTGACGCATGAGGCCAGGACGTGAGGCGTGTGTCAGTCTCACGGCATCGACCACCTCCTTTGCGCGCATCACTACTTCTCAGAAGGCCTCTCATTAAATGTATCCTCGTTATAGAACCCAGTATCAACTGTGTATCTAACCGTGTGTCAAGTGTCATCCAGATCTGTTCAATCGTTAAGGCGTTATTGACGAGTATTTAAGGCGTATAGTCCCTTAAAAACCATCTGACCGAAATTATGTGAACGCAACTCTCGCACTCGCCTAGGCGGCAGTACGCAAATCTGTGCATTTATTTGCGGCCAGCAGCGCCCGGCAAGCGCTTTAAATCTATTTTCTCTGCGAGATATTGATTGATTTACCTAGGCAATGTTCACTTTGAAGAATAATTAACCACCAATTTTTATAAAATTGTTTCTAAAGGTCCAAGCCGTTTCGAAGGAGTAGGGAAAAGTTGCGAAATTGCTAAATATTTTTTTTTGACAAAAATATTAATTGCACGAAAAAATTAAATGTTGATATTATTGTTCATGAATCTATAATAAACATATATTTTTTTCACACCAATTGACCTGGCCGTTATTGAGGAGTAGGCCTCAGAAAATCACTGATTTATGGCACTTTTCGGGCGCTTGGCCCTTAACTTACTCAAACTTGTAGGTCTGTGTTTCCTGACGGCTACAACTCGGGAATCTTTGAGTTAAGAGTGAATAGGTTACTTCTAGGCAAGCACGCTCCAGTGTCGACCGCATCGTCACTTTCCATCAAGTGAGACAGCGGTCAAGCGCGGACCTATCAACAATAAAAAATAAAACGATTAACGTTAATAGTCGATAGAGCAGGATAGGTCTTTTGTGGGAAATCATCAATTGACTCCTACCGCTCTAGGTGGCGCGAGAGATGGTGCTATACTAACTAAAACTCACCTGTGATCCTTCAGGTGGCTCTTGCGTTCTACAGCCACAGTAACTCTTTAAAATAATCCAGCAGCCCTGAAGGATATCATGTTTTCAGTCTGACATTATGCGTCAGTACCACCGTAGGCGCGGGCTTACGGAAGGCGAGCAAAGGGTAGCTTGCCGTCCGACCGTCTGGTATCCTTCCGGACCGAGGCCAAATCGTCAACGGCGTATAGTGTTCCACGTGTGCCTCAAGGAGTTGTCAGCAACCGTAGGGACCCAGCAGAGTCAAAGAAGGAACAGGAGTGACTTTTTATTCAGTAAAAGTCAGCTCCGCCCAAGGGCGCGAGATGTCATTTAGATAATTTTACAACTTAAAAAAAGAAATGCGTTAGTGAGAGGCAAGCCTAATTATTACTTAACAAATCAATGACACTGAGTACGAATAACTTGAAACTTTATTATTTCTCTCTCAACTTGAAGTTAGTATTATTGCTCTCCACTTTTAGTTTGTATTTTCTGCGTCTTCCTGCCTGATTATTTGTTTATTTTTGCTTGAGAGGTAACTTCACGGAAGTTTAAATGGATAAAATATTGCAGTAGTTACGTTTCGTCGCAATAAAAATGCAAATGCGTGGAGTTTATTATGTTAACGCTATGCGGGACAGTGCATTTTATCGTTTACATATTAGATTTAAAATTACTTTTTAAATCAAGATAGATATTGTAAATGGCGAGTATTTTGTAAATCGTTCTTTTTAGGGTTCCGTAACGAAAAGGTCAAGGGAATTGCTATCACTCCGCTGTCTGTCTGTCACCAGGCTTTATCTCACCGTGATAGCTAGACAGTTGAATTTACAGATGATGTACAAACGCACGGCACGGCTCGCACTTGGCCGGTTCTTTATAGTATGTCGAAGAAGAATTTTTTACCTCATGAAAAAGAAGGTAGTTTTTTTTTTCGTGTATAAAACAATATTAATCTAATACAGTTACATCATATTACATTAGAATGGAATTCAGCTGGACACTTCTCCCGCATGCCCAGTGAGCTGTAGACCATTATATAACCATTATATAACATATATGACCATTATCTGGACTTTGTGGTCCAACACACAGCCAGCAGAAGGTGTCGAAGATGGGCAACGACCACGTAACGAGTGTAACAAGGTAGGTAGACCAGTGGTCAACACTATCCCTGGCCCTGGACCAAACAGGAGACTATAGGTACATGGAGGAGGCATTGTTAGGGTAGGTGGACACCAAAGAAAACTCTGTTTTAAGAAATTCAATCCTAATACCTAACTGTTTCAGGGCCAAAGCCTACTGGGGCCGAGGATCTGTTTCCGAAGGGAAGATTCGGCCCCGGTATGAAATGTCACGAAGGAACAGGAGTGGGTTTGTAGTTAGTAAAAGTCTGACATTATCTCCCGCTCCGCCCAAGAACGGGCGATGTCATTGTTTGATTTTGCCACCTAAAAAAAAACTTAACCGTTTATGATCCTATTCTTTAAATTTTGGAACTTGTATATAATAGCATAATCAGTCTTATAACGTTCAACTGCTGGGTAACACAAGGTGTGTTACTCCCTCTCCGAGAGAGGGGGCCACTCAGGCCTCCTCCAGGGAAGGTGTGTTTCACTAACAAAACAACGAGTAACCCGTGATCCCAACTAGTAGGTATAGAATAAATGACACTGTAACCAGACTAGGGATATCAGTCAACTCGTGACAAGGGGTTCGTATTATTAAAACAAAATTTATGAGTTAGAAAGAGAAGACCATTGTGTTGAAATAGGATACATTTAAGGGTGTTACCACACCAATCGATCGATCATCGATCGATGCTATCAATCGATGGTAGAATGCATTAGTCGACGTCGATCGATTGTTTTTACGAAAACAATCGATCGATTGTCAATCGACGATCGATCGAGGATACAATGGATTAGTCGACGTCGATCGCATGCAGTCTTCTAGGTTTGCGTCTCAGTAATAATTAGTTCGAGTACGAGCAGCGTCGTCAGTACGATTAACAAGACGAATTCACATTTCTAACGAAACTGATGGCGTATATTAATCTGTCATCGTCGATCGAGTCCATCGACCGGCAATCGATCGATTGGATAGTCGAACGGTATCCGTCGATCAATTAAAGCTACCACAACAATCGATCAACGTCTACCGATGTCGATCGATGACATCGAATGACGATCGATCGACTCTAAGCGAGCTATTACACTAGACCGACGCACACGTGAGTCACGTAGCTAGCGGCGCGTTGCGTGGCGTCGATCTAATGTAGCTCTGTAAGTCTAGTTCATTATTTCAGCCGACAGACGTCCACTGCTGGACATAGGCCTCCCCCAAGCGTCGCCACAACGAACGATCATGTGCGTCCCGCATCCATCGGATTCCCGCTACCTTCACCAGGTCGTCAGTCCACCTTGCAGGAGGCCTTCCAACGCCGGTACGCGGTCGCCACTCCAGAACCTGCTAGTCTAGTTGGTATATAAAAAATTAGCATGTTATTATGTTATGATTAAATATGTTAAGCTACTATTGTATACATGACCATTGTAAGATCTTTTAAAACCATATTTATCAGCAAATAAATCTTTGACTTAGACTTTAATATAAAAATGTATGGAGACCGTCGCACCCAGGTCGGCGTACGTGGCCACGTGTGCAATTCTACCTTTATTTTTTGTAATACTCTAACAGGACATTGTTAAAATTATTCTTATGGCCTTTTTTATGTTGGAAAAAATCATGCATTGACATCCCCCGCCCTTGGGCGGAGCGGGAGATAGTGTCAGACTCTTTCTGACTAAAAGACCCACCCCGTTCCTTCTAGCCTTCATACCGGGGCTCGAGCGCCCTTTCGGATAACGCTGGCCCCAGTAGGCTTCGACCCGGCTGGGTCCCTGCTGTTGTTGACAACTCCTTGAGGCGCGCGGGAACAGTGCGCGCCGTCGACGACTTGGGTACTCTTAGGGCCTGTATCACCACCTACAATTAACTTTCCGTTAAATTACTTGAGAGATAATGTTCCATTTTTTAATTTATTTAGGAAGGAATGGTTAATCGGACATCGTGAAATAGGTCCTTAACCAGTAACCAATGATGTTTCTTTTAGTCACAAATACGTACAGTTTTTTTTTTGAGGTTAGTAATCATCAAACGATTTTTACTCTACTCTGGGTGGAAGCGGGATATATCAGACTTTGACATAGAACCATAGTATATCTGTGTCCTTCAGTTACCCATTACTGTCTAGGGCCGTCGCAACTCTTTAAAAAAATTTCGAGACTCTAGCGGGCATTGGCTCTGTTGGACCCCTATAATTATCACTAGTATCTATCATAATTCAAATTTATAGAAAGCCACTAAATACAATTCACAAAAACTTCACTCAAAAGCATTTAAAATTATGAAAACAACAGAAAAATGTTTTATAATATTTCAGAACGAACTTTTAAAATACATTTAAATTATTTCAAGTTAGTTTAAATGGAATTCAAAAGTCTGCAGATGTACGTTAATGTAATCTTTTGTTAATAGACCTGTGCCACAGAATAAAGAAGAGACAGAAGGTCGGTTCACACAACGGTTGAAAATGTACGCATAATATCAGCAGAACTAAGCTGCGTTTAAGAGCTTTCACCAGCGCTGACGGCTCTTAAACGCAGTTTTGACGTGCTGTGCCCTTAATATGACGTATAAAAATAAAAGGCGTGCGAGTGAGAAAGAGATGGAGGAACTACTCACCCTATATAGCTCCATCCCTTTAACAGTTCAGTTTAGGTTACAGTCTATGTTATATTAGCATCTGCCAAAGGCTTCGTCCGCGTGGTTTTAGTACTTTTATTAGATTTATTTTGTAATGAGCGCATTATCACGTAAATCTGAAGTATAAACTAGTTGTGAAATTTCACCCAAAAGTCTGTTCAGCCGTAAAAAACTAACACACCCACATACCAACGTACATACACACAAGCTTTCACCTATATATTATTAGTGTGATAGAAACGAATGTACGGCGATCTGAATTAAAAGCCAAACCCTAGCTCGCTTATAGTCGCTGAACGTGAAGCGTGCGATTTCATCCGTTATGTGGAGTTGACCTTCTGTACCTATTTATTCTGTGCCTAAAGGTTTTTAGGTAAAATCTCAATAGCAAAGGACAGACAGGTCGTCGACCCCGTCTGCAAGGGATGAGAAACGTACCTAGGTTTTGAAATGTGAATTACGTAATTTTCGGGACAGGTATCTTGTATGCTTGATAATAATTAAGAGCGCAATGAATAGCTAGAGTTAAACATAGCCTCTTGGAAGAGATATGAAAACGGGAACTTAGTTTTTGTTGTTGTTTGTTTTCAGGAAGTTTTCTACATTTATAATATTATAAAGAGGTAAAGTTTGTTTTTAAGCTATTGCATAGCTTCTATCGCGGGCCTTGAGCGTGGAGACCGAATCCAGAAATTCCGTAACGAAAATAACCTCACACCCCCCCACTCATTTGTTTTCTTATCAGTCACCACGCTCAAAAAGTGTAACTTCAATTAATATCAAAGAAAAAAAAACAAAGGAAAAAAAAATACTGCATAAATAAAATAAAAAAGTAATTATAATTGCGTAAGTTGATAAAAAATGCTATGCAATAGCTTTACCGCGGCAGTCCCCGAGTCCACACGTCTTTTTTTGTTTGTATGAGGTTAATCTCTGGTAGTACTAGTCTGATTGCTAAAAAATTTTCACCGATACATAGCTGCTTAATTCCTGAGTGCAATATGCTATTTTATGTACGCGGGCGATGCTGCGGGCAAAAGCTAGTTATTTACAAAAGCACAACCTGTATATCAGTTGAATTTTACCATCGGCAAGAAAAAAATGAACTCACATATTTATAAACTTTCATTTTACCCCTTATTATTAGCTTACGTTGTCCCATTGCTGGGAAAAGGCCTCCCCATATCTTTCCAGCCCCCCTAGCCAAGTTACAACCGTTTCGCTTGCGTCGAACGCTTCGAGTTGGCCGCGTCGCCGAATCTTTTGTTTTGACCACGTGGCTGAGCGTTGAGATGACGTCATTCCCGTACATTTAAAGCTTTCTTAGCGTTAACTATTGCAGATTAGCAACTTCGCTAGGGGTACAATTCTCTTTGTGTTTGGTATTCTCCAATCAACCTATCAGAAACAAATCCAGATCATCAGGCACGCGTTCCTGCAAAAACGGAACCCTCATAGGATTGTTGCCACAACGACCGGTCTTTTGCGTCTCGCATCCATCGCATTCCCGCGACCCTCATTCCCAGGTCATGGGTCCACCTGGTCGGAGGCCTTCCAATGTTACGTATTCCGGTACGTGGTCGCCACTCCAGAATCTTTCGGTTTCATCGACCATCTGTTCTACGAGCAATGTGCTTTGCCCACTATCACTTAAATTTGGCGATTCTTCGAGCTATGTCGGTAACCTTGGTTCTTTAGTGAATATCTTTATTCCTAATGTGATCAAGCAAGCAAACTTCGAGCATAACCATTGGGTGCTATTCTCTAAGAAAGCGCAGCGCTGGCACAGCGACGAGTCGTGAGCGCAATACATTGAATTAACAATCCAATGTAAAGGAGCATCCCCCAAGTGTCAATGAACGATCCTGTGCATCCCGCAACTTAAACCAGGTCATCAGTCCACCTTGTAGGAGGCCTTTCATCGTTGCGTATTTCGATACGTGGTCGCCACTCCAGAACCTTTCGGTTTCATCGACCATCTGTTCAGCGAGCAATGTAGCTTGTCCACTGCCACTTAAGTTTGGCGATTCTTCGAGCTATGTCGATAACCTTAGTTCTTTAGTGAATATCTTTATTCTTAATGCGATCACGCAAGCAAACTTCAAGCATAGCTATTGCCCTTAATGGTCATAAAAACGCGTAAATATAAATTAACTACAACCCTCCATTACAAGCATAAAATACTACTAAATTAAACCCCATCAAGCTTGGTGGTGCGCGGTATAATTTTACAACCGCACTTCAGCGGCCAAGCGATGTCGGGGTTATTTTCAGTTGCCCAAAGCTTTAACACCATATTCGCTGAATCCTATTGGCCATGTGGCTTGACCGAAGCTTTTATTTAAACAGACGTGACATCAATCGTTCTTTGCACAATCCTTTTTGCTCAGAACTCCATTTCAATGAGTTGCGCTCTTTTTAGCTTATGAGGGCAATATTGCCTCATCAACTGTCCCATCACGGCCGCCGTAGGCTCAGTATTATCGTCAGTTAATAATACCAGTGGCGGATTAAGCCAGCGCGGGGCCTGTAGTAAATTCGGCCACGGGGCCCCTGTGGAGATCGAGGCCAACGAAAAGATGGATGGATTGTGTGAAGAGTAATATGAAAGAAAAGAAAGTTAGTGATAGCAAGTCGAGTGACAGGTCAGAATGGAAGAAAAAAGGTGTTACGCTCCCAAATAAAATGGAAAAAAGGCAGGAAGATTATGATGGCCGGGGGCTATCATAATCTTCCTGTACACCTGTTTATTACTATTATTCTCATTCTTATTCTCAATCACTAACAAACCTGTAGATTTAAAGATCGGGCAAGGTACGTGGAAAGTACGGTAATGAGGGAAATAGATTGACTATCATTATTTAATTAAATAATCAGTACTTATTCGGATTTGAATATCTATACGAGTACATATAATAGTTCTGTAGAAATTTTCAGTTGTGTGCGCATCACGTAAAATATACGAAATCGATATCTTACTTAGGCTTTGTTTCATCGCAATGGATTGACCATATCGAAAGATATACTACATTCATTGCCTGTTAGGGTCAAATTTAACCTGGACAGCATACAGACACCATAGTCGCTACACGTCCGAGCTGGTCGACAGAAATGGACACCAATTGAGTAACTCTCCATATTGCTATATACATTTTGTTGGTTGCGGCGACTGGTCACGCCGACATGCGCCATGGTATCTCGGTGAAATATAACCCGGAGGCGATACGTAGTTTGCCGGGTTAGCTAGTACATAATATATACTCTTACTTTGACTAGATTTTTTCTTCCAAGTGCAGAGATTCCCGAACGCGCGGGACTCCGAATGCGCGGGACTCCGAAAGCACGGGATCTGTAGCATTTGCTACTCTGGCTACATGGCTAATCCGCTACTGATTAATACTGTACCCCGTTATGACATTAAGCGGCACGTGTAGGTAGACTAATGGCTGGTACTGTTGTTATGTCAATCAAGTGGGTTAGCGTTCACTAATGATACACAAACGATACGTTGACGTGCTACCAGATAATATACGTAGGTGGAAGAGTATCTAGCAGTCATTTTTAGTAAAGACTTGGTAATCAGATTAATCTATATATATAAAAATGAATAGCTGTTCGTTAGTCTCGCTAAAACTCGAGAACGGCCGATTTGTCTAATTTTAGTCTTGAAATATTCGTGGAAGTCCAGGGAAGGTTTAAACGGTGAGAAAATATGGAAAAACTCATGAAAAAAAGAATCGAATAGAACGCCACCTCTTATTAAAATATCATTTTGAAATGAATTATGCTGGTTAATACCTGTAGATGGCGTTATCCTTTCGCAGCTTAGCTAAAGCATAACAGGCAGTACGAAACTTGCCGGGTCAGCTAGTATTCTTTAATTTTATGAAATGGAGAACGTTAATCTCGAGTTCGCAAAAATTTCAAAATGCAAAAAAACGCGTCCCGTGTGCCTATTCCACGCATTACAATAAAATACTTGTGTGAAATAGACATTCGCGGTGGTCACGCGTGCGACTACTGCTCAAATTATAACTACCTAATCATTATTTTTTTTTTCACAATTTATTACTCCGTCACTAATCGCCTCACCAAGGCGTAAAAATCCCAATAATACATTTCCACACCGAGCATTCATCGAAATCGTCATGTTTAGTTACCAATAGACGATTGCGAGCTGATGAATTAAATTATCTCATCATGCTCTTAATTCTCTACCGCCTTTTACGTCCTGAATTCAATCAATCAAATCAATCATTCTGATTTATCGAAATTCAATTCGTTGTAGATCTCGTAAAAGGAGGTACCCAATACGGAGGTACCTTTTGTCTGTTAAATGGTCTGTAACGTTTCGACTTTAATTAAGGATGGAAAACAATGAGAACTGATTGGTGAGGAATGAATTTATTGCCAAAAATTTATTATTGAAGACTAGTTTTTGTCCGCGTACATAAAATACAGCCTGTCACTCAGGAATAAAGTAGCTTTCTATCGGTGGAAAAATTTTAGCAATCGGACCAGCACTTCCAGAGATTACCTTCTACAAACAAAAAAAGACGTGTGGCACTCGGGGACTGCCCCGGTAAAGCTATTGCATAGCATTTTTTATCAACTTATGCAATAGACCTCGCCAACAGCTGCTTAACCCCACCCATCCAAAACCAGACCTCGCCAACAGCTGCTTAACCCCGCTCATCCAAAACTAGACCTCGCCAACAGCTGCTTAACCCCACCCATCCAAAACGAGACCTTGCCAACAGCTGCTTATCCCCACCCATCCAATACCAGACCTCGCCAACAGCTGCTTAACCCCTTCCATCCAAAACCAGACCTCGCCAACAGCTGCTTAACCCCACCTATCCATCCAAAACGCCGACAGCTACTTTCACTCATTTGTTTTCTTATCGGTCACCACGCTCAAAAAACAAATGGGTGGAGGGTGTTAGGTTATTTTCGTTACGGAATTTCTGGATTCGGTCTCCACGCTCAAGGCCCGCGATAGAAGCTATGCAATAGCTTAAAAACAAACTTTACCTCTTTATTATATTAGTGTAAATAGGTGTACTAAAAAACTGTGTGGTTTATTCATCAAGAGATCATCCCAGACACTAACCTGTCCTGCATGTTCTATATGATTTGACCATTACAATGTGTGCTGTAAGGATTATAAAAGAGACTTTCCGCCAAATAAAATGTTTTCTTTTTGTTTACTTTGAGTCCCGAGTTTGTTTCGATGTTCCTTTTTAGGGTAGTCGGCGAGGAAACACCGGCCTCATCTAGTTAAATTGACATTTAAAATGTTTTTTTTTTAAACCTATTTGCAAAATAAATATTATTTAGCTGTACGCAAATTAATTGCTTTAAGTTTAAGTTTGCGATAGTAAAAACGGCGATAAGTCGAATCATAAATGACTCGACAGTGGTTAAAAGCACTGTCGACATTTTTACAAAAGCTCCAAATTTCATTCGTCAGAAATACATCCTCACGGTAGAGAAGTGCACGCGTGTCTCCAATTTATAATTTTCCTCACAGTTTCCATTTATCATAGCTTAGTTCAGCCAGTTATTGACTGGCCTGTTGGTCTAGTGGTCAGTGGCCCAGGAAAAATGTTTGTGTCAATCATTTGTTCGGTGTCTGGATGTAATTGATCTATACATACGTACGTACCTACTCGGCCTTATAATTTTCCCACTGTTGGGACTCAGGCCTCTTCTCTAGGAGAGGGAATGGTCCGTAATCCACCACGCGGGTCCAATGCGGATTGGTAGATGTGACATGTCTTCGTATTTTTGGTTCTAGGACATGCCGGTTGCCTCACAATGTTTTCCTTCACTGTGAGAGAGCAGTGGTGATGAAATAAATTACACAAAATAATGGCTGGGTTTGAACCTGCGACCTACAACGTAAGTTGGAGCTTTTACCACTCAGCTACCACTGTATACCAGATGTCTAGTATTCATAGCACAAGTTCCGCTTAGTTTGGGTCTGGATGACATATGAAAGTTGTGGAATACATATATTAAAAAAAGTTTTAAGGTAAAGGTCAGTTTACTTTGAAAAGCCATTACAAATCTGGAGTAACCAAGCCATGCAACTAGGTACTTCAACTGTAGGCTTCCTGCGACCTCACTTTCCCTCTTTTCCTTGGCATTTTCATGCCAAATCGAAGTATACGATTGGAGTGCCTACTAAATATGGCCACAAGCCACTGGCATGGTGCCAATACGCCTTCGGTGTGACGCGCGCTTTATAGCAAATCCATACTGGCCGTGGTTTCTGATCATGAATAAAAAGGTTTCATTTTCGATAAAAGTGCATTTTTATTGGTTGCAAGTGTTACTCTGGACTATATCCCAAAATGTACAATACCGGTCCAGTTTGAATCGTATTCGCGCACCGAGGTTCCGCACAAAACCTATGTAAAATTACATAGTTCAATTTGCCAATAGAAAATTTCTCACAGCTGGATAAAGGCCTCCCCCAACTTCGTCTCATCACTTCAGCTGAAAGACGTCTACTGTCGGACATAGTGTGTGTGCGTCTCGCTTATGGAAGCGGCTTCCCGTGATCCTGACAAGCTCATCTGTCTACCTTTTGGGAGGCCTTCCAACGATGCGTCTTCCAGTACATGGTTACCATTCCAGAACCCTTCGTCACCATCGTCCATCTGTTCTGCGAGCAATGTGCCCTACCCACTGCCATTTAAATTTGGCAATATTTTGGGCTATGTCTGTAACTTCTTCTAGGCATTCTTTTCTCGAACCACCTCGAACTAGCGTACAGTAGGTGTCTGGGTCATCTCGCCACCTTTTCCCAGGTCAACCACTTTGTGGAGTCTCTTGCGCAACGGTGAATGCGGCTGATATGATCCGACCAATCCCATTTTTGCCTGACAGCCTTTGTTCCTACGTTTATGATTGGAAATAGTGTTGCCTTTTAACGTAAATCTAAATCAGTGTATGTACTTACTGTACATTAGTCTGCTTAGTGGGGTAATGAGGTAATCCTAGCATGATGCTTGGTCCTGCACTGGCTGAACTAGTGATTTTTCGTCCAAGTTTGGCATGAACACACAAATTATGTATAATATTTTTATTTTATTTTTTTTAAGCACTTACCTAATGTTGGTTTATTGATATCGAAATTAAATCCATACGACTAATACATTAATATGTTAAACTTAACCTAATTAAAACTAACTTACAAAATAAAAATAAAAGCTCTAAAGATTTAAAAAAGCAATAAACGGTTGCATCATTGCTTACCATCAGGAGGGAAGCACTGATTAATATGAAATAAAAAAAAAATTAGGTTCCTACGGCATAGAAAAAGTCCTCCGCGTCACTGTCGACAGGTAATGTTCCCAAAAGACTGGCGGCGTTGCCACGCTGAATGGCAAAGCTTATCCTTTGTCCAAAGCAAAAGCGATCTGTCCTTGGGTTACGCGAAGCGTCAACAAGTGTAAAATACTTAAAAAAAAAAACTTTTCGCAACAATTATATAACACTTAATTTTTTCTAAGCTTAACTGTTTTGTGGTGTCCTTGAGCGATTATTTAAATGAATAATTAATGAAGCTTTTGTGTTGCGCAAGCGTTGTTATTTTAATTTACATAATTTGAATATCGAACAAGTAGCCATGAACTTCGCGTGCACTCGTCCTTTGCTGCGTGCATATTGATCAGATTGTGGCGTGTGTGTGTGTCCGTGTTTTATATTTTTTAAAGACGAATACACATATCATATTTTAACGAGATGTGTCCGGTTATCTGGTATCAATCGCTCAGAACACAAATTGGCGCGCACAACGTTAACTTATCAAACCTTTTGGGTTTGATACGTTAATGTTTTGCTAACCTGAACTAAGTAATTGAAATTTTTAGGGTTCCGTAACTCAAACGGAAAAAAAACGGAACCTTATAGGATCACTTCATTGTCCATGTCTGTCTGTCAAGCCCCATTATCTCAGGAACGCATGGAGGTATCAAGTTGATATTAAAACCATGTACTCAAATCTGCAGTCCCTTGAAGCTGTGAAAAAAAAACTTCTGTAATAAAAGGACTTGCTCCTTCTCTTTTTAGCCGGTTTCATAGGATTTTTATGAAATAAGTAACTAACTAGTCAGCTGATTCGCCTGCGTGATAGTAAAAAATATCCCAAGGGAGCGCTCTTGGGATAAAACGTGTTCATGTCTACCCAGGACATGTCTACCTGTTTGCTAAATTCCATCCAAATCGGGCCAGCCGTTTGAGTGTGAAGGAAGAACAAACACACACACGTATACTTATAAATTTACACCTATATAATATTAGCATAGTAATATTAGTGCGCGTGGAGCCCAACGCCGAAGAGATATTATATAGCATAATAGCCAGTTTCCAGGGTCTAAACAATTACATTTTTTAGTCCGTATTTTATATTATAAAAAAAATATTGGACACGTATTTTATGTTTTTTGGATTAAACAAAAAATAACAAAGATATAGCCCATTAAAGTAACGTGTGACGTCACCCCGTGCGAAAAAATGCAGCACGGTGCGACGTTACACATAACTTCAATGGGCTATATCTTTGTCATTTTTGGTTTAATTTACAAATAAAAAAATACATGTCCCTTATTTTTGAATAATCTAAAAGACGGACTAATTACATTTTTTACGGCAACAAACCTATTATTATAAAATATGTGACTAAATGTAAAGTGTAGAATATAATTGAGTAACTCAATTTATGAGTAATAGAATAAAGGCTTTTTATTTTATCCTAATTTAATATTAGTGTGGAACTAAGAGCTAAACAAGGCGTACTTCAAATATGTACCGTACCAATAAAAAAACCAGTTGGATGAACTTATCTAGTATTAAAATATTATTTTTTCTTGTTTGCAGGTAAACATTTAACTAACGAGCATCCGGTGACTACAGTTGAAGGAAGACAAGAGAAGGTCGAATTATAAAATAAATAAACATACAGATAAACACACGTTATAATCTATTGACGAGTAAATTGGAGGCAATGACATTTTGCGGTAGAGAGAGCATGCATTAAGTCTGCCTGCATTGTTTTTTTAATTATTGTTGATAGGGTCACGTTTGACAACTATCTACTCTTGGGCGGAGCGGGAGATAATGTCAGACTCTTACTGACTAAAAACCCACCCCGTTCCTTCGAGCCTTCATACCGGTCCCGGCCCCAATAGGCTTCGATCCAGCTGGGCCCTTGCTGTTGCCGATAAAATCCTTGAGGCGCGCGGGAACAGTGCGCGCCGTCGACGACTTGGGCTCGGTCCGGATAGTTACCGGACGGTCGGACAGCGAGTTACCCATTGCTCGCCGTTCGCAAGTCCGCGCCTACGGTGGCCGGAAATCGGGATACTCCAGGTATTAGGTACAATAAATAATTGTATTAAGTGGACATTTGCGGGGGTACGCGTGCGGGGCAATCCCGCATGCGTGAACAAAACCGCACGATATTAAAAACATCATAAGAATAATTTAAAATATTTATTCGATACCCATCACATATGCAGAGGGTCAATAGTTAATTTAATTTGATACTGTATATACCAAAGAGTCTATGTTACGTCCCTCAGTTTATTTACTACGAAGAGTTCACTACAGTCAGGCTTACTTACTGTGTCGAATTTCCCAAAGAGTTACTGCTTTCCATTAGGCGAAACTTAATGGGACAAGGAAAGGGGCGTGAAAACGAATATTTTGTGCAGATCCCCTGGCTAATGCGAGCCAAGTTATAGAGGAAAATAGTGGCGGAAACGTTTTTGTGGGTAAATTACCAGAGTATTTACAGTGTAGTCTGTTTTGTGTCAAGTAAAGTGTCTAAGGGGCATCTGCGAGTCCGCTTCGCCCCCCTATACGTCTTCCAAATGTTCAGGGTTCTTAGATTTCTCCCGCTCTGGGTGGAGTGAGTTTAGAGTTAGTGCAGGGAGTTCCCGCTGGAACTCTGTCCATTTTGGAGTTGGAGTTTTGCATCGGCGCGGCGGCATAGCTACACCATGTACAAATCCCAAATCTTACGGTGGCAGTAATCAACTTTAGCTTAAAATCTCAATTTCACTATGAAACACCTATTCATAATAGCCATTAGTTCCTGAATAATAAATCTGTAGAAGTTTTTAGTTGTGTGCGCATCACGTAAAGTGTACGAAATCGATGTAAGTAGATAACTTTTTAACTCGGCTATGTATGTTCACCGATATCTCGGTCAATTGTGGACCGATTTTGAAAATTCTTTTTATGATTGAAAGGTTATGCTTCCCAGTTGGTCCCATTGAAATATTGTTATGATCTGATCATGAACTTCGAAGATATGGCACAAAAGTCCTATAGGATCACAGCAGAACTGTCGTAACAAGTAAAATTGCTTAGTTTATACGTGTAGTCGATGACTGGCTGAAGGAAAAGGGGGAGGGGATGTATCGGACTGATCTGATGATGAAGCCAGGAGGTAAATTAATGTAATCTAACCGTGTTTGGAATTATTAGAATCGTTATGAGATGCTCTCTGGCTAAAAGGTATACAAGTTTGGCTGAGAGGTACTTTTTAGTGGTGGTATCATAACTAAAAAGTGTAAAATAAAAAACTGTTTTACAAAAAAAAAAGAATACAATCGACTTCAATGTTACAAAAACACTGAAAGGTCAAAATCATTTTAATTTCGGAAGTCGGTGTTAAATAACGAAGAGACAAAACTATTATAGAAACACCGACTTTCGAAATAAAAGTTATTTTTTACGTTTCAGTGTTTTTAGGGTTCCGTAGCCAAATGGCAAAAAACGGAACCCTTATAGATTCGTCATGTCTGTCTGTCTGTCTGTCTGTCCGTCCGTATGTCACAGTCACTTTTTTCCGAAACTATAAGAGCTATACTGTTGAAACTTTGTAAGTAGATGTATTCTGTGAACCGCATTAAGATTTTCACACAAAAATAGAAAAAAAGCAATAAATTTTGGGGGTCCCCATACATAGAACTGAAACTCAAAAATTTTTTTTTCATCCAACCCATGCGTGTGGGGTATCTATGGATAGGTCTTCAAAAATGATACTGAGGTTTACTAATATCATTTTTTTCTAAACTGAATAGTTTGCGTGAGAGACACTTCCAAAGTGGTAAAATGTGTGTCCCCCCCCCTCTAACTTCTAAGATAAGAGAATGATAAAACTAAAAAAAATATATGATATACATTACTATAAAAACTACCAACGAAAATTGGTTTGAACGAAATCCAGTAAGTAGTTTTTTTTTAATGCGTCATAAACCGAAAAAAATACACTATTATTAAAACATCGATCAAAGTTACAACACATAACAAGAACTTTTATATCATGTTACTTGCTGCTACGGAACCCTTCATGGGCGAGTCCGACTCGCACTTGGCCGGTTTTTTTTAACATTGAAGTCGGTTATAAAAGAAGTTAAAAAGTTTTGTTTTCAAGTCCTGTTGAAGTACTACAAAACTAAAGGTAGTGTCACGTACGCCGAACTGAGCGCGCCGGTCTCCATACATTTTACATGGCAACTAGAATTGCAGAACTACATTAGATCCAGTAAGGCACGCAACGCGCCACTACGTACAAATCGGGCGTGAAAAACTATTATAGAAACACTGACTTTCGAAATTAAAGTTATTTTGTACTTTTCAGAAAGAAAGAAAAGAAAAGAAAGAAAACAGTTTATTCAGTGTTTTTTTTTAACATTGAAGTTTGTATTTTTTTTAATACATTAAAATTGTGTGTAACTTGAAATATTACGCTTTGTTTCGTCGCAATCGATTGACTACATCGAAAGATACGCACAGACTACATTCATTGGCCATTAGGTGGTAAGAAGTTGGCCGGGTCAGTTAGTTCCTGAATAAATAAAAAATGGAACAGTATCTGAAATTATCTTGCAAACAAGTAACATAGTCATAAGTAGTGAAACAGTCCCTTAACCTCTTACTATATAACACTCTTACCACTTTTATATAACCGTGTCTCGCCTACATAACTGGGTGTCTCGCCAGCCAATCACGAGGGGTCGGCGAATCGTCGCCGTCCTTTGTTGTCTGCCTGCACCCTGCACCGGTGCAGCCAATAATGCTATAATGTGGATGTAAATGTACGTCAATAGAGGTTTTATTGGTCTGACAGGGGTGGTGGTATGAATAGTTTTGAGTGGTTTTGAGAGAATGTTGGTGGATGTTATTGTGCTTGAAGGTGTTATTGGTTTTCGTCTTGCTAACTGTTGTCTGTGATTTTGCATTTGCCAGGAATTAAGTCGAGTTGTTTTACGTGAGTTCTAAACCAGGCTTTGTTTTTTAAAAGCGTTACCTCAATCTAGGAATCTATTTAGATATAAATCAATGCCACTTTTCGTTGTAATTTTATAACTCAAGGACGGGCTCACCTATCCAAACCAAATGTTTAGGCTTTGTTTGGACTATTTAGTAGATGGTTTATGTGAAGTTTGGTAGGGTAGAGTAGTGTAGAATAGAGTAGTGTAGGGTAGAGTAGAGTAGGGTAGTGTAGAATAGGGCAGGATAGGGTAGAGTAGGGGCAGTAGCGAAGAGCGGGGGCGAAGCCGTGCGGGCAAAAGCTAGTTACTTATACACCACAATTTTTTAATTAGTACAAATACTTAAAGGGCTTATTAGAAAAGCCCTTGTTATTTTATAAGTAAAATCTCAATGAATAATATTCGTAAACAGCAAAGTTACTAGCATTGGTTTATGTCCCAAAATGTCACTCAATTTATGGAAATATTGTGCAGGCTATTGATTAATGAATAAATAAGTGACAATTATTTAGGAAAAACACTGGCCGCAGTATTTTCTACTAGCAATTGTTACGTATGATTGATTCTATGATGAATTTACCTTGTCATGGTCAATTTCAGGATTTCGGTTTTTTCTACTTTTGCCTACAAAAATGTGATCAGTAACGGGTACAGATAGAGCCCCATTTTTTTTGTACTAATTAAAAAGTAGGGGTGTATATCGTGTTTGCGTTACAAATATCTATAGGCCTACAAATATTTGAACCGTGTAGAACTCGAAACCGCGACAGCCCACCAACCAATCGCTCAACCGCTGCATCAACCGTGTCGTCTTTATTTTGTGAAGTTAATCGTGAGGGAACCGACTTGTCCTTGCACTAAAATGCACTGTGCTCGCGTGATGGATTACGGTTCTTTCACTCTCATAGAAAGGAGTCCTAACTCCAAGCAGTGAGAACATTATAAGGCTGACTATGCTATGCTAGTATGCATATATCCAGATGGCTTACCCAAGTTGATAATGTATGGGAATGACGTCATCTCAACGCTCAGTCACGTGGTCAGAAAAAAAGATTCGGCAATGCGGCCAATTCGAAGCGTTCGGCGCAAGCGAAACGTTTGTAACTTGGCTAGAGGGGCTGATGAATATAAAATTTTGTCTGAATCTGTTCATTCGTCGCCGTTCATGAACTAATGAGCGTTCAACCAGAACATACCTTTAAAATTCCATTCAACCATTTCCTAATAAATCGTCTAGTTCTTTCCCCCTTTTCACTAACTACAAGGTGTGGAGGTCCCTGCCCCGTCAATTAATCACGTCGTCTTTGTTGTCTGCAGTCTGCAGGCGCCATCTTGGTCTGCAGTCTGCAGAGGTAGTCGGAAGTAAATCTCGACGAATAAATCAACGCATTGTTAGCTACCGACAAATCTTGTGGAGTGTCTGCTAGTCTAAGGGTGCGTTTAAAAGCTGACTGCCTTTAAGCTGACTGCCTGGGCGGAGTGGAGAGGAGAGGACCGTGAATTGGCCAATTACAGTTTTGTTTTTGAAGTGAAAACTTCTTTAGCGGCGTTGAGCACTTTTTCTGTAATGGGTATAAAATCTTAAACTCGCGTCAGGACACGTGACCTGATCGAAAAAGCGTAAGACGGATGGAGAGTAGACAGCTATCCCCTCTCTACGGCGCGGCGAAAATGTATGCCTGGGCCTACTGTTTCAAATATATAGATATATATAAATATATATATATATTTCAACGTATATAGATATATTATATATATATATATATATATATATATATATATATATACACTCACCCTAAGAGACACCGCAAACTGCAGACTTTCGATCGGCTGATAGTTTAGTTGGTTGCTTAATCACAATCAGTATGAATCTAAACTTTTTTGCCGGACGATTTTGAATCGTTTTGTGTGCGCACTTCCATACAGCTTCACACTGATTAAGCAACCAACCAAACTATCGGCCGATTAAAAGTCTGTGGTTTGCGCGGTCTCTTTTAAGCGACGATGTGGTCGACGATGGAGCTCTCGTTATTGATACCCCCGGCTGAATTTCGATCACAGTGGACAACCTCAATAGATATCAGCCAAGAACGCAGGAGATATTATAGTGTACTCTCTGCTCCTTTACTCTCATGGTCTAATGGGATGGCAACCCCACACCACTGGGGATAGTTCAGGTGCGGGAGCAATATCTTCACATGTGTCCCAAGGGTATCACACCTTTTTTTTTTATGGTGGGAAAAATCATGCATGGACATCCCCCGCCCTTGGGCGGAGCGGGAGATAGTGTCAGACTCTTACTGACTAAAAGACCCACCCCGTTCCTTCTAGCCTTCATACCGGGGCTCGAGCGCCCTTTCGGATAACCCTGGCCCCAGTAGGCTTCGACCCGGCTGGGGTCCCTGCTGTTGCTGACAACTCCTTGAGGCGCGCGGGAACAGTGCGCGCCGTCGACGACTTGGGCTTGGTCCAGACAGTTACCGGACGGCCGGACAGCGAGCTACCCATTGCTCACTGTCCGCAAGCCCGCGTCTACGTTGGCCGGAAATCGGGATCAGAATCCCGGTGACGGCGGCGGCGATAACGCCGTTGCCTGATGCGTTCGGCCTCCTCCTTTGCAAGCATTACTGCTTCGCAGAAGTCGGCGACCGCCAGCCACTCCTCCTCGCTCCGGACCATGGCCTCAACCAAGGCCCGGCGCGAGAGGTCTCCGCCGCCGATTGCCCCCACGAGGGCACGGCGATGCTCCGCCCAAGCAGGGCACACCTCGACTGTGTGCTCCACCGTGTCCTCCGGGCGTTCCGCACAGTGGCGACACCCGGGCGTCACTTCCGCATGAATCCGGTGTAGGAAACTCCCGAACAAACCATGTCCGGTGAGGACCTGCGTCATGCGGAAGGTAAGGACGCCGTGAGGCCTTTCCAGCCACGCCTCAAAGAGGGGACTTACCGCCATGATTGTGGCGTGCCCAAGGGTATCACACCTCCAACTCCCAAACTCTAAGCTGCTACTGAGGATTTTCGTATGGGAAAACCCAATAAGAGTTTGCCTGACCCAGAAATCGAATCCAGACCTTCACGTTTAGCAATAGCGCTTTGCGACCACTGGACAGAGACAGTCAAAAGAGTTATTGCCAGTGCCCTGGTCACCCTGCCCTGCCTGGTTAGTTAGTAGGGTTCATTCGAATAACAAATTGTGCCAGAATAAAGGTTACAGTCTTTAATAAATATTCATCTGTATTTAATTGGTGATTAGCTTGGTTCTGTTATCTTTGCTCATTAAATATTCGGTTTTTTTTTGTACGAAATAGACTGAAATAGGTTTAATTTGGCTTAAGGGCCTAGTGCCCGAAAAATGCCATAAAACAGTGATTTTCTGAGGCGTACTCCTCCGTAACGGCTAGGTCAATTGGTTTATATAATATCAACATTTGATTTTTTCGTGCAATTAATACTTTTGTCAAAAAAAAAAATTAGCAATTTCGCAACTTTTCTCTACTCCTTCGAAACGCCTTGGACCTTTAGAAATATTTTCACACATAAAAATTGGTGGTTAAATATTCTTCAAAGTGAACATTGCATATGTAAATCAATCAATATCTTGCAGAGAAAATGGATTTAAAGCGCTTTCCGGGCGCTGCTGGCCGCAAATAAATGCACAGATTTGCGTACTGCCGCCTAGGAGAGTGCGAGAGTTGCGTTCACATAATTTCGGTCAGATGGTTCAAGGGACTATACGCCTTAAGGGGAAAGCTGTAAGCCCGAACGAGACCAGATTCTCGCTAGATGGCGCTGTACTATTTTTTTAGTTTTTCCTTAGTTTAAGTGCATAATTAATTCAAGTAAAAGGTATTTGCTAAAATCGACCATTTCAGTTTTTATAATTCAGTCAAATTAATGCCTCAAACTCCTCCAAAATCTGACTGTTCATGTATTAAATACTATAGTGCTTGTTAGAGCATTATAACAGCTATATATGACATCAAAAAAGGGAAGCGTCTAGTCTGCCTCCTGTATGCACATAACTACATACGTAACGTACTACACTAATTAGAGAGTTTACTGAAATACCACTATGGTAGGGTGTATCTACATTTCGTGAGTTTTCTTTGTCGTCTGCACTCCGTCTGCACGGCAACGTCGCGTCGCCGGTAATAATGCTCGCCGTACACATCAACTTTTTGCCCACAACTCGACTAATCGCTTGTAATGTTGTTTACATTTAAATTATAGTACGACTAACTTTTGCCTGCGGCTTCACCCGCGTACTTATAATATGTTACTCAGGAATAAAGCAGCTTGTGAAAAAAAATAAGCAATCGGACCTGTAATTTCAGAGATTAAATTTTATAAACAAAAAAAAAAAAATAACCATTAACTCTTTTAATGTTTTAGACGCTGAGTTGACTTGTCGTCTTTCTATCGTTTTTTGGAGGAGTGTGCATTGGAATTTCACAATTTAATTTCACCAAGTCCGTTCCATCATCGGACCACTAGAAGTACGGCGTTATGCCATTGGTACATGGTTGGCAATTGACATCCTACTCATACGGATAAAGCGAATTTATTATGCGTACAGCTAAGCAGTGGAATTCCCTGCCTCTGAGTCTATGTTTCCTGATAGCTACAACCTAGGTGTCTTTAAGTCAAGAGTGAATAGGTTACCTCTATGCAAGAGTGCTTCATCTTCGACCACATCGTCGCTTTCCATCAGGTGAGATAGCGGTCAAGCGCGAGCCTATCAACATCAAAAATGTTTGCTTTTTGTGAAGTTCGTTAAAAACTATGTTATCCGATTGTTTCTGAACAATGGGATGGCTCGAAAGTTTTCATAGCATTTTAAGACCCATTCATATTCACGCAGTTTTTTTTTACTTCAAAGTTTTTGTTGGATTATAATTTTAATCTACATTGCTAAACATCAGTGGCTTTGGACCAACTTTTCGGGAGTGCTTTTAGGCTTTGAGCCAGACCTAAATACAGACAAAATAAAATATCCAGAACTTTTTATAGACATACCTACTTAACTTAGTCCACTCAAATTGAGAGGCTAATATTACAGTTCCATCGATTATTTTTTTTGTTTTATACTAAGTTACATTAGTTTATAGTGTTTTACATGGAAATATTGTAAGAATTAATAAATTTATGTAAAAAGTACTAGTGTAGGTAGGTACTAGTTCATTCGTCTCCATAGGAAACAACCAATTGGAACTGTGCAATAGCTTGAAGTTTTAAACAACCCCCGCTCTTGGGCGGAGCGGGAGATAGTGTCAGACTCTTACTGACTAAACGACCCACCCTGTTCCTTCTAGCCTTCATACCGGGACTCGAGTTACCTATCGGATAACCCTGGCCCAAGTAGGCTTCGACCCGGCTGGGTCCCTGCTGTTGCTAACAACTTCTTGAGGCGCGCGGGAACAGTGCGCGCCGTCGACGACTTGGGTTTGGTCCGTACAGTTACCGGACAGCCGGACAGCAAGCTACCCATTGCTTACTGTCCGCAAGCCCGCGCCTACGGTGTGGCCGGAAATCGGGATCGGAATCCCGGCGGCGGCGGCGAGAACGCCGTTGCCTGATGCGGTCGGCCTCCTCCTTTGCGAGCATTACTGCTTCGCAGAATTCGGCGATCGCCTGCCACTCCTCCTCGCTCCGGACCATATGTTATAAGTTAAAACACTAATCAGCGGTTCGTTGTGGCGACACTTCGGGGAGGCCTATGTCCAATGTGGACGTTCTTCGGCTGAAATTATGATGACTGTAAATAATAACACAAATTATATGTTTTCATACTATCCGACTAAGCTGCAGACAGCAAAAAAAACCTTGCAAAAATTTGAACGCGGACTACCCTGGCTGGAGTAATTCACCTAATTGTATTTTAAACAACAACAAATCATTTCATAACACGTTTATTGGCGTCATTAAATAATGTTGTCTCCCTTTGTTTGGACCGGTTTGCTTCAAGGGTTCACCGTTTGTCCACGTGGTGTTTATCTTTAGAAAGTGGTTATTTATAGTGTCGGTCATGTTGCATAACACTATGTTTACGCCTACGGGGCTACGGCCCTTTGAGTTTATAGTCTATTCCCGTTAAGAATAGAAATTTAAAGAAACTTTTTGTACTGTCTGTTCAACCGATTTTAACTTCTATTTCGTAGGTATAAGGAGAGCAGTGGTGGCCGAGTGGTAACGGCCCCGACTTACGAGTTATAGGTCGCGGGTTCAAACCCAGCCAGGCGCATTACGTTGTTTAATTTAATTCAACACCACTGCACTCGAAACGGTGGAGGAAAACATCGTGAGGAATCTGGCATGTCCTAGAACCAAAAATTCGAAGACGTGTTATCCACCAACCCACACTGGATCCGCGTGGTGGATTACGGCCCATTGCCTCTCCTAGAGAGGAGGCCTGTCAGTCCCAACAGTGGGAACGATATATGGCTGACTATGCTATGCTATATGCTATAAGGATAAAAGCAAAAAAGTGGTCACAATTCTTTACTGCAGCCGCCATTTGTCATGCCACCAACATAATAAAAGTCAAAATCGGTTGAACGGACAGTAATAAAAGGTTGTCATTTTCTAATGTTATTTTGAACAGAGTATAGGAGGTAAGAGTAAGAGGTTATCTTGGACCTTTGTTCATAAGGTATCAGGGGCATATTGCCAGGACGTGTTAAAATGTCAAGTGTGCGAGTAAGAAAGAGAGATAGAGCTATTCATCCTACACAACATTATTTTCAATAAGTTAGTTCAGAATCAGAAGTTCAGTTTCTGATCCAAAACTAATATTTTTTACACCACGCTATGTTCTTTCCGACACTAAGTACAACACAGGTCACGGCAGGTCATAACGGGCATTCGGTGCCAGCGCACAGCTGGGTGCGGGAGCAAAACAACCCTCCAGTCGCTCGAATGCCCCGGTGACCACGGATTTGTGCAGGCAGAGGTAACATTAAACATAACAATCTCATAATTTTGTAATTTTTCATGATACAGTTATGAAATTTTGTACATAGATTTTTTACATAAAAATACTAGATACGCGTTTCGGTAGATGGATGGAGAGGGAGAGGAAGGCCGAAGAAAAGATGGATGGATTGTGTGAAGAGTGATATGAAAGAAAAGGGAATTGTGATAGTTTGACGGGTGACAGGACAGAATGGAAGAAGAAAACGTGTTGCGCCGACCCCAAGTAATATCGGATAAGGGCAGGAAGAAGAAGAAGACTAGACACGCGTTTTGAGGTTTCGCATTACTAAAACTGAGGTTGAATGGCTCCATCCACTTAAAAGTTCAGTTTAAAACGTGACGTGACGTGGTTGCGTTAAGGACTCGTGGTTGGGCCTCCGATAGTGAATCAGGCTTATTTATTTATTGGGTCAGTAACGGGTGTTCAGGATTGTCTTGTTGCTCGATTTATTGTCCTTTTCTTATTACGTTTTTTGCGTCGGTCGACTTGGTCGGCTTAGTTTGAAATTACTTGGTTCTACCTTAATATGTAACTGTAATTTATTGATTTGCCTAGCTTTTTTTTCTAAATATGTTGGGGTAAAGACAAAAAAGAAAAAGAAAGAAAGAAAGAAAATAATTTTTATTTTCGCAAAAAACATTGTAGACAACCTAAACTTAAGACAAAAATAAAAAAGTAACAGGGGTCGGCTTCCAGTCTAACCAAAAGCAGTTGAAACTTGTATTATTATATTCATAACTAGCTTTTGCCCGCGGCTTCATTTGCGTACATAAAATATATAGATATAGCCTATGCCACTCAGGAATCCTATCCTCTTGCAGCGAGGTGTGAGACAGGGAGACGTCATTTCTCCGAAACTGTTCACGGCCGCAATGGAGGATGTCTTCAAGGTTCTGGAATGGAGAGGACTAGGCATTAATGTGAATGGCGAGTACATCACTCACCTTCGGTTTGCCGACGACATAATAGTCATGGCTGAGACTACGGAGGAACTCAGTACAATGCTCGGTGACCTCAGTAGAGCTTCCGAAAGAGTGGGACTTAAGATGAACATGGACAAAACCAAAGTTATGGTTAACACTCATGTAGCGCTTACTCCTATTAGGATCGGAAACTGTACACTCGAAGTTGTGGACGATTACGTTTACCTGGGACAGACGGTCCAGTTGGGTAGGTCTAACTTCGAGAAAGAGGTTAATCGTCGAATCCGACTCGGCTGGGCCGCGTTCGGGAAGCTGCGGGGTGTCTTCTCGTCCAATATACCACAGTGTCTCAAGACGAAAGTCAATGATCAGTGCGTGTTGCCAGTGATGACTTATGGCTCCGAAACGTGGTCAATTACAATGGGCCTCATAAGAAGACTCAAAGTCACCCAAAGGGCGATGGAAAGGGCTATGCTTGGAGTTTCCTTGCGTGATCACATCAGAAATGAAGATATCCGCAGGAGAACCAAGGTAACCGACGTAGCTCGAAGAATCGCCAAACTTAAGTGGCAATGGGCAGGACACATTGCACGCAGAACGGATGGTCGATGGGGACGAAAGGTTCTGTAGTGGCGACCACGTACCGGAAGACGCAGCGTTGGATGGCCTCCTACAAGGTGGACCGATGACCTAGTCAGGGTCGCGGGAACCCGATGGATGCATGACGCACAGGACCGGTCGTTGTGGCGACGCTTGGGGGAGGCCTATGTCCAACAGTGGACGTCTTTCGGCTGATATGATGATGATGATGACTCAGGAATAAAGCAGCTTTCTTTCGGTTATATACACGTTTGAAATAGTTTTTTTTTTTATCGAGCCAAATGTTTTAATTAATTATTACCGGGTTGGTCATAATTATAGTCAATTTTAATATAATATTTTTTCATGGTGTCCTCTTTTATATTTGTGGATTTCAAGAGGTTTAAAAATGTTCAAAATTTAGTAGAACCTAGCCTTAGAATTAACGTTCAATCTTTTCTCAACAGTTAATCACGAAGCTTCTTTTTACACTCCCCCCAGTGACAAACCTCGCACATCTTGTCATCTCGTTAATCTGCGATCCGACTAACGGAGCACCCACAATCCGTGGTCAGGGAGTCGGAGTTCAATAACCCACCCCACAAGTGCATCCATCACGGCAATACTGCATCTAATAAAGAGATAATTGAAGCTGTGTGGGTGGGTGTACATCGGTGAGAACCCCCGCTGTGCTGATGTTGCCTTAGTACTTATTGGATGACATCAGACTATCGTATCGAATAGTACATAACCAACAGCTGTGCGAGAATGTAAATCTTAGTTTATTACAATATTTTTAGAAGTTGGGAATTAATATTGTGTTTCTATTATGAAAGCAGTGGTGTCCTAGTGGTAACGGGTTCAAATGCACCCAGGCCCTACGCTTTGTGTAATTTATTTCATCATCACAGCTCTCAAAACAGCGAAGGAAAACATCGTGAGGAAACCGGCATGTCCTAGAACCAAAAATTCCGAAGACATGTGACGTTCACCAACCCGCACTGCGCCCGCGTCTTGGATTACGGCCTATTCCTTTCATCTAGAGAGGAGGCCTTAGTTCCAGCAGTGAGAACATTGTAAAGCTGATTATGCTATTATGAGTGACATTTAATCACTGACCTCTACCTCTTTAACACACTGGACTGGCGGCCGTCAAAGTGCTTTTGTGCTCTTTGATATTCGCCATTTTGCTGTCAGCCGTAGCTAGTGTCAACGGTACTATAACTAGTAATGTCACGCTGCTTACGATGTACACATGACCGCATTTTTTTTTTCATAGGCTTTATATTGTTCCTAAAGCAGGATTAAAACGGAATTCGAACGAAATTAATTCAAAATGCAAAAATACTTCACAAAAATGTACATTTCTCTGCAGCCATTTGCATTATACGTCAAAATTAGTACTCTGGACGGTCGCGAGTGGCGCTTTAAATAGGCACAAAAATTTGCTGTCAAACGTATAAACGTATAACTCAATTTGTCCCGTGGTAAATAGTAGAGGTCAGTGTATTTAATGGATATTAACAATCTGCCAGGGATGCGGCATTGTTCAAAAAGTCACTGAGGCTTACATGGTAACTATGTCTAATCTGTGCTCAAGCCGACTTGTGTTAAATAGAGCTTGGTACTTGCCGATGTTCAGCTATTAAACTTACCTCCTCCTCCTTAGTCGTTCACTCTTGACAGAGTGGTCGTGGTTGATAATGTTGCATTTTCATTTGGTGAGTGAGGCCCTCGCGATGCGTCTCCATTTGTCCCGGTTTACGGCGTCTCGAGAACTCTGGACTAAGGAGGTTTGTGTTAAAAAACCTCCTTCGGTCAGCTATTAAACTTACCTAATCTTACTTAAATACCACGGACCTTAAAGAAGCAGTCTAAAAAAATTTATTCAAAAGAAATCCCTGTCTCATTTTGTATAACTATATTTTGTGACATCATTAAAAATAAAAATTAAAGCTGTCAAAAAAATATGGTAATAAAAATAAATTTGTCACAGTCACGAAATATGCCTCATTTACTTGAGTTACATAAAACGAATTGTTGCAGATTCTAAAGTAGTAGACACTACAGATTTTTTCAGTTCTCGCAACAATTTTAAACCTTTTCGACTACTTTGACGATTTAAGCCTCCTCTATATGAGAGAGCGCTAGTTTTTCACAACAATTTTATACAAAAAAAATATTCAATATGTAAAAATCGACCTAGTGCAAGGTGCAGAAAAACAACATAACAGGGTCATAAAAAGTGAATGCGCATAAAATTATTAACATAATAATATAATTTACATTCAATTGATATAGTTTGCACAGTTCAATGCGACGCGCATTTTTCATGAAACTGCAAACAATATAATTTGTATGAATATTTCATTTACATAAAAGTGTTGACACGTTATGATATATGGGAGGTTTATATTATTATTTGGTTTCAGCAGTTTTGAGATTTGAATGTTTTTTTTTTTGCAAAAAATATGAGCAATTCTGATACGAACCAGAGGCCCTATCATGAGTACATAACTCATTTTTTTTTTTAATTTTTATTTATGAGCTGTCACAACATTGACTATGTCGCTCCATCATAGCAATTTTTTTTTTTTAATTTTAACTTATTTTAAATTATTGTATGTAATATATTTTACTCTTGCCTCGTCTGACGTAGACTTAGCTGAGACACTGTTGCAATACAGATTTCAAACATTAGAGTGCTTTTTACACACGACTATAGTCTGTCTAAAAAGTCAAACGACTTGGGAATTTTGTATAATATTTAATCATTTAAAAAATGCTTATACTTGATACTTTTTAAAAGGTTCTTCTATTAGTAAACAATGATCAAGATCTCTTAATAAACCTTAAATATTGAACCAGTGTTGACTGCATTAGATTTCATTTTGCCTTAATAATTGCCCAAGTTGTTTAGCTTTTTAGACAGACTCTACCAAAACTGAACTGTTATAGAGATGGAGCTATATAGTTTGTATAGCTCCATCCCTTTTTCTCGTTCGCACGACTGACGTTTTAACACGTCATGGTAAGGGCCCAGGGAAGTTATGCGTCTGGAATTTCGGATCTAAATACAGATAGGTACTTATGGATATAGGAAGCAATTTTATACCGGTTTTGAATACGGTTACGTTTATGAAATTATTTCAGACTAGCTTGTGCCTGCAGCTTTGCCCGTGTGCAAAAAACATAGCCTATGTCATTCAGGAATAAAACATCTTTCCATCGCATCGGTGAAAAAAATTTAGCAATCGGACTATTACTTTCAGAGATTACCTCCTACAAACAAAAAAAAACAAACTTTACCTCTTTAAAATATTATTAAGTGTACTCGTAGATTATTCGCTAGTTTCCGATAGTGTCGGTTACGGTAATTAGAATTTTAAAATTGTAAAACTAAAATACAAAATTCAAGTTTTAACCTTTATTTCTAGTCTAGATTGTCATTTGTTTGTCCGGGCAAAACGAACTAAAACCTGCCGTAACCTTTGTAATGAAATCGGTTATTTCAAATACATCATAAGTCATACAATTAGATTTTTTCAGAAATCGATGACACATGTTTTTAACGAATTTTAATAAACTTTTTAACCGAATATAAATAAGTAAGTTAACCCTAAGGTTGTCTGATAGAAATCGCTGTCAGCGATAAGACCCATAGATTTATGTTTATGTCATGTTACTGTTTGGTGTCCAATAAAGTTTATTCTATTCTAGTAGTAGTGGTTGTAGTGTTGTCTACGTTATTTCTACTTTCTTTCTTTCATACCACAAGCTCTTGATGGCGTTGTGTGTAAGTTGTGGAATTAAATAAATAAAAAATATGTAAATACAGATAAAAATTCGAGTAGGTACTGACATTTGAATCGATAGATAGCCCTTGTAAATAAATAAAGCTAAGTCAAGGAACCTCCGTTCATTGGTAGTAGAGTTTTCTACATTTATTTTAGAGCTCTGATGCGATTTTATTTATTCAGCAAATTGGCTATAAAACTAGAAATGTCTCATGTCAGTGACATTCATGATAGGCCGCCACGAAAGTTCAGTTCGCTTTGTGTTTTTACAACCGATGTAAGTGCAGTTTATGACTTTTTCAAATTATGGGCATTTAAATTAGTACTTTAATTTGTATTTACGGCTATATTTATTATACGCTGATTTGTCGCTCTTTTCATATTTAAAACTTTATTAAATACACTAGCAACCTAGTAGCCTAAGACAATGAGTTCGCCTTAGTAAAGTGTTTCTACACTTTACAAAAGCGAACTCATTGTTTTAGGCATTTTCTATCAGTCCTGGGTGATTCAGAAAAAATAGAAGAACAGGAAAGTGCGATTTGGTGTGGCCAGATGTAGCTCGCCGTATGGCCATCCGGAAACCGTTCGGACCATGTTTCCTTATTTATTTTTTATTTTTTAATTTACCATCATTCATCATCATTTAAGCCGAAAGACGTCCACAGTTGGACTGTCCTGTGCGTGTCGCATCCATTCAGGCCATTTTTTTTTTTACTTTTTTTTTTTGGGGGGTTTTTCCATAATCTTATTTAATTCATAACAAAGAAAAAAATACGGGAACTAATTTTCATTATTTCCATTCTAAAACACAATTGGTTAGATATTATTAAAATTATGGTCGCTTATGCAAGCCTTCAAAGTTCTACATTTAAATTCGACGAAACGTTTGAAATTCGAACGATAACAGCTGTGACTAGTTTTTTTTTAAACTTACATAGGGCCTTGAGCACATGAATTATATCTAAATGAATAACTTAGCACACAAATGAGATTTGTTCAAGATTAACATGCCAGTCAGTTCGCTTGAACAATTTTGGAACCATCCAGGCGAAATTACGCACTCGGGGTATTCGCTTAGACAGGTTTAAAACATAACATGCATCTTACAGTATAATGTAAATGAAGATTTAAGTGGTATCATCTTAGGTTTGGATGATACTAAAAAACAAAATTTTCTAATTAAGAACTGGGTAATTAGCATACAATTTCTGTTCATTAATTAAGCAGTGAAACAGCCGCTTACCTAGACTCTGATCCTTTCAAATGATATCAAACACGACGTATGTACGAGTATTTATCATATTTAAAAAAAAGTTAGGAGTATAAATGTGGATGGACAGAGATAGAGGGAAACTAAAGAAAAGATGGATGGGTTGTTTGAGGAGTGATATGAAAGAAAAGGGAGTTAGTGATAGCGTGGAAGGACAGAATGGCAGAAAAAAACGTGTTGCGCCGACCCGAAATAAAACAAGACAAGGACAGGAAAATGATAATCTTAGATTTGTATGGAGCTATTATGAATTTGAAGTGGGAAAACTATAACAATAACCCTTCGAGTGTCTAAGCAGTCCGTCTATAAAACGGCTTCAATGTGATCGTATTTTTTTTTTTATTGTTGATAGGTTCGCGCTTGACCGCTATCTCATCTGATGGAAAGCGACGTGAGGTCGACGATGGAACGCGCTTACCTGGAAGAAAAATAGTTCACTCTCAACTTAAAGATTTTGTAGGTCGTTTTTTGTTTTGATTTTCGGAAAAAGAAAATTTCGTCGCTAAATAGATATTATTATAACCCTTTGTCAGCAACAGCAGGGGCCAGCCGGGTCGAAGTCTACTGGGGATAGGGTTATCCGAAAGGGCGCTCGAGCCCCGGTATGAAGGCTAGAAGGAACGGGATGGGTATTTTAGTCAGTAAGAGTCTGACACTATCTCCCGCTCCGCCCAAGAGCGGGGGTTGTCATAGGATGATTTTTCCCATCGGAAAAAAAAACTCTTGTTAGGTAGAACTAGCTATCTTTATGGAGAATACCCTGGCAACTGTAATACAGTCTATAACTAGCTCAGGAGCCAGGGAATTTTATTTAAATAAGCAAAAATGTACGTCAATAAAGATTTTTTTATTTTTATAGAGCGACTTCACTGGGTTAACATATTCCGTCTACCAGGTACTCTACAATTGTTATCCGAAAGGGCGCTCGAGTCCCGGTATGAAGGCTAGAAGGAACGGGGTGGGTCTTTTAGTCAGTAAGAGTCTGACACTATCTCCCGCTCCGCCCAGGGGCGGGGGATGTCAATGCATGATTTATCCCACCATAAAAAAAAAAAGTTACTCTACAATTCAACCAACATCCCCTATTGCACAGCCATTACCAATTCTCCTCGTTTCATTCAAGTTACATTAAAATCTGACTAACCGCTCCAGAAATGTATTCAGCGCATTTGAATAAGTGGCCTCAAGTCTAGTCCCTCATGTATCGTTCACGTCTCTAGCTCGAAATTAAATTATTTTTTGTACTGCTTTATTTACGAGAAAGATGGAAAACAGTGTGGTGGACTGTTGTAAAATTTCTAGAAGAATTCAATGCTAATTGTTGTCTTTTGTGTATCTACTTGTAAATTTATATCTAGTGAGCGTATTTTTTTTATGTAGGCAAAGGCCACCCCCTTCTTTTTGCACATAACTCTGTCCTTTTGATAACTGGTGTATATTGGACTAGCTTCTGCCAGCGACTACGCCTGCGTGATTGTAGAATATTTTTCCAAGGGAACATACTCCCGAGATAAAAAAGTATCCTTAGTTGTCCTTTGTGCATCTATTTGTAAATATCTACCTAGATAGCGTATTTTGTCCCACAGGTAGGCAAAGACCTGTCCCCTGCCTTTTGCACATAACTCTGTCCATATTGAAGACTAGCTTCTGCCAGCGTCTACGCCCGCGTGATAGTAAAATATTATCCCATGGGTACATACTCCCAAGATAAAAAAAGTATCCTTAGTTGTCCTTTGTGTATCTATTTGTAAATATCTAACTAGTTAGCGTATTTTTTTGTCCCACAGGTAGGCAAAGACCACCCCCTTTATTATGGTGGGGAAAATCATCCAATTACAACCCCCGCTCTTGGGTGGAGTGGAATATAGTGTCAGACTCTTACTGACTAAAAAACCAATCCCGTTCCTTCATACCGGGGCTCGAGTTCCCTTTCGGATAACCCTGGCCCCAGTAGGCTTCGACCCGGCTGGACCCCTGCTGTTGCTGACAACTCCTTGAGGCGCGCGGGAACAGTGCGCGCCGTCGACGACTTGGGCTTGGTCCGGACAGTTACCGGACGGTCGGACAGCGAGCTACCCATTGCTAACTGTCCGCAAGCACGCGCCTACGGTGGCTGGAAATCGGGATCGGAATCCAGACGGCGGCGAGAGCGCCGTTGCAGCACATCCATACGTACAAACTCGCGTTTTTTTATTATTTGTCAAATTACTCCTTCCACTCTGCGTGTTGAAAGTTCTTTCAGTATTGTCTAGCCCACTTATCCAGAAAAGCTATAGGCTATATAACATCACGTTATGACCAATAAGAGCAGAACAGTAACCAAAGACACGGATAAATCCACGGGACACAGCTAGTATTACATGACTCTATACATTATGTCCATATATTAAGTCTATTTCACAACTGGTTTAATACAGCTTTAAGTTTGTCGTGTGCCATAATTTTGAAGCGTTGGCATACTCTAGGAAACCTAAGCAGTGAGTTCTATATAGGAAGTACCTAGGTTACAGGAGATTGCTGTCATGTTATGTAGGAGAGCCTTGAAGCTTATGGTGCTATAACAGCAAGTTTTAAGTGCTCTGCAATATTAGTAAAGTATGCACTTGTGTAGTTTAATAAAAAACTGGAAGAATTTATGCATTAATTCGCGAATGTAAACATTTGGGGTTTATTACAACGACAATTTTTAAGAGAGACAGTGTCGACGTGTCGTTTATGGTATGTGGAATTTAGACATTTGCAATTCAATTCAAAATTCAAAATATTTTTATTTCACATAGGCCTACATGGGCACTTATAAAACGTCAAAAGCTAGTGCACGGTTCCAAATTGGAAATACGGAGCAATGCAGAATACGGAGCTAAGATTATCCCTTTTCTCAAAAATTTGCCATATTATATCTATTCCAGACAAACGTGCAATAACGGTCATTGACCCCCTACATTTGTTGAAATTCTTAAGTTCAAAAACGGAAATAAAGACAAGAGTCCAAAGTTCAAACTATTAATAATTTTATTATTTGAAATATTTCTTGAAGGAATTTGTTAATTTATATGGACAGAAACAGGAAACAGTATCTAAAATATGGTTAGCCATTTCCGTAACAGCCCTGTATAAGAGAGCTTTGAAGCTTATTCATGATGCTCTAACAAGTGGTTGTAAATGTTCTGCAATATTAGTGAAGATGCACTAGTAGTAGAAGGTAAGTAGAGACTTGAAGGACGAGAGGCGGAATACTGAGACGCAATTTGATGTCACTATTTGATGACTATTTGAATTTGATCTGACTACATGGAATTATTTAAGGGCACTTTGCCCATGTCACTGAAACGTAAGCTGATGGACATGTGTATTCTCCCCATTCTGACCTATGGTGCACAGACTTGGTTTTTTACTAACATCCAAAAGTCCAAACTCAAGGTTTGCCAGCGTGCAATGGAGCGTAGCATACTAGGTGTTAAACTAACAGATCATGTTCGAAACACAACACTAAGCTCCAAAACGCAAATCGTTGATGTGGCTCAAAAGGCTGCCCAACTTAAATGGGACTGGGCAGGACATGTCTTTCGCATGTCTAACGAGCTGTGGGCACGTAAAATGCTGGATTGGTGTCCAGACATAGCGACGCGGGCCGAGGCAGACCACGAAGGAGATGGCGGGATGACCTGGATGGCTTCCTTAAGAACTGGAATGAGAAAGCGAGGAACCGTGATCGTTGGAAGGAGTGGAGGGAGGCCTTTGCCCAGCAGTGGGACAGTGTGGGCTAAGTAAAAAAAAAAAACATGGAATAGAGTGCCTAGTGTGAGTTTGTTGTACGTTGACGCAACAGACACGCTTGTGACGTTCGGAGCTCCGATTGGCTCGCTCCAAGCTCTAAACCAATCAGAGAGTCAAACGTGGTAAACGTAAAACGTCAAAACAACTCTCACTCATCTCAGTGCATAAAAAGCGATTCAATGTGTTAAATCTTCCACTAGCCACTGATTCTCATTTTAATACAATCAGATTTTTAACAGTAGTACTTATTTCGTCATAGTCGTATGTCTTCTAAGGTTAGTGTAGAAAATAGTGTTGCGATATTTTCGCTTTTCTCACGTAAACCCGTGACATCTTATCCACATAGGTACCTATAGCTCATGTCTAATACTCTATCGTGCTAGGAGTAAGACTGCAAATTAAATGCATGCCTAAAATATAAAAGCTTAAAGAAAGAACTTTTAAGTTCCAAGCACTCGATTTTTTCTCAAAAACGGATACCCTGAAAGCTAACCCAAAAAAAAAAAAATAGGTACAGACCAAGCTACCGAACGCTAAGGAATAGAAATCGCTAAAGGACACCGTACGCTCGCCTTCTGCAGGTTATAAACAGAACGAACGAACGGTAACTAGCCTTTCCGTGCGCTTGGTTTGCACCCAGTATTCTCAAAACTGGATTTCGTGAGACCCAAAACAAAAAAGAATCTCCGTTATTTTATGCACTAACCCAGTATGCATATCATCATTATTTCCAGGAAACCAAACAGTTGTGTTAATCAGATGTTGTCCCGTTCAAACGCCGCCGCCCGCGCTGCTCCTTTGGTCCGCAACTCGAGACAGTTCTCAAGGGCAGGAGGTCCTCGCCTTCTACGTAAAGAAGATAAGGTACAGAAGTACAGTCTGTGCCGTTTTCTTAGCGTCTATGAGAACCTGTTGCCGATATCAAGCCTGACATCTGCTATGGTTAAGGCAATCGCATAAAAAATAAAATAGATATTAAGAGGTTCTTTCCCCACTTGTCTATCCTATCGTCAACCTGAAAATGATTTTAAAGTTTCCCGGTTCATCCAACGTAATGTTTAATAAAAAGGCAATGCGAAAATAGAGAGATAAAACCTGAAAGCTCTGCTGGCACTCGGTAATACTTACTCACTCGAATGTTTCACAAAACTTGTTCCAGGAAAAACGTGTTTTTTTTAAACTGTAAAAGTTTTTAGTAAACAATTTCGTCATTCAGAATATTGATTAAATTTGCAAGGATTCTATTGTTATATTTCTTTGACTTACATTATGAACGGAACTTTGAGTTTATATCAAATGGCAGATTTTCAGAGGTCTTTACTGGATTACTTTTACACTTTATAAATTGATTTCCATAGAAGCCTAGATAATATACAGAAGATGTGCTTCCAAAATATCTAATGAAAAGTGTGTAATAACATCGTAATGACGTCAAAATCACGTAAGAGCGGTTGTATGAAATACAGTGAAAATGTATGTCGGGTTAGCTGCTCTTAACACAAGTTTAAATTGAGATTTTAAAAAGAGTTTAGAAAAAAAACTGCACGAAACTTTTTGCATATTAAGTACAGTCCCACCTCAAGTATAGATGCTACGACGATCCAACATTATACGTAGAAAAAGTACGCGACAGCACCGTTTCAAAAAGTCGTCGTGGGCGAGGGGCCTAATTGTAACTGTTAGATATTTACCAACGAATATCATAGTCACTGTACAATCGTATCTTTAAATCGGGGTGATTCCGGTCTGCCTGTGCAAAATGTCAAAAAAAACCAAGTCGGGGGTACTGGTCCTTCTTCACATCTCTGTTTAGTGCCCCGTCACTATTTATATTATGATTGAATGAATCACTTGATTAGAGACAATACGTCTGAAAGCTCTTTGTTTTTTACAAACCACTGTTTCTGGGAATCCTGGCCGATTCTCATCTGTTATGGAGTGGAGTGCGATTGAGTTTGTAAATTAATTTCGTCTCTCTTTACATCGATATTTCATTTGAAATGTAGAACGGTTTTATTGTTTACGAGTTATGTAATTTTCGAGGAACAGTGTTATTGGATCATTCGGACTTTCTTAGTAGTATCTGTCTGGATTCCGGTTGATGGTAAATGGTTTAAGGAGTGGAATTCTCTGCTGGAGTTTAGTTTAGTTTTCTGGCAGCTGCAACCTACCTACTCTAGGTTTTTAGGCTTTAAGTCAAGTGAATTTGTTATTTCTAGGCTAGCAGGCTACCATGCCACTAGAACGCAAAGCGCAACTGAAGGAATACAGGGGTTTCGAGTCGCTACAAGTCTGACAAGCCCTTTTGCTCCACCCAGAGCGAAAGGTGTTATTTCAAAAAAGGTATTTTTTGCGTAAAATATGGTACATCAAAAAGGTACACAAAACTCGAATTAGTTTTTTTTCTATTATTATTATTATTGACTAGCTTTTTCCCACGGCTTCGCCCGCGTACATAAAATATTCCTATGTCACTCAGGAATAATGCAGCTTTCTGTCGGTAAAAACATTTTAGGAATCGGACCAGTACTTTCAGTGATTACCTCCTACAAAAAAAAAACAAAGTGTACCTCTTTATTATATTATTAGTGTATTTAGGCTTACGTTTGACCGCTATCTCACCTGAGAGTTAGCAATGACAATATGTTGTTGCCTATGAAGTAACCTAAGGGTCCTAAGTCAAAAGTGAGTCAAGGTTTACGCTGCCCGCCCACGTCAGACTTTTTGAAGGACAGATAATCGGGCCGATTTTGTATATTAGTAACATTGTTCTGCTTTCTGACCGACTTTTTGTAGGACGTGTGCGTTGCACTAGGTATTGCTATCAGTGTGTTCTATTTTCTCCTACAAAAATCGGTCACCAATTATCGTACGTGGGCGTGCAACCTTAGCTTGCCTTAGCCTGGGTGATTGATAGATATATTTATAAGAATTATTTGAGACATCTTTGCCAGTAAATCGGGCTTTATAGACTGAAGATCGATCTACAACTACAAAATTGCTATTTCATTCATACAAAGTATTTAAGCGGTGGCAATTGGCAAAGTTTCAACTTCAAACATAATTTTACTAATTTATAAGCCATAATGGTTTCCTGCAAACCGAAATAGATTTGCAGTAGCGAAAATTATACCCTTTCCTCGGTAACTACAAGGTTTGCCTTGAAGTTAACCTCAAGCTTTAAGGTTAATTTTAACTACCCTCGGATTTGTAGAGCACGGAACGCCTAGAAACGAAGCGAAGTTGAAATGAATGTTTCGAAAAACTGGCTAAAAGGATGGTAAAAAAATAGGAAGTCAAGTACTCACTGGGTGCTGGGATCCACGATCATCTTGGACGGACTTTCAGACGATATTCCACGATATTTTCAGAGATTGGTAATTGCGCGCGCTTAAGATAAGTTAGCCGGCCGGCACGTTGGATTCGAATCGTAGTTTTTTTCTTGCACCGTCAGAGACGGTGCTGTGCGGTTTGGATATGAGGTTTTTGGGAAGGAATGGGATAAGGGAGTTCATCCTAAACCCTGTTCACTATTGCTAATAGTAATATTCGTGATTGGACAATGACAGTTTTCTAAAATGACGAGTATGTATAGTTAACAAAGTAAAAATCTAAAACCCGACAACGACAAAAAGACGAGGCTGAAAAAGCATGAAACAAGATTTTCAGGATGCTGAAATAAACAAGGTAACTGGACAAACAAGAACAGAACAAAAAGAAAAGCCGTAGTCACACATTATAGGTACCAAACGAAACACTTTAATAACTTTAATGACGTGATCCTATAGATACATAAAATCTATAATAATAATCTATAATGTATAATCCTATAGATAGATAAAGGTTCCGTTTTTTCCTTTTGAGGTACGAAACCCTAAAAATGATTCGACTACCCAATTGAAGAGATTCCTTGCTCTATGATCTGATTAAGCAAGCAGTAGTTTCAAGCTCATCCAGAAATGAAGGAAAGTACCGTTGAAGCGAATTAGCTGTTTACATGCTGCTGCTATTGTGACCATGGTTAGGGGGCGTCCATAAATTACGTGAGGTGTTTTTTTTAATTTTCTGCCCCTCCCTCCCCCCCTGGTGAGATGTCGTGAGATTTTATTCAACCCCCTCCCCCATCTCCCAATCTCACGTGAGATTTTTCAAAATGTGAGTTTCTTACGTAAACGTGTTGGATTGTTATTGTAAAAAGAAAAAAACAAATTTGCTTCGTGCTTTTATTACTATACTATACTACTACTACTATATATACTATACTTTCACACAGTTCTTTATATTTAGCTTTGATTTTTTTTTTAGGTCGAAAATCAAAATCATCCAGTACTTCTCCCGATCTATAATGGAGCGAGATGCCAGACGGTTTTAAAAACCACACTTATCCTTCAGTTGCCTTTCCCGTTCTAGGACCACGGGTTGCCTTTTCAGAAGGTCCCAGTAGGCTTACTGGGTATCGACACTACGGTTTGCCGACATCTCTTTGAGGTGCGTCCTGTGTTCTTTAACTGGCCGCTGCGTTTCAAGGCCACAGTAACTCTTTCAAACGCTCCCACAGCAACTTGGTGCACATAAATTCACATGTCTTGTGGGTCATAACTATCAGTCTAAAATTCTAGGAAAGAAAATGGCAAGTTTTATTAGCGTAGATTCTATCGTTAATATGAAATTACGAGATCAACGTCACATTCAGGAATGCATCTTGGCTCTCGTCTAAATCTGGACCGACGATTTGTAGTGTCGACAGCTAAAGATTGGCTGTCGACATTACAAATCGAAGTAATCAATAGTGCAATGCACACGTCCTACAAAAAGTCGGTCAGTACAGTCGGTACAGAACAATAGTAACATTATTTTGTTTTCTGACCGACTTTTTGTAGGACATATACAAAATCGGCCCGATTATTATCTATCCTACAAAAAAATTCTAACGTGGGTGGGCAGCGTAAACCTTGACTCACTTTTGACTTAGGACCCAAGGTTGAAGGTTTTAGGTTACTTCATAGGCAACCAACATATTATCATTGCTAACTCTCAGGTGAGATAGCGGTCAAACGTAAGGCTTTAGACACTAATAATATAATAAAGAGGTAAAGTTTATTTTTTTTCTTTTATATTTTTTTTTGTTTGTAGGAGGTAATCTCTGGAAGTACTGGTCCGATTGCTAAATTTTTTTCACCGATAGAAAGCTGCTTTATTCCTGAGTGATATAGGCTATATTTTATGTAAGCGGGCGAAGCCGTGGGCAAAAGCTAGTCAATGTGATCAATTCTAAGATCTTGCCACGACATCTAAAAATCCTTTAGTTCTCCTTGTAGAAATTATCATCATCTTCCTTTCCTTGTTCCTTATCGTTTTGGGTCGGCGCAATACTTATATTCTTCTGTTCTATTCTGTCACCCGTCATGCTATCACTAGCTTCATTTTCTTTCATATCACTCCTCACCATCGATATGTATTACGCATTAGATTATGCGTACCGAACACTCACTTCAATCGATTCGGGTGTAATGTAATCCGTACACCTTGAACATTACACTATGTTGAACGAAATTCATGGCGCTTAAGACATTTTGGTGGCGAAAAAAAATCCTCTAAAAGCTATCTTAGATAGTTCTGTTAGACAACATAATGCTAAACTTCGAGGGACTGGAACAGTTTGCCTGCTGCGGTCTTTCCGTCTGATTATAATTTAGGTGTCTTCAAGGCTAGAGTGAATAGGCTCTTAATAAACTAGTGTGCCTCACCATCAACGATTGCATCACTGCTTACTATCAGGCGGGATCGCAGTCAAGTACTAGTTTATAAAAGTAAAAAAAAAAATGTAGAGTTGCAGCGAACTTTTGTTTTAACTTTTCAATATTTTGACAAATATTTTCAATGAAAGAGCTTGTCTATCACTAGTATATAAGTTGATGCTCCTCACACAATCCTTCCATCTTTACCTAAACAGAAACGTAAAGAATGTTTACGTCAAACTAAAGTAGCCAGTTACATCTTCTTTCGCGAATTGTTCCATTTCTCGCTAAGTCTTGTTATGACTGGCTTCAATAACGCAATCTGTAGTTTTGAAGTTATGAGCACAATGACATATTTCCTCGGCACAGAATGTAGCTAGTAAAATATTATGATACTCATTACTTACTGAAGAGACATCGTTTCGACGGTTGATATAATTTGTTCTAGTTTTGTAGATATCAGTGTTTTTAAGAATTTCTGTGTTTAACTTGCCTTCTGCAGTCGGCTAGACGTTTTTTTCATAATGAGCGGCTTTTTAGGGTTCCGTAGCTAAATAAAAAAAAACGGAACCCTTATAGATTCGTCATGTCTGTCTGTCTGTCCGTCCGTATGTCACAGCCACTTTTTTCCGAAACTATAAGAGCTATACATTTGAAACTTTGTAAGTAGATGTATTCTGTGAACGACATTAAGATTTTCATACAAAAATAGAAAAAAAGCAATAAATTTTGGGGGTCCCCATACATAGATACATAGACTCCAGAACTGAAACTCAAAAATTTTTTTTTCATCAAACCCATCCATGTGGGGTATCTATGGATAGGTCTTCAAAAATGATACTGAAGTTTCTAATATCATTTTTTTCTAAACTGAATAGTTTGCGCGAGAGACACTTCCAAAGTGGTAAAATGTGCCCCCCCCCCCCCCCTCTAACTTCTAAAATAAGAGAATGATAAAACTAAAAAAAATATATGATGTACATTACTATAAAAACTACCAACGAAAATTGGTTTGAACGAAATCTAGTAAGTAGTTTATTTTTAATGCGTCATAAATCTAAAAAAATACACTATTATTAAAACATCGATCAAAGTTACAACACATTACAAGAACTTTTATATTATGTTACTTGCTGCTACGGAACCCTTCATGGGCGAGTCCGACTCGCACTTGGCCGGTTTTTTTTATTCCTCGATTTCGCTTGATGGAAAACGGTGGTATAAGGTATACATTGGGTCGAACCAGAAGATGCGAGATTTGCTCAAATATGTATAGTTTTTGCTGGTACAACCTACTAACTCGTTTTGTCTTTTAATGGCTTCTAGTCATTTTATATGAGTTTTAGCAATAGCTACCATTATTTTTTGTTTTTCTGCACTTTCAGAAATTAATGAATTTTTGGAAATGACGAATCATCGAACTTGTATAACTTAGCTGAGATTGATCCTACAACTTTTGTACTATATTACTATTGCTCCAAATGGCTAATTTTAACTACACGTGGACCGACACTTTCAGAAAAGGTCCAAACATTTATAAAACCTTAATTGGCTTCCTTAGTTTAAGCGATCGCTCAATATTCATTGCACCATAATAGGGTTGTCCTTATTTTGAAAAAGCCCTTTTTTAAATCAAATCTGTGCTGGTATTTTTTTTCTACAGGTCTTGGTCTTTTGATCCGTTTTAATCGAACAACAGGCCATGTTCTCAATTGAAATTAACAATATCCTCTACAATTTAACCCACTTGGCTACTCCTCGACTAACATCTGCCTGACCTAGGAAAACATTAATAAAGACATATTGAGATGAGTACAGGAGTTAATGGCGAGTTTTATAATGCGTAAAAGTATATGATCCACTGTAGTAAACAGACTAAAAAAAAATTGTTAATCTTCAGGATAAATGCTGTATAGTGTGCTTAAAGCATAATACAGCAGCAATTGCCAAAACGGATCTTGAGCGTTCGATGTCAGAGTGGGGATCCAATCGTCGTCGTGGTTACATACATGCAGTAGCGCAGGGAGCGAATCATGAGTGACGTCTATGACGCGATGGCGCTGCGACAACGGAACACTCCCCGCCCCCGCGTCTCACTTCGCACCACTAAAGAGACCGAATATTTGACTTCTGCGCAACTTGAAGCCAGCGCTCAAGATCCGTGCCGGTAATTGTAATTTAGTACTCGACGAAAAAAAAAACAAAGAAAGAAAAAATTGTAAAAATTACAAAGATGCTTCTAAAAATTACTTTCATCGATTAAAAATCTGACGACTAATATACGTCAGATTATTCTGCAAGCAACGTGTTACCGATATAGTGTATTAATTTTATGATCAAATCTTTAGATAAGAATTTAGTAAATCACTAAAATGTTTAAATTTTGAAAGCGTTGTGCCTTTGCGCATCTTTTTCTTTTATAAAGTCTTCTTAACTAGTTCTCCTCCTGCTCAAGTTGCTCACACACACATTACTCAAAGCCATGGTTTTCCCGATTGAAGTCATTTTGTTGGTTATGTCACACCATCAGTACGACAGTACCTACCCTTGGCATTACAAAACGTCTCGTAAGGTTTTGTGTACACTGATTAGAAAATTTAACCCGACCATCGACTAGACTGCCACCCCTCGGATGCTTCCAGTAACTGAATCTTGCCAGTAACTGTTAATTCATGATAATCATTTCAACCGGAAGGCGTCCACTCTTGGACGAACACAACGGCCGGTCTTGTGTGTCTCGGACCCATCGGATTCCTGCGACCCTCACCAGGTCATCTGTCCACCTTGTGGGAGGCCTTTCATCTCAGCCGACAGACGTCCACTGTTGGACATAGCCTCCGCCAAGCGTCGCCACAGTGCACGATCCTGTGCGCCCCGCATACATCGGATTTCCGCAACCTGTCATGGCCTTCCAACGCTGCGTTTTCCGGTGCGCGGTCGCCACTCCAGAACTTTTCTTCCCCAACGGCCATCTGTTCTACGAGCAATGTGCCCTGCCCATTACCACTTAAGTTTGACGATTCTTCGTGCTATGTCGGCTACTGTTTGCTTAACTGTTATTTGCTTTAGGGTAACTAGCTATCACGACGTGACAAATAATGCGTGACAACGTGACAGTAGTCACACCAGCTGCCGGAACAGCCGATGATGTAGCAGCGTGACAAATGACCGGATGCCGTCGGCGAGGTGTTAAACCAATTGATGTTGACATGACATTCATGAATATATGGATGTAATGATTAATATTCCAGACGGGTTTTACAATATTTCAATTGTGTGCCCATTTTTTTTGGTCTTATGTATTGTTTATTTTGCATTGTAAACCGGGGATGGTAAAGCACATTTGACCATAAAAGAGGCCGAAACAGCAGGGTTCCAGACTTTGTTGAACCGTGAGTATAAAAAGTTGTCTGGATAGGTACTTTTTAAACTCTTAGCTCAACGAACTTCGAATAGTTTTAATATCTATCGATCCTGTCTAAACGAAAAGGTTTCGAGAAGAAAATACTTGACATTAATGTGGTTGATAGAACAAATAAAACAGTTATTACCTACATTTATGGGGGCCGTAAGGTTTTTAGGCACCAGAACCGCGGTCCTGGGTTTCTTCTAAAAGTAGAATAATATTTTTGAGTAGTATTTGGGACCACAAGAAAAAAGAAATTAAAATACAATTAACAAAAATGCTAATATAATATTTTAATCAATAAATGCTTGAATCATCCGTACCGGCACTATTATTTAGTTGCACAGCGGATGACCAAGTTAAAACCTTACCGCCATGATTGTGGCGTACCCATCATGTGCGCGGTGGTAACACCAATGGACGCTTGCTCATGCAGCGTCAGGCTATTTAATTCCATCATTCATCATTTCACGTCCACTGCTGGACATAGGCCTTCCACAAATGTCGCCACAATGACCGCATTCTTGCATTCCTCATCACCAGATCTTCAGCCCTTCGTCGACCTTGTTGGAGGTCTTGCAACGCAGCTTCTTCCGGGACGTGGTCGCCACTCCAGAATCTTTCGACTTATCGACGATCCTGGCGGTTGACTATAGACGTCTCTCATAATTGGCATAAGCTCTATTATCCTTGAGACACATTGAAGGCTTAAGAAATTTTGTATCCGTTTTTAGGGTTCCGTAGTCAACCAGGAACCCTTATAGTTTCGCCATGTCTGTCTGTCCGTTTGTCCGTCTTCGCTTAATCTCTGTGACCGTTAGCACTAGAAAGCTGAAATTTGGTACCAATATGTATATCAATCACGCCGACAAAGTGGTAAAATAAAAATTGGAAAAAAAATTTTTATTAGGGTAGCTCAGGTAAAGTGGGAAGTGATTTTGTTTTTAATTTCAACCCTAACGTGTGATATATTGTTGGATAGGTATTTCAAAATGAATAGGGGTTTACTAAAATCATTTTTTGAAAATGTCAATAATTTCGGAAATAATCGCTCCAAAAGTAAAAAACAATGTGTGTGTCCCCCTCTAACTTTTGAACCATAAGTTTAGAAAATATAAAAAAAAATCTGAAAAGTAGAATTTTATAAGGATTTTCTAGGAAAATTATTTTGAAATTGATGCAAAGAACAGTTTTTGTACAAAAAAAACAAAAGGGTTCTACAAAATAATTTCTGGACTAAGTTTGTAGTATAATCGTATATGCAAGCATTTTTTTAAACTCATAAGTGGGTACACTTATTGTGACGGACGGGAAACTACGGAACCCTACACTGAGCGTGGCCCGACACGCTCTTGGCCAGCTTTTTTTGGGATGCAATCGGACAAAAGATAGTTCAAAACAATATTCTAAACAGAAAAACGCCATCGTCAACTTCATTGTACTCGTTTCGAATAGTTACTTTACAAAAATGAGCACAATGCTCGTTTTTATTGAATCAAGTGTAATTTTAGACTTTGTACGAATGTAGGACTTAGGGCTGCCACGTTTAGAACGAACGTGTTTTTATAAATTAGATATTAATTATAACGTTTCAAACTGTGTGCGATAAGGTTTTTTCGGCAAAAATTATAATTTTAAAAACCCTTGCATATTCATTATTAGAGATTTGAGAGCAGTTGTGGCCGAGTGGTAACGGCTTCGACTTACGAGTTGTAGGTCGCAGGTTCCCAGCCAGGCGCATTACTTTGTGTAATTTATTTCATCACCACTGCTCTCCATAACGGTGAAGGAAAAAATCGTGAGGAAACCGGCATGTCCTAGAACCAAAAATTAAAGACATGTTACATCTACCAACCCGCACTGCGCCCGCGTGGTGGATTACGGCCCACTCCCTCTCCTAGAGAGGAAGCCTGAGTCCCAACAGTGGGAACATTATAAGGCCGACTATGCTATGCTATTCATTACTACATTTCCTCCCTACATATCTTCTTCGAGTTTAAGTTTAAAAATAGAACTACATTGGGCACCCGTGGGCCACGTACGTCGATCTGAGCGCGTCGGTCTTCATACTTTTTAGGCAATTAGACTTGTAGAGCTACCAGATCCACGCCACGCAACATCACGCAATGCGATTCTACGTACGAATCAGGCGTGGCTCACGTGTGCTTCGGTCTAATATAGTTTCCGCTTTATGCTTTTAGACCCAGCAGTTTAGGTTTACGTTTTTTTTTTATTATTTTTGATAGGCTCGCGCTTGACCGCTATCTCACCTGATGGGAAACGACGATGCGGTCGACGATGGAACGCCCTTACCTAAAAGAAACCTATTCACTCTCGACTTAAAGATTCCCAGGTTGTAGCTATCTGGAAACACAGATTCCGGCAAGAAACTCCACTCCCTAGACGCACGCACAATGAATGTGTTTCCAAAACGTTTTGTGAGTTTTGTGTGTTGCGTTGTGTAACGTTGTTTTTAAAGTTTGAAATCTTGGAGACGATTTGTAAGGTACCATTTTGTTTTTTTTTTTTGTCTATTGGTCAACTCTACCAATAGACAATATTAACAAAAGTCCCATTGGTTCTATAGCGAGGGATGACAAACAGTACAATAGTACCAAATGGCCAAAGGACCAACCTGTGAGAATAGCCAAAGGTACCTAGCTGTCCTTACACTGACAAAAAACGACCATAAATAAAATACCGCGCTTGTAGTACGTACTTTTAGACTGGTTTGTTCCAGACGGTTTTCAAGCTGCTTCCTGAATAGAGAAATTGGTAATGAGATTGAGTAAATTTGATAACTTTGTAAAATAAGGTATTATGCCTGCTTTTAACACTGCAATATTGTACAATGTGACATCAAACCCTTTCAATTCAAATCAGGTTTTCGAATTGTTTGATCTACACAAAAAAATAAATAAAAATAAACAGGCCCCAAAACGCTTTTACGTCTTTTTAGTATTTTAGCTGGAAATAAGAAATATAATGGTGGTTACGGCGACGATTGAGGACGTCTATGTCCAGGATAGACGACGTCTCCAACGAAAATGACTCGTCATCCTTTACCTTAGGACTTAGCTAAGCTAAGTCACACCGTATCAGTCTTGATGATATAAACTAGTACATGAATGCAATTCCGCCTGATGGTAAGCAGTGAAGCAATCGATGATGGTGTATTGACCAAGATTAAGACCCTATTCATGTCTTGCCTTGAAGCCACCTAAATTATAATCGAACGGTAAAAGTGCTGTAGGCAATTGTTCCATTCCTTCAGGATAGACGTCTTTTGGCTATACGTTGCATAAGCATATAAGCAGCCTTATAATGTTCCCACTGCTGGGTTGTCCTTCTCTTTAGGAGTGAGAATAGACAAAAACCATGCGTGCCCTGTGTAGTGCTGAGCTGCGCAGAAGTCAAATATTCGGTCTCTTTAGTGGGGCGAAGTGAGAGCGGGGGCAGGGACTGTCAGTGATTGGCTCGCTGCGCCATCGCGTCATAGACGTCACTCCTGATTCGTTTCCTGCGTTGCTGCATGTATCTAACAACGAAGACGATTGGCTCGCCAATGTATGGAATGCGCAAAGCGATCCCCACTCTGACACCGAGCGCTCAAGATCCGTTTCGGCAATTGTAGGAGTTAGCTAGATACATAATAGCTGGAGTAAGGCGCACTTTACCAGTCTTTTTTTGAGATGGGATATAGGGCGGTAGTGTCAGACTTTTACTGACTTAAACCCACCCATGTTCTAGTTGTCCTTCGCGTTCCAGGACAGCGGCAACTTTTTTAGGGTTCCGTAGTCAACTAGGAACCCTTATAGTTTCGCCATGTCTGTCTGTCTGTCCGTCTGTCTTTCCGTTCTCGCTTAATCTCTGGGACCGTTAGCACTAGAAAGCTGAAATTTGGTACCAATATGTATATCAATCACGCCGACACAGTGGTAAATAAAAATTGGAAAAAAATGTTTTATTAGGGTAGCCCCCTATATGTAAAGTAGGAAGTCATTTTTTTAGGGTTCCGTAGCCAAATGGCAAAAAACGGAACCCTTATAGATTCGTCATGTCTGTCTGTCTGTCTGTCTGTCTGTCTGTCTGTCTGTCTGTCCGTCCGTCCGTATGTCACAGCCACTTTTTTCCGAAACTATAAGAGCTATACTGTTGAAACTTTGTAAGTAGATGTATTCTGTGAACCGCATTAAGATTTTCACACAAAAATAGAAAAAAAGCAATAAATTTTGGGGGTCCCCATACATAGAACTGAAACTCAAAATTTTTTTTTTCATCAAACCCATGCGTGTGTGGTATCTATGGATAGGTCTTCAAAAATGATACTGAGGTTTCTAATATCATTTTTTTCTAAACTGAAGAGTTTGCGCGAGAGACACTTCCAAAGTGGTAAAATGTGTGTCCCCCCCCCTCTAACTTCCAAGATAAGAGAATGATAAAACTAAAAAAAATATATGATGTACATTACTATAAAAACTACCAACGAAAATTGGTTTGAACGAAATCCAGTGAGTAGTTTTTTTTTAATGCGTCATAAACCGAAAAAAATACACTATTATTAAAACATCGATCAAAGTTACAACACATTACAAGAACTTTTATATTATGTTACTTGCTGCTACGGAACCCTTCATGGGCGAGTCCGACTCGCACTTGGCCGGTTTTTTTTTATTTCAACCCTAACGTGTGATATATTGTTGGATAGGTATTTAAAAATGAATGGGGGTTTACTAAAATCATTTTTTGATAATGTCAATAATTTCGGAAATAATCGCAAAAAAAACAAAAAGCAATGTGACCCCCCCCCCCTCTAACTTTTGAACCAAGAGTTTAGAAAATATGAAAAAATTCTGAAAAGTAGAACTTTATAAGGACTTTCTAGGAAAATTATTTTGAACTTGATGGAAAGAACAGTTTTTGTACAAAAAAGACAAGTGGGTTCTACAAAATAATTTCTGGACTAAGTTTGTAGTATAATCGTATATGCAGGCATTTTTCTAACGTCATAAGTGGGTACACTTATTGTGAATTTGTGACGGACGGGAAACTACGGAACCCTACACTGAGCGTGGCCCGTCATGCTCTTGGCCGGTTTTTTTAAATTGATATTGACTAGTGCTTGAGTGCGATCCCACCTGATGGTAAGCAGTGATGAAATCTCTCATGGCGAGGCGCACTAGTTTATAAAGTGACAAAAAATCCCGCTGTTCAACGTATCAGCCCTGCCACTGCAAATCGGTCTTGGTTATGTTTCGTTATTCTATAACGGTGTCAGGGCGAAGTTTCATAGATACGTACTGCCATGCTATACATACAGACGCCGATATTTGAACGTTGAATGTACAAGGTTAGGTGAGCGGCCTGGGACACTCTCGGGTCTAGATTTTAGACGTTCTACTTCTAGTTTCCATGGCAACCGTTGGTGGTAAAGCTTTAGTAGTAAAAACTGTTTGGTGCGTTGCTATGGTAACGGTTTTGGAAGGTCGAAGCAGTATTTGCGTCATAATTAGACTAGCGTTCTCATTGAAGGGATTTGCGGCTTGTCCACGACTTCATATTTTGATCTTACGCTCACCGCCCCGCGCTTGGCTACCGCTCACAGCGGCAAGGGCGTGAACGTTCACTCTGTTAGAAGAAATCCACCACGAAGTTTTATCGTTGGTGTTCATCATTGCTCTCCATCAGGTAAGATGTGGCCAAGCGTGATAATGTCAATATCAAAAAAAAAAAAACTAATGTCATCATCATGATTTCAGCCGAAAGACGTTTAGAAAATATGAAAAAAATCTGAAAAGTAGAACTTTATAAGGACTTTCTAGGAAAATCATTTTGAACTTGATGGAAAGAACAGTTTTTGTACAAAAAAGACAAAAAGGTTGTACAAAATAATTTCTGGACTAAGTTTGTAGTATAATCATATATGCAAGAATTTTTTTAAACTCATAAGTGGGAACACTTATTGTGACGGACGGGAAACTACGGAACCCTACACTGAGCGTGGCCCGACGCGCTCTTGGCCGGTTTTAGTTTCTTTCACCGCTTATAAGAGAATAAAATAATTGGTTTTATACTTATGAGTAAGACAAAAGATAAGCCCAACTTGTAGGATACTTGTAACATCTTGAGAGGAAAAATATGGTAGCAAAACTTTTTTTTTTAAGTAATCAAGCAGGCCTAATGTATTTAATTATCGAAGGTTTGATTTTAACAAAAAAAAATTTAAGAAAAAAAATCTGAAAAGTAGAATTTTATAAGGACTTTCTAGGAAAATCATTTTGAACTAGATGGAAAGAACAGTTTTTGTACAAAAAGACAAAAAGGTTGTACAAAATAATTTCTGGGCTAAGTTTGTAGTATAATCGTATATGCAAGAATTTTTTTAAACTCATAAGTGGGAACACTTATTGTGACGGACGGGAAACTACGGAACCCTACACTGAGCGTGGCCCGACGCGCTCTTGGCCGGTTTTAGTTTCTTTCACCGCTTTTATGAGAATAAATTAATTGGTTTTATACTTATGAGTAAGACAAAAGATAAGCCCAGCCTGTAGGATACTTCTAACATCTTGAGAGGAAAAATATGGTAGCAAAACTTTTTCTTTAAAGTAATCAAGCAGGCCTAATGTATTTAATTATCGAAGGTTTGATTTTAATTTGTACGTTTATTCTAATTTTGAATATGTTTTGAATTTTATTTTAACTGTATTGAATTGATTTAAAATGTTTTGGTTGTAATATGGATCAAGGTTATCTGAATTAAAATAAAGTTGTTTTATTTATTAATTTAAATGTTTTTACCTTCATTAAGAGGCAAAGTTAGTCCAGCTGTATTTTGTAATATATTAAACAAAAGTTATTGAAACAAAATTACTTAGTTGTCCCTGGTCTGGGTGTCTTATGTATGTGAATTTACATGTTTGTAACCACCCACGATATAGGAGTACTACCCAGAGTGAGCCAGCGTTTAAAAAAAAATATACACACACTTAAGTTTTTTTTTTCTATTTCTGCACCGCCCTCTAAGGTCGACTGGCAGAAAATGCCTAAGGCATTAAGTCCGCCTCTGTACAGTTTTTATGTGCATAAAGTTTAAAAAAATAAATTATTATTGTTATTTTATTTATTTAACCTTCATGCAACACTAAGGTCAAAGGCGGATTTAATGCCTTAGGCATTCTCTACCAGTCAACCTAGGGTGGTGAAGAGCCTTAATATTCGTATCTATGAAATTCAGATCTGAGGCCCTACCACGAGCTCTTAATACGATCCATTTGAAGACCTAAACTGAACTGTTAAAGAGATAAAGCTATATAGAGTGTATAGCTCATAATGGTAAGGACCCAGATTTTCACCAAACTTTTAAATTGTAGGTACTTAAACCTAGAACTTGGAATTATCATTAAACCTGAGAACCGGTTTTATTTAAAACATCGAAAGACTTTTAGGGCTTTGTAGACTGTACCGCGAAAATAAAAAACGGAACCCTTATAGGATCACTTTGTTGTCCGTCTGTCTATCAAGACCTTTTATCTCGAAAACGCGTGGAGGTGTCACGTAGAAATTGAACCATATTATTATAGGTCTGCGGTCCCTTGAAGCTGTGAAAAAATCAAACTTCTGAATTGAACTGTTTTTATAGGTAAGTTTGTACGGAACCCTCAGGGTGCAAGTCCGACTCGCATTTGCACAGATTTTTTTAAGTAAAAAATGTTTAAAACGATTATTAACCTGTCAATCGTGATAATGACAGACACAATTGAAAGACAATAGGTGCGCGAACGCCGGCGTTCGCTTGGGGTTTAATGAATTAAACTCGATCACTTACCGTATCTCACAACAAAAACTCCGACAACATTTTTCCTACAAAGCTGATTTCTCAGAAAAATTCTAAAGTAAAACTCCCCCAGATCGAAAATAAACAGGTCCCCCTTCCATCACACTAGCTAGTAGTATTCCATTTGTCGATCCCCCGGGGGATCATTCGGGATGGATAGGATATCGAGTACGAACACTAGCCATCCACTTCGAGTCTTGGGACTTCGGGCGACTTCGGGGAACTTCGGGTTTTGTCGTGGAATTCTGTAAGCACTTCTATTTTTCAGGTTGTTGGCTCTCTGGCACTAGATTGTAAATAAATAGGTGATCGATTTGTTTCCTAAGATTTTGTGTTAACGTTTATTTGACTGAAAGTCAAAGTCAAGCCAAAATTGTTTATTGAAAATTTGAATTTAGAATCTGATATTTAGTATTTAAACTAACAATAAGTTTAATTTACTTTTTTTATAAATAACTAGCTTTGCCCGCGCGGCTTCGCTCCCGCTCTTCCCTACTCCACCCTACTATACCCAGTAGGGTATAGTACGGTAGAGTAAGGTAGTACTCTACCTTACTCTACCGTACCCTACCCTACTCTACACTACTCTACCCTACCAAACTTCACATAAACCATCTACTAAATAGTCCGTACAGAGCCTAAATATTTAGTTTGGATAGGTGACGTTCTTGAGTTATAAAATTACAACGAAAAGTGGCATTGATTTTTATATATATAGATTTTAGTTTATGTTGTAGAGTAATGATAATTCGAATTTATTATCTACGGATTAAATTCAAAGAATAAAGGGCATGCTGTAACAAGTTGTAGGATATGTCATTTAAAAAGTCATCTCATACACTATCAGCTTGATAAAGCTTTGGGTGCAAAACGCCATTAAAAGGGTATCGGTCTTCTCATTGAAATATGTACTTTTTTTAATACATACAAAAAAATCTATATTGTGTATCTATCTAAACTAACCCTAAATTCATTAGTAATAAGGTTTTTTATTCTGTTGCAGGTATGTCCTGAACGTGTTTGGGAATGAAAAGGTATGAAAGACACAAATGACGTTAGGCACGCAAGTGAAAATAGGTAAAATTAAAAAAAAAATATCAGCTTTAACCGACTTGTAGTATTTTTTTTTTTTTTTTATTAAATTCGCTTTTTGTTACATAGCAAATTTTAATATAACATCTGCCAAACTGCATAAGTAACAGTTTGTCGGCAGTACGGTCTCGTGAAACCGCACAGAATCATACAACACATAAATTAATTAGGATACAGGGATACACAATGGATTACACTTGCACTTGAAATTCTACTCGTACCCAAGGCCTTACATGAAGTAAGCAAGTGTTCAATATCAATATGGTTCTAGTCGGCTCCATTCTCCTTCAAGTTGTAGAAGTAATTTTATTTCAAAGTGAGAAAAATCTAATAAATCCGGTGTTGGTTCGTCCCTGCAAATATATCTGCGCTCACAAAATTGGCTCATAAAAGATGGTAACTGACATATATGTCAATAGCACGTGGGAATATTTGGTCTTTGGATTATGGTTTCTATATGAAAGGACCAAAGAAAAGCACATAATTTTGAACGTTTATTTAATTAATTATTTGGATCTCCAAAGGATATTACAACATAAATCACATTATACTATGGGTTCGTAATCCACAACCACCACACATGACTGTTTGTGCATGCCTTCTTTATTATAAAATAATACACTTTCACTTATATCACAACATATTATATTGTAATATAGATGATAAATATGATATAATAAGAATACGCAAAAATTATTCAAACAGAAACTCATCAAACAAACAAGATAACTCATTCCTCATTCGTTAGGGTTGGTTTTTCTTTCGTTTTCAATAAATTACATAACTTGTAAAAATATAGGATTAAAAGAAATAACTAAGTGATACAATTTGAATTAAAATTATTAATGAAAACATTACCCTAGTCTAAGGATAGTGGCGAAGTGTCTCAGATTGGTTTTTGATTTGGGGATGTAAAATAAATTGTAATTGCTTTTTCGCGAAATCAAATTTTCAATTTAGAAAAATATGTTTATTCGGTCTCAAACGGTTACATTTTAAATTGGGAAAATGTGCATTTTTCGACATCATCGCTCGCACGTCTTAATTTGCCGTCATTTCAATCACCTTTCCTTTCTGGCATATTATCATCTTTCACACAATGCCCTTGGAGTTTCTTGTACGTTCTTCTTCATAGAGAATGAAAGATTTGTAATGTGCAAATAGCATCATCCTTTTGCTTTTTTGAAACTGCTGCTGTGCTTGACTGCCATTCCACCTGATGCTAAGCAGTGATGCAGTCGTTGATGGTGAGGCGCACTAGTTTGTAAGGAGCCTATTCAAGCAAAAAAATATGGAAATAATTTGATTGAAATAAATGTTTTGAGTTTAGCAACCCGTATATAGTTTCTTCGGTCGTCATTCTTTAACAAAAAAAACTATTTAAACTATTGTTATTCTAATTGTATTTACATTCCACGCTAGCTCGCCAAAGTATTCATATGGCTGTAAGTTCTTAATCGCAAGTGACAGTTTGAAATATTTTTCTAAATTATGTTTTTTTTTTACCTGTTACGCCTGCTTCCACAAGTTGTTTGGCGAAAATAGACCAATGAAAAATGAAGCTATCACTGGCTGGATGGACAATTGGACATCTCTGTTTGGCACTGGCCCGTATTAGTAGTAGGAGAGTTTTTGGCGGAAATTCGTCGAGTGATGTTCAGTACCTTTTTTAATTATTCGCAAACTGTTTCCTAGTGGATTTTCTAATGTAAAATTGGTGTGGTTTTGTATCTCAAGTGTCTGTGTAACTAGGAAATATGTGGAATCGTTGAAACAGATGCGATGTCGGTAAAATGAAGTTGAGAATTTTATAGTAGTGTTGGCTACCTCAGCGAAATTTGTTGAGAAGCAACATTAGAATGTACACGTACAACCATATTCTAATAGTACCGAAAAAAATTAGCTATTTATACCAAAACATGAATTAAAGGACTTAGTATCCATGCCAAAAATATTAACAAAAATAAAAAGTAGTTGTAGTAACGCCGCATAATTTAAATTGTTCCCATTTCAAATTCTGGATGTTGACAGTTTGTTTGAATTTCGCATAGTTCTGAAAATGAATTCAAACTTTTTTGTGAGTTTCCTCACGGGAGGTCATTGCCCTTTGTTGTCATAGTTACGAATTCCAATCGGATATGATGGTTGAAATGTTTGCATTTTAAAATAATGCGAAGTCACGTCTTCAGTCTTTTATATTGGCGATTCATATTATGTGTGGGTACTTGAGATGCTTTATTACTTGCGGTCCATTTTTGGGTTCCGTACCCAAAGGGTAAAAACGGAACCCTATTGCTGAGACTTCGCTGTCCGTCTGTCAGTCACTCAAGCTGTATCTCATGGACCGTGATAGTTAGACAGTTGAAAATTTTTGTGGCCGCTATAACAACAACTAGTAAAAACAGAATAAAATAAATATTTAGGTGGGGTTCCCACACAACAAAAGTGATTTTTTAACGTTTCTTGCTACGAACGTTACGGAACCCTTCGTGCGCGAGTCCGACTCGCACTTGGCCGGTTTTTCAGATTGTTCTTAAAAGTTTTCTGGTCACTATGTGGTGTGATACCAGCACAATAACCACTTCCTACGATTATTGGGAACTACTCGTTAGTTACATAAATAAAATGGCTTCTTTAGTTCTATTTCATCATTGGTACTTTATTAAAGTACTAGCTGTGCCTGCGACTTCGTTCGCGTGGACTACAGAATTTTGAATTTATTTTTTCTAAAATAAAAGTAGCCTATGTTACTCCTTATTATTTATTACATTAGCTACCTGCCAAAAAAAGTCCCGTCAAAATCCGTCCAGCCATTTCAGAGATTAGCCCGGACAAACAGACAGACTGACAAAAATTGTAAAAAAAAAATTTGGTTTATGTATCGTATATACATATATTCATTCATATGTATGTAGTAAAAAACAATTATTTAAATAGTAGGTACTTATAGATAAAGTATCTGACACCGAGCAACCATAATGTAAATTCGAGTGAATGGGTTATTCGAGAACATTTGAAAGAGTGAAAAATGATTTTTAAATAGTGATATATTTTCATACAAGTGGAGAAAGTTTTTCATTACGACCGAGACATAATTCGCCCGAGCCGCAGGCAAAAGTGTTATGGAGCCTTTACATAACACTCTCGCCTGCGGCTCGGGCGCTGAAATGACTTTCCACATGTATCAATCGACGTTTTTCAATGCACTTACGAAGAAATAAATAAACGGGGTACCCGGTGTCTGAAGTAAAAGTAACTGTGTACTACTCGCCTAACTTTTGGTCCTTTAATCCATTTGGTCCCTTCGTTACAATCTGAAAGTTTTTACTCAGTGGTGGTATGCTACCTGGATCACTTCCTGCGCGGTCATCGCTCGCGGCTAGTCGCTGGCGGGACGTTGACATCGCTTTGTCTTCGCCGATCGAATACAGTGCAACCCGTCTGCACGGTGCAATGGACGCCAACTACGAAGGAACTGAGCGCACTGCTTGATGCGGCACTTTGTTTTGTTTTACGGTCATGATATTAGTTTTGTGTTTACATGTCGGGCAGGCGTTTTAGGGGATTGTTTCTTGTGAATTTTCTAACTACTATTACATCTCTTCAGATGGAATAGATGATGGAGTTCACTTGTCTAGTAGTAACCTAGTCACTGTAATCTTATCAAAAAAATCCCATGGCTAATTGGATATTCAGAGATGAAGTTTGAGTTGGGATTTATGATATTAAAAGAAATTTAGTAGGTATCGTTTGTTAACTTTTCAGTTTATATTTTTATTTTATATAAGTTCTATTAACACTTATTAAAACAAGTTTCTATTTCTTTCAACACGCCTAATAATTTTTAATTAGTTTGACTTAGCAACATTAAAGGATACGTAAAGCTTTCTATTCTACATGAAAGAACAACAAGTAACATAAAATTGTTCGTAAACTTAATTATAAAGCTTTTATTTTAATTACAAGCCCTTTTAACTAACGTCGACAGTAATTACATTTTGATAATAGTTCATGCGAAACAAGCTGCCTACGCATCTATATTATAATTTAAAAAATATATTTTTAAGACGGTTCTTGTTGTAGACAGGACAACAAATGAATAAGTTAGGCATATTTGATTCATTGTCAAAATTCGTACATCTACGAATCCATAACTTTACAAAATAAAGGAACTGTAACGGCATAAATGACAAAAAAAAAGGATAACACCACAAACAATTGAAAAATAAAAAACAAAAGTGATATTTTCCTCCACTAGCGCGAGACAGACATTTACATAATTTCCACGGGCGATGGTACCGCGACGGTTGTTGAATTTATGTGTCTGGTCGCCAGTCTGGTGTAGTGACGGAACCAGAGTGCAGGACCTCTGCACATTGCACTGGGCGCACTCGGCCAGTCAGTTGTAAACGTGACCTGCCCGCGAATACCCGCGAGTGTCCGCGAACTATCGCTCATCCAATAACTTTGTGCTTTTACTTCGTAGTTCTGTGTTACTGACGGATTGTTGGCCTCAGCCCCACAAAGAGGTAAGTCGTTTAAACCTTTATTTATTTAGAAATACTTAAAATTTTGCGGTTTTGAACGACCTTTCAAGTTTTACATTGGTTTGTTTCGTTAAATTTTACGCGGCTAAGTTTGTTTGAAAATTGTTATCGATTTCGGGGATCAACTTTCAATTAAATCTTTTGATACGTTTTTAACTTTCTGCTATCTCGGAGGTTTCTAATGAGAATTAAATAAACAAAAGTCACATTCTAATAAAACTTAGGTAAACTTTTTAAGATACGTTTTCATATTATCACGAATTTTTTGGATTCTCTATAAGCTGAAATCAAATATGTAGATACCTATAATAGAATTTCTAATGATAATTAAATAAACAAAAGGTCACATTTGAATAATAACTAAGGTACTTACACTTTTTTAATGAGTTATGTTTTCGTATTATTTAGGAAACATATTCAGGAAACAAAATTTCTTGATTTTTAATGAGCTGAAATCAAAAATATAATTTATTTAAAATTTGCCTGCAGCAGTCTTCCCGTCGGAATATAATTCGCGTGTCTTCAAGGCTAGAGTGAATAGGCTCTTACTAAACTAGTGCGCCTAACCATCAATGATGGCATCACTGCTTACCATCAGGTGGGATCGCTGTCAAGCACTAGTTTTATGATATAAAAATGTAATAAAAAAAAGTATGTAAGTAGGTTAGTTTTTTCTTTTTTTTCTAAATCGCGAAAAAAAATCAGCTGTTCAGTACATTTATGTTGGCCTAATGTACTGAACAGCCGATATTTTTTTCGCGATTTCAGGTTTGTTCCCATGGTAAAAGTTGTTGGTTATCATGAGCACAATCACGTGTTTAAGTGTCGTACACTAATTACCAGTCATCCTATATATAAGAATAATATTTTTTTTAATTTTTCTGTAGTTAGGTAAAAGTAAATTCTCTTTAAATTTTAAAGTTCAAAATCAATTAATAATCACAACAAGATACTTCAATTTTATTTTACCAATAAACAAACTCTAAGGAAACTTTCAAGTTATTTGAAACCTCATTGTAAAAGTTTGTTAGTTACTCCAGTAACTGAAGATGTTCTCATCTAGTTTATCGGATAATTTAAAACCAAATATAGCAGGTTGATAGCAAAAATATTTGTTGATACAGTTGCCATCACGGATCTTAAGCGCTCGGCGTCAGAGTGGGGATCGCATTGCGCATTCCATACATTGGCTAGCCCATCATCTTCGTTGTTAGATACATGCAGCAACGCAGCGAACGAATGAGGAGTGACGTCTATGACGCGATGGCGCGGCCAACCGATCACTGACACTCCCCGCCTCCGCGTCGCACTTCGCACCACTAAAGAGACCGAATATTTGACTTCGCATGTGGTTAAGATCCGTGATGGCAACTGTACATATCAAAACTAACGCAAAAAGTTGAAAAATCTCCGACCTGATGTCCTGGCGAGGGTCGCGGGAATCTGATTGATGCACTTGAGGGAGGTCTATTTGAAACGTAGAAACACCAATATACATACCAATAGTATTACTTATGTAAAGTACAAGAAAGCATGACCCCATCACCGAACTAGAGGACCTAGACCATGAACTTTAAAGTAAGATTGTTTTAATCTTGTTTCAGTGTGGGTAAGAGACAGAGCTATACAGGTTGTCTAGTGCCATCTCTTACCCACACTGAAACAAGATTAAAACAATCTTGCTTTGAGCGTCATGGTAACCTCCGGTCTCAATATAATAGGTACATACAGTCCAGTATTTTTTTAATCATGAGTCATGCCTCATGCATTTTTTTGGTAGCATGTCATCAAATAACTTGATCCGCTCTGGGTGGAGCAAGAGAGAATGTCAGATTGTCATTAGGTAAAACCCACCTGTGTTCCTTAAGTTGCCCTTTCTATTCGAGAGCCGCGTTAACTCTTTCGGACGATCTCACTGCGATGACAGCTCCCTGTCTATTAATAATAATAATAAAGCTTTATTTGATTCATTTTGACAAGGTTCAGTAATGCGATACACAAAAGACTTAAATTTAGTGAGTTCAACGACCTGTAAGTGGTTTGTACGCAACACCAACTATTAACTACAGGACATTGAATTCGCTCAGCTGACGTTTCCTTAAAGAAATTAATTTCGTACATTCCTAAATTAATACGAGTTTTGAAAAAAAGGTATTTTATTTTTTAATTTTATCTTGACAAATCGATAGTGTTTCATGTACCGGATCAACCCTCCACGGGATTAAAACGATTAAAATTTAGCGGTGTATAAACATACAGGTAGTAGATAGTAGAAATATGTACAGGTACTAGGTAGTGGTTATCTTTATAAAGTTACTCACTAACTTCTTAAATATCCAAAAAGAGCCGGCTGACAAACTCTAACTCAAATATCTAATCCTTGATTCATAAAGTACAAAAAGAGCCGGCTGACAAACTCTATATCTAATCATTGATTCATAAAGTAAATTGAAATAACAAATCACCTTCTCGAAGAAAAACTTGGTGAAAGGAAAATTATAGGCACAAGTTTAAGTGCACGCAGAACAGCCATTAAGGAAATTAAGGGTAATTTCCACTAGCGCCTGAAACCAGGTGTTTTTATATGAGAGTTCTCATGAGCAGAATGGCGTCCACATAAGTGTTTGCCTCTTGAGAATGATTGCTCATGTTTCGAGTTTATATGTTTGGTCTTTTGATTCTGAATAACGGATTCAAAAGGACCATTCTTTAATTCTTTTGCATGCGACTTGTTTAGGTATTATCTTGGTATCGAGGTCAATAGTCAAAGTTAAGAAAAATCTGATAATCACACTTGATACGTGTATGTTAGTTACTCCTTCACGTGGAAACTACTAAAGGGATTTAGATGAAAGGCAATTTTAGCACAAGGGTGGACCATGTTCTCTAATAGTACAATTTCTTCAGATAAAAAAAGACGTGTGGCACTCGGGGACTGCCGCAGTAAAGCTATTGCATAGCATTTTTATCAACTTATGCAATTGCAATTATTTATTTATTTTATTTAAGCAGTATTTTTTTTTCTTTGATATTAATTGAAGTTACACTTTTACACATTGAATTGAATTTTGATTGATTGTTCACTCATTTGTTTTCTTATCAGTCTCCACGCTCAAGGCCCGCGATAGAAGCTATGCAATAGCTTAAAAGTATTTTATCTCGGGTGAATGTTCCCTTGAGAATTTTCTAATATCAGGCGAGCGAAATCGCTGACGAATCTAGTGTTCCAATAAGTTCGGCAGTTCGTTTTTAGCTTTTCGCATAGATTTACCAATATAAACGCAACTAACGCTTACATATGCAAATCTCAAGAAAGCTCATGGTAGCTCATCACCGAACCTGATCTCGATACAACACACAGCCTAGCCTAGTATTTTTTTAATCATGACTCATGCTCCATGTCTTCTTTTTTTGGTTGTAAATCATCAAATACCTCGTCGCGCTCTGGGTGGAGCAAAAGAGAGAGAGAGAGTATGAGATTGACTATTTTAAAACCGACCGGTGTTCTTTGAGTTGCCGTTTGCGTTCCAGAGTCACGGTAACTCTTTCGAACAATCTCACTCCCATGACTCAAGCCATTTTTTAGGTGGAAAATCAGCCAATATCATACTCCGCTTTGGGCGGGGTGGGAGGGCGTCTCAGACTTTCACTGACTAAAACCAGAGTGGCTTTTAGTCAGTATTTCCTTCATTGCCTTTAATTCCAGGGCCGGGGTTCCCTTTCAGAAGCGAACGCATGGCTATAGGCCATGGCAGTAGGCTTCGACCCTGCTGGGCCCCTACGGTTTGCTGATATCTCCTTGAGGCGCGCGTGGAATACTACGCGCCGACGACGCCATGACTCATGCCTGCATCGCTATTTGTCAAAATGATGCCTTTACAAAGAATTAATATTTATTGGCAGCGACACATTTTATAAAATAACTAATGGAAGTCTTTTAGCGTAACACAAGAACAAAACAAGAAGTGACAAACACATTTCATCTGGTCTGAGTCATACGAGCACAAGTGTTGACTAATTCCGAATTACTTAAAAACGTTTAGGAAGAAAGCCAAGTTTTGTTTCATTGTTAAAATATTTTTCTGTTTCCGCTTGTGCGAAAAACTGAAAAGAAAAAGTCGAAGTTAAAAGTATTTATTTGTTACAAATTGGTCATACTTCTTTCTGTCTCAAAAAAGTTAAGATTTTTTTTTTTAAACTTTGTGATTAGTACCTAAGACCTATGCTTGTTAATTTAGGAATTTGATTGTATTTTAAATACTTACATACCTATTCAATAATATACACAAGTAATATATAAACGTTGTTAATTGCATACATAATTTCCATACGTCACACCATATTTATTATAATTCATATTTTACAATTATTTGTTTTCCCCAAATAAATAAAATATAACAAGTATAATGGGTGCATAGTGCTAGGATTAAAGCGGATTCGTTCGTTAATTATAATGTATGTTTGTGTTTGTTTAAATTATTATTTAAATCAACCACTGAATTATTATTAATCATAAACTACTATACGTTTTATTTTCAACTGTGTCCATATATTCTTTCACATAATTACCTACAGTAGTAAAATCATCAGCAAATAAAGTCCTAGTGTGTATGGTTAGAGGAATATTATAATCGTTTATTTCACAAAGGAATAATAATGAACCCAATACACTTTCATGTGGTACGCCGTAATATGTAAATCTTCGCTTTGAAACATAAGTTAGTTCAGATTTAGTTGTACAACCAACAAACAAAAAAGTATTTTAAACAAAAAAAAAAAAAACAGGTTTGTTTTGCATAATACTATAATATTCGCTGTTAATTTACAAGCATTTGTAAAGCCGTGATATCTAGATTTTTTGTTTTGTACACTTGTACACACTGTGGGTTGGGCACATTGCTCGCAGAACAGATGCTCGATGAGGCCGAAAGATTTTGGAGTGGTGACCGCGTACCAGAAAATGAAGCGATGGAATACCTCAGAACAGTCATTTGCCCGGCATAAAAGATAAAGCCTATACTTAGCGTTAGTATAATTTTATTTTATTTAATTCTGATGAGTTGGTCGGAAATTGCGTTCTGTATCTATTTAAAATTCAAACTTGACCCCTTCACAATATTATTTATTAACTTCTGTCAGCGGTCTCGCCCGCGTGAATCCGAAAATTATCTCAAGGGAACATACACTCAGAATACAAATTACCTACATTAAGAGAAGTATTATCTACGTCTTATTCCAAGACATAGTTTATCAATGTGCCAAGTTTTTACAATATTAATAACTAGCTTCTTGCTCGCGGCTTTTTCCGCTTAGATAAAATATAGCATAGGTCACTCCGAAATACGAGTGACAGGACAGAATGGAAGAAAAAAACGTGTTGCGCTGACCCCAAATAAAACGGGACAAGGGCAGGAAGAAGAAGAGAGGTTACTCAGAAATAAAGCAGCTTACTATCGGTGAAAAAAAAGTTGTAATCGGACCTGTACTTCCAGAGATTACCTCCTACAAACAAAAAAAATAAACTTTACCTCTAATTTTAGTGTAGATTATGATGTGATTGCTTCAGTCCAGTACTAACCGAGAGCAACTGGATAAATGAAAGATTTTTATGCATAAAGTTACTTAGTTTCTAATATTTTAGGTCCTTGTGTTAATGATATACATTCTTGCTGACCTAATTTACTTTAGACATTGGCAAAATAGTCAAAATCGACTCTATTTGTCATTAGTAAAAAAATAGAATACAATATTATATGATGTAGTTAAATAATGCTTACCTTAGAAGTGGTTCAAACTCCTACTACGACGTATACATAAGTCCCAAGCTAACTGCTACGTGCGGAACCCAACAAAAGGGCAACGAACGCAAAGTTGAATAAACACCATTTGAAACAGCACAGTTTGGCCACGTTTGGTCTTACGAATAAATTCACAAAAATATCACGTTCGGCCCACCAACAGAGTGCGAAACCTGACCGATAAAGAGCCCAAAACACGGTACTTCGCCTCGCCTTGTTTGAAAAATAAACATTACCTTAGGGCCGAAACATACACACACATGACGTATAAGACATGCATCGTAAAAACGACAAAATGAAAATGCACGTCTTATTAATATACTAGCTGTGCCCGCGACTTCGTTCCCGTGGACATCAGGATTTTGAATTTATATTTTTTTCTAAAATAAAAGTTACCTATTTACTCCTTATTACATCAGCTACCTGCCAAAAAAAGTCCTGTTAAAATTGGTTCAGCCATTTCAGAGTTTAGCCCGGACAGACAGACACAGACAAAAATTGTAAAAAAATTTATTTTGGTGTATGTACCGTATATACTATATTCATATGCATGTAGTAAAATGCAGTTATTTCAATATTACAAACAGACACTCCAATTATATTTATATGTATAGATGTATAGATTTCTCCAACATGGCATTGTAAATAGTGTAGTGTTATGTCTTTACGTATGAAAATGTCGTTATATGAAACTGCAAACTTTGAACTGTGATATCTTGAGGTTTACTTCGAATTGTAAATTCAAATAATCTTATGTATCAGACATGTTATTCACCTTACAAAATTATTATTTTTATTTGTCACTTTGCGTTATAGTGTATTTTTTGTAATACTGCCAGATTAAAGTAATCATGCAATAATCAGATTCATTAAATATCATAAACATTCCCATTATTAGATACATTTGTTTTTGTAGCGTTTTATACTTATAAAAATTATGTTCTGTTAAAATATAATTCTAGATTTCGTATAATCTTAGTATTACATTATGTTTTTTCATGTTTTTGTTTACTTTTGGTTGACATGACATTGTCAATATTTATTTCCTTTTCGTGAACTTACGCTCTGTAGTGTTAGTTGTGGATACAGAATATTTATTCTAGTCATAAGTATTTATTAATGCGTATGATTTGCTTGAACTGAATTCTAAGAATTGATTTATTATATTTCATCATCATATTTCTTATATTACCTTTAATCTTTTATCCTGGCCGGTCATTTCTTTACAAATTTGAATATTTTTTTTTATTAAAAAAAATCATTGTCGATCTGGTTGTCAGTGGTTAAAATTTGAAAAGCATGATTGTGAGTTTTCCCGTACAGATCTCTAAATCAAAATATCTTAGTGCATCAGTGTCATACTCATCATAACATACCGGTGTCTACTGTTCCTCCTCATCATTCATAAAATTTCCTCCAGAAAATGCTTTCGCCTGTTTCGTCAAATGCCTTCGTCTGTTGAAATATGATCCATTGCCAAACTATAAGGTCCCTATCGCTTACCTTCAGGCATGATACTGGGGCTGTTCAAAGTCATTTTATAACTCCAGCTTCTCTTAGCCCTTGAAGACTGCACGGGCTAAAAATAATATACCTAATATCGTATTAAAGCTTCCAACCTTTTTTTTTTTTTTAGTTTGCTTGACAGAGAAGACGAAATACGCCTCCTTCCCTCATACTGTTTTAAATCTACTGATCGATTAATGATAGGAGAGAACAACGTCCCTTCGACGTCGTGTCGAATGTACATATGTTCTAACCGTTATACGTACGTACTTTTCCATATCAGATTGTTGTGTATGCCAGACACTAATGATGTACCTCTGGTACATATTATTATCGGCGGTCCGATCTTGTGACTTCACTCATCGATTTCTGGTGCGCTGGTTAAAACGACACGTGTCATTAGACTAAAAGAGCTGGTTCGATGTGATTTATGTCCTAGTTTGTAGACAGTTTTTGTGTCCTGATTAGTGTCTAGTTATTAGGTTTGCTACCTTTGGTACAAATAATTCATAAATCATTCCCAAAAATATAAAACTTTCTTTTTTTTTTGTCTTTGAGACTGTCGAAATTGTAGATCAGATAATATCTGATCTACAATTTTTGTCAACTCAATTTTATGATAAAACTTACCGTTTTTGCTGAATATCGCGAAAAACTCGTTTTTGGGACCTTTGACCCCGAGTATTTTTTTTTTCCAGGAGTCGAATTGATGAGAACTTTTTAGATTTCATTTATGATGGTGTTTTGAACAATCCTACCAATTTTTAGCTGGGTACGAATTTTTGTAACCCCGGATGTCTAAATTGACCGAACTATTACTTATAATGTAATACAAAAGGAAAAATATTATCAGCATGTGTTTAATCCCTCCTTTTCACATGACCACAAAAAGACAAAACATTTCACTTTCAACTGACAAAAGTAAATGAAATCAACTCAACTCAACATTCTCATCTCTGCTACACGCAATCTCTTTTCATCTGTTTCTTCAACAAAAAAATGCAAATGGAAAATATTTTCTATTATTTGCCGAAAGTTTTAGTTTTTCTTTCAGCTCAAACTTAAACAATTTGTCTGTCTATCACAGTCATAAAATTGTAAACATAGATTTTATTATATTTGAGTTTACCTCGGACAGTCTATTAATCAGAGTTTTTTGAAACTTTTTGAAAGAAAGAACCAAAACCTTTAGAATGTTTTGATAAATTGAATAACTTATGGAATTGATTTCGATTTAAATACTGTCTTGTTAACGTGAAAATAATAGTGAATATCAAAATATTGACGATAACTTTAAAAAAAAAAACTATTACTTTGCAATTCGTATCTTCACCTACATCATATTAACTTTGTCACCCGCAAATACGTACTTTTTTGAGCTTGGACATTTAAAGCTCTCACAGACAAGATGTGACGCGACAATGCGACAACACGTCTCGATAAAACTTGGATACAGGTAGACCATATCCTATGCACATAGGATACTTTTTATCCCGGGAGTATGTTCATCACGGGCGAAGCCCTTGGCAGCAGCCTCTAGTTAATAAAAGTGATACTGGGACACTCAATAAAAATAACACTAATATGTATTTGGCTTCAGGGTCATAAAAGGATAAGCTTGATAAGCCACACGAGGTTCGCTGGCCGCAGGCTGAATCTTCTCTTTTGTGTTTCCGTTATTTAGGATCGGGTCTCCTCACTAGTCAAGGTCAGATATTCTATCCTGGGTTGTTGGCTTTGGCAAAAGGGCTAACTTGAGGTCTCTCTCGAATTTAGACCACCAGGTCAGTGGTGGGCGACCTCTGCCTTTCTTTTGTTCTGGCAGGTTACGACATGGTCCCCACTTCTCCGGCTATGTCCATACCATCTGAGGCGGTTTTCGGTGGTTGTGGCGAATTTAGAGAGCGCAGGTTGAATATAGCTGCTTGAATCGGTTCTTCTTCGAAATTCAAATCAGTGTTGAAATTCCAGCCAGCCTGCATGCTGTAAGTTTTTCTTCAACAGAAAACGTTCACTCCACCGATCACGCATCTGACCGATTTGTCTCTAGGTAACTAACTAATGGTCTAGTGACTAGATGCCCTCAATTATGTCCCTAAGGACCAGGACCAAATTCAAGAGACCATTAATGTGTGCCCCTTTTTACTTTCAGAGTCGAAAACAGGTTCGTCAAAAAACGGCACGAAAATTCAGACGATGATTTATTTACTCACAGACAGTATTTTATGTATTAAAAAACATTTGGTCCACTACGGATACACGCGTACAAAAAAAAAGATAGATAATTTAACAAAAATAAAACAACAGAACCTCGTAAAAAGGCCGTTAGCCGTCGCTAGTTTTTGCTATCGCGATGCAAATTAACCTCTAAAAATAAATTCTGAATGAAAATTTGCCATAAAATGGGGTCAAGTGTTCGTAATAACATACAACTGGTGACCGATATGATATGAATGTGGATTGTAGGCAGTTAGTTCTGCGCTCGACATGCCCCACTTTTTGCTCGTAGATCCATCTAGTGACTGTTTCGCGGTTTTTTGGGTGAGAAGTTTGAATTTCGAAACTGTGCTGTGGGAGAATGATGTCTGATTAAAATCTCTTTTCTGCCTCAAACGAAAAGAAAAATTTGAAAAACGAACGCGTAAAAAGTAACTGCTACAGTATTTCCTGCCTAACCTTTCCTAACTATTTTATGGTCGGCTTTCTGACTGATCGGAAGCAGCATTTTACATAGAGCTAGAGCACTGCCCAACTGACCTCCAGTAACTTGATAACGCGGTACATCTGGTGTCGAATTATTTCCTTCTGTCTACCTGTAACGACTGTTAAAGATCTACGAATGACAGCCAGAATGGGACACGGAGGAGTATCAATTTGTATGGAAAGTCTTCCACACACTGATCGACGTTGCTTAACCTTGAAAATCGGTCTGTGCAGCGGTTTTTACTAAGCCACAAGCTTATCATCTGTCAGTATTTAAATTATAGATTTGAAAAGCGAACGCGTAAATAGTATAAAGCTGCCAGTGTTATTTCGTATTATGGTAATCCTCTCGCGTGTGGAACCAACGGTTGATTCTATTGTTCTAAATTTGAAATTGTTTGTCTCGAATTTTCTATGTATTCTTGATATTTAACGTTATAAACGTAATGTATTTTTGTACAATGAAACAAAATCTTTTTAAATATTGTGAAAACTCGCATCTATACAAAACATACATCTTCAAGTACCAATACGACATACATATTATAACAATATCTTGATTCGAGTTCAAGCCCAGAGATGGAACAAAAATTTTTCCATAACCGTACCATAAGAATTCTACGATGAAATGCTTGCAAGAGGCAAGTATCTTCTTAGTAATTCCTACAATTCAGTATATGAGATCATATCACGATAAAGCTTCCGAGAATTTTATCTAAGTGGACATAAATAAAGTATTAGATAAAGGAAAATACCGGGAAAAAGTGACTTTGATATCATAAATCTTTTTTTGAAACAAAATTGGTCCTTAGAGTTGCTTCAATTGCATCAGATTTACAAAAATTCTCAATTTTTATCTTTTTTTCCGGTTAGGCAGCAAAAATACATAGTCAACAGGCCATCCAAGCGATGAAGGGTGGTTTTGCTCTTGCACCTAGCTGTTTGCTAGTACCTAATGCCCGCTATAACTTGCCATGGCTGCGTTGTACTTAGTTTCGGTAGTGTCAAACTTGTGACCTTTTTTAAATATTTTTGGCAAAAAATATATCGTAGTGTAAAAATATTGGTATCGATTCAGTTACTGATTTTTAACAAACTATATTCAGATGTCGCTTAGACTAAAAATAATGTTGTATACATACCTGCCTCAACCAAATATTTTAACACAATTTAAAAAATAAGGTCCATCAAATAATTTCCGCACTACCCTGGCACATGGCGACGCAAATCGATCAGATTACACACAACACAATTGGCCGGCACGCCAGCATGTCAAGGACCGCACTAGATCTGGCCAGCGATACGGCGGGTCAAGGTATGATGCGCTGATTGGGGGCTTCCTTGCTTGTACATCTTCGTTGCTTGTCAAGAAACGGTTTGATGTTGTTTTGTTTTGTTGTTTGTGTCAGTTTTATCCGCATTGTGATTCGAAGTGATCAGATTCTTTTTTTATCATTGTTGATAGGTTCACGCTCGACCACTATCTCGGAAGAGATAGCGGTCCTTCGTCGACTGCATCGTCGCTTTCCATCAGGTAATGGAAAGCGACGATGCAATTGACGCTGGAGCGTGTTTACCTAGAAGTAACCGAGATCTTCTTCTTCTCCAATCGGTGGTTTTCTTTACCTTTGAGGATAAAGAAAACCACCGATTGGAGACTTTTGGGCCCAGTTTGCCAACCAAGTTTGAAGTAACCTATTCACTCTTGACTTAGAGATCCTTAGATCCATCAGGAAACATATTTTTCTTTATTTATAGCTTGAAATGACTAACCATCTCCATTACAATATGTTAATATTTCTGGCAGCACTAATCATCGCCTGCAATGCTTCTCACAACCATGTTTTTTTTTAAAGTGGGTTTTAGAGATACTACAGAACTGGCTGTAATGTACCGCTCACCCCACACCTCCACCACAACTTATAGTTGGCGTGCCTTACTCGAAAACTTGCGACCCGCTAGCGGGCCACATGGTGATGAATATGATTTGCTACCGTAACCGATTTGGCTTTACTTAGTTACAACCATTAAAATCATCAATACAAGCCTCTCAGTCTAATCCATAGAATGGCAAGTTCATGAAAAAATGTTAAGATAATTTGAATTTCCAAGGCTATCTTGGAGCATTCACCATAAGGGCTACATTTCATTGGGACACCAGCTAAGTTACCAAGCTAGACACCATACAGATACCAGAGTCGCCACAAGTCCGAGCTGGTCGCGCTACCAAATTGGTTGCGCTACCAAACAGACACCCAGGTGAGTAACGTACTCTCTATAGAGCTGTATACATTTCATTGGTAACGGCGACTGGTCGCGCCGCCATGATTTCTCGGTGAGATATAACCCTAAGGGAAAGATGAAATGTTTTTAATGCCTTAGTAACTAAAAGAGTTGTGAAAATTTTACCAAAAATGTGCCTAATAAACGTTTCAGAATATGCCTTAATTTTTTTATTTATCATCAACGATAGACATTAAAGTTATTTTAACGTTAACAAGAATCTCTGGAAAATCGCGAAGTTTTCCCAACGAGCCCATATCTTATTTACGAACTGCCATACGCAAAGTTGATTTTGTAAGCAAAAACTGCTTGACATTGTTACTCACTTTGACACAAAGGCTTCGAAGTATAAGCAAAATACCACTTACGGGTAGACAGTAAAGACGCGACTACACATACCTTTGATCAGACGGTGATTTTTGGGGTTCCTTTGTCAAATATGGAAGCCTTTTTTCTTCATGTCGGTTTATTAGCCTTTAGGTCATCATCGGCAGTAAGTATTTTAGTTGAGAGACGTATAATTTTATTTCAAATAAACCATTTATAGGACTTTTTAAATGTCAACAAGTCTGTCAGTCAGAAAAAATATGCTAATTGCATATTCCAAAGCGTAGATCTCTATGGAGAAGAATGTGCAAGAAACTCCATGCTGCTGTACAAAACTTTGTCTCAATAATCGTCAGATATACCAATTGTGATTCTCGTATTCAGCAAACTCCCAAAGCCCTCAATGCCGGTCCACCTTATGCAAAGGCCTTATAGGAAGACATGGTCTACCTAATAGGCCTCTTCATCATCATCACCAACAGCATTACAGTTAAAAGACGTCCACTGCTGCGCATAGGCCTCCGCCAATCGTCTCCGTATAGATCGATCCCGTTTAACGCATCGAGTAAACTCAAGCCTCAGCCTATGGGAGTTCATCCGGTTCATCGGTCATCGGTCCCTCTTAAAACTACGTCTTTCAGTAGGTACGCAGGTACGCGGTCGTAATTGTCAACCAGAACATTTTGACTAATAGTAGTCATTTTAGAGCATGATAGATGTTTAAATATTC